>OX381716.1:20592665-21939322 GCA_947462335.1 Harmothoe impar
AGATATGATTCATCAAGTCCAGAAAGTGGATAATGTGAAAAGATACAGGTGCTACAATTGCCTTCATCTATTCAAACTCATCAGAGAAGCTCATGACACTTTAGGTATATCAGTATACACTATTATGTGAAGCAAATAGAAAGTTGTGGGCATTAAGAAAGAGCTTATGATTTCAAGCCATTCCGTGTTATCTTTAATTAGATTAGCTATATGATATGATATGACAACAACCAACACCAAATCAGAAGGAGGAAGTTTGTGAGCCCATGGATATATAGAACTAACAAAACCTATCCTAGTAAACAAAAAACGTTATACAACATTTTATAATGTTATATAACTTTATTCAACGTATATCTAAGGCACCTTACTATGGCATAACGTTATATATAAAATTTTTAAAACTTTATTTTAAAACGTTTTCTTGTTAGCAGGGATGTATACAAAGTGAAGGATAGTGGGAAATTAGAGGGTCCATGAGAGGGTGCACAATGATTTCAACCCCCCTCCCCACAGCTATTCCTAAAAATGACCACTCCCAAAGAGGAGGGAGGGGGCTTACATGTGCAGTCTTCCAGGTTAATTTGGGGCAGCCAGACCTAGTAGATGGCCTGAGCTTCCACCTTCCTCTCACCTCTTCCTGGGCTGCTCTCGTGACTCGAGTAAGTATCAGTAATCATCCCAGTATGGCAATATAGGAAATTTGTTGACAGCTGTTAAGAGGTAAATGCGGCTTAACTCATGCCTTTAACATATGGTATCGCAGTTCAAGATCAATTGTCTCACAGAATATTTTATTTGGACACATTGATTGAATAACCAGCAGCAATACTCCATAATGTTTCGAGGGTCTTTATACTTGCATATATATATATATATATATATATATATATATATATATATATATATATATATATATATATATATATATATATATATACATATATATATATATATGTATTTATATATATATATATATATATATATATATATATATATATGTGTGTGTGAATATGCATTTGTGAATTGCTCCTTGATATTGACTTTTTGAGCACATGTTGTTTGTCCAAATTTGTCACAGTGTTGCGAGGGACTAGCGCCCTATTTTCAGGTATAATCAGTATACATTCGATAAACATTATGGACACACGCAGGGTGTCAACAATATGAATATGCAGTGATGTATATGTTAGTACAAGTGAGAACATAATGACAGTAAATTTCATGCAGAAGCTTAATTTGGCTTCATTTCCCTTGACACACGCCTTAATAGACATATCTTTCCCTCAATGAGGGGGTTGACTCAGTATGGCACAAGGTGGCCTTTGTGGCCGGGCTACTGCCGGTACAGTGATACAGGCATGCTTAAAGTGAGACTGGATAGGCTACTTTGACTGCAGTATAATAAGAGCAATTTATGACAACAAATGATATAGAGAATATATAATAGTGCCTGCTTCCGGGGCAGTCAAGTACAGGCAGGTTGGAGCAGCATAAAAATCCATAGTAGGATGGTGGGTTGGTGTATAGGGCGAACAGGGCCCTTAGGGCAAAGCACCTCTTCTCTTGGCTTCACTCTTTAGCCTTATGAATTTTAGCGCCTCAGCTTTAAAAGCAGCTTTTTCTGCAGTTTGTCTGCAGCTAGGGGGGAGACTATTCCAGAGATCAACAGCCCGGTACAATGGACATTTTCTATAACTTAACTTCACCTCTGGAGGATACAGGAGCTCTAACGTATTAGCCGACCTGGTTATTCGACCATTTGGTAGAGATGGTTTGACAACAAGACCTAAACTGTCAGCATCCAAAACCTCTGAATATAGGTATTTGTGAACCAACATCATTAGCTGTATGTCAAACCTTACATCAATATAATCAATATTGCAATCCTTATGAAGGCCCGCAACCGGGTGCTTCATATTGGTTATTTTGCATACCCTAAGACCCCGGTTCTGGACACGCTGGAGCTTATGTTGGAGATTGATGGTTAGTCCATTGTATAATAAACCGCAGTATTCAATGACCGGTAGTACAGTTTGTTTGTAAATGAGAATAGCAGTGGCCTTGGGCATCATCTTACGGATTTTGCCAAGTAGATAAATACGATGACTAGAGCTACTAATAGTCTTACTGACACTGTTTCTAAAATTAAGTTTATTATCAATGATTATTCCTAAATACTCATATTGTTCTTTCACGTTTAGAATATGACCTCCCATTCTTATGGTAGGGTCGGTGTTGGAAGTAGAGTTGAACATGACAATTTCTGTTTTATTAGTGTTAATACAGAGACCACTCGAGCTGAACCAGTCATAAACTCTATGTGCATCATATTGAAGGAGGTTTTCCGCTATTGCTGATGATTTATGTCTAACATAGAATACAACATCGTCGGCATACATTGCAACGGAACAGTTTTTTATGACAGAGGGCAGGTTATTGATGTAACAAATGAATAGGAGGGGGCCGAGTATTGATCCTTGGGGAACGCCAAAGGATACCTTTCGGGTGGATGATTTAGTATTATTACATAGTACACTTTGACTCCTATTGTTTAGGTAGGCATGGAACCAATTGGTGTATAATTTAGGAATCCCAAGGTCAGTCAGCCTTGAGAGCAGCTCACCATGGTGGATCGAATCAAAAGCTTTCCTCACGTCCAGGAAGCAGGCAGCCACAGCCTCCCCCCTGTCACGTGCCTTATAAAGGTCATTTACTACAGAGAAGACTGCGTCTGCCGTCCCCCTGGACGCTCGGAAGCCATATTGATAGGGTGACAGTTTATTGTTGCTCTCCAACCAACCACAAACTCTCTTATATATAATACGCTCCATAATCTTGCTTGGGATAGGCAGCAGAGATATTGGTCTCCAATTGCCAATCTCACGCAAGTTACCGGATTTCGGCAGTGGTACCACCGTAGCACAGGCCCATTTGTCTGGGAAAGCAACCTTTTCCAGACAGTTATTGATTAACGAGGTTAGTTGTGGCACTAAAATGAGGAGGGCATCCTTTAACACTTTTGCAGATATTTGCTCAATTCCGCTTGATTTGTGTGTTTGGATTTTCCGTACAATTTCTATTACCTCATCATACGTTACTATGTCGTCACCGGGAATGACATCCCCATTATACAGGGAGGACGCGGGTTTCCGAGGGGCAACTTTGGGGGCATTACCAAGGCTGTTAAATAGGTTGCTACCAACCTCAGAGAAAAAGGTATTCACATAACCTGGTACTTCTTCACCCCTGATTTCAGCCCCGGTAGTGTGGTGATTATATATTATCTTAGGATTTGCCTGGTCGATGTTACCTAGGAGGATGTTTATCTGGCGCCAGAATTTGGTAGGATTTTCAGAATAGTCCTCTAGAGTGTCATAGAAATATTGGTTTTTGGCATAATCACAGTGTTTATTTATTATGTTTCTCAATTGCTGAGCTCGGGCTAGTAGGGGTTTATTATGGGCTTTGTTAAGACAATATTCGTAAACTACTTGATTTCGTTCATAGATTAATTCTAATATTTCTTTACTGAGCCAGGGCTTGTTACGGTCTTTAAAACAAATGTTTTTTATTGGGCAGTGTTTATCTAGGTAGGCTGTTATGTATGACAATATGATATCCCATTTTATATTGACGTCAGTTTCAGAATGGAAATTATACCAGTTAATGTTAAGCAGATAGTCTTCGAAATCAGATCGGTTATAATGCCTATAAGATCTACCGTGTATGTTTCTAGTGATGGGCTTCACATTGTACAGTTTACGGGTTGCAAAAGTGGGGAGGTGGTCTGATAGGAAGACAGGCAGAACACCAGCGTTAGACACAATAGGGCATGTGGTGGTCATTATGTCTATACAAGTTCCTCCAGCCACCGCGGGGTTGGGATTAGGACGGGTTATTTCAAAGATCAGATTGTTGAGTGGTAGGCCATCAATACACTTGCTATAAAGTTTGGTCTTCCAATCTTCTACTGATAGCAAATCTACATTTATGTCTCCCATCACCCATAACTCTCTACCGTCCAATAAGGGGTTCTTGCAGGTATCAATTAGCGTCTTGATACATTGGGCACATGTGCCATCCGGTGGTCTGTACACATGTATTATAGACAAGAGCCTGTGCTTCGGCTGTGTAATATTGATAACTTGAATTTCAATATCCTTATTAGATATGCACAGTTCAGGGATCAACGTACAGAATTCAGAGAGAGAATCTTTCACATAGCATATTAGACCTCCGCCAGTCTTATCTACAACTCTATCCATGCGAATAGTTTGGTAGTCGGGGATAAACACTTTACTAGAGGGGAGGTCTTTAGTGAGCCATGTCTCACTCACACAGAAAATATCAAACAGTTTTACAAGCCTGGTTAGACCAGTCATTTTCAACAGCATGCTTCTAATGTTCACATGTCCTAGCTTAAAACCCTTCATGGCCATGAAATCTTGTACTTTCACAGGCATTGAGTTGTTTTAAATTTCACCTTGTGGGGACGGTTTTTGTACAATATGAAAAGCGGTCGTGTCAAGGAACCTAGATGCATGAGTGATCTTAATACTACAGAGCAGTGAGTGCAAGGCGCAGCTGGGTTATTACAGCATACATGCCAAGAAAGGTTACAGCGGTGATTCATAGGCAGCCTGTGGCGTTTACCTGACATGGCTTTCAGGTTTTTGTGGTAATAGAGTGCTATACCTATCCGGTTTGTCACGTGAATGAGCTAGCGAAGACATATATTTGGCGTCACTGATGACGTCAAAAAATGATTAGCGAGATGTGTGGTTATTGAATCTCCATGTATAAATTACATAGCTGGCAGTGCAATTATGCGTACAGACAACATACGTGTATATGTGTACATACAAGCACTTGCATCCCCACACATCAGTGTTTGTATGACCTTACATTAACAAGGCAATCTACTTATAATACTTATAATAAATGCATAGCTACCAGTGTGGACCCTATACACTGAATTATGCCTTCTAATGTTGACATGGGACGGGGAGGGAGAGGGGAGGGAGGGGGGGGGGGGTGAGAGGGGGGGGGGGGTGAAGGGCGGGGGGGGGGTGGGGGGGGGGGGGGGGGGGTGGGGCCATCCTGAAAATAGTGGTCAGTGTGGCAATAAGTGAGCTGTTTTTTTTAATAAAATTATTATTATTATCGAGGAGACAGCTTTTAAATAATAATAAAGTGTAATCAAGTGTAAACATGAGTGTGGCCTATATAGAGGCAGGTGTTTGGGATATCCCGGTTCTCATGCCCGGGTATATCCACAGTAGACTACACTGTGAGCATTGATATACAATATACACAGACAGTCTACTAAGGTGGTTAATTAAATAGCTACCAAGAGACACTGACAGTTTATCAGATTTGGGGTTAACCACTATAACAGGGTAGGGACACCCACCCCGGCGCATCACATAAGATCAAATAATATTCAACTAATAATACTTCATGTTAATATCAAACAAATGTCAATAATTGTCAATGTCAATATTGTTATTATTAATAGATAAGGCACTGTGTCGATGGTGCATTGGCAAGTAATAACGTATGACCTTACTCACCACTTTCTGCAACCAGGCAGTGGTTGGTCATACTTAATACTCCTGCATAGTCACTGAGTGTTCTTATCATATACTATATTAAGAGGCAGCTAGTGTCGGTGGGACACTGGGTGAGTGTGTAATCTTGTGAATCATACCCATCGGTAGCTGCAACCAGGAACTGGTGAGGATGAAACACTATACACTTACTCACCCTTAGTTGTGTACCCCTGACTGCTGGTTCTTGGTGATGGTTGTCTTGATTGCTTCAGCACTCAGGTAGGCAAGGTGCGCTGTTGGATGGAGCCCATCTCTCAGGAGGCTGTAATCTGGTTTGTAGGTGTGGTGCCTGCTGTTGTATGTGTGAACCAGCTTCTCCAGGTGGGCAGAGGCATGACCATACAAGTTGTTGATCGAGATGGTTGCGGCATTGGTATACGGTATGAGTGCTTCTAGCAGGTCTTGATGATGGTGCCTCCAGGATGGATGATGGTTAATCACTGAGAGGTCCGCACCATATGATGGTACCAGTACTATGGGTATTCCAGGACCCATTGCTTCAATTCTGTGGATGGCATTATGTAGCTTAGCGATGTAGCCTTCCTTGAAGTCGGCTAAGGAGGTGACCGGACGTAGTATGGACGCTCCTCCAGCGTCCCTGGTTAACCAGTCACATATTCCCGTGCAGATGTATATGGCGTCATAGGACCACCCCTCGTATAGATGGTCGCATATGACTCCACTGATACTCTCAATGGTCGCTCCTCCTCTGTGCATCGGGAAGGTATTATAGTGTGGGTGTAGGTAGGGTGACATGTCTCTGACCCTACTATCACCGGCTACTAGTATCGTCATTTTAATATAGTCTATAGACTTCAATGCTAACTGACAGACTTGGAATACAGCGAGTGTGTACACCTGCTATACAACAGTGCATGCAGTGGTGTGCTCTGATATGTTGTGTGTACCTACAGGCGTGTGGCAGCACTGACCCCTGTGTGAGTGGTTGGCCGTGGGGGTAGAGTGGCCTTATTTCGGGCACTGTGTTCTGCGCGGATTTCCATCAGAATGAGGCCCATGGTATTGCGACCTTTCAGTGGTGAGCTGATGTTGTTGTATTCCGGGCTGTTAAAGCCGTGACCACCACCCCAGTAGTCACAGCGGCAGGCCTCAATTAAGATCGCACTTCCGGTTTGCTGCAGTCTAAGTCGCAAACTGTCGTCTTGTGAGAACTTGTCAAGCGCGTGCCTTTTAATTGTTGGTCGTGCCATTTTCTGGTACCAGTCAGTGCCGGAGCAGTCAATGACACTCCCTCTTGATTTTATTTCTGAACCTTTTTTGAGTAGAAGGATGCTTGAGGCAGCAGCGGCATCTTTACAATAGACAGCCTTTGCGTATTGGTAAGACTGTTCAACACAGCAGAAATCCCTACTAACTCCTCCTACGCTGGTTGAGAATTTACAGGGGAAGAAATTGCTCAGAAAAGCAGTCTCCCCTGAGAAGGTGATGCCACGTTTGGTGTGTTTGATTTGCTCAGGTGTGGGTGGCTGCTGCATGAAAGAGTTGGGTGGGGCAGTGGCCAGTGGTGCATTTACCCTGGCGGTGGGAGGGGGTCCTGCTCCAGGTGCCCTTACCCTAGGTGGTGCCTCAGGGCTGCCACTACGTCCACCCCCGTGTGTCAGCTGAGCAGCGGGCGGTGGTGGTCGTGGTTGTGGTGGGTTGGGGGTGGTGGTGATAGGTGGTGGCTGTGCAGGTCGAGGGTGAGAGGTCTTGACCTTATTGGGGTCATTGGTTTTCTTACCATTCGATTGGCTGCCTGCCAAGATTGAGTCTGGTTTGTACTGCGAGGGAATAGAGTCAATCCCATCATAGTTGGCTGGGTAGGTGACTCCTAGTAGAGTAAGACCAGTCTCCTCATCTAGGCCTACTGTATAACCCAGGGTGCGCAGGTGATGGTGAATTTTCCTTAATTTGCCCCGGCTTTCTCTTATCTCCCTCGGCTCGTCTGGGTTCAAGTATACCTTGTTTGGCTTTGGGCAGAGTGTGTCACTATTACAGACTCTGTGCCTCAGCTCTAGGGCTTGTTCCTGTAGCTCTTTTGAGCTGAATGAGATCATGATGGGGCGGGGTCTGGGGGGAGGGCGGTTGGTGTCCCCTACTTTTGATTTAGGGGGTGCTTTGCCGATCCGCGCTGCTGAGACAATGTCCTGCCTATCAGTCTGAATGCCCAAGACGTTGGTTATCTTCCTCACAGTCGAGAAAATATCCTCGTCTGCTGGTTGGGGCATGCCTACTACCACTACATTGTGGGCAGAGGTGTTTGGCCCCCTTTTATTTTGGGCGGGTTTGGGAGGTGCAGGGATGGTTGCACCATGTTTCAGAGTGTTGGCATATCCACTACTGTTATTCACTTTGGTAGACAGCACTTGGTGGTCAGATTGAAGGGTAGTTAATTTAGCCTTTAAATCTGCCAGTTCCTGTTGCTGGTCGGCAGCCACCTTGATAGAGATAGAGTCTATCTTTTGCTGTGTAGCTATCCTATGATCGTCAAAGGCAGCGCTGAGTGTAGTTACCTTTGAGTCAGTGGCGGCAATGCGGCCGGTCAGCTGTGCATTGTTATTGTTTATAGATGACTCACAGGTGGTCAGTCTGGTTGAGAGGGAGCCTATTTCTAGGCGCATTTCACTAGATAGGGCCGTGATTTGTGAACCCAGGGTGGTGCTCAGGTCATCCATATGGGATTTCACATCACTTTTCATTGCCATATTAGATCTGATGAACGATAGGGTGTCCATCATGTCTAGGCCTATAGGTGGTTCAGCTGGTACACCTGGGGCTGGGATGTGGGGTCTAGTGAAAGAGGACGGGGGTCCTCCAGTGGGGGTCGGTGGAGGGGTGAGATCCTTTCTAACGGGTTGGGCTGATGTCGGTGTACTGTTCATGTCTATACCGTCCTCAAAGACAGTGCCGTTTAGTGACTGCATCATACTATATATAGACCGATCCACTACATGATGTATAGGGGAAAGCACCCTCTCCTCCTGTACTACATGTATAGGTGCACGCACTGTCCTATTGGAGGGGGAGGGCAACCCCTCAACCCCTTCATTAGTGACAGTTGTATTGTGATCACCAGTGGTTGTGAATTCCACCAGACTAATACTATCTCTGAAATTGGTAGGTGGTAGAGTGGTGGGAGAATCCCCCATTAGCGAGGTGGGTGGTAGGTCTATTTCGGCAGTGTTGGTGGGTGGGGTAGCTGAGGCCGTGCTACCGGGGGGGGGTTACAGCGTCGTTGGATACAAGATGGCCGTCTTTGTTTACGGCTGAGGCGTCCTTGACGACCCTCCTTTTACCATTTTTCTTTTTCTTGCGAAGTGGAGAAAGTTCAGTGGGACTTGCGTCAATCAGGAAGTTAATTGCATCCTGTGTTCGTGGCCGTTTAGGGGTGGGGGGGTGGTCAACAACAGGTATTTGACGTCGTAGGCCCCTCAGTGGGACCTTCAGCTTAGGCTTAGACTTAGGGTTACCTGTGTCCCGGCGCTTCAGTTGACGTCTGTTTCTGCCCATTGTGAAGTTAATCCAAGTGCGATTTCCCTAAAGGTGGATCCAACAGGTACTCTATGTGTTCCTATCACTTATCTAATTTCCCTAGGGTCCATAAGCTAATCTAACTAGCTAATTCACGTGATATAGGACGGAGCGCTTTTCGGTGCGTGCTACTCGGTCGCCATGTTGGTTTTGAATTTTCGGAGGCCATTTTACCCATGGCCTCCGATCCCTCTACTCCAAATCAGAATGGCATTCAGCCTGCCAATCCTCGTGATACACACTGTAGTTGTAGGCAAGTCAATTGTATGACTCTTGCTGCACTATAGTTCTAGATTTAATTCATTTGTTGTCATCCTTCATAGATAATGAAATTGCCGAGAACTAGCTGGGGAGAGACAACTGCTGTATTGATTTTCATGTAAAGAAAATACTCCTTTTAAATGGCTGTTAGCCTTAAGGCCCAAGATCTTGTGTTCTGGACACCGTGGTGTTTGTCACATATTATATTCTCCTTCCAGGTGAGTTGTTATTTTTGACACTAGCTTTATGTGTTAAGAATTTGTGAATTAAGATCCCAGGAATTACTTTACTTTAGTTGACATTACGTGGGTATTATGAGCATAAGAGGTTTTGTATGTGGACATAAATGCTCACTCAGAGTGTGGTAGGCACAGAGGGACAAATTCTTAAAATTAAGCAAATTACGGTTAAGTAAAGATGATCAGAGGGTCTTATCAAACACATTTTTTGTTTAATAAAACTATAACCCAGATGGTTGATAGGGAGGTTGTGAACAAATTATCGCCCTCATTTTAGGACAGTGTCCTCTAGATCTATAATTGGGAATCTTCCTTATTGGAGTTTTTTCCCCTTGAAAGTCAGGTTAATTAAGTATGATTCCTGACAAAACTGTTGAACCCATCTTTCTGGTGACACATTTTGTGCTTCTTCACATCATTTTGATTAAAGGAACCGAACCCCTTGTTTTGCCGAATTGTTTCAGTAATTAACTGTGAAGTGGAAAACTGGGACGAGGCCTTAATTATTCAAAGACTTCTTAGTGCTTTAATGCAATATGCATTTTGATAATGAACTCACTAGTGCTGCTTTAAAAAATAATGCATCAGCCCTATAAGATGAGCATGATAGTTTAAGAACAGCCATTGCGAGTTACTGGAAAAGGCTGCACGCATGCACTTATCTGGTGGTGGTGCCTATGTATCTCAGGCAGGTGGGTGGGAGGTAGTTATGTAAGGGGTTTGGAAGGCATCTGGAGTACTGGCCAGGCTGGGCCATGATTGACAGACCCTCTTAAACCCGCAGATCGTACTGCACGTCCAGTAGCAGTCAGAGTGCAGTCGGGACACGTACTCAGCTCTATATATAGGGGCGCTGGGCCCTTAACATGATCACCCAATATACTGCGAATCACTTCAGTGGGTGTGGGAATAGAGTAAACAAATTGCCTTAATGGAGCAGGTGAGAGCATCCTCTGATTGCTTCCATTCTTTGACACCATATAACAACATACTGGACAATATCACATACCAATAGCCAACAAGAGCAATTCATAACTTCATAGGGTTTCAGCTATTTCTTATATAGATAGCTGCACCAGAATACCCACCTTCTGTGTGCACAGGGGCGCACCCACCGGATTCTGGGGTCCCTAGTGCAGGTGGTCTGCATCGTCTTAAGGAGGTGACGGCTTACCAAGAATCTGTCAGCTTCCTCGCTTAGGGCTGTACTGTGTATCCACAAGTAACACCCATTTACCCATCGACATGTAAGCAAAATGATACACGCTACAATTATAAAATTGCTATAAATGAGAATCCTTGGACATTTTCTTTGGTTTATGTAAAAACGCAGAATACTCCCGCATCTCAAAGTAACAAGTTCTGCCAATGCTCTTTCTTTTTTAATTCCTGAACCCGCTGTTTTTAGCATATTTCGGCATCATCATACAGGTCTTGTAAATATCATTACAAGGGCATCTTTTCTATCAAATCTAGACATATCAGCTCTACCATTTCACATTTGAGTATCATCTGAGAAAAAGACAGCATAAAACTTAACCAGTCTATCTGAACATAGTGAGAAATGCATTTAACCGAGTCATATTCATCTTGGGAGTAAACGATTTATTTTTGTGCAAATACAGCCATCTATGTCATGATGTGGACCTCGCATGTGTCATCTTTCAATCTGTAATGCTTTATGACTATTACCATTTAAAATATATGGGAGAGAAGGTTCTGGAGAGGGTTTTCACTCGGTGTGCGACACTTTCCTATGAATGTTTAATCACCACTTGGAAAGTTTCTCGCATGTCCCCAGGAATCCTAACAACAAATAAAATCAATGTCACCTTCACATCAAACCCATCCGTGACAGTGTTTCAGATTCCACAGTTTTCAGGGACATACTGTGAGCCGTCACTATTATCACACCATGGATTTTAAATATATATAATTATACATATCGAGATAGCAATAGTTCCAAAGCTCTCTGGATCTATTACAGATTCTGCAGAGTTATTCCACATTCAGTTATAAACGTCTGAAGGCTGACTGCCTACTGTTACTGAGTTTTAGATTTTGACATGGTATGATGCTGCTGGCAGTCACGTGAGGCCATTAGGTTCTGATGACGTTTGAAATAATCCCTGATGGCAGTATCAGGAAGTGTGACTTTTCCGACGGATAAAGCCATCAAGTCTCAGTAAAGGAAAGTTCAATAGAAAAGACCCCATTGACAAGTGTCAGATAGTGTCTGTGCAAAAATGGACATTCTTTTTAAGGTACGCCTACTTTCAGATACTGTGAGCATCGATTTTCTATCACAGATACCAGGCCAAAAATGCCCAGGGTAACACTATATTTATCTGCCTCTGCACGATTTTAAACCATTACATCTGAATACTATGTGCCACCATACATGTCACTGAACATCATGTTGAAAATACACTAGCATTTCCTAGAATAGTACACCCTTCTCAAGTGTGTGACCACAGACACAATTTGATACCAACCTTGGATACTTTCGCTGTGTAGGAGGTCATCACTAGAGGAGATGCTATATATAGACCTTGAGCTCACTAATGCACGCACTCTCATCGGAGTAGGTAAAAGGTGGGAGAAAGTAGCAGAAGGCTGATCTCAAAGATGGAGGGAGTGGTCATGTTTTAGGGTGTGAGGGGAATATCACATGATATAACATATCTCAGACTGTCTACTTGCAGACCATGGAATGCAAATAGCTACTATAAGTCACCCAGAAATCAAGCCTCGGTTAATCGATGGTGGCGGAAGAATCTTAATATGATATGTAATTAACCAAGAACCAAAACGATTCAAACCCATTCAATTCTAGTTTCCAGCAATGTCCGCAAAGTCAGATGACCTGTAGAGGAAGGTGTGTTGGCTGTATTTTATCTGACAGAAATGTGGACATGAATACTTACAGACCAATAGGTTGAATAGTCAATTATGTGACTTAAAATGAAATTCGATCACCTCCCTGATCCCTATTGTTAAAAATGACCAGTCTCAGAAATGGGGGATGTGGGTTATGTGTGCAATCTTCAAGGTTAACAGCAGATGACCTGAGCTTTCATCATCTTCTCATACCTTCTGGCTTTCCCTCAGATGCTCTTCTGACTTGTTCAAGTATCAGTAATGCTTTTGGTCTTTGGTACTAAAATCTGTGCATAAAATGTTGTCAGGTGTTGAGAACTATATGTGGCGGGTTCACATTCTCCAAACCTCTCAAAGGGGGTATTATTATACTTTGGTATCCATAATCCTGAACAAACGGATTTTCTCACAAACTTGTAATAGCATCTGAGGCATGTAGACAGCAGCCATCACACAAAACACAATGAGGAGATAAAGAAGACAAACTTTTGGATTCCAAATGAAATACTTCTGGAGAGCCAATTGGATTACTTGATGATTTTACATACCTAAGATTTAGAAGGCTCTTTGAATGACATATCCAGTACAATTTGTCACAACGGGTGTCACAAGTTTGTTATTTGATGTAGTTGTAAAGGTTACCGGATTGAAGTATTCCCATAACAGACAGGTTTGAGACAGTTTCAGATGGATAAAAAATCAGCAAGTGAGAGAATTGATGTTCACCTTTGGCGTCCCATTTACCACTTTGCTCTTCTCATCCTACTTCTGAAAAAGGAGACAGACGAATCAAATCCAGGAAACGGTTTTTACACAATGTTTCTAAGGAACACAAAAAACTGAACAAGAACCATTTGTATCCATGTGATGCCATCTTGGAGTTTCACATTAATAATCCGGCAGAAGTTATTCCTTTTTTAGTCAAGAAGCTTTGCCATATGAGTGGATATTTGAACATGCAATGAAAAATAATGGTAGCCTCTTGGTGTTCTGGAGAGTAGGCCGATCAAAAACACAGTTATTTTATGACAGAAAACACACAAATTGAGGGAGTTTATGTTTTTACAATTTTAATGGAAAAATGTTAAAAATGGAAAAGAAGCAAGTACTAAAATAGCTTTTTAGTCATGATCCTAGATATGTAATATGGGACACAACAGGGACTCGTGACCTTGGAAACAGGGTCAGTCCCCAGTGGGTCCAAGAAATGGGACCCTCAGCCAACTGAGAGCAACCGAGTCCTAGAAGGGTATGTTGGAAGTTAGTAACGCAGTTGGAGACTTGTTAACGGGTCAGTTGGATTGGTTGAATCGGTATGGTGTGGAAAGCATACATAATGGGTGCCGGGGTATCTCAGAAACTGCTTGATAAAGCCCCATTGGGACCTTCGGTCTCCAGTGGGTGAGCATCCCTGATGTTGGAGGACCACTAGATTTCCGGGGCCTGGGACTCTCTGTCACTGCTTGATAAAGCCCCTTCTATGAGGGAGAGAAAGCCCAGTCCCGGAGAATCCGAGTCTAGAAGGGTGGATGTAAGCTGAGTAGGGGTAGTGTAGGGGCACTTATTACTCCCGCCTTGGTGATAAATCCACAGGGAGGTATCACTTGGGTAATCCTACCCCCCTATTTAAGGACCATACTGATCCAGTATTGTACGGTGCGGTTAAGTTGTCGGATGGGGAAGTAGCTCAGTGGTAGAGCACTGGCTCCGGAGTCAGGAGGTTGTGGATTCGAATCCCGCTTTCTCCAGATGACTTTCCCAGCTAACAAAAAAACGTTTTCCTAACGGTTGGAAAACGTTTGCTGGAGGTCTGCAAACGTTTGCAAAAACGTTTTCCTAAAGTTTGGAAAACGTTAAAACGTTGACACAAAAAAACGTTTGCAAAAAAACGTTTACAAAAGGTTTGCAAAAAAACGTTTGCAAACGTTTGCAAAAGGTTTGCAAAAGGTGTGTTTTCATCGTTATGGGTATACACAGAAACCATAGTCAAAATCTAGAAGGGTTGGCATGTCTGGGACTTGAACAGTGGGTGTTCAGATTGCAAGGCAGACGCCCTAACCATCACACTATGGAATCCGTTGCAACGAACAACGCAATTGTAGTTGTACATCTCTATGCATGACCATTTAATCACACGAGGAGTGCGACCTTGCAAAAACAGCCATAACTTGCTGGCTTCTGTAGCACCTATATGGACATGTGACATTTTCTGCTGACATCAACTAAAACGATTCTCCTCATGTCTGTAGTTCTCTGGCCCAACCATGCATCAGTGATACAAGGCTGAGTCAGAAGAGATGCCATGAGGATTCGTGTGCAGTCGGGATAATAAGTCAGACTACATCATATGATATAATCTAAGATCAAAAGTATCCCTTTGCAGATAACTGGTGGCACTGAGGCACTCCCAAGGGTCAACTTATTTGCCTAGGTATATAGTATGAGTTTTTTTTAATTGATGTAAGAACAATTATGGCTGTGTCTCATGAGATCAGGCCATTGTGGACGTCTTTGACCTGGTGCCAGCTTTGACCGGGTGCCAGCTTTGACCAGGTATCTCTTATACCAGCGAATCTTCTATATGAAGGGGAGGGGGAGTAGAATTTCTTGTTATATTTCCGTATTAGGTCAAAGCCATTTATCAAAAGGTGTGCTATTCCAGTGAGGCTAAATATAATTGCTTTACGGTCAAATAGCTCTTCTTTTTATCGGTTAAAGACGTCACTGTGTAATAAATGTGTAGGGGCACGGATTACTTGCACCTTGGTGATAAATCCGCAGGGAGGTATCACTTGGGTAATCCTTCCCCCCTATGTAAGGACCATCCAGTATTGAACAGTGCTGTTAAGTTGTCGGATTGTGTTCTCGGTGGTAGAGCACTGGCTCCGGAGTCAGGAGGTCGTGGGTTCGAATCTCGCTTTCTCCAGATGACTTTTCTGCGACTGTTACACTGGTGGAGAAAGCGTGTGATGGCTGGACGGTGACACGTTGACACGTCAGTTGGTAAGCGTTACAATTTGCTAGGGACTCGTGACCTTGGAAACAGGGTCAGTCCCCAGTGGGTCCCAGAAATGGGACCCTCAGCCAACTGGGAGCAACCAAGTCCTAGAAGGGTATGTTGGAAGTTAGTAACGCTGTTGGAGACTTGTCAACGGGTCAGTTGGATTGGTTGAATCGGTATGGTGTGGAAAGCTTACATAATGGGTGCAGGGGTATCTCAGAAACTGCTTGATAAAGCCCCATTGGGACCTTCGGTCTCCAGTGGGTGAGCATCCCTGATGTTGGAGGACCACTAGATTTCCGGGGGCTGGGACTCTCTGTCACTGCTTTATAAAGCCCCTTCTATGAGGGAGAGAAAGAAAGCCCAGTCCCGGAGAATCCGAGTCTAGAAGGGTGGATGTAAGCTGAGTAGGGGTAGTGTAGGGGCACTTATTACTCCCACCTTGGTGATAAATCCACAGGGAGGTATCACTTGGGTAATCTTACCCCCCTATGTAAGGACCATACCGATCCAGTATTGTACGGTGCGGTTAAGTTGTCGGATGGGGAAGGAGGTCGTGGATTCGAATCCCGCTTTCTCCAGATGACTTTTCCGCGACCGTTACAAATACAATAAATACAAGCACAACAAATTGCACTTTGAAAAAAGAGTATTGCCTTATTGCATGCTTTCAATTAATGAATCACTTTATACCCATATTTACATAGGCTTCCCCCCTATTTTTAACATTTCCTTTCTATCTGGTTAAAGCTGGCACCCAGTCAAAGCTGGCACCCGGTCAAAACTGGCGGCTGGTTAAAGCTGAAAACAATGGCCGGATCTCATGAGACACATCCTTATATTCATACAGTTACACTGCTATGTAAGTAGACTGTGTAGAATGAAACACTGACAATAACAGAGGCCTTTCCATTACTGAATAATCATAATACTCTTTAAATATCAGCCTGCTAAGGCAAAAATATCTAGTGATAAGATATATTAAATAAACCAATCAAACTCTTTGTTAATCTACGAGTACCGTTAACTTCGGATCGTGGTTTGGTTCATTTTGATATCTAAAAAGAAGAAGATATGAAAAATGCCACTGTGAGATATGGAAACTGTCCCTTTGAGATCAAAGGCAATCTATTTTACTTAACCTTAATTTCATGTCTATTTATCACAAGGAGTTTTATTTTAATTGTTATATGTCAAATATAGATTAACGTCGATACAGTTGCTAACTGTGATACTTACACGACGTTCCTTTCTTATTAACAAACAGGACTTTTGTGACATCAAACCTGTTTGTCAATCTGGTAAATGTCATGATGATGCAAGTTATTAGTCATTTCAGATAATATGTGTAGACAACACGTTAATGAGCTTTTAAAGGTAAGGATAGTTATCATGATAAATATTGATTGACAATAAAGCGCAATATGTAATTTCCCTATGGCAACTTGCTGAGTAATGAATGTCAATGTAAATTGTTTTCCCCCTTTTATTTCAGGATTCATTTACATCACATGCCAGAGTTCTTGGTCGTGTAGTAGTTTGTTTGTTCTTATTAAAATGACATTTCAGAACTGCAATTTCCAAGTGTGCGAATAATCAACTTTATTCAACAAAAAACAAAAGTGTCCCATTCCTAATCATGGAATATATAACCATTGATTGTGTTGTAAGAGACCTGAGTTTTAAAACTGCTGCAGTTTACCATGACACATGTGTGTATACATAGTATGTGCTTTACAGGAAGGAGCATGTGCGTATTTTCAATTCTATTTTACTGTTTAAGACAAAATGTTGAGACCCCTTCATGCCAAAGATTACACAAGACCAGCACTCTTTTGATATCCATCGCAATATCCCGTCGGTATGGCATGCACAATCATATTATGGAAGATATATTGTGTCTCCTGAATGACTACAAAGATATGAATATGCACAATGATAGGGTACTTGTTGCCTCTATAGCTTCACCATGATGATTTCACACCTTGCACTCATCACTCTCAATTTGTTACCATTCACGGGCAGGGGGCACCACAGAGAGAAAACAGCACATACAATTGCAACGCTTCTTGGGTTATACGCTCAGGAACATTTTGTAAAACTTCCAAGAGAATTAGTGGTTCCCAATTCCTTATTCAATTCTGACATATTTGTACATAATGCATACATTTACTAAATTCCTTAAGGCATGCTACAGGATAAGGCCTGCAGTGGCTGTGGTGCTGAAACAATGGGAAAGCAGCATTGATTATGGTCAAGGACTGTATAGTGGGTTGACAGATGGACAGCTGATACCCTGCTGGTGTACAAGGAGGCACACCGTAGTGGGGAGCCCACAGTCGTCTGTTTGACAACCTGAAAATGATACTAGGCACTAAGCCGATAGCATATGGTGTAGAACAAGTGCTCTGACTGCCCCCTGTCAACTGCTGTTTACACTACACATGGCCGGAAGCCATACCCCTGACAGCCGGCACACAATACAATACTTGACTGCTAGAGGAGAGAGTTCTCCCAATGTACACAGAGTAGAGCCACCCATAGTCGACTACATATCTTGAGTAGTTATTCATGCTAAATAATCCTTTGTTGATAAGGGTTATCTTTACTGTATTATGTGCCAAGTAGAGAGCAGTGTCTTAGTTAACACTGATCCTGATATTAATTGGTTCCTTCCTTCATGGCTGACGTTTCCCGAGGTTCAGTTTAATTGCACAGAATTTCTAACAGAATCATTTGACCTATTTCTGTGAGGACACAATTAGTGGTAAAGGGGCCCATTTTGATTAAAGGAACACAATGCCTTGTTTCAATCTTCCAATTTAATTATTAACCCCATTTTAGAAATACCTCAGACAAGCTCCAAGACCTCCTCTCAGGGTATTGCGTTTGGATTTAGTGCTTCCGCTCCCAATAGTTCAACTAAATATTGAGAGAGAATTCATTCTTTGTGAACTGGTTGGGATTAGATATGTTGATCATTGAAATAACAATGTGCCCGATTATGTACTCTAGAATGTAGAATCAGAGCCATCGAGACTTTTTAAGTAAATGTATAAGATAATAAGTTTTTCTCCGGCATACATTTGGTGAGGAGGATAATGGCATGGGATAGTTATTATACTAGAAAACCCTATTACCCTATATATACCTTTGTATGAATTTGTAGAATCAAAAATATTGTATGCACTTTTTCTGGATTTTGAAGATTAAACATGGTTAAAACCACTTCTTATGCCATTTAAGGGGAGAAAATGGCCGACACGTGAGGACGCGCACTAGAAGGGGCTCTGCGGGTTATTGCATTTACTGAGGGGAAACAGTGATCTAACTCCATAAGACCCACATAATAAGGATTATAAAGGCTTCTAGCACAGGAGGACACCGTTCATTACCACCAATGGATATAGATGCTCCTAGAATTACAAGAAGTCATACGAGAGCGCGTCAGCTCCAGGTTAACACAAAGGACACCGGTGTAGAACCTATACCTCCAGCCCACCCCTCCACCACTACTACTACCTGCACCGCCAACATGGCCACCTCCTCTCCTGAATCGGCTTCTGTGACACTAGTCCTACCACCTACCTCTCAACAAGGTATGCTAAGCTCTGTGATGCATATGTTTCAAACAACCCCTGAAAAGGGCAAAACATCTGTACCTACTCCTACATGTGCTACTATGGCAGACCTTGAAATATCTTTCATGCGTAAAATGGAGAATGTAGCCACCCAACTCCAGAGCATTACGTCCAACCTGGAAACCAACACACGGGCGAGCAATAAAAATACCTCTGACTTAGGTAGACTGATAGGTACAGTACAGGATCACTCCGACAAGCTTACTAGATTTGAAGCCAGGCTGAAGGCCCTGGAGGAGAAGTATGATATCCCGGAGGACTTAGAGCGAAAACTGGAAGAGCTGTCCAGGGGACAGGCTATTACCACCACCAGGATTAACTCCATAGCGGCACACACGGAACAGATTGATAAAAACAGTAGAAAGTGTGATATGATATTCAGAGGACTGAAGGAGTCTGACCACCCAAACCCCAGAACGGCCATTCTTACCCTGTTAACTGATTTGGGAACAGGTCTGACAAACACGGATATAGTTAGTGCGATTAGACTTGGTCCTAAACCTAAAAGAGACTCTAAGGTTAACAGGCCTATAAAAGTCAAATTCTCCCAACCCAATGCGAAGGGCACCCTATATACAAACATCAGCAAGATGAAGACCCTACCACATTGGAAATGGGTACAGATCACCGACGACTACACAGACCAGGAAGCAGCTCAGCAGCGAGACCTCAGAGTGGTAACGGCGCGTGCTAAGTCCCTGGAGTATAATGTGAAGATGAAGGGACGCAGTGTGGTGGTGGACGGTGAGACATTCACGTATAGTGACATATACAGACTGCCCGAGGAGATCCGACCAGCAAACGCCAAGACTCTGAAATTTGAGGGGGGATACGTGTTCCAAAGCCATCACAGCTTTTTGAGCAATATGTTTCCGCACTACTTCATGTATAATAATACATGGTACCATTCCGCAGAGCAGGCGTACATGCATCAGATGTGTCTCCTATGTGATGCCATCCCTGTTGCTGAAAGGGTCATGCTAGCCCCGGACGGATACGCCTGCAAGGAAATAACAAAAGCCCTCAGCAAGACTCCCAAATGGATTGAAAATCAAGAGGTTGTACTATACAACGTCCAGAAGGCTAAGTTTTCGACCCACCCTGTTAAGCAGCAATTGTTTAACACACTTGATCACCCACTCACTGAGGCAGGACCGGACTTAACATTTGCGTCTGGGCTAAGTATAACTGAAGGGGCGAAAAACTGTGCAGACGACAGGCCTGGTAAGAATGTATGTGGACAGCTATTGGTCAAGATCAGAGGCGAGCTGCGAGGGGACCCTCCACTACCCATGCCACCACTGGAAGGAGAGGTAGACCAGCCTACACCCGCACCAACAGGCACCCCTACTACAACTCCACCACAGTCTCCTCAACGTATACAGCCGACTGGATCACCTATAGCAGAACGCCCCTAAGCACTACAGCCATTCAGGTCGTATCACCTTACATTAAATTTCACAATGCACGAGGTTCTATTAATTACTGATAGTAGAGGTAAGGCGCTGCAAGAGAAGATCAACAGACACTTATGTAGTAAAGGATATGAAGGAGTGATACATGTTACAGTAGAGCCAAAAGGTGGCTTAACATGTGACCAAGCTATCCCTCGTATAACTGAACTATTAGATAAAAGAACCGTTGACATGCTTGTGATTCTTGTAGGTGTATGCGACCTATCAACAATTAAATGGTTAGGTAATGATGAGTCTACTATTAGGCCTATCTATGCTGAGGTGGGCAATATGGTGGAAATAATCACTGGAAAGTATGAGCGCATCATGAAGCATGTATCATCCCTTCACCAGCCAATGTCATTTGCCAAGCTCGTAGGACTGGACTATGCCCGCTATAATAGCACTCATGCACCGTCGGTATACACACCAGCCCAACACGATTACCCTGACCAGCAGGTAGTAATAAACACTGCAGTACCGCTAATTAATGAAGTAATTACCCAATTAAATTGGGAATTAGGCTTCCCAGGCCCAAAAATCAACGAGTCAGTCCATGATGTCAAGCAAGGCAAGGTGGTACACAAGTACAAGAAAATTCCGGACGGTATCCATCCAGACTCCTATAGCAGACTAGAATGGGCTAAAATCATTGCCACCAATGCTATATCCTGCTATAAGATTAAAAACAATATAAAGTAGGTGCTTGTTATATGGGTAGACCGTGGGCGTCGGGCACAAAGACGCGGGCGCTAATACGGTGCTTCCAATATAATAACTCCATACTATTTCATAGACTCCTGCATTTAAGATATATCATTAGATGCTTAATATAAGCATGACATTAATTACACTGTTTTCTTCATATAGACTCTATCCTAACGTAATCACATTCATAACTACCTGCCTAGTGTACTTACATAATAGCATAATGGCTCAGAATACAGGCGACAATAATAGCACAACCGCTGTCCCTTACATAAGACCCTACAGCGTCCGGACTGATCAGCTGATTCGCAAATTCAATGCTATCCCTATGGGTCCTCGCGTCCACACGTTCAGATTGGGCGCTATTGACTTAGTGTTACTAAGGTACATACCATATGCTATAGGCTGATGACGGCCTCTCGGGCTTGGATTTAAAACTTAATGTGAAGGTTTATGTGCTAAGGCGCGACCATAGTGGTATTATATGGGCATTTATATGTATGTATGTATGTATATATGTATGTATGTATGTATGTGTGTATGTATGCAGATGTGTATATGAATGCACAACTGGAAGATTATATTAATATGTGTATGAGTGTATATCTACTTGCTACATACATGATAGTGACTCTGTGCAAGTTTCACTATGACTAACTACTAACCTTATTTCCCCAGCTCTGACTAAAGACGTTAGTCATTCTATATTTACATTTAGAGCTGGGCATTGTATTATGTAACACTTAATATGTTAACTGTTTCCCCAACAGAATATTATTGTATAATATATACTATGTGTCTAAGCATTGCAATAACCCGTATTCCTATTTTCTCTATGCAAATCCCAAAGTCTGGCAATGAGATTACCATCAGCCAACATGGGCAGCACTAGATGCATGAGACCCATCGTATGTATATCATATACAGGTAGAGAGGGGTGTGAGTGGATTCCTGTTCATTTATTGTACCTCGGGGTGGGTATGTCCCATCGAGCCATAAATGTCTACTGACCTAGGCCTTAAAGGGGTGAAAGGCCTTCATTTGTGCCATTTTAATGTTAGGAGTATATTTAATGACATGTCCACTTTACATGATTATTTTGTTGATTCTAATATTGATTGTATTACTTTGTCTGAAACTTGGCTAGATGACAGTGTGGCTAATAACCATTTATACATCAAGGGTTATTCGCTTCAGAGGTTGGATAGGCAGATACATGACATAGGTGACATTAATCATGGAGGTCTACTAACCTACACCAAAGATGGCCTTACCTCAAGTAACGAATTATCCATGCATAATACCAGCAATAAGGACATTGAAATTATGTGGTCAGTCATTTCAAAACCCAATATGAGAAGGATTGTCATTGCCAATGTTTATATTCCTCCCAAAGGAAATATTATTAGTGCGTTAGATACAATAAAAAACTCCTTTAATGATATTGACTCCGACAAATATAAGGAAATATTCATGTTGGGTGATTTTAATATAGATTACCTTAGAGCCAATCCTGACCAAGACAAACTAAACAATATAGCTGCGAGGCTGGGAGTAAGACAGTTAGTTAAAGAAATAACACGCTACAACCCAAATAGGGAGGGAAATGATTCCATTATTGACTTAATACTAACAAATTCAGATCACATAGCTAGCACAGGGGTAAAACCCATGGGAGGCATAAGTGACCACGAGCTCATACATGTAACGAGGAAGCACATCCCAATCCCTAAGGTTCCTTTAAGTTTCACTGGGAGGAGCTATAGGCTATTCAATGAACAAGATTTCATAAACAGATTGAAAAATCTAGACTGGAATAATTTTTGGACATGTGAGTCAGCTACTGATGCTTGGGAATTATTCATAGCCTCTATACAGCATATTTTAGATATTAATTGCAAGGTTAAACATTTTAATTTTAGTCAAGCAAAGAAGCCATGGTTAGATGCTAACCTAATAAGCCTAATTAAGGATAAAAATGAAGCCATAAAACGCTTCCACAAAACTAAATCTCAGGATGATAACAACATTAAGCATTTCCTCCAAAATTTATCTAAGCAAGAAAATAAAAAAGCAGAGGCTGCCTGGCATAAGCGTCAAGTAGATGACAACGTGAATAATCCAAAAGAATATTGGAAAGCTCTTAATAATATTACTAACCCAAAGCAAGCTGATATTTATTTTAACCTTATACACCATATACATAAGACACCTATTAACCCTGAGGACACAGCCAATTATATAAATGAATATTTTACCAATATAGGCCCAAATCTAGCGAAAAATATGAACGAGCCTTGGACATTTCATCCTCCAGTGTATGAACCATCCTTTGTCTTTCATGAGACTGAGGAAAGTATAGTAATAAAATTAATTAAGAAAATTAAGTCAAATAAACCCTCAGGGGTACCTCTGGTCAAAACAAGTGTTCTAAAAATTGCCATGCTGGCTTTACCGGCTCATATCACCTTTATTTTTAACCTAGTAATAAGAAATGCCTCCTTTCCAGATGCCTGGAAAATAGCCACTGTCAAGCCACTCCCAAAGGGGGGAGATACCTCTGATGTGAATAACCTGAGACCCATCTCCATCTTGCCATTGCCATCTAAATTAATGGAAAAAATCCTACATCAGCAAATAATGAAACATCTACATGATAACAAAATTCTCACTGAAAATCAAGATGGTTTTAGACCTGGTAGATCAACCATGAATAGTCTCATTAAATTTACAAATAATATATATAGGGAATCCAACAATGAAAAAGGGACCTCGGCCATCTTCCTCGACTTCCGGAAAGCATTTGATACCATTAATCACTTATTATTAATAAATAAATTGGGGAAAATTGGTTTTAGGCCTACTGCAAGAAACCTGATTGAAAATTACTTGACAAATAGAGTGCAAGCTACTAAGGCAAATGGCAGGATATCAGATACCTTACCAACTCCATGTGGTGTACCCCAAGGCTCGGTCTTGGGACCACTACTTTTTATTATATATATTAACGACCTTGGTTTTCCGCTCAAGAACTTGAAATGCCAACACTATGCCGACGATACAGTCCTATACTACCCTTATAATAACCTAACCCCAAATGTAGAAGCCACCATTAATACTGAATTACAAGAAGTTAACAGATGGTGTAAGGCCAACAAACTGTCACTAAATGCCAAAAAGACTAAGGTTATGCACCTAGGGACTGAGGCAAACCTAAAAATAATGCCTTAGGTTGCCCTTTCACTAGATGGTGCTATACTTAATAGGACGTATACATACAGGTATCTAGGGATATTATTAGACACTAACCTGAATTTTAAAGCTCATACCAAGAGCCTTGTTCGTAATGTTAATTATAAAGTAAGGTTCCTGAGAAGAATAAGGAGAAAACTTTCAGAGAAGTCTAGTGCCAAAGTTCTTACATGCATGATTTTACCCACCATTGACTATGGTGATCTTTTATATGATGTAACTCCAAAAACCATCCTGGAGAATTTACAATATGCTTTTAACAGGGGACTCAAAACCACTTATAATAATGAAGAATTTCATGTCGAGCCCTCCCTGAAGAAGTGTGGTGTAAATAAACTGGAAGACAGAAGAATTATGCATATGAACGCTGCGGCCTTCTCTTTCTCTCAGGAAGCTGAAAACTTGGACATTAGAGACATAAGAACAAGGGCTCATGATGAGCGACTAGTAAAAATAATTAGGCCTAAAAACCCCTTTTACAGGAAAAGTTATGAATTTAGGGTCTCTACTCTCTGGAATTCTTTTGATAATCCAATCAGGTCATATACTGAAAAAGAAAAATTCCAGAGGTGGAACAAGAAGAGGTTCAAGGACATACTCAATCCCCCCCGAATTTGATTTTGAGTCGTATCATATATACATGTGTTAGGATACCCACTCACCCCAATATTCTCTCTACTTATGAGTTATAATTTTGTCTTTATTTCTCAAATTTTGCTCCCTATTGGAACAACATCTTCCAATATTAATCATTCGGATCAACATCGACGTTTGATTATAATATCATAGGCAATTTCCATCAGCCTGGGCAATAAGATCAGCCCTGAAGGGGATATGTATAATGCCAATGCTTGCTTACGCAAGACTTGACTTATCATATCACCTTCTATTTATTTATAACCTGATATATAGGTTTAACATGTAACAAGGTAATAGAAGAATATCCTCGACCCATATACATCTTGGATCTGGATAGTTAAGTATTTTCATTTTATTATTTATCATATTAAGACTCTAATGAATCCCTTAAGGAAATTGAATGTATTTTTATCATGAAAAACATCGCTGATAATAATGCACAGGAGCTGCATTACACAAACAGGGCCTGGCCCTACTGTATGTGCAGATTAAATAAATGAATTACAAACACACATACGCTTGTAATCCGATTCCAGCAGAAGATTCCAGACTATTTGGGGCAACCTGATGATGAATATTATATATATATGATATGTTCTTATCTGACAGTAAGTATGGTTTCATGACAGGAGGAACTTAAAGGAGGGACACTTTAAACCACCCTCCCACACCTCCCCACAAGTCCTAGTGTCACAGCTAGCTTTAATTATGGCGTGTCTCCCCTACTTAAGCTGAGACCAAGCCGACACCTCAGCATTGTCTTGCACGGAAACACGGAGACGGCTACACAAAGGGCGGCTGATCTCATCTAGTGGTCTACTTTGGCGTAGGGATGTAGCTTAATTTGGATGTGACCGCTTAGACAATAGTAGTTAATAAGAAATATTAGCCATGGTTAGTGAATGTACTCAGTATCCGGGTTCAGGAACCCATTCCTGATGCCTCGGGAAATGCACTTGTCGACTTCAATCTAGGTATGGCATGCAAGCTATAGTACTGGTATGGCCATAGAGACTACACACAGCTGGTATCGTATGAAGTAGCTGGAAGCCCTACATGCTACTATTGTAGCACTGAATGAGAAATAGATAATTCATGTAACTTTAATCTCCTGCCTCCATTCAAAAACCTCTCCAGGCTTAGCATGATATGTGAATACAGAACCATACCTTGAATATGAGCATGTGCTAACTGTCATGTGGTATAAAGGAAATACATAATTATGTTGATGTTCACACCATGAAACAAAGACAATCTGCGCAAACTAAAAGACTTTGAGTTGTTATCCCAATAGTCCGGGTTTTCATCAGACCTTATATCGCTTCACTGTATGTTAAGTCTGCATCCTATTTGAGTGTTATGTTGAATATTACCGTATCAATGTATAGGAATTGATACGAGAGGTGAACCAAGTATGAGCACAATGTAAGCGCAACTATGCAATATTAAAAAAAAAAGAATTGCTGCAGTTTCCTTAACGATTTTACATTTCAAAATGTTGTTGAGATCCAATATTTTTATTGGCCGGGTCTCCAGTGTTATTGCCTTAAAGCCTAAAAGGTAATGCTAATAATATCATTTGGAGTTTGGAGAACAGGGAGAGACCAAAACATGTAAAAGGAATAGAGAAGTGAGCAAGTTGCAATCGACTATACCTTATTACCTGTGTGTTTTACCCCAATATTATAACTGTATGAAATGTGAATATTCAAGCTTTAAGTAGATATGTATCACTTGCGTGTCATATCAATTTTGTTTAAAAAAAAGACCGGCCACCCTCCTTACTAAGGGTGTTCCGTGTTAGAAAAACCTGCTGGGCCATGGTTTATCTGGATCCATCCACCAGGGAGTAGCACCGAGGCAGGGTATTAGTTCATTGCTCTGTGTGATCCTCACCGAGTAACACCACACCTCAACCAGACCTGGGGTCAGTTTCATCATTAACCTGTCAGTGTCACCCAGTATCTATTACAGCACACATCCAAGGAGTCTTTTCTAGAACAGTGTCCCCAGCCAACACACCCAAGTGGGCCCCATATGGGCGTGTCTCTGGACACCATGGGCTAGCCCATATCTGGGTATTAACTGGTAATTGTCTGGGCTTCCAGATGGGGCCCATCTGGGCTCAGCCCAGAATATCAATATGTCATGTTCGCACTGCAAATCCTTCAATTCATACTCTTTTCTGAAAATATTCAATTAATTTACATTTTAGATTGACATTATATGCGTTTTTGTAAAAGTGGGTTTCATCTGGGTTGGAAATGGGCAAACTTGGCAAAGGTATCCCTGGGTTTCCAATGGGCCCAGCACGGGCAGCCAGATAGGGCCCAGGTTGGCTGAGCCCATGTACTGAACTTAGTTTTTAATGGATTTCTTGCATTGCAGATGTTTAATTTATCCTCTCTTGTCTGTTTTTTCTAGAAAATGCAAGTTCAAATTATTTTTCTTATGCTATGTTGTCTACCTGGGCTTCACCTCAGCTAGAGCTGGGCTAAGTGGGCTGAGGTCTGCATGGGTTTTCCAGTGGCTTGGTGTGGGCTGCCAGATGGGCCCCTGTGGGGCAACCCACCAACTTCACTTTCTGGGCTAATTCTACCAACACAACTTTCATGATTACATTTCAAAGACCTTTCCCCAAAAGAGTGGGGTTCACCTGGGCTAGGCCTGGGCTAAGTGGGCAAGTATTGTTCCTGAGCTTACCACTAGATGTCATCATTGAGAGTACATGGGATTTGATATCCTATAGACATTTTCTTGTCTTTATTACAATGAGCCATAAATTTGCAATTCCTTTAAAACCATTGAAATGATACAGTTTTCACATTATGTTTATATTATACGAAATTGTCTACACAAGTTTGCATACAAATAGAGAAACGAGGAGCATTCTGATACTGACACCTTTCCCCGGGATATGATCACAGTACATAATCCCAGGGCTTCCTCAGGTATCACTATCAGACTCACAGGAACTCTGACTGTGTCACCCAATGTGATCAGAGTTGTAGTTAGTCAAAGGATGCACTTTGCTTCTCCTCCTTAAATAAAGGGAAGAGATGACATTAAATACAGATGAATTAATTGACCTACTTGAATACTTGTTGGTAACTACTCTTAACATATATGGTCATCAACTACATAACAACTAAGCTTCAAGCTAAAGAAAATGTTGTGTCTATCCCCCCAGCCCCCCTCCCCCCCGGCCCAACTACGTGTTTCCCAAATAAAGGAGCCCACCTGGGTCCCACTTAGATCTGAGCAGGGCCAGCCCACTGCAAACCTGGGCAAGCCCTGCTGGGCCCCACCTGATAGCCCCTGTAAAAACGAAGCGGGCCCCAGATGGGCAGCCCATATGGGCCCCATAAGGCAGCCCATCTGTGACCCATCTAGGATCTAAGATTAAGCAACCCTGACAGATGGGATCCTCTGTATGGACACTGGGTCGATATCATTCACTTTTGTAACAAAAAGAGTTTGGCCAATATGCCTTGTAAAACATCTCGAAAAGAAATAATGGCTGGTGAGGATGGTCTAGAAAATAATAAATGATAGAAAGTTTGAATCTTAGCTTTATCCAAAAATATGCTTACAATCAAACAAATTAACCTCCAAAATTTTTCCCATCCGTCTTGTTCTACCAAGACGTGATAATCTATCGGTCACACCCTGTTACACTGTAACTAGTATCAACCTTGAAACATGTCAAATTTGAGAGCTGGTCCTAGCTTACTTGCATTAAGGGTGCACATTTAGTTTCCACAGTTAAATATGAACTATGGTGGAAAGGGCACTAACAAGGTGCAACTATATCACAAATGCTGCTTGTTACTACAGAACTATTTGCCCATAAGGTACAAAAGTCAGATCCACTCCTGGTGTGGGTGGCTGTAATTGCCAAGACCCCAAGAGGCCCAATAAAAATGGAGTGGCACTGAGCCCCAGACCGATGTTATGGTTGTATAAAGGTGATAGAGAGGGCCATAATGAGGAAATGACCTATCTATGATACAAGTGGAAGTCGACTAATTATTTATCTTGCTGAGGAGCAATGGGTAATTTCCTGCTAACCATGAAAGAAGCAGTTTCCTACGGCTGCTGCCAAAGTGTAGATGTATGCAATATAACAGCCACTGGCATGTGGGAGACATTTGCAGGTTCCTGTTGTCGATTGCTGGCTTAACTACATATATATTTTAGAGGAATTGTAAGCTGTAAAACCCTAGTAACCCTTACATACCTTCATACAACTTCTGTTTATCGTCCTATGTCCTTTTTCTCCATGGTGCATGAATGCAGCCCGTGTGAGTCTACCAGGCATTGCTGCATTCTTGCATCATGCCAACTCTTTGTACCCCAACCCAATCATAATTGAAAACCTTAAAGCCAACTCTATATTCAGCAAAAGTATGGCTAGGTTTTTATAGTCGACAATGCAAAGTTCCGATGAATGGTCTATTGTAGAACCTGGATAAGAGGCCGAAGCCTGAACACCTGAATTCATGAGGTCGGGGAGATGGCTATTGTACTGACCATGGAAGTGATTAAAGGCCACAGAGTCAGGCACTGCCACAGGCATGACCCGGTCAATGGCATGGTGTCCCCCAATAAGGAGTTGCTGTGATCTATCTGAGAGGCCTTTCATATAAACACGTGGTGTTCCATGTGATTATGAGGTGACTGACGCTTTCCCTTCATCTATGAAGGTCAGCAAACCATATGCGCGCTATTATATAGGATCTTCCCTGGCTTTGAATTACAATTCGCACAGTTGGGTGAATGGCATTGAATACTCTTTGAATGATTATACTGATGTGCTTTCAGTCAATTCATACTGTCAGCATTGCTGTGAGCTACAATGCAGTGATTAAAAACATCCATATGGTTTCTATTATATGCACCAAATGTAACTATCCTCAATCGTTGTCTCAATCGAGATATCAATCAAGATTGCACATACATGTATGTTCATGATTTTATCAGTGTTCTGTTTTACACATTTTTTAGAATATTAAAGAGAAAAATATTATCTAATATGCTCAATCCTCTTGTCCTCACTGTGAACATCATATGCCACCTCAGTGTAGCTAATACGGTTGGGCAGCTCAGGCAAAGGGAGGGGGAGTGCACATATAAGGACCTTTTTTGTTTTGAAATCGCCTTTATCCATGCCGGTTCTCATCAATTGAATATGTAAATACATCAATGCAGTAGGTGTAGTGGGGTTTGGCTTGTGACGGTGCTGGTTACACCGTCACAGACTTCCATATAGGCCATGGGCCCCCTCTGGTGGTTGTGAATGATGACTACCTTCACACCTTCGCCTGAGGTGAGGGTAAAATCAGCCCCCCCCCCCCCCGATGTACCTTTCACAAACTGACCTCATTTCCGAACCAGAGCTAATGCCATCCATGGTGACATTACCCAGCAACATTTCCGTTACAGGTTCAAGTCACGAGAGTGGTAGGAAAAGGCAGGAAAGGGCAAGAGGATGATAGAAGCATAGGTCATCCACTGTTGAACCCACTAACTCAATGTGAGGTCTGACATGCAGCATGTCCCCCTACCCACTTTCGAAGCAGTCGTTTTAAGTGGTTGCCTATCTTGGGTCAAAAGTATCTAGATTTACTCCTACGGTAAGGTAGCCAATATACCTAACATAATTTTGAACTGAACAGTGAAAACAAAAGTTTGGGGTCCCAAGCTATAGAATTTTGAAAAATTTAAATAGTTCTCTAAGATCAAACCAGAAAATCATTTACTTTTAAAGCAATGGTAGTAAAAGTATCATGATATGTTAAACTTCCTTAAATGATTCTTTAGGTCCTTTTTGAATTAATCGTATCCATTTCAACATATGGTCCCAAGCATAATTCAGTGGTTTTGGGCAATTGAAAATAAAAGTAACAATAATCAATAATGAGAGGTAGTATAGGTGTAGATTCCAGTATGATCATCAGCAGCCCTGTCTCAGTGGTGTGATGGGATCAGCACTAAACTTAGACACTGGGGTTTTCAGTCTGCTGGTTACTCAGTCCAGAAGTCTACTTACTGCTTTATAGGGGAGTCTGACACATCAGATGCGCAGAAATCGTCGCAATAAACGTGTTTATGGAGGTAGGCAACCACCTCAAAAGATTGGGTTGGAAGGACATATTTTCATTCTTTTGAGGTCAATTCTTAGTGAATCAAACTAATGTTTATCTAACATATTGTTTAGACTTTATTTAACTTGTTTAAAAAAATTTCTAATCAAACTTACCAGGTGCCAGTTGAGCCATTGATAGAACCGGTTTCGATGCTGCCCTCATAGATTTGTTTAGAATAAACTATCATACTGATAATTCCTAATATTTCTCTTGAATTTCACATCAAGATTCAGTGTATGAAATCAAGCCTTTTCAATATTGATATGGATAAAACCACTGTGTAGCATTTGGAGATAGATAAAAGCCATTCTGAGTACCCGCTTAGAATTGATCTGATACGTTATGGTTGCTTTAGAGACATACTTTAAACGCATATCCCTCTGATTTAATCATAGAAAAAAACAGTTGGGCAGAGGCCAAGACGTATGGTGGGGTCTTTGTAGATCACCTTTACAATGAGAAATTAACCGGGTGTGCTTTGCAGAAATGTCTCCATATATGAGTCGACCCATCATAATCCATTGCCTTATGCGATACTCCACACTGTAGCAGCATATGTAAAGGTTCATGATGAGTGTCTGCTATCTTGGTAACCTTAGCTTCTCTATACCATATCTATCATTATAGATGATGTGTCACTACCTCATAATGTCCCTCAGCTAGCACATATCAGCTTGAATGTACCAACTCCGATTATAGTGAGATATGCATTCAGCAGAGGAAGGAAGGGGGAATCATGATAAAGTAGGATGGCAGGGCTTAGTATATAGAGAGTGCAGAAAATACATCCTTACACTCTCATTGGCTGATCCACATCATATGATGAAAAGGCTTAGTGCTAGGTCAGATGGTGGCCTTTGTGTGACTCCCTAGGTTTGACCCTGATGGTAGTCCTGCTGCAGCAGGCTCCTCCTTTGTTCCCATCATAAAGATACATTGTTTGTCTTTTGATGCTAGAATACAGGACTATACAGATAAGGTTATCACAGTGGAAAATTTCTATGTGGTGGTGATACATCTTTCTCTTAACACTTCTTAAATCTTGATATTCAAAGTGATAACATATTTTCTGAGTGAAAAGATGTGCCATTGTGTCCCGTTATTTCAAGTAGGGATTTATTAGGTAATAATTATACAATATGCATTTCTATTCATCACAACATACAATATCCACAAATAGAAGGTTTTATACAGCTATATCAGAAACATCACAGAGCAAAGTCCAGTGCTCATGTGATTTGGTAGTTTGTGATCTGAGCATTAGGGGCCAATCTGATTCTCCCATAAGAGGCTGCACACAAACAAGCTTCTGCCTATCATCCAAAGCGATGCTGAGAAATATTATGACAGAATTAGATAGTCATTATCCTTTACACTATCACATAGCTTTCTGTTGGCAAAAAAACTAAACTACCCACAACCATGATACCTGCAGTCTTCTCTTACTTATATGTCATGATCTACATTTATACACCATCTAAGAAAAGTGCCATATTTTGACATTCTTCATATCTTGATCACTATATTTTTGCCATGAACATAGGCTCATATAGTGAATAGATAGGTTTTTTGTTCAATAATTCAGGATAATTTCATTTTGCCCGTGACCCCATATTTTCTTGTTTTCAACATGTGTCTAATGATCATATATATGCATGCCTGCATTTTCATTGAGAAACTGTTTGGAAATTTCTTTCACTGTGAAAAATTGTAGAAAAATATGATTTTTGCATATGGGCCTATTAGACAAATAGCCGCTGTGGCATAGGTTGTCTTTTTTTCTTTGTGTTCCACAAGCATCAGGCTAATATCCCTAAGAGTCATTAAGGAAAATTGTTGGTCGATCTAAAATCGGCTAGATTGTGTTGTATACCGTTAAGCAATCATTTAGTATTAGATAAACCTGTTTGCATTTAATATGCTTTATTATCTTCACACTTCATAACATCTTGATATTCAAAGGATATAGCAAAAAAATGTACCAAGACACCATTATGTCCAGTCATTTTATGAAAGAAAAAAACACTTTCCCATATATCAGGTGTATCTGGTGTCCATAGCTAGAGGTAGAAGTCTTAACACAGCCATATCAGCTACATCCAGGACCCAAGTCCGGCGGTCATGTGATATCGTAGTTTGCGATCTGAATATGTGAGACCAGTGTATGGGGAGGCGAATCAGATTCTATCCTCCAGCTGCATTAGGGATGGGATGTATTCTCCCAAGAGATGGTGTGCACAAGCTAGCCTCTGCCATTATTTGCAAGCTATGCTGGGTAATATTACTAAATAAAGTAGTCAGTGACGGATCAAAACTAGCAACAATCAGGGATATTGTAGGACCCACATGGTGAGCTAACAGTATTATTATACCTAGTGCAACAAAGCATACAGGATCCCTATCTCTTAACTATAGAAGCTACCGACAGCGTTTTTGTGGCATTAAAACAGTGTTACCACTCTCAGGCTGTAAGCATGGCGTACACGTCGTGAGCGTGGCGTACACGTCGTGAGCGTGGCGTACACGTCGTGAGCGTGGTGTACACGTCGTGAGCGTGGCGTAAAGCTTCCAGGCAGGTCTGGAATGAGGAATAGCTCCCATATCGGCAGTGTTAGGGGACACATTTTCAGCAGCTATTCTAAAATAGTAGTCCTTCGAATTTAGAGACAATTTAAACACTGACGGATAGATAAACACTTCTGGTTTGTTATGCACTAGATGATTAAGCAATACTATGATTGGTTGCCATGAAAATATGCCATACAAAAGGTACTTTGCCATCTGGCCCGACCCAAACTTCAACATTCAGCAGGAATCTCGGAATAAATCCTGTTTATTGGTGAAAATAAATCGAATTCTAGGTATAATAAATCCAAACCATCACGCCTGTTACATACTCGTAATTTTATTCAACTTGTGGGTCTGGCCACTTGTGGGCCCCACCAACCCACCGTTGAATAAAAGTACTTGTATGCAACAGCCGTGTGGTTTTGGGTTAAGCATCAATGTTGTCACCATTTCAAGGAGCACTAACCTTTACACTTCTTATAGCATCTGTATAGGAAGTTAAAATACACATTGCTATAGGGGCCTACTCCAAACTAAATAACTGGTATTTTAAGGATAATGTTCACATAGCTGAATCCTCATAACCACACTATGAGTATGTTTTCGATAGCTTTGATAGCTTCGCTTGTAGAAACTATAGAAATCCGGGCTCTGAATATAATGTGTATAATCAAACTCTTCTACTGGTAATGGAATACTGTGGATATGTCTACAATGGCATAAAAGCCGGACAACATAGAATAATGCAGTTAATGCAAAATAAGAGCCTCAGGCTGTGTCTAAATGTCCGTATGAAATATCATGCTCAAGATCTACATAGATATACTGGTATAGATTACCTATCAGTTAAATATGACATACAACTGCTAATGTTAATTCATAAATATGTGTATGCTCAAACACATAAATGTAGAAACACTGGTGTGGAACTACAGCTCCCTCTGTCTAGTGGACAAGTGATGCGTTCAACAGGCACAGAGCTATTAAAATACCAAGAATCCAAACTTCTAGGCTACAAAAAAAGCCCTCTATCCTGGGGTATAGAACTCTGGAACAGTCTACCACCTGACTGTCAGACCACTGTGTCTAAAGGACACTATAAGAGTAAAGCAAGGCCAGTCATACAAGAACACTTCATAAAAAGACTGTGGTTACTAGGTCGACTACATTAGGTGTCTATATTATGACTGCAAAATTATAATCATTGATGTAACGTTGTTACATGCTACAGGCACCTGCAAAGCATACACAAGCACCAGGTAATAATATGTAGGGTTGGGTCTGTTCTGTTAATGTAGGTATAGTATGGTAATCTGAAGCCAACACTTCTTTCCATCAAAGCCACACAACATACCTCCTGCTGACATCTAGCTAACCCTAGAGACCTCTCAATGACACAGGATCCTCTAGCAGATGGGGTCCTTAGTGAAGAGACCTGATCAATATCCACCACTCCTTCTATACATGAGATTTCCAGGATGGTCCATGTCCCACACATACAGCACGGTCATGAGTCACCCACAAATTACATATGTGTGTGGATATATCTGTTAACACCTTGTAAAACAACTTTTTTTAATCTAGAGTAGTTTCATTATCTAAAGCTGGTGACTGCCAGCTCTAACTACACAAACTAAACAATCTTAATCTAATTTGATTCCAACAGAAAACAATCTGACCCATGGAATTGTGTTCTTTATTTTAAGCTTTTTGCCCCTGTATATTCCAGCCTTAAGTTTGACTTTAGAGAAGGCAACTTGTGTCAGGGGATACTGCTTGCTAGGTGACAGACCCTTCAAAAAATTTTACACTGAGGAAAAGTAGCTGTAGCAGATTTGTATGAGAACTCAATTTTTGTTAGCTGAATCCTAAACTTGACCTAGTTGAGCATTCTGGTTTGGTCAAACACACTTTCTGCGGTACTGCTTGTTTTATTGCCACTCATTCAAGAATTTCGTTAGTCCCCATCCACAAGAAGGAATCTCCTACCAAAAACTGGCTTCAGCGCGCTTTACAGTCAAAAATAATTCAAGAAAATAAAATAAATAACCTCGCCTGGCGGACAAATGACTAGTTTTAAGAAAATAGCGTTAAGAAACATTTTTTCCTAGAAACTTGTCATCTGTCCACCAGGCGAGTTTATCCATCTTAGTTTCTTGAAATAAGAAAATTATTTTTGGCTGTGTTGTTAGATCCACACGAGAGACACACATAATAAAGTTGTATCACTGAATATTACAGGATAAATACTGCCTGCTCGGCCAGGACCTGGCAACCATGACCTGAAGTCACATCCACTCCGGCTGTAAGTGAGTGTAATTGGCAACATGCCACCCAGTGCTATAAAAGTAGAGCTAAAACTTTCTCTCCGAGTACAGAGGTGATGGCAGGGCCCTTATGAAGAAATGAGCTATGCACAACACAGGTACAGATCAAATAATTAGCTATGAGAAAAATGCTCTTGTACATTGAGACAGTGTACTTCAAGAGTCATCTGGCTAGAAGTAATGTAATTTAAAATGTATCACAGCCAAGTAATATATAATTAACTTTTTGTGATACAATAATTATAATTATTTCAACTATAACCAACACATGACCCAGAGTTTCTCATCAAATCTACTTCTTACCTTGACAGAGACTTCATTAAAACTTCACTCTCTGTGTTTCTCATTCCTGTGAATTTAACATAATTATAATGTATTTAACCCTTAGGGGCTCAGAACTATCTCCCCACCTGCCCCCTCACAGCAGAACCCAGGTCTAAGAGAACTGGGAGGGGGTCTAGCCCATTTTACCTATAACCTTATACCTAGGTATGTAAAACAGCAGGGGGTAGCTTTAGATTTTCAAGACAATACTGAAAATTTAAGTCAGATATACCACAGGAATACAATCATGTTGGCAAACTTTCTGCATTTTCAGATAAAATTTAGTAGTGATTGTTCATCACGGTTTTTAGGATAAGTGGTGTTGCTTAGTGAAAATTCCGAAAAGCTGTTGATAGGACATTTTGAGGGTAGTTTATGCAGAATAATACTTCCTCAATAATATATCTGAAATCAATTTTAATATAGAGTGATTGAAATATCATATCCATCAGATTCATTATAACATTATGTATATAGTTAGTTAGCACTTTTCTAACTAGTTCATATACTAAAAAATAATTGCTTTATCTGGTACCCCACAGGTATTCTAGGCTTAAGTACCTGAGAGTTTCTAACCCGCGAACGAGTAATCCATTTTCATGTATAGGGTAAAAATATAATGTCCTTTTGCACTCACATCATAATTTGTTGCACTACTCTCTTATGCTGTATGTATCCCAAACGATTCTGTATATACATAAGGTGGTGTATGTTACAGACCTGCAACGAGAGAATTGCTATACCTGGTGTGGCTATAAAATGACAGTTCCCCCGGACATCCTTACATTTTGGAGGCCCTGAGGCATAAGAAAACCAACCTAGTGGATATAGCTATCAACAACTAACCGACCTAGAGTTAAAGCAATCTTCTAAAAATATCATCTGGTGATATTTGTGGGTTTTGACTAAGTGACAAAAGCCGTGAGGAGTGGTGAGAAGGGTGAGAGGCTGACATGAGCTCAGGCCACCTGATGGGGCATGGCAGCACCCATTTACCACTGTAGTCTACACACGCAACGCACCTCCCGAATTAAAGTGTGGTTATCTTTAATAGGGTTTCCGGGTGGGGCTTGCTGGATTAGCATCGTGAGCCCCCCCCCCCCCCCCCCCCACAATGAAGTTGTGCATATTTATAACACTTCCTTTTACTGAGCCATTACTTTTTTTATCATTAACAACATCTTATGTATATGACAGTATATTGTGGCATTGTATAATGGTTATACATGTGTACCTGAAAGGTCGTGTTTCTATCCTGACTATCTTGAGTAAATGTTTTCTACAGGTCTTTTCATGATTATCTTGTCAAATTGTCCTAAATTTTAACGGCCGAAATATTTTTCAGGGGCCTGAGCAATGGAAAATATACTTGTTGATAAGGTAGAATAGCATTTCTGATCTTTTTAACAAAATTAGTTTCAGGGATCATTCAATATTGTAGATACAAAGGGACAAAAAAATGTTAGAATAAGAGAGGTAGTCTGCATTTGCACTATGGCACCTCATTGTTCTAATGGTTGAATCTATGCAAAGACAAATCGATCCGACTTAATGGGCTGGGTGTCGTTCAAGTCCTTACCAGTTTGTGGTTAATTACTAAAATGGTTGAGTGAAACAAAGCTTTGGGTTCCTTTAAACAAATAAAAGTGATGTCAAGCACAACATGTGTCATTAGAGAGATTGGCTCAATGGTTCTGTAAGGAATAATCCCCAATTAAACTGGATGTCAGGAAAGAAATTCCAATTAAGAAGTAACTGACTTTAACATCTAGAGGACACTGCCCAACATTGAGGGCCATGTTTTGTAGTTGAATTTCCAATTAACAATTATGGTAACACTTTCATAACACAGTGTCTGCCTATCTGCCACTCTCCTTGCCTCTCTTACAGGGCATCCACCACAGAATTGTATTGCTCCTGAGAATTAGCGGCTTTACTGCAATCACATTACCTGTGAATGATACCGACAATCGTGATAATCCTGGCCAATAGGCTGGCAAACAACTAGAGTAGGATAGTGCCATGAGGATTTGTTAAATTCATGACACTCTGATTGGGAGTGGAAGGCTCTAGCTACGTAGATAAACAGATCTTGGAAGAAGTGTGATGCATGTGAGATGGGGGTAGTCTACAGGGCAGCGCCAGGTCCCTTGACCTCAGTAACTACCTTCCTCACTCATAGGGCCCATTGGCTGTTCATGTCAAGGCGCACAGAGCTCCTACATTGAACAATTCTATTGGGCTTGCCCATCTCTTCCCAGTCACCCACACCTCCACTCCCATCTTACCATATTGTATAGATAGCTCCGATTGTTGTCCTGTGTAATCCTAACTTTGATATGGGATAACCATTGCAATGATAGCCGACTTCATGTTTAAGTAATGGTCATTGTATTCCAGAATAAAAAAAAGTAGACCATTACTATGCTAACAGAAAATGTAGTATTGCTATGAGATATGATGCAAAGCAAGACAACAAGTCAGAAGTCAACATGCAGTTTAGTTGATGTAGTTACCTCTATATTGGACAGTTGGTGTAATAGTCTACTTCCTAATCCTGAATGTAGGTCCATCCTTAGTCTTTCAGAGTAGAGATTTAAGAACTGCAGGCCTTGGTAACAATGCTATATCAATCAACAGCAAAATAAAGACTGACAACACATAGAAGGATGCTATGTCCCCTGTTACATCGACATGATGATGGAAGATTATGGCGTTTAGATATCTCACCAAAAAGGTGGCACCATGTGTGGCTATATTCAACAGACTTTATCAACAATTACTTTCCTGTTTTTTTTTGTTGGTGACAAAATTTATTTCATGCTAGGAAATTGAAAAGGAATATCTGTATCATTTAGACATCTTTGACTTGTTGTTATTGTCATTTCACTCAATGTTGGCAAATAGGTGATGTCTGATGGCACTTCATAACTGGGCGTTTGTTTTATTTGTGCATATCATTCAGGGATGATTATTGCTTTCTGGATAACGTTTTTCTTTAAATATTAGGCATGCCTGCTTCATGAAAATTAAAATCAACTAAAATCAAATTAAAATGTTGAGCAAATCAAATACCAAACCTGATTAAAACTTGAATGAAAGTGGTTAGAATCTAGTGTGGCGATGTTTTCCTAGTCAAGGAAATGTTTGCTGGCAGATGTATCTTAACATATTATGCTGCCTCTGAGACTCTGTCTTTCTAGTAGTTAAGTGTCTGATTGTGTGCTGGCCGTCAGTGGTATGGCTTCCGGTTATGTGTAGTGTAAATAGGGGTTGACAGGGGGCAGCCGAAGTACTTGTTCTACATGGTATGCTATTGGGTAAGTGCCTAGTATGGTTTCCCAGGATGTCACACAGACGACTGTGAGCTCTCTCCACTACAGTCTGCCCCCTCATACACCAACAGGATATCGCCTATTTAGCTGTCTACAGTACTTGACTAATCAATGCTGTCTGCTCATTGTTCCAGGACTACATCTACCCCAGACCCTAAACTGAAATTCTCATACAGGATATTGGTTAGTATTATGTATTATTTACTCATCATGGACACTGCATGTTAGATTCATCCCTACGGCACACACTACCAATAGAGAACTGAGAATGTCTGGCATTCCATATACCACCATCTGAAACAGATTACAAGCCTGATCATAAGCTATTATGTCATATCATTATTTCATCTTTACCTGTTTCTTTTTTTTGAGGTTTGAAAGGTTTTTATTGCCAAATCACAAAAATTACAATTTGTGGTATAATTTATGACAATAAAAGGTGATACCTTTTCTTTCACATAAGGCATACATTGTTTTCACATATTTTTTTGGAAGGGTTTTAATCATTTATTGACCACATCAATGTACAATATTTCTCGTCCATCGCTGCCTGACCGTATCTCAGTATCACAGGAAAATGTATCACGTCACATAGGTATCACAGATGTCTTTCTAAGTAATTCATTATTACTTGTCAACAACGATTAGGAATGACACTCAGCATAGCTGATTTTAGGTGCCAACCTTAATAATATATCACGAAGTCTAAATTATACACTTGTTCTATAAAGAGCAAGATGGACATACAGGACAAACACAAGGTCTCAATAAAAATAAAATATAATAAAGTGTGTTTGAATTATTACGCGTATTATACCTTTTTGTAGCAGGATTTAAGCTTCACATAATCAGATTTACAGGTAGACCATCACAGACTTTACAATTTGATAAGATATACATTCTACCTAATAGCAAAAGCCCAGTATTTACAATTTAGAGTTTACAGTTAGTCGTTGTACAGCGCAATCTTGTGGGATAAAATTTCTTTCATTTCTAATTTAAAAGTGGAAATGTCAACAATATTTCTTTAATCTTTATCTAAACTATTCCATGTTTGGGCAACGAATACCTCTAAAGATTTCTCATAGGATGTCAGTACAATGTTTGAATATTTCAGCAGTGGAGCAAAAGGTTCACGAGTATTTCTCGGACGAATATTCAATAGGTCGACTTTCTTTGACAATTTAAAACCATATATTTGTGCATGATAGATTCTCCTATCTGTAAGTTTAGGTAACTTGGCTTTCTTGAGGTTAGGATAGGCATTTTCAAACAATATTTCAAGCATCTGTTTTGTACTGTTTGTAAAAGTTGAGTACCGGTAGAATTAGCACTATGATACAGTATATCCGCATAATCAAACAGTGGTAACACATAAGTTTTGTAAATGATTAGCATGATGACAGTGGGTACATAGCTTTTCAGTAAGGCTAGTAAGTAAGACTTGAAGGCCAGGTTGCGTTTCAAATCTTTAACATGATAGTTGAAGGTGAGCTCATAGTCCAGGATTACTCCTAAATATTTGTATGTAGGAACAAATTTCAATTTTTCATTATTTATTTTAATTTGTAGATTTCTAATTTGAATTGACTTGGCTTTAATGGATGAAGAAAGCAACATAAGCTTAGTTTTGGATTCATTAATGGTTAATTTGTTCTTTGACGTCCAGTTTACAAAATTGTTTAAGGATTCTTGCATATTTCTAGCCAAAACATCTATTGATTTTCCTGATGTATATAGTACCGTATCGTCAGCGTACATGAGGGTTTTAACATTTGTATGAGTCACCTTTAAATCATTTACATAAAGTAAGAAAAACAGTGGGCCCAAAATACTACCCTGGGGGTTGCCACAGCTCATATTAACCACATTAGATGTCGTGTTGTTACACACAGTCTTCTGGCTTCTACCAATAAAATAGTCTTTAATCCACATTAAGTTTTTTCCACGAATACCGTATTTTTCTAACTTTTTTAGCAATATAATATAATTTACAGAATCAAACGCTTTTTTGATATCGATAAAAGCGGCCAGCGTTACACAACCTTTATTCCTTTCTCTTAGCACATCGTTTGTCAAGACGCCAATTGTGTCGATGGTGGAACACTTTTTCCTATATCCACCTTGTTCTTTTATTAAAATATCATTTTCATCAAGATGCGCTGATATATTTGTATGAATAATCCTCTCCAGGATTTTTCCGGGGACTGGTAATTGGCTGATGGGCCTAAAATTGGAAACATTTGACAAATCCCCTGATTTGGGAAGGGGAGTAACCTTAGCCTGTTTCCATGATACAGGTATACTTGACGAGCTGAGAGACAGGTTTAATATCTTTGTGAACTTGGACGGCAATTTAATGACGGCATCTTTGAACACCTTTGTGGATACATAATCAATAGCTGAGGATTTGTTTACATTTAAATCTTTTATCACATCAACAACTATTTCATTTGTGACCACAATATCAGGCATTTGTTCATTTGATTCCTTGCCTTCAAAATTCCAAGTTTTGTCATGTTTTTCCGCCAATTTAGGGCCTATTTCAGAAAAATAGTTATTTATAAAATCGGCTGTGTCAGCTGTGTCAATGGGAGTACCGTCATTTGTTTTTAAATTAATTTGTTTTGACTTAACATTTTTACCCGGAATTAGCTTTTTCATGGCAGCCCAAAATTCTTTGGAGTCGTTAAGGTTTCTTTCTGCCTCATCAACAACATATGTTCTGTGAGCTTCTTTACAAGCACTCGAGATGAGATTCTTTTGCTCATTAGCAACATGCCAATCAAGTACCGTATTGCTTTTTCTAGCCTTTTTCAAAGCTAAATTTTTCTCTGCTATGCGTGTTTTGAGCTCAGGTGTTAACCATGGTTCATCTTTGTTTTTTATATTAAAAGTCTTCACAGGACAGTTTACATCTAACACATTCGATAAGGTATCTATATAAAATTTCCAACAAAATTCAACATCATGAGATTCATCAAACAAAGTCCAGTCAACTTCGAGGAGGGCATTTCCAAAATTTGTTGAGTCATAGCTTTTATAGGATCTTCCTTTAAAACTTCTATTGCTATAGGCTATCTTTTCTCTTTTTATTCTAATAAAAATAGGAAAATGGTCTGAAATATTTATGTTTGCCACTCCATATGAGTTTACATGCACGATGTTGGTGAATAAAAGGTCAATACATGTTTGAGTGTCGGCTACACGAGTAGCGTCACTTATCATCTGCCTGAGAGTGTAGTCACCCATGGTACCGTATAAATTTTCCTTGTCAGTATTTTCCAACAACACATCGATATTCATGTCACCGGTTATCACAACATCAAATTTGTTCAGTTCATGTATTTGCCCAACTAGAGCGTTTAATTCACGTATAAATTCACTTTTATCACTACTTGTTGGAGGCCTATACACATTTCCAATTAATATTTTCTTCGCTTTGCCTCTAGAAACAACAAGCCATAGAATCTCAATTTGTACATTGCTCCTGTTTAAATTGGAAAATATTTGCTCGTCACAAGAGAATTCTTCTTTTACATAAATGCATACACCTCCTGCTCTCATTTCTCGGAGACGATCAACTCTATATAAATTGTAACCCGGCAGATCAAAATCAACATCTAAATTAATGGAGGTTAACCAAGTTTCTGTGAAGCATAAAATATCAATCCCTTTGTTCCATAATTCAGTTTTGATTTGGGGGAATTTATTCCTGATGCTTCTTGAGTTTAAATGCAATAAACTTAGACCTTTGCCAGGTAGGATGGTACACTCATCAGCCATTACAAATATGAGATCTTTTGGTCTGCAACCTGCTACCGGTATACTCGATTAGAGTGCAATACACAACAGTTTTCAGCATATTACATGTAACATAAAAGAACATAGAAGGCTTAGGGCATCGGCACTTGAGGCCACCCCTGCCTGATAAGTTGATGGGACCTGTCATGGAGTTGATTTGGGGGGGGGAGCACCGACTTATTATAGAAACAATATATTTGTCCCCATGTGACCTTGTAAACTTCATAACATTCCATTTAGTAGTAACAGTGTTGTTGGTTCAAGTATAAATAAGTACTGTAAAAAACCTCTATATACATGATTCATATTACATTTAGTGGCTAAATACCGTATCACACTTCAAGAAACGACGATACTATCTATATATACACAAATGAGGTCAATCGACTAAAAAACATAACAATATTTACAAGTCTTCCATTTTTGTTTTTGAGTTAACGTATATACATGCAGGACACATGATACTTTTAACAATTGTTGTATATTTTACTTATTATATTTGATTGTGTGAATTCTACCATTATAATATGTGAGAGTTCAGATTATACCTATTTGATTTATAATTTACAGATTTGACAATTAGGGAAATATCTAACAGTTATAATTAGGATTGTTTATACTTGATTTAAAAAATGTTTATGGCAGATATAGTATCACAGGGGTTAAAGGTGGGTGCCTGCTGGTTGTTGGTCAGTTTCTTGTGTTGCTGCTGGCGGTTCTGCCTGTGGATCGGGATCAGGTGGTTTGTCGCCGTCTTCTACCGGTACGTCTTCAGGTTCAACTCTTGGTGGAGGAGCCCAGGGGTCTTCCCCTTCGTCACTGCGATTGTCTTTGTTGCTTTCTACTTCTTCTTCTGGTTTGGTCCCTGCTTCTTCCTCTGTTGCTGCCTCTTCCCCGGGGTTTTGGGCTTTGTAGAGGGAGTCTCTGATGCTACCTCTGGCCTTTTGTAAGAGTAGGCCTAACAGGTTACCTCCTACCACCTTGTCCTGGGTGAGGTCTTGAGCATACCCTAAGTGGTGTCCGCATCCGTATGTCTTATGATACGTAAGCTCGTACAAGTTCAGTTGTTTTGTGGCGAGCAGCAGAGATCTCAGGGTAGGGTTCTCAAACTTTGACAAGAGTAGTTCATATACTAGCTTCGTCTCACCTTTCTTCCAGTCTTCTGGAGGTTCCAGTTTGGAGCCTATCTTCATGATCTCGTACGGGTCTGTAGAGGACATAATGGCAATGGCAGCATCTGTATCCTTGGCGGCCTTCGCTTTTTTATATTGAAGGGCCTGCTCTACACTTTTGTACTCATAGAGATCATCCTCGACCAGGCAGGGGTACAGGTTTGACAATGGATTATGGAATGACTTAAAGCCAAGTCCATCCTTTGTTTTGATGGTGGTAGCTTTCTTCAAGGACAGCTTGCGGGGGAGTTGATCCAGGTCACCATGGCGATACACATACCCCTCAATGACAATAGCTCGTTGTCTCAACTTAAGTCTTTTGTTCCCTGTTTTCTTGGCAAGGAAAAAAATAGACCTGAGATCGTTGTACTGGCGGCGCTCTTGGTCTGACAGCTGATCCATGATGCTAATACCCTTCCACATGACTTTGCCTTGGAGGTTTCTCACATTTCTGAAGATGTCTCCTTTGGTTGCACGGTGTGACAGCTTGACTAGTATGGGGCGTTTGAAGTCCGGTCTGTCTTTCGAGACACGTCCAAGGCGGAAGATGACATCCACCTTTTCATTCCCATATTCCAGTCCTAAATCCTGGAACAAGTCGTCTATCATGCGTCTGAGATCCTCCCTGCCTACTGGTTCAGAGAGCCCTTCTATCAAGATGGTACGAGCCTTGTCGGCCTCTTCTATCTTCTCATACATGACAGCGTTTGCGGCCATTGTTTTGGTTGTGACTCCTATACTGTCTGCATTGGCTTTGACGCTGTCATTCAGGGTACTCACTGTGTCGGCCAGCCCGTTGACCTGGATGGTAATGTCTGACAGCAGTTTTGTCGTGTCGCTGGTAATGCTTTCGAGCGAGCTAACCTTTTCTTCCGCCGCCACCATTCTAGCCTCCAGTCCCTTTAGTATCCCGGCTGTCTTCAAACCGTCGACTTCATTCTGTTCCACCCTTCTCTCAAGCGCTAGGACTGTCTCAATCACTTCTGGGAGAAGGGACGCCGGTGTCAATGGCTTCTTCTTTCGTGTTGGCCTGCGTGCGTCCGTCATTTTGCCGAAGAGATATCCTTCGCGTGGGTACTTTTGGCTTATCACGCGCACCTTGGGTGGTAGGTAAAATGGCGCACCTATTTGTGAAATTTTGGCGGTCGGGGGATTATTACAACATTTAAAAAACTCGAAATAGTCGGGTCCCCGTTTCTGGTGCGACTATTCCCGGTCGGCCATCTTGCTCCATTTGTTCATATTCATATTGGATGAAATAAAGATGGGTATGCAGTGGATGAGTTCAAAATGAAAAGTACAGGGAGATATATACAACAATAATAAATAAACAACAGTTGCATTATATACAAAAATCAAATATTTGAGAGAGAAAATATCAACATAGCACCACATTTTGGTGATTTTCTAGCTAGGTTTGAAGCATGGTACAAAAAATAACACACCTCTTGAGGGAGCATGTCAGATACTTCACTGCATATTTTATATGCAGTTTTGTTATTCATAAGTATATACTTGACCAGTGAAAATTTGACATAGGCTCTCCAGATACTGTCATCACAACAGTTTCCAGAAAAACAACTCAGCGTTACTAGTCCATTCAGGTGAGGGATTTAAAAACATGTAGCTCTGCATCCCCTGGATGCTGTCATTATAACTGGTTGACAACTTGACAACTGGTTAACTGATATGTACTCAAGGTGTGCACCTTTCCTCATTTCAGCCCTGCCATCAACTCCCTAACAACTCCCAACCAAGAGTAAAAACCAGCTGCAGGCTGTGTACCACTCCACCATAATAGCATTTTAAGGGGTCTTGCAAATTACTATCTATATAAAGGGTGCAGGCATTTATATGTGTATATACTGGAGTTGAGCCTCATATCGCTGCTTTGGTTATCTGGCCAGCGCGGGAACGGTTAGTTCATATTATATTGCCACAGAGGTGGCTCGTCTGTAGTCTCCCGCCGCTGCAGTCTCCAACCACAGTCGTATTTGAAAATTTTTACGTTATTATGTGATTAAAAAGGGCAGGTTTAGCGTCATCAGTATATACCCTATTACAGCCAGAGTCGATTTGACTTCTGCTCATGGCTGCCAAATCCTGTCACGCACTATAACTTGACCTCCAACAAAAGGGCAGTAAGTCGATTTATGTCTATTTTTGTTTGGTAGAAAAATCTTCATGAAGTAGAAATACCCTGTTCCTTAACTCACCCAGCAGCATTGCCTTATGACAAGATGCCTCATCTGCACTCTGATCTATGGCATGGTAACCACTGCTGGGGATGAGTGATGCATGTCATGGAAACCAATAAGAATAAACTGCATAATAGCTGTAGACAAATTGATTTCTGGTAAGATAAATATTTACAAATTGCAGTGCATGCCGGGGGCTGTATATATATGACTCCCTCTGCCAACTATAGACATCAGCATATATGTGACCTGTCCCCAGAAAACCAGCCTTTCTTGAGGGGGAGAGGGGGGGGGGGGGGGGGGGGTTGGCCACTAGGGGCCATCAGAATGGCAAAATAGAGGAAAAGGGACCAAAAAATGCTTTAAGGTAATATTCGTATCAGTGCTCTCCTGGAACATATTCCACTTTTGTTGCTAACAGTCTGTATTTTGAATGTAAATGGAGCATTTTCCATGGGAAATTGGCACATATGCCCCTTCAAGGTTGCTATAGTTGTTTTGATTTTGTAACATCAGTTAGTCATGAGAAAGACCCAGTTTGCCTATAGAAAGGCCCACAGTTTGCCGAGAGAAAGGCCCACAGTTTGCCGAAAGAAGGGCCCACAGTGTGCCGAGAGAAAGGCCCACAGTTTGCCGAGAGAAAGGCCCACAGTTTGCTGAGAGTAGGGCCCATAGTTTGCGGCACACAGTTTGTCACGGAGATAGGGCACAGCTTGTCATGCCTCACTTTTTTCCAGGGACGCTTCTAATCTTAATTTGGTTACCTTTAATAAATTAGATTTTTAAATATATTTCAGCGTTTATTATAGGACATTGTGGACTAGGAGCTTATTTATCATTTTCATCTTTACGGCTGTATTTAAAGAGTTTGACACAAACCATTATGAATTTTCTCCTAGATATCCCTTTTAACTGGCCTTGTCACTTAATTTAGGTAGATGAAATGATAAAGGAAAGAATTGACAGATAATAGAAGTGAGATCAGATGTTGTAGTACTGATAGGCTGGCAGTGTTATATATGTATACATAGGAGATGGACCATCCTGAAACTCTCCTGTATAGAAATGGTATCGATCAGGTCTCTTCACTGAGAACCCCATCTTTTTAAGGTTTGCATGTCATCATTAGGTCTGTGAAGGTTAGCCAGATGTCATCAGTATGTTGCTGTGTGGTTTTGATGGATAGAGGCGTTTGCCTCAGATTTCAATACCATCATACAAATATACCCAATGTTATTACCATATCGTGGGTATTTGATTCCTTATTTTCTATCCATTTCGTCATAATTCACAAGTGTAGCAGATGAGGCAAATATCTTTGAGTCGCCAGAACTAAAAGGTCTGATTGTGCAGACTCACAAGACCCCGACCCCTACCACAGACACATGCATTTCCACCTTTTAACTGACCATCAGTCATTTGCCACCAAAAATAGTATGCAGCTTTTCCATCTACTTTCAGCCCTCCCCTTTGAAGTGGGTAGATCCTGGTCATCATTATTAAGATAGGATACAGTTGAGAACCTCAGGGGAATGATTCGTGATAAGGTTGGAATGAGGAGGATAGAGAAGGACTTTGGTCTGGCAGGCTTCTTGTAAAGGTTGACTACAAGGTCCAGACACAGTACTGGGAATGATTATGTCTTGTAAAAGTATGATAGAACCACATTTAGCTAAACCTTAAAGAAAAAGCCAACCCTCTTATCCTTGATGGACACATGATACATTTCTGGTCCTATTAGAAACGGTTTTGTGTGAGTTATATGTGAGCAGAAAGGATAGTCCGTGCGGGATTAGTTCCAGTTTTTGCCACCAGGGGGCGCCACTATGGCCTTAAATGAAAGACAAAGAGTAAAAATTGCTCTAGGGTACATTTTTCTGTAGAAAAAAATGAGAACATACAAAACATTCCATATCTAGTGAAAAGCCTCTATATTGGGGCTGTAAAAAGAACGTTTTAAGGACTAAATGGGTGTTCTTGTTGATATGTGTTGCCATGGAAACATGATTTTCATTCCAAATAGAAAAAATTAAAGATACCCTTTGACAGAATGAGTCATGGGGGTTCCTATGGTCAAAACAGAATAAAATTACCATTCCTAGGTCAAATCTTATGATGAAAAGAATGAAAATGTATGATATATTTCTCATTATCATCATTAGGCTAATTAGATAGGGATATCTGGGAAAATATGGGACTTAGAGCTTATTGGGCTTTTCGATAGGGAATGCCCTCACATATTCATGAACCCATTCCTCAAAAACTAGAATTGATATCTCCAAGTGTAATATATCACTGGAAAGCTTATGACATCAATTTTAAAGTTGACTTTTTCCTTGGAGTATCCCTTTCCCTTGCCTCTACACATATAATAACTTTGGGGTGTACGAGGTGATCTAAAACTACACACATTATACATCATGGTCTTTGCTTAACTCTTTACCTTAAAGCTTAGTCTCCCAACCTCAGATTCTCATCAACGTTTTATATTTTGATGACATTAAAAGATAATGCTTCTAAAGATTGTCTCCAAACCAACATGACCTATGCAGTAATACTGGATAAAGACTGGATATTGCTGAATGTGTAACCTGCCATAGTTCACTGCATGATTATGATCTAACGGGGAACCATTGTCATATACAATGTACCATTTTTATTGTATGATCTCAGATAATGCACTCACTGTATGAGGGTTGTATAGAAACCAAAGGGCAATATCAAAAATCTAAGAAGATTTGTAGAAAAATTCTTCTAGGTATCCTCAATGGGTCATTGAAAATCTATTCTTTTAAACCCTGTTCTTAGAAATGACCTTTTCTAAAGATTGGTCAGATGGGTTGCATGTCCGACTTCAGCTTAAATAAGGACACACAATCTACAGTGGGTGCCCTTTGCTTCTATCATCATCTTGCCCTTCCTTGCCATCCAACACCATTCTCGTGACAGGAAATGGCTGCTCAATAATGCCACTCATCAGCTCTGGTTCATAAATAGGTCAGTTTCTGACAGGTATATCCGGCAGGTTGATTTTCGCAACACCTCAACATGCCAGGCAGTATGAAGGTAGTCATCATTCACATCAACCGGAGGGAGCCATATGGTCATGTCTGGGTTATATCACGGTGTAAATACCAGCATCGCAACCTAAGTTATCCGCATTAATGTCCATTCATATTATAAGTAATTGACAAAAAGGATACATCCACATATATATATATATATATATATGTATATATATATATATATATATATATATATATATGTATATATATATAATATATGTGTAAATATATATATATATGTATATATATATATATATATATATACATATATATATATATATATATATATATATATATATATATATATATATACATATATGTATATGTGTGTGTGTGTGTGTGTGTGTGTGTTGTGGGCTTCTTGATTTTTGTTGTTTGTCCTGTCCTTGTCCTTGTTATGTGTCACTCAATCCAATCCTAAGGGACCTTCATATGTACGATGGGAATTTCCATAAGGAAGTCCTACACATACAGTGTCGCCAAGTATTTGGCACAAGTTATAAATTCTACAGTACCAATAGCCAGACTACCCTTCTTCCATCTCTGTAGTCCCTTATATAACTCCAGTTCCATCAGAGTCTCCCAGTTTCTCAAAATGGTTTTCCTTATTTTGGCACAGCCTATAGAAGGCGTTGTGTGCCTGTCCCCTGTGTTAAAACGAAACATCGATGTGGTTACATCTTTGTGTTGCCTACTCCTTTTTTATCACACAATACCAATCTTAAGGTATACATCAGTCATCAAAAAGTTCTTAATAGTTGATTAAGGGTGAGTCATATCACTTAAACATTTTAAGTAATAACAAAATATTACTAGTAATGAACCTTACTGTTGTTTTCATATACAATCAGCATCATGACAATTATTTCCCTAACTTCGTGCCCATCAAAGATTCCACCAATTAATTAGTTTTGTTCCCAGGCTACAATAGTGTTACCCTGCAATTATCACCTGCTCATCCTCCCAAGCATAATCCCTTACCGTGCCATCAACTGAGACTTATTAGCACAGCTGTATGATATATTACAGATATTCTGTGTCCATAAACTCAGTTTATATGTTAACTATTGTTACCTGATCTACTGTATTATTTGATAGAATGTACATGAGCATCTGAACAGTATTGGGGAAATAGTTTCTACTCAGAGAGTGCATAATTTGGCCATGCTGTCAAAGCTACAGATTCTGGTGTAACTGTTTGTTATATTGCCCACTGCTGGTCAATGCACAAGGCAAGGCCGGGCATATCACGTAGCCACTGGTTTTATGGTATTATTCGAGTATTCATAACAACTAAGCTGTTCAGTATCTAATGAGAAGAACCTTCTCTATTGTACTGGTTTTCTGTCTACGTGATCAATACAGAGGCACTAAGACCAGGAGACACATAGGTGTCTTGGGAAATACATGAGTTTGGTGTGGTTTACTGTCATCTTGATTTGTCTCCTCTGAGAATAGTGTCGTGTATTGTATCATCCGACTACCCTTCAATGTAAGGTAATATCCCCCATCCAGGCACTTGTGAATAAGCCTCCATTTTTTTAACGCTGGCAACAACCGCAACTCTTACAGTCCAACAAAACAGTCTGAATATTTGAATGTGTTAGTATTAATTGAAAGTCTTTGGAGGATAACCTATATAAACAGATACAGCATTAGGCTTGCTGTCATAGGCCTACAATACCAAAATTCCCCAATAACATAACGCATATAATACTTTTACAAAATAAATGGTACAGTAGTCTAGGTCTTGGCATGATGATTGTTCAGCTTACCAAACTCGCTGCCAATGTTGTGAAGGATAAGGTGGTGACAGTTGGAACTACATGATGGAGGCCTCAACATGAACATGGCCGGTTTGGTGTCTCCATTGTTTAGTGAGCCAATTGACAGTGGAGGCACCGACTAACAGTGAATGAACTGAATGACTGTAATATGCTCTGCCCTCACTGTAAGTGACCGTGTGGGTATGTGGGTAAAGTACCGGTACCTCAACTGTGGGTGAACTGACATGGCTCTCCCCCATTTTCAGTGAACCCATTTCAAGGGAGTTTTAAAGTGTACAGAAGTGTACAAAAAGAAATATGTCTGAGACACACTCCAGCGAGGTGTGATGTAATAGATACCATAGGGAAGTGACAGGTTAATGATAAAACTGATACCAGGTAGGGTTGAGGTGTGGTGTTTCCCAGTGAGGAGTCACACACAAGAACATGAGTGTGAACTGATCCTCCGATCTTGTACTAAATGCTGTGAATACCCTAGGATTGCTGGGAAAGAGTTAGAATGAAGAAGAACATCTGCTGATAAGTGAAATAATCTGAAAGCCCCAAATCCGAGCCTAATACTGTCCGGATCAGAGAGTTTTCTGAGTTCTCCCAATTAGATTAATAATTGAATTTGAATGTGTAACAAAGCTTTCTGTTACTTTAATCAAAACAGTTGTTCTGCCAGGAATGACCCATAAAACTGGATTTTGGGAACATGTTCAATTGAGGAAGAAGAACCAGACTAGTGAACAAAAGGACCCTGTTAAACATGGTGGATCATGTTCAGGACAAGCCTCCACGCTCATTATAATTTCCAAAACCAAAAGATCTCTTGTTATGAAAGTGTAACTCCAAACTGTCTGCCATATGCATTCCATGCAATTCTATCTCTGTTCTTTTGTATCTCTCTGTTCGTTGAGTGTGTTACCATATGAACCTATAGTCTTTATATTAACTACGTAATTATATTGATGGCAAGATGATTTTGGAAGAAAACCCCAATAAACATATATGACTTAGGAGCTAAATACCCTTGGCTATGTGCAAACAATGATATCTATGATACAGTACAAATTGTCAAAAGCATGTTCAATATTGAAACCTTGGAATATTAAAGGAGCAATATCACCACTCATGCAGCTACCACATAGTAGACTAGAACAGTACTGACATTGTGAGTAGGACACGCTCGGTGGTTATGCTGCTCTAGAAATGTATTCTGTGGCAAAAAACAAAGCTTTGGGTTCCTTCAATGAAAATGGTGCTGGTAACTGTAAAATGTGGTAGCAGAGAAATTGCTTCAATGGTTCTGCTAGAAATCCTGCCAAAATAAAACCAAAGCTCAGAAAACCTCACAAGAGGAAGGAACCAACTATTGAACAAAGCAAACCAACAAACAGACTTTTTTTCAGTATTAAGACACATTACTCTGATCGGCAATCAGGATAACAGCTTCAGAAACCTTTTATCCTGCACCCCCAACAGCCCAGTATTTGTCAATCATTTGAAACCTGTTCCAAGCCATGTTCAGGTTTAAAAGCATTGAAGTCAATTCCCATAGATAACCTTCCTTTCCATGCATTGCTTGCATCTGCCTCTCAGTACCTCTTTATCTCCCGCTTCTGTTTTCTCTTATCTAAGGTTCCTCACTCTCTACCCCCTCACTCCCTCACTATCGTTCTCTCACTCTTTCTTAATTGTGCAGAGCTAATAGCACATTCTGGTAGTACGCCCATCCTAGAAAATAAGTGATCCTAATGATTTTTTTATTTGTACACATTCATTTTTAAAATCTTGATCCCCCCTGGACCTGGTTGACATTTCTTCATTGATACAGATGAAGCTGATTTGTGCCCAAGGATATATGAATACAGAATCAAGCATTAATCCACCAAGGGTTTTCCTATTCTCAAGGTTCACTTTCCTACATAGGGATACATCTGTTGGGAGAGGCAGATTACATATGCAAGTATAGCTAGTTTGCCACATACCTTGGTAACTTAAGGCTTTGCCCTGTGTCTCTATGCAGTGCTATGATTTGCTCTGAAGCATGCTTTATACTAAGGGAATCTAACATGTTGTGTCCTTGAAGTGCCAAATATATTTTGCGCCAAGTACAGTTAACAGGCAACAGACGCTTCTTTACTTATCAGCTACAGACATCAAAGTCAAGTTTGGCAAACTGTAGCTTTATTGTTACTGTGTATATATTGATTATACAAATAAACTTTTCCAATAATATGATATCAGTCTGGGCACTCAAAAGGTTGTATAAAATATTTTACATCCTGGTACTATTTATATGAAAAACCATCCATAAAACATGACTATTGAGCATAGGAATAGACAATAAGTAATCTGAAGTACTCACGTCTATCCATCAAAGCCACACAACATACCTCCTGCTGACATCTAGCTAACCCTAGAGATCTCTCGATGACACAGGAACCTCTAGCAGATGGGGTCCTTAGTGAAGAGACCTGATCAATATCCTCCACTTCCATGCAGGAGAGTTCCAGGCGGGTCCATATCCTTTATACAGCACTGCCAAGAATCAGATACGAATCACATGTCAGGAATATGCATGGTAAAATGACCGAAGTATACGTATGTGGATTTATCGGCTACCCCTATTAAAGCAACTTTACTTTCCCATCCAGTAGCAATATTATTTCAAGTTTGAGACTCAAGCTACATAATTTAGGAAAAAAACTTCAAGCAGAATTCTAATCTTATTTCAACAGAAAATCAATCTGCTCCAAGGAATTTCATTCCTTATTAGAAGTGTTCGTGCCTCTATAAGGCTAGCCCCTTGAATTCGCTATCAGGACTTAAGTCAGGCTGCAGAGAAGGCAAGGGGATACTGCCAGCTCTTGACCTGAACGAACTGAATAACTATTTGCAGTACAAATTCATCGGATATTTCCTCCAGAAGCCACACCCTTCTACAATTCTAAGAGTGAGGAGTGAGAATCTGCAACAGATTCAGCTTGCTTGTTAGACAGATTAATGAGATATAATTGTATTACTCAATGTAATCATATCACAAGAGAAGACATGGGATAAATACTGCCTTTTAGGGCAGTCATGACCTGAAATCATAATCTACTCTTGGTGTAACCGGGTGTAATTGGCAACATATCACCCAGTGCCATAGAAGTAGAGTGGTATCAAGCCTGCAGCACTCTACCCTTGGTAAGAAGTTGATAGAAGGGCCTTTATGAGGAAATGATCTCAGCGTGTAGGGTGTTTACCTGTACCACTGAGGGCCGCGAAAACGCCCGTTTTTCTACTCCACTTTAATACTTATAAGAAAAGAATGGATATCATATATATTCTCACAGACCAAGAACGCCAAGCCTCTGGGCTAGCAGCCCAATCATTTGGCTGCAGGAAAAATTATAATGCTTTCTAGCGTTCCTGGACAGTTGAACTGAATCAGATCTGAATATGATATGGTTGGTATCAAAGAAAATAGATAATGTTTGGCTAGATGATTGTATATATCAAAGGTTCAGGTGATATTTTTGAAAGTATATGTGTACCAGGTCAAGTACTTGTTATATAGCGGATAAATTCCTACATCAATTGTGAGAGCTATAATTGGCCAAGGTTATCAAATCAATAAAACTGTGTTCGTTTTTTTTACGTTACTCCTTTAAATTAAGGATAGTAAATAAGACATGATAAGCAATTGAGCCCCCTTGTTACTGGTGTAGGATGTCATAATATTTGGTCTATTGTGTCAATGGGCGAGTCGCTGCCATGAGTATTAGAGCATTAAATCGATGCTATGAACATTTCATGAGTGTAAATATTCACCTGAAAATCATTTCTTTAATGATACCAGCCCCTTTGGCGCCTCGAATTTTGGGTGTAGGCCAAACATTTGCCATTGAATTGGCCACAGTTCTGCCACAGTTTGCAGTGACAGGCACACATCTTTCTAGGGAGTATGTGGGGTGGAGCAGTGAATTATTAATGGCAAAGAACATACACTGCACCCCCCCCCCCCCACCATCTTCCATTACCATTCCCTGCACCATACCCCGAGGTCAATGATCGCCTAGCACCAAGAGCCGCGAAGTAGGGGAGAGAGGGGCACGTTGATCACCTGGGCACGTTGAACCACATGCTCTCTTTGCTATTCCTTTGGGAACTTTCCAGCAGTTTGCCTACCACATTACCTCTATATATATTGACAGTTCAGAGCAGCAACATCATATTCATTTTGGGACGCAGGAGAGAAGCTTGGACAACATGAAAGATATAAGCCATTGAAAGTAAAAATTTGCACTTTTTGAACTTTTTTCTTATGTTGTTACAAAACACTGCTGGCCTAAGATCTATATGGAGGTCAAAGTATACATCTGAATGCTTGCATAGAACCTGATTTCAATCCTGAAGCCATTATATATATATATATATATATATATATGTACATAATGTGGTGTATGTTACAGACCTGCAGTGAGAGACTTGCCCTAGGCTGAGTCCATTCAGATTGGACTAAAATCGGCAGATCTTCCCGGGTGACCATCTCAGATTTCATCCTCATTTAGTAGGATGATAGCCCAATATGTCCCGAGTGTCATCTGTAAATATGGACTCCAAATTCTGAACGGTTTACGAATGGCGCCTGGTTAAGTGAAGGAGGATGGGCTCATCAAAAGCAGTTCTTAAGGCTGGTCCATTTTCAGACATTTCTCATATGAAAACTCTGTCAACTAGGAGACGCACAGCTATTCCAACCAACTGCTGTATATATAGACATGGGACAAGATGTGTAGAATTGTGGATATCCATCAACTTGTAGGCGCATGAGGACCCCAAAGTCAGGAAGAAATGAGGCGTGAATAGAAAAAGTCAATCTTTAGAAGTGTCACCAAATGCACATTTTTGATTAAAATATACTGATATGTGTTACAAGTAATAACTACATATACAGTTTTAATGTATTGAGCAAAAAATCGTCTGAAAAAGACAATCAAGGGGGCACTGGGGGTGCTTAACGTTTGGTCACTTATGAAAATGACTCAACTTTGGTGGCCATTCCATCTATGTGCAATTACTTTAAAGACCTTGGAATATTTTTTTTCTGAACAGGCAGATCAATATGTTTCATGTGAATATAGTGCCTATATCCTTCCGGGCTTCCTTATTGGTGAAATAATTTCTTCAAAATAAGAAAATTTGCTCAACTGTTAAAAATACTCAACTTTGGTGATCATTTTCTCTATGTGAAATAACTGTAAGTACCCTGCACTATTTTTTCCCTAAACAAACACATCAGTTTCTTTTTTATGAATACTGTGCCTATGTCCTACCGCACTTCATTATTGGTGAAACCCTTTTTTCAAAATAAGAAAATTGGCTCAACCGTCCAAACCACCAAACTTTGTTAGCAATTTTCCCTATGGGCAATGGCTGAAAACACTTTCAGATATTTTTTTCCTTAATAAACACACTATTGTGTTTAATGCCTATAGGGCAGATGACTGTTTTGTAATTTATATGTGATGAAATGATTTTACAAAAAAACAAAAATGTGACAAAACGTGGGAAAACGTGACATTAGGGGAAAACACCTTTATTTAAGTTCATGTCTTCAGCTACAATTTGATACTTACAGCATCCAAATATTTGAAATAGTTGCTGAGAAATAACATCTCAAACATGGGATGGTAGGGACATGTAGGAATTCAGAACAGACTGCAATGCGATCACATAGCAATCTATTTTCAAATAATCCATATAAATCATAATCATTAGAAAGTAAACCAATAAATGTATATTATTGTATATAGATTTGGATCTGGTAGGAATATTGGCATTCTGTTTTCAGTTCTGAAATCCTCATGGATGGGGCAATTAGATAGGGGTGATTTTTATTCCAAAAGAATAAATTGATGGTTGCCATGGCAACCAAATGTCAACAAATGGGCTAAAAATGGCTAAAAACGTTCTTTTTACATTCCTAATAAGACCAATTTAGAATAAATATAGAATTTTGATAATAGTGTCAAAAGATTCCTTGGGAAAAGTTAGTCTAAGGTTATTAATCTATCCAAGGGAAGTGAGGCGACACAGGAACTGTTTGGGATCCGCGCCGCTGGATAGACGGCCTATTTATTAACATAGTAACATGATTAGTTGAATAAAGTAGAAAAGAAAAACAATTTTTCTAAGTGTCCATGATTGAAAGTGTAGCAGGCCGGCAGTGACGTCACGGCGTCACTGGCGGGAGAGCTGGTAACACCCCCTGTTGATTAATAGTTGTACTAATTGATTAGTCCATGTCATTAATCTATCCAAGGGAAGTGAGGCGACACAGGAACTGTTTGGGATCCGCGCCGCTGGATAGACGGCCAAAGTCCAAATAATATAGTATGATTATATAGTATGAGCATAGAACAATAAACTTAAGTCACTCATGATAATATAACTAGTCAATAGAGCGCACCCTTATGGTGCGTCGCATACGACGACAAGGCCTTGGAGACTAAGGAGTCTGTCGCCACTCGGTTGGTGAAAGGCTTGGTGAGATACACCAATGCCGCCATGCTGGACCAATCCCCACATTGTCTTATATCCTCCAAGGAGAGGCCCAGATTGTACATGTACAAGGCGCCTGCGCGTCGTAAGGAGTGGCAACCCACCCTCTTAGACTCCAGACCCGAGCGGTCTAGCAGGGTCTTGAGAAAGGATAGCAGCTTGCTGTAAGTCAAAGGCTTAGGGGTGCCAGATCCCACCAGCATGAAGGCTGGGCTGTTTGGATCTGAGCTTGGGAAATCCATGAAATGTTTCCGGACCCAAGTCACCCCGCACACTGGGGAACCAACAGCTACAGTGACAGGGACTCGGTGGACCTTTTGGCAGTACTGAATGGTTTTGGAGCTGGACACTTTTATTTCCAGCCCCCAGTCATTGAAGACCACGGCTCCTCTACGCAGGTAGTGACCCTGCAAGGCACTGGAGTCCGGGACAAGATTACTCTTCCTTAGGAGGCCTCTGAAGGCCAAGGCGATGCATGCCCACATAGTGATCTCGTTTGGATTTGAAAGGTCCAAGCTGTTAAACATCAAATGCAAGTCCTCCAGGAATAAAGTGGGGCGGTGAGGTTCTGGGTCGCCCAAGGCCCGGCGGATACCCGACATTGTCATAGCAAAAGTAAACTTAGACCTGAGGTATAGCACATCATGGCTAAAATAATTGTTAAGGCTGATCACAGCGCTGATGTAGTTCTGGATAGTAGAATATCTCAAGGATTTAGACAGGTACACCGCGTAACGGCACATGGCGTCAAGCTTGGTGGGTACCGGGGTGGCGTCGGCTAGGGCACAGAACCCGAGGAACTTTTTCCACTGGGAAGTTTTCGTTTTCCAGGTGGAGGCCGACCACGCCATCGACCTCAACTCCGCGGCCCTGATGTCCAGCTCCCTGACAAACTGGTTTGTTTCTACAACATAAATGGAAAGGAATGTCATTAAAGCACTCGGCTCTGGACACTGCATCGGCAACAACATTCTTGTAACCCGGCAAGAAAACCCCCACTAGATGGCAATTAAAAATCACAGTGTCCCAGAAAATGAGGCGGAGGATGTCCATGGACCTGCTATTGTCACTCTTGCCCGTATTCAAAGCGGCCACCACCTGGGTGTTGTCCGTCACGCATTCTACGAGTGTGTCGCGCCACTCGTCCCCCCATCTCCTCAGGGCCATGAGGATAGGATATAGCTCCTGTACGTTAATGTTAGAGGGAATGTGCATATCCGGTTTAGGAGTACAATGATTGTGAAGATCTCTCGGGTCCCTCCAACTCTTAGACCACGAGCCGGCGGCCCAGTCGTCGCCGTACACAGCCCCCCACCCGACCGTGGTCGCCGCATCGGTGTGAATGATTGCCATGTTCATTGGGCCCGGTTTGATGATCTTAGCCTCCCCGTTAAACCACGCTGCGAAGTCTGACCACCACAGGAGGTCCTGGCGGAACGACTTCGATAGCGAAACATATCGCTTGCCGGGGGTAAAATGCGAAAGCATTTCGATGACTCGATGACTGAAAGTCCTGCCGCCCCTAACTAGCGTGCTGCAGTGGGCTAGAACCCCACATAGGCGTTGCAGCTGCTTCCTCGTCGCCCACAGGCGACCTGAGAAGAAGTCTATTTCCTCGTGTAGGCTGGCTATTTTCTCGTCGGGCAGACGGAGCTTCATTTCAGTCTAACTCCACTCCCAGATAGGTCTGGATTTGGGCCGGCGACTTGACCTTTTTATATGAAATATGGAAACCCAACCTCCTCAATACACTATGGAGGTAAAGTTGGGCTGTCTGGCATTCGTTGAAGTTGCGACCCATCACTAGAAAGTCATCAAGGTAATTGGCACAAAAGAAACCTTGTCCCTCCATATGACGCGAGACCGCGTCGGTGATGCGAGTGAAAACGCTAGGAGACATCCTGGTCCCGAAGGCCAAGAAATTGTCCTCTATGAAGCATGGGGTACCGTCTATGTCCCACTGCAAACCTTGAAACTTCCTGTCACTCTCTCTTATCAAAATTGACCTATACGCACTGGTAATGTCTGTGACTGCCATAAAGCAGTACGGCTGTATAGCTGCGGAAACCATATCTACGGTTTTATACTTGAAAGTTTGGAAGGTTGATTCCATAAAGGAATTGATGGACGCCCCTAGCGGGCGGCTAGCATCCGTGATAGGCCTATATGAGCCCCCTTTCTTCTCGACGGCACCGAGGGCATGGATGCAGTGGGGGGTACTCGGCACCAATGACAACTTGCCACTACTCAACTCCTCGAGAATAATCTCGCTAATCTCATCCTTGGCTGAGACGGTCGCAGATTTATAGTTTGTACACAAATAGGGGTGAATCACAGAGCCTGGGTCAACCAATTTAAAGCCGTGGGTTAAACCGTCCAACAAAAAATGTGCGTCTGGGTCGGGGGCGGCTACACCATGTCCCGACAGCATATCCCTCCATGCACATAAATTCATCTGTGATCGCACCCCCCCCACAAAGTGGGTCTCCTTGACATCCCATAATAGGAGGTAGTCCGCGTACATGCTACACAAATCATCTACACTCGCACATACACAAATAGCATCACAATCTACACTGATGTCCCATGTCTGCGCGTGCCCTCGGCTCGGCTCCGCACTGACGGCTAATGTCTGCGCGTGCACTCGGCTCGCCTCCGCGCTGACGACTAGATCATGTGGTCACATATGATGACCCGGGTTGCCCTGTTGGGCATGAGGGGGACCTTCAGGTGGGAAACCACTCCCATATCCTGGAGGGGGGTTACCCATCATCTGAGCCTGGTTGCCATAGAAACCGCTAGGTTGGCTCCTGCAGTATCTACCTTTATGGGCCCCCCGGCAGTTGCTGCAAATATGTTTCTTGTTGCAAGGGTTATAGTCGCATCGGTCTCGGAAGTTCCATTGCCCACAGATATCCGGGGGGCACAGCCCTCCTTTGTTGCCGGAGCCCCGTCCCCCGCTGTTGGCCCCCCGACTCTCACTGCGCGCCGCCTCCCGGGCCAGCGCTCTGAGGACTGGTCCAGTGTTATCCGCGCCCAGGCAGTCGTGGCGGGCATCCTCATCGCAGTGTACAAAGTCTGTGAGATCACCCTCTATGACCTTGGTGGTGACCTTGAACTCATACTTAGCAAGAGTGTCGGCCTCATAAGCCTTGGACAAGCCCCTCATAGTGATGAACTTCATATGGGCAGAGTAGCCCCTGGCCGTTATGCGACTGGGAAATTCACCTTTAATGATACACTCGTGCACACATGTCATGCCATACACAAGCTCTCGGTAGGACATTTGCTTGTAATCCTTGTCCACCTCCAGATGATAATCAGGCCTAATTTTTTCCCTAGACCTCTTCCTCCTGTTGTCCCTAGCATAACCCCTCAGCTCATCACACAGAATATCAGACAAACCTTGAGGTTGACGGGGTCCCAGGAGAGCAGCATCAAAGTCTGGGGAGAGTAGTCCCAGAGACTGGTGTGATAGCCCAGCCCTCTGTAGCCCTGCCTGGATGGTGGCTGAAGCAGAGGATGGGTACAGAGGCTGTGGCCTCTGCTGCTGTTGCTGCTGTTGAAACTGCTGTTGAAACTGCTGTTGATATGGCTGTTGCTGCTGCTGATGAGCTTGTTGGTGATGGGATTGCTGCTGCTGCTGTACCCAGAGCAGGTAAGACTGGTAAGAAGTGTCGGCACTGCCATTTGTGTACACACCACCAACCTGACCTCGCTCTTGACGGGTATCTCCTCGCTCTCCGCGGCCCACCTCTCGCTCTGCACGGTCGTCGGTGGTAAAAGGAGCCAAGCTGAAGCTGTTTGAAGTATCCCCACCTCTCTGCCATTGTCTATCGCCCTTAAAACGATCAAAATCGCCTTGCATATCGTCGTAGGAAGCCGTACCGGATGGCTGAGAGTGGGCGCCGCCATGTTTGTTGATGTCCGCGGCCGCGTTCGAGGCCCCACCCTGGTGAGCAGAAGTCGGCGCTGGTCCCCGCGTGTCCGCATGTTGCCCGCCAGGTACCGGCCGTGAATCCGCGCTCTGGTGAGTGACTGAGCTATATTTTTTCCCCTCGAACGCGTCCGCGCCTCCGACAGACTGTACAACACCGCGGAATGCGGCTTCTGCAAGGTCTGTATCCCTTTGTACCCGTTTATTGCCCGCTCGTAATGCGGCCAGCTCCATTTCAGCCTCTTTCAGCCTCTGTGCCCGCTTAAGTTCAGCCTCTCTGGCCCTCTCTCTAATGGTGAGAGCCTCGATCCTCTGTAGTTCTTGTACCAGCTCTGCCTCACGGGCCGCGTCGTAGTCCGCGGCCTGCTGGTCATGTTGGCGGGTCGTACCGCCCGGGGGTCCCGTCGGCGCAGGGCTGTAGCTGCCGGTCCTCTGCTGCCCGTCGAAGCCGCCATGCTCCTCCGGTGCCGGCTCAGTCCTGTCCCCCTGCTTCTTGGGTGTTCCCTTGTTAGGGCTTGGGGCATCGCACTGTGGGCAACCATTTCAGTTTGAGTGGTATTCAAACCCACAAAAACAAGTAGTAGGCATGGCCAAATCTCAAGACAAGCACTAGATCTCAAGAAATATCTCAAAAAATTTTCTAAGTGTCCATGATTAAAAGAGTAGCAGGCCGGCAGTGACGTCACGGCGTCACTGGCGGGAGAGCTGGTAACACCCCCTGTTGATTAATAGTTGTACTAATTGATTAGTCCATGTCATTTTCTCTTAAGTATTTACATTTTTAGCTATATCTCCTGAAATATCATGTTTAGAGCATTTATGGCTATTCCCCCTAATGTTACGATTTCCCAGGTTTCGTCACAAATATGGTTTGACTGTTATAACCACTCAACTTTGGTAGCCATTTTGTCTATGTGCAATGACTTATATCCAGTGATACACCTTGCAATATTTTTCTCTTGAACCAACCAGTTGTTGCCCTGTATGTTCATATATTAGCTAAGTCCTTCCATACTTTTCCTTTCTAAATATTTCTTTCCTTTAAATCTGTTTTGTTAAGATTTTAATATTGTTCCCTGGACAATTACATTGTTCCCCTTCAAATATTATCATGATAAAGTCATTTTGCATTTTCTCCTTGGCAAAATCGATGTTTTAATATCAGAAAACAATACTTCTGCAATTTTGTTATACCATTATCTATATAACAGATGATGCACTGTGAGTTCTAACCCCAAATTCTGAAGTTAATGGCTTAAGGTTTGCTTTGTAAATCTGTCACAAATGTCCCTGTGTGTCTTTTTGGTGATTTTGTATGTGCTTCCTGTGGTAGGTTTTGGGGTTCAAGTTGCACACAAAATGTCAACCTGTGGTACCACCTATACATTGTCTCTGGTAGGCCATTGATTGGCCCTTTTTACATCATAGTCCCTATTATCCACCAGTGTCCATCATGCAAACATGCAACATGCTGACTAAGATTCAGTGTTTTGTCATTTAGACCGAGCCATTTGAACCATGGTCCCTGTTTCATTAAGTTTATATAACCTGCACCATTCTAGAAGTAGGCATGATTGCAGGAGTCTAATACTGCTTGTGGTCCACTTTCTGAGGGAGTGACTATTTCTAGCAGTGGGTGGTAGAAAGGGGTGAGGAAAGTCTACCCCTTAATCCATGCCCCAAACATATATACATCATATACAGGATACATGGCCACCAAAACCGGCTAGCTTTTACAGTTGAGCCTTTTTTTTATTTTGAAAGAAAAATTTATTTCAGCATTACAAGTATGGAAGGACTAAATCAGTGTATTGACTTACAGGATAATAACAAGTTGATTCAAGAAAAAAATGATGCAAGGTGTTTCAAGATATTGTACATAGACAAAATGGCTACCAAAGTTGAGTGGTTATAACAGTCAAACCATATCTTTATTTTTTGGATAATCATTTCCTCACATATAAATTACAAAACAGTTATCTACTCTATAGGCATTAAACACAATAGTGTGTTTATTAAGGAAAAAAATATCTGAAAATGTTTTCAGCCATTGCCCATAGGGAAAATTGCTAACAAAGTTTGGTGGTTTGGACGGTTGAGCCAATTTTCTTATTTTGAAAAAAGGGTTTCACCAATAATGAAGTGTAAAAGGACATAGGCACTGTATCCATAAAAAAAACTGATGTGTTTGTTTAGGGAAAAAATAGTGCAGGGTACTTACAGTTATTTCACATAGAGAAAATGATCACCAAAGTTGAGTATTTTTAACAATTGAGCAAATTTTCTTATTTTGAAGAAATTATTTCACCAATAAGGAAGCCCGGAAGGATATAGGCACTATATTCACATGAAACATATTGATCTGCCTGTTCAGAAAAAAAATATTCCAAGGTCTTTAAAGTAATTGCACATAGATAGAATGGCCACCAAAGTTGAGTCATTTTCATGAGTGACCAAACGTTAAGCACCCCCAGTGCCCCCTTGATTGTCTTTTTCCGGCGATTTTTTGCTCAATACATTAAAACTGTATATGTAGTTATTACTTGTAACACATATCAGTATGTTTTAATCAAAAATGTGCATTTGGTGACACTTCCAAAGATTGACTTTTTCTATTTACTGTCTATGTTAATCAGGGATTAACATGTGTATATTGGACTAGTATGTATTCCCCCTCTGTGGTACCGCTGCTACTCACAGGGGGGTGTGTTGGTTGGACAGAGGATTAGTATGTCTGCCTTCCTCCAGGGGGCTCTGTCGTATCCATGTGTCGTCGCCTATTGCCGCGCTAAGTACGTCACAGTTGGTTTTTTGAACTTTGTATATGTAGTTATTACTTGTAACACATATCAGTATGTTTTAATCAAAAATGTGCATTTGGTGACACTTCCAAAGATTGACTTTTTCTATTTACGCCTCATTTCTTCCTGACTTTGGGGTCCTCATGCGCCTACAAGTTGATGGATATCCACAATTCTACACATCTTGTCCCATGGCTATATATACAGCAGTTGGTTGGAATAGCTGTGCGTCTCCTAGTTGACAGAGTTTTCATATGAGAAATGTCTGAAAATAGACCAGCCTTAAGAACTGCTTTTGATGAGCCCACCCTCACTTAACGAGGCGCCATTCGTAAACCGTTCAGAATTTGGAGTCCATATTTACAGATGACACTCGGGACATATTGGGCTATCATCCTACCAAATGAGGATGAGATCTAAGATGGTCACCCGGGAGCTGTTAGTCCAATCTAAATGGACTCAGCCCCTAACTAGTATGGACATATAGACAGAGCCGCACGCTAAAGTGACCAAGTTGAAGGTTACTGCACAAGCAGGACCGGGGTAAATTAAGTGTATAGGACTTGTCATATTGTGTCAAATTTACCTAGATTCTGACGCTCATCACGTGTTTGAATGCTACTTGTTGTTTATCTTATATAGAGGCATGCAGAGCCTCACAGAAAATATGTCTTTGAACAAAACCACCTTAACTAACTGTAACATATACATACACACTGCTCACAGTCTGTACACTGCCTGGTAGCCCAGAAGAGAACTATGAGTCCAGTGGCGACCTGGTCTATGAATATCTGGTGGGCATTGTTGTCCATTGTGATGAATTCCGGCGGTGAGAGGCAAGTGGAGATGCCAGGCATCCATGATGGTGGTGGTGGTGTGGGGGCAGATTTTAAGTGAGTTCAGTCACAGATGGTAATACTGCAGCGACATCAGGCACAATATCAATGGGGTCAGAGTTATAGGTTGAACCTCTGGACGGAATCTCTGTAACTAAGCAGTTATAGGCGAAGAAAAAGGTTGAACTTAAAAAAGTATTTGTTGTCCTATTAAACATAAAATGTATTAATACATCTAACAAAAAGGATCCTTTTATCATGTTTTCTTCACCTGATTTGATTTCTACCATATAAGAGATATTTAGTACTACAAACCTTACATATTTCACATTCAAAAACATGCCAGAATGTTTTGTTCTTACCCCTTAAACGCTGTTCGGTTCTTTAATAACTTATGTCCTTTGTATTAATGATGCATGAATGCTGACCCTTTAGGAATGTATCAACCCCAGAGGGTTACTTAGCTACCAGGGCTTATAATGATATTATAAGGATATAATGTATTAAAGCACCAAACAGCGCTCAAATGGTTAAATGTACCTCATACCAACAATTAAACTAGATACGATACATTGCTTCCATATAACAGGTGCACATCTGTAAAGCATCAGATATAATTTCCTATATTCAGGGTGACTGAGTATGTATACTAATCATGCCTGGCACCTGCTAAGTAGCTCCATTATAGAGGGTCGCAATCCGGCGGTGCAGCAATAGGGGAATTCCTAATGCTTTTGTGAAGCTGTCTCCATATTCCTTTAGGTAATTAGACAGTTGGCACAGGGAGTGTCAACTTAGGTATGGATGACACGCCATAGTTCACGATTCCTAGACTATTAAGGGAGGCAGGGGCAGCTCAAAGAGCAGGAAACAGTGGGAATGATGAAGAGGAGCAGTGTAATTAGGCCAAAAGACAAAAAAGGGTTGTTTCAGGTCACCCGACCGATCTAGCAAAAGAGGGCCGACCCTACATTTATTTATGCAATTTTGAAGACATTTTCATGTTTTTACCCTTTTTTGGTCAATTTTGGAGGAAAAAAAAAAAGTTGGGTATAGTACATTCATGTTAAAAAAAAAGAAAAAAGAAAATGGCCTTATGATAAGGGTACAATGTGCCTCTACATGGGTAAAAATCGACACGGGCGACACAGGCCTTTTAGGCCATTTTAAAAATCGACGGACACAGGAAAATCGGGATAAAAATCGACCCACAGGGTTTTTTCTCTAAGTTCTTATATATCTAGAATTCTACACAGCGACATGGTCAAAAGTGTGGGTACCCATGTAGAGGCACTACAATGGGGAGGAAAGTGTGAATGTGAGGGAGGAGGAGGGGTAACTCCTTCTGCTGTGGGTGAGGGGAGGTGTCTCTGGATCTCCCCCCTCCCCTGCGTGACAGGGCATGTGTGTGTATAGATGTTACCAATCAGACAGACCTAATAGTGTGTCCTGAAGTCTTGTATTAACACAGAATGTGTGCATGTGGTTAATACAGGATATATAAATCATGATACAGCCGAATGAGCAAAGAAATGGGTGCCCTTTATCAATCAGAGATCGCTTGTTATGACACGAGGCGGTGAAACAAATCAGATTCTAATCAGCCGTGATTAGCCATAGGGGAAGTAATGACTTCCTGATGCTGTCATTATTGATCACATATCACCATATAAGGATCGTATATTGCCTGAGGCAAATATTCCCATTAGGATGTACCAACCCAGCACCAATGAGTAACTCTATAGTGCTGTAAATTCTCTGTACATATTAGTGTTGGAACTATCTGACAGAAAATGGCCCTAATGACATTACGCTCTACTCATTTTATTATTTGGGTAAAACGGTCATCATATCAGAAGTGATATACGTTGTAGAATATGACTTCGTTAGTCATGCTTAGGGGATCGCTAATCAAGAGGTTGACCAACATTAAATTACAAATAACAGTAACAATAATTGGCTGGTTGTGTGTGCTTACACTGTGTCTGTTCCCAACAAACGGAATAAATGCTGAGGCTACAACTCTGACCTTGTTGTCATGACAGAAATGGTCGTTTGGTCAGTGGTATGATGATACTATCCTATACACAATGCTAACTCATAATATAAATTTTACTTCTTCCCTCCATCATCTATAAAAGAAAATCAGCAACACATTTTACACTGTTCCGCTCAGAAATAAGTGCACTAAGTGGTAGAAGGACCAGTAAATGCTTCGAAAGTAACGTTATTTTGCGCCGGAATAGCGTTTAAAAACTTTATATAACGTTTTGCCATAGTAAGGAGCCTTACAGAAACGTTATATAACATTATATGACGTTATAAAATGTTGTATAACTTTTCTTGTTTACCGACACAGTAGTCTGTAGTCTCTGGGATTTAAACACGATTAGCTTCAGGGGTCATTTGGTACTTACAGATCGAGAAAAATACTTCTTAGCGTTCCAATAGTGAAATCAATGCTGAGACTACAACTCTGACCTAATGGGCTCGGTGCCTGATGTCAGGTCTTGTCTCAAGGCTTCCATTCTGCAGTTATTTACTGAAATGGCTCAGAGAAACAAAGGTTTGGACTGCCAAGAAGCACACAATGTGTCATTAGAGAAAGAGGGTTATTGATTCTGTCAAGAATAATCTCCAATTAAACTCAATATCAGGGAATTACAATAAGGAAGTAGCCCAATTTAACATCTTGACCAATGAACACATGTGGTAATACTTTCACAACACAATATTTAGTTATCTTACAATTTTATTACAATTTTTATTACAGCACATTCATTGCCTGGTTGCGGCTTTACTGCAATCTCCTCTGTGAATGTCACTGACAATAACTGTAATTCTAGCCAATAGGCTGGCCTACATCTAGACTTGGGGTGTCAGGAGGGTTGTCGCCCTTATGCCATTCTGATGGGGAGGGGAAAGTTCTACCTGAAGTAGATGAAAATACCTAAGAAGAAAATAGCATCTCACTAGAATTACACAAGGAATAGCTCAAACGAAAGGCCTTGAAAGCAGCTTTTCATAGCACTTTAAAGCAAGTTGAAATTCCTACTAGATGAGATTCTATGGCACTTTAAATATCGGTATTGTAAAATAGTTTCTGCCATTTCTCGGTCAGCATATTTTGTCAAAATATTGAGATAACACCGACACTTAACCATGCGCCCTGCGCGTTGTGTATTTGCCACTTTGTACATAAATACTGATAGAATTTGATTGAGAAGGCCTATCAACAAACCAATGATACCTAATTAAAGCTAGTCTGTGAGATGGGGGTGGTCTTCACAACAGCACCAGGTCCCTAACTAACTTCCTCACCCACTGGTCACCTAAGCTGTTTATCTCAAGGTGCAAGTCTGCACAGTGGTCCAACACATCATGACTTTGGGTCAACGTGATGTCTTAGATAAAGATATAAAGATGAAGATGTCTTAGATGAAGATGGCACCTGGTCAAAGACTTTCACATTGACCCGATCTGGTGAGACACAGCCATCAATTTAACAGTGTCCTGCACATGACCACTATCTTTTGTGCTGACTCTGAGTTTGTCTCTTTAGTAGTTAAGTGTCACATTGTCTGCATGCTGTCTCGAGTATGACTTCCAGCCATGTGTAGTGTAAAGGGGGCTGACAGGGGGCAGTCCAAATACTTGTTCTACATGGTATGGTATTGGCTAAGTGCCTAGTATGGTCTCCCAGCGTGTCAAACAGATCACCTTGGGCTTTCTAGTACTGTGTGCCCCCTCATGCACCAACAGGATATCTGGCCTGTTTAGCTGTCTATTAGTACTTGACTAAATATTGCTGCTTCTCATTGTTTCAGCACTGCAGATACCCCAGTCCCTATACTGTAATTTGCATACATAACATCAGTGTATTATTTACTGATGATGTACATAGCATGTTAGATCTATCCAAGGGCAGGAAACACCCACAGAAACTGATTATGTCTGTTTCCCTCTAGCCATCTGTATCATCTGACATCCTTCACACCCCATATAATCATATTTTATGTGTATTACCTGTCCAGCAGTCCACAGTATTTGACTGAGTAATGCAGCTCAATCATTGTTTCAGCTCTACAGCTTCCCTATACCATATGCTGCAATCTGCTTCTAAAATGATTAAAATATGTATTTATGGCGTGCACGTACAGTACTGATTATGTAGACTACATGTTAGATCACCATGATGCTAACCACTAACAGAGCACTGAGAATATCTGTCATTCACTATACTGCCATCTGACACTCATTACTAGCCTGATTATAGGTATTATTTCATACTCTATTAGCCCTTTCCTGATAATCAATTAAATGATATGTATTTAAGTTGAGCATAGCATCACCTGGCATCACCTCCTTACCTAGAGTAAAAGGCAGCTGCAGGCTTAGTGCCACTCTACTTGTATGGCCCCTTAGGCTGCCCTGCCAATTACACCCACTTACAGCAGCAGTAGATCTGACTCACAGCTGCCAAGTCTTGTCCTAACATGTAGTGTAACCCTTGCAGTTACAGCTTGTTTTTGATACCGTAAAACCTTGTGTATAAGCTGCGGCTAGTATGGTTATAATACCAGCACAGATTCGGGGTGCGGCTATTACGAGAGTTTTTGCTTCTTTAGTACCGTACAAAAGTCACCATAATCAGATGTTCAGTGTGACTCATAGGATTGGCTCAAAGTCAGGGTGCGGCATATATGCGAGGTTTTACAGTAATAGATAGTCCTATTCGTGGCATGATCTGCAAGTCCGAATACCCAGACTCACAAGGGTCCCATCCCTAGCACAGACTAATCCATATCATCCTTTTAAATCACCATCAGTCACTGGCCACCCAAAATAGTACTCAGCCTTCAGGCCTCCTCTTTGAAGTGGGTAGATCCCGGTCATCATTACAAGTAATTAAAATAGGATACAGTTGAGGGTCCTAGTGGTGTGTTATGTGATAAGGTAGAACTGTAGGTTGAGAAGAGGACAGAGGAGGACTTTGGTCTGGCCAGCTTTTTGTAAAGGTTGCCTATAAGGTCCTAATACAGCATTAAAGGCGCACTGAACCCACAACGTCATTTGCGTACAGAACTCGGCAGGGTTAGGTCCTGGGTTGATTGCGCCTTTAAGAATGATAGTCTAGAGCCCAGTGGTACCACATTTAAGTAAACCAAACAACACGCTATAGGAAATGACCATACCATAAAGATAGTTTTTCTGATGATTTGAAACGTATGATCAATCCTGTTATTTTGGATTCTCACATGATAAAGTGTAGGTAGACGTTTTTGTAGACATGGAGAATATATAAAATATATCGCTGCATAGCGTAATACTCAATTTGATGTACGATATGATCATCTAAGTCCCAGTCCATATACAGGATTTGTTTAAGTTCTGTATTTCCCCGACAGATTGACATTGAAAGGTCCCGTATTTCGTTGAAACCCTTCATAAGGGTTGAACCGAAATACGGGGCCTTGAAATGTCAATCTGGAGGGGAAATACAGAACTTAAACTGATCCTGTGTTTATTTTTAAATGTATTTGTCACATATTAAAGGAGAAAAAGACAATTTATTAACCTGCATCGTCCCTAAACACATTTGAACGCCGCCATGACACCTTGCTCGATACACACTTCCGGTCTGTACCAAAAGATAGTCCCCCCTCTTCGATCGCCTATATCGTCTTTATTTGTACAAATTAGGCCTTATTTCTCAGTTTAATCTATTAATTTGTTAAAAAAACAAGACGAAAGAACCATAAATCGTTCTTTATCGCCTAAAATTATATCCTCGCCCGAAAAATTATTGCCCCACTCTCCACCCAGAGGTTTAGTAGTATAACGTTGCAAAGAATATGCTTGAAGACCGATCGCCAGTCGAGATTTGGGGGAAATTTTACTGTACATTTTTTCGCCGATCCATCAAGTTAAGAAGCCTCAACCAAATTTTCTGGGGGGTTAAGGCCATTTTTACCTCTTGTACGTCGAAATATAGGATCTTTTCTCTGGCGTGCGCTATTTTTTTTTCAATATAACTCGATGTTAAAGCTAAAAACGACCATCGGGGAATGTGAAGAAACCACTCGCGGCCTGCCACTGTCAAGCGCAAGCCGGGCGGCCACATTTTTTATTGTCTCAATTTTTCGCCGATCCATCAACTAAACAAGCCTCAACCAAATTTTCTGGGGGGGGGAGGGCCTAATTCAGCTATCAGGTGTCTAAATATAGGAGCTTTTCTCTGGCGTGCGCTATTTTTTTAAAAATATAACTCGATTTTATAACTTATTTTTCGGGGAATGTGATGACGAAGCCAATGAAAAAAACTATCACGACGACAAATTCATAACGAAAACGTCGCGCATCGTCCGAGAATCGAACCCGGGCCGCGGCGGTGGAAGGCGAGAGCACTAACCACTCGGCCATCTCGGCCAGGCTAGCTTTGGAGGAGTGTGTTGGGGATTTTGAACCGCTGACCTTAGGTATCCTTACGCGCCACCGGAAGTGAAGTTTTCGCGAAATACGGAGGTTTGAGGAAATATGGGGGCTGGTTATTCAGCTTTTGCGAAATACGAGGCTCAGTGCTGTACTCTACCCGGCTTGATATTTCGTCAAACCATTTAAAAATAAAGTGCAATGTAATGGTAGATTATTTATATGTATACATAGATCATGTTATGGATGGCCTACTCCCCCACAGCTACTAACTTGTTTATACATGGTCATCTATGTGTTAACTCTCAAAGCATTCCGGGACCGGGATGAAAATGAGTCTTCATTAGGCTTTTAACGACAGCTCTAGGTTTGAATATGCATGCAAACTATAATCAATAGATTATACAAATTTCTCAACGCTGAATCAGAACACCATACTACTATAATACATAACAGAATTGGTCCAACATAGCAGAATGATAGAACAGTATATATCTGTCGATTAAGGATTTGCTCTGCTCAGAGAATTCACCTCAACATACAGGTGGTTATGGTTAGAGACTTTTCAATCATACCACCAGATGGTATAATATACATTATGCATGTGTGTACAAACTGACTACTGGAATCTTTGATATTACTAAGCATAGCTTGCGAATAACAGCAGAGCCTAGTATAGTATTTGTATGTAGTATGTATCTCTTGGGTGACAGAATCCGTTCCCCATTGAGCAGGATAATAGAATTTGGTTCAGCTCCCCACACATCGGTCCCTTGCTGGAACCATACACTACAAAATCACATGACCACACTACTTTGGTTCCAGAAATATAGCTGGTAAGGCTGTGCTAAAATCTCCAATTCTAGGTATGGACACCAGAGACTATCTATATCAAGACGCACTTCCCTACCTGATTATTATTTTCATATTTGGCCAGAAGCCAAAAACCTCAGCTCTTCGGCTTCTGATGGTTATTGCAAATTTTCCTACAACCAGCGTTTAGGTATGAACAGTCCATATGTACACAGTTTGATACAAATAAAAAGTCAATACCAATAGAAAAATATTAAGAAGGTTTATGAGGAGAATTGGTCTAAATTGCTACAGAAATGGGACATTGAAAATCTTTTTAACCCCTGCTGTTAAAAATGACTACTCTTAAAGTTTGGGGAGACAGGTTGCATGTCAGACTCAATGTTAAATCAGGACAAGCAATCTACAGTGGGTGACCTCCACTTCTATCATCCCCTTGCCATTTCTTAAAATGTCCCATGGCATTCTCATGACAAGGAGGTGTTGCTTGGTAATGCCCCGGCCCCTAGATTGCATCAGCTCTGGTTCATAAATGGGGTCAGTTTCTGACAGCAATATCCGGCAGGTTGATTTTCTCAACGCCTCAGCATGCCAGATAGTGTGAAGGTGGTCACCATTCACATCAACCGAGGTATGTCACAGTATAACTGGCAGTAGACCTATCTAGACCAAGTGTATCTTGACCATGTAGAGTGTATATATAGGGGAGAGAGGGGCACGTTGAGCCACTTATGCACATTTATATTTTTCCTGACTTTATCAAGGTCATCTGAACTTTGATTTTGTATCTAGCAGTTACCTTATATCATTGCCCTATATGACAACCCATGACAAAGCAAGTATGGTCATTTGTTGTATTTCTTTTATATAGCAGCATATATCTTCTCATATCTGGAATGGTTTAAACAATTAGTAATATGGATTTATTATTAAAAGTTAAGGTGGAAATACTTGCTTTTGTTACTTTTGCATAAGATTGATTATGGAAAATACATATAATTCAATGCATACTAGTCAATTCAATTATAGCTTCTAGTTTAGTCACTGGGTTAGAGCCTTACAAATTTTCCTTAAGGTTGATATAAACCATCTTCAGAGGATTGCTGCTATTTGCACGTGCCATATAAAGCTTTATTTATATTCTTTTATGATACAACAGGCTGTCCTGCTTCTGAAAAATGATACATCTGAGAATAAACACACTATGAATATGCCATTGAATTATTTATCATCACAACTAACAAAACATGTATTCTATTGTACTTGTATAACCAAAGTGTATATTAATATTGTGTTTTTTTCTGTGTGGCTTAATTCTTATGAACTATGGGTAGTTTAACCCATAGGCCTACTTGTTGGGTTAGCCTATAGTTGACCCAGTAATGAGACTGACCAATATCATCTCATCTATTGCCTACAAGCTGACAAGGGGACCTTAAAAAGTCTACCCTCTGGTGAAAAGTGGTGATACTTTGTCCCTCTACGCATTGTACAGGCACGTATGTGGTAATTAATGGAACTAGTCTTTCAAGAGAGAGATTTGGGTACTTTGAGCATGGTTCAAGGTGCCCCAGTTTTTTGTGGTTCAATGTACCCGATGCCAACCATCATAGATAAGGTTGATTTAATTCAAATTACATAACACCTTCAGGTTCTAAGCAAGCATTCAGATATATAGTTTGACCTCCATATAGATCTTAGGCCAGCAATGTTTTGTAACAACATAAGAAAAAAAGTTTAACAGTTGCGAATTTTCACTTTCAATGGCTTAAATCTTTCATGTTGTCTAAGACTCCCGGTACTCCTCCAATTCACGAAGACTCTTATTCAAGTTGTAGAGAACCTCCTCCGTGTCAAAATCTGCATCCAGATCTTGTGTATCCGCCTTAGGTTTAACACACTCCGGACAAGACTTCCTATTCCCATGATACTCAACCTCGCAGGTTGGACATATTTTCGGCATGTTCAAACTATGAACCTGTCACTGTCAAATTAGTTAATAACAATGAACCTGTCACATCGAGGTACCGAGCAGTTGTGATTCAAACATGGCGGTTGATCACGCCACCTCACTCCCCCTGGCGAGTGAAAGTCGAACTAGGTGTGTGGGTATGTTACCCGGTTGAATATACGCCAACGACCCCGGGGTGTTATTGGTGCCATATATACCGTATTTCCCCGTGTATAAGCCGGGGCCCGTGTATAAGCCTGCCCCGTGTATAAACCTGGCCAAAAGGAGACTTATTGTTGTATAAGCCGGGCCCCGAGTATAAGCCTGGGGGTGTAATATATATTCAATAAAAATCATATTTCGGGCCATAACTCCACTTCTTCTTAGAGTATTTACATAATTCTTTCGGCTATGTGACCCCTATTTACTCCATTTATGTATATAGCCATTTTAAAGAGAGACAAAGCTTAAATTGGTAAGAAAATTATTGGAAATGTTACAGTAAATGTGTCAGAATAGTAGGTAATTAAGAAAATTGTAAGAAGGTATCAGAGTATTTCTACAGTTACAGGAATATAAGCCTGCCCCGAGTATAAGCCTGCCCCGTGTATAAGCCTGGTCAGTTTAGCACTTAGTACTTGTATAAGCCCGGGCTTATACACGGGGAAATAGGGTATATATATATATATATATATATATATATATATATATATATATATATATATATATATATATATATACACGTATACACAGTATAACTGACTTTCGTTTTATGGGATTCTAGGGTACAGTAGTTTCAGACACTGCCATTGTAAATACAAAACCACTTTACTACTACAGAAGTTACATCTAGCAAATAACATAACTAACTAACCTGTAAAGGGGTGTTTCGCGCTTTGATACTTTATATATTATGCCCTTTATCCTTATGGTGCATTCATCCAACCCTAGTTTGTACACTTGCCAGAGCTGCATTGCTGCATCATTATTGCAGGGGACATTTAAGTACTTCGTGGCCTTAAAGAGTGCTGACAGATTGCACTTACATAGATCATTCATTTCAAAGATACATTCTTCTCACATTTGGTTGACGGTAGTATCCAATACTTACTGACATCAATTGATCAATATTTCTTATCCTACCATGAAGTGAATCCACCGGTGAATCATGCTTGTTTGACAGAAATAAGCATTTACCCCTTTTTTTAAAACTATTATTTATTAAAAAGGTAAGAAAAAGGGTCCTGAGGTACCTGTTCGCATCAGGCCCTGGTCGTGCAGGTGTTGGGATCATTTTTGATAAGGTGACGAACACTATGCGATCCTTATATGACCTATAGGTATGCATATCAAAAGCCTTTCTGGGAGCTCACAACAACGTCTTACAGGGGACACCAGTTCATTGACCGAGTCATGCCTATGGTGAAACCTGACTCTGTGGTCTGTTAACTCTTCTATGGCCAGTACAATAGCCATCTCCCACCCTTTTTCACTTCAGCTTTTCAGGCCTGGACCTTTTCTTCAGGGTCTATATAATAGACTATTCATTGGACATTATTAGCCTCTTCTTGGGAAATGACAGGGGGGTGGAGGCACGGGGGGGACAAAAGTGAGCAAAGGCAAAAGGGTGGGGCTGGATCTCCTATGATTCACTTGGTCCTTCAGGCATGGTCTTATAGTTCTGGATGACAGAAAATATGGGATGGTGTCATGGTTATTAATCGTTGGTGTTGGGGTAAAACCAGCCATCAACCTGTGAGAAAGTCCAGGTGAATCTTTGATGCTGATTTTCATCACCAGGGGGCACAAGAATTACAAACCAGTGACTAACTGACCCATAACTGTTAAGGGTGCAGAGTATAGTCATAGTCTTCTCGGACATACATAGAATATCTAAATTCTCTGGGCCTTAGTCTGTAGTGGTTATCTAAGGTAAGTCATAGGGTCATTGGTCAGGTATGACCTTAAAACATGAATGAGGCAAAACAACATATTGCTAATGCCTTACTCAGAAGGACTCATATTACTTAATTCTCTGCAGCATCAGCATTCTGTATCTAATGAGCTATGTTGAGCAATAGGAAATCAGGTAATGGACATCATGTGCAAATACAATAGAATTCTTTTTGGGGCTGTGTTTGGTGCAATGCCATCTTTAAACCACAGCCAAAGTATTGTACTCATTATGTAGGCTTATACCAGTCTGTGCCTTGTGTTCAGCCTTCACCTTCGCCAATATGGTAAGTACAATGCTCAGGCTGTGGGTATAAATACTAGACCCATATGGTTTGATTCATTCCCTGTGAGAGCAAATTTTTTCAAGAAATCATATTGATACAACAAATTCTTGGACACACTCCAGGGAGTTGTGATGTAATTAAAATTGTAGGGAGGTGACAGGTTAATGATGAAACTGACCCCACGTCTGTCTGGGTGAGGTGTGGCTTTACCGCCTGAGGGATTACACTGAGGAACATGAGACTGAACTGATACCCTGCCTCAGGAATACCCCCAGGTGAACAGCATCTGGCAAATCATGGTATAGAACATGCTTCTAACATTTAATACCCTTAGTGCAACCTTTAACTCTTTGGATCGGTTAGCTTATTATCAGGGAAACCTTTAGAACGAGTAGTTCTCAGGAGGGCGGACCTTCATTAGTACTGAATCAAAGTCCATATCAGTTGTCAGCACAGTGACATTAGGAGTGAAAATACAATTAAGGATTCTCAACATCGAAATACCACTAAAACAGTTTGGAGGGGTTAATTCCGAGGAAATATGTAAGAGCTGTACATATTATGCATCATTTTAACTGTACATAATTCAGCTGAAGCTACTTCCTATGGATTTCCTTGCTTCAATGAACTGCTTACATCTGCCTCTTTATCTGTCTGTTCTCCCTTATCTAATCTTCCTCACGCTCTATCTCCTTACTACTAATAATGCATCCTGGTAGCACATCCATCCTATGTAGCTAGCTTGCTTAGCTTTTCTTTCACTTAAAGGCATTGGCTACCTTATATTCCTCACGTTCAGATCTTCCTAATATTAAAGCAGATTGCTTATGTATATATGGGTTATATAAATATGACAAAAAAATAGAACTTTACCATTTCTATATTGGCTTAAACAGAGTGTTCCTTGGGTGAGTCCATTGGAATGATTAAAGATTACAAACAGGCCTATAGTAAATATTTAGAGGACTGTTTCAGATAGTTGGAACATTGTGGTTACATCGGTTGTGTATGTACTCATAAAAACCTGCATAAATCTGCACAGATTAACAAGAGAACAAATAAATTTCTCATCTCAAAATCCATGTTTGCATATAAAAATTCATGTTTTATTCCACTATGACACAATACACGTTCAGATTCTCTTTAGATTTCAAATGTGTATGTATAATATATTTCCTGACAACATTATAAAATAAAATAGACCTGTTTTCATATTCAATTTTTCACAAAAGGGGTTCTTCCGGAAAAAAGACATGGAGAAATCGTAGATTGATTTATATTAGAACTTTTCTTTTTAAAACAAGATAACCCCAATACATTGGAAGTCTATATTATATACAATAATCTGAGTGGTCCTTATACATGATATTATGTCTGTAATATGCCTCCCATCCCTCTACATAATGCATGTTTGCGACCACTGCCCCTGTCTGACTGCTGAGGACCGCCTATGGTATAGCACAGGTAGCCAGTGTGTTTGCTCTGCACTATGTTACTACATGCGCGACCAGGCTGTCTGTGGGCAAACGTCGCATAGGCCTTTAATCAAAACGTAAGAAGTATTTCAATGAAGATAAATGAGATATTCCCATCTCATTGTTTAACAAGTAAAAATAGCCACTGACTTGAAAAGGTATGTTCTTTGCAAGACTGATACAAGGTATAACATGACAAAGAGATGACACAGGAGAAGACTGCGATAATATAAGGAGGCTTCATAAGTTCTTAATAGAAATGAAGAACCTTGATGTTAGGATCTCACAAGTAATATCAAATTAGTACTTGAATTATTAGAACATGATAAAAGCTCTTTATAGTCCAATGCAGCAGAACAGGAATACTTTTTTGATGTATTTGTCATTAAGGTTTTGTGCATATCGAAGGTTTTGAATAACAAAATAGCAAATTTGACATCCCAATATAACATGCTTGCAATCTAAACATTGCAAACTGTGTTATGGGCATTCTGCTATACTCAATTTGAAAAGATTATAAGAAAAGTCACACCTTCTAATGCGCGGCTCTGGTATGGTAGTCAAGTGTCTGATAGTGTGCTGGCTGTCAGGGGCATGGCTTCTGTCCATGTAAAGTGTAAACAGGTGTGTCAGCACAGGGCAGCCAGGTGGCTTGTTCTACACAGTCCGCTATGGGCTAAGTGCCTAGAATTTTATCATCAGGTTGTCAAACAGATGACTTTAAGCTCTCCATTATGTTGGCCTACCATTTGTACCATCTTTTCTACAGCATTTTTCTCATTGCTCTTCTAGCAAAGCAATGGAACAACTGATGGTTATGACCAATCCTAAGTTTATACTCATCATAGCATGGTTTACGTTTAGGTTGAATCATCCCTTCTAAAGCGTGGCCATGATGCTCAAATTAACCCCTTATTTATAGATGGACAAAAGATGTATTTAAGGGAGGGCACATGTATGAGTAATACAATGAATAAGGATGCAGGATGTATAAATGCAGGCCTTACAGGAAGACTTGCACAGGCTGTATGATGAAGACAGAAAAGCACAGTGCGGCCATAAAAAGGCCCAGATAAACCTCTGCACTATCATGAACCCATTCACTCATGTATGATGCTATCATATTTCCTGCCTGCTCTACTGTGATGATCTGTAGGCCTTAACTGCTTGCCAGGGGAGATTGATGGCTGTCCAGTGGGAAATGATGGTGAAGCAATATCAACAGCAGGGGCCTAAAGATGGGGCATCATCAGAGAATAAATCAGGACTGCAATCGACTGCCTTGGCTTTAAAGACTTTTTTTTTCAAAAGTATAGACCTACAGGACCAAATATATTGTTATGTCTATTACTCAAAGACTAAGACACAGTTTTCTTATGCAGATCCACAAATCACCCTGTTTATTTCATATCAAGACCGAATAGGAAAAGCCAGAATAGCCAGTTTCCTAGTGATATTCTCTCTAATATAATATAATAGTATGCCTTAAATGGTTAGTCATATTCCTAGAGTTTTCTTTTTCACCAGAGCCAATTCTTGGTTATTTTTGAGAAGACTACAGTTGGGAACCGAAATTAAACTAGGTCCATTGTCCCTTTGGTCAGCATTAGTGTTTACCCCTTAATGTAAGATTCTTTCTTAAGCAATCTCATAAATTTCAATTACAGTGAAATCTCGTTATTAGGAGGGACGTTTGGTGAGGCAAATTTGCTCCTCAGCAAAGTTTCTTATGACCAATATTAAAAATATATGAGAGAATATGAAATAACTGTTGTGAAAACGTGCCCCTGGGAACAGGAACATGTCAATCGTCCTCATAACGAGATTTCAGTGCACATCTAAGCAATACTAGTGTCATGTCGTGTTCTGCAAAGTATGGAAACAAAACACCTTCATTGAAGTTTGCGCAATCATCATTTTATAAACTATTATCATGTGTTCCTTCATAGGAGATAATGATTGGCCGTAACGCTCATGTCATAACCCATCATTGTTTTTTTCAATAGCTAAAGACTTAATGTCCAAAATGGAGTCCAAGATGAGCAGACTGTGAGCACGTTAGTACACCAGAGCCCGGCACTTACAAGCAGTATCTCTCTCCTATGTACATTATTCATACAATGGTTGCTGGCAGCCAAAGGTCAGCAACACCTGCAGCAAATAATGATCTCTGACTGAGAAGCCAGCTCCATGGTAAGACTGGGGACTATCCTCGGGGTTGGATCTGGTAGAGACATAAATCAAACTGAAAGCCTATTACTAATCAACAGATGATTCTAAACAGAGTGATGTATAAACATTCCACTAAAACGGTTTTCATCATTCAGGACTTTTGATGCTGAAGATTCCTCTAAGGGCAGTGTGTTGTATGTGACGGGCAATGCTTTTTGTGTGCTTTACACTCACGTGCACGTCCTGTGGTCCTTTTTATAACGACTACTATTTCATATTTTGCTTAAATGATAAGTTCTGTGAGATTACTGCAAAATAAAGGTCCAGTTCACCAGTTCAGCCCGTATATATAATGTTTTTGACATACAAACCATGATGCTTGCGTAAGGTTCTAGTACTTAATTATCTCATAGTCTAGATTAATTGCATTCCATAAACATGGGTTAGGATTATTGCAGCTGGTGAAAACTGCCCAAATAGCTTTTTTTAAAGAGATCATTGAATATCTCAAGCAAAATGTTGATGTGCATTACCTGCCATGGCGGTGCTAGCACGGATTGGATGATGTGAAGAAATTGTCACTAAGAAGGAGACCAAAAAGCCATAGTAGCTCATGTAATAATAGGTTTGGTGACAAAAATTATTTAAAAAATGGTAGTGAGTAAGGGCAATGGCCAAACATGGCTTTCTGTTGATAGCACACGGACGACCAGACAATTTTAAAGAAATGCTTCCAGACTATAGTCAGGGGGGGGGGGCTGGAGAATCTTGTCAAATATTCTTTGTTTCTGTGTAGGGTAAAATTGCTCGAGAGTAGGAATGAGTCCATCAGTAGCCTTGGTGTTACTCCACAGTACTACAGACTTAGCTGATACATTGACAATTTCGAGTTTGACATTTTCTATACTGGTCCATCCCAACACCTAGTTCTCAGCGCTTGTTGGTCTACACACTTATCTTGCCTTGAACATTGATAAACGTCTATGAGCATATTATAATATATATATATACATATATATATATATATATATATATATATATATATATATATATATATATATATATATATAAATATATATATACACATATATATATATTTATTTATATATATATATATATATATATATATATATATATATATATATATATATATATATATGCGCCTTTCTTCTTTAAGCCATTTGGACATAACAAGGAAGCATAGAGAAACATTCCGAAATGTTGTATGAGGTTTTTTGTTTACCGGGAGTAACCCTAGGATTATCCGACCTTGTTGAGGCGCTTAAGTGTGGTTACAGGACAAATTGTATAGGGTGATATTGCTATGGGAGAAAAGAGCTGCTATGCCATGGGCAAGGAACAAAACATAAATACTGTCCATTCAAGGTTGACCTATCGATTAGTACATAGGTGAGGTGCAGGAGGATTGAGAGAATAATCTGATTATCAACTCACTACTATTGACTTTGACATTTTTGCCATGGTTAGCCATTTGTACCAATCGCCAAGAAATGGGGGCAAGTTATGAGAGTAGCCCGAAAGTCATGGTTGCTGGTTCAAATTCTGTGTTTGGATAGATTAGTTGAAACAAGCTTTCATAATGTACCTGAAAATGTAAATTGGGTCTCAACGATGGCAATGTTATTCTTTACCTCGTCAGCATGCCTGTCTTCATTGCATGAGGTACAGCAGTCAGCATGTATCATTAATGGGGAATTATGATAAAGCACATGGTGCATTGAAGAACCTTTTCATAAAGTTTAATGGTTAATCATGACAAATCATGCAGTTCCTGTCCAAGCAGACAAACTGGGTTCCTCAGAAAGTGGAAATTTGGCTAATCTACATCTAGGCCGTCAGTGGTGACAATGTGGGTTCCGCATTCAGAGCGAATTAAGCTGATCTGGGTGTGTATTGTCACTGGCGGCAATGTGGGTTCTGCATTCAGAAAACAAATTAGGATAATCTGCACATGTACACATGTTCAAACAGCAAATGACTACCATACGTCAGCTCAAAGATGTCAGCACAATTCTGGTAGGCCACAGTAATGGTAGTCAGGGTATCCAATGGGTGTACAGCAACAGCAGGTCTTGTCACAGCTTTTCTGAAGTAGGAAGTTTGTGCCACACATTGCATGCTGCACTCATCTCTGCTACATCGACTTATACAGACAGACTCCTGCCTCACCTACAAAGTACTTATACAGGCTCCTGCTGCACCTAAAAGGTAGGTCCAACTTTATAAGTAAACTGTGGCACTGCATGAACCATCTTCAACCATCTGATTTAAGCAACTTTAACAGAAATTGATTAACAGCTTGAAGTAACTTTAAGCAAGTTAATTTTTTTTCAGATCGGAGTTGCTCAAATTTCTTCAAGCTGCTTAAAGAAGGCCAATACTCTGCTTTAACTCTTTCCAGCCGGCTCTATGATGATTTAAATGAATACGGCACATTGAGACCCCAGACCAAGCAGTATTACATTATAGGGTTATATTGAGTTTGATATGAGAATAGGTATTTGTGATACATGCTTTCAATTGACTGGTTTGCAATCTGTATGTAATTTCCTTTCATATGGTACCATAATAGGAGGTTATATCTGTTATTTATTGGTGGTACTCAGGATAGTAGCATTTGATGCCCTCCTAATAGTGCCTTAATGCACTAGCCGTTTTTTACCAGGTAGTGCATTAATTCTAGTCTGTACTACACCTACCCATAGAGACACGCTCTACCAACAAAGTAGGCCTAACTTAATGAGAAAACTGTGAAGTCAAGTTCACCAAAGATCTGTTACAAACAGGGACATACCATGGTATACTCAACTAACCTTTATTCTAAAATAGAAAACAATGACGAGCACAGAAATGGGTTTCAAATGCATTTGGGTGATGATATGAAGGAATACAAATAATACAGAAATTATAGTTTAGCTCAGTTAGCTACTCGGACTGCATGCTTTTGTTTTCCGTTTATTCTGCAGATTGGTGACCAAGACGTTTACAGATCAAGGTACAGTAAGCACATTCAACATGAACATCTCAAGTACTGAAAGCACATTCAACGTGAACATCTCCAGTAATCTAACACATTATGAACAGAATGGGACATGTTTGAAGGAGGACACTATTCTCCTGATATTCACTGTGTGGGACATTCTTGACAAACTGCTGGTTTTGGCTACCAATGGTGGCACCATAATCATCATGTACATGCATAGATATGCCATGTCAGGGATCCCCAGTAATATCTTCATTGGCTGTCTTACAATGGCAGATCTGGCATCTGTAGTAGCTCTACCATTCAGGATTGCCTCAATGTACTTGTCACACACATGGGGCTGGACTGTCAGCTGTTTTCTATCAATGTCTCTGTCATATGCCACATCAATGATCAACACAGTAACCTTGTGTGTGATCGCTGTAGACCGCCTTATCTATGTTGTTTACCCCCTACAGTACCACACCAAAATGCCAGTTAACAGAGCTGTTTTCATCTCAATCAGCATTTGGGTGGTTTGCTGTTTGTACAGTTTGATTGATATTGGCTTCGGCTACACTGATGCCTATGACATTGGTCTGATTGCTCGTCCATGCAGGCCCAGCTTCTCTGTAACAATATCGGCAAGAAGATTCCTCCAAGTCCCGTTTCTCATTTTTGTGCCGGTCACTGTTGGGAGCTACATCAAAGTAGGACTGGTGGCCCTCAAGCAGAGAAACATGATTGCTGGAAGTAATCAGGCACAGCCAGCAGGAATAGACTTTAAGATTGCTAAGGTTATGTTTAATGTACTATCTGCCTACATTCTTTGTACTCTGGTTGTCATTGTCGGGCCACGTATCAGAGAGTCTAGACTTATGATACAGGAAGACCCATGTGGGGTAGCCTTCAGGATTACATTTTTCATATGGCGGATGAATACTTGGCTAAATCCTATCATATATGCATGGAAGAGCCAGAAGTTCAGGGGCCATGTGAGGGGTATCTTTAACAGGACCCAGGAGAGCTCAACCTCCATTTCCTACCTCATATAGCTTTACGGTCTGACTGAGTACTAGTATTGCAAACAGCTTGCCTAAAGATTAAGATTCAATCAGAGAAAAAAAACTATTTCAACCAGTCCAGAGAGTAAATAATATACCAGATCATTATTCAAGATAACAAGCAGACATTGTCCAAACATGGGAATTCTGATTCAGGCGCAGTTTAGGCACTCTGTGTGCGAGACTCACATTGGTAATTAATGATTTAGCCCATGGTCCATTGCACTCAATAGGTAAGCTGACAACATCCTTATAATGGGATTTCAAAAATGTAGATATTTAGTTTTAGATATTACGTCCCTTTTCTTCCTGGAAACCCCTTTCTTCACCAAAGTACCCCTATTCCTTGGCCAACTTTTACCAACTTTCTAAATATCGATTTGAAATCTTCTGAGTGACCATCTTGATATTTATCACTCTACATTCAAGAATATTATAAGTCTATTACTTCAGTGCTGTCATCAGCGGTCAGTTATTGTACTAACTTCTTGTAATATCCTTCTGTTGTGATTGGTGTAAATAACACTTTCAATGGAATTGTTCCCGTATAGCAGAAGAGAGCTGCCTTTGTAGTTCTTGTATAAAGCATGGCTATCAGGTACAATAACCCAAGACAACCAAAGTGTGACTAGAAGTCTTATAAGTGAAAATTCAGAAATTTCATTTAAAATGATGGAGGGTATTAATCTGTCAACTCATGAGAAACATCTAGTCTAAGATAGAATTTAGATGTTTAGTCACTCCCAGTTTCCACTTTGTTTAGTGATGTACTATTGTGCAATAGATGGCGCCATCTGCAGGGAAAACCCCTTAAGACTATGCATATACGTATTGAGAGTATGTAGGGTATACAAACAAACAAAGACAAATGTCAAGGCAGCCGGATCAGTTTGTCCCAATGTGCATACTAAGATCGTAACAACTCAGGTATTAGCCACATCTCGACTTTGTAAATACCCTATAAGCCTCACAGGGGTCTAATTATGGCAACTTCAGTACTGCAATATGCTAGCAAAAACTTGCGTACCAAAGCTAGACCTTGCGGCCAACCTATAAGCTGATCTGATTTGAATACTTGCTGCGGTCTATACACAAGGTTTTACAGTAATAACTAAATTGTTATAAATGCATACAGCACATTGTAAATGTATAGGACATATAATCAATGTACTTCATGTTATAAATGTATAGGGCACATTATGCATGCATATCATATAAATCATTCTGATTAGTTGATCTAGTTATGCCACTGTAAATGAGATAATGACAAAAAAATGTAAAACAAATATACCTAGGAATGTATAATATACATTATGATAATTTATATTATAAGGTCACTCAAATAAGGAAAGTTGATTTTCATTACTTAGGAGGGAAAATATGATTAGGGCATATTTTATATGCTTTAGGAGCTAACATTTTTAGGGAATTTTAGACTTTTTGTGAACAATTTCCACATTTCAGAGTTTGATTATCTGCAAACGTGTTACTCCTAGCTCACTGCATTACTGACAGCAGAAGCTCAAATTTGACACAAATATGGCAATATTTGTCCAATTTAAACAAAAAGGGATTTCCCAAACTTACGCAGGTGGAAGACTGCCTGGATTTACAGTACAGCCTGCATAACACACCCAGCCTGTTTTCACAGGTCACTCAGCCTGAAATACAGGGCTGTTCATTATCAGGACTGTGTTTTCACTATAGCTTTTATATAATCATATTTGCGATTTTTATGTGATATATGCTAAGAATAAACTCTTATAGAGGATATAGATCAGTACATCACCTTCCAACTTATGGATGCAGTATGTGCCTGGTCCACTGCATTTTTGAATAATTACATGTTTAAATAGGTATTTTGTCTGATGGGACAAAATAAGAGCAGGCATAACAGTTGCCTCTGCTTGGAAAAGGTGTGAAAGCCTGAGCCCCAGCCTGCTGTACCTGGGTCATGTGCTGGGAGAGTGTGAACAACCTGACCAAACACCCTGCCTGTAAAGACTCCCGGCCTGTTAAACCAGACTGGGCAGCCTGCATTAACAGGCTTCCTGGAAATACAGGCCAGGCTGTATCACTGGTCTAGTCCTCCACCTGTTACGTGGTGATGAGAAACCAGTATTTTTTGAGTGGCATAAATATAAAGACAGTGTTTGTATTAAACAGTACAAAGATATCAAGCTGTAACTGATTGGTGATCATGTGATTGATGTACGGTTGATGTGTATTTAGCGAATTGATATAAAGTAGTATGTTTTGCAAAATGGTGTAATACAATAACGGTAATCCAAGGACAATAACTTGTACTTGGCCATCGCACCGCAGCTCCTTGCTTGTCATATAACTGTTTAATTAGCTTGTAACATAATTACCCATTTAAGTACAAAGTCTCAAGAAAGAGCATGTCTCATACAAGTTCAGTCAACAAAGTTCAGGTTAAACGGGCAATCATGGTAGCTGCAGTGGAATTAATAGGTGCACAGTTTGCTTAACAAATGTATCTTACATGCATGTGTACATGCAATAGTACAATAGGATTAAGCATAGATAATTTCTGGTAACCTCTAGTTTAGAGTCTGGCCAAAGTGTGGGGTATGTATATATGCATTACTTCAAATACATTCACTTTAGTTCTTGGGGCCACAGAAAAGGATTCAGGTTACCCGATCCTAGCTGGTCAAATTCTGAGTACTTTCATGCCTATGAAAGTGTAATAAATAATAAAGAACCGAACCTATCTTCCCTTGATTTTCAGACCATGTCTAACCTGAACACACATTATTTTCGTTTTTGGACTGGGAGTCACAGCGGGATCGACCCTTTTATGTATTAATGTGTTTAAGATACAATAAATTCTCTGTTTATTACCATCTAATTATACTTATGTGTCTCTTTTGTGGTTAATTGACCCATCAATAAGGGTCAGTTGATGTGCCGACGGCAACCAAGCTATGTTATGTACCTGTCCTCAGGCATGTCAGTGTTAGCCATAGGAATTTATGCCTGACAGAATGGGAAGTTTCTCATACACCTAGGTAACATGTACATTATTCATAGACTTGTGACATAATGAGAAATTCTGCCACCAATTATGATTGTTGCTAGCATTGTTTCCGAGATGTTAAGTGAAGTCAGCATTCACAGGAAACTGAGAATGTCTCCAATGCCTTACACGTTGAAGTGCCTATCCCAGGACACACTGGTTGCTCTTCTTTTTATTCCAAACAAAAGACATTGGCAACATCCCCAGGGAGCTGCTTTTTTCATAGTTAGCCGCAAATTGCCCATCCCTCCCCAGCAAGATAAATAATTGGGTGATCTCCACTTGATTCAGAGAAAGGTGAGTTCCTAATTATAGCCATGCCCATCACCTTCTTATGACCAGAACACCACCCCTGGGCTCTGTGCCACTCCACTTTTATAGGGCCTCTGGGGGACTTGACAATTACACACAAACAGGGAGTGCATCTGACTTCTAGCTATGGCTTTGCAGTTCTGCTGTTACAGGCAGTATTAATGATGTAATTATAGCTAGTATGTAGATTAATGGGCTTTCATAGAAGTCTTGTATTTCCTGAGATTTCCTGAAAATGCTAGTGATGAAACTGACCCAGGTCTGGACAAGTGCATTTCCTGATTCATCAGGTATTGCATCCTGATATCAATGGGCACCATCTCCATGTTAGATAGATAATGATGAGGCGCCTGCTCGGAATAGGCTAGAGAGGAGTAACCTTATGTAGTAATGACAACCATAACCAGGGCTGTCATGGGAGATGGGGATTAGTGGAAGGGGCAGGGAGATAGTATTACTTGGGAGAAGACATCATGAAGAATTGTGTTATACTGTGTGCGTGATTTGTGCACTATTCTACAAATTGAGAAACTTATAAGCAATTCTTAACCCCTTAAAGCTTATAATACATGTTCACTCAGTCAGCAGGTAAATGCTAGAAAAGACTGTGAACGAGTCCTGGTTTAAATAAAGCTGGTCTTTACTGCAGCAGTTTATTCAGCAGTTAGGTTCCCTTGGGACCTGTTTCTGCACTTAACACAATGCTATATAACAATATGTTAAAGGCATTTTCAATATTGCACAGAATAAATCAGTATCCAATCATTTTACAAAGGAGAAATACATGACATCTTAATAATCTAATGATATAAGGGGAACCAGGTCCAAGCTAATACCCCGAGTTCCAGGCTTATGTGATCTCTCTAGAATGTGGTTAATAGTTAAATAGAGTGGGTGAACAAAGCCTTTACGGTTTTCAATGAAAATGTGTCATCACAGAAATGGGTTCAATTGTTTTGATAGAAATTCTGCCCAATTAAACCAACCTCAGAAAATGTCCCACAAAGAGGAAGGAACCGACTATTGAATAAAACAAAACAACAATCAGACATTGTTTTCAGTATTAAGACACAGCTCTCTGATTGTGCACCCGAAATAGGTTGGTATTTGTCAGTAATTAAGAATGTGTTCCGTGCCATGTTAAGGTTTCAAAGCTTTGAAGCTACTTCCTATAGATCTCCTTGCTTCCATGCATTACTTGCATCTGCCTTTTTCTGTCTCTTCTACCTTATCTTATCTATGTTGCCTCACTCTCTATCCCCTCACTCCTTTCCCCTTTCCATTAATCTCTCTTTATATCTGGTCATCCATAGTAGTTTTTTGATCACTAAATCCAAATTTAACCCCTTCCATGTGGTAAGCCTACATATTGCATAAAATTGAGGTACAGAAAATGCAGGGAAAGGGGTTTAGAAGTATTTCTATGTCCATTTATGTGATATCTCTATCTTTATGATAACACGTTACACTGCCACTGACATGAATAGGCATGTTCTTTGCAAGACCGATACAAGGCATACAATAACAAAGAAATGTCACAGGAGAAGACAAGAATAACATGATTAGTTTTTAAGATCTCAAGAGTAATATGATTTCTATGATGTAATGTATTTGAATGATTAAATCATCTCTCCATAGGCAAATGCAGCATTAAATGGTGACTTTTGGAATGCATTTGTAATTACATTGTTGTGCTTCTCAGAGTTTTGAATAACATGATCAGAAATTTGACATCCTGATACAATATGTTATATAATTCATGTAGACATTGCAAACAGTATTATTGGCATTCTGCTAAACACCATTTGAAAACGAACCTTATGTAAGAGAAAATCATGCTTTCTCATTGCATGGCTCTCTTATACTTCTATTTCTTCTTGGACCTCCGCAAGGCCTTCGACACGGTAAAACACAGCATCCTGCTAGAGAAGCTCTTCAATTATGGAGTATGTGGACAAGCCCTGGAATGGGTGGAAAGCTACCTTGCAAATCGATACCAATACACAGAGGCCAACAACTGCCAGTCACAACCCATGCATGTCCCACGAGGGGTACCACAGGGGTCCGTATTAGGACCCCTCCTCTTCCTCGTATATATCAAAAACGTACAGGACAAGATAACAAATGTGCGAGGGTACATGTACGCCGATGACCTGGCACTTGTAACCTCAGGACGGGATACTGGCCGCATTCAACAGCTGCTACAACATGACACCTCTGCAGTGGTATGTTGGTGTCGCGAAAACGAGCTAACCGTTAACTCTGACAAGACAAAAGTCCTCTGGGTTCAGCCCAGGGGGACTGTCATCAACCCTGCACATACCACCATCAAGGTAGATCAACGAGACCTAGAAGTTGTGAACAGGTTTAACTACCTGGGCGTCCTGCTCGACAAACACCTAACACTGGGGCCACACTGTACCAAGGTGATAGGAACAGTGAGGTCAAAATACACCCACCTGAGGAATACCCGCAAACACTCTGACTACAAGACTGCCCTCCTCGTCTATAAACAAATGGTACTACCGTGCCTGGAGTACTGTCCAATACTAACAGACGGTGCTCCAGCCTGGGCCATCAGGAAATACCAGACCGTCCAAAATGACTGCCTACGAATCTGTCATAACATCAACGACCCACGGGATGCCAATGTAGGCCATATGCACACAGAGGGTCAATTGGAATACCTGCAACCACGACGAACCAGACAACTCCTGTCATGGATGTTCAAACTATCCAGGGACGAGTCACAATTGGTGCAACCACCCAGAGTGCTACGTGCAAATGCCAAGCTGAAACTAAGGGTGTCAAGACATCACAAGGACGTGTACTTGAAGAGCCCACTGCACCGAGGCACAAGACACTGGGACAGGCTGGATCATGACCAACAGCACAAAGTCCACAAACGGGCTTTCCTGAACTCGCTAACAGATAGGGACCTGAGACCATTAGACCCTATCATGGTCTAATGACCGTCATATCGCACTGACAAACTGACAAATACTCAATTTTGACCATATAACATGTACATTACTGATCTATCTCTTTCTTTCTTTTGGCATCTGATTGAAAAACGCCCAGTGTAATTGTGATAAATCTCTGCCAAATAAAAAATGTTTAAACTCAAACTCAAACTCATACTAGTCAATTATTGTATTGTGTGATGGCTGTTAGGGGTATGGGTTCCGGCCATGTGTAGTGTAAATAGGTGTAGACAGGGGGCAGTCAGGCCACTTGTTCTATTTTGTATGCTATTGGTTTAATGCCTAGAATCATTTTTCAGAGTGTCAAACAGATGGCTGTCTGCTCCCCATTATGTTCGCCGATCTCCCCCACCACCAAAGTATTACCTATTCAGCTGTCAACTCACTACAGTTTTCAACTCAGGTTAAAACCACATCCAATATGTCATGACTACCCCACTACCCTTATTGTAGTATACTGCCATGTACAATGGGACTGTTAATCATGTTTGCATGCATTAGGGATGAAGCTACATTGCAAAAGGAACTGTTATACCATAAAATTGTATGTCAAACAAATTGAATAAAGTGAGTAATCAAAGCAGGCATCATAGACTGGAGGCAGAATTTCAAATGACCTCTAGAATGTTCGAATGTAGCACTCTCAAGTGACTCATGGTTCTTGGAGAAATTGATAACTAGGAACATCAATACAGAGCTTTTGCTAGGGGGGGTGACATTAATGTGTAACTTCATTACTATTCAACTGGCAGCTAGATGTCTCAAACCTAGAAAATAGGGGGGAAAGTAATATCTGATAGTGTTGGGAGTTCACATTCAAAATCTGTGAATGGTGTAGTTTTCATTATGGTAAGGTGGGTGGTACTGCTATGTGCCTGACCAGTGCAAGGACCGGTCTGGAACTCTTCTGTTTAGAAGAAGTGGAAGATATTGATCAGGTCTCTTCACTGAGGACCCCATCTGTTTGAGGTTTCTGTATCATCCTTAGGTCAAATGGGGTTAGCCTAGTGTCATCATAAATCTTGTTGTTGATAAAAAGGATAATGTGCTTCAGGTTCCCTGACATCTGATAGCATGCTAGACACAAGGTCTAATTAACCCTTTAATCATACATCGAATAAAACAGACTAAGAGAAAGTATTGTTAGCAAGTGATTTCAGATTTTGCTAAATATCCAAGTTGCTGTTCATCGTTTCTTGTTTCTTGTTTTTTCCTATGATAATAGCCTTTATACAACTTTAGATCAAACCATTTTCCCCTTTTTCAGAACAGTTGAAGCCTTGGCTCTGAAATGAACCTTTTCTTGCTGGTGGTCTGGTAATACATTGTGCCTACCCCTTATTATATGTCTTCACTTTACCACGACCATCTTAAGTTGTCACTCTTTCCACAAGCCAGTGGGGAATGACCAATCAGAGGCCAGCTCTGACACTATGTCAAAGGTCGCCTAGACTAGCAGAAGTCTTAGTTGTGAGTACGTGCACGTTTATATGTATAACCAAATAATGCGGGCATTATTTACCCCATAAATTTGGACCATCCATATGGAGCCCATCCACCCATTTCATCATTATTTACATATTTGCACCTCAGAGTCCCGATGCTATTCGAATTCTGGTGGTGTGTACTTATTTTCCTAAAATCAACCCATTTTTGTGGCAAACAGTATGTGCTGTTCAATGACACAGTATTGATTTGTGGATGAGAAACTAAGGTTGCCAAAATAACAGCATACTCATCCAAAACCTTTACTAGCCCTGGTGCCAGTATAGCGTATACCATCAGCTTTTGATTGGTGGACCCATATAGAGACATGTCCACACTCCACCTGGTTAGCTGTGGCGTGTAGAAGGTGATTGACAAAAAAGCAACACAATACGTCTTCCCCTCTGCATCAGCTTAAACTTGGTCTCTCCGCCTCAGATGTGCACATGTTGATGAAATCTGAACTATTTTCATTTTAAAGATTTTCTCCTAAACCAGAATTATCCAGTAAAATAAATAAAAATGGCTGGATCTGCTTAAATTTGATATATCCAATGCTGCACTTCAGGATATGCTGGAAATGTGACCTCTACAAATTAAGTGGTTCAATGCAATATGCCCCTGATGACCAGTTTGGGTTTAGACCCGAGATGTGTAAGCTCACAAAATCACTCTAGTATTGCTTCCTGCAGTATAAAGGCAGTGAAAAAGAAAACACCTATTGATGAGGGGCGGTCATTGTTTGGGTATAATGAAAAGGCCAAAAATGTAATAATTCTTTTAATAATTCATGAAGAAACAAAGATTCTGTGTGAAAATGTCCCTTCAACTACACCTTGCTACCTTTGAGTTCCTAACAGGCTTATACCTTGTAGTATACAGAAAGTCCATGATATTTTGAGCATACCAGCCCCTTCAGGGACTGGGATTGTAGGGGGTTGGCGGGGGTGTGTCTATCTACCGTGTCATTTCTAATTCAATCCCCATCCCTAGGCCCCCTCCCTATTCTTATGGCAACCCCCTCTCCCCCTCCCCCACACACACATCCATACATGCTAAAAAGTGCGCGGCAATGTGACTCAGCATCCATGCTTCTGCTTGGAGATTGCAGCGTCCCTCTGACACACATCACCAAGGTGCGCCATTACATAACAACCTTTCTCTCCTAACCGATTCTCTCGGAGGGCCTGACTCAGAAGTTTAGGCTGGGATATCTCAAACAATATAAGACGTTTTATTGTAATGTCTTAAGGATAACATTACATAGATGATAACTTCATAATTTAGCTGTATCTGATACCAATAGGTCTCTAATCATTTCATTCAAAGGCCGAACCAATGGCAAAAACAATGGCAGATTTAGCTGATTCTGTTTGTCTCTTGTTGCCAGGCACTCTGTGCGAGATTAAGTGTATTAATCCGGGTGTCGTTTTTTTCTTTGAATGAGGTGTAAATACTAAGAATAATTTCATTGGGAAAATAATTATTACATATGAGTCCCTTAAAATATTAGTTCAAGTAAAATGATATCACCAGTCGAGTTAGCTGGAACTTTCCTAACTGGTTCATAGCCTGAATATTTTGCTTCATCTGGTACCCCAAGGGTACTCTAGCTTGAAGCAGTGAATAACTTAGAATTTATAATCAGCGAAAGAGCAACACATTTTTATATATAGGATAACAATGTAATTACAGAGTGCAATGCTAGAAAGAGTAAGAAAAGACTACCAAGATGGAGTCAAATGGCCTCTATGCAGGTCTATCACACTGTTTCATAGCAGAAGGCTATATGCATTCTCACCAGGCTTAAGTTTTACTTAGAGCAAGTGTACAGCAAACTTTATATTTGGACACTCAGTATTTTGACATAATACATCAGGGTCATCAGCGTTGCATTAACATATAACTTTAGACATTTTGAGGCACTCAAATAGTTATCAGATGATTATTGCTGACATTGTCTCTGAGATGTTAACTGAAGTCAGCAATCACCAACAGGAAGCTGAAAATGTCTCCCATTTCCTACAATGCAAGCGACCTATCCCCAAGACAAGCAAGTGGCTTTCGCACACAAAACACATTGGTAACATTCGCAGGGAATAACATATTTTGTTAGTATCAATTTGCCCATCCCTCCTCAGCAAGATAAATAATTAGGTGATCTCTACTTGTCTCAGAGAACGGCCATTTCCTGATCATAGCTATCCCTTTCACCTTCTTATGACCAGAACACCAGCCCAGGGCTCAGTGCCACTCCACTTTTATAGGGCCTCTTGGGACCTTGCCAATTACCCCCAAACCAAGAGTGGATCTGACTTCTAGTTATGGCCATGTAGTTCTGCTGTAACAGGCAGTATTACCGATGTAGCTACAGCGTGCCATTTACCTACCCTGTGGCGTCATATTTCATATCTCGTGGTGCATCCTAAATACAGATAAGCTGGGACAAGTTCCACATGTTTCAGGAAGACACTTGGTAAGCGATTATAGGCTGTGAAAGTTGCCATTCTCTCAGTATTAACAGCTGAGATAACCAATATCCAAGATAAGAAGCAGGGTTTTTATCAATACTGGTTTCCTGTCCATAGTCAGCATAGAGACACTGAGACCATGGGTGTCTTTGGAAATATATAGGTTTAGCTTCACCTCGACTTGTGTCCTCCGGGAATAGTGCCCTGTATTACCTAGAAATCATGTTGATACTTTTCTGCGGACAAGTTCACAGAGGTGTGATGCAATGGATACTTGGTTAGACTGCCAGGTTAAAGATGAAACTGACCCCAGACCGACCTGTGTGGGTGAGGTCTAGTGTTACCCGGCGATGATAGGAAAGAGGAGAGAGAGAACTGATACCTTGCATCAGGGCTACTCATTGATGGACAGAGCCTGTCAACCTATAGTTCAGAACAGCTTTCTTTTATCCAACTTTACCATTTGCCAAAACCTGACAAAGTTGAAACAAAATATTTACTTTTATGTATATATAAATATATGTTTTAAAAACTGAAACATCTTTGTAAATATTCAAGGTAGAAGAAAAGCAAAGATGAATAAGAAAAAAGAACCATAGCCCTAATCTTGCTATGTTAGCTGATTAGGGAGATAGAGCCTAATTACTTTAGCATCCAGACTTTTGCATTAAAAAAAGTAATTTCAAATTACAATATTGAAATACAGAAAAAACTTTGTATATTAAGTAGAAATAATTTAACAAATTTTATTCAAGGTTTTGAAGGCTCTTCCTTGTTTAGTACAATTTGTATATAACGGCTATTTGTCAGTTATACTCATTTTCACATTGGGTATTTATCTGGCCAGAAGAGGGTAGATGGAGTTGAGAGAAGGTCTACACCATAGAGAATTGAGTTATTCTGTGTGCATGATTTATGTGTTATTCTACAAATTGAGTAACTATGAAACAAATCTGATGTCGAGAGATATGCTCACTCAGTCAACAGATAAATGCTAAGTAAGGTTGCAAGCGGGTCCTGGTTAAAATAAAGCTTGTATTCACCACAGCAAATAATTCAGCGGCTAGTTTCCTTTGCCCCTATTCCTGTTCTAAACACAATGATATAGTACAATCTGTTAAGGGGGCCGAATAGGGCTACTGCAGTACAGCAGCGTATCATGCATATTAGTATATACATGTTAAATACATATTATGTATGCTTATGACCATATAAAATGTCTTCATTAATTCTTTTGCATTATTTACTGGTTCTTAGACTGTGAGCTGTAAATAGAACAAAAACGTTCCTTTTTAGCTTCTTTTCATTAGAACAGCACTATGGTATCGAAATATGGTACAGTTTTCAATTCAAATGAATAAAATGGGCCCTTGTGATAATGGAAGGTAGTTTTTTTCTTTTATTGATATTTCACTTATTGAGCGCTACAGAGCTGTTCTAAATTGCATGGTTACCAAAAAACAGGCTTTTTTTGCATTTTCCCTAAAGAATCACCGTTTTTGGGTAACCATGCTAAGAGGCATATTCAATATTCTATGGAATACATCAGTATGCAATTTTTTCACAAAGAATTACCCATAAAACCCGAATAGTTGAATGAAATAGGAAGAACAAAGTCAAACCTAATACCCAGAGTGCCGGGGTTGTGCTTTCTTTCCGCAGTGTGCTGAACAGCTAAATAGAGTGAGTGAAGAAAGCCTCTGGGGTTTTCAATGAAAAAGGTTCTGGTAACCACAAAATGTGTTATCACAGAAGATTCAATGGTACTGCTTGAACAAATTCAGGCCAATTAAACCAAACCTCAGAAAATGTCTAACAAAGAGGAAGGAACCAACTATTGAATAAAACAGAACAACAATCAGACATTGTTTTCAGTATTAAGACACAGCTCTCTGATTGTGCAGCCCAAATAGGCCGGTATTTGTCAATAATTTAGAACCTGTTCCGTGCCATGTTCAGTTTTCAAAGCTTTGAAGCTACTTCCCATCGACCCCTTTATTTCCATTGCATAGCTTCCATTTACCTCTCTATCTGCGTCATCTCTCTTATCTAAGCCCCCTCACTCTCTATCCCTTCACTTCCTCGCACTCTTTTCCTTACTCTTTCTTTATGCAGATCTAATACATTCTGGAAGTAAACACATGCTATGGTCATCCACAGTAACTTCTTTATTACTAAATCCAAATGTAAGAAGTGTTTATATGACGATAAATGTCATATTCTATCTTTATGATAACAAGTTACACAGTTGCTGGCTTGAATGGGCATGTTCATGGTAAGATCGAATCAAGGCATAAGATGACAAAGAGATATCACACGGAAAGAATAATGATGAGGCTTCAATAGCTTTTAATTGAGATGGAGAACCTTGACCTTAAGATCTCATGAGTAAAGTTTAGGTTTTCTATACTGTAATGTTCTTTGCCTAGTGCCTAGAATCATTTTCACTTTGTCAAACAGATGTCTGTCTGCGCCATACTATGTTACCTCCCCTCTTGCATCAACAGCGTATCTCCTTCTCAGCTCTCAACAAACAGTGTTCGACTTATATTCACTAGCGTTTCAGGACTGTAACTCTTCAGTGCCTATATTGTTTTTTTAAATTTTGTTGGCCTGGTAATTATGTATTCATGCGTTAAGGATGAAGGTACGTTGCAGTAGTGAGATCTGTTATACCCCAGAACTGTATGTTAAACAAAGTGAGTAAAGTGAGTAATCAAAGTATGTATTAGGTCATGATGAGGTTAAGTAGTATCATCCCTGCAAACAAGATCTCGGGCAGAACTCGTGCGGTTCACTGCACGAGATTTGGGCTTTACAAGGGTTTTACATTTGTGGTAAAGGCCGAATTTACAGACAATTACAGACTTTTACAGACATTTACGACAACATTTTCCTCAAATGTAAAGGTGTTCAAAATTGAACTTTGTATAGGCTTTACATCCATATCAAAGCTCGTAATGGCTGTATTTACGTCTTGAGGAAATGCTTGTAATTCTCTGTAATTATCATTTTTACAACAGAGTAAATGGCTGTAAATCCCTGTAAATTTGACCATCACAGCGGTGTAAATGACTGTAATTCTTTGTAAATTTGACCATTACAACAGGGTAAATGGTTGTAAATCTTTGTAAATTCGACAATTACAACAGTGTAAATGGTTGTAAATCTTTGTAAATTTGACCATTACATCAGTGTAAATGGTTGTAAATCTTTGTAAATTTGACCATTACCACAGTGTAAATAACTGTAAATCTTTGTAAGTTTGACTGTTACAACAGTGTAAATATCTGTCTTTGTAATGTACACAGTAACGGTTTTCCAAATAGCTCAAACAATGTACATTGTGGTGGGATCATCAATTGGGGAGGGGGACACTCATATTCATTTATTTCTCATAAATTGAAGCATCATTTTTGGAGGGGTCTGCCCCTAAGGGTAGGGCTCCACCTCCAGGTATCCGTCTCCGGGGGTATGGGTCCGTCTCCAGGGGCATAGGTCCGTCTCCAGGGGCAGGGGTCCGTCTCCAGGGGCAGGGGTCCGTCTCCAGGGGCAGGGGTCCGTCCCCAGGGGCAGGGGTCCGTCTCCAGGGGCATGGGTCCGCCCCCAGGGGCAGGGGTCCGTCTCCAGGGGCATGGGTCCGTCTCCAGGGGCAGGGATCGGAAGGCAACTGGAAATATATGGAATATACATATATTATGACAATTTTAATGCAAATTGAAGGATCGATTATGAGAAATAATATTCCTTATAGAATATTGCTATTATGGATCATTAAATTATAGACATGGTATGAACATGGAATTGTACAGGTCCATGGTATGAAGTTGTAATAGTAATGCTACTAATGAGTAACGAGTTTGTACATTATCCCTCATTTATTGGCCAAAGGGTTGATAATTGATAAACAGCCTAGGCTTTTTTTCCTGCATATTGGTGTAGTTGTGGGATTCTGCAAATATTCATGAAAATACAATCAATTATTGGGGAGCAAACTGAAAAAGTCAATAGAACGTTATGCAATTTAATTAATTTACTCGTACCCAGAGTCATAAATCAATTTATACTTACAGAGTTAATATATGATAACTTGTATGCTATAGTTTGCGTATTCATTTCAATACCTTTACTTACTTATAAGTATAAGATTCAAATATAAACTATTATAATCACCACACACCTACCATCTTCCCATGTCGGTCTCAAACTGTATACTGGTTTAAACTGTGCGCTCCTTCTGCTGCTGTGTTTCTATTGGCCGTTTATAATGTATGTAGGTCACTACTATATGTATCCATGTGAGCAGTGTGTGACCCACAGCTTAATTGGCGTGGCATGTACCTATATATAGAAGGTTATGACACCTCCCATTGTTTGCATATGTAACAGTGTGGCGGTATGGGCTGGATATTGGTGCGTGTGTGTGTGGGGGGGGGGGGGTCTGGGGTTAAACAATAACTATGCTTATACATTGTACATGTGACTGCTTTTAATTTCGGCCCTATGTCTTAACAATTAATAACCAAATAGAGATTATGTTGTTGTCAATATTTCCCGACTTTCCCCATTAAAATATACGGGCATATTATGGCTAATAAAAGTATGGTCCCTGCAAATCCCTTGTAATTTTACCTTGATTGGTCAAAATAGGTGGCTATTTTCACATATGTGAATGTATATCCTATTTTCAAATTTTTAATTTTAATTTTTTTTCCTGATTTTTAATATTTCTTTTACAATATTACCTCCCGCCCCCTGCAGACTCTACAGGCCATCAGGAGAGTTTTCTTAAAAGGTGTGGCCCGCACCCATGCCCCCTCCCCTGACAGTGACCTCTTATTCATGGCCGGGGAGTATGCATGTGTATGTGTGTGTGTGTGTGTGTGGGGGGGGGGGGGGGTGATGGCGTCATGGTTGTCTAGGAAGAGCCGTGACCCAGCCAGCATGACGCCTATAGTGATAGGGGTGTACATTACAGAAGGGGTAAATGTATGTAAATATCAATTCATGTAAATCCCATGTAAACTGGTGTAAATTTAAACACTATTTTTGCACAGATTTACAATGCTAATTGCGTATGATGAGATCAATTTTACTTAGAATTACAGGAGGGGTGATTACCTGTAAATATCAACCAATGTAAATACCAGGTAAATTAATGTAAATTTGAAGGAATATATTTGCACATGTTTACAGTGATAATTACGCATACTTACATCAATTTTTACTTGGGAATTACAGAAGGGGTAAATTCATGTAAAAATCAACGAATGTAAAGTCCAGGTAAATCAGTGTAAAACTCGAGCACCATCTTTGCACAGAATTCTGTCAAAGTTTACAAACATTTACACCAATTTACACAATGTAAATCCCAAAACTCGTGCAGTGGTTCTTGAGTCACAACTCAGGGTCCCTGCGAGAATTGTGCATGTATCTGGCACGAGAATATGTGAACAGCTTTTGACTGTGTAATATGCTGTGGAATTCCACGTTATTTATATCAAACAGAACTTGGGAATTGAATGTTCACAACTGGGTAGAATCCGGGTAGGTCACAATGACACAAGAAAGGCACGAGATATTCCCAAGAATAGTGAACATATGTTTATTACAGTCAGAACTTGGGAATTGAACATTCGCAACTGGGTAGGATCTGGGTAGGTCACAATGATACAAGAAAGGCACGGGAATTGAACATTCGCAACTAGGTAGAATTCTACCCAGTTGCAAACGTTCAATTCCAAAGTTCTGATTGTAATAAGGATATGTTCACAATTCTTGGGAATATCTTGTGCCTTCTTGTGTCATTGTGACCGTTCCCGGATTCTACCCAGTTGCAAACGTTCAATTCCAGTTTTTCTTGTGTCATTGTGACCTACCCGGATTCTACCCAGTTGCGAACGTTCAATTCCCAAGTTCTGTTTGAAGGGATCAACAAACCACATTTTCACGTATTGAACTATAGGGGTCCACGTTATTTAAGGATACTGTGTACCCTCTTCTTCTCAGGTAGAAATCAGACACTAAGTCATAATTTCTAGAGTAGAGTAATGAGTTTAATGGTATATAGTTTGTTGAGTTTTCTTTCTGAGCTTTACCTGTTATACACCAATATCACCGTAAGATACACCCCTTTGGGGTTCTTTGGATTATAATAACCGTTGCTAGCGTTGGAATGTGAATGAAACAAAAACATTCATTTTAAGGTTATTTTTCTTTGAACAGTTTTATGGGATTGAAATTCCTGAGAATAATACATTTGGATGTGAAGGTTATCTTAACATGATTTCACAGCACCCATTTGGTCCTACAGGGTAGAATGTGCGATTTTTTTCAAAATGTCTTTTTTCAGGCAACAGACACAATAGTTACCTCACAATTTGGGGTATAAGGAATTTGTTTGGATTTCCTTTATTTACTGTATAGGGGTATCAAAATGAAAGGACTTTTGAACACTTTGCTGACAATACACACTTAAATGGTTGTGGAGAAAAAAAAGGTTACATATCAAGTGAAACCCTCATGAATCCATTAACTATACCAAATGCCTAAAAGAAAATGGCCCAAACTGCGTAACTCTGGAGTTTGGGCCATATATATATATTGATGGAATTTGTTTGTTGGCTGGTCCTTGGGTGGAAATTTGCTCTCCTTCATGGGTCCTCGAGAGGCCCCCAAACAACCAAATTCTATCTTTATCCCACGAGGAAAGAGGACATGGGTCAAGGTTGTAAAGTATCAAAAGGTTTTACAGTAGATTAGGATGTCAAATGATGAAGTTATGAACATATTTAGGGCCTCTACAGATCCCTAATCAGGGCCCCAATACATGCAGCCCTTAGAGACGGAATTGGGTCATGTAACCAAGGTTAACCGGGAGTTGTTGATGTCGCTGATGTCGGTTCGGATTGTAAATGCCCATTTTACGTCATGTTAGAGAGGTTACAGCTTTAATCTAACTTGGAATTCAAAGCCTATATATCATACAACCTCAGCGATCATGTCTACTACTCATAAATTGGAAGAAGTCTGCTGAAAATACGCATTTGATAAAAGCCGTTTTGACGAATTTCATTGATCCTTCGCCAGCCCATCAGGGCGCCCTGTTTTTACAACCTTGACAACATAGTAAACTTGCTTGACAACATCAGATATTGCTTGACAACATCAAATATCAATCTGATATTTGATGTCTTGATATTTGATTCAAACACCACTCGAGTGGGATAAATAAATAAATAAATATATATATATAAATATATATATTTATATATATATATATATATATATATATATATATATATATATATATATATATACACATATATATATTTTATATATATGTATATATATATATAGATAAGAAATATCAATATTCATAGAATGAGACCGGGTTAAGGAAAAGCCTAAAAATTCCATCCATAGTAACCACCCTTTGAACTCCATCAATTCAAATAGGGCGTTACATACTGTCACAATGGTACATGATATGCAATGCTCTGACAAGAAACGGTTTAGATTAAATCATCCTTTTCACGACATGGCCATGATAGTCAGGGCTGTTATGCATTGGCTAGGGCCATTTCAAGACAGATGTGACCAAAGCACCAAATTCTTTTCATGGATAGAAAAATATGTAATTAATGTTTTCAGAAGGGGTGCCAACAAAAACTATGGCCAGGGGGCCGAGGGGCCCCTTGTAAACTCAGATTTTTTATGAAAAAAGTTTAAAGTCTGGAACTGGTATGACTAATGTTATCACAATAAATATGTATTGTCTAGGTCTATAAACGCTCAGAGATACTGACAACATACATATGTAGTTACTTATTCATGGGTATGCTCATTACTCCAGGTCAAGGTCATTTTTTAAGGTCATACTTTCCAAAAATGCCTCATCTTCCAACAATGTCTTTAGAACATTTACTCCTGTGTCAAACAAATGACACATAGATCTTCGAAATGACATGGAGATGGTAGCCCCGGGCGTCAGCTTTGCAACGATATGCTAATCGTAGTAAAGTATCAAGAAATGACATACTTGTTGTCACTTTAGTGAACTATGTTAAAATTGCAAACTGCTCACAATGAACAGGTCAATTCTTTATTCTGCTCACCACAATCATATTTTTATGCACAATGAGTGATTCTTATTCAGTTTTTACCAGAGAATCAGAATCTGCTTGGGGCCATTCTGGCATTTGCATACCTAGACCTCTAATTGGTGTATCTTATTAGATCAGGTAAATTTCCCTATTTAGCACGGCAATGATGGCAAAAACACCCATATGTATATTCAGAAAGGGTCAGTTTTTAATCAAGCAGCTCTTGTGAATAGAACTACACCAGCATTCGAATTTTCAGTCTTACCTAATTAGCATAATTTATGAAAAACAATGATTAACCAGTTAATTACCCTTGTATTCTTATAAATTGGGAAAACATAGGAACAAATATAGCTAGATCAATGAGACTCAGTAGACTTATGCTTACCAACATGAAAAAGGATTTGAAACTTGGGGCCAGTCATTTCAAATTCCTATCAAATATGGCCGCCATATTCCTAAATGGCTTCTAACGAAAACTTGAAAGAGATCTTTGTTTCTAATTAACTTAGGAAAACAAATATCAATTTGAAGAGTGCAAGTAAGAGGTCAGGGAATTCAATCAAACCATTTTGTAGACCCTATGTGGCAGCCATCTTGGATTTTGAGATACTTTTCCATACAAAACCTTAAGAAAATTAAGATTCCTGCCATGTATACTATGTTTTCTATATGTCTTACTGCTTCATACTGATGCTTATATACTCAGCAATGTGTTTGAGGTCAGTATTACATTAAAGAGGGTATACGCCTACTGGTATAGATATGATTTATTTATGCTTTTGCTCCAGAATTGTCCTGAAAGGGCCTCAGCCTCTCTGGCTGGCAACCTAGCATAAAGTGCAACCCTACCCTCCTCTGAGACTGAGAGAATGAAAATATGCTGCCCTCTACAACAGCAAACCCACACTGAACAATTATTGACTAGAAAATACCAAGTGCTGCTAATTAATGCACCCAAGGTTGAATCATACTCTTCCTATCCAGCTATGGACAAGCATGAAGTATGATCATCAGTTTTGAGCCATGCACATGAGACAAGTCACACTCATCTGATCTAGTGACATATTGGCCTTGAAGCCTATAGTTCCTACAAGCATGAAGCATGTGCCCCTACTTAAGGTAATTTGAAAGTGACAGGTATGGGGTTTATTGTTTATTGCTACTTGGAGAACCTTATTTTGCATATGCAAACAGGAACCTTCATATATGTCAAAACCTTTAGAAAAGCTGTTCATTAGTACCTATAACTTGCTTAAAATACCTGCAACTTAGTAACCTATTTTTGTTTTATTGTACTACTGAAAATAGGTCCTAGTTTGGATAAAATGTCTACATATTGTATAGTAAGGGCCATCTAGTGTCATGTTCCAGAACTATCACATAAGTTTGACCTGTCCACACTCCACCTCAGCCCACACCAGGTAGCCGACTTTGAAACTGATCTGCGCCCACATCAGGCAGCCCTCATGGGGCCACACCAAAATCCAATGTCCAAAACCCTTGGGCTCAAAATGGGCTTTAATCGGTTTTCCTAATTTGGGCAACCTGTTTGGGCTGTGCCTGAATCCAAGCCACTAGCCCAGGTAAAACCCAGGTACTGAGATCTGCCCCAACAAAAAACAATTTGGCCCTATGTGGGCTTGCTACTAGGGCGATTCCAATGGCCTACTGCCTCCAACAGCAGCATTTCTAGAGATCCAATTCATATATATGTCTGTGAACAAAGAGATCATTCTCAGTAGTCAGTTGTACCATGTTACACAGCCCTCTATAATCATTGTTTTAGTTACTGTTAGGCATCACAATAATAGGCAAACAATGCTAGTGTTTATCATGTGCAATGATGTACATAGCTCTACCTATTGCCCTGATTAACCCTCTAAGGGCCGCTGCTGCCTCTGGGCAGCATCTAAAATACCCCTGAAAAACCGCTGCTGCCATAGGGCAGCAACAGTGCTGCCCTATGGCAGCAATACTACTAACTTGCAGCTCCTGCTATGAAACAAAGAATGAGAATTTTTCAATCAATCCAAAAATATTTAATAAGAGTACTACATCCCCTTGTCAGAAAGGTGCAAATTATGTCTCCAATACAACTTATTTTACTACTTAGCCACTATCCCAGGGAGCACATACTTGTTAAGTTGCATATTCCCATAGCAAAGGGCCGGTGGTTAAGGCCCAAATTGCAGTTTTAAGGCCGGCAGCTAAAGGGTTAAGGAAGATTTATTCATGTTTCTATACCAGAGGGAGATGATTTGCAAGCAAGAATTGTCAAAGATTACTGGACTTATAAATTAAAGGCAGGCTTGGAGCCTGTATAGAGACCTTTAATCATTTTGAACATACTTCTGATCACCAATAGTAAAAATATATAAATAACTATCTCATAATCTGCTCTAAATCTATGTATAGGCTAGCGCAAAAGCACATACCTGAGTACCTTTCCTTTACTTTAACCAAAATACCCCACTTGTATGTACCATATCATAACTTAAAAGCAATCAATTATTCACATGGGAAGTCTCCAAATGGTGAAGATAGCTTTTGTGTTTTTCAATCTATAAAAAGTAGGTCTAGGTCAAATGGCCAAGAAAATCTAAAAAAAAATCATGTAATGTAAGATATTTGTTGCTACTATGTGTCATAAGGTGGCAATCACCAAGCATATTTGAGTATAACTAATTTTCAAAGGTTTCATATTTCTTCACAAATACCAATAATTTCCTATGTTAATGTCGAAATAAGTGTTACCAATACATTAGTACATTAAATGAGAAGTTCATCTTGTGAGGCAAAGCACCTATAAGCATTCACTCACTTTTGACCTATAAGAAATACTGTATATAAGAAATGGTTGAACTATTCCCTGAAATCATAAAGATCATGGATCAAGTGACCTTGATCTTGACCTTGGGACCTCAATAGCACTCAAACATTTTGAAGTACATACTGTTGGGTGTAATCTTTTAATTTTTACGCATAAACATTGATAAAGTTGTTATATTTGCATCAATTATGAGAAATTTAACAAATCTTATGGACCAGGACCCCAAAAAGGGGGCATTTGCCCCTCAAAGCCACCCCTCACTTTGGCACCCCTTATGATATCAAAATATATGTTATTTATGACAACTGGGCAAAATTTGGGCCCTTGGTCATCGATGTCTTGAAATTTACCGTACCCTGACTATGATTGTTGCTGAGACAAACCTTTCTTCTTTACGGATAATGTAGGCAGAAGCAGAGAGTAGGCACTAGTATTTTAACATATGAATGCAGAACCCTGGTGAGTAGACTCCCTATGGCTGCATTCATGCATGATAACAACCAACAATATTTCATATTAAAGCACTATGTGGCTCTGAAATAGCTAGTTTAACCCCTGCAGATGAACCCATTCACAATCATAATGCTATTGTAATTCCTCCCTCCTCTTTGGTGATGATCTATGGCCCTGCACTGCTGACAAAGGGAGATAAATGGTCGTTCAGTGGGAAATGATGATAAAGCATTATCAACAGCTGGGGTCCTTACATGGGGCATCAGCAGAGAATAGATTAGGCTGCAATATTGACTGCATTGGCTTTCTTAAAAGCATAGGGCAAAGGTACCCTCAAACCTTTGATGATTGAAGGCTCACATGTCGTTTTCACTGCATTCATTTCTCACCAGCATCCATTGACAAAGATTCAGTGGATTCAAACTCAATTTCGGTTCCAATGTATTCTTGTTTGCTGTGTATTATGTGCTCAAACTGATACATAACTTCTGGAAATTGGTCCAATAAAAAGTATGGCCGATGGGTCTCAGGTCAGCATTAGTGTTTACTTCTGTGTGCAAGATATTTTCTTCAAACAACTTATGGCAAACAATTGTATTCCTGCAATACAAGTGTTATAATGTTTGGCAAAGTATGAAAAACAAAAAGCTTTTATCAAATTCAATGCAAGGATCATTCTTTTAACTAAACCACTACTAGGGGGTATGATTGGTAAACTACCACACTATATATAAACCAAATTTGCTTTTCTCAATAGCCGCAGAATGATCAAAATGGTATCCACGATGGGCTGACTGAGCGCTTCATTGCACCATAGCTGGGCAGATTCTCTCTACATTATTTATACCTTCACTCCTAGTAGCAAAGGTCAGCAACACCTGCAGCAAATAATGATCTCTGACTGAGAAGCCAGCTTCTTGATTATACCTGGGAATGTGCTATTGGGAGGATGCAGAGCAGACATGAATCATAGGGCAAAACTGTTATTTTTAGAACTCTGTAATTTATGAATGCATTCTTCTCCAAGTGCAGGACCTTTGATACTGAAGGTTTTGTTTTCCAAGACCTGTTTGATGATTGTTTGAAGGCCAGGCTATTCTTGGACAGTTTTTCTATCCTATTAAAACATTTTCAAGCATTTCTTTTGAAATCAGAGATCTTTTTGGGATATTTCAATGTTTTCAAATACAAATACTTTTAGATTTAAGACAAGGATACGAAATGTTCTAGTTTTCGATTTTACTTGTAATAATGATACCAATTACAATTAAAACTGACATATATATAGGCCAAGACCCGGAAGTGACATTGGCATTCAGGCTTGCTAGAATAGACTTTTTGCTGGGACTAGCAGGCTTTCACATAGACATTAAGGGTGTAAATGCCACCTGGCACTGAACCTAGCCAATGGTTATGGAATGCAGTTACTTTACTGCCTGACATAATGTAAGATACAAGTGGATCAATAATAGTTAAATACATATCATAGTGTTATTCGAAATATTTCATCACGTGAGTTGGTGAAGCCACCTGTCATTCAACACCTTATATAAACCACTGGCCTTGGTAATGTACTACCATATTTTAAAGAGAGAAGGAGACAGATATAAATGTGCCCCTTCTCCAGGGAATCTTTATCGAAACAACATAAAAACTCCCCAGGGCCTGAGGTAGCCAAGCAGCATCGGTGTAATGCAAAAACTGACACTAACCTTTTAAGGGCCTCAAAGAGTCTTGACGTAACATACATTTTATAATAGTAGCCCCTTAGGGTCAATATGGTGGTTGAATAGAGCACTGTCAAGTGACACATGGTTCTTGTGGAATCAATATCTGGTAAAATCAGTACGGACTTTTTGCCAGTGGGGGAGTTTTGTTATGTTTGTGTAAGTTCATAAATATTCTTCTGGCAGCTGCATGTCTCAAACATTTTAATAATGAAACAACCTAGAAAAAGGAAAAGAAGAAATTTTAGATAATGTGCATACATATAATATTCGGGACATTGTAATCTGTAAATCATGTCTCCAGCATTTTGATAATGATTGAAACTTAGAATATGCAAAAGAAAGTAATTTTTGATGGTGTTGAGTGCAGTGCTGTATTCCTGGTGCGTTGACCATCCTGGAACTCTCCTGTATAGAAGGAGAGGTGGATATCGATCAGGTCTCTTCACTCAGGACCCCATCTGTTGGACGTTTCTGTGTCATCATTAGGTCACTTGGGGTTACCCAGATGTCATCATAAATCTGGCGGTTTATAGAAAGGAAAGTGTGCTTCAGGTTATCCGTCATCTGATATGCATGTTAGACACATTGTAGGTCTTTAATACCAGGCATTGACAAAAACGCCTTCCAAGACTTTTTTTCAACACAATATAATGTACAAACTCCACTCATGATATGTACTGAGAAATACCTCATTCATTGGAAATAAACGTGTCTAAATATTTGTAAAAAAAAGCTTGGGGTGCACATACATTTTGAAAGTTTGATTCATTACGCCAACAGCAATTGGCACTTTTAATTGAAAAACGTAACCATTTAAAGAAAGAAATTTACTGAATAAATAATTTGTACCAGTTTTCTTTGTTTTCACCTTTTGAATGGCTTCCAGTGCCTCATCCAAAGATGGAAACTTTGTGTACATTTGACAGAATTCAACATTTACCAATATGCATCTTACCTACCACGCTCATCTGCCCTGTATTAACTGTTTCGTTTCAAGCCAGTGACAGAATGTACCCTCTGATAGATTGCACCCGGTGAACTTGGATCCATCTAGACAGAGCCTTCCTCTTTATATACTTGTGCCTAGACTCAAAGTCAATGGAACAACCAGAAATGTTAGATCATTCATGACAAGACTGGCAGGTCAGTGTTGCCTTGAGTAGCACTGTTCTTCTTATGTGAACTCCTTCCAGCAGGCTAGTGCATAAATGCCCACAACGAGGAGGGCATCGTTATGCTATTAAACCTAAGCACCACCAATGACATGTTATTATAGCAGCATTTGAAAAGAAATAACCTGATTTATTAACACTGGTTGGTCTGGAGCTTCAATCTGCTGTATTCTAGGGGGTTTAAACTATCATAGAGCTGGCTGGAATGAATTGAGGTGATTTTGAGGCCAAATTTGGTATGAGGGTAATTTGTTTGAACTGCTTTGACAAGCGTACAGGTTTGCACTCTCTTAGGTTTGACAGGATGCAAGAATGCAGCTCTGGCAAATTGATCACCAGTGTTGCATTCAACTACCTTAAAGCAACCTGGATACTTTTATGCATTATATGATCCTTATTATCAGTTAATTATAGCTGAATTGTCTCCGAAATGTTTAATGAATCCCGCAATTATCAACAGGAAGCTGGGAATGTCTCCGTTGTCCTACACTGCAAAGTGCCTATCCCCAGGATACACTGGATGTTTTTCCATACCATGCAAAACACATTGGGAACAACCAGATGGAACTGAGTTTTTTCATGCTTAGCAGCATATTGATCATCTCTCCTCAGCAAGATAAAAAATTAGCTGATCTTCTCTTGTCTCCTAGATTTCTCTGTGCCCTATCACCTTCTTATGACCAGAACACCAGCCCAGGGCTCAGTGCCACGCTAATTTGGTAGGGTCTCTTGGGGCCTTGCCAATTACCCCCAAACCGGGAGTGGATCTGATTTCTACCTATGGCTGTGTAGTTCTGCTGGGATGCCATTTCCCACTCTGGTGGCATCATATCTTACATTTGGGATGCATCTAGAAGCTAAATGCAACTAACCTAACCTTTTAAATTTGACATAATTCTGGAAAAAAACACTTGGTACACACTAACAAGTGTGAGAATTGCCATTTTCTCAATATTAACAGCTGATCTGTCCAATATCTAAAATAAGATGCAGGGCTCTCACTATTATTATGTAGATACTGGTTCTCTTTCCATAGTCAGTATAGAGACACCAAGACCAGGGGACACATGGGCGCCTTGGGAAATGTAAAGGTTGTGTATATATACAGTCATCTTAACTCGTCTCCTCAGAGAATAGTGCCGTGTATTGGGCAATCATAGACAATATCTTCTATGCGGTAGGATCCATTGGGTCTATATCATGAAAAAGTCTGAAAGAAAGCAGCATATTATATTCACACATGATATTTATACTTCCAGGATGTGTGATATTTTCTTGAAAATATACAAGCGTGATTTACTGCACAGACAAATCCGAAGCCACCATGTCAGCTAGACCATGACACCTTCTGCTGTAAGACAGTGTCTGGCCAATTTGGATGTAATATAAAACCAATTCCTGGTGAATATCTGTTAAAGGCCCTTACCTAGAAATCTTGTTGACACTGTTCTGGGACCCAATCCAAGGAGGTGTGATGTAATTGATACTTTAGGAAGGTGACAGGTTAATGATAAAACTGACCCCAGGTCTGGGTGAGGTGTGGTGTTACCCTGTTAGGGATCACACAGAGGAACATGAGACTGAACTGATACCCTGCCTCAGGGCAACTCCCTGATGGACAGAGCCTGACAAATCATGGTTCAAAAGGTCTGTCTTGCATGAAATACCCTAGTGTAGGGAAATGTATCCACCATGTAGCCTTTCACATTTTTGACATGTTTGACATATTTGACATGTTAGCAGGTATTGTCACCAGGTGGACCAGGTCTGTAAATAAAGGATATATCCAATCCTAGTGTACGATCTTCAAGATAATCATAATGAGCTAGCTATTTTGTGGTAATCAGGTCCTGGACCTAATATATGTGACACAATCCGCGAAAAAAGACCCTTAGTGTTGGGTGCACTGAGGTCCCTTTTCCCAGTACATGTCACATACATCAATGAGGAAGACAGTACTCCTGAGCGAAACTGGGCATTTAATCATAACACTCGACTAGTCACTGATTCCTGGTATCAATTACAAACCATGCAATGTATAACACAATAATAATTCTAAAAGAAAATCCCACAGTTCCTGCTTCATTGGTACCCGATGACTGCCACAGAATCTGATGGCAACATGATGTACTGGGGTCTTTATGTCATTGGTAACATATAGCACCATAAGACCTGTTTTTTGCTTACAGTAAATACAATTTAGATAAGTATGGTACTACTACATTGGTACTGGATTTATCCTGGTTCAGTAGCAATTTCATCACTTATTGACTGAACTTAAATTGTTGTGAATCATGTACACTTTGCATAGGGCTTAAAGTTGGCAGAATATGATGACACCTGGCAGTGAAAGTCATTAACTATTATACAGGATTTGACAGATAACTATTATACAGGATTTGACAGTGTATCAAAGCTTTCCAAAGAAAACTTTGTTTTGTATGGTTTGACATGAGACACACTATGCTCTCACCCAGCTCCAGCTTAGATACACCAGAAAACTTCACAATGGATACACTTTCCAGCTATGGGTCCTTTTCTATTGATACCTTGCGTGAGACGGTTTTTGCTATTGGGCGCCATTGGTTAAAAATCGGCAGGGATAATATGCCATAAGGTCTCGACAAATTCCTCAACCCATAGGTTGACTTGGTGCTTAGTTTGCAAAAAGGGCATAATGCATAAGTGCACTTTATTGGCATTGACAGGTCAACTAACCATAGTTCACACCATGTATATTGACCCAGACAAGCATGTATCCGGCAGCAGAATTAACCTTCTTCACTCAGGGCCCTGGGTACATCCCCTCATTATGACTGACATGGCTTGTAATCAACTATCATTATGATAGGTATCCATTAGGTAGCCTTATTATATAAGTTGATTAAATGTTCCCCTGTTGATTAAGTACTTTTTTTTTTAGCAGACTACAGAACTGTAATTGCCTTGGTTTTGTTGTCAAAGTGATCCTCTACTTTGCATAGATATTCTATCGTCTCAGATCTACTATCACCTACTTGGCCTATTAATTACCGGTCATAATCCTCTAGGTCAAACATTGTGTTTGACCTAGAGAGATCACAGGAAATAATTTGATCCTCAGTCAAGGTGCATCTAGTCTTTGTAGTAGTACTTATACTAGGGTAGACCGGCCATTAGATGACTAGCTAGTCTATTGGTACCTTGAGTAGACACAGATCAGGAGCCCTGTGGACAATAGACCCTAAAGTGATAGGTCCTAAGGCGATTGGCCCCATGTCTATAATACCCCTGTGAAAGATTGGCCTCATGATCAATGGCACCCTGAATAACCCTAGTAGCAAGCCCGCATGGGGCCAATTTGGTTTTAGCTCGGATTTGCTGTTTGAAGTTGGGCAAAACTGAGCTGGGTTTCATGTTGGGCAGATGGCTGGGCTGAAGTGTGGCCCCGATCGGGCTGCCCATTTTGGGCTCAGATCAGTTTCAAAGCGGGCTGCCCGATTTGGGCTCAGATCAGTTTCAAAGAGGGCTACCCGCTTTGGGTTCATGTTGGCCAGATGACAGGAAACCCGTCCAAAACCCGGTCTGACACCAATTCGGGCAGCCCACTTGGGGCCACACCAAAACCCAGTGCCCTAAACCAACGGGCGCCCATCGGTTAGCCCGCTCCGGGCCGATGAGGGCTGAGGTTGGGTTTGGACAGGGCAACTGGTCTAGTAGTTCTGATGATTGACACCAGATGTCACTACTATACAATATCTAGAGTTTTCCAACAAAACCAGATGAAATTGACATTACATAATAATACAATAAAATGTTAAAGTGATGTAGAATAGGAAACAATAAATAGATGTTCTCACAGTGTTGAAATAAGATAGACTTTATATTTGAATGATGAAAAGGAGGTTCTCTAAGCAGCTATCCAGTGTAAACACTATTTCTGTGGCATTACAACCTGCTTAATATAAGACTCATGTGCCCCATGTAGGTATGAACTATGGCTTTGAAGGCCAGTGTGCACCATAGACACTTGTCTATGCTGCATGTGGCTCAAACCTGATGATAATAGGCCTGCTCGATACTTCCATTATTGGGTAGGAAGAGTATGATTATGCTTTGGGTTGATTAGAAGGACCTAGGATATCTGGTTCAACAAATACAAGAAATCATTGGAGAATGATTGAATAGATTCTAAAAACCCATAATTATCCGATCTGAGCCCGCTTTCAACCCGTCCAAAAACCGATCTGAGCCCGCTTTCAACCCATCCAAAAACCGATCTGAACCCACTTTCAGCCCGTCCAAAAACTGATCTGAGCCCAAAGTGGGAAGCCCGTCCAAAAACTGATCTGAGCCCAAAGCGGGCTTCCCGTCCAAAACCTGATCTGCGCCCAACATGGGAAGCCCGCACGGGGCCAGACCAAAGCCCAGTGCCCTAAACCGACTGGAGCCCGTCGGTTAGCCCACTCCAGGCCAGACTTGCAAACACAGTCTGGCCCTGTCCGGGGCCACAGTGTGTTTGCTAATAGGGAAGACATGCCAGTCCAATCATGGTACTAACAGACCAGCTAGTCATCTCATGGGTGGTCTACCCTAAAGCCTACTTCCCAGACATATATGGATGATGACAGGTGTATTTCCTATATATTGCCACATACACCTCAAGCTATGGACTGATACTCAAGTACACAAAAGTATCAGATCAGCAGCTTTTTGTGCAGCCATCTCCTAAACAATATGAAATATAATCCTGAGGCACTTTCTAGCAAATGAGCAGGGGTCGAGACAAGTCATATCCAGTATGAGACACATACCATTAAGGCCAGCCATGAAACTTGGGAACTTTTGAGAAATAGGGGGGAGGGATGGCTGAGGTAGTGACACTAATCTCGGAAACTTAGAAACCAAAGTTTACTCAGACATAGTCAGATTGCCAGCCTAGGGTGTAATCTGTTGGGAGCTACCCACTATATTGCCTTTTTGTTTTCGTGAGGTATGTCTGAATCTCTACTACATACTGATGAGTGAGACATTACATTGTATGTCTCACTGACAATTCAGTCTTTGCATTGTGGGTAGCTAATTGCTAGAGGTTAATGTATGAATAGATCCTTGTGATAACCCCCCTAAACCAAAACTATCAACTTGCCCTGCAACCAATCCCAATACCAGGTTCAAATTTACAGGTTGTGAACAGCCACTCTACTGTACTTCACCCCTTGTCCTATTCACTGGACTAAATCACTGCTGAGTACTACACTGAAACTGAGGCTATTACCATGTCAGGCCTCATTGTCTGCTGCTCAACACACCCTATACCTCCTCTCTAATCCAATTTATTTATTACAATTTAAGGCACTACCTTTAGGTGTCTAGCCATTATGTATAGAGTGAATTGTTAGTGACAACATAACGGCCATGAATGTGTACGGTCATTGCAGGATTGTGCCTCTACTATTGAGTAGTTCATCAGTGTTGGGTTCTAGCAGTACAACCCTGCAAGGTTGATTCAATCTGAAAGGGTTGCCATGATTATTATATGAATGCCATCCTGCTGAGTCATCTACCAAGGCAGCATTAATTTGTCATGATGCTACATGACATAATATATTCAAGCAATAGTTAGCTGATACTGGTGCTTATCTCCCTAGGGGTTGTCAGCTACTGGGTAAAAATCTGTCTGAATATCTCCAAAGATTACGGCGCTGGTGCTCAGGTTGTGGGATAGACGACACATAGACAGAGCTGCATGCTAAAGTGACTGAGTCAGTGGTTAGTGCACGAGTGGAGCCTGGGCCTGGACCCAGCTCCAAGAGTGCAATAACCATTGACGAGGGCACTTTTAAGCGATGCCCTGTGTTTATTTCATGGTTTTCCATGAAAATTAGGCACACACTACCTATTACTAAATATAAAAATCATGAAATTAAACTTTCCCGGGGTCACGTTACCCTCAGAGTGTGCAGTATGGCCAGAGCCTGCAATAGGGCCGAGGGTCATTGCATGATATCCCTCAGGTGCGGGCACATACAGCATTCTGAATATACATGCTATAAGCAAAGGATGGTTGGCTGATAAATAAGATATAAGTTGCCCTGTGTTACTCCCGTTGATATCTTGCATTCAGATTTTCCTCATATAAAAGTCAATTGTGTGCATATCCCTTTTTAAATCAGACTAGTTCTTAGCACGATAGAAGAAATAACTATAATATTGTATCGATACAATCATCGATACAATCATTTTCTGATCTCTGTTTAAGCTGTATATTCTAGTGATATAGAATGCCCTTCCAGTTTGTTGATAGAATTCAGCATCCCAAAATTACCTGACCAGAATATTCTGAAAATATATTTACATTGAGCAGCTATGTTGCCATACATTGAGCAGCTATGTTGCGATTGGCCAGTTTCTGCACTGATTAATTTGCCTCATACAAGTTACAAAATGTTTTTTCAATGTGTTATAGATAGTAAATCAGTATCCAAACATTTCATAAAATAAGGAACTCTTGACATGGAAGCCTAATGCCCAGAGTGCCAGGCTCCGAACCTAATCTGAGTTGATAACTGCACTGTGTAGATAAAACAAATGAATTAGGGTTCTTTTAATGAAAATTGAACCAGGAACCACAAAACATGTCATCACTGAAATAGGTTAAATGGTTCTTTTAAAGCTTCTGCCCAATTAAAGAGAACTTCAGGAAATGGCCTCCAAAGAGGAAGGAATCAAACTGCAAAATAAAACAATACAATCAGACGTTTGGATCTGTATTAGGACATGGTTCTCATGTCAACAATCAAGATAACTATTTCTAAAACGTGTTATCAAAAAATGCCTTGAACTCTCAACACTGTCAATCATTAAGAATGTGTTCTGTGCCATGATCAAGTTTCTAAGTTTTGATGCTCATGGGTGTTCTTGCTACTAAGTATGCATATCTCTCTCTCTCTCTCTCTCTCTCTCTCTCTCTCTCTCTCTTTCTCTCTCTCTCTCTCTCTCTCTCTCTCTCTCTCTCTCTCTCTCTCTTCTCTCTCTCTTTCTCTCTCTCTCTTTTTTTTCTCTCATTTTCTCTCTCAATCCTTCTCGATCCTGTTATATTAGTACAGCCACCCTATGGTGATCCAGAATAGCTTCATCATTACCGAATAATAAAACATGTCTATATAAAAAATAATTTGGTCGAAGACAAAAGAGATATTCAACAGGTAGAAATGGCAAATTGTTTGCAATAGTATTACAATGAATGGAAAGACAAAAAAATGTTGCAAGAGAAGGCTGATAGTATAACAAGTGTGTGTCAGTTTATATTGAGAATCATGTTCGTAATGCTTTCACGGCGTGGGGTGATATCATAATCACACTATAGTATAGTAGCACAAATCTATGTAATTGTCATTTAGTTGTTCTGAGATTATACTGATCTAAGTTTTTTTTGCTTAATTCCTCCTCCTTTTTTATTAATCTTGTTTTAGTCCTTTTTTAACTTTCGTAGTTTCTGTTATAGACTCCAGATGTTCACCCAGCACCTCATTCGTCCCAAATACCACTATCATCATCAGCAGTCTAATAGATCTACACCTGATTATATCTATTACACATTACAGATTCTTTCTGAGGCAGGAAACATATATATAACTTACAGCTTGTCTCTCTTTGAAAAAAAAAGCAAGTTAAGGGTTTATCGGTCCTACCCAATTTAAGGTAGGGGGGTGGTTGAAGTAATGTTGGCTGTATTATCCTCTCCTAGGGCATGGCCATGAGGCTGATGTGATATGAACTCAATTTATATATGGGCAATTTATTCATGGTCAGGATTCTACGTAAGTGGACAGGGTATAGAAAGCCCAGGTTTATCCCCCCAGATGAACCCATTCACCCACATATAATGCAATCTTATTTGCTGCCATCTCTGCTGTGATGATCTATGGTCCTAAACTGTTGACCAAGGGAGATGGAAGGCTGTCGAGTGGGAAATGATGATAAAGCAATATCAACAGCAGGGGCCCTAACATTGGTTGTCATTATCCCTCTGTAGGGATACATAGAGGGATATTTACCATGACTGTCCACATGTATAATGGGATTCTCAGAAGATATATTAGAGTTAGGCAAAAGGCGGCATGGGATTCAACAGAATTATAGACTTAAATTATTTTTATTCACTCCATAGTTGCTGAGTTGGTTTGAGAGTAAAAACCCAAGATGACACAAAGTTGCGCATTCATTTAAGTATTTCACCGAACATATCTCAGACTACACTGTTAGAAGTAAGTAGTGTTCCTGTACAGCAAATACTGGGGGCAACATTTATTCCAGTAGATTGTGCTGTAGACCTACAACAAGTCAGCCTGTGTATATTTACAGGACATAAATTGTACAGTAACAGCAAAGTCTACTTTTGCTGTTCAGCAGAATTAATTGTTAACCCAAATCTGAAGGTCTAGGGTTCGCTTCTCAAGGCTGGTGATATTTCTAGTCACCATGAATCATTTTTAGAAAAATAGATCAAAACATAAAGGACCTATAGTTTCATGACAAGCCTGACCTGTAGCCTATTGAATTATTGAGGCAGCTGGAGTAAGGCTTGCAGCATGGCTCTCATATTTGGTACCTTGATATGCAGACATTATTGTATAACACCTAACTTGTTTACTATACAATAAAAACTATAGACAAGGCTCATAGAGTAGGATATTAAATTGCTTGTGACCATTTAGTATGTACCACATTAAGATGTGGCTAGACCAAGGATTGATCCCAGGACCCTCTGTGTACATAGTATAACTACAACTCACTACTGTACGCTGCATCTGCAGCAACAGGAATGTACATGTATAGCAAAACTTACTGTATCATTTTTTTACAGCAAAAGTACTGTATAGTTACAGCACATTTTGCTGTTTAGGAACAACAGCTTTTTACAGTGTGTTGTATTCACACAAAGTGTTCAGAACCTTATTTTTCTTTTGTTTAATAAAACGTATATATAAAAGCAGCCTTTTGTAGCATATAGAAGGATATCAAGGAAGGATTGCAATGGGATTGCTATAGGAAACTTCTACAATCATGTTTATCCAGAGGCTGTTTACTGCTACCTCTGCCCTATGGCACGCAGCAAGGTTAGGGGCATTGAGGTCTGGCAGACAGGAGCTCTTTTTAAGTGGTTTGACAGGTTTTTCTCTTTTTGCAAAGATTTGTTAGAAAAAGTGTGTTGATCAATTTGTAGTTTTACATGGGTGGAGTTAACTCGTTTTTGTCTAAGAAGCTTGTTTCAATGATGCAAAGTAATATCGTTTAAGTTGGTAAAAATGTGTGTTTCTAATCAGATTCTGGAGAAGTCTTTTGGTTGAACGGATTTGTGACTGGGTAGGTAGTTAGTATGAAGTTGTGAGGTGCTACTAAGCTGCCATTTACTCCATTGGTAAGATGGGGAAAAATATCTTCACATAATTATATTTTGTAGATTTTTTTGGGCAGGTAATTAAGTTTCTAGGGTTACATACTGACTAACCAGGCACAACCGCCATTTTGAATGGGATATTATGTCGTCTCTTGTGCTCTGCTTTATGAAAAGTCTCTACTGACATCCTGTGAGACTTAAAATCAATGACTGATTATGAGCATGATTTACCTCTGAACAATTGATGGTTCGCACAGCATGGCCAGATGTGCCATAGGAGTCATCTGTATTCCTATTAGGCCCTTAGCTCTCAGAAACTCAGTGAAATGAGTTATTGCATGGTGCCCGCCGTACTGACGCATTTTCTGTATGCAGTATAAGGTTGGGTCCTTTGCATTAATGTCAACAACTTTAACAACTTATATTTCAGGAGTTATTCCCTTTCATCCTTCTTCTAATATGTCTTGTGGTGGTTGCAACTGTGGGGTTGTGGAGTTTGTTTTCATTGCAAGCTAAAATGTCAACCAGAAAATGATTGCTTCTTGAATACTAAAGTTAATTCACGCCATGTATACTGTCTTTATAGCCATTTAAAATGACTTGTGACTTCACCTGCTCTTCAACATTATTGCCTTTCATACTATATCCATTTGGCATTATGTAAGGTGTCTCCTCCAAGCAATCAGTGGGAATAAAGGTCAGTTGAGTCCTCGTTTATGCAACTTATACAGGTGATAATGGGAGTTCTGTTTGGCATAGGATATTCTGAAAGTAATATTTATGTTCTATTAATGTTAAAGTAAAACCATATTCATAAAGACGTATTAAGACTTATGTCACAATGAAAAATAAAAGGAGAAATATTCATAACACTTCAAAATTGATATTGACCATAAAAAATACTACATTAATCATTTATCTATTGTATTGATATACTTATCTTTCCTTTCTTATCTGTTCTAATTTGGAATGTCATTGAATGTTTTTTTGTAGTGAATCTGTTTCTTCATGTATAATTTGCATCATTGTTATTCAAGAAAAATGTATAAAGTGTTTTGATAATGAGAGTGGTTTATGGAATTCAAATGTAGGAACACATTCTACTGACACATGGTCTGTTTTCATAAGCCTCAATAAACTAGTCCCAAAGCACCTCACACCACAGTATTAACCCTTTCCCTGCCGCTTTACTATTGAAAAATTGTTCCCAACCACCGGGGACATTGCAGATGAATATGTCCTATTAAAACCGGCACTACACTACAGATAGTGTCCTGGTACTACATATATGCAGTATCGTTTTTTTGGAGTACTAAAATACAGTACTGCATAAATGCAGTATCGGTTTTACAGTGGTACTGTATATATGCAGTATCGGCAGGGAAAGGGTTAAGGTGAGAGGATTTTGACTCCTTGGCAGGCGCGATGGTTACAATTCTATGAAAATCTAACGAGAAAAAGAATTGCTGTGAATTGCTGCAATAGTTTGTATAAAGCCATTCCCCAAATATATAGGGGCTAATCATCAGATTTATATGGTAAATACGACATGAATAACCTCATGGAATTAAAAATGGGTTTATGTTTCTAAGCTTAGTCAGGTGTCTGCTGTCCCTAATTTGTGGTCAGTATGCCCTCCATATCTACCGATTTACAAGAAGAGATGATATCGAATTTGATGTTGTCTCTACTGTGGTGATCTATGTACATAAACTATTTAACAATTGAGACAGAATGACTCTCCGGGATAGTATGATGATAATTCAGGGATTTGAATATTATGTATGAATCATATCGCATCCCTACATGTGGATCAGAAACACAATTACTTCAAAAGGAAAGAAGGAATGACAAAAATCTAATGTTTATGATATCTATAGGATTATACTAGAACTAGGCCATGCTGAGAATTATCAGCATCAATTTCTTGGCTATGAGTATATATACATATGAAACACTATGTTGTTTGGTATGATTTTCTGGCAAAGTGCACATTGAATGATAAGGAGTTTGGGTAGTACCAGGCTTAAATTGTTTCTAGAGACCAGACCTTTCCACAGACTCTTTAGTGTATTCATGTTTGATAAGATAAGAAAAACTCTCGAATCTCACCAAAATTCTGATTTCAAACAACTGTTCATCTTTACGTAACCTTGCAATCCACATTATCCAATAGTCACTCTCCTGCAGTATTGACTGTTAAACCTCACACTGAATGCATAATTATCGACAGTTGCCATATAAGGACATGGTGTCTGACATGCCAATGATGCACTGATTGTAAATTATATAGGTACTGAAGACATCCAATAGACCTTGTATATTATCAGTGGTAATACATACATAACTGAGCATTGAGCGATTCCTAAATATGCCTGTCATGTGCTGCATATTCTGTGTGAATTCACATAGCTTCTATACTAGTCTAAAGACTGTCCCAGTCTGAAGGCTGATGAGGCTGGTAGGCAGACAAGGGCCTGGTGATGAGCATACAGGCGGGAGCTGGGTGTCTATAGGCTGGCTACATAGAGCAGACATAGCTGTTGTCAGACCACAGCAAGCTGAGAAGGGTCACATTCACTGTGCATCCTTTCCTGAATCAGTCACAATCAAAACATGGTGCCGGCAGTATGTGGTGTGCTTTCACAATGTGACACAACAGCTTCCCTCCTCCTTTACACTACAACACCTGCCTCTAATGTGTTTTTTGTTATCCTCGAATTCTCTATATGGGCTGCATATCATCTCCAATTAATTCACAAGAGATAATAGTAATGGTGTTTTGTGTTTTGCCCAGTTGTAGGAGCTGGCTTTTTATCATCATTCAGACTTTTGTCGAATCAATGTTTGAGGATTCGGCTAAAGTGGCAATGTATCTTTCCACTGTGTGCCCATACAACAACAAGTATTAGCGGGCATTCAGTTTTTTTCCACCAATTCCTCTCACTGCAGTCTTTCATAGCAGAAGGCAAATAATTATGTCTTTAGACTGCACAGTTTATAACATGAGCAATGAAACAAAAATGTGTTTTTATATTGCAGGCCTGCTATGAACGTGGCGGGTTTGGTTTGATACAATATGTGCCTAAAAGTGGCAGATGCTCAGATAATGGCTTGTGTGGTCCCTTTTAATTGTACACATTGCAGCGCCCAGTTACATTGTTTACATACATAGTAATGTAGTATTGATGGAAAAATGTTCACAAAGCCCAAATGCAGATTGATGACTCTACTATGTCATTTCCTCAAGCTATTCCTACAACACGATACAAACATTTAAACTGGTGCTTGGTGATACTTAATTTACATTTTATATACCCAATTTCGGGAGAATAATTCAAATACTATATTAAGATCACATTGAATAATCCTAGCTTCTCCAGTCAGACAGTTGGGAATAGCATTTTAGAAGAAATGATAGCAAAGTATGGCCATGATGTTATATTTCAGGCAATAGGGAAACATACGTGGGGAGGTACAGATGGCAATCACAATGGTTGGATAGGAAGTCTATCTATGCAAAAGGAGACAGTTGGCTGCCTATTTTCATGTTCTTTGTTTTTTAGCCATCTACTTCTGCATATTACATCAGATTTTAAACAATTTAGCTTCACATCAAACAACAGAGGCTCCATCATATATTAACTACACTGACAGACTAATGATCTCTAATGACACCCAAAAGTCATGGAATTCATGTGAATGTGCACTTATAGACATGTAAATGTGCTACTCATTGAACCCACCCATACCTTGTGCACTGTGTCTGTGCCGATGCCAAACTCAGCAGTACTCCTACTGTGATACCAGACAGAATATATATATATATCAGCTCTCCGTTTTATACATGACCACTTCCCTTTATTGTGTCACAGACAGACGTGCCTGTCTCCTTATTCCATCACCACCAAAGGGCTGCACGTAGGGCTGACACTGTTAAGGCAGTTTTTACTGCAGGGTTTTCAGCCCATTACCCCTCTGTGAACAGTTGGAGGACTCATCTGTATTGTGGCACGTACTGAGTGAAGTCCCCTTTCTCCCATTTCGGTTTAATATTCTGTGCTTGCATGAAGGTATATACTTGGCTCTGGGACATGCTGTGTACTACCACTGGGTATCCTTTAGCTACTGGTTGATAAATTACCAGGGACCAATAGTGCTTCAAATGCACCATACCCTTTAGGGTCATGTATGTAACCCTTGTGAGTATTCCAGCAGTCCTGATTAAAAAAGGTGGCTGAAGTCGAGGTTTGATCTACTCTTGGAGGCTTAGCATGATGCTTGAATAGAACACTGTTAACCCTTTGAGGGCGAACAAATATTGATAGTGTTAGCTAGGAGGGCGAGACTTTTTACAGGTGTTTTCCCTAAGGACGAGCCTATGCTAAATCCCATAGAGTTATGATGACTATAGTCGATGCTCGCCCTGCCATGGCATCAACTATAGTCGATGCTCGCCCAGCCATGGCATCAACTATAGTTGATGCTTGCCCACAAAGGGTTAATTAGGTTCGCCAATCCTGCATCAAGATGACATAGGTTAAATCATAGCAAAGCCCTATGCAGTACAGGTTACAAGTTACAGCTTCAGAAAATGTAAGCAAAGAAAATCTGGTGCTTAAGTGAAATGATTTAATAGAGATAACCAATGAGGCTTTTTGTTTGTGGTGTTAGTGCTGCATGAGTTTCTGTACATCGTTTGGGATACCAGTGTTACAGTGTATGGTAGAAGTGGCTAGGTCTAAAGGGAAAGGGAGGCACTTTGGGATTTTATATAGGCTTCCTGATTCTCCAACCACCGAACAACCCAATCCTCCTTTTTCTTTTTGCAGACATTGAGCAATTCCATAACTTTATATTCTAGATTTACTCAACATAGAAGTAAATTATTAACACTTAGCCGTTTTGTTATTGGAGCATGGCACTATTGCAGTCCAAACAATACATGTGCATTTCCCAGAGGTTTTTGAATTTCGATCGAAGCATTAGAATTGAAAAGTCTGAATACCTGCAATATTGCTGTCACACATATTGAAGGACAGTTTGATGTTTGTTTTGGAAATGTGAGAGAGGTGCCAATCCCACCTGCAATAATGTTACAACTGAAGAATCACAATGAATAAGTTCTGATTGGAGAAGATGTAAAATGGTGTCAGAAAGAGGGAGCTGACACAAATTAACATGTTTTTTCATGGAAGTTAATTTAAAGACTGTCACATTGTAATGCTGTCTACAATTTGGCCATGAACTCTCATTGACATTACACCTTAAACAAATCTAGGAAATCCTTGTATCATGGATGTAAGTGGCTTAGTCTAAGTACTCCAGGGTTTACCCAGTCCCTTTGATATTCAGCCTTCACCACCCTCACTGCCACTAGTCTCCACCCACCTGGCTGAGTGCAGGCAGTTATCACTGGGTATCAGCCCAATTGAGATATTGGGAGAGCAGAGAGAAAGTCTTTAAAGACTCTCTATCAGAAACCAAAGGGAGGTCCTAGCAGTGTTAAGCCCATTATATCATGGATAGATTAGTAAAGCTCATAAATTATTATAGATTGTATTATGGTAATCTCTTAAATAATGCAAATACCCACATTTATCTAAGCTGGGAGTACAACAACAGCCTTTATGTGACAAATGAAAGAACAAATGACGCTCAAAATAAGGATGCAGATGATCAAAAGACTGTGTACAGTCTTAATATATACATTATTATAAAATGCATTTAATTAACCCTTTGTATGCTGTCACGATCCATGAATGCAGCAATTGTTCTGCGCTGCCATCAAGTATCATCAGGTCGGGGCCAGAACCACTATTTCAGTACGCCCTAGATAAGCTGTACTTGTATTGTACTCACCAACTAGGGTGTACTAGTATTATGACCTACCAAGTGGCATCAGTGTATTAAGCATATACATGAGATTTCTCTTATAGTGGTAATGTATTATATATCAGGTATGGTACCATTGGAAAGAGGATATATGTATCTACATACTAGCCAATTTGCAAATTTCAATCATGTATATTTATTCAAATATCATGCATCGAACATGGCACTTTCATAAAATACTCTTACAGAGACCCAGAAAAATCCATTTCCGAATTTCCTGTTATATTTGCTGATAAATATAAACATGTACAGAGTAGTAGCCTAGGCACCTATGTATCACTTTGCGTTTTGGTTTCATCTCCCTATGGAATGGTAAGGTCACAAATTGGGAAAAGCATGAGGAAAAGTGGGATTTTCTCCCTAACCCATACACTCAGCGTTTGTATAGATAGTACCCATTGTTCTGGGATTACTGATAAGGTACTAAGGGAGCTACAGACCTTGCAATGGGCTCATGGTCATGGCCTAATGATCACACTAAATGTACCATTTAAATGGTATGCCCCAGTACCATGGACAGTACCACAATACTGGCATGGTCTACTTGATAGGACTGTACCACAAAAGTGGTACGTCCTAAAAAGGTATTCCTGTCCCCTACCTGATCATGCTGATCCTCCTTGATAGTAAATGCACCTTTTAAGGGGTGGGTCTATGCATGAATCCAGCCCTGATGCATGAAGTCAACAAAGATCATACTAGTCCATGAGCTGAGCAATGTCTGAGTCTCACATGGGGGGAATAAACCAGACAATATTTATTGGATTGGTATATATGTGGGGAGCCCAAATCACTTTGCTAGACATCCGGATCACCCAGCTTAGCTTCGTAATCCTCTAAAGTATGGCTAAATCAAGTTTTAAGTCATGTTTTCACATTTTCAGGTCTAGATTCCTTAATAAGAGGGTTAGAAGGCTAAATCCAGTACCAAAATAATGCTCTTAAATAGGTCATTTTTAGAATGCCTTAGATTATGTTCATCTTAATTAGATTTAGTGAGAATTAATTGAAATAATTATGGCTATTAAATTGAAATAATCAAATAATTGATTTAGAATTAAATATTGCATGTATAGTTCTGTATAGCTTATTCATTATTACGCCCAAATAAGTAGCTGGCATTCTATATCAATGAAATAGCACCTTTCATCATTGTGTAGGGTTTACTACCGTAAAACCTTGCTCATAGACCGCAGCTAGTACGCGAATCAGATCATTGGTGCGGCTTATAGGATCAGCCCAAAGTCCAGGTGCGGCTAATACTTGAGTTGAGGTTTTACAGTATTATGGGAAACCATATGTGACACAATCTGTAAAAAGGGACCTTAATGCAGGGTATACTAAGGTACCTTCTCCCAGTACATGTCACATGTACCGTAAACCCTTGCGTATAAGGCTAACTCGAGTATAAGCCATTACCTGTACCTTCCATTCCGTATGGGGCATCAGGTGACTTTTTCCCATTCGGTACTGGATCTCATTCCTAGGTATCAGCACTGATCACCTACCCGGCTATAATTATAAGGCAGCCTGTGACATCTGATTGTGGCCCAGACTTGGACCAAGCCTGGGACAGTCTTGGACAGCTAAATAAAGTCTTTAACATTATAAAACGTTTTGCCAACATAAGGAGCCATAGAGAAACATTATATAACATGTTTTCTTTACATGTTTACTGGGGGACACCTTCTGCTCCCCTCTTGTTACTCGTCCCTACCTAGGCTATGCCCCACCACTGCCCTATGTGGAGGCCCAGAATAGCCTATACCTATGGGGTTTCTCTCCTGTGTGTGTCACCATCTGTGACTTTAAATTGTCTTCTTCTGTCATTACGTGTCCCTTTAAATACGGTATGATAGCTCAATGCATCATGCTCTTGCTCTTCACGATGCATAAATTCAGCCATGGCAAGTAACTTGCCAGTGGTGCAGTCAAGCATCATGCCGACCATACAGGGTTGAGACAGTTCCGAAGGGTCAGCATGATGCACCAACAAATTACTAGCCATGCCTGCATTCATGCATCATGACAACAAATCTTTTAGCATCATGCTGTCCTTAAAGGGTTAACCTACCGGCCATTGTAAATTGTTTCCAACATTGAGAATGTATGTGAGCTTTCTCTTCTTTGTAAGTCACCATGTGTCTCTTTAAAATACTCCAAGAACTAAGGAAACTCCCACAGGTATAACTAGCACCAGATATCACCCAGTGTTCTTACTGAGTTTTATTTGCAAACAATTGTCAATCCATTATCATTTGTAAAAAATCCTGGTGTGTTCATTCTTTATTACCTGCCCAAGTGTATCACCAGTTCCTCAAAAATTGTGATCTATCCCTGAGAGGTGCTACCACCTAGTGGATTAATAAAGCAAACCAACTAAGCTAAGGCATAGGACTACAGCGCTGCCTGTTGTGGCAGTGTTATGAACTAACATATCAAGTACATTTTAAATATATTCCATGTTTCCAAACATCTTCCAAGATTCTGAAGTTAAGCTGGGCAACCAAGATGTCTAGCAAAGTGATTTGGGGTCCCCAGATATGTACCAATACAAAATGTATTGTCTGGTTTGTTCCCCCAATATGAGACTGTTATGCCATATACGTGCATTGGGCTCAAGGTCTATACTGCTTTAAAGCACCATTTGACTCTTGAAGGTCTCTGTGAGAAGCTCTGATGAGAAGCAACATCAGAAGGTTCAGACCACTAGTGTCAGGGGGATGAACCTAGCTAGCCTCATAGTGGCGCCATACATCATTAAATGAGAGGGCAGGAGAGCCTTCTGGCTAAATGAAACACCACACTGTAATGTCAAGCACATGGAGACTGAACAAGAGCAGCAACTAGATTTTACAGCTATTGCTACTGATATGAGTATAATGACCTTTAGAAACTTGCTTAACTAACTAAATGAAGTTATACAAGATCAATGAACAAACAAAACAAGTTTAGGGGTGGGAGGAGCCAAATAATTATTTTGCATTCGGGACAAAAAGGTTTTTGGTGATCAGAGGCCATCTCAGATTTGACAATGTTTTTGTTTGGGCAAATTCAATGATAATCCTATAATATAGCACAAGTTGCTTTTGGTGTTGGAATTTGTCAACCTGGAAACATGCAATTAGTTGGCCAATGTTCTACAAAAAATATTTTAGTCTTCTAATGAATGTGTAGTCTAAAAATGACAGTTTGAAGAATAAACACTGCACGAAAATAGAGGTTTACGAGATATACATTCAACTTATTTCTCATGAAAACCTCATCCAACCTCAGTATGTCCCATGACAATTTAGGTCTCGAAGTTGCCCTGGAATATACTGGAATTTTATGTCACGGCAACTTAGGTCTGAAAGTTGCCATGGAACAAACTGGAGCTTATTACCACGGCAACTTAGGTCTGAAAGTTGCCATGAAATATCTTGGGATTAATTACCACTGCAACTTAGGTCTGAAAGTTCCCATGGAATATACTGGAGCTTATAACCACGGCAACTTAGGTCTGAAAGTTGCCAGGAGTATATTGGGATTTAACACCTAGGAAAATTAAGTCTCAAAGTTGCCATGGAAAAAAACTGGGGTATTATTCCTTGAATATTGGAGTGGCTTGTAGCTGGCCCTGAGGCTGGTAGGGCCGGGTAGGAAGGACTGGGGTGGCTTGTAGCCGTGGGAGGTGGTGGGTGACTGTGGGAGGTGCAGGGCTTCTGTAGCCGGCCTACCCCGCTCCTAGGAAGCCGTGGGAGGTGGTGGGCGACTGTGGCAGGTGTAGGGCTTCTGTAGCCGGACTACCCCGCCCCTAGGAAGCTGTGGGAGGTGGTGGGCTACTGGCAGGTGTAGGGCTTCTGTAGCCGGACTACCCCGCCCCTAGGAAGCTGTGGGAGGTGGTGGGCGACTGTGGCAGGTGTAGGGCTTCTGTAGCCGGACTACCCCGCCCCTAGGAAGCTGTGGGAGGTGGTGGGCGACTGTGGCAGGTGTAGGGCTTCTGTAGCCGGACTACCCCGCCCCTAGGAAGCTGTGGGAGGTGGTGGGCGACTGTGGCAGGTGTAGGGCTTCTGTAGCCGGACTACCCCGCCCCTAAGAAGCTGTGGGAGGTGGTGGGCGACTGTGGCAGGTGTAGGGCTTCTGTAGCCGGACTACCCCGCCCCTAGGAAGCTGTGGGAGGTGGTGGGCGACTGTGGCAGGTGTAGGGCTTCTGTAGCCGGACTACCCCGCCCCTAGGAAGCTGTGGGAGGTGGTGGGCGACTGTGGGAGGTGTAGGGCTTCTATAGCCGGACTACCCCGCCCCTAGGAAGCTGTGGGAGGTGGTGGGCGACTGTGGGAGGTGTAGGGCTTCTATAGCCGGACTACCCCGCCCCTAGGAAGCTGTGGGAGGTGGTGGGCGACTGTGGGAGGTGTAGGGCTTCTATAGCCGGACTACCCCGCCCCTAGGAAGCTGTGGGAGGTGGTGGGCGACTGTGGCAGGTGTAGGGCTTCTGTAGCCAGACTACCCCGCCCCTAGGAAGCTGTGGGAGGTGGTGGGCGACTGTGGCAGGTGTAGGGCTTCTGTAGCCGGACTACCCCGCCCCTAAGAAGCTGTGGGAGGTGGTGGGCGACTGTGGCAGGTGTAGGGCTTCTATAGCCGGACTACCCCGCCCCTAGGAAGCTGTGGGAGGTGGTGGGCGACTGTGGCAGGTGTAAGGCTACACATGAATGGACTTAATTTGTATACAAGTGTATTTGACATGTGCCTACACAGGTAAGGTTTGATGTGTAGACTGTACCCATCATCCCTAGGATTGAGGCCCGGGGGGGGGGGGGGGGGGGCAATAGTCTTTACCTACGTCATCAGTATCATACTGAGTATGTGTATTCCCACATTTTCGTTTTGATCCTGGTTTCTCAAACAGGCCGTTCCGGTGAATAAAACTGCTAGGTCAGCGGAACAGATAATTTCCTTCTTGATATTATGTACAAATATGTAGCATTGCGACTTTTAGAACACAAATTCGTTTTAAGTTAGGGGCTGTGTGTGTGTGTGTGGGGGGGGGGGGGGCAAACACCTCCTGGGCGTGACTCCAGTGCACCCACAAGCCATTGGGGGGGGGGGGGGGCGCCACAAGCAGCCGCCTGGTGTTTCCTTTGGTCTCGGGTGACATATCAAAGATGGCCGCCGCCAACCTGGGTATCCTCTCACCAGTATACCCCGCCCTCTATGTGGCTGTGGGAGGTGGTGAGCGACTGTGGGAGGTGCAGGATTTCTCCACTATACTACAAACCACCCCACTATTTCCTTCCCTACCTACCTCAGGGTCGGCTACAACCCACCCCACTGTTCCAACCCGGCCCTACCTGCCCCAGGGCCGGCTACAACCCACCCCCACTGCTTCCTACCCGGCCCTACCTGCCCCAGGGCCGGCTACAACCCACCCCACTGCTTCCTACCCGGCCCTACCAACCCCAGGGCCGGCTACAACCCACCCCACTGCTTCCTACCCGGCCCTACCTACCCCAGGGCCGGCTACAACCAACCCCACTGCTTCCTACCCGGTTCTACCAACCCCAGGGCCGGCTACAACCCACCCCACTGCTTCCTACCCGGCCCTACCTGCCCCAGGGCCGGCTACAACCCACCCCACTGCTTCCTACCCGGCCCTACCTACCCCAGGGCCGGATACAAACCACCCCACTGCTTCCTACCCGGCCCTACCTGCCCCAGGGCTGTCTTGCCTCCCCATGTGCACTCCAGGGTGGTCAATGCAGTACTGATCCCTCAGCCAATCAGAGGCAAGTCTCGTTCTGGTCACATGACCAACACTGCACCCCCTATATAATGGGAATGCAGTGTGAGCCCCTCAGTCCACTGCTGTCTGACCATGGGAACACACCTCCTGCCTGCACCTGCCTACTTCCTGCCTGCACCTGCCTCCTGCCTACTGAAGAGCTGCTTGAATACAAAGCACGAAATTTGATAAATTGTCTTCAAATTATGGAATCCTGACCCTCTGAATTAAGTATGAAATAACCCTGGTTGTCCTGGGGTTTAATGAAATTCAAGAAAAAAATCCCTGGTTGCCCTGGAAATTAATGAACTTTGGGTGGAAAATACCCCTGGTTGTTCTGGGGTTTACCGACATTTAAGTGGGAAATACCCCTGGTTGTCCTGTAGTTTAATGAAATTTAAGTGAAAAATACTCCTGGTTGTCCTGGGGTTCAATGACATTTAAGTGGAAAATACCCCTGGTTGTCCTGATGTTTAATGAAATTTAAGTGAAAAATATCCCTGGTTGTCCTGGGGTTTGGTGAGATTTAACTGGAGCATACCCCTGGTTGTCCTGATGTTTATTGACATTCAAGATAAAAATACCCCTGGTTGTCCTGGGGTTTAATGAGATTTAACTGAAGAATACCCCTGGTTGTCCTGGGGTTTAATGAGATTTAACTGAAGAATACCCCTGGTTGTCCTGATGTTTAATGAAATTTAAGTGAAAAATATCCCTGGTTGTCCTGGGGTTCAATGACATTTAAGTGGAAAATACCCCTGGTTGTCCTGATGTTTAATGAAATTTAAATGAAAAATACCCCTGGTTGTCCTGGGGTTTAATGAGATTTAAGTGAAATATTACTGAGGTTGTTATGGGGTTTTTAGTAACTTAAAGCCCATGCAAGTGTACCTTTAAGAGAAATAAATTCACTTTAAATCCCATCCAACCTGAGGTTGACAGGATTCATTAAACTCCATTATGTTGGTTGCAACCAGAGATTTACATAAGATAATATTGGGCGTTACACTTAAACCCGCATTCTCGTGCAGTGAAAGCCCTGACTTTATATTGCTAAACATAATTTTGTAGGACAGTGATGATTTTGTAGGATCACAGCCCAACAGGGATCTCTCTGCAAAGGGCTAGTTGCTTGTAAAAACATGTCAGAACTGTTTCATTTTGACTACAATAAAATGCTGAATATTAGTTAAACATTTGCCTGGAAGGTTGTATGATATGTTGGTATACTACATGATTTTAGATCCATGATTTATTACACCACTCTCATATATATTGGGTGCATTAGTTGACTGCACTATTGCCCATGCCATTCATGAAATAAAGCACCACACACCTGTCCAGCCAAATAGCTGATATGTTCTGATATTTTCTGTCAGCCTTGATTGGTTTTCTGGGTGCATGTGTGTTGGCAATTTAGGTCGGGTAAAATGAGTCTTCCTGGTAATGGAGTTTAAAGGTATACACCAGGGTCTACACATACGGCACCTGGTGGCAAAAAATGAAACTACCTAAAACCATGCTAAAAGCATGTTTCCCTTTTGCATATCATTTAACTCACATTTATTAACCCTTTAAATGCCTCCCTATGGCATTCTACACGTCTTGTCACTGTTTTTCTCTGCTTTGAAAGGCTGTGCCCTAAGCTTTTATAGGTGTTTAGACTGACTAGAAAATATTTGAATAAATCCCAAACTGTTTTTATTTATCAATGAATCACTTTTTCTTTTGTTGTAAAATGTATCTTTTGATCCTATGTAAAGATGGCTAGGGTTTTGATTACAAAATGTTGGCCAATTTATTGTCTGTGTTGCGAAATGAAGAGAAAATGGCATTATTCTAAATTTGTGTTTTTTTCTCTAAATCAGTCCTGGCTCTTTGGTTTCACCTATGACTACTCATTTTCAGGGATTGATTATGTTGCATATAATCTCCTCTAAAGATCTGAGAAGTTTGGTTGAGATATTATGGGTCAATCTTTCAAAAATTTGAAAAACATTGAAAAAATAAGGGTTTATCCATACACAGTCATAGTTAAGGATGTCCTATCTTCAAATGTCTGTATATCAAAATCTAGCACTTTGAGGTATTGATTTCTTTGCTTCTATTACATCACCATATATCAAACTAATATAATCCCAAGTGATTAAGAGATATTATGGGTAGATCAGGATTGACCGAACCCTGGTGTATACCTTTAATATGGTCCCAGGGCCTAGGTGTTTGCTCGCATTTCCTACCAAAATTATGATCATTTTCTAGGATTCTGGTCTCTTTGTCAAAACCTGATGAAATGACATTAAACCCAACTCCCTCACCAAAAATAATTATGACTGCCTCACAGAGCCATCAACAATCTAAAAGAGCAGAAAAGTTACCTTTTCAGGTTGGTTGGGTGGGTGGAGGCTGTTTCCAAAAATGAATAGAATTGCAAAAGACTCCATCTTTCATAACTGATAGCTCTGTTCGTGTGGAAGGCTCCATCAACTCTTTGATTGGTTGATTGAATTTCATTTATTTAGACTCAGGGTGTAAAAGCACAAATCGTCACCTCAGTGGAGAAAGGTCGTAATTGAAAATCTCTTTTCTTTAAATATTTCCATTTTCAGAAACATAGGTGTATTTGGAATGCTCTCATACATGAAATACTTAAGGCATAGCATTTCAACTCCATCTACAAAGTGGTTTCATACCCCTAGATCATATCTTGGAAAATGACATATTACAATAATCATATTGCAGGATATCTCTGGTCACATGATGAAGACAAAGCAGTTACGACCTTTCTCCACTGAGTTGAAAAATCTTTTAGTTACAACCTTTCTCCACTGAGGTGAATATATGACTTACTTGTTTCACATCCATATGATGGCTTATATATTTCACATGTAAATGAGTAGCTTTATTATCATCTATTGACTTAAGTTCCCTAAGATAAAGGTAGGTTCTTAGCTTCAAACATCGTAAAGGACTTAAATATCTTCGAGGACAACATTGTGTGTTATGGTGTTTTGCATTATCATGCATTCATAAATCATAATTACCCCATGACAATTCCAAAAGCACTACTTAATATGATTCCCGAACTTTAGTGTATATCAGTGTAGGGGCTCAGATTCCCCGTTCCCTGGTGGTAAACCCGCAAGGGGGTATCACTCGGGTAATCCGCTCCCCTCTGTGCCATACCGATCCAGTAACGTGAGACACGGTCTATCTGATAGAACAGGGGATGTAGCTCAGTGGTAGAGCGGTCGCTTGGCAAGCGGAGGGCCCCGGGTTCGACTCCCGGTGTCTCCAAAAACGTTGTTTTCGGAGAAACCGTGTCCCTCACACTGGTGGAGACACCGGGATTCGGTAACGGTGTTCGCTGGATTGCATGACAGAGTGATACGCTTCAACTAGCTGGGTACCCCTGAAGCTCTGCAAAATGTCGGGCACTGCTCTACCGAGATGGGGAGGTGTTCGCGGGGTGGAGTAGCCTGGCTGCCTTGCAACATGTTGGGCACTGCTGGTGGGGTTCGCAGGGATGGTATGTTGAAGCTGGTTGGGAGGAGTGTAGGGGCACGATGTCACCGGGTGTGTCCCGAACCCCGCAGGGGGTGCCATAACCGGCTGTCATCGTGCATCGTGCCCTATATTTTCGAGGGACTTGTCAATGTAATCCAGTAAGGTAGGGAGCGGAGAACAGTCAGACAAGGGTTGGTAGTGTAACGGTTAGCACGCTTGTCACCGGTGAGAGGTCTGTGGTTCGATTCCCGGCCGATCCAATGACTAAGTGGAGACACCGAGCATGCTCGGTGCAAAAATGTTGAGAAGTCGGCAGGAAGCGTTCCAACTTGCTAGGGTTCGGTGGCCTTGGAAACAGGGTCAGCCCCCAGAGATCCTAGGAATGGGATCCTTTGCGGCTGGGAGCAACCGAGTCCTAGTACGGTAGTTGGTTACGCAGTTAGAGACTTGGTTACAACAATGATTGGCTGAATCGGTATGGTGTGGAAAGCTTCCATCACTAGGAAGTCAGGGTATCTCAACACTGCTTGATAAAGCCCCATTGGGACCTTCGGTCTCCAGTGGGTGAGAAGGCCTGGTGCTAGGTGCCCCTGTACTCCGGGGGCTGGGACTCTCTGTAACTGCTTGATAAAGCCCCCTCCTCGGAGGGAGAGAAATCCCAGGGTTGGTAACCCCCCGGAAAAATCTGAATCTAGAGGACCTGATTGAAGCTGGTGGGAGCAGTGTAGGGGCTTGGATTCCCCGTTCCCTGGTGGTAACCCCGCAAGGGGGTATCACTCGGGTAATCCGCTCCCCTCTGTGCCTTACCGATCCAGTGACGTGAGACACGGTCTTTCTGATAGAACAGGGGATGTAGTTCAGTGGTAGAGCGGTTGCTTGGCATGCGGAGGGCCCCGGGTTCGACTCCCGGTGTCTCCAAAAACGTTGTTTTCGGAGAAACCGTGTCCCTCACATCATCATTACATACATGGAAAAGCATTGAGAGCATTGATGAATAGGTGCTATAAACCCAGTCCAGATTTCATCAAAATTTGATGAAATCTGGATATGGTTCAATTTAATCAAAATAGTTATCAGACTGTCAGTACATAAACAGTCTAACAATTGTTAAAAATCGTATCCTAAACTGTCATCAGCTTTGACCTCATCAAAACAATGTCTAGAGATAACATAATTTATACAAGTATCACATGTTAAGTTGATTGCTCCAGCTGTGTTCCGGCTAATTCTCAAGCTGAAAGCTAAATGGGCTGGACATTTATGTTATTTTCATATCTAGTGCTTCATGGTGATAGCTAATGCAGCAAAGGACAGTTGTAGTTTTTTGATACATTATAGCATGCCAGTATACATTTTGTATTTGTATACAATAATTAGACTTATAACATGAGGACGGTAATGCCTTGTTCTATGAAATGAAAGTAAGACTGTGAACCTCATAACTGAATTCACATTGAAGTGATAACAATAGCACAGTTATCAGTTTGAACAATGGTTGCATACTGCTTTAATGATTTTTTATATAAATGGTTGTGGTGTTGCATAAAGGCAGCTCCTGGGAGTGACTTGTCTCTGCTATGTCCATGCAAACACCTTGGTTATCTATTATCCCAATGAGTAATTTGTGAAGGGCATGTTCATGCATTTTTATGACAAAGGGTATAATACATTAGAGTACAATGTGAGATCTAAAGTGCTAGAAGTGCGGTTCTGCTGGGGTGAGATAACAGCAGGACCTGGGGTGTCTATAGCCTGCCAATCTGACACCTTGCTGAAGACTAAAAATCATTCTAAAATTAATACTTCCCAAGGTATTAATTAAGAGGATTATCTATTGGACACATATTATCAGCATGGCACAGGTGCTATCTTAATGAGGGGAATATTAAGTGAATTAAAAGTCAATGAAATGTTGAGACGGAGAGAGATAACACAAATAAATAAACTGATAAAAGAAGAAGCTAATTAGCCCTCTTGCCAATTTGAATATTGTATTGAATTTTGGCCGAGGCCTAACTCCTATTCATTACTATAGGGATAAGAAGATCTAGATGGTACCAGAATTACTCCCACCTGGGCATGTGCAGTGGTTGACTTTCTGCCGGCTGGTGGTGGCGAACTCTGAGGGTGACCTCTGACCCTAGAATGTCATCTCCTCCTGAGCTGACAGTCTGATAAGGCACGGGCCCTGGGAATGTTTAGAGGTACTAAATATTTCCCTTTCCCTCTGCTTATCTACTCATAAACATCTGCGTCTAGTGACTTACTGCATGTACTATTTGGAATGATGTATCCCAAATACATACTGATAGGAACCATTTTCAATCCTCACAGACTGCAATGAGGCTGTAAATGAAAGGCAGTGTTATATTATATTACCTAGAGATATTGTCATACTGACTTTGAGTATGACGTTAATAATTAGCCCTCACACTTAAGCCTTTGGCTATCCATTTCTGGAAAATTGGTTGCACAACTAGGAAATATGGGTCAAATCAGGTAAAGTAATAGGATGTAATAGCTTGCAACTTTTGACTATTCACTATGATGTTTTGTGCCAGTTAGCTCCTAATATAATTTTCTGCCTTAAATCTAGTGTTTCCCCCCACAATACATTAGCGTGGTTGTCCAACACTCCAGTGCACTCTGAGGGATTCCCTGGAGTTCATCATTAGGAAACTTTGCATTCACCTGTCAGATTTGTAGAAGGTAACCTGGAACTAGATTACCTGACGAGATGCTACCTGAATTGCCCTTAGCTACTTACTTATTGACCTTCCACTTTACGTCATCACATTAATAAGCTTGCTTATATGCTGCTTCTACTTTCATGCTCACTTATATCTTATTACCCACATCAAATGCTGGCTGCCTGACCTCCCACTCACCTAATACCACGATTATATGATGGGCTTATTAACACATGGAGAGAGCTCCAACACCTTTTCCAGGAAACACTAGCAAATGAGATGGTTACCTTATATTCACTGAGAGTGATTTATTCTAGTGTCTAACATATATCTTTTAGATTCTCTCTTTAAATGTGTTAGATCTTAATACCAGATACCAATGTGAAGGTCTGTAGAGAAGTTGATCTCAAGTATCTAATAGAAAATCCCACAGTTCCTGCTTCATTGTACTCGATGACTGCCACAGAATCTGGTGGCAACATGATGTACTGGGGTCTTTATATCATTGGTAACATATAGCACCATGAGACCTGTTTTGTGCTTACAGTAAATACAGTTTAGATGAGTATGGTACTACTACATTGGTACTGGATTTATCATGGTTCGGTAGCAATTTCATCTCTTTTTGACTGAACTTGAATTGCTGCAAATCATGTTCACTTTGCGTAGGGCTTAAAGTTGGCAGAATCTGTTGGTGTCACTGACGCCTGCCGATGAAAGTCATTAACCCTTATATGGGATTTGACTAAACCCGACCTGTTCTGTCTCCGTGCTCCGTTTCTCCCTAGACTTACGACAGATAGCATAGTTGGTTACAGCCATAGACAATCATCAGTTCCTGTTTATACTATCTTGTCATCCTTTTTCCTTTTCAATAGTTTTCACATACTTTTATTTGAATCATGCCAGTATTTACTAAAATAAACCTATGATTATGAAGTAATGGATGATTTTGATTTTTTGAAGTGGAGACATAATCAAGATAAAATGTTTAAACATGATGGGGGTGAAGTTTTCAAGCAAAATACCCAAAGGAATAGATTTTATGTCTACTAGTCCGAGTCTTACCACCAAATTCAATACGCTTTCCCAACTATGCTCGCTACCACAGGGGCTGACCATCTACCGTGACAGCCCTGCCTAGATTTATCACAGCGATTTTCCAAATAAAACCTTGTTTTGTCTGGTTTGACATGAGACACACTATGCTCTCATCCACGGTAGTTCCAACTTAGATACATTACAAAACTGCACAATGTATACACTTCTCAGTATGGGTCATCTTCTATTGATACCTGGCTTGAGGTGGTTTTTGCTTTTGGGTGCCATCAATTGTTTACCTTGGTTAAGCATCGGCAGGGATAATATGCCATAACGTCAAGACAAATTTGTCAACCCATAGGTTGACTTAGTGCTTGGTTGCAAAAAGGGCATGATGCATAAGTGCACTTTATTGGCATTGACAGGTCAACTAATCATAGTTCACACCATGTATATTGACCCAGACAAGCATATCTCCGGCAGCAGAATTAACCTTCTTCACTCAGGGCCCTGGATACATCCCCTCATTATGACTGACATGGCTGGTATTCAACTATCATTACTCTAGGTATCCATTAGGTAGCCTTACCATATAAGATGATTAAAATGTTCCCCTGTTAATTTAGTATGTTTCTTTTTTAGCAGACTACAGAACTGTAATTGATTTGGTTTTGTTTTCAAAGTGATCCTCTACTTTGCAAAGATGTTCTAACCACCCCAACCTCATCTATCGTCCCAGACCTACTATCACCTACTTAGCCTATTCATCACCGGTCATAATCCTCTAGGTCAAACATAGATCACAGGAAATGAATTGATCCTCGGTCAAGTTGCATCTAGTCTTTGTAGCAGTATTTATACTAGGGTAGACCGGCCATGAGATGACTAGCTGGTCTAGTAGTGGTATCTTGAGTAGACGCAAATCAGGAGCCCTGTGGAAAATAGACCCTAAGGTTATAGGCCCTAAGATGATTAGCCCCATGTCTGTAATTCCCCTGTGGAAGATTGGTATCCGAACCATGAATAAGACATGCCAGTCTTCTCGTGGTTCCAACAGACCAGCTAGTCATCTCATGGGTGGTCTACCCTAAAGCCTACTTCCCAGACATATATAGATGATGACAGGTGTATTTCCTAGGGCATCAGGAATGTGTTTCCGGTGTCAAGGTCCCTGAGTACATCCCCTAACTATGGCTGACACTGCTAATTATTGCCGCAAACACCTCAAGCTATGGACTAATACTCAAGTACACACAAGTATCAGATCAGCAGCCTTTGGTGCAGCCATCTCCTACATCATATAAAATATAATCCTGAGGCACTCTCTTGCAAATGAGTAATTCTGTCTTTGCATTGTGGGTAGGTAATTGGTAGCGGTTAATGTACGCATAGATCCTTGTGCCAACCCCCCCCCCCCCTAACACCATAACAATCAACTTGCCCTGCAACTTATCCCAATACCAGGAACATATATACAGGGGCCAGCGATATTTGCACCAGCTCCTCTTGGGAATAAAGTCTGCTATTCACACAAGGAATGGTGAGAGAGTCGACATGGTGAGAGAGGCGACATGAACCGGAGTATAGTGTGAGAGGCGACATGGTGAGAGAGGCGACAAGGGCGAGGACTATTACATATAACATATTTCCAGTACACATTAACAAGTGCCCCTATGGTGTAGCGGTGAATGTGTCTGTCGCCCACAGGGGAGGCCAGGGTTCGGTTCTTGTAATGGGAATATTTTTATCACGTGACGATGAGATAGGTGACATAACGATGAGAGAGGCGACGTAACGATGAGAAAGGCGACGTAACTATGAGAGGTGACATGGTGCCAGAATGGCACATAATATATACCCCAACGAGTCACACTTTTACAGCTTAGGCCAACAAAAAAGTTAGTTTCAGGTCACCCGACATGTATTTTGTCCAAGATAAAAGACATATTCAACAGTGCAAAATGGCATGTTGTTTGCAAGAGTAATACAATGGATGGAAAATGTTGAAAGAGAAAGCTGATAATATGCGACCCGTTTTAACGAAATGGGTCGGAAGTCACATATTTAAAATGTTGTGATAACGCCATATTCGTGAACAGCTCATCAAGAGCTTTCATTTGGTATGTGACATAGTATATTGGCCATCAGTGATCCTTTGGCTGTGTTTTCGATGTTCTTTTTGTTAAATTAAATGGAAATTAAAATGAGATAATTAACATTTAAATTAGATCTTAACTATATTATACAATACAATTATATATCCTATAACCATCATTTTTTGAATTATGGGAGTGGAAAACTGATTTGAACCTTATTATTCCATGAGATATATTCATATGTTAGTAAAATGTCAAAAATTCATTTAAAAGAAACCACACCCTATACTACTTAACCCTTTCCCTGCTGGCCTTGAAAAATGTCATTTGGGACTTAACCACCGGCCCTATGCCATGGGAATATGCAAATTTGCAAGCATGTGCTCCCTGGGATAGTGGCTAAGGAGTGAAATTAATTGTATTGGAGACAGAGTTGACACTTTTTTGACAAGGGGATGTAGTATAAATGTTAAATATTTTTGGATTGATTAAAAAATTCTTATTCTTTGTTTCATAGCAGGAGCTGTAATTCAGTTGTATTGATGCCCTAGGGTATCAATTTTGCTGCCCTATGTCAGCAGCGGTTTTCAAGGGTATTTCAGATGCTGCCCAGAGGCAGCAGCGGCCCTTAAAGGGTTAAAGAGGCCATATCTAGGCTCTTTAAAGTGTGTTTTCCGACCCAAAACGTTAAAACGGGTCACATATAACAAGTGTGTGTCAGTTTATATTGAGAATCATGTTCGTAATGTTTTCACGACTAGTGGTGATATCATAACCACACTATAGTATAGAAGCACACATTTATTTCATTATCATTCAGTTATTTTGCGATTATACTGATATAAGTATTTCCTGCTTAATTCCTGCTCTTATGCTGTAAAATCTTGTTTTAGTCTTCTTCTAACTTTCGTAATTTCTGATATAGACTCCAGATGTTCACCCAGCACCTCATTTGACTCAAATACCACAATTATCATCAGGAGTCTAAAAGATCTACACCTGATTATATTTATTGCACATTACAGATTCTTTCTGAGCCAGGATACCTATATAAAACTTACAGCTTGTCTCTCATTGAAAAAAAGCAACTTAAGGGTTGAGCCGTCCTACCCAATTTAAGGTAAGGGAGTGGCTGAAGTAATGTTGGCCGTCTCATCCTCTTCAAGAGGCCATTTCACCACATAATATGGACCCCCCGTATGACTCATATGGGGGGGTCCATATGTGACATATGGCGTTTTTACATAACATGTGGAGATCGGTATTCAAATGTGGGGGTCCGTATTCAAATGTGGCGTTTTTTCATTTCACCACATGATGTGGAGATCAAAAATTCTGCATATGGTCTGTATATTTCCCTTTGAATGTGGCAGGTCTAGGGGCAGCATATATTGAGAAAATGGAGGAAAAAGGGCTGTATGTAGGGCCGCATGTTGTAAAAGGGGTCCGCATGTTGTTTTTGGTCAAGAGGATAGGTCGGGCAAGGGACAGGAGAAGTCGAGGATTGGGACAGGAAAAGTTGGAGAAGGGACAGGAGAGGTCGGGGATGGGTCAGGAAAAGTTGGAGAAGGGAAAGGAGAGGTCGGGGGAGGGACAGGGAAGGTGGGGAGGGCACTGGGAATGTTGGGGAAGAGATGTGGGAGGTTGGACTTGGGACAGAGAAGGTCGGGGAAGACACTGGGAATGTTGGGAAGAGACAGGGGAGGTCGGATCTGGGACAGGGAAGGTCGGGAAAGACACTGGGAATGTAGTAGAAGAGAAAGTTCTGCCATAAAACCTATAACCCATAGGCAGAGTTTTAGCTCCGTAGGGCCATTATTTACAGAGTGACAGAAGAAAAGACATTTTTTTGGTATAATTTCATTCAAACTCAATTTTTTATTTTTTATTTATTTTTATTATTAAGGTAGTAGTTGGACTTTACTTATCTATTCGTTAAAATAATTCTAGGGCCGTTTTTTTTACATATATATATGCACTTTGAAAACAACCGTTGTACGGTAGGTAACACAAGAGAGGTTTCTCCCCTGTGTGGATCCATGTTGGTATTTGTGTGTGAAGGACATGTACCTGTCCGTCCTCTGTCCATCCTATGGTCACCTGTCCATTCCCCTCACCTCCCCTGTCCGTACCCCGACTTCCCCAGTCCCTCCCCCGACCTCTCCTGTCCCTTCTCCAACTTTTCCTGTCCCATCCCCGACCTCTCCTCTCCCTTCTCCAATTTTTCCTGTCCCTTCCTCGACCTCTCCTGTCCCTTCTTCAACTTTTCCAGTCCCATCCCCGACCTCTCCTGTCCCTTCTCCAACTTTTCCTGTCCCATCCCCGACCTCTCCTGTCCCTTCTCCAACTTTTCCTGTCCCATCCCCGACCTCTCCTCTCCCTTCTCCAATTTTTCCTGTCCCTCTCCCGACCTCTTCTGTCCCTTCCCTGACCTCCCCTGTCTGTTCCCCGACATACGGACCCTATTTATACCCTCCCCAGCCTACCTCCGTATGTTGCTACATATTGAGACGTGACAGAGGGATTTCCCTAGGGGTTCCCCGGAATGTAGACTGGTTTTTGCACAATTTTACAATTGGGCCAGGTGAGTGCCGTATGTCACATACGGAAATGTAAAAAAATAGCTCAAACATATGGACACAACACGGCAATCGTCCAGAAATGGAAAAATGATTATTCCAAAAAATTCCATATGAGGGCCACATTTGGGTGCCGCATGTTGCTATTTTATAATGGATGCGGTGAAATGGCTCCTAGGGCATGGCCATGAGGCTGATGTGATATGAACTCAATTTATATATGGTATTCATGGCGAGGGTTCTAAGTGAGTGGACAGGGTATAGAAAGCCCAAGTTTATCCTCCCAGATGAACCCATTTACCCACATATAATGCAATCTTATTTGCTGCCATCTCTGCTGTGATGATCTATGGTCCTAAACTGTTGACTAAGGGAGATGGATGGATGTCGAGTGGGAAATGATGATAAAGCAATATCAACAGCAGGGGCCCTAACATGGGGCAGCATGATCCCACTGTAGGGATACATAGAGGGATATTTGCCATGACTATCCACATGCATGATGAGTTTGGCAGAAAATATATTAGAGTTTCACAAATAATTAAAGACCTTTCTTTTTTCACCCCAGAAGAATCCAAATTTGATTGATGTGCAAAATTTGTGACAGAAAAAAAGCAACCCATCAGTAGAACCACAATATAATCGAATAAAATCCGGGAGAACTTTGGTACCAGAAGTCTAGAGGCTGAGAAGTTAAATTTTAAATTGTATTAAATATTTTGTATGTGTATTCTTTACTAACACACCAGAAAAGCCTAGAGAGAGGTGTATTCAATGGGATTAAATAACAAGCAGAGAGATAAGGGAGCCTAAAAAATGAACCTGCCTTGAGCATTCACACCTTTGGAGGTGGGAGGGTTAGGGGGGCAATGTGGAGGGAGGAATAGAGAGAAATGGCCCCGGCTTCATAAGTCTTTGCAGGGTCATTTCCTGATCATTGCTTAGACCTTGCTCCAATGTGTAGCTTGTACACCAACAGGTCCACGCCCAACTGGACACAATTTCGCTGCTGCCGCATATTTCCAGGACGCCCTACCCCGCCGTTTGTTGGATAGGCCACACTCTGAGCACTTGACCAGGCTTCTTACTATGTTGGCAGTGTTAGGTTTGGGTGCCAGCCTATTATGGCCTGTTCTACTCAAAACGAAAGTTGTGGGTAGGGAAGGCTGGGTGAGGCTGCTACCTTTCTATATTTTTCATTAAAAGTTACCAGACAAAGTGTATTGGTAGCAGCTTTATGTGGACCTTAAATTGCTTCAAGCTTCATGCAGTGGCGGTTTTATAACACTTTCAAGTTATGTGAGTGTGTCCACAGGATAGCTGGTTGTTGGTATAAGGTCTGGAACGAAGGGTTTACAATTTGTAACCTTATTGTATACTGTGGGAGACTGTCAGGTTCATAGAGGCTTTGTTTATGTTGTGCGCGTACGTGTTTTGAACGCCCGGAAATGCAATGCAGAGTGGGGGAATAGTTCCGGTTCGTCGTGGGGATCAGAATGATATATAGACCGGGTTCGCGCGTGATCTATAGTCTAGTTTCAGTCCATTCCAGATCGGTCAAGGGGGTTCAAGGTCGGGTCATATCAATATGCAGGCATGCCCAAAACTCATATTAGGGAAGGCCAGTGCTCCATATCTTTGCCAATTGCAATTTCCCAATTGCCATTAGTTGCATATGCATGCCCAAAATATATACATATGTATTATGTATATAGATGTATGATAATATATATAAATATAATAGCCATACATATATATCTATATATATAGATATATATATAGAGATATAGATATAGATATAGATATAGATATATATAGATATATAGATATAGATATGTATATAGATATATATATAGATATAGCTATATAGATATATAGATATAGATATAGATATATTTATCTTTATTCTACATTCATTTCTATTGACCCATAAGTTGGCAATTGGCAATTAGCAATTGGCAAATGTATGGTCCACTGGCCTTCCATATGGACACTAGACCAGACTAGACCTACACATGAACGGCTTCAGTCTAGCTTCAGATGACTAGGGCACTCCAAAGATTGGCGCACGAACCCGGCCATAGGTTTCCCTATTTAGCACAATTTGAGGATAAAGACAGTCGATCACAGTATGTGGAGATACAGTTACTGTTGTGTCTGGTGTGAGCTGTTCTCGGTGAGAGAAGGTGTCGGCAGGTCGGGGGACGGTTGCCGGTCCGGTCGTCGCCTTGCCACTCCCAACTGTCAACGAGTCTCTGTGTGGGTGCGAAGATGGAGAATCAGACAACGACAGCCTCCTGTCCCCTACTTTGTTTTCAGGTAGGGAGACTTGGTGTAGATGTCCATACTCCAGGTCTTCTCAGAACATCTTCCCGTGGCAAGTCCGTGCCGCATATAGATTCAAATATGGCGGTGTATTTGGAGTTGCTAGGGGTAGGTAGGCACGGGCATGATCCATTCCCGGGGTTGTCGTCCTTATGGCATGCTGTTAATGTCAATTAACTATAATTTTTAATTTTTCCCTATTGCCTTTCATACTATATCCATTTGGCATTTTGTAAGGTGTCTTTTCCAAGCAATCAGTGGGAATAAAGGTCAGTTGAGTCTGCGTTTATGCAACTTCATACAGGTGATAACGGGAGTTCTGTTCGACTAAGGATATTCTGAAAGTAATATAGATGTTCCATTAATGTTAAATTAGAGCCATATTCATAAAAATGTACTTAGACTTATGTCACAATGAAAAATAAAAGGAGAAATATTCATAACACTTCAGAATAGGCCTGAGTTTCTAAGTCCATATATAGCTGAGGTGGTCGGCCGGTCCTCACCCCCAACCTACCCCTCCCCACCCCATCATGTCTGTGTGCTCCCCTGCCACGCCCATTGGGGTCAAACAACCCCTCCTACTGCATGCTGTACCATAGGGATACAGTGCAGAGAGCAGTCACATTCACTCTTTCTTCAAAAGAATGTATATGATATTAGCTTGGATGGGTAGTTGTGATAGTGCTATGTACTGTCCGTCTGTACTATCTTCATTATTCTATGAACTTATAGCTATTATGGATAAATATTGGACATGGGGAAGGGGGGGTGAGGCATAGGCCCTAATATCCCAGTTCCTGAACCCTGGTTAAAGATTCACAAGTTCTTTCATTGCTTCATCTATCCATGATTCCACTAGTTTTTGCAGGATGGATCTTAGTTGGTTACTTTAATGGTACTTGTATAATGTTGTAGTCATTGAATACATAGGAAATGCACTAAGATAGGGATACACACCTTACAAGTAGCCCCAGGATGATTTGACTAGGTCAAACCTTAAAATTGTTTCGATAGGGAGGACCCTTATGGTCCTCTCTATCATACCCTCTAAGCATATAAATATAATATTTCATATTTAATGTTTTGAGAGTATTTTTCTGTCACATTCCTGAGCTGCTCAGGACATTTCCTATGTGAAGAGAGCTACAAGGCTATGGGACTGACCCCCAACCTGTCCCCAAACTGCCCCCACACCCCAACAGGGGTAATTAAGGCGGCATTATCTTTGAAGTAGATAAGAGAGGTGCCGACTGCTGCCCGCCGAGTTTTATGGCTTAACGATCTGCTCGCCACCAGACCTATATATGGAGTTAGCCGGTTAGGACTATTGATATTGACCATAAGAATTACTACATTAATCATTTATCTATTGTATTGATATACTTATCTTTACTTTCTTATCTGTTCTTTCTAATTCGGAATGTCATTGAATGTTTTTTTGTAATGAGTTGGTTTCTTCATATATAATTTACATCATTGTAATTCAAGAAAAATGTATAAAGTGTTTCAATAATGGGAGTGGTTTATGGAATTTGAATGTAGGAACACATTCGAATGACACATGGTCTGTTTTCATTAGCCTCAATAAACTAGTCCCAAAGCACCTCACACCACAAAATCAAGGTGACGGGATTTTGATTCTGTGGCAGGCGTGATGGTTACAATTCTATGAAAATCTAACGAGGAAAAGAATTGCTGTGAAATGCTGCAATAGTTTGTATAAAGCAATTCCCCCAATATTTAGGGACTAATCATCAGATTGAAATGGTAAATACACCATGAATCACCTCATGGAATTAAAAATGGGTTTATGTTTCTAAGCTTAGTCAGGTCTCTGATGTCCCTTATTTGTTGTCAGTATGCCCTCCATATCTACCCATTTAAATGAAGAGATGATATCGAATTTGATGTTGTCTCTACTGTGGTGATCTATGTACATAAACTATTGAACAATTGAGAAGGATGACTCTCCTGGATAGTATGATGATAATTCAGGTATTTGAATATCATGTATGAATCATATTGCATCCCTACATGTGGATCAGAAACACAATTACTTCAAAAAGAAAGAAGGAATGACAAAAATCTAACATTTATGGTATCTATAGGTTTATATACTAGAACTAGGCCATGCTGAGAATTATCAGCATCAATTTCTTGGCTATGAATTATAAATATATACATATGAAACTATATGTTGTTTGGTATGATTTTCTGTCAAAGTGCACATTGAATGATAAGGAGTTTGGGTAGTTCCGGGCTTAAATTGTTTCTAGAGACCAGAACTTTCCACAAAATCTTTAGTGTATTTATGTGTGATAGGATAAAATACTCTCAAATCTCACCAAAATTCTGATTTAAGACAACTGTTCATCTTTACGATAGCTTGCAATCCACATTATCCAAAAGTCACCCTCCAGGAGTATGGACTGTTTAACCTCACACTGAATGCATAGTTATTGACAGCTGCCATATAAGGACATGGTGTCTGGCATGCCAATGATGCACTGATTGTATATTATATAGATGCTGAAGGCATCCAATAGACCTTGTATAATATCAGTGGTAATACATACATAACCGAGCAGTGAGCGATTCCTAAATATGCCTGTCATGTGCTGCATATTCTGTGTGAATTTACACAGCTTCTATACTAGTATAAAGACTGTCCCAGTCTGAAGGCTGATGAGGCTGGTAGGCAGACAAGGGCCTGGTGATGAGCATACAGGCGGGAGCTGGGTGTCTATAGCCTGGCTACATAGAGCAGACATAGCTGTTGTCGTACCACAGCAAGCTGAGGAGGGTCACATTCACTGTGCATCCTTTCCTGAATCAGTCACAATCAAACCATCGTGCGGGCAGTATGTGGTGTGCTTTCACAATGTGACACAACAGCATCTCTCCTCACTTACCCTATAACGCCTGCCTCTAATGTGTATTTTGTTATACTCAAATTCTCTATATGAGCTGCATATTATATCCAATTAGTTAACAAGAGATAATGGTAATGGTGTTTTGTTAACGGCTGCCCAGTTGTAGGAGCTGGCTTTTTATCATCATTCAGAATTTTGTTGAATCAATGGTTGAGGATCTTTCCACTGTGTGCCCGTACAACAACAAGCATTAGCTGGCTAGACATTTAGTTTTTTCCCCACCAATTCTTCTGTCACTGCAGTCTTTGATAGCAGCAGGCAAATAATTATGTCTTTAGACTGCACAGTTTATAACATGAACAATGAAACACAAATGTGTTTTTATATTGCAGGCCTGCTATCAACTTGGCGGGTTTGGTTTAATAAAATATGTGCCTAAAAGTGGCAGATGCTCAGATAATGGCTCATATGGTCCCTTCTAATTGTACACATTGCAGTACCCAGTTACATTGTTTACATCATATATTAACTACACTGACAGACCAATGATCTCTAATGACACCCAAAAGTCATGGAAATTATGTGAATGTGCATATATAGAAATGTAAATGGGCTTCTCATTGAACCCACCCATGCCTTGTGCACTGTGTCTGTGCCGATGCCAAACTCAGGAGTACCCCTACTGTGATACCAGACAGAATATATATATATATCAGATCTCCGTTTTAAACATGACCACTTCCCTTCATTGTGTCACAGACAGATGTGCCTGTCTCCTTATTCCACCACCACCAAAGGGCTGCACATAGGGCAGACACTGTTTAGGTAGTTTTGACTGCAGGGTTTTCAGCCCATTACCCATCTATGGACAGTTGGAGGACTTATCTGTATTGCGGCAGGTCCTGAGTAGAGTCCCCTTTCTCCTATTTTGGTTTAGTATTCTGTGCTTGCGTGATAGTATATACTGGGCCTGGGACATACTGTGTACTACCACTGGGTATCTGTTAGCTACTGGCTGATAAATTACAAGGAAGAAATAGTGCGCTCTGATGAGAAGCAACATCAGAAGGTTAAGACCACCAGGGTCAAGGGGATGAACCTAGCTGGTATCATAGTGGCACCGTTAAAGCATAAAGTGAGAGAGTAAGGGGGCCTTCTGGCTAAATGAAACAACATACTGTAATGTCAAGCACAAGGACACTGAACAAGAGCAGCCACTAGATTTTACAGCTGTTGCTACTGAGATGAGTAGAATGACCGTTGGAAACTTGCTGAACTAACCTAATGAGGTCATTCAAGATCAATGGACAAACAAAACAAGTTTAGGGTTAGAGGAGCCAAATAATTATTTTGCATTTGGGACAAAAATGCTAATGCACTGGTCTGTCTTTGGTAATCAGAGGCCATCTCAGATTTGGCAAAGTTGTTGTTTGGGCAAAATCTGTGATAATCCTACAACATAGCACAAGCAGTTTTTGGTGCTGGAACATGCAGTTAGCTGGCCAATATTCTACAAAAAAAAATTCTTCTAATAAATGTATAGTATGATAATGCCAGTTTTGAAGAATAACGCCCTGACTTCATACTGCTTAGCTTTAAAAATTGGTTGCACAGTGATGATTTTGTAGGATCACAGCCCAGCAGGGATCTCTTTACAGAGAGCTAGTTGCTTGTAAATGCATGTCATAGCTGTTTCATTTTGATAAGTTTTCTAGGCTACAATAAAATGCTGAATATTAGTTCCTGGAAGGTGATATTATATGTTGATATACTACATGGTTCTAGATCCATGATTGATTACACCACTCTCATATCTATCAGGTGTATTAGTTGACTGAGCTGTTGTCTATGCCATTCATTCAATGAAATAAAGAGCCACACACCTGTCCAGAGAAAAAGCTGATGTGTCCTGATATTTTCTTAGTAAGGTTGCTGGCTGCATGTCAGTTGGCAATTTAGGTCTGGTAAAATGAGTCTTCCTGGTAATGGAGTTTAATGTGTTGCTAGGGCTCAGGTGTTTGCTCGCATTTCAGACCAAAATTATGATCATTTTCTAGGATTCCTTCTCTTTGTCAAAACCTGATGAAATGACATTAAACCTAACTCCCTCACTATAAATAATTATGACTGGCTCTCCGCACAGAAAGGTTTCAGGTGAAGGCTGTTTCCCAAAATGAATAGAATTGCAAAAGACTCCATATTTCATTACTGACAGCTCTGTTTATGTAGAAGGCTCCGTTAACTATTTGATTGATTGATTGAACTTCTTTTATTTAGACTGAAGGTATATTTATCATGTGCCTTATTTGTTTTACATCCAGTTGATGGCTTATATATTTCACATGTAAATGAATAGCTGTATTATTATGTATCAAGAAAGGTCATTACTTAAATAATGATAATAGCGGTAGGAAGGTATTAGTTCCCTAAGATAAAGGTAGGTTCTTCGCTTCAAATATCATAAAGAACTTATGTATCTTCAAGCTGGTTATGTTCTTTTTTTCATTATCATGCATTCATAAATCATAATTACCCCATAACAATTTTGAAAGCACCACTTCATATCATTTACAACACTGAACTGTCATGTATATCAGCATTACATGGTTGAAAAAGTAGAGCATTGGTAAATAGGTGCTATGAACCCTATTCTAATTTCATCAAACTAAAATATTTATCAGGCTGTCAGTACATAAAGATGTCAACAAATGTTGAATGGTATTAAAAATCTCATTGTAAACTATCATTAGCTTTGACCTCATTAAAACTATGTCTAATGTATATACAAGTATCACATATCAAGTTGATTTGTTTAGCTGTGTTCCTGCTAATTCTCAAGCTGAATGCTAAATGGGCTGGACATGTATTGTAATGTTTCTGTCATTTTCATATCTAGTGCTTTATGGTGACAACTAGTCCTGTAAAGGACACTTTTAGTTTTTTGATACATTATTACATGCCGGTGTTCATAACTAGTATACAATAATTAGACTTATAACATTAGGACAGTAATGCTTTTGTTCTGTGGAATGAAAATTAGACTGTGAACCTTATTACTAAATTCACATTGAAGTGATAACAATAGCACAGTTACCCTTTTAATGGTTGCATACTGCTTTAATGATTTTTGATATCATTGGTTGTAGTGTTGCATGAAGGCAGCTCCTTGGAATGACTTGTCTCTGCTATGTCCATGCAAACACCTTGGTCATCTATTATCCCAAAGAGTAATTTGCAAAGCTCTGTTCATGCATTATTACGACAAATGGTACAAAACATTAGAGTACAATGCAAGATCTAAAGTGCTAGAAGTGTGGTTCTGCTGGGGCGAGATAACAGTAGGACCTGGGGTGTCTATAGCCTGCCAATCTGACACCTTGCTGAAGACTAAAAATCATTCTAGATTTAACACTTCCCGAGGTATTAATTAAGAGGATTATCTATTGGGGTGAATATTAAGTGAATTAAAAATCAATGAAACGTTTAGACGGAGAGAGATAGCACAAATAAATAAACTAATAATAGAAGAAGCTTATTAGCCCTCTTGCCAATTTGAATATTGTATTGAATTTTGGCCTAGGAGTCTCAGGTCTAACTCCTATTTATTACTATGGGGAAAAGAAGGTCTAGATGGTACCAGAATTACTCTCACCGTGGCATGTGCAGTGGCTGACTTTCTGCTGGCTGGTGGTGGTGACCTCTGAGGGTGACCTATGACCCTAGAATGTCACCTCCTCCTGAGCTGACGGTGTGATAAGGCACCGCCCCTGGTGATGTTTAGAAGTACTAATTATTTCCCTCTCCCTCTGTATATCTACTCATAAAGATTTGCCTCTAGTGACTCACTGCATGTACTATTTGGAATGATGTATCCAGAATACATAATGATAGGAACCATTGTCTATCCTAATTTGGAATTTGACAAGGGCCCTCACAGACTGAAATGAGGTAAAAAAAAAAAAGGCAATGTTAGACCTTTAATAATTATTACCCAGAGATATTGTCATACTGAATTTGAGTATGACGTTAAGAATTAGCGCTCACACTTAAGCCTTGGGCAATACATTTCTAAAAAATTGGTTGCACAATTAGGAAATGTGGGTCAAATCAGGTACAGTAATAGGATGTAATAGCTTGCACCTTTTGACTATTCACTATGATGTTTTGTGCCAGTTGCCTCCTAACATTATTTATCTAGTGTTTTCCCCCCCCAATACATTAGCGTGGTTGTCCAACACTCCAGTGCAGTCTGAGGGATTGCCTGGAGTTCATCATTGGGAAACTTTGCATTCACCTGTCAGATTTGTAGAAGGTAACCAGGTACTAGATTACCACACAATTTGCTACCTGAATTGCCCCTGAGCTACCCACTCATTGACCTTCCACTTTACGTCATCACATTTAATAAGTTTGCTCATATGCTGCTTCTACTTTCATGCTCACTAATATCTTATTACTCACATCAAGTGCTGGCTGCCTGACCTCCCACTCACCTAATACCACGATTATATGATGGACTAATTAACACAAGGAGAGAGCTCCCACACGTTTTCAAGGAAACAAGTGCAATGGTTACCCTATATACACTGAGAGTGATTTATATTAGTGTCTAACATATATCTTTTAGTATCTCTCTTTAAATGTGTTAGATCTAATACCTGATACCATTGTGAAGGTCTGTAGAGGAGTTGATCCCAGGTATTTATATGTAACAATTAGTTTAATTTGATATAGGTACAGGCAAGCTATCATTCGTGAAACACTACCTCTGTATATGTATGTATGTATACATGTACAAGTTCTGTGTGCCTACTTGTACCAAATATGCCACTTTTAATGACGTACTCTACATTGTCAGAGGAAATGCCTTTCTATTTACAGCCAGGAAAGCACTTTCAGGTCTTTTAGATGGCCAATCTTTCTAATGCCTCTATCATGTTTCCTGCTCTTGATACTTGTTTACCGTCTGGTAGTGTCTGGTCTCTGGTAGCTAGCAGCCATTGTTTTATAGCAGGTCTGTAAACCAGACTGTTCCAGAAAATGCCCTCATCAAAGGGCAGAAAGACCAGATAATAAGGGAATGTTCACAAATGATTTATGTCACCTGCTAGGGGGTGGGTGGTGGGTTTTGGGATTAGTGACGAAAAGTGACATGGGGGTAGGGGGGGGGGGGGTCTCAGGGTATATGTGACATCACCTTTTCAAGTCAACAAATATCTATGAACAAAAATAACAATATGTAGTATGGATAAAAAAATGACTAATTAGGATAAGGGAATTCCCCTGGTATTGAGCATATCAGTATTAAAACTGATGTCAATGTAACAGTATCTCTGTTATCTAGCTGGAATGGCAAGTAATTGGCCCTTGTCACAAGGTGCAGAAAGGGACTAGTACCAGTCCTCAAAACATTATGTCATGTATATGCTACAACCACTGACAACTGGACATATATGACTTTTTCTCACAAAAGTGATGCCGGTGTAAATGGTGACGTATTGCAGCTGTCCACTTGACCAGCACTTGGGATTCAGAGTGACAGTAATGTACTGTAACACTATACAACAATGTATCAAGGACAAGGATAACTTCAAATTTGGGGCTATTCTGAGACTGCCCATCGAATTTGTTGACCAGTCAAAAATGTCACCTGGTCAAATACATGGCCATTTGCACCTGCATTACTTTCATGACACTGACAGATATTAGTGGGGAGAATTTAGAGACTACGCAGGTTTTAGTATGTATTCATTGATGAATGATTAGATTGTACCGTCATGTCTTAAGTTACCTGTGTAAGACTACATTTAGAGGGTTAGCTGGTGGGGGGTCTCCAAATTTCTTAGGGGGGTTATTGATGGTAGGTGACAAAAGGAGAAGGGGGTGGGGGGTCCTGAAAATGCCCCTTAAAAAGGTGACGTCATTTGTGAATGTTCCCTAAGAGTAAGATGAGGCAGCTGCCTAGCCTGTAGGATCTCAGAAGGTTTAGTGTGGACTATGAGAGGTTACCTGCTATGGCCTTTGAGAGGTTACCTGCCTCAGGAGGAAGGAGCAATGATGTTGCACCTAAACTGACTTGAGACCACAAATCGTTTTTGCTCGATTATATATGTTTTGTTAACATTCAACCGCTCAATATGTTATCTGCACCCTGTCAAATAAAACTTAGTTTAACCTTAAGTGCCGATTTTACATATAGTGGCTTTATAAAGATATTGACATGCATAGACTTTTTCAGCACACCTTAAATAAAGGCAGACCTTGACAAAATATCCTATGCAATGTGAAATAGCAAATTATTATAATTCACAGCTATTAGAGCCACCAAATTCTAATCACATGTATGGCCATACAAGTGATAAAAAAGCGGGCTATTGGCTTATTACCTCCTCAGTAGTAAGAGCTAGTTCATGGCCAATAAAAAAACATATTATTATTCTCAGTGAACATCATTCTAGAAACAGTGGCATAGGCCCCCATGAAGTCTGCATGAGAGGTTCATGGAAGGTTCATCCCTAATTAATGTTCCTGGAATACACATGATACACCGAATACTCAGACCTGCTGGCAAGCCCCCCAACTGTGAGATCATCATGGTCCACAATGATGTAATTAATTAAGGTATAGATAATATTTACCGTAAGTGTCATTTACAGGCACTATGAATAAATTTGCATCCTCCTGGTTACCACATTTAACATCAGTGGAAACTCTTGAACATAGCACCAGTCCATACATTTTATTGCCCTGCTAATTTACCCAAGAGATTTTCTATCCTGACCAGATATGGGCTCATTAGGGAAGCCCTTGCCAGCAGGTCCCAGATTCAGAATAGTAAATGTATGCTGGGTGCTGCCATGTTATGCCTGCTGGGTAGCCCATGTTGACATGTAACAATCATCTAATTATATGTAACTGGTCTGTGTGTGTGGTAGTTCTTTTAGAAAAAAATGATCACTAACAGTACCCTTTCGTCACCTCAGACTCTTACTACTAGTAAATCCTATTGTAAATATTTTACTTCTGACAAGTGGAGTCTTTAATAACTGCCTACAGTCTTCTTTGAAATGTAAATCACTTTACTTACTTCCTCTGTCTTGCCTCAGTCACGATATGTCTGAGGACATTGCTGGCAGCTGGAGGTCATTAATACATGTCACCTACACGTGTATTCAGTCTTCCCTGTCATGTTTGGCACCAGTTCTACGCCTTTTTTTTCACTCCTAACATAAACTTATTTGCTGCATAGTCCTGGTTTCAAATGTCTATTGGTTTAGAATCAGCACCCTATAGATGGTGATTGGCCCTGAGGACGATTGGCCCCATGTCTAATGGCCCTGTTGAAGATTGGCCCCCATTATTTATGGCACCCTGATTTAAACATACCGAGTCTACCCTATGCCGACAAACAACATAGTACATGGAAGCTATTCTAGGTGGCCCTTAAATGGATATAACTAAAGTTAGTCTGGATGTTAATGTAGTACAAGTCACCAAACCACGCTGCCACTGTTGATAGTCTCCTGATATCACCCTCTTACAAGCCTGTCACCAGAAAATCAGACCAGAAATTAACCTGTGTATTATGATGATTGGACTAAGGGCCCAGTCAAAATAGTAAACATAATTAAGTGGAGATTTACTTTGCCACGAAAAGTAACTAAGAGTGATGAAGAAGATGGAATACCAGATATATGTCTGGATATCTATATTATGATGTTGGTTCGGAAAGATTTGGCTTACGAGCATATAATGTACAGCAAAGCGTATTGATAACCAGAAAAACAAAATAATGTTCAGAAACAACTTGCTTTCTGTGAATCAAGAGATCGCTATTTGTGATTTCTCCTGTTCAAGAAGAGACAAATAGGAGTGGAGGTCTTCCTGTCCTTTTCCTAAGGGGATTATCCTGCTGTCCTTGAGTCTGGCCTCAAAGGCGCAAATCTGGGTACCCCTCCGGTGACAGTAGGAGTGGAGTCGGGACAACTACTCAGCACTGTAAATAGGGATGGTAGGGGTTAAAGCACCCAACTAATCCCTTCCGCCACAGAGAGCATTAATGGTATATGAAGAAGGTGGGGTGCTGTCTGCAAATCCTGTTCCTTCTTAACCCTTCAAAGAATGCATGCATAGTGCATTAAAGGGCATCTAGTCGGCATGGTACAGCTGAAAGATAAATGACACTCACACTTTCAGCTTCTATCATCAAGTTTGTTTCAGCATTATTCATTTATGCATCCCTAGCAAGTTACTCACCAGAGCTGTATTCATTCATCCTGGCATGCATAGTGCATCAATGCACTATACTTCCCATGGAGGGTTGAGATGATGCAAGATATTTTCACCCATTTTGCTTCTATTTTAGTTCATTTCATAATTCTATTGTTTATGCCCTATTTATACATTAATTAGCTGATCCTAGGAGTGCCTGTAGCCATCGATCCTGTAAGATTAACATGATGCATGTTTGCAGGCCTGGTATGGGCATAATTATGTAATCAGTTGGTAACTATAACGACCCTTAAATATGACATCAACCTAATACAGATGTACTATGTATAAGTTACACTAAACTTGCCCTACCTGATGTGATTTGCTATATCAATTGGGCAAATAAAGAGGAAGCCTAGTCGTAGGTCAAACAGCACCAAAGATGGCCCCAGAAAACTTGTCCAGCACGTTAAGGCTGCATTTAGTCAATAGGCCAAATGTTTTACATGTTCTAAAGACCCTTTTCCATGCAACATAATTCGTGTAAGCATAATTCTCCCTCTCACCTGTCCCGTGCACAAGCACACTCCATCTAGTAAACCAACTTTTCCCTGCTGATTTGGCCTAATTGGTTGTGCTCATATGATACTCTTTATACTCTGCTTGAGGTCAGATGAGCTGTTTACACTCAGGCGCCCTGCTTTATCGTGACATGAACTCTGTTGCCTAATGCTCTTTGGATGGGATGGTTGGTATAATAAATCATCCAGTAAACCATCCTAGGCCCTCCTATTCAGGCAGATTCTATTCGAAATGTTTTTCTTTACATCTGCTGACAATGGCCTATTTTTCGGATGGCTTGGTTTATGGATCTGTTGAAATGACTGTGGCCAGAAGGTAATGACCAAAGTAATGTTATTTTCAATCACTTTTATCTGCACTTCCATATATCCTTAAGCAAATTTTTACATCTAAAATACTCAGACAAACTTAGACTTTCCTAGTCATACCATGTGTTAATAACATGTTGTGTAACATCAATAACCCCAAATATGTCGATAATCTTGATGGTTCTGGAATGACGACCAGAAAAGCGCTTTACTACTCTGAAATAACAGATGCATTACAACATAACAGATACAATTTGGTGCACCCTATAGATACAAGGTTGGCAAAAAATATATACCCTAATATTATTACCCCTTCGGTGGAGCCCTGATTCATTCATTATGCTGATATTCTGGAATACAGTCAACTTAGTCTTGTATATAATGTTAGTTCTGGAAGAGGATACATGTTCCAGCCCTGACTGCATCAATCAGAGAGGACCTAGGACTGGCACTTTTATTGAAAAGAATTGATATCATCATAACCTTATAATCAATACTTTACATTTTATACTTTTGTATCAACCTTAAATGTATACACCAACATAGACATAAAGATAATGTTTGATGGTTGGCAACCCCTCTAGTAAGATACAATATCATCAGTTCAAGAGAACCCAATCTGGCCGTGAGGAAGCTACAGCATGCTCATGGAGAGGAAAATGTCATTGACTCTGTGTTAAATGATAGGGTTTCACCAAGATAGTCACCTAAGATTTATAGATAGCATGTTCGAAGTTCAATTAACAGGACGCAAGCAGGAAGAAATCTGCAAATGATAGTTACTAGTAAATCCTACACCAATGGGCAGCTATGACTGCTATGTTATTTATGGTATATCTATTTGTAAGTTGTTATGATTGAACATCAGATGGTTCTACTACTTTTCATAACGTGTTTAGTTGTTCCTTAATGAGTACCGACGGTTCGTTACATATACCGTCGTTAACACATACAGTTCCATATGGAGGTTACGGATGTTAATGATCGTGTCATAACTGGTTTCATAACTGGTTACTATTGACCACTAGATGATGCTACTGGTGGTAGTCATGTGACAAGGTTGTCTATAAGTTAGGCTGTCCTCTCTGCTTAGACAGTCAGGTTTGGCTGCTGGCATAACCTCCTGTGCTACGGGCAATAGCTATGCTGTAGTTATTCTCTTCTCTTACTGATATTATCCCTGGTTATACTTCGATGTTGTTACCGTCGGTTCTGACATATATAATATCTGAGTGTTTTTTACAGTAAATTCGATGTATATGAAACCTTGATTTAACCCGTGTCCAGTTGTTGTCTTCACTTGTAGGTTAGACCAACTACAATTTATTGAATCAATGTCATGGTATGGGGTATGTATTTTATCACAAAATCTTTGGGTGTCTACACTGCTGTACACTGGTTTGATATAGATATCTCAGTTGGATAAAGATAATTTGTTGCCTGTACAGTCTAGAGAGCCTCCTGCAACGTTCCTGTCTTTATTCTGCGGCCCCGCCCCCATACTCTGATTTATCCTTTACATAGAACACGCTTTACATGATATGCACATTTCAGACACACAGTTATATAGTTGTAACAGGCATTCTAGACATATAATATACATATCTGTCTAATTATTTTTTATAAATCCTCGAGCCACCTTACAGTAAGGCAATACCAGGACTGCTATTGCCTCACTAGGGGAATGTGGGAGGGCGGTTTGCCTGGCTCTGAAGGGAGAGACCATCCCTGCCTGAATATCTTTGAAAAGCAGCAAGACAATGTGGAGTCCGTTCGGAAACATCACTGATCTGAAAACAGGTATGTGCAGGCACTACCAGCACATGCAAAAGGGATTAACCATAGTTTCAAGCACCAAAGAAAGACTCTATAGGTCTGCATTCCTCCCACTTCTTCTTTTAGACATGAGGGTCCAGAAACAAAGGATAGAACGGAATGCATTAACCAAGAAATATAGTATGTCAAAGTACACTTTGATGTTTAAGTGTATCGCTCACATAACAGTGAGATTACAAACCTTTGTTTTCTGCTGATGTTTATGTGGGGTAGATAGCCACTCTAATTTCAAAGATGTACACCACTGTATGGCTGTATGGAATATTTTTTTCTAGAGGCGTCCCATTGTATCTATGGGACTAAATATAGGGAGCATTAAAGAACATTAGAGGAAGGGGAAGTTTATACAAGTATAGAGCTGACAGGTATTCATTCACTTCAATCTCGAGATGCAGGCATTCCCATAGGATGATAAAACAGTCTTTAACTATGAATTCTGGAGGCTTGCGGTAAAACTTGTATTCTTTACAAAGTCTTTACGTTTTCACGTCTGGTCTCAGATGTTCACTTGGATTTCTGAGAAAATGATGATTCTGTTCTAGTATTCCACAACTTTTTCAGAACCTGATAAAACAGGTTGCATTTAATCCCATGGGATATAAAAACACAAAAGATTTTGTCTCACTGAGCATGGAATACTCTCAATGTAACATGATGTGAAGTTGAAAGCTCTTTCTGGGTATGCTTTTCAAATCATCTATGATTTTCCAACCAATAATTCATACAATTATGTTGGCTATTGTTCTAGCCATTTTAAAACAGATCTTTGACTTTTGAGTGTTTTGCATTATAGGAATAAGTGCTAATGGAGCTGAAAGAGAACGTCTTTCCTTGAAGATTTTGAGCCAATATACATGCAATTATAATGATATTGTAGGGGCTTAGTAGTCCCCGCACCTGAGTGGTAGGCCGGCAGGGGTGGCCCGCTCAGGTAGTCACTGCGCCCCTCCCATACCGATCCAGTAACGTGAGACACTGTCTATCTGATAGGACATGGGGATGTAGCTCAGTGGTAGAGCAGTCGCTTCGCAAGCGGAAGGCCCTGGGTTTGAGTCCCGGTGTCTCCGAAAACGTCATTTTCGGAGAAACCGTGTCCCTCACACTGGCTGAGACACCGAGCGCACTCGGTGAAAATGTTGAGAAGTCGGCAGGAAGCATTCTAACTTGCTGGTGATTGGCCACCTGCTGGCGGTTGGTAGTTGGAGGAGCAGGTAGTGAAGAGTAGGTCTCCAGTACGGGTAGTTGGATACGCAGTTAGAGACTTGGTTCCAACAATGATTGGCTGAATCAGTATGGTCAAGGATTACGCTAAAGCTGAGAGGGTGTAGTGTAGGGGCTGAGTAGTCCCCGCACCTGAGTGGTAGGCCCGCAGGGGTGGCCCGCTCAGGTAGTCACTGCGCCCCTCCCATACCGATCCAGTAACGTGAGACACGGTCTATCTGATAGGACATGGGGATGTAGCTCAGTGGTAGAGCAGTCGCTTGGCAAGCGGAAGGCCCCGGGCTCGAGTCCCGGTGTCTCCGAAAACGTCATTTTCGGAGAAACCGTGTCCCTCACAATACGATGAAAATATGTGCACATTCTGAGCTAAGATTAGATGTTTACAGCTACTAAGACGTAACAGGAGGCTTATTTAAGGCGGTTGATATACATACTGCAGGGTAATCTGGAAAATGTAACAATGAAGGAATTCATTTTGATCCAAAAGTACATGCCACAGTTTAAAGATGCCAAAGGGACACATCATACATATTTTCTCAGCGTATCAATGTAATTGCAAAAAGAGGAGAAAAACTAAACTTGTACAAAACCACCTTACAGTCATGAAATCAAGTCATCCTTCATTAGATGTCTACTTCCACTTGAACACCCACCCAGCATTGTGCACTGTATCTGTGTCCATGCCCAACTGAGCAGCACCCCTCCCCTGATACCACACAGAATAGAATTATCACTTCATTTTTATACATGACCACTCAATGTCACAAAGAGGAACGTGCTTTTCTCCTCATTCTAATACCACCAAATGGTTGCATGTAAGGCTGACAAAGGGTTCTTCTGCAGAGTTTTTACCCAATTACCTCTCTATGGACAGTGAGAGCCTTTAAACATGTATTGCAGCACGTACTGAATGAAGTCCACCTTCGCCCCCTTGCTTCTATTTTAATATTGGTGCTCCGACAATAATACATATTTGCAGCTCTAATGAGGACCCTCGCTGTCCAGAGTTCAAACATCATGTAGACCTTCAGGGTTGATCCACTCATAGATGATAAGCATGCTACTTGAATGCAGCCCTGGCATATAACTATGCGTTGGTTGCATCCATGCATCATGATGGCAAAGGATATGGCATATTAATGTACTATGTTGCCCTAGGAGTAGGTTACAGCTTCAGAGAAACATGGTAGTCACAATGATGTAGCCCTGTAACACGACCTGGAGCCCTCAGGGAAAGGGGACTGCTGACAAATGGCCACAAGGACAACTGGCGCTCTAATTGTAGGCCCTTTAATTCTTTGGCCATGTGATGATAGGTCCGCTGAACATAGACCTAAAGAGATGTCCAATCAAAATATTGAGATTACATGATTAGAACTGGTAGGTTCACCTAACCCTTACTCTCTCTAATGTTACATCCACATACTAACGTCCAGCCACACTTAACATAATAGGTTTAGCAAAAAGGCTTTTTGTTTGCGATGTTATGTTGCATGATTTGGCTTGGGATGTCAGTGTAGGGTGGTAGTATAGGGGGACAGCTCAAGCAGAGCCGATGTTGGTTCTCGGTTTAATAGGGGAGGGGTAGAGTAACTTCTATTTATTTTACCAGAGATTTGCCAATTCTATAACCAAAGGCTTTGGCTGTTTACTCACTGTAGAGGCATCATAGTGATTAAGAAATACATAAGTGATGCTTTGAAACATCAGTTGTGTGGGAAGTGTCAATCCCATCTGCTTATCCCCCTACCTGGAATAAGTTTATAAGTGAAGAGTCCCAATAACTAAAGAAGGAAGTGACACATTTTGACATGGATAAGGAAGTTACAGATAGTCAGGCCCTGTTGACAGAAGTAATGCTTGTTAAAGTTTGAGGCTGGCCAATTCAACCCATTCAGGAAAAGTTTATTTAATGTGTGTGAGTACCTTCTTCTAATTAATCCAGGGTTTAACCTGGCCTTTTGATATTCAGTTTACACTTCCCCTACCCCTGCCTATCTTCCACCTACCGGAAATGAACTGGTCAGGGGTAGAACAGCAATACAGGCTTCACAGGCACTCTTGAAGTTAAGGTCAGTAGTGCATCTTAAAAGCGACGTCCTAGTAGTAGTGAGCCTTTAGTATTATGTATAATTAGATAAGGCCTATGGATGGTGGTGTTAATGTTATGTGTTTCAACCACAGTTAACTACATTGGGAACAAAATAACTGTTTTCACCTAACAAACGAAAATAAAGCTGAAATGGGTGGGGCAATAATTACAACATGTAATTCTAATGCATTTTACAAAATGTATTCAATGTTAACACGGTGTTAACCACTTAACCAATTAACCTAGTAACAATTTATGGGCTACATAGCAATTTAAAGCACTTTGTCCTTTGTTGTCAAGACACATCTTTACAGTAACTTCCTAGGGCTTCAACTATCATGACAACACTACATGACCAATAAGCTCTCAGAAAGGTGGCATGGGTGTAGCCCTAGCACATAATGCCAACAAGAAGCATTCTGCTGTACACCTCCATGCGACCCTTGAATGTATAATTGAGAAGCCACATCAGAAAGTCAACACCACTGAGGTCAGGGGGATGAGCCTAACAAGCCCCATTGTGGTCCAATACACCATTAAATGAGAGGGTAAGAGGGGCTTCTGGCAGAAGGAAGCAACACATAGTAATGTCAAGTACATAGAGACTGGGCAAGAGCAGCGGAAAAGTGGCTATAGGCTGCCAAACTGATACCTTAAATAAGTTACTTACTTCATCTTCCAACATTGTCATAAAGGAAGGGGGGGGGATTTTGAGGCTCTATGGACATTCGTGTAGTTATCTTGGATTTGGACAGAAATTTCGTTTTGGCCAAACAATTGAAACTTGTACAATATTGAATGTAATTCTAAGATATTGTACACAATCTGTACTGTAGAATTAAAATATAACAGGGTCCTTTATGCATAGGTGCTTAGAAGCACCATAACTTTTTCATTTTGTTTTATGCACCACAATAAAATTCTGCTGCGGCTCACTGCAATAACCCACGATTGACAGTCAACTTTTTCGGCCTGGAAGATGATATAATGTTGGTATAACTATCACATGTTTCTTAAAGAGTCTGCATTAGTTGCACAACTCTTTATTTTTATGATGTTGAATTTGCATAAAAGAAATATTTAGTTTACCGCCCATTATCCATAGCATTTATTCAATAAAATGAAGTGCCATGCGCCTTTCCAGAATATTCACATATTTTCTTTTGATCCCATCAGTTTTGTGGCAGCATTTAGACACGTAAGTATCCCATGTCTGATAAGACCAGACTTCCTGGTAATAGGTTTTAATTTTGAGTCTGGGCTCAGCTGTTTACTCGCATTTCCTGCCAAAATTAGGATCATTTTCTAGGTTTCCATCACTTGTTGAAATGCCATTAAACTTGACTCCCCAATCAAAAAACACGTTCAATACAGCGGAAAAGTTCACTCTTCCAGGTGAGCGGGCTCTGGCTGAAGCTGTTTCTCAAAATGTTGAGAATTTCAAACCACAACGTCTGCTATCACTGATTGCCATGTACATGTGGGTGGTTCCATTAACCCTTTAGGGGCCGCATTGTCAATTAATGGGTAATTCTCTTGCGGCTCCTGGTACCAGATGGATACAAATAATAGAAAAAACTAAATGGTTTAAATATTAAGGTTGATTGATTTCTAAAATCTAATGAAATAAATCTATAAGATGTAATGGTAATGTTACGGTCCTGTTGAATAAAAATTACACTGTCACCATGATAATGGGTTCACATTGAAATGATGATAAGAGAGGTATCAATACAACTTGCCCACTCCACAAGTCCCCCACTGCCAACTTGCCCACTGGTTCTCCTGGTCAATTCACTCATTCTCCAACTCGCCCACTCTCCAACTCGCCCATGCCCCAACTCGTCCACTCACCAACTCGCCCACCATGGCTCGGTCAACTTGTCTATACTGGCCCTATGGGGCCGAGACAGTGCAGGGACACTCCCTCATTCTCTGTAGCCACATCCAGGGAATATACACATCAGTTATTGGGAATATTCTAATGTTCTCATTTCGCCGTCAGCCCCGAATGCCTTACTTATAAGAAAGAAATGGCGGTATATGTAGGTTAACCATTCGAATGTCCACAGTGGATTTCTGCCAATTTCTGCTAATGTAGAATAACTCAGCTCCTAATAATTTAGGCCATTTCGTGAAGCAGCCCCCTCAAAAGAAACAACACCACCTTAAGCATTACTTTATAAATTGCAACAAACAGTCTTAGGGTATAGAGCTTGGTCAGGACTAGAGGTGGTCGGGGCGGCCTGCACTGATAAGAACTGAAAGGCTGGGTACAAGCTTGTCCCTGAAAGGTACTAGGCAGGATGTGTCTCATTAGTGATTGTACCCGCAACCAGCGACATGATACTACCCCCTCCTACCTCCACGTGATTAAAGATTGGTGGACGACTTGATAGGTGGGTGACTTGCTGAGGGTGCAAGATGGTAGTTGAAGACTTAATGAGTAGGCAAGTTGACTGGAATTCACAAGAGCACTGTTGGCCCCTTATTAATGGTTATGTGCTGCTTTAATAATATGATTCTATGTCATTGTTTTTGATGTTGCCTGAATTCACCAGTGCTATGCTCTTGCATCATGCTGAGACTTTGGTAAGCCTACAGGTGATCAGCCGGGGCTGCATTAAAGCATAATGACAACGAATCTGGTGTATTACAGTTACATGTAGGATTTAAAGTGCTAGAAGTGCGGCTCTGGTGGCATGAGATAACACTTGGACCTGGGGTGTCTATAGTCTGATAATCTGCCACCTTACTGAAGACTAAATACATTTCTAAATTAAACTCAATCAGTCCATGAGTATCAATTATTTAGGGCAGTTATTCATTGGACAAAATAGTTTGTTATATTTGATTCTTATTCCTTATCTCATATCCACTGATGTGATTTGATCCGTATGGTAGAAGGTGACAGAGAGCGAGAGAGAGGGAAAGGGGAAGACATATTGAAAGAGATATAAAGAGATATAAAGAGAGGAGAACATGCATTCTAAACGAAGCATCTATAGGCAACAGGACAGGGCCACCTTATAGAGAAAATAGAGAGAATGATCATCATACGCATGTTATATTTTGCTGAAAATCCTGGATTGTAGCATTGGTCATGGAGAATCAGTTGGTAGCCGAGGGTTAACCATTTGATGCCCGATTAGGAGGACCCCCATGAGCTGTCAACCCATCATCCAGCTGACGTGGATCATCCAGCGGTGCTCAGTCCCTCTTCAGCTTTATGAAGGGTCCAGGGAAAGGCTATTCTGCTGAGAATGCTCATCAAGCATGGCACTTTAAAGGGCCCTTTTTGTGATTCCTGACCAAAACGATATGTCAATGCTGGCCCTTTTTATTCATGACAAAAATGTATTTTCCCTAATTTGGTATGTATCAAGAGCCAGACGATAACAGATGATTGAATGGAAGTACCTTGCTATCATTTTCCCGGAGTTAACTAAGATTGTAGAGAAATATTGATCCAATGCATAGTAAATGAGGACAGCTCCTCTCTCATCGAATATTTACTGATCGATACGATTTTTAGAAATCGGAGCATAGGGGGGGGGGACATCCAATGTCAGGCTACTACTGTCGAACAATATTTGCAATAATAATACCTTGCTCATTGATGAAATCAGAAACATCCATTTCTCCAGTAATTCTCTGGTAAGAAATGCTTCAAAGACAACCTTTTGAGACAAGATGACAAAAGTGCCAGGCAGAGCAACTAGGTATTTCCTAATAGGAAAGAGAATGACTAGGAGTTTGAAACCTGATGATCTAACTGTTTTATTTGTTTTCCAGTTCCATATTCAGATTGAATTTTACAAATGCCACACTAAATGAAATCACTTAAAAGTCAATTCTGCCTTGGAGCTGTAGTGTCATGATCATCACATTCAAATCCCTATTCTTATCTGAGTGGGAAAGGATGCCTGGATAAGCTAATCTCCCATACATAAAAAGATAAATCATGGATTCATATTTGAAATCCTTATCTCATATTGGCAGGTCTGAATTGCTGCAAAAGTCACTGATTGGAATGTCAGAAATCGAATCATGAGAAGGCAGTGCTACGCACTCAAATGCTTGGGATATGTCAAACCTAGAGGAAGAGCAAGAGAAATCAAAATGGAGGGCATGCCATGAGATACTGGCCTGAGAGGTTGTGGCCATTTGGTCAGTCTGTTAAGAAGCGTGTTATGGCTGTGGAAGATCCTAGGTTATAGTTGCCTGTGTCCTTGACAGTTAGCAATTCATCCTATTGCATTAAAATAGACATGGTAAATTCAGTATGGCAGAGTACCCTGCATGTCTCTAGGACATCTATAACTCTATGTTGAGGGGGCCTGAGGTGGTGGCTGCAGATAACTACACTACCAGCTCATACCTCTCACATCATGACCACCGGAAATAGGCCTCACCTCCAAGCACCCGTCATCATGCCATGTGAGGAGGGGCGGAGGCGGTGGTCTAGATGGAGGCAAAGCAGGCATCACTGAGAACGCAGTGGCATTTTTAACTACGGTGAGGGGTATGATGGATTTTGGGGAAGTGAACCAAAGAAATGTTGAGCCCTTGAGAGGGGGCACAAAATAATGTCACTTCCTTTTAGCAAAATAGGAAGTATGACACTTCTGTTAAATCAGGCATTGCAATAAATTTTGAGTCATCTGGTTCTGCGGAGGGACAGAATTTTAATATTGTAGACCCCTTTTGCGGAAATGTGGTACACTCATATCCAAATCCCCATCCCCTGTTGTCACCAAATGAGCACTCATTAAGCCATTCATATTTATGCTGTGAAATCATCATCACAATCCATAACATGGGTAGGTTGGGGTCAGCTTGTAGGGATTACAAGAATGGTTCAGGTTATACCGTACCTGGTGCTGCAGCTCTTTACTTCCAGACTGCGTTATTGGCTGCAAGGGAGAACTAACCGGTGAGTGGGGAGTAGGAGGCCACTGTGTTATTCCTCCAAGCCCTGGCCTCCTTATTGCAGTGCTCAAGTAGCGAGGCAGAGAAGACCCGCAGAGCTTGTGCAATTAGAAGGGCGCCTTGCACTTATCTCGCCATACGCTGCCTATTCCCCTCTCCCCTTCTGCAAGCCCTTTAAGGGCTGCAATGATGTTACATCGTACTATGCCATTTACTTCATGTTGTATGAACACAGCCCTGGCAAGTGACTCACCAGGTCTATATTCATGCTTAATGGCTAACCTTAGGGAGTGTATCAACTCATACGGTCGGCATGATGCTTAAACGCAGGGCTCGCTAGGGAGTTACTTGCCAGGGGTGTATCCTTGCATCATACAAATAATGCAAAAACACACTATGCGGCCCTTAAAGGGCTACTAAAGTAATCCCCCTTTGCCATATTGCCACCAAGATGATGGTACCAGAATTACTCCCACCTGCGCATGTGCAAAGGCTGACTTCCTGTTGACTGGGGGTGTCGACCTCTGAGATTGACCTCTGACCCTAGAATATGCTGACGGTCTGATAAGGCAGATGACCCTACCGATGTCTACCTATAGTGACTTACTATACCTGGACTAGAATACTATATGTAGATACTTAAATGATGTAAAAGGATGATAGACTATTTAAGATATGTAGTATCATCGTGTTTGAGCATTGTTTTTGAGCAAGTGCCGGTCTTGTATAAATGCCTATGGTAGGGGTTCCTTAAATATCTATTGGTCACTATGAATGAAACTTGAAAAAAGTGTCTTTGCTGTATAAGGCCTATCCTCATCAAATTAATTACACAACCACGTATGGTTAGTCAAATCAGGTAAGGGTACACGATTCAGTGGCTGCCACCTATCACTGTTTACTATACGTTTTTGTTTCAAAAGTTTCACTGCAAGACAACTGTTTACTATACAACGTCTCAATAATTTGGTTGTCCACCAGTGCTGCAGTGCACTGTAGAGCACCCTCTGGAATTCAGCACTGCCCATACATGTAATTAACTACAGGTCTGACAACCCATCCCTCCACCTAGTGACTGCCTAGTGCTGCATTTATCAGATGGACTAATTAGCACGAGTTGGCAGTATACCCTGAACCCCCCCCCCCCCCCCCGAGTCAAAACCATGACTAACATAGTTAGTCAATCCATCTCAAAAGCATGACTAACACATTTAGTCAATCTATCTTTTATGCCCGAATGTGTCCTAAAATGATCAGAAACCTGATTTTTGTGTTCTCTCTGTTGTGACTCTTCTGTTGTTTTAAGGCATTTGTAATAAATAATACCCCTGATGAAGAACCGAAACTAGTAGACTCGTCACATTTTAAAGGTAGCATTTTGTAGTTAATTAGTATAAAAGTTGACCCTCATTTTGGATAATAATGGGGTAATGATAATGGGGCAAGGTATGTATTTGTAGGGGTACCAATTTAGATGTATTCAAGAAGACCTGTGTTACATGGATAGGACGCGCAGCTGGTGGGTAGGAGCACCTGGAGTGTCGCCTTACCACACTGCTCATCCAGTGAAGTGTGGTTTTGGCACAGCATGGCAGATTCCAAGACACCTGTCTCACCTCACTGTCCGGTTGCACTATGTAAGACATAAGCTATATAAGAGGATCCGCAAAGTTCCCTCCTTAGTTCTTCTCAGGATAAACGCCCATTCGGTACCCGTCTTGTCTAGCCACATAATATTACATGATAGAATATTCAGGCTGGTATGCAAAATCAGCTATGCTGAGTGTCATATCCTAATTGCTGTTGACAGTTATATAATAATATGCACTAAAAACATCTTTGATACTTGTGTGACATGATGCAATCATCTTTGATATTATGATACATTAAACAACGATGGACAAGACTCATCTGTAATGCGGTCAATAAATGATTATATCCCTTCCAAAATATAGCACTATTTGAACAATAGAATCGAGCATGCCTCTAAAAAGCTCTCCTGACTTTGAAGGTCCCTTGTGCCCAGGCTCATATAATATAACCATACATTGATACTTCATATCTTCCAGACTCTGTTAATCTGTTGATACTGTAGCTGTTGGCTATTCTAAAATAGGCATTGGCTATCGAAAACTCCAGATTCGAAAATAGGTTGTTCAGAAATTACACTTTATTCATTTCAGACATACGGCTTGTAATCATACAGACGGATAGTGACAATCAAATATACTTCTGAACACCAGTGGTTTATATATGAACATACAGGAGGTATACGCTCACTCCCATCTTGGTCGACTCCATATGGACCAGACTCCTCAGAGGGAGTTCTGTGTCCAGAGTTATTCACCAGTGCGTCTATCTCCTCCTGTTCCTCCCCAGAGGGTAGAACAGAGAAAGACGCAGGGCGACCATGTTAGGAGCAGCAGCAGGACTAGGCCAAAAGGGTACAACAGAGTTCGAGGAATCTCTGTTGTGGAGCAGTCAGGCTGGCCAAAGTGCACAGCAAGACTGGGTCCTCGATTAGCAGAACCTCCAGGTTTATATACTGACACTTATGTGATGCTCTCCATTACGCGTAAACACTTGAGTTCCCGAGGAACTCCGGGTAACCTTGCACCGGTTCATCCGGACCGACAAGGTACCCGGGACATCTCGGGTGACCCGTGGCGGTCTCGGCTCAATGCATATTACCAGGCGCTCTACCAATCCTCAGGTGCATGCTTATGTAACTACATACCCGGCACTGGACAGGAGTGCGGCCTGGATACATGGCAACACACATACTCAATATAACCCAAACTGGTTCTATAGAAATAGTACAGCGGCGACCCACTACAATACAATAAAAGGACCTGCTGCATTCAAACTGAATTTTAACATGTGTTTGACTCATACTTTTACACCCACTACATATTTTACAATATGCTTCAAGTAGAAAATCATGAATAGTTTACTCATGTTACCTTATATTTCTAAAGTTTTCTCCTTTGCACAATTACCGTGCAATTAAATAGGCAATATTTGATGATTATGTTTATAAGTATAATTTCCTTGTTCATGTATTTTAGATCCTTCCATACTTCGGAGGTGTTGTTTAATTCATAATGATTAATTCAGGTGATAAACATGTCCTACACTATTTGCCAAATACAAAAAAGGAGTGCTAGTGAGTGGCCGAACAGAGAAACATAATATAGTAAGCAAAGGGATAGCACTATTCAGTTCCCCCAACATTGTATCGAACATGGCACCTGCCTCGATGGCAGCATTAATTACCGGAAGGGGGGATTACTCAGGTGGTGTTCGTCTGGTAAGATAAATGTAGTGGGACTTTCAATCTCTCAGGATCTTCTCTTTTTCTCTTGTTCTGAGAACGAGTAGGAAGGACTAGCATCAGTCCATTGCTGAATGATATCTTGATAACTGGTATATTATGAGAAGGGTGTAGCTATCCACTCAATAATTAGTCCATGAGATAAGCTAACTACATTATTCCAAGAGATGGGGTAGTAGAGTAGACCTTAATATGGGTAATGGCGTGTTGGTGGTGGTCAAGCTAATTGAGGGATGGGGCATAAGTGACTGTTAATAGGAAAGCGAGGCAGGTGCCATGTTGGAAACAAGGTTGATGGCTATCCAGTTCCTGGATTCAGAGCCAGGTGATGCTCTCATGTTGATATCGGGGTCGAGCTTGGTCATTTCAAAATGAATGGGACGGTTAATCAAGGTCTTTACAAGGATCCTCCCTTGGAAATGTAGGGTTCAATAAATGTACATACCTAGATCATGCAGGTTTCAACTAAGGGAGGATTCAACTGAAGACAATGAGTTAATGTTTATTTGGTTATTGGATGTAGGGAAGCATTTGATGTACCCAGTACTGCTGTTTTCTTCCTTTTTTCTTTTTTTTTCTTGAAATATCAGAACAGCCAAATAAATAAATATTCGTATCAGGCATATCAATAGGCACAAGTTGAGAGTCAAGTTGAGAGGTAGCTATCTTTTACATTTCGTTTTAGTCTGATGTTATATCTAAAGTGGGTAACAGCATCAACTGTTAAAGTTTGGCATTTTCTTTAAGTAGCTAAGTAAATTACTTTAATGGCACCTTATGTTTTAATACAGTATAGGGTGTCCTTTCCCGGAATGATTGTTCCATTTGAAAGTGTTGCTGCAGCAATAACTCCCAGAGCTCAGTTATTTCGGGATAGATGGGATAATCAACTAATAATTTAAAAAGAAACAACCTATTTTTACCATTGGAAAAGCTTTCATCTTAAGCTCCTTTTGATCAGGTCCAGAGGTGCTATATGACTGTTGAGACAGAAGTAGGAGTATTTCTGTGAATAATATCGAATGTAATGCCATCTTTTCAGTTTTTGATAAATTGAGAAAATAGTGGAAAATGTCGCACCATTTGATCAGGGATTCTAGAGAGCACAAGGGCTGATGGTAAAAGGTTAATCGCCATTACAAGGAATAACCATCTTACCAGACATGGTGTCTTACATGTAGTTTTCCAGAAATCCTAGCCGGGATTAATGCAGAACTGCAACATACAGGAGCTCAGTAAAAATGGATTACATATATGTAATCGTGTTATTTACACAAGTGAAATATCAAAGATTATCTCATTGAATTTGACAGTCATTACCCTTTCATTGCATCAAATATGTTGCTCGCCCAAAACATCAAAGCACTTCATCGGACACGATTCCGCAAAACTTGCTCTCTGGACCTGATTAGTGGAATGAATATTACACACAGAAAATATTTCTAATTCAAACTACATTTATACCTATAATGCAGAATTCAAATATCCTTACAACCATTCACTACGAACGGCTTCATGCCTTATCACATGTCTTGTAAACTACTCTGCAGCCAACAGGTAGTTCCTATTCAGCTCAATATTCCTTAAACCACTTACCTCCGCTGTGCTTGAAAAGCTTCATCTACTCATATTTCCAAGAGGGAGTGTCTCTGTGTGAGTTGCAGAGCTTTCTTAGATTGGCGTGCTCGGGCCAGCTTGTGGTAAAGAGTCATTTGCTAATACCACCTGTATGTACAGTTTAATTAATGGTAGCCATCACTGTAAGCCTACCTTTTACTGCCAGACCCATTTAAAAACTATATTTTCCAAAGGCCAGGACAGTGTTCCAAAGGCCAGGAGTGACAGTGAAAACTGTGTTTTGAATGCTTTCACAGTCGGTACATTGAATAGCCCTAGAGCTTTCTCTCCCTGTGTGAGTGGGAAGGACATGGTACCTACACAAAGGACAGGCAACATCTATACTGGCTAAAACCGAACACTGTGTCCATTTCACATACAATACCTTGAAAGGGAAATGTCTTAACCTTTTCTTCTATTGTCTGCTGATTTGTCATTGTTATTGGAAAGCACCCATGCCCCAGATGTAAGTTTTCACCCTAGGGTGCAGTTCTTCACTATCTCCTTTAACTCTGAATATTCTTTCTTTGATTGCCCCTTTTGGAAATCTCTGAAAAAGAAGTTATTTCGGAACCTCATCCTCTAAAATATGTGTAATTTTACAAGGACAGGGTATTTATTCCCACTCTGAGTAGGGTTTGAAATAAGACGACTGCAATTTGATTCTATAATAAAATTTTCGAAATCCTTATTGGATATGACACAAATTCAAAGTGGGCTTGAATGTACAGAATATTCCTTTGTACCACCAGCACTCTACCAAAGATGTGGGTGGCTTGTGGTGTGCTATTGCAGTGTACTAGTAACATCCCATGTGGCACTGGGCTGGATGGACCTGTCTCTACTTTCCTTCCTCTGCTACTCCACCAGAGGAGCCCCTGTTCCTCCAGGTGACATCTGCCGGGGTTGGTGGGACATGCACAGAGGTCCCCTGGTGGCACTGGGGAGACGTGGAGGATTCTGTTGAGATAGGACGTGGTTGTGGTGCATATTTCTGTAACTACTCTCTGAATCCAAAAAAGCAGTAGTAGAGCTGTATTTCCATTTATCAAATTCCAAATGTTGTAATACATACATAATATAAATGCCACCATCAAGCAGTGAGGTTTTATCTTGCCATAGATGGCATTAAACATTTCAAGATTTAAACATTTGAAATTGTACTCGTCTGAGTCTTGAAATCTTTGTAGAAATAATACCCTATGCTATAATATATATCATAATGTTACCCTCATTTTATTGACAGGAGCCTGTTCTATGGTAGCAATGTTTCAATAGTGTATGATAGGAGAAACCTGAATGCGTTCTAGGATTTTGATTGCATATCAGATTTTGATTGCATATCAGTGTAGAAGCATCTACACCAGCACTGAAATCCGGAATCCTTTAAAGGATATAACATTGCAATGAAGGCTAGAAGATAATTGAAATTAAATTATTATCAAAACATGTGATTTGTTCATGGCACTGTGACTTGACCAAATACATGAGTCGGTAATGATAATAAGAGATTTAGTTATTTGGTAAAAATGTAATGAACACTTTCATAAAATGAGCAAAACTTTTGTCACAATACTTTATCAAATATCCCATTTGATAAGTTTGACTTTGCGGTGATATCATATAAATCATATATGTACACTTATTTACATTATACCAAGAGGAAATTCCTACTCAAACAGCGTCAGGAAGGTTAGTGTGAGGGTTGGGCAGAGGTTGATGGCAGAGATGGTCACTGACATTAAACTGCCTTCCCTAATCAGATTAAATGGGTTCTACCAACAGAAAAGGCTTCATCGCTTTCCATTTAGTAAAGTTCGCTAAAGATCTTTGAGGGGTTACATGGTTTTACCTATTTCAGACCTTAAATAAGGCAGCCAAAAGGAGTATTTTCTCATGATAAAATCAAGATAAATCCATGCAGCTTAACCCTTTAAGGGCAGCCAAAATTTTGTAAACCAGCTGTGGAGGGCGGAGCATTTTGACAGGAACTTCCCCTCGGCCGAACCTTTGGTAAAACCCATAGAGTTATGATGAGTTGATGCTCGGCCAGCCATGGCATCAACTAAAGGTGATGCCCAGCCATAAAGGCCTAATGCCTGACTAGAAAAACAAAGGTATAGACTTTCTAAATTGTCTTTTTGTGGCAGGTCCCCTATCTGTCTATATGGTAGGGAACATTTTAGGACCAGTTAGGTGTGACATTTACTGGATATCAAATATGGTGTGTAGTTGAATGTACTGTGCTATCTTTTTGTGGATCGATTAGCCCAATATAAATGTAGCCCTGCCTATAATTATATCAATGTCAAATGATAATCTGATTTTCTATGTGTGAACATATTCCAATTCAAAAATTCATGGAAAAGGGAATACTCTTTACCTAGCGCTGAAGTACCTATGACCTAGCTTGTACAGTGCAGTTGGGATGGGAATCGAATATGGCTGTCCCTCTTGATGGGATTTGATGGGTTCCATCCCCTGGAGGGCTTCGTCCTCACAGGAGATCTTACCTCTCTCAAAATTGATGTTGCCAGAGCCAATCGGGAATTATGTGGTTGCTGGAATCAAATGACTGTCCAGTTCTTATATTATTGTTCCCCGCTTCCTTCCCTGCCATTTACCACAAACCCTATATCAAGCAAGATTTTTAGGAAATTCAGGTTCAACTGATATCTATCTAATACTAACCTGGATTAAGCTTGTTGGTCTTTTCATAATCAAGCCATTATGCACTCCATGACCCTAACATACACAGTGTCTGTTTCTGGTTTATAGAAATAGCACAACTGTGGAATGAAAAAAAAGGATAACCTAACTAGTCTCAGTGACCCATATATTATAAGGAGTGTAGTTCAGGTCACCAGCTCGGCTTGAGAGATGAAAACTAGAGCTGACCAGTGATGAGTCGGTATGTGCAATGTAGAGTGACAGGTGACACCTGTCTATCGAGTGTGTCGAGCAAAGAGTTATGCCACACCTAATAACGCTAATTGGCTATTTGATCTGACCTATGTCACAACCATTTGCATGTTTCATATAAAAGCTAATTCTTTCCTATATGATATTGTGAGGTTAATGAGCAATCAGTGTATCTTCAGGGACAACATGCAATGGACACTTTTGATGGATGTATTATCTGCTTGGATGATGCTTCCTATGATCAGAAGCAGTAACACCATATATTATGCAGTAAATATATAGACAAAGCCTGTCGCATGGCCGTGAAATACGGCAGTGGATTATTTCATGGGGCGTTCTTTGCTTAAATTAATGCTATTGCCTTCATGATATTTTATGATAAATAACATGGTAATGTTGGCATCACAAGATAATAATATTAGAAAGAACAGACATCTCGAGGCTGTGAAATGCATTTCATCAGCATCGAATACTGTTGACCATTGTACCAACATGTGTATAATGAACATTGTCAAAGGAAAACCACACTCTTTTTTCATGATGGCTGTTCTCAATATTCTTGGTATTAAGATATATGATTCCGACATTCCAAGTAAAGCATAGGCTATTAGAAGCTAAACAACAGGTGTTTCTCCTGCAGTCCGTGACTTCACTGGCAAACACATGAGGTGCTGCATTGTTCAGGCCTGGAGGCTCTCACCAAACGACTTGATCTTCCAATCAGAATAGTGAAGTGTACAACATCATGACATATAGGACACTTAAGTCGTGTTATTGAGTTCTGTTTGTCAAGAGAAATCTATAAGCAGCGTCAAGAGAAACCTACAAGGGGCATCTGATTTGAGACCAACAGTGCTAGTGCTGTACAGGCGCTACTGGAAGGTATTCCGCCAATGGTGACATCATATACTGCAGTAGATGTGCCACTTTCTGGTGGCACATAATTCTAAAGATTATTTCACATTGATAGGCTTCTGGCATTTTTTAGAGCCAGTTTCTATCATTATTAGTTCCAAAATTAACCATATATTTATTGAGCATTGCGGCACCTGTCTCTCTATGTTCATAGCCATATTGTGCGAAAGGTAGATTTTACTTCATGGTATTTTTAAATTGTTTATATTTTTAAGCTGAACTTGAGTTTTTGAAAGAAATAGTTTTCTAGTGATTTATTCACCAAAACACACTAGATATAGCTACTTTGACCAGCCGAACCCATTGTATTCAATAATAAAGATATCCATTTTACGTGGCCAATCCTGGAAACCCCACTCTTTTAATTTCATATATTGATTGCATACGATATAAAGAACAAATAAGTCAAGTTTAACGAAAATTGTTGTCAAACAATTTTTGGGTCACCTTGAGGCGTTGTTCTCAAGTTCAGATGAAGGTCACCGTGAAAATATAGCTTGCAATTGAAATAATGCCAAAGAGAATCAGTGGTTGCTCATAATTATGGAGCATAAAAGATCATACAGCATTACATAGGGTTCATTCCTCACGATCACATAGCATAGGATCCCATGTAGACCTATAGCAATATTTACAAAGATAAGGGATGCATTTTCTAAATCGTTGCATATGTCAACACAAACAAATACCAATTACTAAGTCAGGTTTTCCCAATGATGATGTTATCACTTTAGAACGCAAATATTGGCTTTAATATTTATTGTCTGCACCAGACTTTGATGTTCATCAAGTACGATTATTTCTTTGGTGTAAGGAACATTTATAATAACAGCAGCTTTAAGTCATTAATGTTTCCGTAAAGGTGCAGGCTGTTTGCAGCATTTTGATGTTTCCATAAAGAGGAAAGTACAAAGGCAGATTTTCTCAAAGTCTATCGATTTATCTCGTCTTTGATTAAAAGTCATTAACCTTCATCTCAAAGAGAATTCCTAATGGATAATTATTTAAGACTAACCAAAATGAGCTCATATTAACTCGAGTTTTTTGGATACTTTTCCTCACAATGAGGGAGAAAATGCTAGTGAGTGGCAGATGTGTTGTTGGAACTGCATAGTCATTTCACGCTTTCCATAAAACGTTGTAAAGTTTGTATTGCTACCGTGGAATAAAAACACTCATAGCATACCATTTCTCGATCTCCATTTTCCTTTCAAGAATTTCCTTTTTTTAGACCTAATTTCCTTAGGTGCAGAGCAGATTCCACACTGTGGTGCAATCCGTCGACCAGGCTAAAGTAGGACAGAGAGGGGCACGTTGAGCCACTTATGCACATTTATTTTTTTCAGGACTTTATCAAGGTCATCTGAACTTGGATTTTGTACCAAGCAGTTACCTTTTATCATTGCGCTATATGACGACCCATGGCAAGCCAAGTATGGTCATTTGTTGTATTTCTTTAGATTTTTTGAAAATAAAATCTTTGGGTGGTTCAATGTGCCCCATGCCCTGGGCAGGTTGACCCACCCACTGAGGCACCTCGAACCACATATCTTGAATAGTACTAACACTCAGCAATATGGATTTATCATTGAAAGTTAAGGTGGAAATACTTGGTATTCTTACTTTTGCATAACATTGAATGTGAAAAATGAATATTTAATGCCTAGAAGTCATTAAATAATAGCTTCTAGTTTAGTCACTGGGTTAGACCCTTACACATTTTCCTTAAGGTCAAAATGAACCATCTTCAGAGGATTGCTGCTATATGCATGTGTCATATAAATCTTTAATTATATTCTTGAATGATATAACAGGATGTTCTGCTTCTGAAAATAGATAAATCTGAGAATAAACACACTATGAAAATGCTATGAAATAATTTATTATCATAACTAACAAAACATGTACATTCTATTGTACTTGTATAACCAAAGTGTATATTAATATTGTGTTTCTTTCTGTGTGCCTGTATTCTAATGAACTATGGGTAGTTTGACCCACAGGCCTACTTGTTGGGTTAGCCTATGGTTGACCCAAAGATGGAACTGAGCAATATCATCTCATCTATTGTCTACAAGCTGACAAGGGGACCTTAAAAAGTCTGCCCTCTGGTAATAGTGTGTCCCTCTATGCATTGCATAGGCACGTATGTGGTAAATAATGGAACTGGTTCTTCAAGACAGAGATTTAAGTACTTTGATCATGGTTCAAGGTGCCACAATTTTTGTGCCCCATGCCGACTATCATAGATAAGGTTGATTTAATTCAAATTACATAACACCTTCAAGATTAAAATCAGGTTCTATGCAAGCATTCAGATATATACTTTGACCTCCATATAGATCTTAGCCTGGCAATGTTTTGTAACAACATTAGAAAGAAAATTTAACAATTGCAAATTTTTACTTTCAATGGCATAAATCTTTCATGTTGTCTAAGCTTATCCTCAGTATCCCAAAATAATTATTATGTTGCTGCTCTGAACTGTCTATAAGAGGGTATTGTGGTAGGCAAAATACCCTCCTGATATTTGCATAGATTCTATAGTTAATAACATTAACTAAATCATATCATTGACATTGCACTTTGTACACCCCTGATGTATATCTCTGCATAGAGGAGAAATCAAAGAGGAACAATCAAACATCATGGATTCCTCAAGTACATGGGAGTAGGCGGAGCAACAATTTCCTATCCCAAGTCTAAGCTAAGAACCTGTACCATTTCCCAAGGTCCCCCAGCCCATAGTTTTAACGTTTTAATGTTTACTTTCTGGTAGCTTTTATCACTAATTACCTACCAGGAGAAATTATTTTTTTTTGGAAGGGTTTTAACACGATCTGCGAAAAAGGGCCTTAGTGCAGGGTGCACTAAGGTACCTTTTCCCAGTACAAGTCACATATATTGACCACAATAATGTACAAAGTAATTTCGTGTCCATCGTCGCTTAGATATCACAGAGTCTTAATTCATTTTATAGGTATATATATGATATGTAAAGATGGTGTATAGTAATACGACACAGTCAATAATGACTAGGAAGTAGCACTCAGCATGGCTGATTTTTGGTGCTATTTGAACTGACCCAATAACTAAACTATCCACGAATGGCCCATTGGCAGCAGATGTAAAAGACAAAATTTCTGCCCACATAGGAGGGCCTTGGGAAGATTTCTAAAGCATTTGGTATGCCAACCATCACATTGAAAGGGTATCAGACAGCAGAGTTCATATCATGATTACATGGAGCACTCAGCTGCGGATGGCTCTACTGACCTCAAGCAGGGTTAAGAGCATCATGTGAGCACAAGCAATTAGGAACAAATCATTATTTGTTTGGTGGTTGGGGGAAGGCCATCTTGCTAGACTCAGGGTGCAGTGTGAGGAGAGTCATAATAGGGACATGACAAGGCGGATCCCTATGGATTATAATTATAGTGCATTAAGCAGCCAATCCAGCTAATAATACTATATCTCACACAGCCACAGTCCCTTCCCCAGTACCTCGCTAGTACCTGTGAGCTCAAACAGACTAAATCATTTTCATCCTTTAAATTAATGTTGTTGCACAAGATAAATACAAAAGAGCACTCAAATTGTTTACCCTCAATTCTCATGAAACGTTGTCTATGAAGCAGCATGCATCGCAACATGGCAAATGGAATTGGTGTTATGGAAGTATGGAAATTGTCTTTTACTGTACTACATGAATTGTGAAAATCAAACACCTTTACCCTTTCACCACTGCATCTTTTGGCCGAAAATCTTAAGATTTAACATAGCATTCTGGCAAAACTCAGAAATTCACTCAAGATGAAAACCGGTTTGTTCATATGGAGGAAATTTCTTCATCAAATGTCAATCTAGTTTTACATACAAAGTTAAAACTCCATGGATGTAATTTTTGTTTCTTTTTACAGGTTCCTTGTGAAATTCCCCTTTACAATCTCTATTGATTGTCGTGGTGACATAGATAGTTCCTAATAGATACTAATCCTTTTTACCATGCACACTGACCAGAGATAGAAAGAGAGACATAGTTCAGCATTGTCTGGCTGGCTTTCAAAGACAGTCAGGAAAGGTTGGATTCCCCATCTAGGGTCAGGCAAACTGTCCCCCCGAGTTAGGTTATTCCCGTCCTGGGAAAGTCTAACTGTCCCTCGGCAATCCATCATTGCCTTATTCTAGCAATGCTAGACTCCCGAAAACAATGTCTGCAATGAGACTGACTACTAACATAATTTTCCGCGGTATTTACTGCAGGCTAAAACTACAAAAAAAGAGCAGGAACTTCAGGAGCACTTGTATACCTTTGATTTTGTACATATTGAAATAAATCTTGCAGCTGCTTTGTCACAGCCTGTACGTACACTGGTTCATTACTCTTGCTTCTTTTACATTGTCTTCCGGCTGATAGAAATATATCATCCTCATCACATTCCTTCTTTTTGATCTTCACTTCCTGCAGAGACAGCTGCAATTAACAAAGATTAATCTTGTATCTATACTCTAGAATGAAAAGTTCCATTTTAGTCATTCCACTAACTGCACTCACTGATTCCAGAAATGAAGACAACTATGGAATATTTAATTTTTCTATAGTTCAGTTACTTTGTAATAACATATGCAATTAGTCATGAACATCTTCGCTTAATAAGAGACATGTGACAAGTTTTACATTGGAGCTAGCTACCTAGCAGAGAAGGGTTGTTAGGCCCTTATCCTACAAAATTGCCCTTATCCTACAAAAATGTATAGTTTTGTAGTATAAGGGCTGTCAGTCAGGCCCTTATCCTACAAAACCAGCCCTTATCCTACAAAAAGGTTGCCCTTATCCTACAAACCTATGTATTTTGAAGGATAAGGGCAATCAGTCAGGCCCTTATCCTACAAAATTGCCCTTATCCTACAAAAAGGTCCCTGATGCTTTAATTACTTTGTCACCAGGTCTAGCCCAGTGGCATAGGGCCTACACATATGCTGTGGGTTTAAATTCATTTGATTCCTTGTTTAATCCAAAATGGCCACCAGGATTGCTCCCAAAATCTCAGGTTTATTAGATTTCCTTGTCAAATATATGAAAATAAGGCTTGTCTGGGTTTAGTTCATTTATTAGGCCTGACTGAAATCCCTTATCTTACAAATCCTCCCTTATATAGGTTTTGTAGTATGAGGGCAATTTTGTAGGATAAGGGCCTGACTGACAGCCCTTATCCTACAAAACTATATATTTTTGTAGGATAAGGGCAATTTTGTAGGATAAGGGCCTGACTGACAGCCCTTATCCTACAAAACTATATACTTTTGTAGGATAAGGGCAATTTTGTAGGATAAGGGTCTGACAGGTGTTTTGTAGGATAAGGGCAAATTTTGTAGGATAAGGGCTTGACTGACAGCCCTTATACTACAAACCGATATGATTTTGTAGGATAAGGGCAATTTTGTAGGATAAGGGCTTAACAAGGGTAGCAGGGTATGGTAAAACATAGCTTCATTTCGTTAGTATCATCTCTATAATAGATGGCTATTATGCAGCACTAAGGTCTACCATGAGCTATCAAACATCATTACTAGCCTACAGTGTGCTGGCGTTTAGTTTAGGATATGCAGATATTGTCCCTCAGAGCTCCACTGACACAATAGGGGCCATTTGAATAAATTTGGTTGATGGATAAACATACAGGGCCCCGTAAGAGAATGTGCAGGGTTTGGAAAACAAGATGGGATCAATTATCTGATTGATTTTAGACAAGCATCGTCCTAATTACACAAACATGAAACGTATGACTCACAAATTGACACATTGCAGCAAATATTTATCATGTGGATGCAAAATACAGACAGAGGTCCACAATGATGTGTCTGAATGACAGGTTTCTCCAAGAGTGGACCTTGGATCATATCTAACGAGGTGGAGCCAAGTGTGATATCATCCAAGGTACATGAGCATCAGTTTTTCCAAGGGTGTGTGGAGAACAGACATTCTAGTACTTTAGGATAGTAACTTTGTTTCTTCACATGAAATAAGGCACTTTTCCTCAATGATGTTCTACAAACAGATTTACACAAAATGTGTATGCAATATCATGTTATCAGATAAAGTCTCTATTGATGGGGGAGGCAGTAGACACTCGTCATCAACTCACTCGCAAACTGATATTCAATGTAACTTAAGAGCCAATTGACCTTTGTAATAATAGGAGAAGGTGGTAGGTTGTTGACATGTGAGAGTAAATGATTATCAGGGGTATGAGCACATGAGAGGCTTCAGGAGTGAAGTGAAGTGAAGGATTTCAGCGAATTAGTGTGAGCCTGTTACAGTTTAGAACTGTGTGTCTGCAATGTGGAGATTGTGTGAGGCTTATTCTATGTATAGCATAGATCTCAGTCTGACTTCCTAGAAGGGTGGTATACTGTAAACAACTAACTTTTTTTATCCGACTTTTATCCGAATATGTTGTTTCTATTACCCCGATGTAGGTTAGATATAGACACCCCCATAGTTAGTTTAGATTGCGGGTTAATGACAAAATAATGTTTAAGGTTGATAATTATTATTCAGTGTTTGGTGTGTTTTGAATTATGTGAAAGGAGGTACCACTTTTGTTTTTTGAGTACCAGGAAGAAAAAAGGTTTCTTAGAAACTGTAAACTGCAGACGTCTTCCAAGTCGTGTCCTATTTATTGCACTTCTATAAATGTAAGGCTGTCATCTTAGGGAAACCCTGCCATTTAATACCACAGAGGCAATGACTCCTTCCTGTCCATAATCCTGTTCCAGCCTCCTCATAGTCAGAAAAAAACATTTTGTTGGGAACTCTCTTTTATGGGTTTAAAGTACATGTGTGCAAAAATATGGAGGGTGGCTGTATTATTAGATAGCAATGCTACTGCTTATTCTATAAACCTTTATCTCGCTCAACACATTCTACACTATTTCCAGAAGTAGTGCAGCTAGTCACTAGTGACTAAAGAGGGAAACTGTTACGTATTAGAAAACAGGGAGTAGCAGGTGGAGGACTACACCAGTGATACAGCCTGGCCCGTTTTTCCAGGCAGCCTGTTAATGCAGCCTGCCCAGGCTGGTTTAACAGGCCAGGAGTCTTTACAGGCAGGGTGTTTGGTCAGGTTGTTCACACTCTCCCAGCACATGACCCTGGTATAGCAGGCTGGGGGTCAGGCTTTCACACCTTTTCCAAGCAGAGGCAACTGTTATCCTTGCTCTTATGCTTGTCCCATCAGATAAAATACCAATTTAAACATGTAATTATTCAAAAATGCAGTGGACCAGGCACATACTGCATCCATAAGATGGAAGGTGATGTACTGATCTACATCCTCTATATGAGTTTATTCTTAGCAAATATCACATAAAAATCGCAAATATGATTATATAAAAGCTATAGGAAAAACACAGTCCTCCTAATGAACAGCCCTGTATTCCAGGCTGAGTGACCTGTGAAAACGGGCTGGGTGTGTTACGCAGGCTGTACTGTAAATCCAGGCAGTCTTCCACCTGAGTAGGTGGAGGAGTAATCAGTAGCCACAGACATCACGAGGTGTCGGCGCCTTATCAGTAGGCCAGCTCAGATAAAGGTGACACCATCAGGTCACAGGTCACGGAGAGGGGCACCACTAATAACAAGCAGGAAGTCACCACTGCACATGCTCAGGTGGGGAGTAATTCTGATGCCATCAGGTTGTCAGTAACGTACCAGCATTACCAGCCAGAGAGGGGATTACTCAGGTGGGTGGGACAGGAAAGGACTGGAGTAGTAAGGCGCTGCCTGCTGAGATAAATGTACTGGTTCCTTCAAATTGCACGATCTTTTAGGGTCTTCTCTTCCACTCATTTGAGAACAGCTAGGGAGGCTCAAGGTTCGAGGTACAACCCAGTGGGCACAAATATTAGGACATGTCTGTATAAATGTTGACAAAAGGTTAATTAAATTGAAATGATAAGTTTTCAGTCGTTTATAAACATGTTCTTTACCATCTCACAATGCAAAAAGGTGGTAGGGCATATACATAAGGTGGATGATCTATATTTGTGATGTTATGGTCTGGGATGGAGGAGTTTGGTAATGTTAATAAAGCACTAATTCATTGACTTGGGTGAGTATGGCAATGCCCATTTTTTTATGTGCTGTTACAATAAATGATTTAGGATGCACACAGTCCTCATTCGTCCATTACATAATGCACAAATGAGAAAGTCAGTCTTGGCTTCTGGGGGAGAAACACTTTCCCTAAACATGGACATTATATCCCTAGCTGTGTGTCGATCAAATCAAAAGAAGATGCAGTCAAAAACCTGCAGAAAACATTGTCACTGCAAATCATCTTTGTTACCACTGAAGATCCATTTTTCTTTGAACCTTTCATCAAACTGTCTGGGGAACAGAAGACTTGCATATTTGTATATTCAATGAAACAGGATGTTCTTCCTTGAAGGACACATAAGTCTAAAAGATGGAATATCCTAGCGGACAATGCTTACCCTTTTATGCAAAGGCAAGGATCCAGGAGGGAAACTGAATACTGAGCTTTGAATTCGTTCACAGTTGATTTCTCACGCTGTGCGACGGGGTAGAATAGTGTACCTATAGGGAATAAAGACAACATACTCCTGTTGAAAACTGACCATTGTGGCCAATTCAAATATTTGAACCCAGATATTATTTTTTTACCATTAAATGTTGGTCCAAAGCTGTCATACTCCATATCAATCTTCTTCTTTGAGCGCCCCTGTTCGTCTCAGAAAACATGGAACATCGAATTTCAGTGATCATTAAATTGATATCACTAGTGGTCACTAGTCAGACCATCAGAACTCCTCCACCTAAAGGTCATAAATCATAGAAACTGTGCATATGGGATTTTTACACTTCCCCAGGCTGGCATTCTTTGGATATTCATTTTTTTATGATTCCTTTTGTCTTATAATATCGGGATGGATGAGTTCTTGATGTTACATATGGGTTTTCATAGTCAAATATCTATATTTGAGGTTCCAGGGGCCAAAAATAGGCCGAAAATGGCCGAAAATTGGTCCAAAAATTGATAAGATTAGCTTAATTTATAAAATTTTCAAAAAATAACACTAGATGTGTGTGGGTCCATATTTTTTACTCAAACTATAAGTTCTTATGGTAAATGTAGACCAAAAATTGTATAAATGGGGGAATTTTTTCTGTATTTTTCAAGAAATTTTAATTTTGTAAAATGGATTGTCTGGGCGAATTTTTAGCAACATTTCCCCCCACCACTTTTTACCCATGATGCATATGGGTTCATTTTTGCCATTAAAAATTAGAGTAATGTGGTAGTGTATGTATAGTGAAAAAAAAAATCGAATTCCTCAGTAATCTTCTTTCTGAGGGGGCCTTGACTGTTTTTCCTTCAAAAAAGTCAATTTTGTCGACCAGACACCCCAAAATCATTATTTCTGTGCCTGTCTACCATGATTACATTTAACTATGCTAACTATGCTAATTATTTCCCCCCTATATATACCTAAGTGACCAGTGTAGATTACATTTGTTTCCATGCCCTAGTCTGGAACAGTAGGGCAAAATGTTTATTATGTCCGGGCGATATGTCCGGGCGATATATGTCCGGGCGAGTGACATTTAAAAGTCTGCATGCCATTTCACACAGTAATATTAGGGCTACAGAAATGGCAGACCTACCCCCTGAAAGAGGAATATGTCTATAATCCTTTCCAAAAATCTACATTTTGATATCTGTTGTAGATCAATTGGTATTAAGTAATATGTGAGCGTGACCTTTGTCCTACTTTGCAAAAAAAAGAAGGTGAAGAGGTGGTAGTGGACGTGAGGAGGTGATTGTTGACGTGAGGAAGTGGTAGTGGATGTCAGGAGTTGGTAGTGGACGTGAGGAGTTGGTAGTGGACGTGAGGAGTTAGTGTTGTCAGTGAGGAGGTAGTAGTGGATGTGAGGAGTTAGTGTTGTCAGTGAGGAGGTAGTAGTGGACGTGAGGAGTTAGTGTTGTCGGTGAGGAGAGTAGTGGAGGTGAGGAGTTGGTGTATTGGTGATTACATGAAAGGGGTATGGCTTTTACTTATCTTCATTCAAATTCACCATTCAATTAGACACACGCATACCAACATAGATCCACACAGGGGAGAAACCTCCCCAGGGTTCAACTCATTACAATTAGCCTCTTGTTTTTATTTACTATGATGCATAAAGCAGAGCTTTAACCTTAGTTTAAGGGTTGCATTTTACACTGTGCGGCCCTCAAAGTGTCCCCATATAAGTTTCCCTGACCTATAGCTCCCACATGTTTTCCCTCACCTCCCCTGCCCATCCCCCACGACCTCCATTCCTGATTTTCCCTGCCCATTCCCCGACCTCCCTGCTCATTCCCCGACCCCTTCCCATCCCCCAACATTTTTATCAGAATATGGATCCTCCCATTTATACCTCCATATGTCTAAGTATATGATATTTCAAGGGGGAAATGTCCGCCCGAGTGACATTTTTGTATTATAACAAAGCCTTTTCAATGGGGCTTCTTAGTAATACACAGATTTTTGCCGCACTAAAGCTATATACCACATTAAAGTATATGTCCTGGGGGTTGTATTCCATATAAATAATATTCCCTGACTACCTGTGTCATCCTGTTAACCAAAATGACAAGTAATGTATTTTTAGTTACCTACAATTAAGGTAAAATTTACGTTACAGCACTGTATAAGATGACCTAGTACCAAGGAGTATACCCATTATCACTGGCTCAAACACTAAGAAAACACACCCTTAGGACCTACTTCACCAAGAAAATAAGTATAAATGGGCACCAACACATATAAGTTCTTATATGACTACCCTAAGGGAGAAATATCTCAAATGTCACTCGCCCGGACACCGTTTCCATGGTATACAAGTTCAATGGGTTGCCATAGTAACGGTTTTCATATTTAACTCATAATACTTTGTGACCAGATGGCCCAAGACATATATATTACCGACAAGAAATAACATTGAGATACTCAAAGTTTTTTTTCAGACCCCCCAATTTACCCTCGAGCCCGATATGCACACTTTCTGTGATTTATGACCTAAAGCTGTGAAATATTACAGGGACAAAGCTCATAACATGTGACAAATTTTTTTTTTTTTTTAATCGTGATCAAAATTCAATATCATCTCCTTTCAGCGTTTTCCATCATGAACTAAACACAGTTCAGTGTCCAAAGTGTAAACAACTATAACAAGAGACATACATGCAAGGTGTTGTTCATCACTTAAAAAGTAGTATGATATCAGATATCAAAATATTTCGGCAAAGGGTGTGCCTTCATCATGTTAAATAAAGTTTCACTTAGAATATAGTGCTTCCTCAAATGCCTCATTATAAGCAATATTCAGTAAACATGAAAAGTATTGACTTATCACGTGTCCTTGGTGATGATTATCATAATAACATAATCGTGTAATATTGATTACAATAGTAATCAGTATAGCTGCCTGAATTACAGGGTGAAAGCCGGTTTAATGTCAAAGAGAGTCATTCTTTATGTTACACAACAATATGCTCACTTACTCGTTATACATGCATTTATCATGAAAGAAAACTATTTATATCAAACAATGCCAGATGAGACATATACATGGTTTAAAGTTTCTAAAATGAAGACCATTCCAGCGATAGTTCACATAGTTTAAAGCACCTTGAGCATTTACCTAGTGTGCGTGGCTTGTAATGTTTTTTGAAGTCTGCTAGTAACATCCCATGTGCCACCGAGCTGGGTGGACCTGTCTCTCAACCGTCTTTCCTCTGTTACTTTAGGAGACATCTTCTGCTGAGGGAATACATGGACAGAGGTCCTTTGGTGGCATTGAGGAAGTATGGATGGTGCTGTTGAGGTAGGCAGTGCTTACTATTGTAGTACATCTTTGAATTCAAAGGGCAGTTGTACCCAGTGGGCACAGAACATTAAATCAACATTGAAAACTAGTTGTCAATGTTGATTCAATGTCCATTATATGTTGATTCAACGTTAAACTGAATTTTTTGCGACCACTGGTTAAGGTCATATTCCTTCTTAAAAGTGTCATTCAAAAAAGATATTATTGCAATACACATCAACATAAGCATGATTCACTGTCCACTCACTGTCAACATGTTTATTTCATTCTTTATAAGCTATTAAGGCTTTCCTACACACATGCTTCAGTGATATTCAGTATTAGAGGTATGATTAAACAGTATTCCTTTACTGAGGCTGGATTTGAAAATGAAAAAAGTAACTACAATAGTCTATAAGTTTAACATAGTAAAACACAGATCAATATCATATCCACAGGTAAATTTGATATAATGCTGTCTGCCTCAGGACCATAACCCCATTCATGTGTGTCCCCTGACACTGTCCACAAATGGGTGCTGTTACATGGTGAGGGTAGTGTGCGGGTTGCGCGTGGTCAGAGCGTGATCAATGCAGTGGTGAGTGGAGATGGTCAGTGACCTTAAATGGCCGTCCCACTCAAGATTAAATGGGTGCTGGTCACTAAAAGCCTTCATCCCTTTCGTTAATTGAAGTGAGTTAAGCTTCCTAGAGAACTTATCCCTTCCAAAAATTGAATCTGCAAGGGCAGATATCTAGGTTATCAAAACAGTATTAAATACCCTATCCAGAAACCATTCTAATAATAAACCATGGGACACAGCATCGACAAACTTTTGAAGATAACACAATTTCCTTTTATTGTATCTGAATAATTTTCTATGTAAATTATGGTAGTATTTCAATTTTGTTCCAGATTGAAATGACTATATGTTATGCAGAACGACTTATCTATTCGTTGTAGCATGATAAAAGAGAAATGCATAGTTTACTCTATGATTCGGCCTGGTGTGAGTTTGATGATTGCATTGTTTTTGACATGGGACGGAAATGCTTTTTCATTCATTCAGTGAATATACTCTTTAACATTGAACACTACACTGTAGCTGTCAGTTGGGCATTGCATCATTTCATCCATGTCCAGTAGGATAAGCCATGTATACCTGTGGCACTACAGAATATCTCCCTGTTATTGTTTGTCTGACATATTGTTTGTGACTACCATGGGTGCCATGTGGCTGCTGAATGTTTGAGGAGCATGAGGCAGGGGACAATGACTATCAGTGTACAATCTGCCTAGAGAATCCTTTGTATCAAAAGGGACATGGCTGCTTATCACGTGCGACATTCCCGCCAATGAGGGTGTCCCATGCAAACAGCTATGTTGGACCAGGGGTCATTCAATTTGAGGGATTTGTGGTAATGTGTCAGTAGCTTGTTATTTTATTGTCAGTTTTTTTCTGTCCAAAGTGGGAATGATGCTCTCAAACCATGCAATCCATGTTTTATTCAGAGTTGTTAGTGGCTGTGTTTAAGTTGGTGCCAAAGGCTGCCTTTTACCTTTTCTGGTCTTTATTTCCCGGCCTCAACATGCAACCGCTGACAAGAATAGCATGCAATAACAGGTGCAAACGAAAATGTTTGCGAAAGCATTTACATATGACAGTGAGGGGACTCTCCTTTTGAACAAACTGTGGTTTGTGTATTTTGATAGCTATTCTTTGTTATAATTCAATTATGCAAAATGATTGATTAAGGTGGGTCGATCCCATTGAATCAAAGTCATCAGAATTTCCCAATTTTTTTTCTGTGAATACCCTCAATCATTTGAAAACGGAAAATGAAAAGAAAAGTAGGGCTTGCCGCACTACTTTTTAAAATATTGAATTTTGGAAAATAAAAGTAATTAAATTTTACACTCAAAAAACTTGAAATAATGTCAAAATGTGTCAGATTTTTTTTCCTATCAACTGATGCCCGTAAAATTCCGGAACTTTACACGATAAACGCATAGTTATACACCTTTATTCAAAAAATAATTTTGCATTTTTTTCACTTTGCATTTTGGGAGAAAATGTTGGACTAAGGATGAGAGTCGGAAAAAATTGTCATTATCTATTTACATGATAAAGAAAAATAAGTAGTAAAAGTCATCAGATTTTTCTTAGACTTCCCAAAAAAGTTGTTTAGATTGTCTTCTAACAGATAAATGTAATTTTGATATGGGTTGCCGTGCATAATTTGAGGGTTTTGGCCCTTTGAAATAAAAAAATAATGCAAAAACGGGCTGAATCACATATTTAAAGCATTGCATTATGGGTAAATTCCTAACAATCTTTGTATAGAATGCCATCGTCATGTAGGTTTGGATATTTTTAAGTGATTACTTCATTTTTATATTATTTCTTATGCCGTTAACTACTTCACAAATGAAAACTCCTGAAGGGTCTTGGAAAATGTAAAAAAAAATACCTTCATTTAGCACATCAAAATAGAAAGTGCTATAAAAGGCTCAATTCTGGTCAGAATCTTCCGAAAATTTATATGGGCATAGGGAACCATGCCGGGCATACCCCCCACCCCCCAAAATGGCATTATTCTGACATGTTTAAGCAATATGCGCAAAATGCTGTGCAGTAGTCCATTCTGCAATGGCCGCGACCCACCTTAACAGCATTATCTTCTTCATGAGAACTAGGGAACCTCTTAATGCGCATCATCTAGTAGGTGTACACTCCCCATTTAGATCAAATTTAAGTATCCCGTTATATAAACAACCATAAATATCTAAGCCTTTGAGCCTAATTACACACTTAACTACCATACATTATGATACATTTAGCGCACTGTGTGACTATCAATACAGTACTCTAATAGAGTACTCAATATACCACATGCTCTAAAGTCTACTATACGTATATGGATAAAAGAGTTGGCCATTAACTAGCTCTTCAGCTTAAATGATATCATACATAATGGCATAAGAGCACCTGGGCAGCATTTGCTCCAGATATTCAGCATAAGTAGGAGAGTGTGGGAATGATTAAGAATGACAAAGGTCTCAACATCTTTGTTTGATACTATTTTTAAACGAGCAGCACTCCCTCCGGGTAGTGTGAATGGTTAATGATAAATCCATTAATGACGGCACAAGTGCATCAGGTGGTGGATGTACATACTGAGGCCATATAAAGCCATTAGACATTGAATACCTCCATCCCAAAGTTAACTAAAAAAGGTGTCCACAAGTAGCTAGGCGAAAAGAGGTACATACTTTTTCAGTCACCATATGCTGAAATGTCTATAACCTATGTTAAGTGTAGTTGCATTGACCCTAAATCCCACCTCACTGATTAGATGGGTTCCATCCTCAAAATGGCTTCATACCTGTCCATTTATAGAATGTGGGTTAACCTGATACCACTCCCAAAATCGATTTTGGATCAGGAGGCCAACACATGTCATTTTGAATATTACTGTAGGCAGAATGTTATACACCAATGCTCGCCACGGGGGCAGAAGACCAGGAGAAATGTACAAAATAAAGTAACAATTACACTAGAGCACTTTTTTTCAGGTTAGAATTATATTCTAATAAATACTTTTCTATTTTTATAGTTCTCTATCAATATTGATGTCATCAGGTAAACAGGTTCGATTCCCGGATTGGTGGGACAATTCATGGTATTATTCCTCACTCTATGACGTTGTCTCCATTCCTTTTACCGACACATCTAAGGCACATGACATATCTGAGGAACAGCAATGAATGAGTCACTATAAGATAATAATTATCACTTTATTATAGTGGAAATTGGCATTTCAACGGACATATCTGTGGGACAGGAAATATGTAAGGAACAGGATGTATACAAATACAGATAATATCCTGCAGTTGAATCCTGCAGTTAACATATAAATACTGCAAACCTCACTCTTCATCATCTAAGAGAAATATATGAGGAACATGGTTGTCATCATTTAGTTAGTTTGTCAAAAGGTGGTGTATGTACAGATGATGGCTTATCCCTTAGTTGCAAAAGTGGGAATTTGAGATGCATGGCATAATAATGTCTTTATAAACTTTGATGTGTGTATTAAGACTGCAGAAAAAGAGTGCTCTACCCAGAGTATCATCCCTTGCCATTTCCATCTCCTATAATGTTCATTTCTCTAGTCTCATGGTTACAATAGGTCAGCTCTAGCATAATTGTGTTAACTGTTCTACAAATCTATGCAACAGTTGCCTTCGAGATAATAGGGCATTTAATCCCCCTAGGCTTCTGCATAGAACAAAGGTTTTAAATATCGCTGTTATCTGAGTAAGCCACATTTACATCAAGCTTGAAGCGTTGTATCTCTCTATACATACGTTTCCCTTTTATTTCCACATAAGGTCTTTATTACAGTATATGGTTAATCCTTCTGCATGTGTTGGTGAGGCCTCAACATGCCTTACTCTCTTTCTAGAGTCAATCATTATCAGAAATTCATTGAGAGAGAAAGAGAGAGAAAGAGAGTGAATGAGTGAGTGAGAGTGAGAGTTCAGCATTTCCTGACTCTCCCTCAGTAGGGTAGATTCCCCTCAAGTAGGCCACATACCTCAAGTCGGCCACCCCCTCCAGGGTGGATAAAAAGCAACATGATGTTGAATGGATATGTGCAGAATGTATATCTGGCTGAATATCATTGATTCGGCTAGTTGGTTTAAAATCATGCTACTTTTTATCCACCTTAAAGGGAGGTGGCCGACTTGAAGTTTGTGGCTGACTTGGTGTGAATCTACCATAGTCCATCATTGCCCGGGGTTAGAAATTCTAGACTCCCCACCTGGTCTGATTCATATGGGCCCTGTGAACCTGCTAACCAGCCTTGAGCTGTGTTGGTCTTAAAACATTGGTTATCAGCACCAAAGCCATTATGATTTTTTTGCAAAATGCCTGACTCTTGCAGAGGTGTCATAGCTACACTTTTCGTTTCTGTATCGTCTAAAGGACATTTAACACATACTACAGATTGATGAAAGCCAGGTGAAAAAATAGCTGCAAGTTTTGTTTTTGATACACACATAATTTATTCCTCAAATGATTTTCTAAACAGTTTTGTTATTCAATGTGCATGTCAAAGGCTTCATGATAATGATAATCATAAGTATTTATTTTGGCGTATAAACATTTGGGCCAATATCAGGGCATTTCATTAAACCTCCAATCGGGATACAGGTGGCTTAGCTGTCCTTCAACTCTATTCAAGGTCTGTTTTAAGTCACTGTAACTGCCAAACATCTGCTTAGTCAATACCTTGGCATACAATGGGTCATTATTCTAAAGTTTAACATCCCACACCTCATTCTCCATCTGGTAAGATTGTAATGAATTTGTGAAATGGCTTATACATCATTTCTATCTACTAGTGGTAAGGAAACTTGGCAGGAGATATGTCTAGCATCTGAAGTAATAACTTAAAATGCATTAGAATACAAAGGGAATGGTAATGTGGTATGCCAGAGCATCATTTTTATCTACTTTCAAGTAATTTGATGAATAAATAAGATGGCAGTGATTCATAAAACACTGACCCTTGCACTACACTATGGTTTGCCATATTTAAACCATGGGAAATCAGAACATGGCAAACCTGGACTGGACTGACACTCACTCTGCGATACATGGATAATATCTCAGAGCTCTACCGAGATCCTTCAGATATTTGAGCTGATCTAGATAATCATATAGAGCTTTGTATGAGGAGGTTTGGGATTTGAAAGAGCAATGTTGTATTTATCATCTTTTTTTTTTTAGACAATCAGTTGTATTTACAGGAACATGATTATGTCATGCAAAGTGATATATAGCAATAAATGCATGTTACCTGTATGCTAACTAAGGGCTGACCCCTTTTCTGCATGTTATTCTACAAATATATTAGTATAGCACAAAATGTGACATCCTGTTGGCATGAGAGCAAGAGGCAGTAACTGCTAATCATAATGAATCAACTCAATATGCCTACTTGAATATAATGTAACCCGTTTTCAGAATGAGATATGGAATGGAAATACGAGGAATTAATCAACCTTGGTAATAACAGGAGAAAGTGGTAGGTTGTTGACACCAGAGAGGGAATTAATACCTTCGGCATTAAAACCTGGGAGATTGCCAGGAAGATGGTGAATCTTGAGGCTACAAATGCGAAGAAGTATCTCAGTAAATTAGTTTAAGTCTGATATAGTGCAGAACTGTGTCTCTGATTGTGTAAGGCTTGTTCTAGGTTTAGCACCTTATGTCAGTATGCGGGGGTTTACGGTACATGGACTTTCTGGGAAGCTGTCTATGATAATTGTTATTGCCCTAATAGTGCTTTTATTCTTGGTTAATACTAACCATCCCTGTCTGGTGTTATCTTTTCAACAGATTCGATAGTAAGCACTCAGAACTGGATCATGATGGAACATTTTATCATTATCAAAATTATGTTGCAATTCAATTGTAAAGCTTTGTGGACAGGGGAAATGAGAACAGGAACAAGTACTGTGTGTTCAATTTGGTGTTCTTAGAAACGTATGGTAACAGGCAGGACTATAGTTTCCACTTGCATGTTTATCAGAGCTGGGAGCCTGCACAATATACCTTAATCCCCTGACCCACAGTCAATGCATGTTTACTATGTGGTACCCTTCCCTGGTCATTATCCACAAGTCAAATTCATTTAACTGACCCTTAAACCTAACCATCCCAGAATGGGCCGTTGTCAACAGGTGTAATGAACAAAAACTCAGAGATGGAATTTGCCTGCATAGGAGGGCCTTGGGAGGCTCGCTGAGGGATTTAGTATGCCAACTATCCCATCAAAAGGGTATTAGGGCACACAGTTCATATAGTGATTAAGTGGGCCACTTGGCTGTAGATGGCTCTACCAACCTGAATCAGAGTAAGGAGCATTATGTGAGCCCAATCAATTAGGAACAAATCATTATTTGTTTGGTGGTTGTGGTGAAGGTGGGATTGCTATATAGCTAGAGTGAGGATGTTGAGAGGGGTAGGAGAGTCACAATAGTTGATGGGGCCCGTTGGAAGGTGAGGTCCCTTTTAGAGTAATATGTCTCAAAACCTGGCAGAGGCATGGGACTAAAAGCCTTATAGACAACTTTATTGTTCAAGACCATGCATTATCGTTCAGGGCACGTTTTCGGTATTTCTTTCAACATGGGCTTAAGCCAGGTCAGGGCTTCTAAGAAATGTTTTGTTTTGACTGTCCCATGTATATAGGGCTACATATTCAATATCAATTAATTTTAAAACACCCACAAATTTAGTTATAAGATAAAAATTGTGAAATTGCTTTTAACATCCAGTTTCCTATTGTTTGGCATCCTTCTTCATGATGTATATATACTCCTTATTGTGAATAAGCCTTGAAAAGAGATGGAAGTTTGTGCCTTTACAAGTTGCTGTATTGTTTGTGAAGGGCCAGTCATGGTAAAGCCAGTGGCGTTATAATGCACCCATAACAAACTTTCCATACCTGCATGTAACTATACAGATCATGACATGTAATCAAACTAAAAAAATCTAAGTACGTAGTCAATGAACGTATTTGACTGATACATCTCTTCTAAACAGCACCACTCTATCAAGCCAGAAGTATGAAACTAAACAGTAACAGTTGAAGATATAAACAACCAATGAACACCCTTGGTCACTAGTGTTCATGTAAGGAACTCCTCTATTCACATTGGATGACAGGCATCACATGACCTGTTGTAGGACTATCAGTGGAACCTCAGTCTATGATGTCACTAAAACAGTGGGATGTTCTAAGCACATTAGAGAACTGAGGGACTTTGGGCAGCTCATCTTGTTAAATGGCCTGATTTTAATTCATAGCCAATGGGCGTGTTGAAGGAAAAAAGTAGTTCTAAATAGTTCGTTTTTTCATTGGACTGTCAAAAACGTTCGGGTTTGTGAATCACGACTTCCTATATTAAAGCTACTATACACGCTGGTGCACTTAAACTAATATGTTCCCCATTTGATTCGTAGATGATATTATAATCATTTCCCTATTCTAATCTGCCATTTATAAATTCTCCACTACTATCTATATTCTGGAGGGGTTTGTTAGTTTATTTGCCATCAGGTGGCAGTGTTGAGTGGGGAGGAGCATGTAATTTTCCCATTGCTTAACTCACATTCAAGGTATACCCAATTTATCCCTGTAGATGGCACTTTACTGTTTTCCACTTGCAAGAATCAGCTACCTAACTGACAGAGAACAAATTCAATCTGCTGTTTCCTCCTGTTTGCAAGGTGTATGGAGCACCAATCTTGAATGTAGAAAACAAACCATACACGGTCGTAGAAATTGGTTCTTTCGTTTGATTTGTTATCTCAGCAACCATCATGGGCCATGCCGTTATAAATATCATATGGCATGAATGAAAGACCTACATGCATCTAGCGGACGGCCTAGCTGTATCTATAAATTATTCATGTACTGTTATCTTAGTGTCAGTGTATATACTTTATTTGACTGACTTCACATATTTAGCATACACCAAGGAGCATTCTGTTATCATCCAAGAATATCTGACATCAACATTGATATATGGATATATGCAATAGGTTTTAGATGGGATAGATTAAGATTATTATATAGACCTTGCTTTTATAAAATGATGTATTTTTAAAAATCATTTATATGATGTGTATTCAAAAAAGTCAGACTACATTCAGAGAAACTGACCAGTCTCGTCCTTATCTCATGACTTGGGAGATGATAGGTAGGCCTCTGAAGTCTCTTACCGGTAAGTTTGGAAATGCGACTGTAGTTCAAACCAAGCATGTCAGAGAGACGCTAACCACCCACACCCCCGGTGAGGAAACCGGGTACTATCCACCGGATAACATGAGAGAGCGCTGCCGGGGTAACTATGCATATACCCATATAAACTCTTGCGCCTTTATATAGTAAATAAATTATATATGTACATATGTATACATATATATATATATATATATATATATATATATATATATATATATATATATATATATATATATATATATATATATCCATGAGCTTGTATGGGTCAAGCTTCACCTCAGATAATATATTGTCCTTAGACCAAGCTGGGTGTTAGTATGTTTTCTGTCCTGAGTTCTCTTCTGAGATGATTTGAAATGGTATCGCCTGTCTTGAATCCAAATGACTGCTGATTATCCCTCATCAATAACATGGTCCTTTGAGGGTTCATTTTTTGGGGACATTGCCTAGAGTTCCACTTACATTGTATCCGAGTGGAATATAGGATATAATGAGGTGAATAAGGAGGATACCATGAGAACAGATGTATTCTGTGACCTGTCCAATTTCCATCTTATGTCTTTTGTCTGGTATTTTAGTAGCTTAATCCATGGCCGTTTTTATTTTGCTACTACCCATGGGGGTGTCTGGATAAATAGTAAAAAGATACAGAGTGTGCATTTAATTTAAAGTTTCTTTCACTCAGTCATGAAGTCAGTTTCCAATCTACTATTATTGGTTTACCAAAGAGCTGCCTAACAAGATGAAACAAAACTCAGTCAATACAAAACAAGTCAAGGGAAGCCACATAACAACCTCACTTGAAATCATTTTATATGGGTTCAGCCATTTCATTGTTCTCAAATTGTTCTGTACTTGAAAGTAATCTGACCATACCACTTAGTGATTTAAAAACTTTCATTCATTTCAATTTCATCTGATAGTGTAATTACTAGATTAGTATACACTACTTGCCCCTCTAAATTAATATATAATAATATATCTAATCATCTATATTTCAAGCTTGTATTTTGGTGAGGTTATATGATAGGAATGCTCCGCAATAATTTATCCTCCATTGAGCTGACCTACTTTCTTGAATGCTATCCATAACAGGAGTTCTCCTGCTGGTGGTGTATGTATAATACATGACGGCTGATTATATTGTGTGTGGCTCAAAATGTAGGACAGGAATGACACTGCCTTAGAGGTGCAGTCAGCCTGATTTCATGTTCAACCATTCTTTGTATAAAGTTATTTACACTCGTTGATGCTCATTAAATTACACATGTTCATTAATACCTCAAGGGTCGTATAATACTTCAATATGTTATGCCCTTTGTAGTTAGTATGTTTGAAGTCTGCACTTGTAGGTCTACTCAGTCCCAGTGGGCACAAAATTCAGTTCAACATTGAATCAACATTGTATCAACATTGAATCAACATTGACAACCATTTATCAATGTTGATTCAGTGTTTTGTGCCCACTGGGGTAGGAATCCATTCTTGCATCATGGGGACAGTTTGAATGTTAAGCTTCAGTATAATGCTTGAATGCAGCCCTGACAAGTAACTCACCAGTGCTGCATCCACGCATCATGCCGGCAAAGAGCACTGTGCGGCCCTTAAAGGGATAATATGGATGTCCCATATATTACATTATCGAAATATCTTAAAAATGTAGATCTAGGATCGTGGTTGTTGTTCAAGCATCAGCATGTAATGATTGGTGACCTCATCTGATAAGTAGGTAAAGAAATACATTGTCTTGTAATAATCAAAGAATTTCCATGAATTAACTTTACAATTTTATTACTTGCCTGATAACTTAACCTCCTGACACTTGCAGCCATTTTAAATACTATCCTTATCAAATTTCTCCAAGTCAATAAACCTGAAAAGTTCACTTCTGCTGTTGCCTTTCAATCTTTCCATCTACACACAACCATCATCAGATGTATTTCTTGCCACCATTGATAACAGTCAATTTGGACCCACGAGAGGATAGCAGTACAAGTTGGACGAGCTCTACACTTGATCAAAAGCAAGTGGTAGCTTGGACCATATCACATGAGGCAGAGCAGGGTGTGATATGATCCAAGGTACCACAAGTGGAGAAACCACAAATTCAGACTGATTAGAGTGGACCTCTGCTGTAATTTCATGTTTTTATTGCTGAATTGTATAAAAAACAACATTTAAGATTGGTTTCATAGCTATTTTAGTGACATTATCATGGAGAAAACCCCCATGAAGGGTGAGCATCAGTTTCTCCACAGAGGTGTGGAAAACAGCCATTCTAGTACTTAAGCATAGCAACTTTGTTTCTGCACATGAAGGTGTGGACTAGTTCCTGTTATTTCTGGTTGCACTAGATACATTACAACATGCTCTTCTGTGCCCATGCAGTTTAGAAATGTATTACAGCAGAACCTCTGTGGCATTGCCTGACTGGAGGACTGTCGCATATTATAGAACGAGTCTGATGAGTGCATTGCCCTGGGGGAGCGGCAGTCTCTGATATCAAATCACTGCATACACCATGTAGACTGATGTTACATATTCTGCACCTACAGCATCCAGGAAGTGACCAGTATAATGACACTAATCCAAATATGTGTACAGGCAAGGGGAAAGGGATATCTGATGAAAATGTCAACTTTAAAATTGATATCATAAGCTTTCCATTGATATATTACACAAGAGGATATCATTTCTAGTTTTTGAGAAATGGCTATATGAAAATGGGTGGGCATGGCCCTGTCCAAACCCCCAATTAGCTCTAAGTCTCATAGTTTCCAAGATAATAATTATCTCTATCTAATTAGCATAATTAGAATAATTAGAAAATAATCATACATTTTCCTCCTATAGGCCATAGCTTTTGATCTAGAAATGATAATTTTATTCTGTTTCGACCATAGTAATCCTTGTGAATTATTCTATCACTGGGCTTCTTTATTTTCTGTATTTGGAATGAAAATCGTGTTTCCATGGCAACACATATCAACAAAGACACTCATTTAGGCTCTAAAGCGTTCTTTTTGCATTCCAAATAAGGAAGCTTTTCTCTAAAAATGGAATGTTTTGTATAAAACTACTGAATTCTCCAGAAAAAAGTACCAAAAAACAAATATTAGCCTGTTTCTTCCAATTTAGGCCATGGTGGAGTCCCCTGGTGGCTAAAATTGGTACTAATCCCGTGGGGATACCCCTTTCTGCTTGCCTGCTCACATATGAGCAGCCCATCATTGTAATTGGAACAGTCTAGCATCCAGCTATGAAAATTCTAAATCCAATATGGTCAAAAATACCTCTACCAAGTTAATCGTATGATGGAAATGGGAGCTTTAACATCAGTGCTGGTGTATTTAGACTAATATTTTGGTATACTTTACATGTAAGATATCCTCAGCTAACCAACTAAGCGTCCGGCAATTGTTATCTGAAGTTTCCTTTTTTAATCTCTATTCAAATGTGTTATGATCCACTAAGATCAAGCCATTGAAGTAGACATCATGCAACTGGTATTATGATCATATGCCACCGGGAATAAGAACCTAAGTGCACCCTGCACTAAGGGCCCTTTTCACAGATCATGGCACATAATCTTAATATGCTTATCAAATTCTTATAGGCCACTTCCAAGAGGCAAACTCTTCATATCGCATGAAGCATTAAGTGTGGTTCGAATCTCTCAGTTTTAGTGTACTAGCTATTTCTGTCCAGATATGGATCTTTTGTCATGGGAATAGAATGAAGATACCGGTGCACTTCAAATGTGTTTTTTTTTCAATATAATAAAGATATTTTGCTTTGTCTACTGGACTAAACTTTTACCATGAATATAACAATTTCTTGCGACCTCTCTAATGATGCGCCATGTGGCAGCGTCATATGATTGGTGGATGAGAAATCACATGGGAGGAAACTCCATTTGGGCGGCAGGCGGCAAAGCCTAGGTCACAAACCTTCACCAATTAAGTCTTGTTTCTGCCAAAATATTGCGCTATCCCAAATTAAAATCTGCACTGGGGGGTGTGAAGATACAGAAAAGGGGTCAAAACATTTGATTTGACTCATAAGAGTCCTATATAACTTCAATTTAGCTAAATATTCACCCAAACCAAGACGAGTTGCAGATTAGGAGTGGGCGATAATATGGGAATGCTATGATCGGCCGATGGTCAACAATTCGATCCAGAACAGACCTAAAACAAAAAATTTGGTCTGCTTTCAACCATCAGGGGGGTGGGGGGTGGTACAGGTTGTTATTTATCGAATTCCCTCAAAATACCGCCTGTAACAGCAACTTTGGGTTTGTTTGACTAGGAACGCTAGACTTCTTCTAAATTCATAATCTTTTTTAGGCGGAACTAATTTCACCTATCTCGTGAACATACAGAAGGACTAAGAAAGTTGTAGATGCAGGGAACGATAGAAAAAGAAAGAAAATTACAATGTCTTACAATAGCCTCTATTCCCCAACGGTTAACAGAAACGCTATGCATGGCAAGAGAAGAAAGAGTGTGTCCATTGTCTTTAACCTTGTATCGTATTAACAGACATGGCACACTTTAATTATGCATGGAATTTGCATTGCTAAGCAGATCTTTCTAACAGAAAATAGCTCAGTACAGTGTAATTTAATAAATATCGCCTGAATCTCTTAATAAAGTATGAACTACTATCATATTTCCTATAGTTGCTATACAAAATTATCTAAATATGTCTTTTGCTAGGCAACTGTATGGCAAAAAAATCTATTTCTTTTTGTGAATATATCAGAAATAGTTTTTGATAGCCACACCAAGTTAAGCATTTCAGTATCTAAACATGTTTATTGACCATTCTAGGTGGGATACCTGGATATTGTCCGATATAGCAGAGGTTGCTAGGGAAAGAAATACATAGGATGTGTGTTGCTAGGCACCTAGTGCTGCTATATTGGAGTGTTACTATCTTAAATCATCCTGGGATAGTGCAGCTTGTTTCATTCGACCTACATGACCCATATATCTTTTTATTTTCTATCATACAAACATATTTGCCATTGTTGAAGATTGGTATTATTCTCTCATGAGAAAAAGTTGGTGAGGTAGGGAGGTAGCATCGGAATGATAAGGGTGAACACAGATGCCACCAGTTTTTGTCTGATAATATTATTGAGAAAGCAGCAGTCCCTGTTGGCAGTGCGACTGATTGAAAATAGATGTACTCTTGACAGAAGTTTCGCAACAGGTGGTGAACACATACTCAGCTGTGGGAAAGCCATTAGCAAGAAAATGCAGAGAATATATTTCACATGTTTATGTACATATGTTAATTCATTGAGCAGGTACCTAATCAGCCTATGTTCACGTTTTGTTAGAGGCTGCTACAGAAAGAATCAGACATAAGAACCATCATTACATGCTAATATTCACAAATTCATTTAGAAAGTTGAGGTGGAGTGGAAAGGCCATTACCGACAGCTTGATTTACAACAACATTGATGGAAGAGTGTACCTTTCTAATACATCTCACCAGAAGTGGAAGCTAGTACTCTGGTGATAGTCCATAGCATTTATAAACCATTCAAAATTGTGCAGTAGTATGGTTGTGATGTGGAGTTGATGTATGTTGTAGCATCCCATGTGGCACTGAATGTCTCCCTACTTTCCTTCCGACTCTACTACCCTAACAGACAGCTACTGGCACAGGAGACACATGCTGATGGCCCTGAGGAAGACTGAGGTATTATGGTCTGAAATGAGACTTGGGATGAGGCTTTGGATTTTGGCATTGCAGGACATTGAAGACACACATTAGAGCGCATTCTGAAGGATGAATTTCCGTTTGTTGAGTCTTTTATGTGTACCTGTATTCAAATTTTAGAATGTATTTAGAGAGAAACATCCTTCACCAAATTGACCTTACAGAGTGGAGTCGAGATTAGCACTAACCGTAAATGGATGTTCCCTTTCCAATAAGAAAATAATGCAATCCATGCAACTCATAAGTGTAGACTGAAAAAGGAATGCTAAAATCAACAGCACTAGCTTAGCTTTTGTGTCAAGACAATTTGCATTGAAGGAGGCATTTGTCACATATATATCTGACCTGATAAAGATGATAGTAAATTCATATTGCCTTCTCATACGATGCAAAGAGTGCAAATGGTGCTGTGTCCTCAGGAACAGACAAAGAGACAGTTTTACTACATGGATCATCTGCTTACCGGAAGCTACTTATGATCAGAAGCAGAAATGAATTATTCAATGAATCTCAAGTTGATCTTGACATCACAAGATATCAATGTTGAAATCTTCAATGACCTGGGGGCTTTTGATGTGCTCCTTAAATGACAATTCAGATGAAGGATAACATTAAGTGTGACTTAACCAAACTAGGATAGAAATAACTGGGAGACAGTACACACTATTGAATATATTAGTTATGGGCAGTCAGCAAGCAGTCATGTAATGATTTCTAAATTACCCATTAAAACTGGAGCTTAAAAGCATACCTATAGCCTTGGTGGATGGTTTGTGTAGGCCTTTCTGTTGGGTTGCCCTTCAGCCTACTCCCAGCAGCCTGCCCTCTGGTGGCTGTGTTTGTGGATGCCCCTCCCGATACACCATTACATATCCTTAGGACTGCCAGTACTTTCTGGAGGTGCAGTGCCATAGCGTATTGTTTCCAATGCAAACGCAAAATCTTGGCTTTCAGGGAGCCCTTTTTACTATAAGTGTTGGCCCACTATGGTAATGCTAAGGATGTGCATCTCAATACATTGTGCCATATGTTATCAGCACGGAGCAGTGTTGCAGTAGCATGATAAGGTATTATGTTTGTAATGAATATTGTTGAAGTCACATAAGGGTCACATGAAGCTGCTCAATGCCAGTATAAGAATAGGCACATCACTCTTTTCCTTTCTATAGAAATAGTCATATTGCACTGCATCCTGTTTTCTTTTGTTTTATAATAGCATAGGACCCAATGTAAAGCCTGACAATATTTTAACAATTGACTGAAGGGAGTTTTGACATAAACCCCACTAATGGCGCTTTCTTTAGCGGAAAAAAATGTCAAATCAGCACAATCAGAGTCAACAACACAGCAAATACAAATTTCTGAGAGCAATGTTGAAGGTATGATTATGTTTTTATGCCTCTGTGGAATTCTTTTATAAAATGTTTGCATTTCTCTACATCTTATAGATTCATGCCATGTTTAACTGGTGAAGTGATTCAAATATACATGATCTTGAAGTGAAGTTGTATTATTGCATTCCTTTTAACTACACATTTGGAGTTTTGGTGCAACATTTTATGGGAACACTGAAACATAAGATGTATTAGTGTTGGGGAGTTTGTGACACAACAGGGAGAAACGTACCATTACAGTTAGTTAGTGTCATAAACAGCCACTAGGTGGCCACCAGTGCAGCAGCATACCTAGTGACTTAACATGGAACTTATGATAACTTTCCATTGCCTGATGTTGACATTCATGATCTCAAAATGATCACTATGACCTTCTCTACCTAACATATATTAACATATAATTGTGTGATTATCTAATTTTTACTATACAACAGCTTTCTTATACAATTAGATGTATAATCATGGAGAATATTCTGAGTTCCATCACAGAACCACTAGCACTGTCAGTGCTTAACACAGAGACAGGTTCATATCTATTGCTAAGAAAAACTCTTAACTATTATTTTGGGGGACGGATTGTCAGAACTGGGAAAGGAGAAATGGTTAATAATTCCATGATAGGTCAGTAAAGTAATATCATATTTTTGCATGCATGGTAGCCACTAAATCCCTGTAATGGTAAGTTTTCCCCTGTTGCCTCACATTTGACATTACTTCCTGAAATGATAATGTCTTTTTAAAACTCAATATTTGAAACAAAGATACTCTATGCCAGATACATTCCCTCTCCATCTGCACTTTCCTATTATGTGTTGTAATGTTCCCCTCATTTAGTCTGTCGTTTCAAAAGGATACCTCAAGCATAGGCAAACTATTCTACACAGCTATTGCGACCATAGGTAAATACACTACTGAAGGGTTGACATAATGCATGAATACAGCACCAGCAGATTATTCAAAGAGTCTGCATTCATGCATAAAGTTGCAAAATGCAAAGCATATATAAATGTAGTGGTCCAGAAAAAATTTCTGGTTTCATCGGGGTTTAAACCAGGGACCTCCAACATCCTAAGTGAGTGTCATAGCAACATAATCCCCATGAATTTTAAGCTGCAGTATATCAAGCTCCTGTGGACCAGCTTTGGTGAGTTACCCACCAGTGCTGCATGCCAATCTTAAGACACTTCTGAAGGGTTGGCTTAGAGCCCCAATGCAGCACGGGTGAGTTTCATGGCAAGGATATATCAGTGCATCAAGGCAGCAATTATAATATTTTAGCAACATGCCATCCTTAAAGAATTAAATGGTTGTTTAACCTGGACTCAAAGGCTCTCTGCATTAAATACCTTTGTGATGTCTACTGTCAGTGTGTATAGACGGAAGTGGGCAAGGCTTTGGTTCCAATCATCAGTAGATAAGACACAGCCCCAATGCAGAGATGGGAACGGTGAGTATAGGAGTGTCTTAGAAACTGGATCAGAAGCTGCCTAAATGTAATTACATGGGGTGCTCTGCTGTCAACAGCACTGGCTATCAAACAGTTAATAAACAACACTTTAACACCATGCTGCATTGAAGAGGTTGCTGTTATATAAGCACTCCTGTTATTGCCCATGATGTTTGCTCTTCATCCTCCAAGGTAAATCCTTACAATCTTATAGCTATTGTGACTTGGTGATGCAGTCAGGTCATAGCATAACTCTATACCCTGACACCCTCTCATGGAGCACTCCCGATGCCTAAGCCCGCTGACAGTCACCAAACATTCCTCCCACTTGAGGCAGCCTAGTGCAGGAAGTGGGGTCCAATACTCTCTACAATTGCTGTCAGACAGGTACACTGAGGCATTTGTACAGGTATAGAATGAAGGGGATATTTCTTGACAGCAAGATAAAATTTAGTTACTATGATCCCAAATTGAAAAGAAACTAGGTGCTAAGGAGAACATTCCCTTTCCATTCACTCCTAGTGTATTTTCATGTGGATCCACAATTAAACCAGTATCGTAAGTATCCACATATTTATCCTCCTGATGGCATCTCCTTCCAGCTAAAGGTAATATTCTGAATATGCATTCTGGATAACTGTAAGTATTAGTAGGATATCATTGTGAGGTATATGAGTGTTTGCTGTACTACGCAGGTTCAGGGGAGAAGAACACAATCCAACTTCTGTGTAGCCTAAGAGTATATGTTCAGGCATCTGGTGTTGCAGCTGTCTCTTAGCCGCGAATTGTACTCTACCTGAATCACAATCCCTGTGATATAGGTGTTACAAATCAGCAGGGCCAGTGCCCTACTCCTGTTACTATGTAATACATGGCAATATACGTAGGCCTAGGGCAGGAAACAAGACTACCTATGCAATTTCAGGAGACACATTGTCAATTCACCACACCAACTGTTGATATTTTTAGTCCTAATTGTATATAATCCTCTTGGAACTTTGTACATCACACTTTCATCTTTTGGTATTCTAAAAACGGTTTACACCATATTCATCATGCTACAAGGCGCTTTCTCTGTTGTCTCATTGTATACTTATTAAACATATTAAACCCATTAACCCTTTAATGACGGTAAGAAATTGTTAAGGCTAGCTGTGGGGGCGAGATTTTTTGCAGGATCTTTCTCTAAGGATGAGGCTTTGTGTGATCCCATAGAGTTACAATGACTATAGTCGATATTCGGCCTACCATGGCATCGACTATAGTCAATGCTTGCCCTGCCATGGCATCAACTATAGTCAATGCTCGCCCAAAAAGGGTTAAGGAGTATAATGTTTTTCAACGTGAGTGATTGACAGGCTGATAAGAAGAAACCAATTGTGCCCCCTGAAAGAATTGTTCAATTCTTTATCTACCTTGGCAGAAGTATTTGGCAATGAAGTGTAAATAATGATCAAAACCAATGGTTAAAATGTCTGATCTGGTTCGGATTTGAACAAGGGATAATCCTTTTCTGGCCATTTACCAAAGTCGCAGGCAGCTTACAGATTGTAATTAACCTGCAGACTTCCCAAACTGCAAGGTAAACACTCTACCAGTATGTAGTCAAGTGACATGGGTATCTCTTGTTGACAACCAATGGCCATTATAGTCATATTTCATACAGTTTCATCTGACTATAGTATGTCTTGGTCAATTGGGGATGAGGTCAACGCTCATTTACCTTGCTGTATGGTGCAATTGGGTAAAGCGCTATTGTGCTACAGGTGAGAGAGAACAACTTGATCATCCATCTCTACTTTCCATGAAGATTTATAAATTACTTCAACGCTGCATACCCATTTGATATAATAAGTGCCTGAGCCCTTGTGAGACAATTTTGGTGACATTTTAGTAGTAAAGGGTTTAATATACTTCTAGAATATACAAAATGCACCGAAGGCACGTATGCACTTATTTGGAGGAAGGGGCTTATTACATTAAATACTTTAATCTATATCATTGTGGACTAGGTACATAATATGTATGTGCAGCTTATCGGGTGTACTTCATTTTATGGTTCTAAATGTGAATACTGCCCCTGAATATTAATAAAAGAGGTAGCTGTAATGTGCATTAGCATAAGCCATCAATAACCCACATAACAAGAGCAGGAGAATATAGCAACAGAAATCCTTCCCCTAGTCATCATTTTCTCTGAAGACAGCTCTGTTCAAGAATCGGCGATGGGGAGATAAATAGGGTCCAACTTTTTTCAATAGGTTTATATAGCACAAGACTAACAGAACCAGACAGTGACCCAAGGAGATCTCCGGCAATGCTAGCATTGTGAGGGATAAATGGGAGAGGATTCAAAGGGGATTGTTACGATCCGGATAAATTGAAAGTGCTTTCTGTAGTCTAAAAGGCTGTAATTATAATGGCAGCTGTTTTCTGATCACTTCTCTGATTTTTGTTGATAGTTTTGGGATTAAAATGTAAAATGTTCAATTTGCATATTTTCTATGCTTCATATGATAATATTCTAGACAATGTGTTTACAACAAAGCCAATCACAGATAGATTTTAAAAGCCTCAAGGTACAGTCATATCCCTTTTTAGCAAATTTGCAAATATTAAGTTACATAGGTGCAAATGATAGAAATATCTGAGGTTTCATCACAGATGACATTGCATATTCAGTCACGGTTCATATGCAAATAGAAATTATACTTCTCTTAGACATGGAATTGTTGTAGAGCTATTTCCATGCTATATACATCTGTATGTAACCTACCATCATGCTAGCGTCACTTAATTTCATCAACATGAGCCTATCCTATGGGTCCTAAAAATATATCAACACGACACAGTAGCAGCACACCCATGAAGGTGTCCAAAGTCCAAAGTAGAACAGCACGGTTAGGAGCACTAAACGTGTCCTTTGAATAAGATATTACTTCAACACTTCACCGTAAACATGATTCACTGTCAACATGTTAATTTCATTCTTTACAAGCTGCTGCAGCTTTACTAGACACATTTTTCAATGCTATTCAGGATTAGAGGTTTTATTAAACAGTATTAATTCACTGAGGTTGGATTTCAAAATGAGATAGTGACGTCAATAGTCAACAAGTTTAACTTAGTAAAACACACACATATATATATATATATATATATATATATATATATATATATATATATATATATATATATATATATATATATATATATATTATATCCAGAGGTAAATCCTAGATATATATACTGCTGTTTGCATCAGGACCATAACCTTATTAATGTGTAGTAGCTCCCTTGACACTGTCCACAAAAGAATGGGTGCTGTTGTATGGTAAGGGGGATGTGAGGGTTGGGCCTGGGCGGAGAGTGATCAATGTGGTGGTGAGTGGAGATGGTCACTGACCTTAATTGGTTGTCCCACGCAAGATTAAATGGGTGCTGGTCACTAAAAGCCTTCGTCCTTTTCATTTATTGAAGTGGGTTAAGCTTGCTAGAGATCTTATCCCTCCCACGATTGAATCTGCAAGGGCAGATGTCTACTATCAAAACAGTAATGAATACCCATCCAGAACCATAACTAATGATTAACCATGGGGCACAACATCGACTAGCTTCTAATGATAACACAATTTTTGAATTTTTTCTACATCATTTTCTACATAGTTTATTAAAGTATTTCAATTTCGATTGAGACAACTATATTCTATGCAGTTTGACTCCCTTGTATACCTGTGGCACTACAGAATACTGCCCGTTATTGTTTGTCTGAAATATTGTTTGTCACTACCATGGGTGCCATGTCTCTGTATTAATGGCACTCTCAATGACACATGACATAAATAGAGGCTTGTGATTGGCTGCTGAATGTTTGAGGAGCATGAGGCAGGGGACAATGACTATCAGTGTACAAGCTGCCTAGAGGATCCTTTGTATCAAAAGGGACATGGCTGCTTATCACGTGCGACATTCAAGCCAATAAGGGTGTCCCATACAAACGGCTATGTTGGACCAGGGGTCATTCAATTTGGGGGTTTTGTGGTGACGTGTCAGTAGCTTTTTATGTTATTGTCAGTTTTTGTGTCCAAAGTGGGAATGATGCTCTCAAACCATGCAATCCATGTTTTATTTAGAGTTGTTAGTGGCTGTGTTAAAGTTGGTACCAAATGCTGCCTTTTACTTTTTCTGGTCTCTATTTCTGGGCCTCAACATGCAACCGATGACAACAATAGCATGCAATACCAGGTGCAAAAGAAACTGTTCAGGAAAGCATTCACAAATTACAGTGAGGGGACTCCCCTTTTTTTTGGTTTGTGTATTTTGAAAGTTATTGTTTGTTATGGTTTAATGATGCAGAATAATTGTTCAACAGCATTATTTTCTTAATGAGAACTAGGGAACAGTTTGATGCACATCATCTAATGAGTCTACACTCCCTATTTAGACCAACTTTAAGTATCCCGTTATATAAACAACCCAAAATATCTAGATTTTGAGCCTAATAACACACTAAAATATCAGACATGATGATTCATTTGGCGCACTATGTGCCTATTAATACAGTACTCTAATAGAGTACTCAATATATTACACGCTCTAAAGTCTACTACATATGTATATAAATAAAAGAGTTGGCCATTAACTAACTCTTCAGCTCAAATAATATCATACATAATGGCATAGGAGCACCTGGGCAGCATTTGCTCCCAATATTCAGCATAAGTAGGGAAGTGTGGGAATGATTAAGAATGACAAAGGTCTCATCATTTCTGCATGATACTGATTTTGAACAACCAGCACTCCCTCAGGGTAGTGTGAATGGTTAATGATAAATCCATTAATGATGGTACAAGTGCATCAGGTGGTGGATGTATACGGAGGCCATATAAAGTCATCAGACATAGAATACCCCCATCACAACTTTAACTAAAGGTGTCCACAAGTAGCTAGACGAAAAGAGGTACATACTTTTTCAGTCACCATTATATGCTGAAATGCCTATTACCTATTTTAAGTGTAGGGGAGCCCTGGGAGAATTGGGAAACTAAATTAAAATCATAACATATTTACTTGTGATTTCTACAACGCCAACAATAACCAAATGCCTTTGTTTCATGAATAAAGGCTACCAATAAACCTTTCATTTGGACTATTTAGATTCATCCTAGCCTGCCATGATTTCCGTCTAGGGCCTTTTGAAATTTTGAGAAATTCCAGGGAGAACTGGGACACTTCGAGGAGAACTGGGACACTACCTGGGGAGAACTGGGACACACCAGGGAGAACTGGGACAGTGTAAATAGTGTGATTATTAACCAATGAAACATCATTTTTCTTTACTTTATGTTCAATATGATCATATATAACATATTAGCTTCAGTCATAGGTCTGAGAGAAAAATAATTAAAGCACAATAAATCTTCACCCAGAGTGTCCCAGTTCCCCCCGATAGTCAAGAGTGTCCCAGTTCTCCCTGCAATGAGTGTCCCAGTTCTCCCTAGGTTGAGATTTTTAAGCAAAATGTTGATACAGCTCAAAATATGCTTAACTGTGTTTTTGTAAGTAGCTGGTCATTTTGCCATCTATAAATGCTATAAAATGCAACAAAAATATTTTCTCATCAAAAAGTAACACTACGTAAAATTTAATTGTCAGAGACCAGAAAAAACAACTTTTTTTCCTAAAAATGTTATAATCTGTTATAGTTCTAAGTATAATAACATCACAGTAATATTTTTATCATAAAAAAACTTAAATATTATTGGCCCAAATAAAAGCATCGGTGGCTATGCATTAAAGTTATTGGTTATGGGCAGAATGCACAGTGTCCGAGTTCTCCTTTGTCCCAATTCTCCCAGGGCTCCACTAGTTGCATTGACCCTAAATCCCAACTCACTGATAAGATGGGTTTCATCCTCAAAATGGCTTTATACCTATCCATTTATAGAATGTGAGTAAACCTCATACCATTCCCAAAATCGATTTTGGATCAGGAGGCCAACACATGTCATTTTGAATATTACTGTAGGCAGAATGTTATACACCAATGCTAGCCACCGGGGCAGAAGACCACGAGAAATGTACAAAATAAAGTAACAATTACACTAGAGCACTTTTTTCAGGTTAGAATTATATTCTAATAAATACTTTTCTATTTTTATAGTTCTCTATCAATATTGATGTCATCAGGTAAACAGGTTCAATTCCGGGATTGGTGGGACATTTCATGACATTGTCTCCATTCCTTTCACCGACATATCTAAGGCACATGACATATCTGAGGAACAGGAATGGATTAGTCACTTTTAAGATATAGTGGAAATTGGCATTTCAACAGGACATATCTGAGGGACAGGAAATATCTAAGGAACAGGATATATGTGAATAAAGATCATATCATGGGTTTGAATCCTGCAGTTAACGTAGAAATACTGCAAACCTAACACTTCATCATCTAAGAGACAGGAAATATATGAGGAACATGGTCGTCATGTAGATGAGGGGTTTACTATGGACATATTAATCAAATAACAAAGTAAGAGAATCATTTAGGAGCATCCAATATGTCTTTTGATACTAGTAAAATACAGTGCAAAGATACATAAAATACCAAGATCTAGTATTAAGAGTGGCTTATGACATATACAAAGGGGTATGTCTTGTCATCATAGTTTTAGTTAGTTTGTCAAAAGGTGGTGTATGTACAGATGCTGGCTTAGCCCTTAGTTTCAAAAGTGTCAATTTGAGATTCATGGCATAATAATTGTCTTTACAAACTTTGATGTGTGTATTAAGACTGTAGAAAAAGAGTGTTCTACCCAGAGTATATAATCCTTTGCCATTTCCATCTCCTATAATGTTCATTTCTTTAGTCTCATGGTTACAATAGGTCAGCTCTAGCATAACTGTGTTAACTGTTCTACAAAGCTATGCAACAGTTGCCTTTGAAATAATAGGGCATTTAATCCCCCTACAGAGGCTTCTGCATAGAACAAAGGTTTTAGATATCACTGTTATCTGAGTAAGCCACATTTACATCAAGCTTGAAGCGTTGTATCTCTCTATACATACTTTTCCCTTTCTGCATTTGCCAATCCACACAAGGTCTTTATTACAGTATATATGGTTAATCCTTCTGCATGTGTTGGTGAGTCCTCAACATGCCTTACTCTCTTTCTAGAGTCAATCACTATCAGAAATTCATTGAAAGAGAAAGAGAGAGAGAGAGAGAGAGTGAATGAGTGAGTGAGAGTGAGAGTTCAGCATTTCCTGACTCTCCCTCAGTAGGGTAGGTTCACCTCAAGTCGGCCACATACCCCAAGTCGGCCACCCCCTCCAGGGTGGATAAAAAGCAACATGATGTTGAATGGATATGTGCAGAATGTATATCTGGCTGATATCATTGATTCGACTAGTTGGTTTAAAATCATTCTGCTTTTTATCCACCTTAACCCTTTAGGGCCGAGCATCGACTATAGTTGATGCCATGGGGGGCCGAGCATCGACTATAGTCGATGCCATGGGGGGCCGAGCATCGACTATAGTCATCTTAACTCTATGGGATTCAGCAAAGGCTCGGCCCCAGGAAAGTTCCTGTCAAAATATCTCGGCCCCATCACCAGAAACTATTTTTTTTGGTCGGCCCTAAAGGGTTAAAGGGAGGTGGCCGACTTGAAGTATGTGGCTGACTTGGTGTGAATCTACCATAGTCCATCATTGCCTGGGGTTAGAAATTCTAGACTCCCCACCCGGTCTGATTCATACGGACCCTGTGAACCTGCTAACCAGCCTTGAGCTGTGTTGGTCTTAAAACATTGCTTATCAGCACCAAAGCCATTATCATTATTTTTGCAAAATGTTTTAAGGGAACATGATTATGTCATGCAAAGTGATATATAGCAATAAATGCATGTTACCTGTATGTTAACTAAGGGCTGACCCCTTTTCTGCATGTTATTCTACAAATAGATTAGTATAGCACAAAATGTGACATCCTGTTGGCATGAGAGCAAGAGGCAGTAACTGCTAATCATAATTAATCAACTCAATTTGCCTACTTGAATAAAATGTAACCCGTTTTCAGAATGAGATATGGAATGGAAATACGAGGAATTAATTAACCTTGGTAATAACAGGAGAAAGTGGTAGGTAGTTGACACCAGAGAGGGAATTAATACCTCCCGCATTAAAACCTGGGAGATTGCCAGCAAGATGGTGAATCTTGAGGCTGCAAATGCAAAGAAGTATCTCAGTAAATTAGTCTGATATAGTGCAGAACGGTGTCTCTGATTGTGTAAGGCTTGTTCTATGTTTAGCACCTTATGACAGTATGCGGGTTTACGGTACATGGACTTTCTGGGAAGCTGTCTATGATAATTGTTATTACCGTAATAGTGCTTTTATACTTGGTTAATACTAACCATCCCTGTCTGGTGTTATCTTTTCAACACATTCTATAGTGAGCACTCAGAACTGGATCATGCTGGAACATTCTATCATTATCAAAATTATGTTGCAATTCAATTGTAAAGCTTTGTGGACAGGGGAAATGAGAACAGGAACAAGTACTGTGTGTTTAATTTGGTGTTCTTAGAAAGGTATGGTAACAGGCAGGACTATAGTTTCCACTTGCATGTTTATCAGAGCTGGGAGCCTGCACAATATACCTTAATCCCCTGACCCACAGTCAATGCATGTTTACTATATGGTACCCTTCCCTGGTCATTATCTACAAGTCAAATTCATTTAACTGACCCTTAAACCTAACCATCCCAGAATGGGCCGTTGTCAACAGGTGTAATGAACAAAAACTCAGAGATGGAATTTGCCTGCATAGGAGGGCCTTGGGAGGCTTGCTGAGGGATTTAGTATGCCAACTATCCCATCAAAAGAGTATTAGGGCACACAGTTCATATAGTGATTAAGTGGGCCACTTGGCTGCCGATGGCTCTACCGATCTGAATCAGAGTAAGGAGCATTATGTGAGCCCAATCAATTAGAAACAAATCATTATTTGATTGGTGGTTGTGGTGAAGGTGGAATTGCTATATAGCTAGAGTGAGGGTGTTGAGAGGGATAGAAGAGTCACAATAGTTGATGGGGCCCACTGGAAGGGGAGGTCACTTTTAGAGTAATATTTCTCAAGACCTGGCAGAGGCATGGGACTAAAAGCCTTTTAGACAACTTTATTGTTCAAGACCATGCATTATCGTTCAGGGCACGTTTTCGGTATTTCTTTCAACATTGGCTTAAGCCAGGTCAGGGCTTGTCCCATGTATATAGGGCTACATATTCAACATCAATTAATGTTAAAACACCCACAAATCAAATTACAAGATACAAATTGTGAAAGTGCTTTCAACATCCAGTTTCCTATTGTTTGGCATCCTTCTTTATGATGTATGTATACTCCTTATTGTGAATTAGACTTGAGAAGAGATGGAAGTTTGTGCCTTTACAAGTTGCTGTGTTGTTTGTGAAGGGCCAGTCATGGTTAAGCCAGTGGCGTTATATTTCACCCATAACAAACTTTCCATACCTGCATGTAACTATAAATCATGTAATCAAACTGAAATGAGAAAATAATCTTAGTAGTCAATGAACGTATTTGACTGATACATCTCTTCTAAACAGCACCACTCTACCAAGACAGAAGTATGTAACTGAACAGTAACAGTTGAAGATATAAACAACCAATGGACACCCTTGGTCACTAGTGTTCATGTAAGGACCTCCTCTATTCACATTGGATGACAGGCATCACATGACCTGTTGTAGGACTATCAGTGGAACCTCAGTCTATGATGTCACTAAAGCAGTGGGATGTGCTAAGCACATTAGAGAACTGAGGGACTTTGGGCGGCGCATCTTGTTAAATGGCCTGATTTTGATTTATAGCCAATGGGCGTGTTGAAGGAAGTTTAAAAGTAGTTTTAAATAGCTATTTTTTTCCATTGGACTGTCAGAAACTTTCGGGTTTGTGAATCACGACTTCCTATATTAAAGCTACTATACAAGCTGGTGCACTTAAACTAATATTTTTACATTTGATTCGTAGATGATTTTATAATCATTTCCCTATTATAATCTGCCATTTATAGAATCTCCACTAATATTTATATTCTGGAGGGGTTTGATAGTTTATTTGCCATCAGGTGGCAGTATTGAGTGGGGAGGAGCATGAATTTTTCCCATTGCTCAACTGACAATCACAGTATACCCAATGTATCCCTGTAGATGGCACTTTACTGTTTTCCACTTGCAAGAATCAGCTACCTAACTGACAGAGAACAAATTCAATCTGCTGTTTCCTCTTGTTTGCAGAGTGTATGGAGCACCAATCTTGAATATAGAAAACAAACCATACACGTTCGTACAAATTGGTTCTTTCGTTTGATTGGTTATCTCAGCAACCATCATGGGCCATGCCGTTATGAATATCATATGACATGAATGAAAGACCTACATGCATTGAGCGGACGGCCTAGCTGAATCTATAAATTATTCATGTACTGTTATCTTATTGTCAGTGTATATAGTTTATTTCACTGACTTTACATATTTAGCATACACCAAGGAGCATTCTGTTATCATCCAAAAATGTCTGACATCAACATTGATCATCAATGGACATATGCAATAGGTTTTAGATGGGATAGATTAAGATTATTATATAGTCATAAACTTCGCTTTAATAAAATGATGTATTTTTAAAATCATTTATATCATGTGTATTCAAACAAGTCAGACTACATTCAGAGAAGCTGACCAGTCTCGTCCATATCTCATGACGTGGGAGTTGTTAGGCAGGCCTCTGAAGTCTCTTACCGGTAAGTTTGAAAATGGGACTGTAGTTCAAACCAAGCGTGTCAGAGAGACGCTAACCACCCACACCCACGGTGAGGAAACCGGGTACTAACCACCGGATAACATGAGGGAGCGCTGGCGGAGTAACTATGCATATATACCCATATAAACTCTGGCGCCTTTATATAGTAGATAAATTATATATATATTGTATATATCCATGAGATTGTATGGGTCCAGCTTCACCTCAGATAATATATTGTCGTTAGACCAGGCTGGGTGTTAGTATGTTTTCTGTCCTCTTCTGAGATGATTTGAAATGGTATCGCCTGTCTTGAATCCAAATGACTGCTGATTATCCCTCATCAATAACATGGTCCTTTGAGGGTTCAATTTTTGGATATAATGAGGTACTTAAGTGAATAGGGAGGATACCATGAGAACAGATGTATTCTGTGCAATGTCCAATTTCCATCTTATGTCTTTTGTCTGGTATTTTAGTAGCTTAATCCATGGCCGTTTTTATTTTGCTACTACCCATGGGGGTGTCTGGATAAATAGTAAAAAGATACAGAGTGTGCATTTAATTAAAGTTTCATTTACTCAGTCATGAAGTCAGTTTCCAATCTACTATTATTGGTTTACCAAAGAGCTGCCTAACAAGATGAAACGAAACTCAGTCAATACAAAACGAGTCAAGGGAAGCCACATAACAACCTCACTTAAAATCATTTTATATGGGCTCAGCCATTTCATTGTTCTTAAATTATTCTGTACTTGAAAGTAATCAGACCATACAAGTTAGTGATTTAAAAACTTTCCTTCATTTCAATTTCATCTGATAGTATAATTACTAGACTAGTATACACTGCCTGCCTCTCTAAATTAATATATTGTAATAAACGATACTTTGTTTCTCTATGATATTGGTAGAGTATCAATTAAAGAACAAAGTCGACACAGTTCGGATCAAGTGTTACAGGTTGCAAATCGGGTTTATTCAGAAAACCTAGACAAGCAGTATCTATGTGTGCGAACTCCCTATAGAGTTCGGAACGGGTCAGTAGGCTAATCAGCCGTAATGATCACGGGGTCTCCTCACCAGCGTGGCTCAGAGTAACCGACGAGTACCGTCAGATGCTGGGTATATATAGGCAGCCAGCCTGCGCGCGCACACGCAGACCGGAAGCCTATAGCGACCTCTGTCCATACCCCAAGCCCGGGGTAGGTGTCGCCACCTACCGTCGGACTGAAGGGTTCGGACTGAGCTCGCAACACAGCATCCAACAGCACTCGTCATATAACAAACCCGTATAACCCTAGCCCCTACACTACCCCCTACCAGATAATAACCGGGAGGTAAAAAATTAAGGTTAAAGTCCGAAAACACTTCGGACTGGCATTATCTTATAAATACCACCTTAGGGGTTTATTAAAGTTATACCTTACAAACAATATGACGTATACTGTTGAACACAAAAAGGTATTAATTACACACATTTCTATATATATAGACCGTAATGACAATTACGCCCCATTCCCTAGGATAGATGGAGTTAACCTATACATATAGTATACAAACACTTGAAAAAGTACAATATCACAGTAAAAAATTTCGTCCCTCCAGGACCCCGAGCTAATTACACTCGTAATGAATAATACTTATAAGTGATAAACAATATCACTTCTTTTAAGGTTTTAAAGACATATTAAAGTATTATTACAAAAAGACACCATACGTGGTTTTGTAGCGAAGATCCGGATCCTCTGTTGATGGTGTTGCATTCCGCCCGGCTTTCAGAACCTACTTCGTTCAGCTCTTACTCACCGGAACAAGAAAGTTCATAGCTCATGCTCGGGAGCTTTAGGTGATAAATAGAATAATAAAAAAAATAGTCCTGCCTCCAGGCGATCTTCGGACTTATAACTAGGAGCACTCGGTCCTGATATCCAGAGTTTATAAAAAAAAACATCGCGTATCGGATCCATGTTGGTATAGTGCTCCAGTCCCGAGTTCAGCTTCCCCTCCGGATCTCCTTGTCCTCCTCCGTCAGTACCACCTGGCAGACTGGATCCTTGCGTAGCCAGCCTGCCGGGTTCCTCTGTCCGGACACTCCTAAACCCTTTCTAAGGGTGTTTTGCTTGTAGGGGTGGTATACTTAGAATACCCCCCCCTCTCCTAATCGGATCCTAGAATAGGATAATCCTATCCGGAGTCCGACTCGTCTTTGGAACCGGGTTTAGCCGGCTCCTCCTCCTCCTCAGAGTCCGACGCAGCTTCCGCCAGAGTCAGCTCCTGGAGCCAGAGCTCGATTTGAGCCCGAGTTCCATCCCACTCGTGCATTTCATGCGCGAAGCAGTCTCGGAATCGACGACGTTCGTGGTCCAGTTTTTCCTCGGCGTTCTTAACTGCCAACTTTTGCTTCTTCCGTTCGGTTTTAGCAGCACTTCGTTCAGTCCGAGCTTTTTCACGCTCTTCCTGTACGGACTCCGCAGCCGCTGCCTTCTGGGTAGCGACCTCCCTCTGATGGAGATGATGTACCGTGTTAAGGGACAACATCGCCACCTCCTGACTCAGGCCAGCAAGCAACCGATGAAAGTTGTCTTGCCATTGACCAAAGGCCTCCTGTCCGGCTTCATAGGAAGTGAAATCGGCGGGAGGGAACGAAGGAGGGCTCCTCAGTCGCAAGACCAGACGCCCCTCATCCGGAGTCCCGGGTGGGAGATCCGGGGTCTGAGTTGGCTTCGGCGTTTTCTTTGCTGGAGCCTTCGTCCTACCGGTCTGGGTTAGAGTCTGCGACTCCTCACCCGGAACCATATCATTTTAGGGGAACTCCTCCGCGAAGGACCCCATCGTGCTGGAGTTCGGATCCTCCGGAACAGACCGAGGTGGCCTGCCCTGGGGACCCGTCTTCCAGTCCGTCGTCTGAGAAGTGAATGCCGGCCCTTTATAGCCCGGATCCGCCTTCTCCATAAAGGATTTCCTTTCATCCGTTTTGGCCTTTTTAGGGTCGGCCTGCTCCGAAGACCCGCTAGGTCTCTTCTGAGCGCGCCGCACCTTTCTCGTACTGGTACGTTTCTGGTACTCCTCGAATTCATCGAAGAGCTCACCTTCCGGAATCCGGATGTAGTTGCCGTCCGGGTTTACCTTGTAAAAGACCCGGACCTTTCCTCTCTCGTTGGTGCCAAAATCCACCTCGAGGTTATCATTTCTGCCTACTACCCCGAAATGGGAGTAGACTTCCGTATGGGCGGTCTGGATGCGTTCCGCCGCGATCTCCAGAGCCAAGCCGTGCTGCTTAGCAAGATGCCTGATGATATCGGCTCTAGTGTAGAACCAGCCACCATTCGGACAACCCTTGCTCCCCTTTGAACCCACACTCAAGCAGTCATACCACATGTAATGACGCAAATGATAGCGGGTGATATGCCTTGCGTACCGGACCTTGCTAGGCCAAGTTCGGGGCGTCTCCAGTGTCTCGTCGATGTTCAGACAAGGCTCAAAGGGGCACTTGCTAAATGGATGCCATCTAGCCATAGCCCACGCCAATTTAGCTTTCTGGAGAGGCGAATGGTATTTAGTACTACCATTTCGGACCTTGTCCAGGAGCTCAAAGTGGTACAGCTGTACCGACTTATCGAGGGGATCAGTCTTAATCCACTCCTCGTCATCGGAGAGACCGTCAGGACCCACCTCCTCCGGATGGTGTGAGGACCGCTTATCCTTGACGCAGTCGTTCACACACATTGGTTTAAAGTACTTAAACCCACTTGCGGCATTGGCTCGGAGTGCTGTCCGGACCAGAATCTGAAGTTCGTCGTCCGGGATTGTATTTTCATCCAATCCCTTCAGAACCGCTTCCACCTCCTCGTCGGATCGACCCGCCTTCAGAGAGGTTACCTTGATGGTCTCTCGTAGGTATTGGTGCCTACGATTGGCCTTCTCCATGCGACTAGTGTCTGCAGACCTAGCCGCGGCCGTGTTCTGTTGGATAATTTCCTCCTCCAGAGTAGCATCCAGAATGGACTCTTTGGTCTTCTGTTCCACACTCCGAGCCAGCTTCATTGCTGGCGTCAGATGTCTCCTCTTCTCCCTCCGGTTATGCACGGTCTGGAATTCCGCTGCAGTTTGCAGGTCGTACTCCAAGGCCGCGATAAGTTCGGGACGTCCCTCGGTCTCGGCAACTAAGCGAGCTGTAGCCGACTTTTTGCTGAGATTGTCCATGGCCGCAGTTAAGCGATCTGGGAACCAGGCCGGGAACTTGGCAGACAAACTGTCCAGCCCCCGGAAGGTTCGCATTTGGATCAGATCGAAGGATCTGACCTCTGTTGCGCTCATCTGATCGATGATGGCACCTCGGAGCAGGGATGGGACGTCGGCGTCCTCCTTATCCCATGCATCATGCTGGTGTGGGGCGAGGATTTGCACCCCCGATCCAGATGGACCACCACCTGCAGCTTGGTCCAGCTTTCCGGCTTCCTCCGAAATATCCATGGTATTGGATGGTTCCAGAGTAGGCTCGGTAGGCTGTCGAGGAGTATCCACTCGGACGGTTACCTCTTTTGGAGGAGGTAACTCCACCCGAACGGGTACCTCCTTTCGTGGCTCCAGGGGAGTCGGGAGGTTGAATGTGATGCTAGACAGCACATCCTGCACTACCTGGACCGTATGGGCTGCGGATGATGTATCCATAGTCTCCTCGGTCCGAGGTTCCTTGGAAGGAACTGCCGTTTTTGGACGGCCTCCCCCATGTCCCGCATTACCAGCCATCGCAGCGGCTGTAGCAGCTACTGCTGAGCTGTTGTCCAGCCCTCGCGAGAAGGACAACACGTCGATGGCTGGGGTCGGAGCAGCTGAGGTTACAACTGCCTTCCCACCACCCCTCACCTTGCTAGGGATCGGGAGGTTGGACTTACTGGGGCCCGGAGTCTTGACAGTTTTAGTGCTGTCGGACGTCGGCCCCTTCCCCGGCTGGTCCTTAGCACCAGGCTTCGGATCAGCTTTCTTCTGACCCTTCGGCACCTTTGTCGTAGGAGCCTTGGGGTCAACCGTCTTCGGATCCTTGGAGGCCGCTGCAGTGGCAGCCTTAGAACCCGACTTCTTCGTACTCGCAGTACTTTCCTTCTTCGGATCGGGCTTTTTAGGCTCGTCCTTTCCCGGAGGCTTCTTCCCAACACCAGTGTGTTTGGTAGCCTTGGTACTAGCCTTAGTATCGGCCGACTTGGACCGATCTCGGGTAGCACCCTTCCCACCGCGCGTCCTCGGACGTGAAGTGTCGGAATCACTCCCACTCCCAATAGACAGTTTACGAGCAACCGTCTTCTGGAGGTTTGGTGATATACTGAGACTGCACATCCGGGAGGGACGTACAGTCGTCTCGGAAGGATCCGGCGCTACTTGAGTGTAGGCGAGTCCTTGCAGCACTCCGGAGTCCTCGCTGCCGTCGGGCGACGGGGACTTTCGGATCGGGGACACGGCCGGATCTACACGGAGTTCCGCCAGCGTCTGGCTCAACTCATCACCACTTGGGCTCTGAGCATCCATAGCCTCCTCGGTGGCGGATGCCACCTCGGAGTGTCCGGTGAGTTCGGAGTGACGGAGCTGTTGCTCGGCCATCCTCACTACAACACAGTGTCTTTCGACGGGAGTTTGACGGGGAAACCACTAGTTTCCCGCCTCCCTCTTTGTCTCAGACGCACCAGGAAAGAGTACTCACTGCTTACAACTCTTTTACTGACTTTTCTCCTCTTCTAGATGTCCAAAACACCAACTTCCCCGCTGCCGACCAACACCGCTATTGACTGGGGCGAGCCCAAAATCAATATGGCGGTTCCCTCGCTTTTGTTTTTAAAACAAAGCGCATGTGCAGCGTCTCGCGTGATTGGACGCGATCCCGTTACCCGGTGTGACCCAATTACTGTTTAATCAGGTCACGACCTTTCCCGCCCGCAGCTCGGGCTCGAGGGATCACACTGCTACGTAGGCGGCTCACAAAAGTCAAAATATACTTTGAATAAAGAGCTCATCAGGAGTATTAGTGGATATTTATGGGAAATCGAAGATTACCCCACCGGATTATCCGTCCACCACCCTCGGGGAGCACTCTTACATTCTTTTCCTCTTGACTCTGAGCGCCCCTGTTGGTAACATACATATAACATATAGGACAACACAGGACACCACACTCGTTGTGTAAACAAGCTAGGTTACAGCCCCTCTAGCCACCAGCCTTGGGCTTCGCCGAACGGGTTTACCGTCCGCCTCTCGTAACCTGGCCGAAGGACACTCGTTCTTAACTAAAACTCCAGCCTTGATTTTAGTTTTCCGTGCCCTTCTTCCTTCGCCTGCCGAGACTTTCTTTTTCACGGTCTTCCGGAGCTTCTTTCGTACCACTCTTTTAGGGGGATCCGCTGACACCCCTTCCAAAGGTACAAATTTAGCCTCCGAAGTTCCCTTTTCCACCTCCGTTTCCGGGGTGAGCTCCCTTCCAGCCCAAGCACGCAACCGAGCCACATGGCTCGTCCGGATGCGTCCTGCTTCGGACTGAATCAACACAGTCGTTTGACTGATACATTTAACCACGGTGTGTGGTCAATCCCAGTTATTCGCCAGCTTGACGTTGCAGAGCGGTTCATGTAGGCGGATCACTCTATCCCCCACTACGAATCGTCGCAACTTCAATCTGGTGTCGTAACCCACCTTCTGCCAATTCGCAGCTTTGAGCAAATGAGCCCTAACTGTTTCGTAGGCAAATTTGAACCTCTCCCTAAGAGATTCTACAAACAGCACCGTACATGGTGCTTCCGGACTGATCCCTACCACCCCGAATACTAAATCCGCCGGCATGATCAAGTCCTCTCCGAACACCAAGAGGTTCGGAGTGCAATTTGTCGAAGTGTGGACCGTATTATTATACGCATGAACCACAAATTCGCACTGATCATCCCAATCATCCATATGGGAGTTCACTAATGGCTTCAAAACCTGGATCAAGGTCCGATTGAACCGCTCCACCTGCCCGTCGGACTGTGGTCGGTACGGATTGGTCCGAGTTTTGCATATAGCCAACTGATGGCACATAGCTGCCCATAGTTTGGACTCAAATTCTCTCCCTTGATCGCTATGTAACATCAAGGGAGCCCCCAGATGGAGGATCCACCCCTTTACCAATGCTTCCGCACAAGTAGCAGCAGTGTGATCCTCGAGTGGGTACACTCGGGTGTATTTCGTATAGTAGTCCGAGACCACCATCATACACGTATTACCTTTTGGAGTGGGTTTAACTCCACTGATAATGTCCACCGCTATTCGAGCAAATCTCACTCCGAATAGCTCTTGTTGCAGTGGCAATTTTCCTAGTCCAGGACCAGGTTTGCCTAAACAACAGGCCGGACAGGTCTCGATCCACCTTAAAAGGTCGCCTGACATGCCGGGCCAGTAGTATCTCCGACTCAGCCTTTCCAACGAGCGTTTCTTTCCGAAATGCCCACTAGTGGAATGGCCGTGGCAGTAGTACAGGATGTCTTTCCTCATAGCAGCAGGGATCACCATTTGTAACACCCTCCGCTTCCCGGGACAAGTCTTCCACCTGCACAACAACGAGTCCCGGACCTCCAGTTCGTGGAACTGAGCCAGGAAACGTCGCATTTCACGGTTTTCCAGTGATATTTCGGGTCTCACTGGACAGACCCCAGTAGGGACAAGCTCCCTCAGTCGTGCTATGGTAGGATCGGCCATCTGGTACGTCCTTATAGTGTCGGTGGACCAATCCAACAGGTTTTGCAACGACCCATCATAAGGCAAACGCACACTCGCTACCACAGCATTGTGAGCACCACAATCCCCACACTCCGGACGCACACAACGGCGTACCGGACGTCTACTCAGACAGTCAGCATTAATATGCTTCGTGCCCGCTCGGTGCTGGATATGAGAGTTTTCCAGTCCGAACTCGCTGAGGTGATTCAACCACCGACCAATCATTCCCTCTGCGTCCTTAAAATTAAGGAGCCACCTCAAGGCCGAATGATCGGTACGGAGTGTGAAATTCCCTCCATATAAGAAGTGCCGAAACTCATTCGTGTACACCACTACTGCGAGCAGCTCTCGCTTGGTAGTACAATAATTTCTCTGTGCCTTGTTCATACTGTTACTAGCGAACGCCAGCGGGACCTCTACTCCGTCCTGGATTTGGGACAATGCGGCCCCGATGCTCTCATTGCTCGCATCAGTGTCAAGGATGAAATGCCCCTTCTCCGTAGGGTATCTCAGCACCGGGGTGGTTCGGAACAACGCCTTAATCTCTTTGAAGGCTTCATTCTGTTCCATCCCCCATGGGAAGGGTTCTTTTTTCCTCCCCGGAGTCCAATGGCTCAACCGTTGTAATGGCTGAGACACCCTAGAGAATCCGGGGATGAAGTCCCTGTAATAGGAACAGAACCCTAAAAAGGATCTGATATCCTTTGGTCCCTTTGGAACTTCCCAAGTCTCCACAGTCTCCAATTTAGCCGGATCAGCCTGCACACCCTCGGTGGAGATGATCCGGCCCAAATAGACCATGGACTTCCGAAAAAGTTCACATTTCTTCGGCTTTAATGTCAAGCCATTGGACCGAATTCGCTCCAACACCTCTCCGAGGTTCAACGCACACTCTTCAAAAGTCTTGCCAAAGACAATGACATCATCCAAGTATACCAAGCATTTGCGCCACAACAGATCACTCAGAAGAGTTTCCATCATAGCCTCAAAAGTGGCCGGGGCGTTGCACAACCCGAAGGGCATCAGCTCAAACTGATACAGTCCAATGTGACTGGTAAAAGCCGTTTTCTCTTTATCCTCCTCCTTCATCCCGATCTGCCAATATCCGGACTGCAAATCAAGGGTGCAGAACCATTGGTTCCCACCCAAAGAGTCCAGAGTCTCATCAATCCGGGGGAGAGGATATGCATTTTTCTTGGTTACCCCATTCAGGCGCCTATAATCGATACAAAATCGGATAGACCCGTCCTTCTTAGTAACCATCTGGACCGGGCTGGACCAGGGGCTAGTGCTAGGCACGATCACCTTCTGTTCCAACATGGTCTTCACTTGTTCCTCCACCACTGCTTTCTTACCCAAAGGCAAGCGTCGGTAAGGCATCTTGAACGGCTGTGCATCTCCCGTATTGATAGAATGCAACACTTTGTCGGTTCGGCCCAAAGGCTCCCCCTCCACCTGCCATGCATCCTGATACTTCACTACCAGCCTCCTTAGGGAGTCGAGATCCCTCCGATCCGTCAAATCCGTTTCGGAGATCATCTTCTCGAGTCCCGCACTCAGAGCGGTCGGAGAAGGGTCACCCTTCATGCTCACCTGTCCAGCAGGCATCACTGCCTCACTGGTGAACACCTTCCCCAGTATTGTATCTTTCCTTAGATACTTCGGTTCCAACCCGGGGTTAGAAACCGGCACTACGGTCCAAGCACCATCACCCACGAGGGTGTCCATGCCTGTCAAACCGATACTACCCAACATGGCCACATCCGGCTCCACAACTGCCTCTTCCTCTCTCCTGAGCCCCTTGCTTCGGACCAGCACGTCACACGTCTGTCCGGGAGGAATCTTTACAGTTTGGACCACCGTTGCCACTGTCGACACTTGTCAGAGCACACATTGCTCTACCGCACGGTACGGGTGCTCTATCAGGAGTACCCCTGTTCCAGGATTCAGGACCGCGTCATACAACGCCGAAAAATCCAATCCCAGTATACCGTCGTCTGCAATATCCGCAATGGTGGGAGAAGCCACATACTCCTTCCCCCCAATTCGGAGCGGTATGAACGCGCGCCCATACGTCTGCATACTTGACCCATCGGCCGAACAGGCGTTTACCCTCGTTTTGAAGTTATCACGACTATCCGGCATAAGAGCATAGAAGTTAGAGGAGATAAAGGAGTGGCTAGCTCCCGTATCTACTAAAAATTCGCCCGCTCTACCGGCCACAGTAACAGACACATACCACCGCCTCCCCCCCAGCGGAGACGGGTTTACAGTGAAGCGTTTAAAATCCTTCGGAGCAGCCAAATCAAGGCCATGTTTCTTCAAATGGTCGAAACATGGATGATCCGGGGAAAGCTGGGTACTCCCTACCCACACGGTGTCTGTGACAGCCGCAACTTCCTCGTTCCTATCCGTAATGGGCCTCCCTGCCTCATTGCCGGGCAACTGTTGGACTGGAATGTTAACCAGGCCGGCATCCGAGCCCCTCAAGCTCGAAGCCACCCCTGATTCTCTTCCCGCCTTCGGAATTTCACTAGGCTCTACCTCTCTGGTATGTTGGCGTACTTCATATACAGGGGTCGTCCGCTCGCCTTCTCGGACTACCCCCTCTAGTTTCCCTCCTTACCGGGAACTTTCGGAGTCGGAGCCGTACACTCCGCAGCAAAGTGACCGATCTCCAGGCACCTATAGCACTTGGCGGTCCGCCGATTGATCTTCCTCCGGTTAGGCTGTGTAGCCCCCTGAATGGAAGTCGTCATCTTCTCAAACAGCGCTGTGAAAAACGCTGCGTCCATTATCGGAGCTTTTGGATCCGATGATTCCTTCTTCGGAGGAGGGTTTCCACCCCCTTCCGGCTTCCTATTTTTCCACGGCGGTTTAGAGGAATTCCCATTCCTCTTAAACTGAGCTGCAGAAGCTATCGCCCCCTCTTCCTCACTGCCTGAACCATCAGACTGCTCCGGGGAACATTCTATAATGGCCGAGGCCCGGGTGGGCACCCGGTCCCCCAACAGTGACTTCTTGAGAGCATGTATGTCGATGGCCTTAAAAAGGTCATCTAACGACGTATCTGCTCTCCACGTATCATACACGACATGTTGTATTTCTGGATCTCTCAGTCCAGCGACGAACTGAGAGAACAATTCCTTAGAGAATAAGGCATCATGGATTCCTGAAGCTGGATGTACCTTCTTCAGGAGTCTCATCAGTGCAAGTCCGAAAACCCTCGGGGCCTCGTTCTTGCCTTGCACTCGCTTCTTAAAAGCGACCATCGGATCAATCCGAGCGGAGTCTCCGTATAGGATAGTTCCGATCTCTACCAGTTGTTTGAAAGTGCCGCGAGGTCCGCATTCATCTTTCCACTGCTCCACGGCCATCAGGCCATCTCCCATGCACAATCCCTTACAGACGTACGGAATTGCATCCTGTTGATCCCACCCACTGAGGTTGATGTCCTCAACGGTGGCTCCCAACCAATCTTCCCAAGAGTTCTTCTGCCAGTAGGGAAAAGGCTCGCTAGCAATACGTCTAGCAGCGTTGGATGACCCCCTAATTTTAGAGGTTATCGCCAGGCATTTAGAAATGGAAGCCGAGGCGTCCTTTTCTGTACCCACATTGTGCAATCCGATCCCAGCAATGGCTGGGTTTGTATCGTACAACTCTTGCAATTCTGTACTCAGAATTGTTCTCCTCGGAGCCCTCCTAGGACTCTTTGCGTCAGGAGTCGTCCCCGGAGTAGCGCCTCTGGTAGGCAAGCTATTCTGTCTCTCCAGATAGGCCTGGTAGGTACCATACGACACCAAATCCTTAGTGGGGTCCACACCCTGACTGAACCACCAATTTTTCTCCTGATCAGTCATATACTGACACTGCTGGGCCAGAGCAAGCAATCGCTGATGCGCCGCCTTCTCTTTTTCCAGCTCCTTGGCCTGTCTCTCAGCCTCCTCTTCCTGCTGTGCCTCCGCCAATTTAGCTTTCGCAGCTTCACCGGCCGCTCGGAGCCCTTCTTGTCGAGCTCTCAAAACTGCCGCCTCCTGCTCCGCTAATTCCTCAGCGAGGACTGCATTTTCCTTCATGCGTTTCTGTTGCTGCTCAAGAGCAGCCTGCTGTTTGCGATACACATCTCGCCTTTCCAATTCCAAGTTCTTCTGTTCATGGAACAGTATGTTTGCTTGGCATTCTCGCCATTGCGACAAACTCGATGGAGTTAAGTCGGTCTTGGCCGCCTTATCTTGTTCGGCTGCTTTCTTCAAGCGTTCCGAATCCAGTTGCTGCTCATCCAGTTTCAACTGAGAACGTGGACTCCGCACCAACTCCGATAACGACCTTCCCCTGCCCGCCGTGTTTACACCTGTCGGAGCCGAAAAGACCTGCTTCGGAATTGGACGGATACCACTGATACCCACCCTAGGTGAGTAATCACTTGCCCTACCTCTACCTCTTGCCCGGCCCACCTGTAGTGGTCGTCCTGGCGTTGAAGTAGACAAGGCACCTTCTACAGTCATCCCGCGTCCCATAGGAAGATTTGGGGTGTCCGTAAAACTCATGTAACGAGGACCTTTCGGACTGTCACTATCAGCGGAGGCGTATGAGGTACTGCTATCCTGCATACTCTCCCTAGTCTCTGACAAAAACTGCTGCAAAGCACTTTTTTTTGCCTTCAGAATGTCGCATTCTGACACTAGGCTTCGGCGAACATCCCGTAAGTCTTCAGTGTCCCGAACAAGTTCTGCTCGGGTCCCTTCTGCTTCATGGATGACGGCATCTCGGGCCGCACAAATCTGATTCAGCTCCGTGTTTGCCTGGGCAAAGTCGGAACGGACTCCCTGTAGATCAGCCTGTTTCTGATCGAACTCCACGCGGACCCTGCTAAGGGATTGCACCAGCTTTTCGTTTTCTTCCAACAAAGTTGAAAGCCTTGCGTCTTTCTCCTTGATTTTGGAAGCTCTATGTGTGACTGCACCCTCCAATGCAATCAGACTGCTTTTCCATTCATTCGACTGTTTCTGAATGGTCAACAACTCCATTTTGGCCATTTGCACACGCTCCTGTACCCTGGCCTCCTTCATGTCGTCGAAACGACGTTCCTCCAAGATGGTAGCCCTCCGTGGATTCGGAGCGGCTGATCTTGACCCACCAATGTTGAACATTGACAGGCTCATTTCTTCTAATGAGCGATTCATTACTTCGGGACCTCTGAATCCCACAAACGCGCTTGTTCCGGATGGAACATTCGCACTCCTGGGGGTATCTGCCTCATTGGCGGCATCTAACCCCTCCGGTGATAAGGCTGGCGCCTCATCGGGAGACCTCGCTGCTTCGTCCAGAGCAGGAGGTCTGTGCTACTGCACAGGCTAACCTGCGTTTCACTCAGAACTGGTCACGGCACCAGTGTAATAAACAATACTTTGTTTCTCTATGATATTGGTAGAGTATCAATTAAAGAACAAAGTCGACACAGTTCGGATCAAGTGTTACAGGTTGCAAATGGGGTTTATTCAGAAAACCTAGACAAGCAGTATCTATGTGTGCGAACTCCCTATAGAGTTCGGAACGGGTCAGTAGGCTAATCAGCCGTAATGATCACGGGGTCTCCTCACCAGCGTGGCTCAGAGTAACCGACGAGTACCGTCAGATGCTGGGTATATATAGGCAGCCAGCCTGCGCGCGCACACGCAGACCGGAAGCCTATAGCGACCTCTAGGTGTCGCCACCTACCGTCGGACTGAAGGGTTCGGACTGAGCTCGCAACACAGCATCCAACAGCACTCGTCATATAACAAACCCGTATAACCCTAGCCCCTACACTATCATAATATATAGATCTAATCATCTATATTTCAAGCTTGTATTTTGGTAAGGATTATGATAGGAATGCTCCACCATAATTTATCCTCCATTGAGCTGACCTACTTCCTTGAATGCTAACCATAACATATATGACATTATCAAAATGTAATGTTTGGTGACCTTATCTGATAAGTAGGTAAAGAAATACATTGTCTTGTAATAATCAAAGAATTTCATAAGTTGACTTTACAATTTTATTACTTGCCTGACAACTTTACCTCCTGACACTTGCAGCCAGTTTACATACTATCCTTATCAAATCTCTCCGAGTCAATAAACCTGAAGAGTTCACTTCTGCTGTTGGCTTTCAATCTTTCCATCTACACACCACCATCATCAGATGCATTTCTTGCCACCATTGATAACAGTCAATTTAGACCCACGAGAGGATAGCAGTACAAGTTGGACAAGCTCTACACTTGATCAAAAGCAAGTGGTAGCTTGGACCATATCACATGAGGCGGAGCCGGGTGTGATATGATCCAAGATACCACAAGTGGAGAAACCAGGAGAAACCAAAAATTCAGACTGATTAGAGTGGACCTCTGCGGTAATTTCAAGTATTTATTGCTGAATTGTATAAAAAACTATATTTAAGATTGGTTTCATAGCTATTTTAGTGACATTATCATGGAGAAAAACCCCATGGAGGGTGAGCATCAGTTTCTCCACAGAGGTGTGGAAAACAGCCATTCTAGTACTTAAGCATAGCAACTTTGTTTCTGCACATGAAGGTGTGGACTAGTTCCTGTTATTTCTGGTCGCACTAGATACATTACAACATGCTCTACTGTGCCCATGCAGTTTAGAAATGTATTACAGCAGAACCTCTGTGGCATTGCCTGACTAGAGGACTGTAGCATATTATAGAAGTTGATGATGAGTGCATTGCCCATGTAGACTGATGTTACATATTCTGCACCTACGGCATCCATGAAGAGACCAGTTTAATGACACTGATCCAAATATGAGCAGCCCATCATTGTTATTGGAACAGTCTAGCATCCTACTATCAAAATTCTAAATCCAATATGGTCAAAAATACCTCTATCAAGTTAATCGAATAATGGAAATGGGAGCTAAAACATCAATGCTGGTGTATTTAGACTAATATTTTGGTATACTTTACATGTAAGATATCCTCAGCTAACCAACTAAGCGTCCAGCAATTGTTATCTGAAGTTTCCTTTTTTAAAGTGAGACCCACCTGGGCTTTGCCCAGGATTAAGCCCACGAAGTGGGCTTAATCCTGGGCAAAGCCCAGTCTCACTTTATGCAGTGGTCAGAATTCATGGAGGATTTGCAGCACTCAATTGACGAGTTCAATGGGCTATTCCAAGAGGTTAGATAACATTAAATCAAAATTAAATTGCAGATCAACTGCAATTTTCAACATCTATCGCTGACCTGAAGATTGATTGAAAAATAAATGAATCAATCATCATCAATCCCGACAGATTTCTGCACAAATGGGTGCTGTCAATCTGTCAACTGTCAAGAACAGATTGTGACAGGTATCCTTTAGGCTTTAACATTGATATGAAGCCCTACAAGGAGTGTAGTGTGGGGGCATTGGTGGGAATATAGGGGAATTGGTTAATATTTGTTAAAAAAGAGCTTATTTAGTAAGAAAAAGTTCAAAAATGCAAGGGTGTGAAAAAAATTAAAATTTTCCCAAAAAAGGCCCAATTTGGCGAGAAATAAGGTCAAAAACAGAAAAAAGTGAAATTTCCCAAAAAGGCCAAATTTGGGGAGAAAATGGGTCAAAAATGGAGAAAGTGAAATCGCTCCACGAATGCCCAATTTGGCTAGAAAATGGGTCAAAAATGGAAAAAAGTGAAATTTCCATAAAAAGGCCAAATTCGGCGAGAAAAAGGGTCATAAATGGAAAAAAATTAAATTTGTCCAAAAACACCCAATTTTCCATTTTTGACCCATTTTCTCGCCAAATTGGGCATTCGTGGAGCAATTTCACTTTTTTCCATTTTTGACCCATTTTCTCCCCAAATTTGGCCTTTTTGGGAAATTTCACTTTTTTCCACTTTTGACCCATTTTCTCACTAAATTCGGCCTTTTTCGGGAAATTTCACTTTTTCCGTCTCTGACCTTTTTTCTCGCCAAATTGGGCCTTTTTGGGGAAATTTCTTTTTTTTTTCTGTTTTTGACCCAATTTTTCGCCAAATTGGGCCTTTTTGAACAAATTTCACTTTCTTCCATTTTTGACCCATTTTCTCACCAAATTTGGCCTTTCTGGGGAAATTTCACCTTTTTCCATTTTTGACCTTTTTTCTCGCCAAATTGGGCCTTTTTGGGAAAATTTTAATTTTTTTCACACCCTTGCATTTTTGAACTTTTTCTTACTAAATAAGCTCTTTTTAAAACAAATATTAACCCATTCTCATTTATTCCCACCAATGCCCCCACACTACACTCCTTGTAGGGCTTCATATCAATGCTAAAGGCTAAAGGATACCTGTCACAATCTGTTCTTGACAGTTGACAGATTGACAGCACCCATTTCTGAAATGAAAATCTACTTTAACTCTACAATTGACTGTGTGTTGACAGTTGACACCTTGACAGTAGTGATTTCTCACTTGCAAACTTGATAGTAAAATTGAAGTTAAGATGTGAAAGTGAATTTCCATTTCAATTTTCACTTTGAAAAGTGAATTTTCATTTCAATTTTCGTTTTGAAAAATGAATTCTCATATTGTAAAGTGAATTTTCATTTCAATTTTCAAAAAATGAATTTTCATTTCAATTTTCATTTGTGAAATGGAATTTCACTTTTTGACCCTCCTGGGCCACTGTATATAGGCCACTTCCAAGAGGCAAACTCTTCATATCGCATGAAGCATTAAGTGTGGTTCAAATCTCTCAGGTTCAGTGTACTAGCCTATTCTGTCCAGATCTTTTGTCATGGGAATAGAATGAAGATACCGGTGCACTTCAAATGTTTTTTTTTTTTCAATATAATAAAGATATTTTGCTTTGTCTACTGGACCAAACTTTTAACATGAATATAACAATTTCTTGCGGGCTCTCTAATGATGCGCCATGTGGCAGCGTCATATGATTGGTGGATGAGAAATCACATGGGAGAAAACTCCATTTGGGCAGCAGGCGGCAAAGCCTAGGTCACAAACCTTCACCAATTAAGTCTTGTTTCTGCCAAAATATTGCGCTATCCCTAATTAAAATCTGCACGGGGGGGTGTGAAGATACAGAAAAGGGGTCAAAACACTTGATTTGACTCATAAGAGTCCTATATAACTTCAATTTAGCTAAATATTCACCCAAACCAAGACGAGTTGCAGATGAGGAGTGGGCGATAATATGGGAATGCTATGATCGGCCGATGGTCAACAATTCGACCCAGAATAGACCTAAAACAAAAAATGTTGGTCTGCTTTCAACCATCAGGGGGTGGGGGGTGGTACAGGTTGTTATTTATCGAATTCCCTCAAAATACCGCCTGTAACAGCAACTTTGGGTTTGTTTGACTAGGAACGCTAGACTTCTTCTAAATTCATAATCTTTTTTAGGCTGAACTAATTTCACCTATCTTGTGAACATACAGAAGGACTAAGAAAGTTGTAGATGCAGGGAAAGATAGAAAAAGAAAGAAAATTACAATGTCTTAAAATAGCCTCTATTCCCCAACGGCTAACAGAAACGCTATGCATGGCAAGAGAAGAAAGATTGTGTCCATTGTCTTTAACCTTGTATCGTATTAACAGACATGGCACACTTTAATTATGCATGGAATTTGCATTGCTAAGCAGATCTTTCTAACAGAAAATAGCTCAGTACAGTGTAATTTAATAGATATCGCCTGAATCTCTTAATAAAGTATGAACTACTATCATATCTCCTATAGTTGCTATACAAAATTATCTAAATATATATGTCTTTTAATAGGCAACTGTATGGCAAAAAAATCTATTTCTTTTTGTGAATACATCAGAAATAGTTTTTGATAGCCACACCAAGTTAAGCATTTCAGTATCTAAACATGTTTATTGACCATTCTAGGTGGGATACCTGGATATTGTCCGATATAGCAGAGGTTGCTAGGGAAAGAAATACATAGGATGTGTGTTGCTAGGCACCTAGTGCTGCTATATTGGAGTGTTACTATCTGAAATCATCCTGGGATAGTGCAGCCTTGTTTCATTCGACCTACATGACCCATATATCTTTTTATTTTCTATCATACAAACATATTTGCCATTGTTGAAGATTGATATTATTCTCTCATGAGAAAAAGTTGGTGAGGTAGGGAGGTAGCATCGGAATGATAAGGGTGAACACAGATGCCACCAGTTTTTGTCTGATAATATTATTGAGAAAGCAGCAGTCCCTGTTGGCAGTGCGACTGATTAGAAATAGATGCACTCATGAAAGCAGATTCGCAACAGGTGGTGAATATATATTCAGGTGTGGGAAAGCCATTAGTGAGAGAATGCTTCTATTCAAAAGTCAGCAATACTGAAGACTGTCACCAATGCTAAGTCTATGTAGACAGCACAGAATATATTTCAGCCTACACTTCGCTGCCCACTGATTCTTCTACTGCTGACCACTCACTGTACCGGTGGGGCCAATATCTGGACCACTAACTAGCAGTTCTGTCACCACTCACCAGCTTGGGTGCTGGAGTAAAATAACAGGCAACAATATGATCGTTGATTGGTGACATGTACATATGTTAATTCATTGAGCAGGTACCTAATCAGCCTATGTTCACATTTGTTAGAGGCTGCTACAGAAAGAATCAGACATAAGAATCATCGTAACATGCTTATGTTTACAAATTCATTTAGAAATTTGAGGTGGAGTGGAAAGGCCATTACTGACAGCTTAATTTACAACAACATTGATGGAAGAGTATACCTTTCTAATATTTCTCACCAGAAGTGGAATCGAGTACTCCAGTGATAGTCCATAGCATTCATAAACCTTTCAAAATAGTGCAGTAGTATGGTTGTGATGTGGAATTGATGTATGTTGTAGCATACCATGTGGCACTGAATGTCTCCCTACTTTCCTTCCGACTCTACTCCCCCAACGGACAGCTACTGACACAGGAGACACATGCTGATGGCCCTGAGGAGGACTGAGGTATTATGGTCTGAAATGAGACTTGGGATGAGGCTTTGGAGTTTGGCATTGCAGGACATTAAAGACACACATTAGAGCGCATTCTGAAGGATGAATTTCCCTTTGTTGAGTCTTTTATGTGTACCTGTATTCAAATTTTAGAATGTATTTAGAGAGGAACATCCTTCACCAAATTGACCTTACAGAGTGGAGTCAAGATTGGCACTAACCGTAAATGGATGTTCACTTTCCAATAAGAAAATAATGCAATCCATGCAACTCATAAGTGTAGACTGAAAAAAGGAATGCTAAAATCAACAGCACTAGCTTAGCTTTTGTATCAAGACAATTTGCATTGAAGGAGGTATTTGCAACATATATCTGATCTGATTAAGATGATAGTAAATTCTTACTGCCTTCCCATACAATGCAAAGAGTGCAACTGGTGCTGTGTCCTCATAAACGGACAAGGGGACAGTTGTGCTAAATGGATCATCTGCTTACTGGACGCTACTTATTATCAGAAGCAGAAATAAATTATTCAATAAATCTCAAGGTAACCTTGACATCACAAGATATCAATGTTGAAATCCGTCAATGAACTGGGGGTAGAAATTACTGGGAAACAGTACACACTATTGAACATATTAATTAGGGGCTGTCAGCAAGCAGCCATGTAACGTTTCCTAAATTATCCATTTAAACTGGAGCTTAAAAGCATACCCTTTGGTGGCTGCGTTCTTTGATGCCCCTCCCGATACACCATTTGAGTTTATACGTTTCTTTATTCCACAAGGTGACTTTACAAAGAAGACGATACATTCAAAAGGACTTGCGTCCTACGTATGTTGATGATCAAATAGTCACATAGAGTGCTTTGCGTACAAGCCACTGGTCACATATAGGCAATCAGGGTGTATCACAGTGTGGCACCATTAGTGGTTCTTGGTACCACATTTATTTATACGGCGCGTATACATTTGGTAGTGCAATACATTATAAGCACAATTTATACTCATGCATAAACGGCATCTGACTCAATAACGTGCATAGGTTTAAGATTATATTTGTTGTTAATCAGTTTTATGGATATGATAAGTAACAGTGGATGGCAGCAAAGGACAGTATACCGGTATTGGTGGCATTATACATCTACTGACAAGTTGTTGGGTTGCGCTTCGGCAGCATTTCTATCTGACGTGCATAGTATTGGTCATTTGCTGACTAAACTAACAAATGCAATACAATTCCTTATTAATATAGCTTCCAAGGGACATACAGAGTGCTTTAAGGTAGTTATAGATGAGACTCAATCGCTTGCAGTATGGCAGGGCAATGAGAGTTTGCAATCCCAACCAGCATCTTTGGTATTATTATAAGCATTAGTGTTAATACAGTCATACATAGTCACAAACATAGTCAAAATCACAATCATAATCACATAACAAACACAGTGTAATAACAAACTAACAAACTTGTCTCTTAGTCACCCTGTTAGGTATACTAAGATTTACATGCTAAAGCATGTAGTTTTATCAGGGTTAACCTGGATTTAACTTTAAAGGCTTTCCTGTCCGACATGAGACAACAGGACGCATCCATAGAATTCCATAAGGTGATACCACGATAAAGAGGACTTCTACGGTAGCCAGTACTGGCATTTGGGGGACAGGACAGTAGACCAGTGTTGCTCGACCTAGTAACTCTACCATTAACATTCGGCTGGGAGAAACATAGACCAAGGTCCTTTGGACAGTGAGTACCATCATACATATATTTGTGCAGTATCAGCAATAACTGTAGATCATATCTTATACATAGTAGATCAATATTGGCTTCTTCATGTAACAAGTCAGTATGAAAACGACGCTCTACTCTTAAGCAGGTTTTTAAACATCGGTTTTGATGTCCATTACATGCACAATGTATTAAGATGCATATATGCATCTTAATACATTGTGCAATATGTTATCAGGACGGAGCAGTGTTGCAGTAGCATGAAAACATATAATATTTGTAAAGAATATTGTTGAAGTCACATAAAGATCACATGAAGCTGCTCAATCTCAGTATAAGGATAGGCACCTGACTCTTTTCCTTTCTTATAGAAATAGTCATATTGCACTGCATCCTGTTGTTTATATGTTTATTATAATAGCATAGGACCTAATGTAAAACCTGACAATAATGTTTATGGTATAATATGTTGTTATGGCTCTGTGGAACTCTTTTATAAAATGTTTGCGTTTCTCTACATCTTATAGGTTCATGTCGTGTTTAACTGATGAAGTTATTCAAATATATATGATCTTACATCAAAGTGAAGTGAATTAGTGTTACAACAGGGGAAAACAGGGGAAAACGTACCATTACGGTGATTTAGTCTCATAAACAGCCACTAGGTGGCCACCAGTGCAGCAGCAAACCTAGTGACTTATCATGATAACTTTCCATTGCCTGATTTTGACATTTGTGATCTCAAAATGATCACTATGACATACGCTACCTACACATATTAACATGTAATTGTGTGATTATCTAATTCTTACTATACCAACAGCTTAGATGTATAATTTTGGAGAATAGTCTGAGTTTCCACCCAGTAGCACTAGCACCGTCAGTGCTTAACACAGAGACAGGTTCATATCTATTGCTAAGAAAAACTCTTAACTATTGTTTTGGGGGTAGGATTGTCAGAACTGGGAAAGGAGAAATGGTTAAAAGTTCCATGATAGGTCAGTAGAGTAATGTCATATTTTTGCATGCACGGTAGCCACCAAGTGGCTGTTTATGACAATAAATACCTATAGTGGTAAGTTTTCCCCTGTTGCCTCACATTTGATATTTCTTCGTAAAATGACAAGGTCTAAAACTCAATATTTGAAACAAACATACTCTATGCCAATCACATTCCCTCTCTATCTCCACTTTCCTTTTGTGTGTTGTAATGTTCCCTTTACTTAGTCTGTGGTTTTAAAAGGATACCTCCCGCACAGGCAAACTATTTTACACAGCTATTGCGACAATAGGTAAATACACTTCTGAAGGGTTGACATGATGCATGAATGCAGCACCAGCAGATTACTCAAAGAGTCTGCATTCATGCATAAATAAAGATGCAAAATGTAAAATGCATATCTAAATGTAGTGGTCCAGAAAATGAATATTTGTGGTTTCATCAGGGTTTGAACCTGGGACCTCCCACTTCCTAAGTGAGTGTCATAACCACATAATCCCCATGAATTTTAAGCTGCAGTACTTCAAGCCCCTGTGGAGCAGCTCTGGTGAGTGACCCACCAGTGCTGCATGCCTATTTTTAGACACTACTGAAGGGTTGGCTTAGTGTCCCAATGCAGCACGGATGAGTTACTCGGCAAGGATGCATCAGTGAATCATGGCAACAATTGTCATATTTTAGCAAAATGCCATCCTTAAAGAATTAAATGGTAGCTTAACTTGGAGTCAAAGACTCTTTTCATTAAATAGCCTTGGTGATGTCTACTGTGGATGTTGATAGATGGAAATGGGCAAGGCCTTGGTTCCAATCATGAGCAGATGAGACACAGCGCCAATGCAGAAATAGGAAGGGTGAGTATAGGAGTGTCTGTCGGGGGATTAGAAACTGGATTAGAAGCTGCCTAAATATAATTACATGTGGTGCTCTGCTGTCAACAGCACTGGCTATCAAACAGTTTACAAACAACACGCCATATGGCACTGAACAGGTTGCTGTTATAAAAACACTCCTGGTATTGCCCATAATGTTTGCTCTTCATCCTCCAAGGTAAATCCTTACAATCTTATAGCTATTGTGACTCGGTGATGAAGTCAGGTCATAGCATAACTCTTTACCCTGACACCTGCTCATGGAGCACTCCCTATGCCTTAGCCCGCTGACAGTCACCAAACATTCCTCCCACTTAAGGCAACCTAGTGCAGGATGTGGGGGCCAAATGCACTCTACAATCGCTGTCAGACAGGTACACTGAGGCATTTGTACAGCTATAGAATGAAGGTAATATTTCTTGACAGCAAGATAAAGTTTAGTTAATATAATCCCAAATTGAAAAAAAAGCTATAGGTGCTAAGGAGAACATTCCCTTTCCATTTACTCCTAGTGTATTTTCATGTGGATCCACAATGAAACCATTATCGCAAGTATCTACATATGAAGAGTTTGGATGCAAAACGACATAAATCCATCCCAGAATTGAAGCATATAGTGCATTTTGTAAAGCCACCCTGGGGTCAATTTTAGTAATTTAGTAACAGATTGTGTACTGAGTAGACCCTAATGCGATGAAAATTGTTAATCTTGGAAAAATAGTTTATGAGTTATATCTAAGCACCCATAATCAATCTTTTTGCCAGATTTTTGTCTCTTTTTTGAAAATGGCGCTTATGTCGTTTTGCATCCAAACTCTTCATATCAATCCTCCTGATGGCATCTCCTTCCAGCTAAAGGTAATATTCTGAATAAGCATTCTGGATAACTGTAAGTATTACTAGGATATCATTGTGAGATATATGCGTGTGTGCTGTACTCAGGTTTAGGGGGAAGAACACGAGCCAACTTCTGGGTAGCCTGACAGTATTATGTTCAGGCGTCTAGTGTTGCAGCTGTCTCTTAGCCACGTTGTGTACTCTACCTTAATCACAATCCCTGTGATATAGGTGTCACAAATCAGCAGGGTCAGTGCCGTACTCCTGTTACTATGTGATACATGGCAATATATGTAGGCCTGGGACAGGAAACAAATCTACCTGTGTCCTTTCTGGAGACATGTTGTCACACAAACTGTAGATATATATAGTCTTAATTGTATAGAATCCTTTTGGAATTTTGAACATCACACGCTCATCTTTTTGTATTCTAAAAAGGGTTTACACCATATTCATTGTGCTACAAGGCACTTTCTCTGTTGTCTCACAGTATACTTAGGGCCTTCCCGAAGTTTGCATTTGTTGTACACTGCATGTTTGAAAATATAACCATATGCATCAAAACCAAAGGCATTTACAGTCCAAAAGAGACTTTTTTAAATTCCCAATTTCCATGCTATTATATGTGCAACTCAAGTTCAGTACAGTCTATTGAAATTATTTGTGTCCATGTTGATCAGGTCACCGATCTGATGTTCGGAAGAATTCATAAAATTGTTCATGTTGTTTACTTTTGACAGTTTTTAATTTCACCCAAGGAAACTGATTAAAGCCATTCAGGAGTGTAATGGTTTTCAACGTGAGTGGTTGACAGGGGGATAAGAAGAAACTGATCGTGAACCTTGAAAGAATTGTTGAATTCTTTATTTACCTTGGCAGAAGTATTTGGCACTGAAGTGTGTATAATGTTCAAAACCAATGGTTAAAAAATATGCATTCATTTGTACGATCCAGTTTGGATTTGAACAAAGGCTAATCCTTTTCTAGCCATTTACCAAACTCGCAAGCAGCTTACAGATTGTAAATAACCTGCAGACCTCCCAAACATACAAGGTAAACACCCTACCAGTATGTAGTCAAGTGACACGGGTATCTCTTTTTGACAACCAATGGACATTATAGGGCTGCAGCAGTTTGGCCATCAGACATGATTTAATTCGGATGATTACTAAAAGCAACAGCATGTTTTTTCATGTTAATAGGACCCTAGGGACCATGAAAAGTGATGTTGTGGTTGTGATCTCTCGTGCAGGCTATACTATTAAAAATGACCATTGATTATACACATTTTCTGCTATTCTGGTAAATGCAAAATAATATCAATTTTGTCTTCCCTTCAATAGGAAAGATTCTACACCCACTATAATCAACATAGAAATATGATTTGAAGCTCTACATATGGCTGATTTTCACGAAACTGCTTTTTTTCACTATTTTTTTCCTCCTGCCTATATTTTTTCAAATATGATAGATACATCGATCCTTTTGATGTATTCTGGTCAGGATAGACGAGGACTTTACAGGGTACCCTGGTTTTGCCTATCTATGAGTGAAAATACGAGAGCTGGAGGTCAAAAAGTACTGAAAAATAGCCCTTTTCCACCCGAAAATTATGATGACCCATATTGCAAGCTAAATAATTAATAGAATAAATAGCTCTGTGCTTATTTCTTTTTTATTCCACTTCTCAAATAAGGTAAGGAATTTTTTAGTACCAAATATGGACATATGGGCAGGATTGTATAGGTCCTGTAGGCATATATGTATAAGGGAACTTTATTGGCTTCACGCCTAACGCCCTAAATAATGTCCTCCACCTCTGAGATTAAAACAGTAGACAGAATATCTGATTGTGGTATGTTAAGGCCTAACATATACCTACATAATAAAAAAGAAATTAAGAGTGTGGGTTATTAACAATAGCCTAGAGAGGACATTGAGCAGGTTGGGGAACTTTTACAGGCTTCACGCCTAAGGCCCTACATACACTGTAATGCTGTAGTAGCATCCAGAGATATTATATTTAACCACCATCTCTATGCTATAAATAAACCTATATATATATAGGTTAGTTTCTGGTTAAATTGCATTATTCTGCCATAAGGGGAGCAATAGCTGTGTGCTCATATATGTTCTGGGTTCACGCCTAACGCCCTGGGTTCACGCCTAACGCCCTGGGTTCACGCCTAACGCCCTCACCAATAGCTCTCAGTGCTGTACAAAAAGCTATCCAACCAACCTGAATCGATGTGTGAGGGTGCTACCATGTACCACCCTTCTTCCTATACGATAGCTATGGTTTAATATTATAAACAATATCTTTTAATCATGTTTTAAGAACATTTTTTGGCCAAGAAGTCAACAATTCCTTCAGGGAAACGAAAGATATCCAATAACTCTAACCTTACCCATGCTATAAGAACTCATATAAGGTAGTGGAGGTGTCCGGGAACATATATGTAGCAGTTAAGATCCGTGAGACTGGATAGAATAGAGTAGGGGGAGCATATCCTATGTTAAACCTTGTCCTGCAGCGTAGTGGCTTCACGCCTAACGCCCTCTCTAATAGCACTCTGTACAGTACAAACGGCAATCCAACCACCCTTAATCGATATGTGAGGAGACTACCATGCAACACGCTTCCTCCTATGGGATATCTAAGGTTGAATATAACAAATAATATGGGATTATACATGTTTTAATTACATTTTCCGGCCAGAAAGTCAACAATTTATTACAAAAACCTTAAATATAGAAATGTTTTGAGCCTTATGCAAGCTTCAAAGACTAGAATAAGGGAAGGGAGGTGTAGAGCTATGTATCAAAAACGATAAAGAACCCAAACGATTAATCAACATGCTACAATGAACTTCAGCAGATATACCATCTCAACCCTGCCTGTCAGCGTCGTGGCTTCACGCCTAACGCCCTCAACAATAGCCCTCAGTGCTGTACAAAAAGGTATCCAACCAACTTGAATCAATGTGTGAGGGTGCTACTGTATACCAATCTTCTTCCCATACGATACCTAAGGTTAATCATAGTACATAGCATGGTTTATTCATGTTTTAACATCATTTTTCGGCCAAAAAGTCAACAATTTCTTACAAGAACCCAAAATGTAGAACTGTTTTGAGCCTTATACATGCTTTAAGAATTGGATTAACGGAGGGGAGGTGTAGAGCTATGTATCAAAACAATAAAGAACCTAAAAGATGAATCCAACATGCTACAATGAACTTCGGCAGATATATCCTATATATGTCATACCTGTTGATTAGTGCCGTGGCTTCACGCCTAACGCCCTCACCAATAGGCCTCAGTACTGTACAAAAAGCTATCCAACCAACCTGAATCGATGTGTGAGGGTGCTACCATGTACCACCCTTCTTCCCATACAATATCTAAGGTGAATTATAGTAAATATAAGTAATTATTTTATTTGACAATGATGAATGTATAGATTTAAGGAGTCATCAAGATATACCATCATGTTTCCTGGGCCAATAAACCATTAAAATGACCTATCAAGCAGCTATAAATAGATTGCTACCCCCGGTTAGGATGTTTTCTTCAATATTAAAATATAATATTAATGAAAGAAATGGCCTTGTATATAACAAGAGGGTCTATTTCTTGAGGGGAAAGGGCGTTAGGCGTGAAGCCATGCTATATGACTATACAAATATGGCCCTCTATCATACATTTGCTATATATATTTAACCTGCCCCAATATTTCTGATGTATGGCCCACCCCCTAAGGTACATGGACACAAAAGGTTTTAAGCATACTCCAACATTATATTTGGACCCATTGGTGCTTGAAAAAAAGCAGTTTCATGAAAAACAGCCATATATGTTCCTGAATTCAGATTTATAAATAATGAGGACCTAAGTGGCAGCCATCTTGAATTTTTAATGAGGTCGGGCAGTGAATATCTGAATATCTTTTAAAATGTGGTTTCCAGCTGTTATCAACATGCAGAACCATTTTATGGTTCAGCAAACCTATGTTTGATATAAAGAAGAGATGAAACTTGGAATTTAGCATGAAATATGCAACAGCCTTTTTGAATATTCAATGAGATTATTGGCATAATATCCAAAATCAGACTGACAGTTATGAACTATCCAATCCTGTCAAAATAGAAACACAATTAAAGTTGAAATAATGCATCTCTTGGGTAAAGATATTAGTATTCATTATTCACTAGAAGCTAAATAAGTGTCAGCAATCTTGGATTTTTAATGAGGTTGGGTACTGGAAGATCTGCTTCTTGCAAATACTTGTTGGTTTGGGGGTCCGAAGATCTGCCAAATAATGAGAAAACAGCCAAAATTCAGGTTTTCACATTCATACTCTGACCCTATCATACCTTCTTAAAAATGGTCAGAAACCTTCAAATGAGACCCAAAGAGACTAGTTAAAGTCATATGGTTGTGATTATAGGGGTGTTACCCACTCTGAGGAGGTGGTCCATCCTTGGTAAAATACCCATAAATCAGTTATTTTGAAGGCATTTGCTCCCTATACCCCAATAACACATTAACATGTGACCTATCAGGCAGTTTGAACCCTTCTGGAGAGCCCCTTGTTTCTACTAACTGCCCTAACTACCCCCTATTAGCCCCTCCCCTCTCCCCCACCCCAAACTAATGGCCATGGAATAATTCCCTCCCCTCGCCTCCATATTGCATACTGTAAAACCTTGTGTATAAGCCTAACTCATGTATAAGCTGCACCTAGAGTCTGGGCCGATCCTATAAGCTGCACCGCCGATCTGACTTACTTACTAGCCATGGCTTATACATGAGGTTTTACGGTAGTAAGACAGAATGACAGGATTTTCCAACATTCTCAAGCCTGAAGTGTCTTTGGAGTAGGACAGTGCTGTGGTTAAAAGATGGGGTATGGGGTATGAAGCAGGGTCGTGGCGATCAGTTTCAATGTAGGGGGGACTGAGGAGTAATGTGACCCTTTTTGACCCCTTTTTACTTGACCTTTTTGCCTTGACCGTTTTGGGGTTGGTCAAAAGTGGGTTGGACATGTCCCCCCGGTTGCCATGCCCCTGTGAAGAGGCCCAGACCCAGTAGGCAGCGTTACATACCCTTCCCCATGATAAAAATGCAAGGTTTGTTATTGTTTTCTATAACCTTTAGGGCTAAGAGTATCGATTTACCACCCATTATTTTCATTTCTTTTCAATTTCACTTCAGAGTATTAACTTAAATTGTCTCTTGTCCGTGATAATAACCATGTCAGGTCTGGACTGAGACATATGGACATCAATCCTGATTTAGAGTCATTTGCAGGCTTCCTACTGACCCCACCATCTCAAGTACTTCTATGCATTTAAGCACTTGATTGGGGAGGGGCAGGGTTTTTAATTTTTGTTGTTTCAGGTTATTGGTGATGTTGATATTATATCTCAGCTGTCATTATTATAAAACTACCATGTATAATAATAGTATAACATGAAGCGGTCTTTTGGACTATAAATGTATGAGGGTGGAGTGAAGGGCTTAGAATAGAAAGGGTAGGGGGTTGTATCCATTGGTGGGGTAAGTCAAAATTAATTATAGACCTTTGAAAAGGTCTTCAAAACAGCTCATGTATCTCTTTACATCAATTATGATGCCTTTGCCGAAAGGGGTTATATTCATAGAATCACAAGAATATGATCTTTGATGGTCTCTTTGGGTCCATTATCAATTTTGTGGTGAGGTGTTAAAGCCGTTCATGTTGGATAAATATGTTTAAAATACTCAACGCGGGAAATATGCCATTGGGTACCAGCATCTACTTCACTTCCGTTAATAAATGTGATGTCACAAGCTATGGTCGACATCACGTCAGAAGATGTGTTTTTGTCTGTCTATGGATAGATCCAACTCAATCCGTTGAATATCAATGAAATAAATTATAAGAGGCTGGGGTGCTCTCGCTAACAGGTTAGTTAGGGGGGGTCTGGGCCCCCTTCATATCCCCTACCCCTCTTTTAAACACCACTGTCTTACTCCCGAGACAGGCCAATGTGTATTTAAATGTCTGTTGATATCTAAAGATCCTGACATCTTGCATATAGTGCAATATGGAGGTGAGGAGGGGAGGTATTTGATGGGTATTGGTGCATGCTGATGGAGTGGGGGAGTCTTAGGAGGTAGTTAACAGAAACAGGGGGCCCTTCAGAAGGGTTCAGTCTGCCTGGTTAGGTCTTATACTGATGTTTTATGACAGTATAGGGACTTGATTGTATGGGAAAAACGCCTTCAAAATAGCTGATATATCAGTATTTTACCAAGGACAAACTCCCTCCCCAGATGGGATAACACCCAAATAACACAACAAAATGGTCTCTTTGGTTCCCTCATGAAGGTTTCTGAAGGCATGGTGAGGTTTAAGTAGGAGTGTAAAAGTCTGAATTTTGGCTGTTTTCTCACTATTTGGCCGATCTCATTAAATATTCAAAATGGTTGCCACATGCATTATTCTAAGTGTTGACTCTCAACTCCTTATTCTCAGGAATAATGTTTCTTAAACTATCAATTTGTTCTGCATGCTGATATGAACTAGAAATCATATTCTTAAAAGAAATTCATATATTCCGGTGCCCGACCTCATTAAAAAATCAAGATGGCTGCCACTAAAGTTCTCATAAATGACAAATTTGAACTCCTTCACCTTGAAAATGTATATTTTGAACTTTAAATCATGTCTCTATGTTGATTACAACCAAAGATATATTATTTTCAATAATCTACAACACTTTGGCGGCCATCTTGAATTTTTTGGTGCCTGCACGAGCTTTCATCATCACAACATCACTTTTCTCTATCTAGAAGACGTGGGGAACACAAAAAAACATGCCATAGATTTTAGTAATTCCTCGAATTAAATTCCTGAAATATGGCTCTTTTGGAGGGTCTGCTGCAGCCCTATTATATAGTCATACTTCATGCAGTATCATCTGACTATAATATGTGTAGGCCAATTGGGAATGAGGTCAAGGCTCATTTAGAACTTGAAACATTATACTCTGCTCTATGGTGCAACAGGATAAAGCTCTATTGTCCTATTGGTGAGAGAGAACAACTTGAACATCCATCTATACCTTAGATGAAGATTTAAAGTACAAGAATCTGCAATGGGTAGATAAATTGGATCCAACTTTTTTACAATAGGTTTATATAGCATGAGACTGACAGAATCAGACAGTGAGTCAAGGAGAACTCTGGCAATGCTAGCACTGCGGGGATGAATGGAAGAGGATTCAAAGGGGATTGTTACGATCCGGATAAACTGAAAGTGCTTTCTGTAGTCCAAAAGGCTGTTATTATAATGTCCGTTGTTTTCTGATCTCTTCTCTGATTTTGGATGATAATTTTTGGATAACAATGTAAATGTTCAAATTGCATATTTTCTGCATTTCATGTAATCATATTCTAGACAAATTTGCAAATATTATGTTACATAGGTGCAAGTAATATAAATATTTGAGGTTTCATCACAGATGACATTGCATTTCCGGTCACAGTTCATATGCGAATAGAAATTATACTTCTCTTAGACATGGAACCGTCGAAAAGCTATTTCCATGCCATAATTATACATCTGGATGTAACTTACCATTATGTTACCTTCACTTAATTTCATCAACATAAGCCTATCATATGGGCCCTAAACATATATCAACACCACACAGTAGCAGCACACCCATAAAGGTTTTAGGACTTTATTTAAAATACATCATAATCCAAAGTAGGACAGCAGGGTCAGGAGCACTAAAAGTTTCTTTTAAATAACTTCAACATAAGCATGATTCACTCTCAACATGTTAATTTCATTCTGAACAAACTATTGCAGCTTTACTACACACATTCCTCAGTGATATCCAGTATTAGAGGTTTGATTAAACAGTGAGGCTGGATTTGAAAATGAAATAGTGACTACAACAGTCGATAAGTTTAACTTAGTAAAACACATATCAATATTATATCCTATAGGTTAAATCCTATATATACATACTGCTGTTTGCATCAGGATCATAACCTTATTCATGTGTGGTAGCTCCCTTGACACTGTCCACAAATGGGTGATGTTGCATGGTGAGGGTGATGTGAGGGTTGGGCCTGGGCAGAACATGATCAATGCGGTGGTGAGTGGAGATGGTCACTGACCTTAAATGATTGTCACACGCAAGATTAAATGGGTGCTGGTCACTAAAAGCCTTCATCCCCCACGTTTATTGAAGTGGGTTAAGCTTGCTAGAGATCTTACCCCTCCCACGATTGAATCTGCAAGGGCAGATATCTAGGTTATCAAAACAGTAATAAATAACCATCCAGAACCATAACTAATGGTTAACCATGGGGCACAAGATCGACTAACCTCTAAAGATAACTCAGTTTTTTGTATTTTTTCTGAATATTTTTCTATGTAGATTATGATAGTTTTTCAATTTTGATCGAGAAGACTATATTTCATGCAGTAGGACCCCCTACTTGCAGGATTGTTATAGAGAAATGCAAAAGCTTACTCTTTTATGGGGACTGGTCTGAGTTTGATAATTGCATTAATTTTGATATGGGACAGAATTTGCTGTTTTATTCTTTCAATGAATATACTCTTTAACATTGATCAATGTTTATTCATAGATATTCACATCTCCCATCTACACTGTAGCTGTCAGTCGTGCATCATAATATTTCAACCATGTCCTGTAGGATAAGCAATGCATACCTGTGGCACTACAAAATACTGCCTGTTATTGTTTGTCTAAAATATTGTTTGTCACTACCCTGGGTGCCATGTTGCTGAATTAATGCCACTCTAAAGCACACATTACATAAATAGAGCCTTGTGATTGGCTGCTGAATGTTTTAGGAGCATGAGGCAGGGGACAATGACTTTCAGTGCACAAGCTGCCTAGAGGATCCTTTGTATCAAAAGGGACATGGCTGCTTATCACGTGTGACATTCCAGCCAATGAGGGTGTCCCATGCAAACAGCTATGTTGGATCAGGGGTCATTCAATTTGGGGGATTTGTGGTGATGTGACGGTAGTTTGTTCTGTTATTACCAGATTTTATGTGTCCAAAGTGGGAACAATGCTCTCAAACCATGCAACCCATGTTTTATTTAGAGTTGTTAGTGGCTGTCTTTAAAATGGTGCCAAATGTTGCCTTTTACTTTTTGTGGTCTTTATTTCTGGGCCTCTACATGCAACCACTGATAAGAATAGCATGCAATACAAGCTGCAAAAGAAACTGTTTAGGAAAGCATTCACATATGACAGTGAGGGGAATGGACTCTCATTTTTAACAGTCTGTCGTATATGTATTTGAGTAGTTTTTCTTTGTTATGATTCAATGATGCAAACTGATTGTTTTAACAGCATTATCTTCTTTATGAGTACTTAAAACATTTTCAATGTGCATCATCTAATGAGTGTAAACTCCCCATTTAGACTAACTTTAAGACTCCCATTATAACCAACCCAAAATATCTAGCTCTTCTAGTCCAACCACACACTAAACTACTAGGCATGTTGGTATATTTAGCACACTGTATAGTACTTTAATACAGTACTCAATATATCACAATGCTCTAAGTCTACTACATCTGTATATGAATATACGAGTTGGCAATTAACTAGCTTTTCAACTCAAAAAACATCATACCTAATGGCATGACAGCAGCTGGGCAGCAGTTGCTCCCGAGTTTGGGAATGATTAAGATAGACACAAGTCTCAACATCTTTATTTGAGACTATTTTTGAACAACCAGCACTCCCTCAGGGTAGTGTGAATGGTTAATGATAAATCCATTAATGACGGCACAAGTGCATCAGGTGGTGGATGTTTACAGAGGCCATATAAAGCCATCAGACATAGAATACCCCCATGACAACTAAAGGTGTCCACAAGTAGGTAGGCAAAAAGAGGTACATATCAGTCCCCATATGCTGAAATGCCCATGACCTATGTTAGGTGTAGTTATGGCACTGGCCGTAAATTTCTGATTAGATGGGTTCCATCCTTGAAATGGCTTCATTTCTGTCCATTTATAGAATGTGGGTAAAACTCACAGGAGAGCTTACTACTCCCAAAATCGATTTTGCAAGAGCAGCTTGGAAACTTAAACAGGTTTGCAGCAGAAATGATATTACTTCAGTATAAATCAACTCATCAAAAACCAATTTGGATTGGGATGCACATTTTGAATATCACAGGGGCAGAACTATAGATACCAATGTTAGCCAGGGGGACAGATTTCCACGAGTAATGTAGAGTGTGAACTGAAGATTACACTAGAGCTCTTTTTTTAAATTTGTGATGTACAGGATCGTCTAGCAGATGAGAGTTTTAATATGGAAACGCCCATGATCATTATGAACAATTTACAATAACATGATTTAAAAGGGTCCATTAATGAAATAATGAAGTGAGAGCAGCATTTTGGGGCTTCCAGCATGACTTTAGGTAGTGAAATTTAATATGGGTAGAATGGCAAAGTCTGGCATTTAGAGATTAAAAAGAAGTGGCTTATGCCATTTACAAAAGGGGAATATCTTGTCATCATAGTTTTAGTTAGTTTCGTAAGTTTGCCACCAGGTAGTCGCATGAAGGGAATTTGAGAACCATGGCTTAATAATGTCTTTCCAAACTTTGATGTGTGTATCAAGACAGTAAAATGAGAAATCTTCAATCCAGCAGTAGTGGAGTGAATATCAACGCAATGTCACACACCATAATAAAATGAGAGCACTCTACCCAGAGTATAATCCCTATCAATTTCCATCTTCTCATGTTCTATAATATTCCCTTTCATAGTTTCACAGTTACAATAGGACAGCTCTAGCATAATTATGTTAACAGTTCTACACAGGTATGCAACAGTTGGAATGAGAGTGTGTTTAATCACAGTACAGAACTGTCTGCAGAGAACAAAGGTTTGAAATTTCCTTGTCATTTGAGTAACTTACATTTACATCAATCTGTGTTTTGAAATGTTGTGTCTCTCTATACATGCATTTCCCTCACTGCCTTTGTTCTCCAAGTTATGCAACCTTATGTCTCTGCACAAAAGCAAAAGAAAGATGACAAATGCCAATCCACATAAGGTCTTTATCACTATTATAATGGTCAATCCCTCTGAATTTGTTGGTGAAGCCTCAACATGGCTGACTATCTTTGTAGATTTAAGCATGTATCAAAACGTCATTTAGAAAGAGACAGAGAGTTCAGCACTGCCCGACCCCCCCTCAGTAGTCTACCATTGCCTCGGTGTAGAAATTTTAAACTTCCCACCCAGTCTGGTCAGCATCATAGACTCGCATAACTGAATTCCTTTTGGCGAAATGCCTGACTGTGGACAACTGACAAAAACCACGGATTGGTGAAAGCTAGGTGCAAGTTTCTAGTTTTTCTTTTTTGAGCCGTAAACATACAAAATGTATTCATCAAATGATTTTCTAAACAATGTCTTTACACAATGTACATGTCAAATGTTTCCTGATATTGATATTGATAGGTATGTATCTTGGCATATATAACACTTGTGCCCATATCAGAGCTATTCATCAAACCACCATAGGGGATACAGGTGGCTTAGCTGTCCTTCAACTCTATTCAAGGTATGTTTTAAGCCACTCCAACTGCCAAACATCTGCTCATTCAATGCCTATGCATACAATGGGTCATTATTCTTGATTACTTTTTTTAAGTTAAACATCCCACACCTAGAAATAAATCATTCTCACTACATACCTCCCTGTGCTTAATCTTCACTTTCTGCAGAGACCAATGCTACTAGAATGAAATGTGTGGTTCTCTATTGGCTGTCATTGTCTCTCTCCTCCTGACATTCTCCTCAATTCCAAAAATAAATATCACTATGAAGGATTTGATCTGTACACAGTTAGTAGAAAGCATGGGGAAGAAAGTATCTTTGCATTATCATGTAGCTTTTTGTGGGAGCAATATGACAGTTGAGGGTTTACGACCTGGTCGTAATACCATGCAATAAATTTGTGAAATTGCTCATACATCATTTCCATCTACTGGTGCTAAGTGTTAACTTGAAATGCATGAAAAGCCAAGCGAATGGTAAAATGGTAAGGCAGAGTATCATTTATCTACTTTACAGTAATTAAATTGATAAATAAGATGACAGTGATTCATAAAATCACTGACCCTTGCATCGCACTATGGTTTGTCATGTTTAAACCATGGAAAATCAGAACATTGCAAATCTGGACTGGACTGATACTCATTCTGTGATACATGCACAGAGAGAAGAATTAGAATCACTGTAACGCTCAAATGGGAGTCCAGGCCTAATCACTGAGGTAACTCTTCCCAGCACTCTAAAGTGCCTCCCTAATATAGGTGGGACTCTATGATAACTTTATAGTGACTCCTGTTATAAGACAGTCATAGCAAATTGACTCCCTACCTCGCATTGACTCCCGTCTCATAGAGCGTGAACTGGAGGACTCCATTGTGGGGAGTCACATCTGCCTTTTGACTCCCTAAACTATCCTGACTCTCCAACTTAAACTTTCAATGTCTCACCAATTCTGTGATCTTCCACTAGAGGGCCTCACAATATAATTGGTAGAGTTTTTCTCAGAACAGTATGGAGAACAGTGCCTGTCATAATGGTTTGAAATGGCCCTATTTATCCGACCAAGACAGAACTTAGTAGTACTCGTGCTAATAGTAGGAATGTCTGATAATAAGTGCATGGACTAAAGAAAATACTATTTTGTTATGTGAAATAGACCAAACTATGGTACAGTAGAAGCATAGACACCATTTCTGTGGGTAAATCTTTATGATAAAACATTTTCACTGCTTCATCTATGCATGGCTTATAAAATTGATGGCTGAGATCAAGTAAATTTGAGACAATCAGTTATATTTAAGGGAACATGTTTATGTCATGCAAAGTGATACATAGCACTACATGCCTGTTACCTATATGCTAACAAAGGGCTGACACCTTACCTGCTTGTTATTCTACAAATAGATTAGCACAAGATATTTGCCTCTCAAATTGAGAGTGACATCCTACCCAGTAAACACACTTACGTTACTTACGTTCAATGAACGTCATTTCTGCGTTTGAAATGTGTAACTTTACTACCTTAAATAATGTCCAAATGTAAGGGTTGTTTTACATTGTTAAACCTGAATGAACGTTAATCAACGTATATAACTGTGATATAAACATCCTTTCCTGACATCATTTAACATGGATAAAACGTTCAATTGCCCTGAAAATAACGTTTACATAATGTATATATGTTAAATAACGTTTATTACATTTCAACGTTATATTACGCAGTGAAATTATGTTTAAATAATGTTGACCAGGGTGTTTACTGGGTATTGGCATGAGTGCAGGAGGCAGTAAATGCTCATCATAATGAATCTATTCCATTTGCCTACTTTAATATAACGTAACCCGTTTTCAGAATGGGCATGGAATGGATATATCAGAAATTAATTAACCTTGGTAATAACAGGAGAAAGTGGTCGGTTTTTGACACCCGAGAGGGAATTAATACCTTGGGCATTAAAACCTTGGAGATTCCCAGCAAGATGGTGAATAATAGGCTGCAAAATTTAATATGAAGAAGTATCTCAGTAAATTAGTTTAAATCTGATACACTGCAGAACTGTGTCTCTGATTGTGTAAGGCGTGTTCTATGTTTAGCAAAGCCCTGTATGCAGGGGGCTACAGTATATGGACACTGACCTTCTGGGAAGCTGATATCTTTATTACCCTGGTGTACACATGGTATACACACCCACAGATTTCGGATGAAATACAGACCTCCTGTTAGTGTTAACTAGATTAATTTATTCTTTTTTTGTTAAACACATTTTGTGTGAAGAAAGTCCCATTTTATATAATGAGTACTAAGAAGGTGAAAGGTTTTCTAGAAACTGTTTTTTGCAGACATCTTCCAGCAGAGACCCTGTTGTTTATTACTACTGAGTCAACGACACATTCTGCTCCATAATTATGCATCGGCCTCTTCATGGTCAGAAGTATGGCAGTCATCGAGCTCCTTGGATATATTTTCTGTAATTGTTTACTAGTGGTCTTATGAGAGGGATATAGCTAGGTGACAACCATCAGATCTAATAAAGAAGTCAAGGGGAGGGGTACTAAAGTCTCTGTTCAGCACTTGAAAAGAAACCTTTACGAAATGTGCCCATAGCAGTTATTAGGTGATTGGGTAGGTCGACCGAAAACAATTTTAAAAAAAGAAGAATAAACCAGGTCCAATTAAAAGTATTGTCATTACTCTAGATTAATTTCTCTACCAGCCTTCGTTAAAGCACACAGATAAAGCCCTATTTTGCTTGATATTCAAAAAACATAATTAACATGTTTGTGACTACACATGATACAATTTGTAATATCAGTTCCAGAAACAGAGAATCGATAACATTTTCGAAAAAAAGTACTATTCTGCCCTTTCTAGAATAACAGGCTGCTCATGTAAAATTGTAACATCATCCTATTTCTGGGCTAATGATAACTTTAGTTATAGGGAATGATAAATACAATCAGTAAGAAGCTGATTCATTAACACTAAAAAATATCAGTGTAGTGTTGATTGTGCAGTGTTTTTCATGATTGGGATCCCCTGAGAGGAAGGAAGAGGAAGGCCAATTCAGGCATTATTTGATGCCTTTTACATCATAACATTAGGCTAGGATTGTCATAACATTATTCGCTGGCATTAGAGATTGTCTCAGTATCTCAAAGCCTTAGCACAAAAGTGAAGTTCAAAGAAAAACCATGTATAATTGATCATGCACAATACAAGTAACTTCATAGTTCTTTTATATTTGGTTAATACTAACCATCCCAGTCTAGTGATATATTTTTAACAGATTCTATAGTCAGCACTAAAAACTGAATCATGACTTTGACATTTAATTTCTATCAAAACTATGTTACAATTCAATTACACAGCTTTGTGAAGAGGGGAAGCAAGAACAGGAACAAATGACTGTTAAATTTGGTGCTTGCATGTCCTCAGAAACACTTGGTAACAGGCACAAATATAATATCCACTTGCATGTTTATCAATGCTTAGAACCTGCACAGTATCCCGTAGTCCCCTGACCCATGGTTAATGCATATTTACTATGTGGTACCCTTTCCTGGTCATTATCTACCAGCGCAACCAGTCAAAGTCATTTAACTGACCCATAAACCAAACCATTCCAGAATGGGCCATTGTCAACAGGTGTCAAGAACAAAAACCTCTGAGATAGGATTTGCCTGCATAGGAGGGCCTTGGGAGGCTTACTGAAGGATTTAGTATGCCACCCATCCCATCAAAAGGGTATTAGGCCACAGAGTTCATATCGTGATTAAGTGGGCCACTTGGCTGCCGATGGCTCTACCGACCTGAATCAGAGCAAAGAGCATTATGTGAGCACAATCAATTAGGAACAAATCATTACTTGTTTGGTGGTCGGGGTGAAGGGGGGATAGATAGCTAGATTACTTGATTGAGGGTGTGTGTAAGGGTAGGAGAGTCGCAATAGGGGATGGGGCCCATGGGAAGGGGAGGTCCCTTTTGAGTAATAATTATGTCTCAAGATCTAGCAGAGGCATGGATCTAAAAGCATTTTAGACGGCTCCATTATTCAGGGCCATGAATTATTCTGAATAGGGTACACTGTAAAAAATAGATGTACTTTTTACAGATTAGCTCTGTAAAATTTAACGCTGATTCACCGGCATTTGGAATACAAACAGCCCTTGAAGTGGAGTATACATGTTGAAATAATGGTAGTTTTCAATTAATCTATATTATGTTTGACAATTTAAGAATTCAATCTTGTGATAGGTTTGACAAAATACCATGATCACTTGATAATATCCAGAAGAAAGTATCTGTATGAATCTATACACCTATTTTGTGGTAACATACTATGCATATATCCCCGGCTGTGGAAACTCTGCCTTGAATCAATCCTATAGAGTAAAACCTCTTGTATAGGCCATGGCTAGTATATGAGTCAGATCGCCAGTGTGGCGTATAGCATCAGGACAAAGTCAAAGTATTGCTTTTCCATAAGTTTTTAGATGTAACTGAAGTCACCATAATCAGACTCCCTGTGAGGCTTATATTCCCAAAGTCTGTAATAGCACTGGCAATAATGCTGAATATCTGAATATTTGAATACTCTGAATCTATTAATGGTGGTTCTACATGAAATTAACAGTGATTCAACGTAAAATTAACATTGTTTTTACGTAAAATTAACAGTGATTCTACGTAAAATTGATGGTGACCGTCACTGTTAAAAAAAAGGTGAAAGTTATGTCCCAAAAGTTGCCAGTGCTTCACTATTATTTTGACGACATTTCTTTTTCAGTGTATGACTGGGTATTACCTGTGGTCAGCAGTCGAGTTGCTGGAATGGAATGAGAGCCGTTCAGGGAATCTTTTGGGTACTTCTTTCAACTTTGGCTTAAGCCAGGTCAGGGCTTCTAAGAAATGCATGGTTGTAAAATTACCCATGTATAGGGTTACATAATTATTTAACATCAACTAATGTTAAACGTACAATTCTAGTTGAAACGCTCGCAAATTTAGTTATAAGACTGAAGATAACTGTGGAATCCGGTTTCCTATTGTTTGGAATCCTTTTTTATAATTTATATATTCACCTTATTGTGAGTTGGACTCAAGAAGAGATAGAAGGTTGTGCCTCTACAAATGGCTGTATGGTTTGTTTAGTACCAGTCATGGTAAAGTCAGTGGTGTTATAATGCACCCATAAAAAACTTTCCATACATGCATGAATTTATACAGATCATGTAATAATACTTAAATGCGAAAATCATTGAAAACAACTTACATAGTAGTCAATTAACATATTGGACTGATATGTCTCTTCTAAACGGCATCATTCTATCAAGACAGAGGTATGAAACTAAACAGTAATAGTTCTAGCTGAAGGTATATACAACCAACGAACACACTTGGTGACTAGAGTTCATGTAATGAACTCCTCTATTCACATAGACAGACAAGCATTCCGAGGAATCTATACACGTATGTGGTAGGTATAATCGAAGTAAGTAAATATTATACTGCAGTACTGTAAGCTCTGCATGTATTCTATTCGCATTGCATTGTATGCTCTGCCGTCTTGATGTGTGAATATGTGAATGGGGGTACTCAATGGACTGCATCAATACTTAGCACTGTATCAATATACGCAGCCGGTACTTTTGTCTAATGTGGGGACTATTTCGACTGGTTTGAGCCCCTCTGATATATTACAAAAAGTAATTTCTGTGGGCAAAGGTACCAAAGTGGCTCACGATATTTTCATATGGATCAGTGACTAATAAAGGTTGTTCATTCTTTTGTGCTAACTTGGAGTCATGTCGTCCTTCTCACCTGGATTTACACCACCGAGTAAAAACGAGCAGCCTTGTGTAATTTTGCAACCATTTTAACTCTGGCTGTACAAAAAAAAACAATGATTACACTATCTGCCTGCATTCAGAGACTGAGGTTAGTATGCCGACCATCAAATAAAAATGTTATTAGGCTACAAAGTTCATGGAGTGTTTTGTGATTGTCATCACATCAGTTCACTGTAATGCCACAATATGTTGGTCATTATGACATCAATGTCTTATCAAAACAGAAGTTTACCATTACCTTGATTATTCTAAACTTATGTCATTGCTCGCATCACTTCGTAGGCGATGTCAACAAAAGGCTGTGAGGAATTAAATAATTTGATCTGTGCGATTCATTTTTACTGAATCTCGTTATGTGGGTGGTCACCTCGGAAAAACCTTTCTTTCATTCTTAACTCTGATTGGGCCGAAATTACTTCATGAGAAAGAAATTACCGTGAGAAACAATTTGAAAAAGGAAATTGGGTAACAGGATACCTGCAAGAAAACACTTGAGGAATCAGTTTACCTAAGAACCTTTTCAATCAAGTTGTGAAAGCTTTTCCATTGCCTAAAAAGTTCCTGCCATGTCGAGTCAGAATAGTATGATATCAGTGTACTATCTGAGACCAATGAAAGCATAGTCTATCAACTATGCTTGGATTCTGTTTCATTTCTATATTGAGGTACCGTTTTGCCCATCTAGCATATATATTACAACGTTATATGACAAGAAATAGACATGAAAGCATTGTATTCTATGTAACGTGAGCTCTTTATAGTGTGTGTTTATTGACTGTAAACACAAACCATACACATTCAGTCTCTGCTAGCTGATTGGCTATCTCTGCAACACTGACGGGCCTCCTCTCTATAATGTTTATATAGCGATGATGAATGGTGACAGAAGTCAGCCTGTACCAGACTGAGTCTGCCCATGCAAACATCGGGAGAGGCCTGTGGATAGTTGAAGGACATAATGCACATTTATAACCACATACCTGTAATATCAAATATGGTATAACCTATAGACATGTTGTGAGAGAGCAAAACAATATTTATGATAACATTTGAGTCTTAGCACTTTAATTATATTTTGAACAACATGCAGATGCTCTTTGGAATTGAAACAGGAAGTTTGCCTAAATAAATAGTTTTTAATAGAAGACATACTTTGTTGTAATATGCATCTTACGATGTGACGTCTCAAGTCACTGTTACTTAAGTATAACCTATCCGTAATTCTCCTATTGGAGTCGATTCAAGTTAAGTAACTGCCCCAGGGAATGGGCAATCTGGGCGATCATAGTATCTCATGTATACCAATGCCAAATATGTCGTATTATATGAATACCTCGTTCTTCCAAAGGTATTGTTTTAAAAGAAAACCACACCCTATGATAGATAACCTCAATTAATGGTCTTTGCATCAATTAACCACATTCTGAAATATTTGTGGCATGTACTGGGAAAAGGGACCTTAGTGTACCCTGCACTAAGGGCCTTTTTCGCAGATCGTGTCACATATTTTAGTAAAGTATGAGCTATTAGAAGGGAGCACAGCAGGCTTATCTGTTACAGCCCATGACGTCACCATTGGGGTAAACACACTGGAGGCTGTAGCCAGACGGCCTTTGTGGTGTTCTAATTTAAAATATGAAATCTACAATGTCATGATATTAAGTAGGGTACTTCAGTGGGGTTATTTGGTGCTACTTGTCAAAGGAAATGTACAACTAATGTCAAAAGAAACCTAGAACGGACATGTGGGTGTAGACTGGCAGTGCTATACAGGCAGTACTGGGGTCTGTTTACCCCAATGGTGACGTCATGGGCTAAATGTGTCAGAATATTGTTTATTGATACCGATACTATCGTTTGAAGCCATCATAAAAATAAGGTGATGTTTTGTTTTAATGTTATTTGTATATAAACATTAGTCCATTAGTGAGTGACACAAACGCAAATCATCAATCAATTAAAACATAGAGGTCAGAAGGGCTAGAATGGGGAGACTGGCATAGCTGTTTTATATGAATACCCCATTATTCCAAAGGTATTGTCATGTGTATACAAACATACAACCAATAGGACTAATGTTATGTCCATTAGTCAGTGACACAAACTAAAGTCATCAATTGATACATAAAGAGGTTGGAAGGAATAGAATGAAAAAGATGACCTCCTTTTTGTACCCGATTATATAATTAGAAGTCGTGTTCCTTTCGTTACATAATGCAGATAGACGTCATGCTATATTCACTGCAGCTCACCAGACTCAATCATATATTATGATGTAGAAGGTGTCAGGCATACCTAAAAGGTAGCCCACTGATAATTCTGTCCTCTTGGGCAGAAACCCTGGTCATCCTCTACAGACAGCTTCTGCATTAAATATGAGATTGTATTGGTCTGGTTCCAGTTTTAGACCAGGCTGTCTTAGAGTATGATGGTTACCTAGTATTCCTCACCAGTCAAATGATCCTGCATGGAGGATTAAACTACTGGGGAGATTCTGTGATGTGAACTCACTGCTTACGGATTCATTAGTCCCTCAATTATTTCCAGATTATTTGTGGTTGCATCAGATAAACATTCAAGTGTTGCATAGTGGTCCACGTATTCAATGTTCAAGGTCAAGTCCAAATTTAATTTGATTCATTTATTTTTCAAATTATTATTCCCCTTTTCTTTTCAAAATTTGCTCACCGAGGTGGCTAACTGATCTGTGATTACCAGACCTCACCAGTGTTGGCCAGATCTCTACTTCTTTCAATGCACTTCCTTTATGAGTCACCTTCTGATATTGTCAGCCTCTGGAGAAAAACTCTTCAGGGTGGGTGTCATTTATTACTATGGAACCTGCTGATTGCCTGTCTGGAGTGGACCAGATGGCACCTGGGCCCTCATCATCAGCCAGAGACAGGACTAGAACCCCTACAGTTCTCTCTGGATGCTTCTGCATGTGGGTCTGTACTCGTGTTAATTAGAATTCTATAGTATTACCTGTCCTTGCTTGCACTTTGTCATCAATAACCTGTTGTCATGCTTACAACCTCGATGTTTCTGTTCAGTTTCTGTTCAACCAGTATGCATAATACAATACACTGGGGTCAGCTTATCTCATGTGTTTCATCGGGATGGTGGGGATACTTTCTCATGACATAGATAAACACTTTGAGGGATAGGGCATGTGGAGCCTACATTGTACATTGATATTGCTTCCATAGGGTAGAATCACCCTCTGGTCATCCATGGGGAAGAATAACAGGTTCAGGTCATACCATCTACTGTTACACAGCTCTTTCAATCGAGTTCTCACTTACTCAGTGCACTGAAAACTCAGGCATGTGTAAAACTAATCACTGTTGATTAGTTAAGGTAATCATAGCCTGTTGATTAGTTGAGGATATCACCGTGATTACCCAAAGTCATCATCTTGATTAGAATATTTGCCACTAGGGGGCTCTACTAGACAGTAAAAGAACATGCAGTTCCTACTCTAGGATATATCTGGATTCATATCTATATCAACTCTAATCATAGAAACATATAAAATGATGTATATGAAGAATATTGCCACATAAGGAACTCAAGTTATTTACAAGTAAGATTTTTGCAAAATTATCAAGAGCATACACATGTGTACACTTACACACCTCTTTTTAGTATTAAACCATATCTACTAATGTAAGAATAAGCTGCTGGTACTGTATTCACAAATATGCCTTATTAGGCTTGCTCTGAGGACTAGAAGTGCTCTCAATCAGGGTATGATGACAAGATGAGCGGGTGATTATAAACTTATTAGGGATTGATATCTTGTTGTACAGAGAAATGAATTATATGAAATTAGTCACAGATTTTTTTTTTTTTAAGTAATCATGGTGATGACCCAGGGTCATCACATATGATTATTCTAGTGATTACCAAGTATTCACTTGTGTCACAATCACCGTGATTACAAAAAGTAGTCACCCTTGATTACTTTTTCTCCCATAGAGTTCTCAGTGTGGTATGGTTTTATAGGTGTGTATATATCTGCCATTAATGAAAATTTCAGTTGGAGGAGCGGAGAAATGTGGAAATGTCTGTGCAGTGGCAGAGCGGCCTGAATGGCCTACATCAAGTCGCGGTCTGTTAAAGCAGAGCATTCACAGTATTGGGTGACTCTAGGACTGCCACATATCATAGAAAGAGTATATGATGAGGGCTCTGCCCTGGGGAGGGGAAAGTATCTGATATCAAATCATTACATACCTCTAATCTACAATGTTCTGTTACATAATTATTCTGCACCTACTGGCATCTAGGAAGTGACCAGTATATTATCACATATCCATATATCGATATATCATCATTCAAGTGCTAATAGCATAGTGCCATTCACTTCAAATGTTATAGAATTATTACAGCAATTATTTTGCATAATACTATATCCCAGTGGGCACAGAACATTGAATCAACATTGACAAATGGTTGTCAACATTGATTCAATGTTGAACTGAATTTTTGCCCACTGGGATGTGTATCATACATACTTACAACTGCTAACAATTGTCAGCTATTTAACTCAGTGTAATCCCTGCAAGTAAAACTACATAGAAATGCAGCTGGCTATTCAATTTGAAAATACAGTAAGAAAGGTAAACCCAGACTGTGATAAAGGATAGCAATTCAATACCTTATAGTATTACTCCTCAAGGTGTTGCCTTTAGTGTCTGGAGATATAGTGTGTGACTGTGAGAGAGCCCACTCTACTGGTGACATCAGTCTGAAGAAGTATTTGCACTGAAAGGCATGTCTGCCTGTAGCAATGGATAGAACACACATGCCACTGCTTCTCCGCTATGTACAGCACTCTTTACACTTAATGTATTCCCAGTGTGCATACAGAAATCTCCCAGCAAAATTGAGAGGATTAAACCTTAGCAGCAATCCATAAATACACAGTAAACTAACACTGCATCCCTCTGCCGTAACATACTCTTTAGACAGTCCCTTACACTAAGCACAATATGTTGTAATACTGCACCCCTCCATTTCAGACCTCCATTACTTTAGGGAACTAATTAAAGTGGCTGGAATAGTGTGTATCAACTTAGAAGGTGATCCCTAAAATGCAGATCGGACCTAGATAACCACAAGACAACCTCCATAATATACCATTTAATCTCAAACACATCTCATGCAACATCTGAGTGCTGAGTTATAAGCAGCACTTCAAGGCCACTGTCCTAGAGAGGACAAGGGATTTGATGTAATTTGTCCATGTAATGGAATTCTTGACAAAAAAGTCTAATCGATTGAGATGTTCTGCAAGGATGAGAAATAAGCCAAGTTGAAAAATACATGAAGAGTTCGGTTCCAAAACGCAATAAGCGCCAAAATACGAAATCGGGAGAAAATAGGTCAGGGGTATTGTGTGGGTAAATTGAAAAATAATTGTGAAAAAAAAATTTGAAAAATTATATTTTTCTAGTAGATAGGGCCTGTCGAAAATTCAGTTTTTTTGCAAAACACAATAAATCCAAAAGCAGTTTTTTTTTGCAAAACGCAATAAATCCACCTCACCAAACATTGTTTTTGTATGTAGGACTGTTTATTCTTTTATGTTTAAGGTCTTAATAAGGCTTTATTGAATACAATCTTGGTCTATATTGTCAAAAGCATTATTTGAAAATAAAAAAACAATTTTATTTAGAAGGCATTTGAAATATGGACACAAAAACATGTTTTATCATTTTTGTGGATTTATTGCGTTTTGTAAAAAAACTGCTTTTGGATTTATTGCGTTTTGCCAAAAAACTAAATTGAGCAAATTAAATCCTATTTCCAAATCAAGGAAAAAAGATGCAAGGATTTTTAAAAGCTACTTGTTGGTGTTTCATATATGTCCCACTATACCAAGAAAAAATAATATTGAAAAAGAAATGGCCATTACTGATTTTAGGGACATATGCAGAAAAACTGATTTTGGATTTATTGCGTTTTGCAAAAAAACTGAAAATTGAAATTAAATCATTCTTTTTCTCCTAGAAAAAAAATCCAAAGATTTCAAAAATCGATTTCTAGGTAGTTTATCTTTAGAACATTAATCATTAGTTATTAAAGAAAAATGCTTTCTATTCACAAATTTGTCAAAATCAAAAATACACTATTATCTCAAAACTCATAAAATGGATTTGTTGCGTTTTGCAACGAAACTCTTCACATGCAACTATTGAGAGTGTCAAGTGGTGATAGATCCCACAAGTACTACCACTAACTGAATTTTCATTCAATTGAATCTCCACCCTGCATAGTGTATCAAACAGTACAAAATAAGTTGAAAAGCTGTAAATGATGGCTTACTTGATAGCAATACATGAATTGTGTTAAAAGACAGGCTATAGAGGAGCGTGATATGACGTATCTGATGTAGAATGCAGCCTAGTTACGTGTCATATCGCTCCATACACCATGGTCCCCAGTTCCAGTTAAAATGCACAGTTGTAACGTCCTGTGCACTATTGTCTATGCTGGAATCCCTGTGGTCTATTCCTCTATGGGGTTTAAAAAGTGACTAATATGCTATTATGTCATCTTCTCTGGAGACTGAGGATCTTATCATAATATGTTAAAGGGCGGAATTCTCTCAAAACAGTTCAGCTCAGCAAAAAAAGATAATGTGAATTGTTCTTTTCAAAACCCTAAATTGAACCACACAAGGGCACTGATTGGACCTATTGAGCATTGAATATTTTGTTGATAGATGGGTGGCTGGCTGCAGGCAAAATAAATTAATGATCATCAGTCATGAAAAGATCATAGTTGAAACTGTTGTGTGAGCAGTCATCATTTTCTTGTCTCCCACTGTTAGTACCACTATTGTAGTAAGCTGCAGATGGATGACCATCCAGGTATTCAGCACAATCTGCGCATTCAGCAGCTGGTGGCAAAAATTGAACCTACCTGCCAACTTGATATTTGGAGATTACTCATACACGTATATGTCATGATCAACCTTTATTTACAATTTAAGTGTTAAACCTTGGCACTCTACATATCTTGATCATTATATTTCCTTTTTGCTATGCCTAAAGGCTCATACAGTAAATAGATAATTTTTATTTTCATCAATTCCAGATAATTTCATATTGCCCGTGAATCCGTATTTTCTAATTCCTGAAGATCATATAAATGCATACCTTTATTTTTATCAAGATTTTTTCGGGAGTTTTCCTTTTGTGTGGAAAATTCTACAAAAATATGATTTTCTCATGTGATCGTCTATGTAATGCACTCAAATGTGAATTCCCTGTAAAAGACAAATAGACCCGTTACATAGCCTTTTTTTTGTTCTTCTTTTCTTTGTGTTCCATAAGCATCAGGCTAATATCCCTAAGAGTCATTACGGAAAATTGTTGGTGGATCTAAAATTAGCTAGATTGTTTTTTTATACTTTTAAGGGCCGAATCAATTTGCCTTGATCAGAGCACACGGGTCCGATCATGATCCTAGCCTCTGTTTTAATTCAGCCTGCACCACCTTATTCTAACCAAAATTCAATCAACACTCACTCATCTCAGGTGTCTAACCCCCATCGGCTGGCCAAAGATACTATCATCATAATAAAGTCCTATAGATGATGGACTTTAATGAGAAGGGACATAACCCTTTAAGCACTATATGCCATTTAAAGGGTTAATTAACTTGGACTCAAAGGCTCTCGACCATGATAAAATGTCCTCACAGTCAGAAGCAGGGCAGTCAGCAAGTCCTTGAATAGGTTCTTTGTAACGGCTACTTTCGGTGTGTTAAAGGGGCCTTCTCACCACTCACACTTAACCATATAGCAGACTAGAACAGTACTAATATTGTGAGTGGGATATGCTCGGTGATTATGCCGCTTTAAGAAGGCAAGGCTTTGGTTAGTGTTGGTTTCAACCATGAGATTCGAGGTCGATGCAGATATGGGCAGGATGAGTATTGGGGTCCCTGCGAGGGGTATTAGAAATTGGATAAGAAGTTGCCTGCATGTAATTACATTGGGATTTTGCGTCCAACAGTATTGGCTAGGATCAGTACATACATAACACTAAACATACCGTACTTCATTTTGTCCTTTTTTATCATCAGAATTATAGCAATGTCCATTTCAATTCCATTTGCAAGTGAGTTGGAGCCAGCAGCAAATCTTCCTATGATTCCCAAGGGCACTGGTTACAAACTGTACTGTGCTCATGCTCTAGCATAGTGTGTCAAAACAGAATTACCTGGCTGATTTGGGGACTGTCACATAAAAAAAGTGTAACGAGAGCACTGCCCTGGGAGGTTGACAGAATCTGACATGGATTCACTGCATACCTCTTGTCTACTAATGTTGTATTTACATATACTGCACCTATAGGCATCTAGGCAGTGCCCAGTATAATGTAACATATCAATACCAATACATGAATACCTGATCATTCCGATGGGGATAGAATTGTGTCATTTACTCTGGATGTCCCAAACTTTGGCTGGCAAGTATGTTGCATAATACTATGAATGTATACACTATAACTGCAAATATTTTCATGTTAACCTTTTATAGTTCCCTGTAAGTAAATCAAATAATAGAAAAATCACGTCTACAGCAAGCAAGCTAAATCCCTGCATTTGATTTTAGGGAAAGCTATCAAAACCTTCTGTATTATATTTTGAGGTGTTACCTTTAGTGTCTGGAAATATAGTTCGTGAGTACTTAAGGGCTGCATGACTTTCCCCCCTTTGGTGACATTAGTCTGAAGAAGTCTTTGTACTGAAATGGCATATTTTCCTGTAGCAATGGAGAGGACACACGAGCTACTGCATAACCCTCTATGTATGTACAGGAACCTTTACAATTAGTGTATTTCCTCATTTGCATTCAGTAAAGATACAGCCTCACAGTAATATGTAAGTACAATCCAAGAGCAAAGGGTACTCTAGGATTGTTACAAATCAACTCTGACAGCAGTGTGAATATGTATTATTCTAAATACAACAGAATTGGTGTTTTTATGATACTTGCTTGTTTTCACTGATATAGAAATGGGAATTATATATATTTAGTATCTATAATCGTAAATCTATAATGTATCAAAGCCTTCCAGATTGACCCTGTAATTTGACATTGTTAGATATGCATCTAGATATGATCTAGATATGAGGTAATAGATATGAGGTAAAGGTTGTTTCACTGTACTGGTTCATGGATGTTCAATGTAAAAGTAATGAATTTTACACTGTCTCACCATGAATCACAATAGGGTGATAAATCATCAAATTGTACACTGATTCCCCATAATATCAATGTAACTTTTTTACAGTGCACCTGCTACCTTCATATTGCTGAGGTCTTGAAACTGCAGTACTTCAAGCACCTGCGGAACAGCCCGGGTGATTGACTCACTGCATGCCAATCTTATGAGTTTGAGACATTTCTGAAGGGTTGGCTTAGTGCACCAATGCAGCACAGGTGAGTTACCGGCCAGGGATGCATCAGTGCATCATGACGATAACTGTCAGGGTTTAGCCACATGCCATCCTTGATGAATTGAATGGTTGATTAACTTGGACTCTAAGGCTCTGTGTGTTAAATAGCCATGGTGAAGTGCCCTCAAGGGTTTGAGGCAAGGCAGCTTGCAATGGCCTTGAATAGATTCTTTGTGATGTCTACTGTGGGTGTGTATAGATGGAAATGGGCAAGGCTTTGGTTCCAATCATGAGCAGATGAGACCCAGGGCAAATGCAGAGATAGGGAGGGTGAGCATAGGAGTGTCTGTTGGGGGATGAGAAGCGGGATTAGAAGCTGCCTAAATGTAATTACATGTGGGGTTCTGCTGTCAACAGCATTTGCTGATATCAGTTAACAAACAACACTGAACATATTAAATGTTATATGAGCACTATCTCATAAGGACACAACAGTTCAGGCTACTATACTAATTTCAGTTAAAATCAGAATTTCAAGCAGAGCTGCAGACCAAATTGCAATTCCCAGTAAAATCTGTCAGGATCGGAGTATTTGGTACATACTAGCATACTAAATACCGGGTCTCCAGTTTTCTGTTTATATTTTTTCAACTTGGTCATATCATTTGCACGATTTTATGTGACTGCTGAACCTTTATTTGGATAATCAAAAACTACATTCTGTTGGCTGGGTTGCTCCACATTAGACTCGAGTAGGGACTCGTGAATAATAATAAATACAAATATGTGGCACTGACTAGGAAAACGAGTTTTATTTTTCTGAGTCCCAACGATCAGAAACTGATTTTTTAAAGATTGCGGACAGAAAAAAAGTTGATAAAATTCACATATCAACTCATAGATTTGCCAATAATTGTCCGATTCCCGCAATTCAAACGGTTTAAGAAAGCTTAAGACGTCACATTTACAGGCTATGTGATCATTCCATCAGAAAGTAGACAATATTTGCTTTCCAACGCTTAGAGTCCTGAGACAATCGCACCAGTGGTTGCTGAAATATCTTGATATGAAGTTTTGCGGATGAGGCGAATAATCTTCGCAATCTTTATTTGACAAGAACATATCAATTTCTGTCTCGTGAACCGATGGTATTAGAGACATGGGACTGGTGGCATATTGAAGCTGGTTGCAAGGGCTATCCATATAAGCATGCTAACACTCCAATCAGGAAGAGAGAACTATCCCAGACATAGATCATGTATATTGTGAAAACAGGGGGAGTTGTCATCCATAATACTATTTCAGTGAACAAATATTTGTGTATCATATATGACTGGATACCTTAAGTGTACACCTGCTATTAATTGTCATCTCATTTTGAATGATGTTAATCCAGGTTATCAATAGATACACTAATTGAATTATTTCAATCAAGGTCGTCTTTTCAAAGAAATCTCATTTAGCAATTAGAATGTAGGAGTGTTATTTTGGAACTTATATCACATGTTCCTGTGAGACAAGCCATCCAGCTGTCCAGGTATAGGTTCTCATGTGATTGAATTATCAAGTCTGGCTCGTTGGAGTATACAGAATATGCATCGGCTTGATATACTGATCGAATACATACAGATCTCATGGGGTTGGTGATTGGAGGCATACCACTATTTGTTGCTGAAAATCGGAAATTGGAATGTAGGTTGCATTAAGGGCCTTTTCCCCAGTACATGCCACATATAACAATTGGAGCTGAGCAAGGACCAGCACTGTGTGCCTTTATATAGAAGGGGTCAAATAAACGCTCAGTTAATGCTCAGCTTCAGTTAATTTACCTCTTTATCATGCATAACTAATTAATGTTGATCACACATATTAATATATTATACAGAGTGATTATGGTTTCCACTTCCATATCTAACTGTCCATAGGTGCCAGAATTTCAAGCCTTCAATGCAACTTAAGTCAGTGGCTTCCCTCTAGAACAGTACAACAGGATTCTGATGAGAACACTCCTCACATACTTAATGTCATGATACTATAACCACACCTTTCTTCCAGATAACCCTAATGGTTTGAGTGTACATTATTGAATGACCTCGGATTATTTAGTGTGCACATCAACTATAAAAGTATGTACCGATATTACACTAGTTTCCATAGAAACTGAGTTATTACATCGATTATAAGAATAGGAAATAGCTTGGCAAAAACATTTTGGGACCGAATATGAAGCTGATCACCCTCTTGCAAATAGAAAAAAAAGCAAAATAACAGGAATAAACTTTAGCTTCAATCCATACGTACATAATTATGGTAGATTCACCACTTTTGGACATCTATTGTCAGTGTGAATGTGGCTCTTCTAAATCCTAGGATATGACATTGTGTGTAAAATAAAACTCTGTAGAGCTATAGCATATATTACTTTACCTCTGAGGTCAATTCGTTAAATATAAGTTTCGTCCTTAAACAGTTAAATAACTGTGATCTCATTTTGATGAAGGGACAGCATTTCAATACAAGGATTTTTGGTATTATGGTGATTGTATTGTATTGTATTGTATTGTAATTTCATTTATTTATCCTGGCAGAATGTTGGCCTAGAAGACCGTATTATACATACACCAGCAGTTTCCGATGGGCGGAGGTAATATGGGCAAGTAAGCCCTTTTAATATTGACAAATAGTAAACAAACACTCATTTAGGAGTATATCCTTACTATGTATACCTTACCTAGCCATTTTTTATAAAAAAAATTTATTAGGATTTTTTACTACTAATGGCATTTCGCCATGACTAAGTTAGTACACATGTGTCCTAACATAGGATTTCTCCTTAGAGGAGAAGAAAAGAGGGATAGGACCCAAGTTAGGTAATAACTTGGGTAGGGTAAGAGAGATGTACAGTATCATTGTTTTCATGAGAAAATATATATCTCCAGTTAAAGTTAACTGGAGATAAAATTAAATATCCTATATATGTGGATGTGTTTCATAAGAAACACACACCCATATATGGACATATGTATGCAAGGGCTAAATTAAATTACGATTGTTATATCTTTACTTCAGGTGGAGTGTGCTGGGGGGGGTGCGCGCAAAAGGAACCTTATGTCCAGGGGGGAGGGGGGGGGGGGGGGGGTACTCATCGCTGTAGCCTTGGGATGTCAGGAAAGGCCATAATTTTTACATTGTAAATATCATCATTCCACTGCCTGAATTGATTTTCTTCTTGAATAGCTCTTGTTTCTATCTCAAAAGAATTCCATCTTGTTGCTAGCCTGTACTCTAAGCTTTTCCTGTAAACAGGATTTAATGACCTGGTGACCTTTAATAACCTTTCATCATGAGCACGCGTTCTGATGGGTCTCCTGTCAATGAGATTAATGTTTAATGATTGGATGAATGATTTATGAGATAAGTGATATTGCCTCCTATCTTCCATATAATTTAATTTGGCAACCTTGAGAAGTTTTTCTGTATTTATTGTCCCTCTATGACTAAGTGCAGTCCTTAAGGCTTTGTTAATGGCAGTTTGTATCTTGGAAATATGAGTTTTGTTGGCAGTCATATAGATGATGTCCCCATAGTCTGTTACAGGGAGAATCATTGTTTTAAGGACATCAACTGCTGCTTTCTCTGTCATATTCTTCCTTGAATGCCTAAACAAATATGTTTTATAATCTACATTTTTCTCAAGGATATCAATATGTTTGTTAAAGTTTAACTTATTATCTAGCGTCATTCCAAGGTATTTGTATGTAGGGGCAAAATCTACTAAGTCACCGTTAATTATAAGGGCTGGTTTAATCCAAGTATTGTCCAAAGTTTTGGTCGAAAAATTCATTGCTTTTGTTTTTTTGGTATTTAATGAGAGTTTATTATCTAGACACCATTTTGATATTTTTTCTAGGTCCTGATTTATTTTCCTTTCCGTGGTATTGTCTGATGGGGAGTGTCTGATGAACCCTTGGACTGCCTACTGATATTCCAACGTGCTAACCTCTACTCCATCCAACTGTACATCCAAGTTCTGTCCCACACCTCCAAGTAATTAGTCCTATTAATGCATTAGTTCAATGTAGAACCTCTTCCTATAACCTCCTCCTACATCCCTAGAGTGAACTATGGAAAAGTGCAGTAAGAAATACAGAGGTATACCCCAGACAGTTTGCATACTATATTAAATATTACATTGCTTGATCAGTTGGTTATTCCTCAAAGTAATATCAGCCTTCCACTGGAGCCAAGTGCTTAGAGAGGTGGACTGGAGAATACAGTGTTATGCCTGCATGAGTTCGAATCCCTATGCATTGTACTAACAGAAGGATTCAAAAACAGTAAAAAATACTCATAACCTCCTCTTAGACCCTAAGTAGACTTTATATTACCACCTCCCAGACTAGTGCCAGACCTCCTCCCACACTAATGCCCATAATACCGTCCTCCTCTTTAGGAAGGAGGAATAGAATGTGGGATAAAACCTGCAGTAAGAACAATAGACCCAACAGCTAGATTAATTATAAGGCTGTTATAATTTCCGGGGTCAAAACTGTTTGACTTCAGGTGTGTGTCCGTCTTTGGATGAATTAACCCAATGTGCATTACACAGATCCCTCTGCCTTCACTTCCACTACATGAGAGCACCGCATCTTAGACCTACTCCCTGATATAGCCTCCTTCCTACCATAGTGGCCCTCCATTACATTAGGGGCTAATCAATGTGGCCAGAAGTGAAAGTGCTGGTGTATTGGGTGATCCCTGACTGAGTGTACATACACCTCATCCAACCAACAGCCCCACTCCACTTATACATACCTACCTCATCCACTTTCACTGCATGAATGTTGGCATTTAAGCAAAAGCCGGACTGCTTAAAGTCACACTTTAAGCAGCTTTAATTCCAGCAGATGTCACCTTAAACTGCTTAAATGTCATTAAGACTTTTCCGGGACATTTACATGGAACTTACTGAACTTAAAGCTGCTTGAATAGTGACTTTAAGCAATAAAAACTTGTTTAAATGCCAATGTTCATGCAGTGATATCTGACCCCGCACAGTTGTTTTATTTTTGTAGAAGCTGCCTGATTACTGTTTTCAAGCTCACTGTGTGGAGAGGCCCACTCGGGATATAAAGCTGATTTTCATTTGTGTAAAAGGCAAGAATGTGCTTTACTGCAGTGTGCCTATCCCACTCACAAAAGAAGTATGGTCCCAGTGATGGCATGTGACAAGGCTTACAGTATAAAACGCCATATAGATTGTGATTATACGGTCTAGGTTCCACATCAATATCATCCGTTTAGGATAAAATAGCTCTTCCATCTCTATCACTTACCTCCCCTTTCGGGTAGCGCCATAGGAGCAGAAAACACAGACTCTCTATGTGACACCCAGCCCCCTGCATCCTCTCTATACATCAGCATTAACAGCTTATGTAAATCCTCATGCCAGACATCAACATCTAAAAAATCACAGAGTCTGATTCCTTTAATAAGCCTGATGTGGACATGCGGTCAGCTGGTAACGGTTCTGAAGGTCCATAATGTCATTATGTCCATGTTGTAGTAATGCATAATGGCCTGTTATATGAATATTTTGTTTATAGATATGTTATTATTACATTGTTCTCATCCCCCGGGGAAATGATATCAAGACGCACTAACTAGCCTACATTCTACAGCTCTCAAAGTGACAAGCCATCCTATTACATGCCAATATTAATGGATTGCAATGGATAATCGATCTAAAATATGTGAAATCAACACTAAAACCTTTAAGATAAATCAACTTGAGATTGAATTCCCAGAGGGTGAAGTGAGTAGACTTCTAAATACTTTTTTAATTGGCACTTTCAATCTCAACATCCAGTTCAGTATTTTCTAAACAGTGAATACCACTATGATGCACACGTCCCTAAGTGTCAGTACATGACTATGCTTTAGGACTCAAGCTGAGAAGTGGGTGGATAGAGAACACATAAGATGGGTCAGTGGTTTGTGGTAATAATTGTATTTGAGGAGAGGTGATGATAATATAAGGTTGATCCGAACCGAGTGGCACGGATCACCCACTCAACCAATACACACTACTGCAGTCACTGTGATTACCCCCTAATCTAAATGAGGCCATAGATAGGACCTCCTGTAGGGACCTGGAGGTGGAAGCTACCAAACAGGTTCCAGGGACACGAGTCGGTGAGATGGAGAGAAAAGGTGTCAGTGTACTGTGTATAGAATCTTGGACTCACATTTTTTTGCTCCTTTCTTCTCAGACATAATATAGAACTGCAACAGAAGAGTATGCCTGTACAGGAGTTGAGCAGTGTGTCGGGTGTCAAAGTGAAGGTTGAGGTATTCTTTTCACACAGACTGCAATTTACATCAGACAAGGAAGATGAAGGGGTTATACTATCGTACATCTGGGACCTAGACCCTATAATCACTATCAGTGGAAGTTATAGCTGCAAGCACTGAAACCCACCACTCCCTCGTCTACTCTCAGTGAAAGGACACAAGACATGCACATGAGTGTTTCAAGCCATCCCAATTATCCCCCGGTCTAACTGATTGAGTGAGTGGAAAGGAGACTATTTTTTCTAGCAGACAAATCAGACAAAATCAATGTTTGTAAAATGTATTAACTAGTTAAAGGACACAGGAGGTGTGTAGATGCATCTAGTTATGAGGGGATATCATATCTGTTCTACTGTATACATCGAAACATAGTTCTTTTTCAATAGACCAAGCATTATGTCAAAAACATTTTGGTTCTGTTTTTTGCAAAGTGGATATGGAAGACGTCCAGGATTGAATCCCTTTCATTCAATGCGTCATGCAGTGAAGGTTTAGTGACCATCCCATTTGTAATACTGAGAGTTATCTTATCACCAAGCTTTGTTGATAATGTCTTCACAGTTAATGCTGAATCATATTTGTACAAATTTGTTGTATGAGCTAAGGTGTTGTCATAAAACTCATTTCTGGTGGAATTCTTTAAAAAAAAAGGTAATCTGGTAAAAAAGGTTAATGTCTTTAAAATCATTGTTTTTTCTTCTTTCTAAAAACTCACAGAAGTACACTGATTAAACCTTTTGAGCAGTGCAAATCAATTTCTTTTTCATACATGGGCAGCTCACAGCAGGCAGAAGAAACAATGGGCATCAATCATGAAAAGGTCAGAGCTTGGACTTTGATGTGAGCAGTTATAACTGTCTTGACTGGGATTGTTATCATGAAACAATTTCTTCCCATGCATCTTACGATCGTGGCTCTCCAGCTACCGTCCCAGCACGTCTTATCACCTTATTCAAATCATTTTGATAACATGTGGTCAATTCATTGTTCTTGATATGTGAATTGTAATTGCTAGGCTGCATGCGCCAGCCAAGACTCTCCTTCCTCTGTATACATCGATAATCTTTGGCTCCCTATACGACCTAACTCTCGGTCACTATAGTGCCTAGCAAAGTTAGTCATCTTTTGGCTTCCTGTACGACTAACCTATGTTAGTTAATATCATCAAGCTGGTCAATACTGACCAGCTCACCTTAGTCTTTCCATATTAGGCTAGGTCCTTTAGAGTAAGCCATTAATCAGAATTATGTTGTTTTGCCTTTGTCATTGTTAAATAACACTTGATCATGCCTGACTAATAACCCTATGACCGACCTGGGATTGCCACTACAGACTAAGGGCTGGGGCATATCGATTTTCTGTGTTTATTATACACTTTCGTCTCTCATTGTGCTTTTTAGGTGATATCACCCTGCTGATATCTAGTGATATCAGCACGTTTCCAGTGGATATTAGCACGTTTCCGGGGAATATAATCCTGTTTCCGGTGGTCCTGAGCAGTTCCGCATTCATTCGCATAAGATCAGACATTTTATGGCAATTCAAACACACTACCCCAAGACTTGGAGACGAAAGCTCTAGGTACCACGCCGTCGAGGCCCTGGTAAAAGGAGGGGACGAAACAAGGAGTGTATAGGCAGATTTTCAGCCCAGTAGGGCCATTATTTACCGAGTTATAGCAGAAAAGACTCTTTTTCATGTAATTTCTGCGAAAATCCATGTAATTATCATTATTTGTTTATCATGAAGGTAGAAGTTGGACTTGGAGTTGAAATAATGAATGCTCCCAGCTCAGCTCAACCAATCAGAGACCAGGGTTGGTGGGATGTCAAAATTAACATGGCACCGCCCATGACCACTGCTTCTCTTTGAATAAATCAATCAAAATGGCCAAATTAGGACAAATTTAAGGTAAATTTTTTTACATTTGATTCAAAATAATTGTATAATAAGCCTGATATTGAATAGCTAACAGGGCACTCGGGGTGTGTGGCTAACATGGCACTCGAGCGTTATCCAGCGATACCCACCCCTCGCACCCTGTTAGCCATAGATTATTGGTTAATTACCAGCATCCACAGATTATGTGATATTTACCTAGTCTTCACACAGGTAACATGTAACCATGATAAATCATCTAATCATTTCAGTCGAGCAGTCAGCAATATCCTGGCATGTCTTGTCTGTAATATCTACTTGAGGTATACAAAAGGAAACAGTCAAGCGTTTGGTTAAAACCATCTAATGCTGGGGTCAGATTTGGGCTTGAGTATCGTGGAGGTCCCTGCTTGGGGATTAGGAACTACCTAAATGTAATTACATGCGGGACTCTCAACAGTACTTAGTAAGATCACTGAACACACAAACCATTAAAGCCGAACAACACCGGCCTAGTTGAACCTTGTATGAAGCTACCCTGGATCTGACTGCTCAGCAACCGTCTGTGGGTGGAACCTAGAGCACCCACAACCAACACGTTATGGTCGCTTCTAGGATAGAAGAAATCTTTTAAGCTGACCAGTATCCTCTATCAACCATATCATTTTCATTTAATTAAGGAGAATAACATAATGTCACTTATTATAGGTCCACATAGAGTGGAGTAGCTTGCCTCAACCATAGATAAATATTTCGTATACTATACATCTATATATAAATAGATACAATTAGAAATAAGAAATGATATAAAAATGGTATCTGATCAAACTGATGATTCGCTATAAACTGATTTCTCATTATATCTATTGCAATGGATGACATCAGGAAAGTGATATATTCCTTTTTCCTAGGTGTCAATAAGGTCAAAGGGTTCGGGAATATATTCCTTTTCAATCCTCCTTTCTCTAATAGAATTAGAGGGATAGAGGAAATAATCAGTATTTGACATTCAGAGGGTCCAAGATTTTTTGGACCCCTCCCTTCTAAAGGAGTCAACATTTAAGAAGCCACGCTTTAAATCTACCAAACCCCTATATAATGACCAATCCATTACTTTCTCCATTACCTGCCATACTTCCTAAGCTACCCTGGTACTGGTACGTCCCAATACAGCACTGAGCTGTTTTTATCAAGATATTTCATATTGTAAGGGAAGTAGTTACCACCCCCTTCCGCACTGTGAGCTTCTATCATTGGCTGCTGCGGGGACATGATAGAAGCTGGGGGAGCTGTGTAAGGGAAGTGGTTACCACCCCTTTCCGCACACAGAACCGACCCAGTAACGTACGGCGCGGTCAGATTGTCAGACAGGGATGTAGCTCAGTTGGTAGAGTAGCAGGTTACGTGATCTGAGGGTCCTGGGTTCTAGTCCCGCTTTCTCCAGATGATTTTTCCGCGACAGTTACAATATTGTAATTTCAGTTTTGTTGGACATAACCATGCAATCTACTAGAGTATTGGTTTGCATAGGCTGTACCAATGTTGTAGTGCATACCAACAACCTATCCCCCCGCCCTACCTGATTAGTTGGTTACTCAGCTACGCATTTATGATTCCAGGAAGTGTTGCTTGCGACTGATTTCAGATGTTGCTGTCAACAGGTATCCAAGGCAAAGTCTGCCGATCGGCTTCTTGGAAACTTAGGAAATGGAATAGTCTGGTTATCCTGTGGGGACCTGCCCAAACTCATCCATATCTGATGACATAGGTGATATGCGGTGTGCCTCTAGGGTTTCTCACTAGGTTGTTCTCTCCTTCTAGGTCACCCTCTACAATTAGGGGCTGCATTAGATATGAGATATGAGGAAATAGAAGAGAAGATGAGCAGAGACTCTAGAATAAGTTACATGCTCTATCTAATCTTTTATATTCCTACAGCCTACCATTGTATCATCTCTCATCTGACTCCCTCAACAACTGACATCAGATATATCTACCTCCCTTTCTGATGTGGATGTTATTATAACCTCTAAAAGAAAAACTATTCAACTTGTCTGCTTTCTGTGGTTTCTAATAGTATCCTTATTTTTCTACCTTTATTTGGCTAGAAAGTTGTGTTGTATTGAATGTAGAGTTTTGAATGACTCTTCAAATGAAAGCTCAACACATTTTGGATGTTTGCATCCAAGCTGACAAGGTGAGTATCAATGTGTTGCTAGCTGCTAAACAAACTGCACAGATGTCCAGTTACCTCTGTCCTTGACCTTATGACCCCAGGGTAAGATGGCCTACATCTACCTTTTTCTGACAATAATATTAGGTGGAAGTTAGGCCAAAAAAAGTTTGTTTTAGGTCACCCGACCGACCCTATCAAAACGGGCCCGAACTTACGTTTTTTTATGCACTTTTAAAGATATTTCACCTTTTTTACCCTTTTTTGTCAATTCTAGGGTACTCAACGTCCATGTTAAAATTCTTCACTTTTTTTTAAACAAAAAAACGTACAGACTCTACATTTTCCTCCCATGTTACCTGAAACAAACCTTTTTTGGCCTTATAATTCTCGGTCGAATTGATGGGTACAGATCAGCACAGAGTATAGGCATAGTTAAGCTGTTTTCCAATGTCACTATGTTACAGCATCAATATCCCGAGCAAATATGTACTGACAGCCTCTGCCAGGAGAAAAAAAGCAAGTGACTAAGAAAATCCCCGGCTTTGCTTTGCTGCCAAAGTGTCAATATTGTGCTAGCTGCTAGAGAAACAGTAAAGATGTTCAGTCACCTTTGACTTTGAACCATAAATGATTGCAAATCCCTTTACTCTTCCCAAAGTAATTATAAAGGTGTTTGTCAAACATGGGGATATATGATACCTGTACCTAGGTACCCCTGTTCTACCTATATATCAGTAATTCATCAATTTTTAACAAACATGCACCTGCAGTGTTGCCCGAACAACTGGTGTAGCCGAGGACGTTCAATTTTTTTCTAAACCTGTGAACCTGACGGCGTTCCCTATTCCCAGGGTGAAGCAGTCCTATATTGATCAGATATATTGTCGTGGCATGGTTGGCTCAGAATCAGTGAGAACCCTATACAGCCACTTATTGCACTCTCCATTTCTACACAGAAACCCTATGCCACTAGATTTGTGAGGGTCAATTTCTTTCCATTATTTCAAAGTTTCAGAATAAGTTACCCTGGTATCCTCACTCATAGTATAAATGTCACTGGACACTAGGGGGCTACTGTTGACCCGGCAGGATGGCAACGATACCTTTGGCAAACACCTGAACAGACAAGCTCTGACATCAAAATTGATTTCATGCTGGAGACCAATAATCTCACATAGGTAACATGTAACGAAATCATGATATGCCGACATTTTCCTATTTCATATTAGATTCTCAGTTTTTATATCAGAAGGAAGGACATATTTCATTCGTCTGGTTTCAGTACCAGAATGTAAAAGTGATTCCCATAAATGTCTTTCAGGATAAAGTATGACTTGATGAACTAAACAGTAGGGCAATGAGGAACGATAATCTTTTTAAGAGAAGTCTTTTCATTAACTCCTAAACGCTTCCTGCATGTAATGACCTCCGTAAATTGACAACTCTGCACAGTGGGAGGTCTAGCAGTCAGCAATATCATTGCATGGTTTCCCAGTAACGTCTGCATTAGGATAAGTATTGAAGAAAGGCTATGATTTAAATCCTCAGACACCGGGGCAGACATGGACAGGGGGATTATGTTATTTCCTGCAGGGGAATCAGAAGCTGCCTAAATGTAATTACATGTTGGGCCCTACAACTTTCAACAGTACTTGGTAACCTCACTGAATACATAGAACTTTAATGCCAAAAAACACTGGCCGAGATTATTACCAGAGATTTTCTTTTTCTGTTGATGATGTCTGCCCTTCATCTCTTCAGGTAAAAGCTCCCAAGATGTCACACATAAGTCTAAACACTTTTCTGTCATTGGATTGTATAAATAACTTCATCAGTCATACTGAAAACAGGTACTCTACTGAGTAGTAAGTAAAACATTACATTACCTTCAACTGGTATATGACACACCCACGTCATTTCATGGATGAACATCCTGGACGATTGACATCAGGTCCCAAAAGAATAAGAATAAATCCTCTTCAACAACATTGAATCAAATAACTAACATTTCTAGCTCTAGTCCATCTAAGGAAATCAGGATCTGGTCCACTATAGACATATAGTAGAGCTCATATTTAGATCATGTTACTATTGAAAGCATTATATCAACCATGCTATGTTATTTAATCATTATTTTGATGGGAGCATGGTACATCTCTTGTTGTCATAAAGCATGAATGCAGTCTTGGTGACGATACTTGGCAGGGCTGCATTCATGCATAATGTCATTTGCCCTCAAGGGGCTAGTTTACACAAAATTTATCTATGACTGGACATACATGTATTACACCTATTGGAGCAATCAGATGGCATCCCTGAATAACGGACGTCAACAAAAGTCTCAATTATCAATTAGAGCATTGCATAACCAACTACCCAGTTTGGTGTCAGAAAGTGTTGCTGTAATAAGTATCCAAGGGATTATGTTCTCATATTGCAAGCGTTGGTTTCTATTTTGATTCCTTGAAACTTGAGAACCTTGAGAGAAGCTTACAACAGCTGCCCATAGCTGATGTGAGGGTTCGTGGTTATTCTAGTTTAAGGAACAACGAGAACAGCAGTTTCCAGGTGCGAGAATAACAGACCTTTATTACAAAAGTGGATCACGTTCCTGAACAGGGGAACACTTGGTGTGAAATCAGCACACAAATATAATCAGGTTTCTATACACATATAGGAAACAGCCAGTATAATATCAATATACCACATTGTCCGCACAGTTGGACATGGTGAAGTCTATCGTCAGCCGGGCCTGCACTGAAACACACGTGTCTAATTCAACCACCGGTCCTTTGATCACATGCCCAGGGAGGAGGGTCGGCAGCCCACCTGAGAGCGGCACACGGTAACCTGGAGAGAACCATAGTCCTCTCCCTGGAACTGTGTGCGCTAGCTCCAGGTAGAGAAGCAGAGTAAACAGTAGAGGTTACCCTGAAATACTGTGTATGAGATTGATATGTAATATTATGCCCCTACATATATATGTATATATATGTATATATATATATATATTTATTTCATGGTAAATACGGACTATCAAGGTTAAAGCAATGGGAGGGCCGTACGTGAGGGGAGCGTGCAATAACCCTCGGCCGTATTGCACGCTCTAGCCGTATTGCACGCTCCCAGTGGTCGCCATGGGGTCGCCATGGGGTCGCCATGGGGTCGCTATAGCGTCGCTAGGCCACCTAGGGTCACGTGACCTGTGCGAAATCCAAAATGGCGGCCGACGGAAGTAAACAAATGCCGCTGAAGTTAACAAATGCCGTGGAAGTAAACTAATATAGACTACATAACTATTTTACATTGATAAACCCTGAAATAAATACAGAGCATCACTTAAGAGTGACTTCTTCAGTGGTTATTACACTCGAGCTGCCTGCCCCATATTGCACTAGGCCTACGGCCAGCGTGCAATATGGGGCAGGCAGCTCTCGTGCAATAACCACTGACTCAGTCACTTTAGCGTGCAGCTCTGTCTATATATATATATATATATATATATATATATATATATATATATATATATATAATATTCATATGGTTATCCTCTATAGCTATTTGACGTGCATGTTTTGCATGTCCCTCCTGCAACTAAGTACATCCAGACAGCATTGCATTACCCTAAACCTGGGGCCCATATGTGTATTCTATTGGCCAGCTAAGTTTGCCAATATCTGGGCTATGGTCCTTTTTGGCTAGGGCTATAAGAGGAAGCACAGATGGGCCAGCCCAGGAAGACATTTCTTTTCATAAATACATTGTAAATATTTCAGAACATGATGGCATTTGATTTTCCTCCAGAAATAACCATTTATTCAACATTCTTATAGTTTGTGCTAAAGTGGAATAAATCTTGAATGAATCAAACTGTGCACTTCGAATCTGGGCTGACCCAACTAAGCATGAGCTCCCACCTATAGCCCTGGAGAAAAAGGACTATAATCCAGATATTAACGAATCTGCTTGCCCAAGTGAAAACACATATGGGTTCCACTACGCAATGTCAACTGGGTGTTGTTATACAAGTTATCCACCTGCCTTCCTGATGTTTTCCATACAAATAATAGTTTTATTCAACTTGTCAGATTTTCTTTGGTTAGAAAGCTTCCCGAAATGTTATGAGGTAAGTAAAATACACTCTAGTCATGAACTCAGATTCCAAATAAACAGTTTATTTGTGACTATACATGGATTATAAATCGACACAGCGACACAACACTTTTAAAATCTGACACGTGTGACATGGCACTTTTAAAAGTTGACTTACACAGTCAAATAGATAATAATATGCTAGATAAACATCAAAACTATGACATGGCGCATTTGACCAGAAATCAACACAGAGACATGGTAAAAATTCTTGGCACCCATGTAGAGTCTTTTTTTTTCGGTTCGAAAACGAGCTAACTTACAAGGTCAGACTAGACTCAGTCAAAAGAAAATAAAAATAGAGTAAAATAAACCTATGACACTTAATTTACCCCTAGGACCATGCACACCCATCATACATCGATCATTACATACTGTACATAAGCTTTCTTTACAGCAGCTTCTTTTGTTAATTGGTAGAGTGGGTTTGCAAGTCGTAGGATCATTTGTCATGATACCTTAATGTTGTACCATGAATTATATCCTCAAGTACTGCAATCGGAGAGATAGTGGGCAGCCTTTTAATCACCTATTTCTAGTCATAGTCTTAATTACAGCCAGGCCTAATGGCAAAAACCTGAACACACTGTTTCTGACATCAAACAATCGTGTTTTGGCTAAGTTTAACATGGTTGGCAACCAGGAAAATGTGATGCTGTTAAGCAAGGAGAGATTCATTTTAAAACGATCAATAAAACTTTAGCAACTATTTGACTGTTTTAGGACATATAAAAAATACCAAAACAGTTGTCTCCAATTAAAGCATTGCAACGTATGTTTGGGGTAGATTTTTCATCTTGATAATAATTCAAAGCAAAATATTACTTGTTAGGAGATTATTGTTGTTCTATTTCTATTTCCATACAACTTGATGTAAGGTAAAATGGTAAATGTAGAGAAATTACCATGTCACAATGTTTAATTTCATGATATATGCATTTGAACAAATGCCTCTTTATCAAGGAAACGAATAGGGAAACATCTTTTTACACAATTAGTCATGAATAATTCCTTTCTTTTGATTAATCCACCACCTTGAAAATGTTATTGAATATCCATACAAATATCATAAAAGCAAAAGATCTAATAGTTTGAGTTACTAACATGGCCAGGTAGATAGTAAACTCGATTGATTTGATGAGGGGGTACCTGTAGGGCTAGGAATTGATTCTTTTCAGGGGGTTACATTTATGCTAACACATGACTACTGTGTATAGCAACACAGATTTCTGTTTAACTTGGACAACTTCTTTCATTATTATACAAAGGATTTACACATTCACTAGTTCATGTTCTTGTTCGTGCCTGTTGCTAGACTGCAGTGTGCCTGTCTCTCTAATGTAATGCTGAGTGATGGTTGGTGACAAGGCTTACAGTATAAAACGCCCTATAGATAGTGCTTATAGGGACTAGGATCCACATCGATATCATCTATTTAGGATAAGACAGCTCTTCCATCTCCAGAGCCCTAGGTGCAGAGACCACAGTATATCGTGTATGACACACTGCTTTCCCCTATCCCAGTGGGCACAGAACATTGAATCAACATTGAAAACTGGTTGACAGTGTTGATTCAATGTTGATGCAACATTGATTCAACATTCAACTGAGTTTTGTGCCCACTGGGATATACTTAAGCATTCACAGCAAATGTAGTTCCTCATGCCCGACACAAACACATCCATAAAAGACATCAGTTAAATATACTATTACCATAGGTATAGACACTAGCTCCATATGCCTTCAGTCCCCACCTCTGAATGGAGGTACTTTATCTTTACAATACAAATTTAGCGCACTATTTACTTTTGTCAGGCTACCTGTGGTTGTTACTGTTCACAAGAAGGAAACTGAAAGTACACTATTGAAGTAAATTTTATTTCCAGCCTTTCTTTGCTCGTTTCTACCAAGACACATATTAAATCCCCTCAACTGTAGGTGCTTGTGTATATATGGGTCGAGCATTGGGCTGGGCCTTAGACTGAAGGTTTATATTTGTTATCACCCAATGCTACGGATCCAGGGTAAAGTAGTCAAGGAGGATAACGGTATTGTATTATTCTACACGTGGAGCATAGTCCCTAGGGCCACTATACATATGTTGGATGTTTTGTATTGTTTACACCGGTAGCCATCTTTCCTGGGTCTACTCTTGTTAGTGAGTTGGAAAGGCACACTGTACTTTTAAAGGCATGTATTTAGTTTGCCTCTTGGTTGCCTAGTTGTATAGATACACAGTATAATTTACTGTAGGTGTTCGCCTTAGAGGTAAACAGTAGTACCTACAGTAAGATGAGTAAATTCTACTTTGTCCCTACACTTACTATTTACAGTGTACCAACAAAGGAAAAATAACTCAGCAGTAGCGTCTGTGTCAGAGCATATCTCTATAGTGAAAGGACAGCTATTGCTTTTCATTATAGATGTCTCTATAGTGAAAGGGCAGCTATTTTACTATGGACATATATATCTATAGTGAAAGGAAATCTATAGGGGGGGAATGCATAGAACCCAGGAATAAGAAGAGTGGACAACATGTGTACATAGGAAATTCATAACGCCTTGCAGATGGGCAATTCCCAGATTAAACCCTTTCAAATGGACTGCATATATTACAATGATAAATTCTGTCCTTTGCTTTCATTATGCATGAATGAACCCCTATCTGCCAGGGCTGCCCTGACGTTTGATACACCCCATAGGATTGTCATGATAAATAACTATTCCCCAGGGATGTATTTCTGTATCATAAAAAACAAAGGACCAATTAACCATGTGGCCGTGTGGAGGGGACAAAGAAACAACGATCCTAGTCTACCTTATATCATGAGGCAGGCTCACTTGCCATCTGACCAGATAGAGCTAGGTAATTGGCAGACTCAATACCCGCACGTGGATCGCTCCCAATGTAGATAATTTGCCTAATCTTCTGACAGTCAGAGACCATTCCAGCCACTTAAGGCAGCATAGTGCAGGAGAGTAGTGATCCGATACTCCTCAGAAACTACTGTCAGACAGGTACAGAGTAGCGGTGCTGCTAGAAGACCTCCACTTTTAAGGTAGAAAAAAAAGCATTTATGGAGGGATGAAGTTTGATCACTCAAAACCCATAGTGTATCTTCATGTGGAACTATTCATCTGGAAAAACACATACTAAATAATTTTCAGATTGACAGGATACAGGAACTAAGATTTTCAGACCAAAGATGTAGAATAAAAGTATCCATATATAAAGTTTGATCCTGCCCTCATTTTTGGTCCCCGTTCGCCCTGATGACTCTAAGTGGACCTCACATCTGGATGGCCTGCCTATATTAGTTCATGCCTCTTGGTCTTGTACTCTGCTTCTGGCACGATCCTGTGATGTATGTGTCACACATTACTGGGGTCAGATCCCGTTACTATGTAATACATGGCTATTTGTGTAGGCTTGGACCAGAAATAAGACTACCCTTCCCCTTTCTGGAGATATTTTCCACGCACGCCTCCAACTGTAGATATTTATAGTCCTGATTGGGATCACATCATGTACGGAATATTGAGAACACCAGGTAGTAGTAGTAGTACCCAGTGGGCACAAAATTCAGTTCAATGTTGAATCAATGTTGAATCAACATTGAATCAACATTGACAATCATTTATCAATGTTGATTCAATGTTCTGTGCCCACTGGGTAGTATGTGAGGGAAGGGGTTTCTCTAGGTATGGTGAGAGAAGGTCACTCAGGCCATACATTTGTAGAGGTAAATCCGACACAAAAATAAAATGATTGAGCGATGGAGTGGTGGGACTTGGTAAGGATTCCACAAAGCATGAAAACATTTGGCAACGTTCCCTAGATTACTAATTCTACGATAGCCTTTCCCAGTAGTTTGGATGTATTTCTGAGGGCTGTTTATCTCCTCATCTAAAGACCGACATGAACTGATTTGGCCGCCAAAGACCTCAAGTATCTCCATTCATTTTGAATATAAAAAACACTTCATGACTGCATAGATAATCTGAATATGCACACAAAGTATGTGATATAAAAATGAAAACAGTTCAAGAGGTCCGACCACTTCTATTTGAACTCTTCTATTAGAATGCCCGAAAAAGGTTTCTAGCTATACATAGATTGACATTTTAGAGTCATTAAATTATGTAATCAACTGGTCTGATGCAATAAGGGTTTACCATATTTTTTAGGTTTATTAATCATTTTATTGTCTCGTTCAGTCACATGTCATTACATTGAGTACAGGCAAGTAGAAATTTATGTAATCAGAATTACCATCCCGTTTGGCTTCTTCCTGAGTTAGCAGATAGTGTTGGTAATATTAGAGATGATGATCCACCAATCAGTGCACAGCAATACTAAATGTAGTTGTATTGCAATCAGAGGTTACATATTAATAGTAAAACTCAATATGCTATCTCATTGTGTGATTAAATTAATAATCAATATAATCATTGACAATTATTTACCATTTAGTGTAAATGTGTGTATTTTACATGTACCCAAATATTCCAAGTAGTTTTTATCAAATGAAAATGAAAATCTTATCGACAATTTCAGCCAAGGAAACTGATTGAACCAGTTGAGGAGAGTAATAGTTTTTAAGGTGAGTGGGTAAAGGTCCAGTGTAACGAAAATGATCATAACACATGAGATCACACAATTGGTGGATTCCTTTTTTACCTTGTCAGAACGATTTTGCAATGATTGCATAGGGTCAGAAAATGTATTTGTCAAAAACATTTCATCATCTCCAGTCTCGGGTATTGCTTACCTTGTACTTGTTCTGGATTTTACAAGCTCCAACAGCAACTGATGTTCCTTTTCTAGTAATTTACCGAATTTGCTCCATGTCATTGTGATTAAATTGCAGACCTTCCGTATAGAAAGATAACGCACCACCACTTAATTTTGGGATGGAATGAACGAATACCCAAGATAGAGTGATCAATGTCAAACTCTGTTCAGGCATCATGTTGATTGATATCAACGAGCATGGTATGATTTCAGAATTACATTATGCATAACTTTATAAATTGAGATCCCTCACAGTGTATCCCAGCACTTGATTAAAGTACATGTTTCAAGAACACCAGCGCACCTGGCCACCTTCTGTTTCACACATACAGGACTGTAATCCATCATTTCTAAGCCAAACATGCTTAGAACTATAATGTTACCGAGGATGTTGGATATTTGTTTAATTCACCAGTCTTCCCTGGATCAAAGGGGAGTAGATTGGGGCCTATTGTAGCGGTATATTCATGGTAATTGATTGGTACACACCATCAGATCTGGCAATATCCAGTCATGTAATACCTTCTCCATTATTTCAACAGAAAAGGCATTGACACCCCTCATACATCATCGTTGGCTGTAAACATACATTAATTGATAGAGTGTTTGCATGTCACAGGGCCGAGATGGAAATCTTTAATGCCACAAATGCTAGCTCTATAATGTCTTATTGTTGTACCATGAATAATTTATTGTATCTGTACGTGCCGTTATCAATGACACATTGACAATGACCATCTCACTGACTGCCTAGTTCTAAACACAGTCTAATGGCAGCCAGACTTTGGCAAACACATGAGCACTTTAAGCTGACGTCAAGCTATGATGTTTCATTGATTTCAGGCTTGGCATCCTGGAGATGTACATGAGTGTTTCATTAATGTCAACATGACCTGGAACCAAGAAACATTTCCATTTGTTTCTGATTTCTGCTGCTCACTATGATGGAAATATTTGAGTAAAAAAAACCCACTTAATTCAAGATAGAGGGAAAACAATAACAGGATTTATTGCCAATGGAACATTGATTTGACAGCTGTGGAATCCATGCAAAGTTTTTAGACTTTTACATTTAGGAAAAATAAACTTTAGAATTCTCAGAAGGTTAGGTTTTTAACTACCTCGTTCTTTTAGCATATTCAGTTTCAGAAATTTTGACATCTTAAAGAATTCCCCATTGACTGAGAGAGTTACTAACAAGGTCCTCTGACATGCATGGCTCTGTATGTACCATTTGACTTGTGGCCCCTGTGTCAGGGACTGAACCCTGGGAGTCGGACCAAGAAATAGGTGGATAGAAAGTAGATAAGATGGATGGGTAATAGTTGCTGGATTTGGTTATATTTGTGGAGAGGGGATGACTATAAGGAGTGAATCGAAACTCATGGACCAGCCTCTGAGCCTATACACACCACTCTGGCCCCATCCACTAGCACCTAACCTAATGGAGACCACACATAGGAGAGGCCTAACCACGTAGGGACCTGGAGGCGGCATTGTGTATGTCAAAATGGGTTCCTTAGATATAGGGCTACAGTGGTTGAGAAGGAGCGGGAATACAGTGCCATCTTTTTTGTAGTGTACTGGTTATATGGATGGGGCTAACCTTTATTCTAGCCTTTGTTGCTGCTGTCTTCGCAGACACATATAAAACTACACCAGCTGTTAAAGCTTGTGTATAGGGGTCAAGTAGTGAATCTAGTATCTGATATAAGGGTAGGGTAGGTGTGGAGAATAAAGGTGTTATATTACCCTTCATCTGGAACCTAGACCCTATAATCACTGTCTGTGGCACTAGTTGTATTGTTAGCGCTAACACCAAGCATTCCTGGATCTATTTAGTGAGTCGTGGAGACTGAAGAGGCCAGGAGTGGTTTCGGTGAGGAATAGATGGCTAGTCAAAGGATAGAGCAGTTGTGAAGCACTGTGAAGGTACAATAGCACTATGAATGGGATTACGTGTGAGGAGGAATGGGATTTTTAGCATGGCACACATGGATATAATTTTATCCTATTCATTGAGAACTAAGAGATGTACATAATTTCATACTATCAATGCCCTTCTCTAGACTTTTTACATCAGGAAAGCCCTTTACATACATGAATATACACATACATACATGATTATATTGCTAGACCGATGCATATTATATTTAGCCCAGTGGTATGATAGTATGAATCATAGTTATATGATGTTGACAGAAAGATGAAGTTTGATTACTATGAAACCCAAATTGAAATAATATAGGTGTTAAGTAGAATCTCCACTTGCTATTTTTGTATTTTCATGTGGACCCCTGTAAGTATCTACAAATTAATCTCTCCAGCTGTAAGGGATATCCTTTATAAGCATTTAAAGTAAGTGTAAGCATTACTAGAATACCATTGTGAGATATATAAGCCTGGCAAAGATGCTTTAACAGCATCGAAACGTAGCCACCTAACCCTCATCTCCCTCCACCACCTCGATGTAACAAAAACCCTCTAATAAATGCCAACAAATCCAATTGGAAACTACTTGTCTGGTTTTTGTGATAAACTCCAACGATTTACAGAGATATATAAGTGTTTGTTGGACAACACAGGTTCAGGAGAGGAGAACAGGATCTGACTTCTTGGTAGCCTGACAGTATATGTTCAGGCGTCTAGTGTTGCAGCCGTCTCTTAGCAACCTTATGTATCTTACCTCTAGCACAACCCCTGTGATGTAGATGTCACAAATCAGCAGGGTCAGTGCCCTACTTGTGTTACTATGTAATACATGGCAATAGATGTAGGCCTGGGACAGGAAACAAGACTACCTGTGCCCTTTCTGGAGACATAATTGGCAATTCACCACACTAACTGTAGATATTTATAGCCCTAATTGTGTATAATCGTGGTAGAACTTTGGACCTCACACTTTCTTGTTCTTGTATTCTAAAAGGGTTCACACCATTCATTCATGCTACTATAGGAGCCTTTCTCTGTTGTCTCACTGTATACTTAGGGCCCATCTCCTGATGAAATCCCTTTCTAAATACAAAAAAAGCCCGATGAGGAAAAATATTTCCCAAAGTTTCCATTTGCTTGGCGACTCTGATGTTGTACACTGCATCTATAGAAAACATAGTGTAGTGGGACGCCGCTGTACTATTTCTATAAACCAGTTTGGGTTATATTGAGTATGTGTGTTGCCGTGTATCCAGGCCGCACTCCTGTCCAGTGCCGGGTATGTGGTTACATTAGCCTGCACCTGAGGATTGGTGGAGCGCGACCTGGTGATACACATTGAGCCGAGACCGCCACGTGTTACCCGATATATCCCGGGTACCGTGTCGGTCCGGATGAACCGGTGCAAGGTTACGCGGAGTTCCTCGGGAACTCAAGTGTTTACGAGTAATGGAGAGAATTACATAAGGCTCAGTATATAAACCTGGAGGTTCTGCTAATCGAGGACCCAGTCTTGATGTGCACTTCAGCCAGCCTGATGCTCCACAACAGAGATTCCCCAAACTCTGTTGTACCCTTTTGGCCTAGTCCTGCTGCTGCTCCTAACCTGGTCGCCCTGCGTCTTTCTCTGTTCCACCCTCTGGGGGAACAAGAGGAGATAGACGCACTGGTAAATAATTCCGGACACAGAACTCCCTCTGAGGAGTCTGGTCCATATGGAGTCGACCAAGATAGGAGAGAGCCTTGGATCTCTGGGAATTGTATACTAGACTGTGAGTGTATACCTCCTGTATGTTCATATGACCACTGGTGTTCAGAAGTATATTTGATTGTCACTATCCGTCTGTATGATTACGAGCCGTATGTCTGAATGAATAAAGTGTAATTTCTGAACAACCTATTTTCAAATCTGGAGTTTTTCATAGCCGATGCCTATTTTAGAATAGCCAACAGCTACAATACATACAACAAGACCAAATACATTTTCAGTCCAAAAGAGACTTTACGATTCCTGATTCATATGTTATTCTCTGCGCAACTTAGGTTCAGTACAGTTTATTGAAATCATATAAATTTCTCCATGTTGATCAGGTCAACGAATTGATGTTCAAAAGTATTCATGAAAATGTCAGTGTTGTTTACTTTTTAAAAAGATTAAATGATGGTTGGTCACCCAAGGAAACTGATTAAAGTCACTGAGGAGTATGATGGTTTTCAACGTGAGTGGATGACAGGCGGATAAGAAGAAAGTGATTGTGACCGTTGAAAGGATTGTTGAATTCTTCATCTACCTTGGCGGAAGTATTTAGCACTAAAGTGTATATAATGTCCAAAACCAACGGCTAAAAAATATGTTAAAATACAGGGATAATGCTCACACATATCTATCTCCAGTCCCATGAATCCATTGTTCTGTTCTTGTTTGGATTTGTACAAGGGTTGTTCCTTTTCTAGCTGTTTAGCAAACTGGCAGGTGGCTTAAAGATTTTTATTTAACTGCAGACCCTTCAAACCTGCAAATTAAACACCCTACCAGTATATACATAGTGTCATAGTGTCTAGTTGATTATCAATGAACATTATAGTCATATTTCATGTAGTATCATCTGACTATAGTATGTGTAGGCCAATCAGGAATATTGTGAAGTTAAAAGTTGAAACATTATACCCTGCTTTATAGAGCTATAAGTGTAAGCTCTGTTGTGCTACTTGCAGGCATAAGACATGTCAGAAAGGATATTTGGAGAAAATGTGAGAACAGTTTTACTATCAGGACCATGATACTTCTGTACTTTACATGAAAGTTCAATGAGTATTTCATTGCTGAATACCCTATTTAACATAATGAGGGCCTGGGCGCTTGTAACATTTTTTTAATGGCATTTTCGTAGTAAAGGGTAAATGCACTTTTTAAATCGTAATATTTGGAGGGTTTTCTTATAGAGAAAATGCAGCAACAGGGGAAATGCACATATTGAGAGGAAGGCGCTAATTACATAGAACACTATAATCTGTACTATTTTGGACCAGGTGAAAAATGTATATGCTGTATATCCGGTGTGCTGAAATGTGTGGTTTTAAATGTGAAAACTGCTCCTGAATATAAACAATATAAGAAGCTGTAATATGCATTAATATAAGCCATCAAGAACCCACAGGATGAGAGCAGGGGAATATAGCAACAGAAGTCCTTCCCCTAGTCATCAGTTTCCTCTGAAGACAGATCTGTACAAGAATTTGCAGTTGGGATATGAATTGGATCCGGCTTTTTGCAATAGGTTTATATAGCACAACCTGACAGAATCAGACAGTGAGCCAAGGAGCTCATTTCCAGCAATGCTAGCATTCTGGGGATGACTGGAAGGGGATCCAAGGGGATTGTTGCCATCCGGATGAACTGAAAGTGCTTTCTGTAGTCCACAAGGCTGTGACTGTAATGGCAGTTGTTTTCTGATCACTGTTTGATTTGCATATTTTCTATGTTTAACATGATCTCATTTAAATAATGTGTTTTCCAAATAAATCTTTCTCCCCCCTAAATACATAGTTTAGTTCCAGCCGTTACATTTGATAACAGAAAAAATCCAAAAGGATGTAATGCAGTGGAGAGATGAAGGATGGAAATATAAGCCGTATTAATCTATGAAGTGGACGGATTTCAGGGATGAGAGCCTTGATTTACATTAAGAGAATCACACTATCCCTAGACACAAAGTAGTATCATCAGAGCAATGGTAAATGCGCTAATAGTTCTTTATGTTCATCAATACCGTACCATTGGGATAAAGCACCTTTACTTTGAAAAATGCTGGTCTTGTACAAGCGTCAGGGGCAAAGATGTCTCCAAACCTTTTTTTTAAGCACAAAAACTAAAACAAGACCTAGAATAAGCGTGTGTCTTGTATACATTCCAGGGGTAATCCCCCCCCATCCCTCCACCACCATATTGAAGAGCACCCTTGGGCATTATCGGGACTGTACAGTGTGTCATTGGTGTCATTTTGCATTCAAGATTGCACCCCTAATGCCAGGGTCACATCCATACATCATGTCGACCTTTTGGGATTGTACCAACTCTGTAGGTTCAGAGTAAGGATTATGACGGGATTATGAAGGGCATAATACATTAGATTTAAGAGACTTTATGTCCCTCATTGAGTTAACATCTAGCCATCTAGATAACTTGGACACAGATATAATATTGTGTGCTCAGAACCATGCTGCATATCAGAGAATGCAACAGCTATGATAACATCCAAATACCAAGATACATGTAGTAGATTTCATGGATTGAATTTAGAAGATCTATCTATGATATCATGTAATTGTTTTAGACATGACGCATTAGATGGAATTGCATTTGGGGATAATTCATGTTTAGCCTACCCATCTAAGCAGCAGGAGACCCAATCAATTCTGAGTTATAATTATGCAGCAGATGCAAGGTTCAGAGGACTTCATCCTGTCGACCGAAGACAACAATACATTGCTTATTGCATTAGCATTACACTGACTAACTCAATTTATTGGTTCCTCTCCTCAGTATTCTTACTGCCAACTGCAAAACAATAGCATTGTCTTCCTGATATTCCGTAGACTGAGAAGATATCTTATTTCGAATTCCTATGAATATAGCACCTTTTACAGCGAGATTGAATCACCCTGTGTTATCCTGCCCTACCGCAGTCCAATGCTGCACCTTTATCAATGTGGTTGCTGTAACTGATGTGGTCATCTCTAGTATGAGTAGGACTGTCAGTGAGACCACAAAGGCTGAATGACCAACTGTGAAATTACCATTTTTTATTTGAGTGGTTTTGAAAGAAATCTTAAAGTTAATTCATCTCTCCAGAGCACTTTTTTCTAGATTTGCAAAAAGAATTTATGAAGATGGATCCAGTTACAGCATTTCCTATTTCCAATTGTTTCTGGTGTCTTTCGTTCACAAGCAGACGTTTTGTGATAATGGGACTAATGCACGGAGCCATTGTTTTCCTGGTGATTAAAAAAAGTGTGTGGTTTAAATGAAACAAATGATGCAATATGGCATGAATGTCCGTTGGTGTAGGCTTTCAGATAGGGGAAAAAATATGTCAAATGTATACTTAAGGTAGAGCTTTGCTTAAAAAGTCCCCACGATGGCAATAATGAACTATGTGAGGATCTGCAATTCAATTAAAGAATGATATTGACCCCTACATGAATTAATAAAGTTAAAAAAAAGTTTCAGTTGGCACTGCAAAATATGCATTAAGTAGAAAGTGCATACTTTCTTCACATATTGGCAGCTTCCTCACAAACACTTATTTATTAGTGAATATCAAGTATACAGTACAGCATGTCAACAAGACTTATGTCCTCAAATTATTATTAAAAAACTAAGTTTAACAGCTTTCACAGAGGGAGCTCTGACATATTTGTCATCATCTTTGATGCCACGCTGCTGCATTGGTAACATGAGACCCTATACGACACGTGACACAAATTGAAGCTTTTGATTGGCTCCTGAAAGATTGATGGGTGACATGCAGCGGACAATGGATGCCAGTGTCCACTCTCCCAAGAGGCTCCCGGGTAACAAAAGCTGCTGGGTATCTTATCACGTGACACATTCCACCCAATGATGGTCTCCCATGCAAAGAACCATGGTGCACTGGGGACTTCCAATTTGGACGTTGTGTAGATGGCGGTGGGACTGGCTGGGTCGAGATGTGTTGTTAGTTGGCTGTGTTATTGTCAGTTTGTGTTGCTCAGAGCCCGTAGAATGCTCTGGCACCATCTGAATCAGCTTTTATTTAGAGAAGTGAGTGGCAGTTATTTAGCTGGTGCCAGATGCCGTCTCTGTCCATGTTCTGTCTTTATTAAATGCTCTCAGCATGCAATACCCCAGTCCCCTGGTAAGGAAATGATGTTCAAAGATAAAACAGCACCACAGAATGAAGATGGAAATAACTCAACACCAAGGTGAAAATTGCACTATTTGATTATTTTTCAGGGAAATATAACTCATCTAGGTTTATTGCAATACATGCTAACTATGTAAATGCCAGGGCATATTAACCAAAGGCTACTAGAAAATTATAATGAAGAGGGACACAATAATAACTGTAAAATTGTGTCTAAATTGATATACACAATGCTGGTAATGCATTGCATTGTGTTTGAGAAAACTGAACTGATTTTACAAATTGAACTTCAATAACAGTTTTTTACTGTAACAGCTGGATGCTGAAAAATGAGACTTTATTTCCCTACTTTATACATCTAGCGAACTTTGGGGTATATTACCCCTTTAGTGCCCAGAACTATTTAAACTGTCGCTAAAACTACCCTCACCTGAGAGTTCAACATTATTGTTCTGATGTTGGAAATCATTTCATAAGTTCCTCTTCTCCTTTTCAAGATAAGAGTCATAAAACATTTCCTGAAAGGTCTTGAAATGGATTTTTATTTTTGACTATAGAAGATTTAAATTTTGTTGACTATAGAAGGCTGTGGTCACCATGGCAACCTGAAACCCATTATCTGTCTATTAGCTGTTATAAGCAATGTACTTCATTTGTATGGCCAAAAACCTGTCTTTTATACTATGAGTAGGCTACTCCTAGTATAGAAAACGTTCTGAATAAGAACCTTCTGAATGAAAACTGAGGAATATTGATCCTATAATAAGTATCTACAGGAAAACTCGATATAAGGTGATTTTTTTGTGAAAAATCATATTTTTCATGTATTTAAAAGGGCATTTTAGTGAGAATTATGCATTTTGGGTGAACTATGGATTGCTGCAATGAATCGGATATCTGAGCACATATTTTACAGTTAAGTTTGCACCATTTCTAATATACAATTCACATATACAATGATGGTCTCATTGAAGTTGTGAGGTCATAGGGCTTAATATGAGGGCAACACTTAAAAAATCTACCCAATGGAAGTATATTGAGGATTCTCTACTCCTGTATGGTTGTTTTTATGTATAAAACCGCGCCAATTGGTGCGCTTGGGCACGTAAGGGTTACTTTCTGTTTCTCCAATACTGTTGATTCTATCATGATATAGTACTTTCATTATGAATATTAACAGAATTCTTTCAATTTCTAAAAGTTTAGGTAATTCCCTACATCCAAATATCCCATTTGAATCTTATCTATGGGGAAGGTGGTAAAGGAAGAATTGACAATAAGTAACCTCCTTACCCCCGGATGGCCGTGATACTCCTGTAGAATGCTGTACAATTGTTGTTGGTTTAATTACGTCTTAATTACACTGGGTGATAACGATGAATACTGACATGAGTAGACATCATTAGTAAAGCTAGCCAAACTAGAGTGAAGTTCAGTATGTGTGTTGAAAAATAACTAGACCTTGTGCTCAATGTAAATGTATGAATATTGATGCTGCTTTTCCGCAGTACCTGTATAATAAATGGGAGCAGAAACTTAGCTTAATAGAGACAGGCATTAGCTACATTCTGCACCTGCTTAGAGCGAAGTGCCAATGCATGGGGGACATTCCTAGACAGTCACAGACTTTACCTCCACAGTGCATTCAGCATTGCAAATGATATAACCATCAATATTGCAAAATTATGATGCTACAGATACCATCCTTCTCAACAATGCTACTAGTACAGCTGGTTGCTGTATGCATCGCAATAGCGGTCTGTGTAAGAAATGTCACCATTGAATCATGTGATGAATATAAGATGTTTGATATGGTACAGCTCAATGCGATACATTGCACCATAGGAGATGGGTAGGAAGTTAGTTAGAATGTATTGTGGACGGGGTGATAGGCTGCAAATGAAAGTTAGGAGTAGACCCCTCATGCAGTAAATATTGAACAATTCATTATATAAGCTGTAATACTGGACACCCCTTGATACACCAGTGTGGGAAGTGGGAGGTGTGTACTGTATCTCAGCAGAAGGAGATGATTACACAGGGATGGCAACTGTGTAATCTGAAGTCAAATACCAGACTGTACATATTACAGGTATCGTTGAAAATTATTTTTGGGACTGAACATCACACCAGCCATGCTGTACCTTGGAACAAATCTGGAGCAGACACAAAAGCCATGCTGATGCTTAACATCACCATGTGCAGCTGGAACAGACCTAGGTACCATCCATACAGATAACTTGCACATTCCACAGGCAACCAGAGAGTACCATCAGTAAGGGTAATTTTCTGAGCGCTCAGCCATTCACAGGGTATACTTTACTAGCTGAAGGTAGCACAGTGTAGGATATAGTAAGGATATGCTTTCCCTCCCCTCTCTCCATCATAGCGTAGCATTATAATTCAGTGACATAAGGGAAGAGTCAACGGCAAAAATCTCCAAGTGCCGTGTTAAATGAAGCATTGGTAATAAAATTGGATAGGGTTTGTTGCTGCTTTTGAGTGCAGGGTTTAATCTAAGTGGAAGCTGCAATCTAAAAGTGGATAGCCAACTGCAGAGGTGACCTTACATTCAGATTAAAATTTAAAGCTTCTTTCTCAAGGGGGTTGTTTCTAATATCTGAGAGCATGCTAGGAGGCAGGCATTTTAATATCACAAGTTCACCTTTAAATTGTTTCTATCATGACACCTGCTTCTTACTTGCTCTATAGGACACATGTTTGTTTGGTTGTTTGATTGTGTTGAAATGCACTTAAGAAATAATATTCAAAACAGAGTAGGATGTATTGATTTCAAACTGATGATTTTTCTCGGAAACAATTCAGCAAGTGCCAGCCTTAAAGGTATACACCAGGGTCTACAAATACTGCACCTGGTGGCAAAAAATGAAACTACCTAAAACAATACTAAAAGCATATCTCCCTTTTGCATATCATCTAACTCACCTTTACTAACCCTTTAAATGCCTCCCTATGGCATTCTACACATCTTGTCATTGTTTTCCTCTGCTTTGAAGAGCTATGCCCTGAGCTATTATAGGTGTCTAGACTGACTAGAAAATATTTGAATAAATCCCAAACTGTTTTTACAATGAATCACCGTTTTTGTGTTGTAAAATGTATCTTTTGATCCAGATGGCTAAGGTTTTGTTAACAACATGTTGGCTAATTTGCGAAATGTAGAGAAAATAACATTATTCTAATTCTGTGTTTTTTCTCTATATCAATCATGGCTTTTTGGGTTCGCCTATGACTACTCATTTCAATGGATTGATCATGTTGCATATAATCTCCCCTAAAGATCTGAGAAGTTTGGTTGAGATATCATTGGTCAATCTTTCAAAAATGTGTAAAACATTGAAAAAATAGGGGTTTGTCCATACGCTGTCAAAGCTAAGGGTGTCCTATATTTAAATGTCTATATATCAAAAGCTAGCACTTTGAGGTTTTGATTTCTTTGCTTTTATTACATCACCATATTATATCAAACTAATATAATCCCAAGTGATTAAGAATTGACTGAACCCTGGTGTATACCTTTAAAGAGTGAAGAACACATTTAACATGCATATATTTATGATCATGGGCATATAAAGATATATTTTATTTTTTAATTCAGTAGTGCATTTTACCTCTCAGATCACAGATCTATCAATAAAGTTTAGAAAGTGTGTTCACTTTTTCTGAAAAATTGATAGCTTCGGTTCAATTGAAATCAAAACCCGTAGTACCTGATTGGAATCTATACTATTTATACGACATCAGGATTAATCTCGCTGTCTATGCATCATATTATCATTAATATGATACAGTCAGGCACGTACAATTTGTAAAAACAAGATGAAAACAGGGCAGTGCTGTTTGAGGGATGGGTTTTCAAATCATAAGAAATTGATGGAAGGCAAACAGAGGCCTTTCATCTATTCTTTACTGAGCTCGGAGGTTAAAAACAAGGATGTGTGGGCCATTTTACATTTGAAGGATGATTAACGTTAATATTGAATATTTGAAGCTGTAACAATAACAGTAATATATGTATATATATATGTAAATTTATATATATATATATATATATATATATATATATATATATATATATATATATATATTTATATATATATAAACATATACACTGGCTTCTACTGAAGAGAGGCTGCAACTGGGATATAATTGGAAGCGGCTTTCAAGGAATAGATTTGTATACCTGAACACTGATAGCATCAGAATGGGAGCTGAAGGAATCCTGCTGCCATTAACAGGATATATGGAAGTGTAATCCATGACAACTGTTCTTACCTGGATGGAAGGCTGCATTCTGTAATCTAGGATGCTAAAATCTGTGTTTTGACACAGACAGTATCATTTTTAGTTGCATCATAATTTACTGAGAATTTCCTACTATGTGATGGTCCCAACTTGCCTACAAGTAATTCTGTTTAATTTCATAATGAGGCACATACCCCTATTGGTATGACTTTTCTATTTACACATTGACACTAGGTCCCAGGCAGCTCCAATTCTGGTATATTCCTGAATAATACCACTACTCAAACTCAACATTAATTATCATGCCTGGCAGACATTATTGAGATTTCCCAGAAGCACTACAACCAATAGACAGAAGACTAGGTTGTTACTTAAGTTAGAAATAGTTAGCCGGATAAATTCACTGTTTCGTTCATGTCATGAAACTGCTGGTCATTCTGCCAAGTGCCAGCCACAGTACACCATCAGATCTGGCAATATCCAGTCACGTAATGCCTTCTCCATTAGTTCACCTATTAGGTACTGACACCCATCATACATCATCGCTGGATGCAAACATACCTCAATTGATAGAGTGTTGGCATGTCACAGGGTCGAGATGGAAATCTTTAATGCCACAAATCCTAGCAGTATATGTCCAAATATTGTACCAAGAATAATTTAACAGATTCCTATTATAACCGTCTTCGAAGTTTGACTAATTTACAGGCGAGTCAGCGAGTTCACTGACTCGTCTCGCTTGAAGTCCATTTTCCACGACTTATCATTGTTTCTCCTGCCTTAAAAGCTGACAACGTAAAGAAAACATATTATTCTTTGATAATCCGCAATAAAATTCAACTCAAATGTCCAAATAGAAGAGGATTGATTGATTTTCGACAAAATTTAGTCGCTGAAACTTGACTCGTCGTATTCTTGAAATTTGTGCATTTTTTGACGACAACCAAAGGGGTCACAATCGAGTTGTTTTTTTTTTTCATTTTTGCCGCTTTATTGTTACAAATGACATCTGAAATGATGGATGTAACAGTGAAACGCTCTAATATTATGTTTTTATTAGTTATCACCATATTCACGACAGTGTTGTACGTAAATCGTCATGTTGTCAAGGTGACTTGCATAAATTAACGTAAATCGTCATGTTGTCAAGGTGAAGGTCAACCTGGCCGAGGGAGAATCATTGTTTACAAAATGTCTTAGCGTTCTTCTGTGTCAACAACGTGTTGTTATCATCAATAAGGTATCCAAAATAAAATGAAAGTGGTATTCTTTCTATATTATTGTTTCAAAATAGGTTAAAATGATTCAAGTGGACGAAAACTATTATTAATTTGCCAGTCGGGGAAGACATACGCAACGTATGCTCCCCGCGGTCGCTCCTGGCCACCTTAAGTAGGTCAAATCCTGTGCAGACTGGATGCGCATCAACTACCGTCGCTGTAAGTTCTGAAAGTCGCCGGCGTCTCACTTTCTAAATATATTATCCATGTATTTCAGTCTAATGGCAATGTATAAATACACCCAGTATATCTATTTACCTCTGTTCTGCAAGTGGTGTGTGCTTTTGAGACTAAAAACAATAAAGAAACGTCTGTTATCTATCATTCTGCGAACCCGGTGTCTGCGCTAAAACGTAAACAATGCTGTCAATCCCAGCCCGGCAATTTTCAAAAGCCAAAACCCGATCGTTTCCTTCCAGGGAATTAACTATAATTTATATACTGGACCACAAGACTACATTCAACTGTTGCCAAGTCATGGGGAATATAGTTTTATAAAGCATATGTCAAATCCAGTTGTTTTTATTGGCTTGGCAACCCCTGGCATGAAAAAGTTGTCTCTCGGTCTAGGGAGCCGGTCTAGGCCTACGAATTGAATTTTTCAGTCATTCCGTCAGCTAGTCTCATATTGTGGAATGTCACCACAACATGTTTTTTTTAGGGGACTAGGCCTATTTACACATACATCAATATAGCTTATTTGCAAGTAGGGGGGGGGGTTAAACTGGGGGTGAATAGAGATATTGAATCTGAACCTTTAGTATAGATTGGGGGTCCTTAACAGGACCTTTGTTGGTGGGGGGGGGGTTACTCTTCAATCGATTTTTTTTTGGACACACAGTCAGGACAGTCCGGACAGTATGCTGCTCTACCTCTGTTTTGAAAGTCTTTCAAGGCAGTCTCCCTCCTTTCTAACTCATCATCCATATGCTTCTTTTCAAACTGCAGAATTCTTTCCTTCCTTTCCTTCTCCTTCCTTTCTTCTTCCTTGATCTTTTCCCTGTCCTTTCTCTTCTCTTCCTTGAACTTCCTCACCTCCTCCCTCTCTCTTATCATGGCTGCCTGCCTTTCCAACCTCACTAGTCTCCGCTCCTCCATTTCTCTATCCATGTCTGGCTCATGCCACCCATACTCATAGCTAGTATCTAGCCATGGTGGTAAATATCCTAGCTCTCCTACTACACCGTCGTCTAATACTTTTTTCAGGAAATCGTCCATACTGACGCAAGTCACCAAATGACACTTGTGTCTGTGTGGAGTGTGCTTTTATAGGCCTAGCGTCTATGAGCGCGGACGTCTGTGTACTCCCCCCTCTCCTCCAAATTTTTTTTTTTACTGAACCTGACATAACCTAAAGTTGTGTTTCTTGCGGAGCACACTTTGATATGTTGCACTGTGTTGTGTCCTCAATAAAATACCATTTGAAGTGCATAAAATACATCATAAGTTACATGTATGTATGCAAAAAAAATTTAAAAAAAATTATCGTCTTTGTTAAAGTTATTTAGACATTATTTCCATGGAGTTTTGATGGTTGTGGTCATGTTCATATAATGTTGGCCATAAGGTACACATAAAGTACTAACATAAACTTATAATAACATGAATGTGGTATATTTTATTCTAACAGTAAATAGCAAACTCAAATTAGAACACATAACATTAAATATTATTGATAATATTAGGTATTTCATTTATAAACAAGCACAGCTTGCAAGACCCAGTCGACTTTAGTTGACAATGTTCAACTAATCCATCTTGTGCTGTATGCCATACACGTTTAAAATAATCTTATCTGTATTCATGTCTCAATATTTGAATTCCTATTTACATTATGCTTTATTTCTCCAAGATATTCATTGCTTTGTTGTTCATCCAAATACAATCGTAATAGTAAAACTGGGCGTAAACCGGCCATTGAGTAGGAAAGAAAACATCAAGAGTCGTGCGGTATCATTAAGCCCCGCCCCCATCTCCAAATATGGCACACCAACCAAAGGCGTGCGGTATCATTAAGCCCCGCCCACATTTCCAAATATGGCACGCCATCCAGTGGACGCCAATCAATCACAGGACACTACCGCACGCTCATTGGTTGATGTGTCAGTGACGTCAGAGAAGTAGCGACAAAGTTTCACCGCCTGAGGGTCATCAAAGTGTACTTTTGAAGAAATAAAACTATTTTTCATCAAAATATAGGTGTCAATGCATATTACATCCTAAAATAACTCTTATTTTCGCTTTTCAATGGTTATTTTTGATGGAGAGTTGATGAAACAAGCAATTTATAGACCGTCACCGCCACTTCGGGTTTGTTGACATCGGACTATAAGAGAGCGCTTCAGACAAGTTTGAAGGCATTCTGAGTTCTTTCAAGGTGAGTGTCAAGACGTGCGCACTGTTGGTTATTATTTTTGCTGTGGAAATGTCATGTAAATCTCAAGTAAATTTTGTGAAATTCAGGTAAAATTCAATTGACAACAAATTTATGCTACCTACGGTTATTTTAATGTGAATAACTTCGGTAAATAATGTTAATTAAACACATATGTGGTTCATTCATTCATTCATTCACACATTCTTTCTTTTTTCTTGGACACCCAGTTCCCAGAATACAGCCTTGGCATTCTCCAAGTCAATTCACAGTTGAACATCATCATCATCATCATCATCATCAAGTCAATTTCAAGTTCAAGTTCTGAGATCAAGACACTCCACGTCAATCACTGTGTCAACTTCAAGTGTATATCAAGATCAAGACACTCCACGTCAATCACCGTAAGTTGTTTTCTTCAATATACAAAGAAATAGGAGAGTAACTGTGTGTGTGTGAGTGGGGGGGGGGGGGGGGTCACATGCTAAGACGTCACATCTCACAGTTCCTGTCCTATATTAGGGTTATTGAGTTGTTGGTTTAAAGCAAACACTTTTCAAAAAAATTGTCCGCATTTTCTGAATCATTTAGTCTGTATATCCTTCTTCTGGGCTTAAAGTTGAGAAGTATAATATGGCTAACTTATGAATAAGAATAAATTCATATTCCGTTGTAAAATGGAGCCACCTGTTTGCAAATTAGTCTTTAAAAAAAAACTACCGTAAATTCAGTGCAGTGTGTTTGCTTTTACACCATCTCAAGTTGTTTGTTTTATGTTTTCATGTGCATATCATTTTCTGGTGTCATGTAAGATGTATTCAAGTATGAAGTCGCCAAAATGCACTGACTCACAAGGTCAAGACTAGGTCTTACCAGACCACAGTTTATGATCTTTGGACGGTGGTGTTTATGCACATATCATGACGAACCTTTTGAGAGTGTATCAATCCCATAGCATTGGTATCATGCATAAATGCAGTCCTCACGAGTTCATGTCACTCTGCAAAGAAAGGGCATACTCCATCAACCCTTGAATGACAGCATCATGGCCCAATGTATCATCCTCTTTGTCGTCATTATGCATGAATGCAGCAAGTAACTCGTGAGGCGTGCATTCAAGCACCATGCCAACCCTACATGGTTGAGACACTCCGGGTCTGCATCATAACACTCGCTGGGGTTGGGGCTGCATTGGTGCATCATTCCATCAAATGTTAGCTTTCAGTGACATGCCATCCTTAAAGGGTTAAAGCACTCTGCTGTCTTAAAGGGTTAACAAGTGTATTATTATGTTTAATTTGTTACTTGAAATAATCTATAAAGAATTTATGGCAAGCATGTTCTAGCGGTATTATTATTATGATATGATCTCTATAATTTCAAAATTCTCAGATTTCAAAATTCCCCAACCCCCCCCCCCCCGGAAGTAACAAATTGACCCATTTTCCTGGAAATATTTTTTTCTGTAACTTCAAGGTCTATATTAGATTGTGTACAAGTGTCATATTTGAGAAATAGGCTTAACTCCCCGAAATGGCCACTTTAGTTTTGGTCACATTGGTCTGTCAGTCCATACCGGTACTGTGTAGTTTAAGTTGTGCTCAGATTTCAAAATTCCCCAACCCCCCCCCCACTGAAGTAAAAAATTGACCCATTTTCCTGGAAATATTTTTTTCTGTAATTTCAAGGTCTATATTAGATTGTGTACAAGTGTCATATTTGAGAAATAGGCCTAACTCCCCGAAATGGGCACTTTAGTTTTGGTCACATTGGTCTGTGAGTTCAAACCGGTACTGTATAGTTTAAGTTGTGCTCAAATTTCAAAATTCCCCAACCCCCCCCCCCCCCGCAAGTAACAAATTTCAAGGTCTATATTAGATTGTGTGCAGGTGTGATATTGGAGATATAGGCCTAACCCTTTATATGATATGTTTATAGGTCAATCCTAAATTAACAAATTCTCCACTCAATTTTTCTCACTCTACACATAAGTACCGGTATCATAATTTCCATTATAAAAACTGGGACGCTAGAGAACTCATCAAAAATGCTAGCCTCTTTACCAACATTGGTGTGTCACATTTCACATATCTGTATTTATGCCTATTTAAAATTATGCGTGTACAGGTCAAGCGTAATACAGGAGAAATGGTAGCAAGGTCCACTTATAAATGCCGTTCCCACCAAGAACGTGTTTCTGTTAGTAGCATTGCCTATATAAAATGGGTATTTATATTTCAGAAGACCTATTCATGCAACTTGCACATACCTTAGTACACTACTTAACTGTTCAGGGGTGGCATCATCTATTTATGTATCATCCCTTTTGCCCTCATTATACATCAATTTATGCATAAATGCATTTCTAGAAATGTGTATGTGTAACTGGCATGTGAAGCAACAATCTCATTCTGGCCAGTGCCATAGTCTATATGTAAAAAAAAAAAAGTGGGCGTAGTGTGCCCTGTATAGTATAGGGGGCGCCACGTCAAGAATACATATCAGGCAGTAGCATTGCCTATGTAAAATCTCAAGATATAATTTTACAGGCTATTTCAGTCATACACAGGGCGTATTTGTATGGTACAGGGGGCGCCACCCCAACAACACCTATCAGCCAGTACTATTGCCTATTTAAGAACTGAAAATATAATTTTACAGTGTATTTCAGTCACACACGGGACGTATTTCTAGCACGCTGAAACTATAAGTACACATGTCAGCCAGTAGCCTTGCATATGTAGAAATTCAATATATAAGTCATGTAACTATGCATGGTTCTATTCAACAATATTTTGGTCTGCCATCGTCACAAGTGTAACAGTCCAGTTACTCTGAAAATATCAAGGTTGTATCCATCTTTCAGAAATAATAACTAACAACTAAACTAATAACAGTTGTCTGCTTGGTTGACATGTCCTTTAGTTCATTCAAGTCCCTAAAGTGATAACTGTGCTGTATCAATTTAAATGCAGTGTTGTTGGGTTGTGTATTGAATCAAGCGTAGTGTTCCTGAGTTGTTTGAAATATCTTCCTTAGTTTTATGTTAGTAAGAAAGTAAATCCCGAGTTGGTCTTAAACCAAGGTTATGTGAGTAGGTGCATGGTAAACTGGGTGTACTCACAGTTAATGTCCCTGCCACTCTCCGGTAAATCCATGTCATGTCACATATTTCACATGCCACTTCCACTGCCAGTAACTCACAGGTATATTTCCTTTAGCACTTTGCAAGTGTGTTTATTTACCTTTAATGTGAGTTATGGCTTGCAGGTGGGCCTTTTTATCACATATCACCACATGTATTACCCACTGCCAAACACAGAAGTGTTCACTTTCACAATCATTTCATGTGATTATAGCTGGCTTTCAAGGTGGGTCTAAAACACTATCATGCAGAACACACTCATATCCCACTGCCAAAAATTTTCATCTTAATGTAACATCTCCTTGATGTGTTAATTAATGGCTTTCAAGGTGGGTAGTAATGGACGTGGTCTTTTGACCTGGCTGAATTGCATACACACATCTGCTCGGTCAACATCTCCTTGATGGGATACTGAGCAAGACCTTCTTGAATAAACTGATGACTTGACATGCTTTTGATGACGTCGCAGGCCAGTATGGTTAGGGTTGTGTCGTATACTGCATATCTGAAGGTCGGCAGGTCATTTTAGTCTTCTGTGGGTGGTAGTTCCATCTATAATAACAAGACAAATTCAATTAGACATGGCGTTAATACTAATACTAAAAATAATAATTATATATTTCATTCTATGGCTGTATACAATTCATCGAAAAGTATAAAAGTAAAGACATTCTTTAATAAAAATGATTCCCTTTACAGGTGTCAATATGAGCTGCGACGATTTATACCTGTTTACTGTGAGAGCACATGTTGAAATTACATATGCGCAAGAGATATGGGAGTTTATCTCAAAGGGACAAAAAGAAGGGGAACCTTTCCAGAGTTACAATAGTGAGTGTCATTATTGGTATTGTGCTATCAACAACATTATAAATACTCTGCAGAAGGAGGGAGTGTTTTACCAAGTAGCTATCCACAAAGACAGCACTTGCCTCCTGTCCGACATGGAGAAAGGTTGGGGTTGTATCCACATAATATTTCAAGATCGTTTCTGTCCATTGTTCCATAAGTGGACACTAATGGACAACTGCGGTCTGAGTTATCTCAGCTCGCTGTCAAGGGAGACTGCTTACATGTTTGAGCCCATGCAAGACAACGGAGAATTTTATGTCATGGAGACAGGCAGCACAGTCGCGATGGGGAACTTTTAAGTCAACTGGGTAGGTACGTTGTATTGTTGTTCGTCTGTTCTGGTGGGTAACACCTAACATGGTCTACTGTCTTCTTTTCTCAAAACCCACAGTCACAGTCACGACATGTTTCCCAAATTGAGAGACCTTGCTGCTGCAGCTCTTCCTGTATGTCAGCAGGATCACTGGCTTACTAAGCGTCTGTACGCCGATGTTTTCGCCGATGAATTGCAGGTTGTGGAGATTGAGCGACCGTCTACAGAGCTTCATGTCAATGGTCCACTTACTATTAGTCCTCTTGCCTATGGGGTCGGGTGTTTTGTCTCTCTGAACGAGGATGTGACCTATCTTTTCCCGCATTGTGAATATCATTTTCATTCTAAAACAATTTCAAACATGTGCCAGGACGACGTTACAATGTTCATTCAGGTGTACATACGGTCGCGTGTTGTTTCGGGAGATGACTTTCTCAAGTCCACTGACCTTCACTTATTCCCCATGACTGAAGCTGTCACCCTTCGTCTTCAGCAAGCTACAGTGCTGAGGTGTGCAGAGTATAGTTCTGTGGTCAAGCGCACCATACGAATAATACCCCTGAACGATATCTCTGTTACCTGTGTCGAAACATCCATATCCGAAGACCTGTGGTTTTCAAAGAGTGCGGACGAAGAATGAACATATGTCTATTCTTCCCTCTTCCATTTTTCAGATAAAAGTCATGCCTGTTTTCCCCACACTGAAACTGTTGGCATTAAATGCTGTGGTGGATAACGGATTGGAAATGTCTCCTCTGCTTGTGGCTTCCAATCCCTTTCATACCAAAACAATTTTGGCAGTGGTCAAGCAGCCCATCTTTGCACCTGTAAAAATTGCCCTACCTCGACACGTTCAGGTCAAGTCTACAGCATTTGAATTGGGGGTATATTTTTGTTTGTCTCCTGGCATTGATGTTGTCTGTCAACTGGCTGAGTACAACAAGGAAGACAATATAATATCTTACGGCCACACGGAAAAGTCTGTACAGACTGAGGCCTGTGGATACATGGTGGAGGTGTACTATGATTCCAGCCTTTTGCGACCGCGAGAAATTGTTGCTGAAATGTTCACCCTTGGATTTAACACGTCCATCCCCCAGTATGCTGTGTCAGAGTACATCTCTGTTCAATATGGCTACTTCACCAATGATGACACAAGGCAGACCGAGGGGGAGTGTTCAGAGGGTGATCTGAGTTCAATTCAGTCGGCGGACTATTGCGTGGACATGTTCCCCACTCCCGAATCTCCAGGTAGTCTGCCACCGAATATGGTAGTGGAGTTTGAGGACAGAGAATTGGAGCAGTATCTGAACCAAATTGTCGACATGGATGAGTCTGTCTGGCAGGCCTGTGATTGGGGTTCATTACCTGCGGAGGCATTTCAAATTGGCAACTCAGCTATGTACCCTGAAAGCGAAGGATGGGGTGAAGTAGAGGAAAACCTAGAAGAGTAGTTGGAAGTCTCCACACGGACTACTATACTCCACAAAATGACCTTTCTTTCCACGGGGGAAGTATTATTTTCCCCGTCTTCTAGAGGGTTATCTCAACAGTGTTGTGAACTGTTGTATGGTGTGTACAACAGCGACAATATAAATTAAAATAATCTCTCTGCTCCCTCTTTCTTGCAGCCTTCTCTGCGTTGTGCAACGCAACATAATTAGCCATACAATACCAGTACTACAGTTGCTATGGAGTCTGGAGTGTTCCATGAGCAATCTTCTCAGGAAAATGGTGAAAAGTGGACTGCCGATATGTGTGGAGTCCTCCGTAATGTCTATGCGGACGTGGTAGAACGCAGAAATTTAGCGTTCAGTCCAGCCGAGTTATCAGCCATGATGGAAGATCAATGGAACGTAATGTATCCTGATAGTCCCGTGAGTGGCCTCTCCTTAATTCGTATTTACCACCTGTTAGAGGAGAAAACCCCTGCTTACTTTAATATCAGACCACCTGCCTATTCAGAATGTGTCAAGAAAGAGCCGCCAGAGAAGAAAAAGACAGTCTACACAAAGTGGACCGAGGCCATGACTGAAAACCTGGAAATGTGTGGTGCGGCAGCGTTGAAAATCGAAGCAGAGTTTAGGTTTACGGAGGAATGTAGTCTAAAATTTGGTAAATTGATATTGGTTCAATGGAAGAAAATTTACCCAGACGCCAAGCAGTCGTCCGCGGCACTCGTAAGGCGTTACCAAAAGCTCAGGGAGAATGCAGAGCTCAGGGGATCGGTACAGTTCCCACGCGACGCTGAGTGGTTCGCAAAAAGAGACGCAGCCATTCGGTCTCATGGTCCAGGTGGAGATGCGGGGTCAGAAGAGCAGTCAGACGTTCCTCTGTTGCCCAAAGGACCAGGTGGAGACGGGTGTACAGATGGCGTGGATTATTTCAACAAAGACAAGAAGCGCAATAGAAGGGGAAAACCTACAGTATGTTATTATGAATCTTCCCAATCTGAGGACCAATCTCAGGAACAGGCTAAGCGTAGAGCATGTGACATGGATGTTGACTTTGTTTTGGACGAGCCCTTTCTGCAACAAAATTCACATGTGGTTGGTGTAGACGTTTCTGCAGAAGAGGAGGTCGATCCCCCGGTCAAATACAAGCGAAAGACAAAAGGTCCAGTTGTTTTTGATGAGGACGAAGATGTTGAAGACGACCATGAGCAGGAAGACGTCAACGCTCCGGTGGCTGATGGAACGGCCATAGTTAAGGTAGTGAAGGCGCGAGTCAAGTGGACTCCTCATTTGGTGGAAATGCTGAAGCTTGCTATGCAGCGGACAGAAGAGCAAATTTGCATGCCCAACATCAATAGCTTCCATGGAATGAGGTCACATCTACTTGCTGCACATTTCAATAATCTTGTGCCAGAGTGTAATGTACACCAATCAAAAATAGTCAGTAAGGCCAGTAGGCTTATGAAGGAAAGAAAGAAAGCCAAATGGTCTGATTTACCAGGTGAAGGAAAAGAGGCTGAGACGGGACATAACGCCGGCCAGGCTGACATGCCTAATGACATGTGTTTCAATTTAAGCATTCTTAGTACTATTGTGTATAACCGTCTAATCAAGACGCAGGTAGAGCGTAGCCGAGATCGGCTGTTTCAGGCAGTTTGCTTTAATTGTGGCATGTTGCTTTATGGCAATGTAAAGTATGCTCATTTGTTCCACCGCAAGAAAGGACCGAATGAACCCCCTGCGCGTATAACATATTCGATGAGTGACTACGAGTTTGAGCTTCCCTACGAGTTCACCGATTTGGATGGAAACACGGTGGTACATAAGTTCTATGCCTGTTATCAGTGTAGACGTCGTCCTATGAATTACTACCCATGCACTGCCAACATCAATCCGGATCCATCTCATCCTGCCATCTTTCGGTTGCCTGAGGTTGTCAGTGCACTGCGCAACGATCACGAGAAGGGCAATGCCTCTCTTGCCAACATATTTTCTACTACCCAGAAGGCTAACAACAAGGCACGACGTATTTGGGTCCACAAAGTGGGAGAAGTCAATGTTTTGCCGAGAGTTGCACATAACTACGCAGGCCTGTACGGTTACATGGTCAGACGTCCGGACGAGGAGGCGCAGAATGTCTCTGATGAGAGAATAGTTGCAGCTGTGAAATTCTTTGGTCGAAACAATTTTCTGTTCAAAGATTTCAAATCAAACTATGAGACACTGTACCGGCATGCCGACATAGATCTACTTCCCACTGAGACAGACTGTCCAGATGCTCGAGGCCACCCTATATGTGAACACCTCAACGATGAATCAGTAGCATGGGCTGTCCCTCTGGACCCTGAAAGGGGTTTGCCACGTCTTAATTCACATGAGGACATCATCGATGTCCAACATTCACGCGAATTTGCTGTGGACCTCAATAAGGGCATCTCATACAGGGATAAGCACTTGGAGGCAAAGGCATGGACATGGCTATTTCCATATGGTCATGGGAGTTGGTTTGAGCGTTCCGATCTCAAACCAATGCAGTACATCAAGCTCCGGGTTCTCTGCTATGATTCCCGGTGGAGATCCGACATCAACTATTCGTTCTTTTGGGTGGACCGCTTGATTAAAGATCGCTTATTCTATGTGGCGAAAACCAGAGTCATTACTACAGAGCCGGGTACCGAGGTTCCCAATGTGGGTCAGCTACGAGAGAGTAATTCCAGCACCGAAGGAAAGTTCTCGCAGTTTGGAAGTACACTGCCAAACACTGTGGTCGGCAGTAAGTCATATTGGAAGGCGAGGCTGCTTGAGCTGGTGGCCGTCAGTACGGAATTGGGACAGCCAGACTTCTTCATCACACTCACACAGAACGACGGATGGCCCGAACTGCAAACGGTGGTGAAGCATGGCTATGGGGCCTATCCAACAGTACCTGATGGTCGAATCTGTACAGATTCAAACACGTCGTCGACGGTTCTCTTCTCGGTGGAGACAACTGTCGCATTCTTCAAACGTTTCGCACAGTTCAAGTCTTATGTGCTGCAGAACGAAAACGGCCCCATTGGTAAGGTCCGTGATTCGTGGTACAGAGTAGAATTTCAAGGGCGCGGAGCTATTCATATTCACATGGTGGTGTGGTGTGAGCCCGGCACTATTCCAGCGGATGCGGTGAGAGCTGAATTTCCCCGGCCGGAGAGCCGTGAACAGCACAAGGACTCTGTAAAGGAAATGCGGAATGTGGTGGGCCAGTTCCAAATCCACGAGTGTCGTCCAGCCAGATGTTTCCCTCGAGTGGCAGGCAAAATCATCAGAAAGTGTAAGTACGGATTCCCATTTGAACTGACAGACGAGGATGGGCCTGCCGAGGGTGGCATCCGCTACAACTACAAGAGACGTCATGAGGAAGACGTCAGGGTATCGTCGTACAACCTGTCTATTCTTTTGACTTGGCAGGCACATATGAACATTCAGCGAGTGACCCATTCTGTTTGGGAGATGTACTTAGCCAAGTACATCAGTAAAGCCGAGCCGTCCTTTGACATGCTCTTGCCCGAGGAGACAAGCGAGGTGGAGAGGTTCCTGCGCACACGTCTCATCGGCAGATTGGAAGCTGACTGCATACTTCTGGGGTACAACATGTGTCGCTGCACCCGTGAGGTTGTCTTCTGTCCGACCTCCATCAATCCGAACATGCGGTGCATGAAGAGAAATATTCACCTTAAAGGAGATCCCGACTCAACCGACATCTACTACGACAATGGATTGATGAAGTATCTGGATCGACCTTCCCAGTTGAAGGACATGCTGTATGCCGAATATGTCAAGTGTTACAGATTAGTAGCGAGTGTAACGTCCGATCTACATGAGGAACAGGAAGAGTATCATCCAGAGTTTGAAGATGACGCTCCTCCACTGAAAGATGCCAAGGGACGTTTACTCAAGAGACGCAAGCAAGGCAAAGAAGCCGTCCTGCGCTGGCGGTTCTGTCTGCCTTATGGTGAATCTCAGGAGGCGTATTATGAGCAAATTCTCGTCCAAAGGTTCCCTTGGACTACAGACACAATCGGCAGCATCATTTCACCCGATAATGTGTCAAAGACTTATCAGGAGGAGTGTGCCATCCGTGACCTCATTGACAAGCAGTCAGACGCTGAGACTATGTTGCGTGAGGCTGCCGTCCGTGGATTTGATATGCGATTCATTAAGACCATAGCTCAGCATATGGTGGACAAGGAGTGGATGACCACTGAGGAGACTGACGCGTTGCTTGGGGAAATTGAGGAAAACCGTCCTCCAGTGGTCGAAAGACGTAAGCAGGTTGAGGTGGACGACGAGGATGAATTTGATATGGGAGACATGGGAGTGAGAGCGCCACCTGTGGAGGACATAGATGCTTTGAAAGCTCAGTTGAATGCCGACCAAAGGCGAGCTCTGGACTACATGAATGGTGAAATAGCTGCAGAAAGACAGTTACTCGTCAACGTAGTTGGTGCTGCCGGCACTGGGAAGTCCTTCTTGCTGAAAACATTTATTGCATGCTGCCGACAACAACACCATCTCACTGTCAAGGTTATGGCCAGTACAGGGATAGCAGCTCATCTGATAGGAGGCTGTACTGTTCACAGTGCTTTTAAAATGGATATAAAAGCCCAATCCTTTCTGTACAAGGGCAGAGTTATTGCCAAAATGATGAGGGAAACTGATGTCTTTATCATTGACGAGTTCTCGCTGTTGGAGGCGAAAGTCATGATGGAAATAGATAACGTCATGAAGGGCATGTCCTGTGGCAAGTATAACCATACACCATTCGGTCACAGACATGTGGTATTGTTGGGGGATCCGGCTCAGCTGCCAGCCATTGATTTGGATATTTATGGCATTTGGACGTGGAATGGTTTCTTCAAATCTATTATACTGAATCAGGTCATGCGTCAAGACGACCCAGAGTTCCTGGCCATGTTACAGGACGTCAGGCGTGGTAACCTCAATCAAACATCTTTGGCCACACTGCGAAAACGTGTAGTCCCTCCTTCTTCCTACCCGAAACATGCAGCAGATTATGGCCTAAACGTTGCGGTCATCGTGTCTCATCGTGTCGACAGGGATTCAATAAACAACGCCCTACTTAAGAACATGGAGGGAGAGGAAACAGTTTTTACGGCCATCGACCTCAACAAGCAAGGCAATCCTGCCACGGCTGAGGAGTAAAAAAACATTGACATTTTCCAGAAAAGTTCTTTCCCGCGAGAGATACGTCTCAAGGTTGGAGCTCGGGTCATTCTCCTGAGAAACATGGAAATAGAGGCCGGATGGGTCAATGGCACTAGGGCTGAGGTTGTGCGAATCGTCAGCCAGAACTGTATTATCATACGTCATATGGTCGACGGTACGGAGTTGTTGTTGGGACGTGTTGAACAAGATGTCGCATACGAGCATGCAACTGGCTCGCTAATGAGGAACCAGCTGCCTATTACACTGGGATGGTGTCTTACAACTCACAAGGTCCAAGGTATGACACTGGATCGGGCGTATGTTAAAATGGACGGTAAATTCTTTGCCAGTGGTCAGGCGTACACCGCACTGAGCAGAGTGCGACGGTGTTCTGATCTCACTCTGTTTGCCTTCGAACCAGTGGCAGTACGTCTCAGCCCGAGACATGCCTTAGTGCTGCAATATATGGAGTCTACTAATGTCCTTTCTCCTGACGCCAAAGACATCAAGAGTAAAGAGATGAGGGCTCTGGTGAATCTCATAAAAAGTACACCGTATGACCCAGAAAAAGAGCTGAAAAGGCAGGCCCGAAGTAAGAAATTCAAAAAGTTTATCAATGACTCTGTCAAGAGGGCCAATGGAATTCCAGTTTCAAATCCAAGGAATAAATCCAAAACGTCGAAAAGGCCAGCTCCAAGTTCAAGTCCTAGCAAGAAATCAAAGACGTCGAAAAGGCCAGCTCCAAGTTCAAGTCCAAGCAAGCCAAATAAGCGAAAGAGGGCGTCGGATCCTCCTCCTACTAAGGTTGCCGACGAGGCTGGTCATGATAATGCCGCAGAGCAGCCAATACCTGGATCTGGTCAAGCTGGGGAATCCTGCCACTCTCCGCCTGTTTCCAAAGGTGTTTGTCGAACTATTCCCAAGGTGCGACAAGGAGGCATAGTGCGTTACCAAGCCAGGGCCGGTCCCCTTTCTGACGCCCCAGAAGTGTTCATGTGGACGAAGTCTCTGGCTAACCACATGCTGAACGAGGACTGTCATCCTACTCCCCTCATACCAGTCGACCGGTTTCCTTCTATGGTGCCCCAAAGTCATGTCACATCTCTCAATGATGCTGGCATGGGACTTGACGTCATAAAAGGTGATGGAAACTGCTTCTACAGAGCGATATCAAAGGAGTTGTTTGGCACACAGGAATACTACCACGTTATAAGGTTGCATGCCATTCACTTTCTGCAGCTCCATCTGGACGTCCATATGCCTGTTATTACTGATGACATGGCCATCCAACGTCTGCTGCGTAATCCTGATGTGTTGATAAGTCGACAGGATGCTGCTGACTATGTAGATAGGCATTACGAAGACAGGACATGGGCGTATAGCGCAAACTGCTATGCTGTGGCGGGCATGCTGGGTTGTGACATCCGAGTACTTAAACTCAATCCAAAAGGTGACTCGGTTTGGCACGTGGTCTCTCCGTTGGTGGCACTGGACGACAGGATTGTCCCCGCCCCGCCACAGCATTACACTCCTGTTATCTATAATGAACAGGTTGAAGGTCAGGGCACACATTTCACTCGTTGTTACAAAATGGCACCGCTGCCTGATGTAGAGTAGCACGTCTGGAACAGTCATTGTGTATATGTAGTCAGCCACTCAAAAATATTTTTAAACCAATTAAAAACTGCAGTCCTCACCTATGTCAAACGGTGTGTTTGTGCATCATCAATGCAGTCCTGGCCGAAAACACAGTTCAATTTGTGTGGCCAGTTTGTGCATCTGCAGTCCTGGTGTGGCATACGGCTAATGTCAACCAGATTGTGCATACAGTATAAACCATAACAAAAATCAAAGCATCGCTACAGACATCTTTCATCTAGGTGGGTAAAAAATCAAATAAGTGTTACCGTTTATTTATTTATTTACTATTCATAATAAACGCTCATTTGAAATACGCACAAATGTTATTAAAGAAAAGAAATATTTCATTTGCTGATATCTTAGCCGTATTTATCTGTCAATTGTGTAAGAATGTTTTATCTTGATAGTCATTGTACTAATACTACTACTACAGCTACTAATAAGTTATCGGTAGCTGTAATTGTCTTACCATATTCTTAAAGTCTGCTTGTGTTGAATGGCAGATGAGTGACGTCTGTACGGCTGCAGACCTTGGACATGTGCGAGGGGTGGTGGTGGGCGACTCCCTGCTGAGGTGGGCCGAGCTCCCGGGCTTTGTGTACATACCAGTGGCAACGAGCGCACAGTTAAGATGCAATCTGCAGAAAGTTCGTAAGGAGATTGGAAACTGCCTCGTGGTATGTTGCGGGTCCAACGACCTGGCGGACGGATCAAGTTACCAGGATGTGGTATCACATTTAATCGAGTTCAAAAATGAGGTAACTATCTAGTCTTCACAGTATTATACGTTAAAGTACTATAATCTAATAATAATACTACTATCCTATAATATAATAATATAAGTCATAGGTAATGTATTGTACAAAGTAGTAGCGGCCTGATAATTTACGAAAAACTACATTTTTTATGAGAAAGGGTTAAAAAATATGGAATATTCAGCAGACACGGTTTGTTATCTTCCACATATCTCTGTTTGTGACCGTGAAATTTTGGTGTAGGGCAGGGGCAAGCCTAAGCGGGAAAATTTTCGGTCAAATATAAAACATGGAATACAGTTTACTTTAGGAATGCGTACATGTCTGTGTTGCCAGTAGTTTAATTTTTTTTTTTAAAGAAAAATGCAATTGGTCAAGAAATTAAATTATCTTTAAGAAAGTTGGTGTTCACTTTCAACACATCAACATTTCATTGCCTTGAAATTTGGTGTAGTAAATGAAACGCTAAGTTTTAATAAGTGACTCACCTTAACAATATCTGAATTTTCAGACGCATCCGTTCCCACTTCGAGGGCAGGGTGATTGACTTGGATCGTGCCCTGCCCGAGTTTCGGCTGTTCCGCAACGACCGCATCCATCCATTGCGGGCGGGTCTAGTCAGAATCGAGAAAGCAGTGAGTGATGTGGTTAAGGTAAGTCTTAAGCACTATAACATTGAATCATTTAAAGAACAAATGCCAAATTTTGCACCATAGTGAAAACTGTTATTTTCATTTTATAAAAATAATAAAAAATAAGCAGACATAATAATAAAAGTAGCATTGATCTATATGAATAGTATAAATTTCATTCTGCCATCTATTTCTGCCATGTATTATTAAGTCTACACATTTTCTGCCACCAGCCTCTTAGCATGGCTGACAAGCCGGAGGCAGCCAAAGAGGAGGCTGAGGTGCCCATGGAAGCCGACAATGGGGTGGCAGTAGGGGTAGACGATGGGTCGTTCGACCAGGTTCAAGAGGTAACTATAAATCTATGTTTTTAATGCTTCATACAGTAACACTGAATTAACTAAATGGTCAAACAGCACTACAAGGCACATGTTTCTTATCTCATCATAGTTGAAATGCTGCGTGCTCATTTTTCACCGGTAAAAAGGTCATCTATTTTTTCCTGTGCTGTTCTTTTCAGACAGTTGTTTGTATATTTGTTGCTATTTGTTATCAATTCAGATCAGTCAGACAGGTGGAGACGGAGCAGCACGGGTTGGTCAGATGCTAAGAGGGGGGGGACGGGGTATCATCAGGAGCCGACTCGGCCACAAATCAGTAAGTATCTCACATATAGAATTTCTTTGGTTTACTTTGTCTGTTATTTGTTAACGTGTATAACATGCATTACAGTTCTTTACTTCTGTATGCAGTTGCTCTTTGTCATACAGGGTCAGTTTACACGTACAGTGCTTTTGGACTTACTTTGGTTTTCTTTACAGAGGGGTGGCGTACATAAACGCCAGAACCACAAGAGGCGACATGCTCGTGGTGCTCGTGGTGGTCGGGTCCCGCCAACTCGTGGTGGTCATGCTGGATATGGTGGCGCCAACCACAAGCGGGTCCTGGGAAGTCGTGGTGCAGGGCCAGTTCACTCCGTTGCGCATCCAGGGCCAGTTCACTCCGTTGCGCGTCCAGTGGCAGTTCCAGTTCCTGCGCCGCTGCCGCGTTCAGCCAAACCAACAATTGTGATCGAAAATGTAAGTGCTTTTACAAACTTATTGAGTAAGCGCAAGTGGTGTCTTTCTTTTTTAAAATTCATTTTGAAGTATTATGGTATGGAAGGGTGTTTAATGTGACAAATAGAATCGTCCATTCAATATTAATCATTTAATACATTAAATCATTTAATACATTCTCACTATGCACCGCTATGTGGTAAATCCTGCCATTGTTTAATGTGAAACATCACAATGTTAAACTTGCCTGTGGTTCACTTTCTCTTTATTGTAGGCCACGTTCTACTGGGGTACAGAGATGTGAATAAGTCACCATGAGCCATTGAGCTGCAATCAAAACCGTCATGTATATAATATATTATAAGTTATCTTCTCCACACCTATGTATATATATCACTACCATACATCTTATATTTTTTCATCTATTTATATATTGTATTTAATCTATGTATATATATCAGCTAATGTCAGCCAGAAAAATTATCAGAATAATGGAAATAAAATGAATTCTTAAATTATATTGAACTCAACGACTTTGTTGCCTTCTTTGCCACACATTGAATATAGATCAGAAAACGGAAAATAAATAAAAATTCCAAAAAGAAATCCTAGGTTTAGAAAAATTTTAAAAGAAAAAAGGTCAAAGGTAAAACACATGGCTCATTCGGGCTAACTCCCGGGGGGGGGGCACTCTCACATTTATGTATACCATGTGTGTACATCACCCTTAATTTAGACCCCTTTTACCGGGACAAAATCCACAAACAACACTACTGTTTTGGCGGCATAACTCCCAGAAATGTGCAAAAATCAGGACCTTTTTCATGGGACATCACCCCAAATTTGCCAAAATCAACCCCTTATTTAACAGAAACTGTGGGACATTTTGGGTGGATATTCCAGGCCTAAAAACATATCCCTTTTCGCTCAAAATTGGCTGAAAAAGGACCCACAATGGCGGGTCGGCCCGTACCCGCCAGTGGGGCTAAAAAAGCACCCCTTTCCCGGTATTTTGTGTACGCATATAGTTACTATAGATGACATAGGGAGTGCCCCCCCCCCCCCCCCCCCCCGGGGGGCTCACTGGAAATTGAGAAATTTAGTATTCCCGCTCATATTAGATCCAGGCTGTGGGCGGGGATATTGGAGCGCCAAATTGGTTCATCATATAGAGTAATAAACTGCACTTACGGTTAGTTGAACTAAGTAAGTCCTGTCTCTGTTGTTCAATCATGCTGTAACGGCAATCTTGCACTCATACTAATTCAAATATACTTAGTAAATAACTGTTCAACATGGATATAGCCTAATCGTGTTGTTTACTTGAAGCCGTTAGAAACCGGAAGTGACAGTCGCGCTGGTACCCGGGTTGAAATAACAGCGGGCCCAGCGTCCCAACTCAACTTTTCCCGCCTCCTTTTTTTCATGTTTTGGAGTAGTCGTCTAGCATGAATACTTAACCAAAGAAACTAAAATAATGCAACAAAACAGTATGAATAACGTAGAAATCTAATAACGTGCTGGCCCACGCTAGTCGCTACCTAGAAGAAACACATGTATTGTATTTGACGGCTTTCTGTCTGCTATGGTAAAACGCTGTTATCCGGTCAGCTTTGTGACGTCATGAAAGGCATGTCAAGTCACAATCCCCGGATCCAACATCCAAGATGTCGGTACATACTTGCCAACTTTTTCTAGAAGGGAATTTGGCGATCTATCGCCCCGTGGTGGAGCCCTGGCCGGGATCTCCTGGAGGAATTTTCAGAATCCTCCATCGATACCAAGATATAAGTACTGGGACGTAAGTATCATATAACAGCTAGACAATCAGTATTTTATGGGCGCCGTCGACAAATTTGCGCTATGGCTATCTCATAAAAAGTCGGCCATTTTTAAATACCGGCACCCACCCAGTAATCCCTGCTATATTTCTAACAGTGTTAGAAAGGTGCCTGCAGAGGGGTAAAAAATAACCCTTACGTACGTGTCCAGTTTTTGAGGAACGCTTGAATTGTGGTATTCACCTTTTTTCTTTGGAAATGTGCATGTGTCACTATGCTTCAATGGGTCCTTCCATTATAAGGCCCCCAGACGGGGGGGGGGGGGGGGTGGCTGTGTCAATTGTTGAATTCAAGAAATGCCAATGTCCCTTGTCGATTATAAGAAATAGGTCTTGTCCCTTGTCACTAGACCCATGTCGATTTGTCGATTTTACCTGTCTGGAGCCCTATTATATACCTTTAAGGGAGTGATCATTTTTTAACAACAAGGGGGGGGGGCGGTGTTCTTCCGCGGGATTCCCCCCCCCCCCCCCCGGTAAAGGGGTTCAAATCGCCCCCCCCCCCCACCTAAAGGGGTGTAAAAAAACGGAAAGCCAACCCTATTTAGGGGGGGGGGTGCTGTTTGGAAAAAGAAAAATACGTCTCTTTATTCTTTTTCTTTTATTCAATTGTAATGCATGTACTAAATCACCTATTTTTCTCTCCACTTTCCACAGAGTTTTCTACTCGTATGAGGTGCTCGTTACGCCGGCCTGTCCCTGGGCCCCGCCCGGATGGCACCTCCCGTCGAACCCTCCGCAGGCACAGGCCTTGGGCCCATGGGGCCCTTTTGGGTTGGCACCGTTCGTGTGGGGGCCAACCCCCCAACTCCTAAATGGCAATTGAGGTAGGTTTTTTTTAATAGAATAATTCATTATGAACTCCACACTACTGCTTTATCCTGTAAGGGAGTGTTCATTTATTATTTACAGGGGGGGGGATGGTGGGTATGTGGGGGGGGGGGCCTTAACATTTCCCACCCCTTCTCAGGGGGGTGGGTAAACAATTCTTAATCCTCTTGAGGGGGGGGGGGGCGTAAAAATTTAATTCCCTTTTTACCCAAGAAGCCCGCCCGTTACTATAGTTCAAATGGGGGGGGGGGGGGTTCGGCTAGGGAGGCGCGAAACATTACACGTGCTCTAGAAGGGGGGGGGGCGTGATTATTTTTTCCCCCTTCCGCATGAAATCTCACCACCCTTCCCCCCCTGTAACTGTAATGTGGAATTCAATGCTGGACAGAAATACCAAATTTCTCTCCCCCCCACTCCCTGAGTTAGAAAATTAAGCAAATGAGCTAGGAATATTTTTAAACATTAATTGAGGGTCTATATTTACGTCTGTGTAAGTGGCAGTTTTTAGAATTTGGGCTAACTCCCTCAAAAAGTAAGATTACTTTTGGTCAAATTGCAGTCTAAGGCAGTACTTAGGAGTTCAATTCTGCACAGAGATACCACATTTCTCTACCCATATCCCCTGAGTCAAAAAATTAACCAAATGAGCTAGGAATACTTTTAAACCTAAATTTAGGGTCTATATTTACATGTGTGTAAGAGGCAGTTTTTAGAATTTGGGATAACCTACTGAAAAAAAAAGATTACTTTTGATCACATTGGACGCTCAGGCAGTACTGTGGAGTTCAATGCTGGACAGAAATACCACATTTCTCTCCCCCCACCCCCTGAGTCAAAAATTAGGCAAATCATCTAGGAATACTTTTAATCAAGAATTTAGGGTCTATATTTATGTGTGTGTAAGTGGCAGTTTTTAGAATTTGGGCTAACTCCCTCAAAAAGTAAGATTACTTTTGGTCAAATTGCAGTCTAAGGCAGTACTTAGGAGTTCAATTCTGCACAGAGATACCACATTTCTCTACCCATATCCCCTGAGTCAAAAAATTAACCAAATGAGCTAGGAATACTTTTAAACCTAAATTTAGGGTCTATATTTACATGTGTGTGAGTGGCAGTTTTTAGAATTTGGGCTAACCTCCTAAGAAAAAAAGATTACTTTTGATCACATTGGACGCTCAGGCAGTACTGTGGAGTTTACGGTCAGACGAAAATACCAAATTTCTCTCCCCCCAGCCCCAGAGTCAAAAATCAAGCAATTCTGTCTCATCTTTTTCTGGTTATGCCATGGTTACAATGTAATAAACTATTTCATTTTACCTATTTCAGCTTTTCCCATATCAGTAATGTTACGGGAACCTGCGCTGACATACTGCCCACGTAAGGACATACTGCCCACGTAAGGAGAAGGAGTTGAAGATCTACACGGACGACCCTCCGTCCCCGCCTCCCACCTCGTCCTCACACCTGGATGTGGATTAACTAGCACACACTTAGAGACATTCATCCCATTGTACATGTCATCACATCCCGCAACCAGGCGACCTGCTGCACAACAGATACCGACATGAAGACGACGATGAATGTGTCGGCGTGTCTAAATCTAGATTAAAGCAGCTACTCCAAGCATCGAATTTTAGATAATAACATGTCAGCAATCTTCACAGACTCATATGTGGACAGGTGGATTTACAAATAATATGGGTGCTTCTTTCTGTATGAAAATAGGTGAAATACCTCCTGTGAGAATAGCAGTCAACCAACTGCAAACCGGATAACAATAACACTCTGCTAATTGCCTACTCAATGCTGCCTCCTATTGGGCTTGAGGTGAACTACCTCTCACTATGCTCCTATTCATATGCATGAAAGCATTACTCCCTATTTATTTGTTGTATGTAGACCTCCACCATAAGTGTGTACTGATTGATCTAAGTGTAATGCCACACATGACTAAGCCATTTTAGTTCCATCTTCGACCACAAGAGGTCATATTGGCATTGGCCCCCTGCAGAGATGGCTTTCCTTCCCACCATAGAGGAATTAATATCTGTATTTTCACCCATCCATTATACTTTAGAGAGGCCTTATATGCTATGCTATTTTGCTCTGCCTTAAAGAAAAACAAATGATGGTCCTATAAATATTAAATTCATGCTAGAGTTGGAAGAGGTCTGAAGAGGTCGAGTTGCTGCTTTAAGTATCATCCCCTCACGGTTGCCCGCTTGGGAGAGGATTGGACGAGTTCATGGCAACTAGGCCTACAAGGCTCAAGATGTCTAGGTTGATGCAGGGCCTATGATTTCATTGTTTATCGAGTAGGTGCTGCGCGTGTGACGTCATAACGTCGCAAGGTGACGCCTGTTACTAGGCGATGCTCATGTTGCAACTGGTGCACAAAACAGGACGCTGTTGCTGGCCACCTGACCTCTTTCCCGCCGCGAGATATTTAGAAACATCTCAGCAGCAGGGGACGGGGGTGGGGGGGGGGGGGTCTTAACTACTCCAGGGGCATAGATGTTTTATCTATCACAACTTTTTGGTAAAGGGGAGGGGAGGGGGTCTAAATGTGGCAAGATAAATGTCAAAGTAGGCCTAGACCTACCGGAAGATGTAGACTTTTATTTAGCTAGGCCTAGGTCTAGATCTTCGACTTTCAAACATTGTATAAGTTTGTTATGCACGGTCATATAGCTGTTGGCATTTCCATTACTAGGCCTAGGCCTATATATTATGCGGGATATAATGCCCTACAGGATATGATACAGAGTCAATTATGGGGTGCAAATAGTAGATCTGTGTTTGAATATAGCCCATTAGCCTATAGGCCTACAGGTCTTATCATCTATTATTATGATGCCAGATATAAATTATGTCAGAACATGATGTTGCCACTTCGCTGATGCAAGAAAGATGTGGCTTTGACCACGGTTGGGGCAAATTTTAACTTATATATATTACTCAAGTCATGTATCAGATTTAAGGGTTTATTATTTTTAAGGTACACTAAAAATGCATAATGGCTCACACGGGAGAAAAATGACCTGTGTGTTCAGACTGCGGTAAAGGATTCAGTCAGAAAGGTAACCTAAAGACACACATGATGACCCACACAGGAGAGAAACCTCATGTGTGTTTAGACTGTGGTAAAGGATTCAGTCAGCTAGTTAACCTGTCTTCAATATGGTTACAATTGTATTTTATTAAATTATGTGTAATCATAATCATACATTCCACGTAATAGGTGCACAGGGCCTACCAAGCGCACATCCCCCCCCCCCCGTTTTTTGGCACATTCTAAAAATATGAATAACGCTAAAAAAAATATCAATTTTGGACCCCCTTTGAACTTTTAAGTAGTGAAATTTGTCAATAATCTTTTTTTTAAATGCCCTGTGCGCTTATTACGCCTAATACTCTATTCTATTCTATTATTTTATATCATATTGTTAACCCTTTAAGGGCCGCTGCTGCCTCTGGGCAGCATCTAAAATACCCCTGAAAAACCGCTGCTGCCCTGTGCCGCCCTATGGCAGTAATACCACTAAATTGCAGCTCCTGGTATGAAACAAAGAATGAGAATTTTTTAATCAATCCAAAAATATTTAACATGAGTACTACATCCCCTTTTCAGAAAATTCTAAATTATGTCTCCAATACAACTTATGTTACTACTTAGCCACTATCACAGGGAGCACATACTTGTAAAGTTGCATATTCCCATGGCATAGGGCCGGTGGTTAAGGCCCAAATTACATTTTCAAGGCCAGCAGTTAAAGGGTTAATATTTAATATTGTTAATATTTAAATACCATAATCATTCTTAGCGAATACATAACCAATATTAGAACGTGAATGTGTCACTTGGTCACAGACGTGGGGGTACAGTAGACTGGACAGACCCATGTCTCTCTAGTCTATATCACCCCCACGTCTGGGACCAAGTGACACATTCACCTTCTAATATTGTATTTAATATATTCAAATTAAACTAATCAAGAAATTTGTCATATTTGTATTCAAATAAAAATCATTAATAAATATTTTAACTTTGAAGAGAAAAGTTGTTTGATACAGTTCATTGTTCAATTGTTCTTTTGCTCATAGATTACATTTCAAAAAAGTAAAGCATCGGCAGGTTATTCATAAGCAGGAGCCACTGGGAGCAAGGTGTACTTATATATGCCGTTCCAACCAACAATGTTTTTCGCTTACTAGCATTGCCTATATAGAAAGTACTTTTATTTATTTTTTATCAAAATCCAATGTATATTAGCTAGGTAGCCACATAGGACCATCGTGCAATTCTGGCCAGTACTATAGTCTATATACAAAGTGGGTGTAGTGTGCTCTGTATAGTATAGGGGGCGCCACATCAACAATACATATCAGCCAGTAGCATTGCCTATGTAAAATCTCAAGATATAATTTTGTTATGGGTTAACCCTTTTGTGGAGGGTGGTGGGTCTGCACTGGGGGACAATATGGGAGGAGGAGGGTGGTGTAGCAAGACGAGAGGTTTTGTTTTCAGTGTGGAGACTATAAGGGGTTTTCTCATGTGGATTTTTAAATACATAAAATAAAAAATTGCATATGTTAGATTGAGATAACTTAAACTTTTGGGAAAAATGGTTGGCCCTGAAAAGGGCCGTTAGTAGAGTGGGTGAGGTGGGAGAGCTCACGTCGAGTACTCCTCAAGCATCTGTATGACTTCAGCGGGTATCTCTTGCTCCATACAGACGTCGAGCTTGGTCCTCTCGACGGTCTCTCTGATGAGTTGATCCGTCAGCTCACGGATCAGCTCATCCACCACCTCCTCCTGCACCTTTGCCACCTCCTGCTCTCGCTGGTTGTCTGCTGAAAACAGCTTCTCAACCATCTCATCTATGACTGCTCGCGGAACGGCAACGTATCCGATCCCCGCCATTTTTACAAGTTGTCTGACTCCCCAGTTGAGATCAGGTGACGTCACACTATTTTAAATTTCAATGACGTTGTGACGTCATCAGTGTAGGTTATTATCCGGGTTAGTATTAGTATAAGAGAACATTATTTTTCTTACATCTAGGTCTATCTGAGGGTTCGTAACTAGACCACACTGGACCTCATCCGACCAAAACCCTGCTTTACACACCTTTTATGTGGGTTCTGTCACATAGTTGCGTAGTGTGCCCTGTATAGTATAGGGGGCGCCACGTCAAGAATACATATCAGGCAGTAGCATTGCCTATGTAAAATCTCAAGATATAATTTTACAGGCTATTTCAGTCACACACAGGGCGTATTTGTATGGTACAGGGGGCGCCACCCCAACAACACCTATCAGCCAGTACTATTGCCTATTTAAAAACTCATAATATAATTTCATAGGCTGTGTGAGTTACACACGGCACTTATTTGTTTTGTCTCCGCTCAAGTACCCAGCCTGTTTTCTTTTATTGAAATTTGTGGCTGAAATCTGACCAGCAGAATTCAGCTTGCAAAAATTGTCTCCGCATCAAGTCGACTTGGCTCACCATCGGTGGACCAATATCGCCAAGAGTGCGAGGAACAGGCGCAGAATCAGCATGCTCCACCTACACAACATGCAATGTGAGGTGGAGCCCAACACACAACATGCAATGTGAGTTGGAGCTTGCCGAGTGTTGGTGGTGTCCGGTCCTATATCTTCTGGCAACATCCAGACATGGGGTGTTTTACATCAGGCACGCACAAAAGCTAGGATTTACAGTGTATTTTTAGTTCCTGTTTCAACAACAGTCCAACAGAATAAAAGAGCAGTACATGGTGTCCTTTTTGATGAAATACATCAGGTCTTGTGAACTTTATTTCCGCAAATACCAGATGTTTTCTGACGTAGAAGCAACTTGCCAGTCATATTTCCCGCGTGGAGCTCAAAATATACCTGTCGCCACCATGTGGCAAAAATTGGTATCAACCCCAGTTTTCACACCAGGTGGCGCATCTGGTGCGTTTTGGTTTACTTTGTGTTTGCGTCTGCACGTCTTCTGCTAAAACAGCATCACAATACCTAACAATTCACATGTTGGCCCTACATTTAGTATCAAAATACATCATTTTCTCTACTGCACTGCTATGATAGACAAGAACACTTGGTTAGTGTCAGAGTTAACTGAAAATCAGTCATTCAGTTGACGCACTGCTTTTTACACCTCTCCTGTGGGTTTTTGTTATCAATAAGAAAGGCAAGCAGTGTCAGTTTAGGTACTTACTTGGTGGGCCTCACCGCCCACCGTCCTTCATCACATTTCTGGTGATTTCTTGTGGACTTACCAGGATGGCTTTGTCAAGCCATCCACCTACGGCTGCTTCCCCATCAAGATAGTTTATGTCTTGCGGGACAGAGAGCTAATTTTTTTTAAGGCCTAGACTGTTGAGTTTAGGCCGACCAGAAAAATAAAAATAACTCTCCTATTACAATCCTTACTCAAGTCAATAAATTTGTTTATTCATTAGTTACAGGGGAGTGTGTGTTGGGGGGGGGGGGCAAAGATTATTCACCCTTCCCTGGGGGGGGGGGGGTTAAAATTGAATCCCCTTTCTAGCAAAAAGGTCTGGTTGAACCCGGGACACAAGAGGTCAAAATATACAAGTCTCGCCACCATGTGGCAAATATTGGTATCAACACCAGTTTCCACACCAGGTGGCACTTCTGGTGTGTTTTGTTTACTTTGTGTTTGCGTTTACACGTCTTCTGCTAAAACAGCATCACAATACCTAACAATTCACATGTTGGCCCTACATTTAGTATCAAAATCCATCATTTTCTCTACTGCACTGCTACGATAGACAAGAACAGTTGGTTAGTGTCAGAGTTAACTGAAAATCAGTCATTCAGTTGACGCACTGCTTTTTACACCTCTCCTGTGGGTTTTTGTTATCAATAAGAAAGGCAAGCAGTGTCAGTTTGGTTACTTACCTGGTGCCTCACCGCCCACTGCATGATGACATACCCATCCTCATATTTGTGGTCATTCATTTAACCACTTATCAGGATGGCTTTGTAGCAGATAGGTAATTTTTTTTTTTTTTAAGGCCTAGACTATTTAGTTTAGGCCGACCAAAAAAAATAAAAATCAGTCTCCTATAACAATCCTTACTCAAGTCAATAAATTTGTTATGTTATCAAGTCAAGAAATCCCCTGTCCTTAACTATAGATCTTCAAAAAATAAGGGAGTGTTCATTTATTATTTACAGGGGGGGTGGTGGGTTTGGGGGGGGGGGCGTAAAAATTTCCCTCATCAATTCTGTCCCCTCTTGAGGGGGGGGTGTAAAAATTTAAGCCCCTTTTTAGCAAAAAAGCCCGCGGGTTACTATAGTTCAAAGGGGGGGGGCGAAAAATTTTCTGCGCCTTCGGCGAGGGGGGGCGCAAAACGTTCCACGCACTCTTGAGGGGGGGCGTAACATTTTTTTGCCCCTCCGCGCGAGATCTCACTCCCCCCCTGTAATTAATAAATGAACACTCCCTAAATGCCTGCACCATTATCAAATCCAGGTATCATTAGGCAGTGTTCACTTATTAGTGACAGGGGTGTGTGTGTTTGGGGGGTGCTCAAATATCAGACCTGCAACAAAAAAATGTTTCCAACCACAACCCTGCATAAATATTAAATCCAGTATCTTCTCAAACAAGTGAGGGCTAGCAAACAGATGGAATCTGTTTGCGCCCTCACTTGTTCATTGTATCTTTAAATGCCACAATCAATAAAAGATAGACAATGACCAGCTTACTAACTAGACTTTGGCAAACACATGGACACATTAAGTTGACATTATGCTAGGTTGTTTAATGGATTTCAGGCTGGGGATCCTCCAGGTGTACATGAGTGTATCATTAATTTCAACATGGCCAGGAACCAAGAAACATTTTAATTTGTTTCTGATTTATTCTGCTCGATATGATAGAAAACCTTGAGTTAAAAGAGGAAAACTAATCTCAGCCCTCATTGTAACAATAAAAGTGACCGAAGATATTCCTAATACCATGGCACTTTCTATGTTACAAAGTGGCTACTCCTTATTCTGGCCGGCTAGACTACAGTTTGGCTATCCCACCAATCACAAAAATTTTACAAATTGTGTGACAAAGCTAACTGTATAAAAAAAACACTATAGATAGTGATTATACAAGCCAGGTTCCCTATCAATATCGTCTATTTGGAATGAAGTATTTTTCCATCTTTTGGACCAGAAAACAAGGCACACTGTATGACAAAGCAAATGTAGTTTTTTAAATTTAGACTGGAACACATCATAGAAATTAAGAAGTTGATTGTTCAACCCTCCTCCATCCATAAGCACCCAGCATGGACATATAGCCAACTGCCAATGGTTATCATGGCTATATTCCTGATGGGGATGAGTTTATGTCTTGTGTTTATTAATATGTTATTGTTTAAGTAATCCCACTCCCTAGGAAGCCTAACCAACAAACACAAACTCTTAATGTATATCCTACAGCAGTCAAGGTCAAATTGCCATCCCTTCCACTGCCAATCGATCCTTGAAGGAACATGGATTTGATAGCTGTGGTAACCATGCAAAATTCTTAGACTGATTAATCATTTGTGAAAAATAAACTTAAAAATTCTCAAGAGGTGAGATATCTAACTAGTTTCATTGATTATAATTTTTAGTTTTAGAAATGTTGGTATCTTAAAAAGAATCCAAATTAACTGAGAAAGTTCCTATTATATGCAATGCTCTGTATGGACCATCTGGCCCTTAGTCCCTCTGTCAGAGACTAAATTCTGGGAGTCGGACCAAGAAATAGGTGGATAGAGAGTAGATGAGATGGGTACTGGCTACTGGATATGGCTGCATATTGTGGGAAGGCGATGACAATAAGGAGTGGATCGAAACTCAGGGGCATGGACCAGCCACTGAACCAATAGACACCACTCTGGCCTTATCTACTTGTGCCTAATCTAATGGAGACCAAACATAGGATAAGCCTTATCCCAGATGGGGCCTGTAGATGGCACTACCGGTTTTAATGTCAAAATGGGTTCCTAAGGTATAGGGCTACAGTGGGTGAGATGGAAGGGCAACACAGTACCAGTGTACTGCGTATATTGATTGGGTCTAACGTTTACTCAGCCCTTTTTGCTCTTTTCTTCTCAGACACATAACAATAGAACTACATCAGCTGTAAAGGCTTGTGTATTGGGGTCAAACATGAATCTTAGTATCGGACATAAGGTTGATGTCTCCGTCTCATCCAGAACTCTGCCTCCAGAGAGGGATAGGTGTGGAGGATGAAAGTGATATATTACCCTTCATCTGGAACCTAGACCCTATAATTACTGTCTGTTGTATTGTAGGCACTGGCATCTAGCATTCTTTAGTGAGTTGGGGAAGCAGAAGAGGCCAGGAGTGGCACTATGAATGTGGTTAGTTGTGAGAAGGAATCAGATCTATAGTAAGACGGTGACTAACTAGTACAATAAATAGTTGATGTCTGATTGGATGTGATTGGATGGGCTAATGTGTTTATAATAAGGACAAGCATTGTGGCTCTTACTTTAGGTTAATTGATAGTATTGTTAATTCTGATTGATTTGGGGATGTTAGGATAGCTTATGTTAATATTGCTGGGTGACTAAGTGCTGTTGGCAAATTAACGCTATACCCTAATACCTGCTTTTGGAGCACTCTGCTGGTTATTTGCCGAAGCCTGCTGACATTCACTAAACATTGCACCCACTTAAGGCACAAGTATGGACATCACCACAGGAGAATGTGGACATTATTCTATGTGTTATCTTAAATGTGTAGGATTAAAATACAGTTAAAACAATCAACTTATTCTTTGTGTTATCTAAAACATGTCTCTTGCTAAGAGAGTCGCTATCTAGGAGCAGCCTTACGGTGGCCTACACAATTTTTGGTCCCGATTTCATACAATGAACAAAGAGAAAAGGAGTGTTTGGAGGCATTTCCCTCAATATAATATTAAACAAGTTTACTGATGAGTATAAGGTCAGCAATTAGACCATATGTCATGGACATCAGTTCCTCTAGTCCCCACCTAAAAACAGCCACAGCACCTCGGGGGATTGGTGAGTACTATTAGGATAACACAAAGAATAATTTGGTTGTCTTGAAATTAAAACTTTAATAGTTTTATTACAACACAGTTAATATAAGGCTTAGAACAATGTCTCCGTTCTCCTGTTGTGATGTCCATACAAGCACTTTAGACAGCCCAGAGCAGGATATGGGGGTCCAATATTCCTCTTGCATTGCTGTCAGACAGGTACAGTGAGGCATTTGTATAGGTATAGAATGAAGGTAATATTTCATGACAGAAAGATGAACATTGATTATTCTGAAACTTAAATTGATAAAACAACAGGTGCTAAGGAGAACCCTCCCTTTCCATGTACTCCTTGTGTATTTTCATTAGGACCCATGAAGGAACCTTTAACTTCAGTACCTATATCAATCCTCCTTATGGAATCTCTCTCCAGCTGTAAGTAATATTCTGAAAGAGCACTCTAAATAAGTATAAGTAATACTAGGTTATTATTTTGAGATATATGAGTGTTTGTTCTACTATGCAGGTTCAGGGGAGAAGAACACAATCCAACTACTGGGTAGCCTGCCTGTATATGTTCAGGCGTCTACTGTTGCAGCTGTCTCTTAGCAACGCTGTGTACCTTACCTCTAGCACAACCCCTGTGATGTAGGTGTCACAAATCAGCAGGGTCCTAATCCTGTTACTATGTAATACATGGCAATATATGTAGGCCTCAGGCAGAAAAAATACTACCTGTGCCCTTTCCGGGGACATATTGTTGATTCACTACACCAACTGTAGATATCTATAGTCCTAACTGTATATAACCCTAGACCCTAGGCCTGGCAAGGTGTAGTCTATCTGACTTAACTGTCAGTTATGTTAGGGTAAACGATATACCCAAGGTGCGATTCCTTTGTCTTTGCCCTCCACCCTGGGTTAAATACAACAAAACCAAATGCATTTTCAGTCCAATAGGGAGTTTTTAAAATTCTCAATTCACATGCTAATTATCTGTGCAACTCAGGTTCAGCACAGTTTATTGAAATCATATGTGTGCATGTTGATTAAGTCACCGATCTGATGTTCAAAAGTATTCATAAAAATGTCCATGTTTTTTACTTTTGAGGAAGTTTAAATGATGATTGGTCACCCAAGGTAACTGATTAAACGCGTTGAGTAGTATGATGGTTTTCAACGCAAGTGGATGTCAGGCGAATGAGGAGAAAGTGATTGTGACCCTTGAAAATATTGTTCATCCACTTTGGCGGAACTATTTTGCCCTGCAGTGTATATAATGTCCAAAAACTATGGTTAAAAAATATTGTAAAATACAGGGATGATGCCCACGCGTATCTATCCCCAGTCCCATGTATCCATTGCTCTCGTTTTTGTTTGGATTTGTACAAGGGTTGTTCCTTTTCTAGCTGTTAAGCAAACTGGCAGGTGGCTTCCAGATTTCAATTTAATTGTAGACCCCTCAAACCTGCAAATTAAACACGCTACCAGTATGTAGTCAAGTGTCTGAATCTCTTGTTGACAATCAATGGACATTATAGACATATTTCATGTAGTATCACCCGACTATAGTATGTGTAGGCCAATCGGGAATATTGTAAAGGCTAATTTAGAAGTTGGAACATAATACCCTGCTTTGTTGTACTGTAAGGTAAAGCTCTGTTGTGCTACTGGCAGAAATAAGACATTTCAGAAACAATGTTTTGAGAGAATGTAACATAAGCTGATCATCTCTCTGAGTAGTATAGTATGTATCGGAACGGGACTATAGTTAAGTACTGTTTATTACTCAATCGACATGCAGCCAATCAGAGGCCTCCATTTGGTCACGTGACCCGTTGCCATGGTAACGTGACCTACTTAGGGCTCTCAGCCAATCAGAAGCCAGCATTCTGGGTGACCTACTGACCTACTTAGAAGCTCTCAGCCAATGAGAGGCCGGCATTCTGGTAACTATGGTAACGTGACTTACTTACGTCACGTGACCTACTTAGGCTCAGCCAATCAGAAGCCGGCATTCTGGTAACTAGGGTAACGTGACCTACTTAGGGTTTGTTTGTAAACAACACCACGTGGCTCTCTTGTTTGTAAACAACACCACGTGACACGTGACTGTTTGTAAACAAACAACGTATATATAGAAAAAAACACAACAAGTTCCATCTTATGTTAAAATTATATTTTCGAATAAAAAAGCACATCTGTAACAGCGTCTATGTGTAACTACGCGCGTTCTCATTCAAACACTATAACACTATCATACCGTAGCAGCAGCAGGTAGGACCGGAAGAAAAGCAAGCGCACGAGCAGAAGCGACGACACCATTTGCACCATCCGGCCGTCGCGTTGGTAGCCCTACTACCCGTCGCGCGTTCCACTGGAGCGGCTTTAAGAGTGACAAATGACGATTCTTTGTCGACGCGACTGCTAACATCAGCAGCATCAGCAGCATCGGCAGCAGCATCGGCAGCAGCATCGGCAGCAGCATCGGCAGCAGCGGCAGCAGCCTCGGCAGCAGCGGTAGCAGCAGCAGCAGCAGCGGCAGCAGCAGTAGCGTGAGCATTAGCAACAACAGCAGCAGCGACAGTAGCAAGGGCGGCAGAGCGGGCACTAGTAGCGTTATCAGCGGCGTCATCGGCAGCCGCAACAGCATCAGCAGCAGCAGCGTCGGCATCGGTGGCATGAGTAGCTGCATCGGCGGCAGCAACAGCAGCAGTCACAGCCGCAGCGGCAACAACAACAACGTCATCACGACCCGCGTCACTAACAGCCGCAGTAAATGCAGCAGTAGCACGCTGAGCAGCACTAGCAGCAGCAGTAGCAGAGGCTACAGCATCAGCTTCACATTCGCGCGCCGCTTCGTCATTCCGCTTCATGTCACGGTAGCAACTTTCCATCACGAGGATCTGCAAATTGAGGCGCGCTGCTGGTGGTGGTAGTAGTAGTAGTAGTAGTAGTAGTAGTAGTAGTAGCGTGAACGATGATGACGATGCTGAATGTGGTTTCACTCCCCTTATATACCCTTACGCCCCGCCTTTTTTCAAGCCACCGGCCAGCTGCCCCTTCACGGCAGGTCTTTAGATCAGCCTTAAGTCGCTTACTACGTGGCTCATCATCCCTCTAATCGCATTTTCCAGCCGCCGGCCGGCTGTCTGCTGACGACAGGCGAGGGTGATTTGTTTTTTTCTTTAGATATAAGCCGCTTACCACACGCGCACCCTCTAGTCACAGACAGAGTGACAGAAAGGGAGGGGGTCGCTTTGTTCACGCTACCTGTAGTTGTTTTTCTATACACACGCTGAGCCCATGACCCGTTAATCCTTTATACAGGTAACACGCGTTCAACTAATTACCCTATTGTATGACAGTCGGTACACGGATTTAATTTTAAACCGCCTTCCCATCTGGGATCCATGTCTGGCGGGGTGGAAGGATCCAGCTGAAAAGTGTGATTAGGGCTTTTGTTTCTCTTATGATAGCAGCAGGTCAGCATGCGACAGCTGAAAATGTCACACTCGCCGCTCCTATAAAAGACTGAGATGCGTCTCTCTCTCTTTCCACACGCCCTTCTACTACCATCGCCGCCGACACCGCCACCCCCCATCGCCAGCCGACCGCCGCCACCGCCTGCAGACACCGTCATCACGCCGGCAGGGAATTTCGAGCTGAGTCTGCTTATTGCTTTTTTTTTTTTCTTTGAGCTTTTTGTTTTAAATTTTTTTTTAATTTTCACTCAGTCTTTTTTTTTGTTTCGGAGGAAAGAAATATGGCGCTGCAGAGGGCGCGAGTTTCTAAAAGACGATCGCGCGAACAAAGCGCCCTCCTCAACTGCCCGGCTATTTTTTTATCTCAAAGGAGAGAGCGTCACGTAGTTGAGGTTCACGCTTCTTTTGAAGCGTACAAAATTCTCGAGAAATGCAAAGCTGAGCGCCATTGTCGTTATACAAGAGCGGAAAAGGAAAACGTAGCGGCATGGCCGAGAGCCGTCTTCTCAGAACCGTATTTACTGTACCGTTGCATAATATCCGCTCTCAGCGCCCCCACTCGTTGGGCGTTTCATGAACAGAAAGAGCGCCGCCACTCTCCTCACCCCGCCTCTTCTTATATAGTGAGAATAAGCGCTATGAAATGATTCCGCAAACCGATCGGATTCTTGGGAGTGACTGCAGCTCCCACTCGGTGGGCGCGCGTTGTGGCCGACGTGAACACGGTAACTAAAAGTTTCGACGTCGTCACTTGTTATCCCGCTTATTGCAACGCAGCCGAATGGAAGAAGATAGGGACGCACTATTTCATACCATACGCACCGATATGTGTTTGTCACCGCCGCGCTCACACACCTTATTGCTTTTTCGAGACGATCCTGTCACAACACAGAAATAGAAAAGAAAGCAGCAAAGCGACGAGCTTTGCCTAAAGAAAAAAAAAAAAAAAAAAAAAATTAATCTACACTTTTCTCCTCCTCCTCCTCCTCCTCTTCCTCCTCCTCCTCCTCCTCTTCCTCCTCTCTCTCTTCTTTTTTTTTAAAAAATAAATATTTGTATCAGACTCCTCTGGAGTCTGATACAAAACATTTATGACTATTGAGTGAAAATAGAATTTTATCGCAAAAAAGAAAAAGAAAAAAAAGACACTTCTGCCGCTGCTACTGTGACACCGGCCGGAATCAATAAAAAGGTCGGCGGACTTTTCTCCACAACCATTCACCACCGACCGTTCGAGTGAGAAACACAGCAGACAGTCACACACACAACCGCTCTCTGACGCGTCCTGAAAAATGTCCAGTAGTAAAAGCAAACTCTTCACAGAAATTCATTTCGACGCTCGACTACAAGGACCCTTTAGTTGTATCATTAGCGGTCCGTCGGGTTGTGGAAAATCGCGCTTGGTGGATCAATTTCTGAGCGACGCGAACAATTTGGTCACGCCGCCGGTGGAAAAGACTTTTTACCATTACGGCGAGTGGCAACCTCTGTTTGAAAAAATGGAAAATCGGTACGGTGTGGAATTCAGAGAAGGTCTTCCTAGCAAAGAGTCTATAGCGGGAGACGTGGAAGTAGCAGAAGACGCTTTACGACCCCACACTCTACTGATATTGGACGATCTGATGAGCAGTTCCAATCAGCAAGTGGTAGCCGACATCTTTACTAAATACTCGCATCACTGGAACGTGAGCGTCATATACATCACTCAGAACCTCTTCCAGAAATCACCCGACTTTCGAACTATGAGTCTGAACGCTCACTACATGATCGTTTTCAAGAACCCGCGCGACATGGGGCAAATAGCTAGTCTGTCTCGCCAGGTGTTTCCGTCCAACGCGGCGGCTCTCTCTAGAATATTTACCCATGAACTCAAGCGACCTCACTCATACCTCCTCCTGGACTTCAAGCAGTCAACACCTGACGATCTGAGAATACGCTCCTCTTTGACGGCCATACACTCTCAGCTAGTGTTCGTACCGCTAGACAAAAAAAAGAACAACAGAAAGCAGTAGCAAAAGAAAAATGTCTTCTCATCTACTCGAAAGACACTTTGGTACTCTCAAGCACTTAGCTAAGTGCTCGCCAAAGGACTGCTCGCATCTAATAGACTCTGGAAGCGACGAGCTGATCGCAGCGTTGAGTGAGATCTGTCACAATTTACTGGTAGGGAACATCCCGCTCAGCGACAAACAACTGGACAAGCTTCGAGAATCGGCTGACGTGTTGAGGGAGGTCGGCAAAAAATCTACGCCCATCAAAAAAAAGAGACGCGTCTTGGTACAAGAGGGAGGTTTCCTCATTCCGGCTCTCATAGGGATGGCCTTACCGCTTATAAAGAGCATTCTCCGTATATGAGACACGTCATTCGACACCTACTCGCCGACAGCACCACCACTACCGCCACCACCAGCGTCATTGCCACCGTCGTCCCCATGACGGACTCAGAGCAGCAACAACACTACAAACGTTTAGCGCTCGTGGATCCTGAGACGCTCTACAAATCATCACGAGCAGGTCTACTTCATCATGTGCCCGCTGCTGCTGCTACTACTAGCGCTGCTACTACTGCAGTCGCTGCTGCTAGTACTTCTACTGCTCCAAACCTTCCTCCTCTTCCTGATGAGCGCACTGAAAAGAACGAGAGTTCCGCTCCTGCCACCGCCGCCCGCCTACCCGCCGACATGGCCTATTACCACAAGCAGGCAGAGCAGTCCCTCTATCCCGACGCGGCCTTGCACCAGGTGCTACAGTTTATCTACAGGGACTTGGATTTAGTGTTGAACGACCCCACTTTGGAATCGCGCGAGAAAATGTTGAAATACCGAAGGTTGTTGAATAGATTGCAATTTTTTCTCGCGAATCCCCACAACAGCAACATCTCTTCGTCCTACTCTTCTTCGCCCCCGGCTCACCTCCGTCAGTCTGCTGAAGAGGCCAGCGCGTCCCTACTCGAGCGGTTGGCGAACCAAGTTCCCAAGAGGAATCGCCGCCGGACCGTGGAGCTGTACAAACAATTGGAGAAATCCGGAGTGATCAAGTGGAACGAGGACGGGGCGGTGCGCGAGATGTCGGGTCGGAGAATACCACCTGAGCATCGCATCAACATAGTGGACTTACTGAACGACGCCGCCAGGTTCAGGAAGACGGCGCCCAGACCGGCGGGCTACTCGCCGTTCACGAAAGCGCTGCGCGAAGCGGTTCCCACCACAGACGCTTTGATCGGAAACCATCTGTATAAAGCGAGCGGACCTGGCCAAAGTTTGGACACACGGCTTGCTGACAGAGGTCGGAAACGACCGAGCTTCGAATCGGAAGAAGGAGAAGCAGCAGCAGCAGTAGCAGCAGCAGACTCTTCTCTGCAGGTGGTGGACAATCAATCCTCCGACGACGAGGAGGACGACCGTGAACTTTTCCAAACTCCGACTTCCTATAGGAGCGTGCCACGTAAGAAAAGGAAAGGGCGCAACCGCCTAGCGGCGAGCTCGTCTTTCACGCCCTCAACAGACCCGCGATGGGCAAACCAGTGAAGAGACTGACCAAGAAGGAAAAAGAAAAGAAGCGCGTAGTAGCTAGATATACCGACGTCAAAGCGCCCTCCAGTTTCACTAGCGTGACTAAACTCCAGAAACAGCATTTTCGCCACCTGAACCCGGCCGTCATCCGAGATGCTTTAGTGTCGCTGGACGCCTACACTAAACATAAACCCATTTGGAGAAAATTCGCAAGGAACAAGACTATAACCGGCGCAATCGATCAGCAGTGGCAGATAGATCTTATGGACATGCAAGCTTTGGCGTCTCACAACGACCGCTTCCGGTACGTGGTGACGGCGATCGACGTTTTCTCTAGGTACGCGTGGGCCGTTCCCATTAAATCCAAGAGCGGCGCTGATGTCACCGAGGCCTTCCGAGAGATGACAGGCCCTGGCGAGAGACGACCGCGCACTGTTCAGACAGACAAGGGGAAAGAGTTTTTGAACAAGATCTTTCAAGATCACTTGAAGAGCGAGGGCATAGAGTTCTTCACTGGCGAGAACGACGACATCAAAGCTAGTCTAGTGGAGCGCTTGAACCGCAGTCTGAAGGAGAAGCTGTGGCGTTATTTCACACACAAGCGCACGTATCGCTACGTAGACGTACTGCACCATGTAGTGTCTTCTTACAATCGCACTCACCACAAGACGTTGAAAATGGCGCCGGCTCAAGTCAGCTCGGAAAACAGCGAAACGGTTTTCTACCGACAAGATCTCCCAACTAACAAACAAATCGACGAAATATGGAAAAAGAAGAAAAAAACAAAGACGTCCGCCGTCGACGTCATCGCTCCGGGTGACAGAGTGAGGATGTTGAGAACCAAAGGCGCCTTCGACAAAGGGTACGAGGGAAACTGGCGCGAGGAAGTGGTCGACGTTGCTAAGACGTTGGGAAGCAGAGGGTTCGAGCTGAAAGACGACAAGGGCGAGGAGATAAAAGGCGTCTTCTACCCGGAAGAGGTTCAGAAGGTGTACAAGAGTCGTTACGACAAGAACTACCTGATAGACGAGGTGTTGCGCCGCAAGACCGTCGACGGTAAAGAGTTAGCTTTCGTACTTTGGTTAGGTTACGACGACAAGTTCAACGAGTGGATCCCCGTCAAAAAAATAACGTAACAAAATGAACATCACTCTACCTAGCAACAGCTCTATGGAGTATTATCCTGACAACAGCTTGACGTCTTTCCGAACTCACTTCGACTCGCCGCTCCTTCTGCCCGAAGCGTACGAAGCGGCTCTGACTGAGATCATCCTCCCTACAGAATGGACTAACGTGCACGACGACGACTTGATCATCGTTGTTCCTCTGCGCACCAAGGGTTCGCTAGAGGAGGCGATCCAGGTTTTAAAAGACACTAAATTCGCCGAAGGAAAAAAACCACAGGTGGCCTGGCGGGAAATGAGAAACGCGAACGGTCTGAGCAAGCTAACGTTCAGCTCAGACTTCCCGCTGAGCTGGAAGGAAGCGAGCTATGTAACGGTGGAAGAGATATCAGACACGGCGGAAGAGCAGCAATTGAAACCGGAAACAAAAAGGTTCAAGAGAGAGGTCGACTTGAGACAGACGAATGCCGTATACAAGAAGTTCTTGTCCCCGGCGGTGAAGAAGAAGGCGATCAGCGATCAAGCAAGACATATGATCGAAGAGATGGAGAAACACATGGGCGTGCGCAGTTTCATGCCAAACATATTCCAGATACCTCCTATTTTCACCGGAAGCAACCACACCCTAGTCGAGCGCTTGAGTGAGACGATGCGAGATGACAGACTAGAGGGCGAGAGCTTCTTGCTCAAACCGATGCGGATCTTATCGTACGACGCCAAGACGAAACGCGTCACCATCAAACCGCCGAGACACTGCGCTGTCCTGCTGACTCCGCATCTCGCATGCGTTCTAGGCTTCGGAGAGAAGACGTGTTTCGCGTCGCCGACTACCGGCGCCTACTCGATGGATGTTTACGGAGACGTGCACTCTGTGTACATATACACCGACATGATCCAAGAGAGAAGTGTGGGCGACATGCAAGTGCCGCTGTTGCGCTGCGTGGCGGTGGACAGAGGCGGAAAGCGTCGAGGTGGCGTGCAAGCTATCAGTTTTCCCCATTTGGATTATTTCCCCTTGAAATCCAAGAGGTTCACCGAGGTCGGCATCTATTTAAGAGACCGATCCGGTCATTCCATCCCATTCGGTAGAGGCGAGGTGACCGTGACACTTCATCTGAGACCTATTGAGCGCTGAAAGAGAGAAAAATGATGCGTCAACGCGTTCCGTACTTTCCACCCAGGCGCACCGACTTCGGCAGAGGGTACAGCGATTACTACAACGCGCAGCTGGGCAACGGCGTGACCGTGTACAGCGGGCGCTCTTTCCAGAGCGGGCACGGTTTGTGCGGCGCTCTGTTAGGTCTGATGCGCTCGGCTACCCCGCTGTTGAAGTCGGTGGGAAAAACGCTGCTCCGCGCCGGTGTGGGCGTAGCTAAAGATGTGCTGGCGGGTCGGACTTTAAAGAGCAGCGTGAAAGACCGAGGCGCAGGCGCTCTGAAGAGACTGGCGAGTACGGCGTTCTCGGGAGGAAAGACGACTGTCGCGTCTAAGAAAGGGTCGAAACGTCGTCGTGGGCATTCCCCTCAGACGGGTGGTGGCTCTTGCAAGAGACGTAGAGGGGATGTATTCGACCGGTAAGCGCCTAGGCGTTCAGGTATAAATAAAAAGACTGGAGGCGGTCGGCGTCAGTCTGTCGGCCGCGTGAAGAGAGAATACAATGGCTTACGTACACGAGAGCAGTAACGAGTGCGCGCTCTCTGAGCTCGACCTGCACACCGTAGCGCCGACTCAGACTACTATCTTAAAGTCGTCTTTCCTGGGGATAGAAACAAAAAACTCTTTAGAGGATGGAGGTAACATAAATTTCACCATCAACAAGTCGCAAGAGTACACAGACCTCAACGAGAATTACCTTCATCTGGAATGTCAAGTGCTGAAAGCGAACGGAACGGCGATCGATGACACCGACGCAGTAGCTCCGGTGAACAACTTGGCTCACTCGCTCTTCAAAGACGTGCAAGTCTCCATCGGCGGTTTCAAAGTGTCTGGCAACACCGAGACCTACCCTTACCGAGCTTACTTGGAAGGGTTACTCAACTACAACAAAGACGTGAAGGACGGCGTCATGAGCGCCCAGGGGTGGCATGAAGATACGCCCGGTCAGTTTGACACGTTGACTGACGCGAATGCAGGGTACAAAGCGCGCAAGAAGCTAATCTCCAACAAGCGCTTTTCGCTGATGGCGCGACTGCACTTTGACCTGGCTCATCAACCGAAGCTCATCGTTGGAGAGACGGAAATCAATCTCACTCTGAAACAGGCGGCGCCCTCTTTCTATCTGATGTGCGCCGCTGACGGAGGCTACAGCTTGAAGATCTACAAAGCAAAGCTCTACGTGCGACGCGTGTTGGTGGCGGACGCTGTAGCGGAAACGCACGAGAGAGCGGTGATAGAACACGGACCCTTCGACTACCCGGTGAACAGAGTGGAAGTGACGACGTACGCCATCCCTCAAGGTAACAGAGATCACAGCTACACGCACTCCAACACAGGCCAGCTTCCCAAGTCGATGATGATTTGCTTCCTGGACCACGACGCCTTCAACGGTAGCTTCACCAAGAACCCGTTCGAGATGAAGCATTACGACATCAGCTCGCTTCAAGTGATAGTGAACGATCAGAAAGTGCCGAACGACGCGTATGTGCCCGACTTTAAGACCAAAGCGGCCGTGAGAGAGTACTTGGCGCTACACACGGAAACGGGGATGTACGAAGGCGCGCGCTCCTGCGGTATTTCATACGATCAATTCCTGAACGGTTACACGGTGTTCCCCCTCGACTTAACCCCAGACAGATCGCACGACGGGTGTCGCGTGAACCTTATAAGAGCGGGTCAGCTGAGGGTGGAAGTCAGTTTCCGCTCGGCGCTACTAGCGACAACAACCGTGCTACTCTACTTGGTGTACGACAACGTCGTCGAGCTGACCCGAGATCGACACCCCATCACCGACTACCACATGAACTGAAGACAAGACCGCGGTACTTGGCGTATCGTATGAACACGCTTGAAATAAGCAGAGTGTTGAAGGAAAACGTTCACACAAAACATCGTTTCCTGGGCGTTTTCTCTTGTGACACTATTCCGAAGCACCCTATCAAAGACACTTGTTTCGTGAGCAACACAGATCCGCAACATTTACCAGGTCAGCATTGGGTGGCGTTTTACGTGTCGAGCACGGGTGAAGTGTACTACTTTGATTCTTTCGGCTTACCGCCGCTGAGTGCGGAGTTCTTGTCCTTCGTGGAACGCTCTGCTCCGTTCAAGTGGCAAAGAAACCGCATTCAACTACAAGACACTTCTGCTGACACCTGTGGACCTCATTGCGTTCATTTCCTAATTGAAGCATGTCGAACAAGAAACCCCAAGAAGTGCGTCATGCGCATGAGCAGAATCCCAAAGCTGAGCGACCGGGTCGTGAGTCAGAAGCTATCGATGATGCTGTTGTGACGGGTTGTTGCGATGGCGGCCGTTTCATGGAAGCAAAGATTCTCTGCCTTGCCGAAATGGTGTTGGATTTATCCAAAGTCGTGCAATGTGTATTGGAGAGAACTCGTCCGGGGTGTGGTGGTGCGAGTGACGGCGGCGTGAGACTTTGCGGCCTGTTGAGTTGCTGCAAATCGAAGAAGCAAGCTAAAAAAGCATAAACTTGTGTGTTTTTTCTGATTGAAATGAAAATAAAGAATAAAATGAAAAGAAAAGAAATTATCTTGTTGTGTTTTTATTTCTATAATACAAGCTACATAACTTTTTTTTCGTTTGTTTGTTTACAAACAGTCACGTGTCACGTGGTGTTGTTTACAAACAAGAGAGCCACGTGGTGTTGTTTACAAACAAACCCTAAGTAGGTCACGTTACCCTAGTTACCAGAATGCCGGCTTCTGATTGGCTGAGCCGAAGTAGGTCACGTGACGTAAGTAGGTCACGTTACCATGGTTACCAGAATGCCGGCCTCTGATTGGCTGAGAGCTTCTAAGTAGGTCAGTAGGTCACCCAGAATGCTGGCTTCTGATTGGCTGAGAGCCCTAAGTAGGTCACGTTACCATGGCAACGGGTCACGTGACCAAATGGAGGCCTCTGATTGGCTGCATATCGATTGAGTAATAAACAGTACTTAACTATAGTCCCGTTCCGATACATACTATACTACTTCTCTGTATTTTACACAAACATTTATTGGTTAATTCAATGCTGAATATCCTATTGGACATAAAAAGTGCCTGGGCACCTGAAAACTAATTTTTAGGGCATTTTAGTAGATAACGGTTTAATGCACTTCTAAAATCATAATTTTTCAGGCTTTTCTACTATGGAAAAAAATGAAACAGGGTGGATGCATTTATTGGGAGGAAGGCACTAATTATATTGAATACTTTGATCTATATTGTTTGGACCAGATGCATAATATGTGGTTTATAGGGTGCACCTCATGGTTTTAAATATGAATACTACCCCTGAATATAAGGAAAACCAGTAGCTGTAATATGCATTAATATAAGTCATCAAGAACCTACATAATGAGGGCAGGAGAATGTAGCAACTAAAATTTCCCGTAGTCACTAGTTTTCTCTGAAGACAGATTTTTACACAAATCTTTTTACAATTGGTTTATAAGGCATGAGTCTGACAAAATCAGACAGTGAGCCAAGGAGATCATTTCAAGCAATGCTGGCATTGTAGGGATGAATGGAAGAGGATTCTTACTATCCGGATGAGCTGAAAGTGCTTTCTGTAGTCCACAAAGCTGTAACCATAATGGCAGTTGTTTTCTGATCTCTTCTCTGATATTTGTTGATAGTTTTTGGATTGCAATGTATGTGTTCAATTTGCACATTTTCTACATTTCACATGATTATATTCTAAACAATGTGTTCACAACACATGTTTCTCCCTCCCCCCATCTTATACTTAGGTTCAATTGTTTCATTTGATAACAGGTACATTTTAAAAGGTTGTTATGCAGTGGAGAGATTAAGGATTGGAATATAAGCCATAATAATTCATGAAGTGGCTGGATTCCAGGGAAGAGAAGATTGCTTCGTTTTACAGTTATTAACCACACTACCCCTACATCCAAAGTCATCAGAGCAATGCTGAATGTGCTAATGATTTAATAATAATAATGCTGTTGACTGCATAGTTTTCTGCTAAGATACATTCTCTAGTTTGACTACAGACCACCAATTTCATATTGGCATAGGTAATATCTAATGATTAGAAAATGATGAAAGATGTTGCCTGAAAAGGGCGAGAACCATCAATCTTTTAATATGAAGGTATTAATTCTACCACTGTGCTATGCAGTCTGTGGTGGTAGTCCCCATTTTAAAGTCATGCATGACTAGCCCTCAGTATATTTCTATTACAGTTTTTTTTTCAAATGGGTCTAAATCTTAGAAATATTGGTAGGACCATAATGAGTTAGATTCTGTAGATAGAGAACATTAAAGCCTATACTCTGAGAGAGTTACATAGAAATCTAGCTACGTCAACACTAATTTATGTAGATATGTGGCAAGACACTATATAATCCTATCACATAAGATATCACATTCATACATCATGTCAAACTTTTGGGAGTGTAGGTTTGAAATGATAAAGAGTATTCAGGTATTATGAGGGGCATAATGCATTGAATTTAAAGGGCTTTGCATCCCTTAAGGAATAGGGATGTACCACATCCAACAAAGGCAGATTATAACTTGGATGCAGATACTACACTGTGTGCTCAGAAACATGCTCCATATCAGAAAGTACAATAGCTAAAACAACATCCAAATACAAAGAAAGTAGATTTTATAGATTGATTTCACAAAAGCTTTTTTTGATATTATGTCACTGTTTTAGAAAGAGACATGCAAGACATAAGATAAAATTATAATCAGGGACAATTTATGTTTAGCCTACCCATTTTAAGCAGCTATGGACCCAATTAGTTCTGAATTATCATTATGCAAGGTTTAGAGCACTTCATCCTACCGACAGAAGACAACAATCAATGGCTTATTGCATTGGCATTACACTGACTAACTCAATTTACTGGTTCCTCTTCTCAATGATGTGCTATTCCTACTGCCAACTGTGAGACAAAGGCATTGCCTTTCTGATATTTTGTAGAACTGAGAAGATATCTAATTTTGGTCAATGCATTAATTCTGCAATAGGATACAAAGACCCTATAATCCAATCCCAGGTTTTGGAATGCTATGAATATAGCACCATTGACAAAAGTAGCCAATAGGAGCCAAAGACATGCTTTGATTGATGGGTAAAGCAATTGTGTATACAGTTGTTATATAATAACATCTTTATAAGTCAATCAATTACAATCAGTTAATGATTAAGTTGAAATAGTCATACATAGAATCATTAGTTATGGAAATAATCATGAAGTGGTAACAAGTTTACAGCAAGTTTGAATCACCCTGTGTTATCCTGCACTACCACAGTCAAATGCTGCACCTTTATCAATGTGGTTGCTGTAATTGATGTGGTCATCTCTAGGATGAGTAATACTGTTAGAAAATATGATGTCGTCCTGTCTTTCTATGACTATACAGAACATCAAGTAATAAATGACTAATGTGATATATATATATTCTGCAGAACATGTATTCTTTCATAAGAAACTTGCAGAATGTCACAGGAGTGTTTGTTTTAGAACATGGCAGAGCTACAAGACCATGAAAGCTAAATGTGAGATCATCCAACTGTGAAATTGTCATTTTTATTTGAGCGGTTTTAAAAGAAACATTAAAGTTAATTCATTTCTCAGGAGTATTTTTTTCAAGAATTAAAACAAATGTTATGAAGATGGATCCAGTTACAGCATTTCCTATTTCCAATTGTTTCTTGTCTCTTTCTTTCACAAGCAGATGTTTTGTAATTTAATGAAACAATACACGGAGCTATTGTCTTCTAGGTGATTTAAAAGAGAATGTGATTTAACTTGAATGAATGATGCAATATGGCATGAACGTCCCTTGATGTAGGCTTTATGTGATTAGGAAAAATAATAAGCCAAATGTATACTCAAGGTAGAGCTTTGCTTAAATTGTCCCCACAACAGCGATAACAAACCATGTACTGATTCCTGTGTACATTCTTAGTCTGATATGGGCTGTATGATAAGTGTGTTACAAATACATTCTTTATTCATTAAAGATTATCAGTTTGATAATATGCAAATTTCTAAATTGATTTGGTAGGACAGTGAGGATACTAAATACTAATAGGCTTGGTGAGCAAGTTGGTTAATCACAATATCTAGTTACTACTTCTACTACAATCTTGAACAGTTAGGGGGATTGGTGATGATATATGGAAATAGCACTCACATTTCTCCTTTATCTGTAAGCATTTGTTACCCTCCCAAATTGACCTTTTGCATTGTCCCTTTTTTAAGACTTCGAGAACAGCACTAGGTTATCAGCATTCAGTGAGCCTGGTTGATAGCATTAACTCTTTATGGACTTCATAGAATATTACGCTGCATGCCTGGTGAGTTATTCATCAGGACTGCATTCGTGCATCTTTCCAACCATGTGGAGTATAGCATACCCACATAATCTTCATGATGTATGCATGTAGCGCTGTTGAGTTGAATGTCGTGCCTGCTTTATGAGGACTTAGGGATCCATGTATTAAAGCAATACACTGCCCTTTGAATTGTTGAAGGGCCCCAGCCTAGAACACTCCTCCGCCCTCCTACCCTAAGACTGACCCCTGAAACAGCGGTATTTTGTAAATCGTATATAATCCCTTTAGAAGACGCTGGTATCATGAAAAGGGAATTCTTTTTACATGTCAGGACCTGTGAGTCAAAGTAAAGAATGATATTGACCAATACACGATTTGATAAAGTTTAAAGGAATTCCAATTGTCACTGCGAAATGTCTTAGGCAGAAAGTGCATACTTTCTTCGCACATTGGCTGCTTCCTCAAAAACACATGATTATTATTAAATGCCCAGTATCCAGTACAGCATGTCAACAAGAATGTCCTCAAATTATTATTGAAAACCAAGTTTAACAGCTTTCACAGAGGGAGCTCGGACATATTTGTCATCATCTTGGTTACCACGCTGCTGCGTTCATAACATGAGACCCTGTACAACACGTGACACAAATTGAGGCTTTGGATTGGCTCCTGAAAGATTGATGGGTGACATGCAGTGGACAATGGATACCGGTGTCCACTCTCCCAAGAGGCTCCCGGGTAACAAAAGCGGCAGGGTATCTTATCACGTGACACATTCCACGCGATGAAGGGGTCCGATGCAAAGAACCATGGTGCACTGGGGACATCCAATTTGGACATTGTGTAGATGGCGGTGGGGCTGGCTGGGTCAAGATGCATTGTTAGTTGGTTGTGTTATTGTCAGTTTGTGGTGCTCAGAGCCTGTAGAATGCTCTGGCACCACATGAATCAGCTTTTATTTAGAGAAGTTAGTGGCAGTTATTTAGCTGGTGCCAGATGCCGTCTCTGCTTGTGTTCAGTCTTTATTAAATGCTCTCAGCATGCAATACCCCCCCCCCCCCCGCTGGCAAGGAGATGACGTTTAAAGATAGAAAGGCACCACAAAATGGGGATAGAAATAACTCGTCAGCAAGGTGGAATTCACACTATTTCAAGTTTTTTCACCATTGTTCCAGGGGAATGTAACTCTTCTAGGTGTATTTCAATAAATGTTGTTTATATAAATGGGACGGCATGGTTTAGAAAGCCTGTGGAGATTACAAACCCCATATTGCATCCTATGATGGCTATGAGGCAGCTTGATAAATCACCCTGTGAATAAGTACCATCCTGCTCATCACATAGCAGTTAAAAGTGTATGACAAACACATGATGCACTGAAGCTCGGTCATCTCAAATAATTTACATGGGTACATATATAAAGATAGACATATACATAACTTCTATAGACAATTGGATGAGATGGTTGGTAATAAAAATATTCTTAGATTTTACAATCTTCCCGGAATATCAGGCTATTTAAGTACACCAATTTATAACGAATAAATAAGTAAATTCTAATTGGAATTTTTACACAATTCTTTTAGTTTTGGAAAGCTGAATTCCTACACTATCTGAGTATTTTGGTGCATCTATTTGATGCATCTAATCTGAATTCCGTAAATGTTGGTATGTTAATTTGGGGTCATCGATGACAGTCCTATGCCATGGAAACATGATTTTCATTCCAAATAAAGAAAAAATGAAGAAGCCCACTGACAAAAATGATTCACTAGGATTTCTATGGTCAAAACAGAATAACATTATCATTTCTAGATCAAAATCTATGGCCAATAGGATGAAAATGTGTGATAATTTTCTAATTATGCTAATTAAAAAGAGATATCTTGGAAAACTATAAGAGCTTATTTGGGTTTTGGATAGGGCAATCCCCACCCATATTCGAAAAAATATTCTTTAAAGTTGATATTTTCGTTGGATACCCCTTTTCCCTTGCCTGTACACATATGCATACATTTTGCTTGAAGTTGATCAACATAGATTGACCAGGATCATCAATATTACGAGGTATGATCATCTCTAAAAATCAAAATACCTTCAATTCTTAACAGTGGGTGCGGTTTGCCTAAAGTTAGTGGAATCCCATGATTATTGTGATGTTGATGTATCGCTCATGAAAAAATTATAATTGTCTCTGCAAATTTGAATCTATTTTCTCTAAATTCATCACGTTATACCGAGATGAGATTCGACATTTTTCAATATGATTTTAGCAATGTTTAAAGCAGAAATCATAAAAAATGTCATTGTTTTTGGATAATAAATGGTTATGCCCAGCCTTTCATGTTGAAGGATGGTGACAAAAGGTGATAAAATAGACTTAGCCTTTTGTTACCCTCTTTCTCAAATTCATGCTATTATGTGATGCATAATCACATAAATATCGGCTGCCATTACATCACAGCCATGGGTACAGAAAGTAACACAGTTTTTTTCACATTTTCCTACATCTAATATGATAGTTTACAAAGCTAGAATTTGCAGCTTATCTTTATCTAATATATAACTTGTGGGGTCTTTACACTACAAATCAGTCTTTAGACTACAAATTGATACCAATTTGTTGCATAACAACACACCACTGGTCTTTACACTACAAATGTGTCTTTAAAGCACAAATGTCTTTAGGCTACAAATGTCTTTAGGCTACAAATGTCTTTACGCTACAAATGTCTTTACGCTACAAATGTCTTTAGACCACAAATGTCTTTACGCTACAAAATGTATTTAGGCTACAAACTGGGCTTAAAAATCGGTCAGTCTTTACGCAACAAATCTATTATAGTGGTCTCAGGAACCAAACTGGGCTGAAAAATCAGTCAGTCTTTATGCAACAAATCTTATTTAGTGGTCTCAGGACCAAACTGGGCTAAAAAATCTGTCAGTCTTTACGCAACAAACCCTATATAGTGTTCTATGTAGCCGATTTTTCATCCCAGTTTGGTACCATAGACCACTATATAGGATTTGTAGCATAAAGACTGGCTGATCTTTAAGTGAAGTTTGGCTACATAGAACAGTAAATAGGGTTTGTTGCGTAAAGACTGAAAGATTTTTAAGCCCAGTTTGGTTCCTAAGACCACTATATAGGATTTGTTGCGTAAAGACTGACCGATTTTTAAGCCCAGTTTTGTACCCTAGACCACTAAATAGCGTTTGTTGCCTAAAGACTGAGACCACTATATAGGAGTGAAGTTCAGTAAGTGTGTTGAAGGATCACTGGACCTGGTGCTAAATGTTAATGTATGAATACTGATGCTGTGTTTCCGCAACAGTACCTGCATAATAAATGGGAGCAGAAATTTGGCTTGATAAAGACAGGCATTAGCCACATTCCGCACCTGCTCACAGAGCAGTAGTAATGCATAGGGGACATTCCAAGGCAGTCACAGACTTTACCTCCACCGTGATAAATGATAACCATCAATATTGCAATGCTAGGATGCTAAAGATACCATCGTTACATACCAGGAGTGCTACTAGTAAAACTAGTTGCTGTATGTATCACAGTAGCAGTATGTCTTTTCATCAAATAATGTTTTATCATCAAATCATTTGACCATTTATGTGAGATGTTTGATAAGTTGCAACACAAAATGATGCAATACACCAGATGAGATGGGTCAGCAGTTAGCTAGAGTGTATGGTGGGCGGGTTGATAGAAGTGGTCAGGCATTAATCAGAATTCAGACATAGGAATCTTTCCTCTGAACCAACACAGACCATATTGAATTGCATATGGATGTGAGGGCTAGACCCCTTGTGCTGTAAATATGGAGCAATTCATATCACAGATTGTAAGACTGAACACCCCTTGATACACCATGGTGGGAAGTGAGAGGTGTGTACAGCTCAACAGAAGATAATAACACAGGGAGAGCAACTGTGTAAAAAAACTCTGTAGTGGATGACCACAGCCGTACGTATTACAGATATCATTGAAAATTGCCAGGACTGCACATCACATCAGCCATGCCGTGCCTTGGAAGGAGTCTAGAGAGGACACAAAAGCCATGCTGATGCTTTTAATTAACCTCACCATGTGCACCCGGAGCAGACCCAGGTGCCATCCATACAGGCGACTGTACATATCATAGCCACCCAGAGCGTACCATCAGTAAGAGTAATTTTCTGTGCTCTCTGCCATTCACAGAGTATACTTCTACTAGCTGAAGGTAGCACAGTAAAGGATACAGTAAGGATAGGATTTCATGTGCATGCAGAGATGTATCTTAAGGCCCAAAAAAATGAGGTGTGTTTCAGGTTACATAGTCTGAAAATCTAGGTAGGGAAGGTCGGATTTTTTTTTTTCAATTTTTTTTTTTACTTTGGACTGAAAAGTACCAAAAATTGACTTGCAAACTTCAGCTCCGACTTGCTGACAACGGTGTCGACTCGTAGACTATGAAATTGATCCTGAAATAGGCCCAAAATTACTTAAAAAATTAATATTTTTTTCAATATTGGATAAAAGTTTCTCGCTGACTAGGACATTGACTCGTAGACTCGTAGACTCGTATCAAATTGACCCTGAAATAGCCCTGAAATCACATAAAAAAATATTTTTTTTCAAAATTGGATAAGGATTTGTAGGGTCGGCCCTATTTTGCTAGGTAGGGTCGGGTAACCTGAAACACACCTTTTTTTTAAATTTGGCCTTATGCATTAGAATTCCATGCACAAGGTACCATAATTTTTATCCTTTTTACTGTAATCCATCAATTCAGTAGTGCACTTTACCTATCAGATCTCTCCTACCTAGAATTTAGATAGTGTGTGTACTGATTAAAATTGCTGAAACTTTGATGGCTACTGTACAGTAGTGCTACAGGTTTTGATTTCAATTGAACATGTTCAATTGAAATCAAAACCTGTAGCACTAGATAGTGCTGACGTGGAATCTATACTTCTAATACCAAATCGGGATTTATCTTGATCTCCATGCATCGTATAATCATCAAAATGAAGGCAAGCAAAATTTGTATAAAAGGAAAACAGAGCAGTGCTGTTTGAGGGATGGGTTTTCAAATTATGAGAAATTGATGCAAGGCTATCCGAGGCCTTTTTTTATCTACTTAAACCTAGCTCAGAGGTTAAAAACAAGGATGTGTCAGCTATTGATGTTAATATGGAATATTTAAAGCCATAATCTATAACATGTAGACCACCAGTTGTTATTATATGTTAGTCTAGTTACAGTTTTGCCTCAAAAACCTTGTGAGAAAAAAAGAGAAATCAGTGATAACTTATGAAGAAAGGCATGTCATGGCAATATACTGGGATAGGTACAAAATGTAGTTTTATACCCAATAGATTTATCCATGAATCTCTAAAATCAGGAAAAGTCCTTTTGATGTATAGATGCCGCCCTTGTGTGAAACTCAGTTCAGGTCAGTGTCAGTAATGGTCGGGTCATACTACATTATTAGGGCAGATGTCTGAAAAAGATGAAGTGTTGTTGAAATCACTGTTTTCAGTCTTTGTGAAAGCTTGAAATTAATCAGGCTTGGGCTTAATAAGGATTATGAATGTTATTCAATATCTGCAGGTGGAGGGCAAAATAATGGAGCCAAAAGAATAAATTTCAGTTCATGGGGAGCAAGGTAAAACAGCAAAGTATCAGGTTCAACATTATTAAAAGTAATAAAAATTATCCCATTACTATCCCAACATTACATCAATGGAATACTCGAGTCCCTAGTATATAGACACTGGCTCGTACTGAAGAGAGGCTGCCACTGGGTTACGATCGAATGTAACATTTTGAGTAATATATTTTTATACCAGAATGGTGATAGCATCAGTATCGGGCTGAAGGAATCTTGCTGTCATTATCGGGATACATGTATGGATTTATAATCCATTCAACTGTTCTTATCTGGGTGAAAGGCTGCTCTCTTTAGTCTTGAGGGCTATATTGTGTGTTTAGACACACACAGTATATTTTTAAGTTACTAACAGTATGCATGATACGATATACCGAGTGGTCTCCGCTACTTGATGGCCAAAACTGGCCTGCAAATAGTAGAGCTAGATTGTATTCAATTTCAAAATGAGGTAAATTCCCGGATCAGACTACTGTTGAGGGAGGAGCATAGCCATAAGTTTTTGTCTACATATTCAGACTAGGCCACAGGGAGCACCAATTCCAGGAAGTTCCTGAATATTAACACTACACAAACACACCCTTCATTATCATGCCCGGCAGACATTGTCGAGATTTTCCAAAAGCACTACACCCAACAGACAGAAGACTAGATTGTTAATTAGATTAGAATTAGTTTTACAATATCAATTCACTTGTTCCTTCACGCCGTGAAAACGGTGCTCATTCTGCTGAATGTCAGCCAGCCTCAGCGTCTCTTTGAGAATTCCCAGAACTTTGGAAATCCCTAGTTCTGCTGACACTGTAGAAAAAGAATGCTTTCCTAACTCACAAAATTCCCCAACAACTCAAAAGCTAGTTCCCAGAGTGATAAACCAAAATCTTGCATTCATTTTAAATTCCAGCTGTGCAAGCTCTATCTTTGAATTTAAGTAAATTGAATATGCTTAATGGAACACTTTAGCACACAATCCCAGTGAATCCCACTTGAAGCTATTTAAATGCTGCTATGACCTTTCCGTTGCATTTACATGATCGTGATACTGGAATCAAAGCTGCTTAAACTGTTCCATCAGGGCATTTTAGACTCCAAGAACCTCATTCCATATTGAACAGCTAAGAACTGATCTGGTTAATTTGTAAGCTGTTTCTAAATACATTCACTCTCTTAATACAGTTGCATTTGCTAAAGATATTTCTTACTTTATTTAAGTTTCTGTATTAATTGCTCATTTACAGAGGTATGGTACACCCTTTAAGGGGCGGGGTTTATTATAATCTTTCCGGTGTAAACCTTCAGTTAAATTTTCTCACGAACTTGGAAAAGTTCTGCTGAATGACTTTTGATAGACTTGGTAGTTGCTAATTGATAAGAGTGTCATGCACTAGAGTTTGATAGGGGTTATGTAACGTGATCCAATTGCAGCTTTCTGCAATCCTTGATTTGTAAATGTGGCAGCTTTTAAGGGCACTGCTGCTTAAGCTGACCAAAGATGAAGTTTTCAAATTTGATGCATTTCTGGCAGGATCAGGATTCTGTACCGTTACCATAACTCATCTTGGTTTATTAACCCAACCTAAGTTCGCAATAGGTCTACTTCTCAACCCTTTGGGAGATTATGCACACACTAACGCCAGGTAAGAAGGATCCAAAAGAACTTTTCCCTGATCAACTGGATATAATGTGTTTTACCTTACAGTGAGATATCAACGTGGTATAAACCCCTACTTTAAAGGGGATTATAGCATAATTCAGTTAAGGGCCGCTATTGCTGCTACGCTGGTAGTGCATTGATGCACTACCAGCGTAACACCAATAGCACCCCCTATCAACACCAAAACGTGATCCCCAATTCTGCACTAGCGAGTTGCAGTGATTCTACCTTGTGAGACCTATAACTGAAGCTAGTTCTTTGCATGTCCAAAATAGCCAGTTCCATGGGTATCACTTTTTGAATGGGTAATAGTTAAGTAGTTATTATGTCAACTGTTCAGATTGGCGGAATGGTTAGGACACTGGCCATTCACTACAAATGTCCTGAGTTCGAATCCATGCCAACATTGCATGGTAAGTTTTTTTTTCTAGTTGGTGGAGAATAATAATAGTATCTTAGATTACCCCATAACATTGTAAATTGTGTAAAGGAAATTTACAACTGAATTGTATACATTGTGCTATCATGATTTTTGACCAACCAAAAAAAGCATTTTCAAATTGTGTGTGAACCAAATAACCTAGGTAAGGATTCAAAGTCTGGACCTTTTGTATTCAATTGCAAGTATCCTAACCACTCCCCCAATCTGTATATGATATAAGGACCCACAATAGAAGGCTATAACTGAAAGGTTTATGGCCCCTAAAACTCCAAATTTTGGACATGACAGGAACCAGTTTCAGCTAACCAGCTGGCTGCTATAGTTAGCAGAGAAAAGAGGACCGGTACCAGACAATATGGCGCTGTACAGTGATCATCATGCTAATGCGGAATTGATATAGAATGAAGTACCACAGAAAGCTCTACAATCAAGCTAAGACTAATGCACATAATCTAAAATAAGGACCAGTATACTTGGTCTAGGCTAAGGGTTTCATCACAAACCTCCATGATGGGCACAGCATAACCTGGTGTCACTGCTTATATCATAAACTGTCCCTTAGATAGTGATTATAAGATCTAGGTACCATATCGATTTTGTTCATATAGAATGAAATAACTTCTGTGGTTTGGGTGAGCCAAGATTCACATTGGCTGCACCCAGGGGTGGCTTTAATGTTCATATGCAGGACTTTTCTCATGGACCTGCAAGAAAATCCATCTCTACCCTCGATCCATATACATACCCCGCATCCCATTGCTTTCATAGCCCAACATGGCAGCATCTTTACCTGAGAGCTCTGTGAAGCCATAACCTTTGGTAGATGGGGCACTTAGTGTGAAGTAATATGTAATAGGTTTGCTCCCTTACAACCACACCACATCCCAAATACATTCTCAACAAGGATGAACTTGTCATGAGATGGGACTACATGGTTTTCTCATTGAAATTGAGCTATTTTAACAAACACTAGTACAAACTATATGTAAAATGGAGCTCAATTACTCAATATAAGTATTATTTGTATCTAAGCTGATGTACCAAATCACTCTCACATATTACCAATGATAATACATGACATGCTTAATCATCTTTCACACCTTCCTTGGAACGTATGATGTTTAACCCTTACGTGCCCAGAACTTCAAACATAGATAATTGAGGGATAGGCAGATTCACAATGAGGGATAAGTAGGCTGGGTGATAGGGAAATTGAGGATAGGTACAAATTAGAGTGGGCATGGTGAGGAATGTCATTATACATTTACTTAATACTTTGCATCATCAAACCTCAATTTTGAGTAGTTCTGGTCAGGTTTTGAGAATCAAGGACACAAAAGAACAACATAAACCCCCTATTCTCCATAGTTCTCAATGATGAGCACACACAGTCGCCCACTTTCATGGGGGGGGGGGTAGATGGGGGCAGAGGGGGGGGGGGAGCTTGCCACACTTTAACCATAGGCGAGGCTCTGAGTTGGACCTCCTACCATATATGCTTCTTGATTCCAGTCCTGTTACTGTAGGATCTTTAGATCTAGAGATTCCAGTATCAACCCCCTCTCCCAGAACCCAATTCATTCCCTGATCCCAACTCGTTTTCTTCTTTACCGCTAAGAATATGAACATCTGGCATATATCATTGTAGGTTCCGAACAGGCTTTGTTTGAGGTACATTCTTCTGTTAAATCACATAGATTAATTGAATTATATAATTATGTCTGTGGTTAATTGGTATATAAGAGTGTCTGTAATTCACAAGGATGACATAAGCCTCAATAAACTTTGCAGCACATTTCCCAGAGTTATATATGTATAGAGTGTGTTTCCTGGTTATGCATGTTTGTACAGGTTAGATTAAACAATGTTGCACCATGTGTAAATGTCATTAACCTGTTAACAGCCGCTAGCGCATTGGTGCACTATTAATGCACTAGCTTGAGAAGGGCTGATTGTAGGGGCAGCGCCATGGCTAGAGGCCTGGCACATCACAGGTTAATAGTTCAAGGGTTGCAAAGTACATCAATGACGTAGGTCCGTTGCTCGTCATGATACCCTCTGGGTATATCTAAAGATAGGCCTATTACAGCAGTGAGTGCCTTAGAAGTCCAGAACATGCACAGTTACCACACATCAATGTAAGCTGCAAACGGCCATTGTTTGAGGGAGACTCTCATGTTCAATGTTAGTGCACCTGGTTCATCCTAGAAAGAAAACTTAATAGAGAACCGTGTTGGCATCTATCCCCTAGTTTTGTCTTGATTATGTGGGTTTTCTAAGATGAGGTTACATAATAGTGACCTTACATTGATAACCCTAAGTGTTGCAATAGATAGGCCTTGGAGCATAGTCAGACTACCGTCAACATCATTCTAAACGTAGTCTAATGTGAACTAGATCTTTGACAAACAGTTGGACACATTAGCTCTGATAGCTTAACAAAGACAATGTATTGATTTCAGAATCTGTTTATTGGACAGTACAATCACACTGGTTCTCATTGAGCACTCAGTCCATGGTCCCCTCAGCTGAATTACATCTCTGTGCACAGGATCACATACTACACTAGGCTATATGTAGCATAACCACAGAGGAATTGGCAATATAATTTGTTGTTGTAGCTTTTAGTTGTATCAATGCGCCATGTTATTGGGATGACAAATCCGTTTTAATTATGTGCCTAGCATTTCTAGAACCGATATAATCCGAGAATATTCATCGAAAAAAGGGTGGCCTCAATTAGAGAAGTGTCCTATTCCGCATTAGCGAGATACAGTGACTCCACCTTTTGGACCACTGGTAACAATCATAACCCTTTGCTCTGCAAGGACCAGCTCAGCCAAATCTCGTGGCCGAGATTAGGGTACAGGCAGGGTGCAGGTATTGTGAATAGGTTGTACCTGGACACTCCTAATGTCACCTGTGTCCAGTATAGTGTAGTGGTTAGCACTGTGGACTCATAATGCTGGGAGCCCAAGTTCAAATCCCTACCAGACCAAAAAACACTATGTCCTTTAAATACATATTTCTTAATTTTCTTTAGTATTGTGAATAATGTATTCTGTTTCCAAAATTGCTATACTTATGAACTTGATTACCAGGCATTGCCTGGAAGAGATTTGAACTCAGGTACTCTGCATCATGAGTCCACACTGCTAAGCCATGAACTTACATTGACCATGTATCGGTGGAAAGCTACGTTTCCATAGGTGCACAGTAGATATTTTGAACAGTTGATGAAATTTCAATGAATTCCCAATAATTTCTCTGGTTTGAAGCAGCGGCTCTTAAAGTGGGGCAAAACAAACAACAGTTAAATGTATCCTCTAATTGACTTATGGGTTTTCACAGCGTAATACTGTACATGAATAGATACATGAAATTCCCAGTGGTCCTGTAACCAAAATTTTGGCCCGTGCGTTGTAGCCATAACAGTGGCAATAGCCATCCAACTGAAAATAGCCCCCGCCCCCATTGGCGACACTACTGGATGGTAAGTGTAGGTCCGGAATACATGTGTAGGGGTTTTTCTACAAAATAGTAACTATATACCTTCATACAGCGAGTTTGAGACCTGTTAAAGGTGAATATTATTGCATAACGAATAAAGAAAATGTAAAGTTTAGTTGTTAACATATTTGTATACAAGGTTATCAATTACACAGGTTATCAATTACACTATTTACATATTTGGTAGTACCACATATTTGCAATAATTGGATTAAGTGACTGGAGAATTTTTTTTAATACTTTTTAATATTATAGTTTTGGCTTGGATTGCAAAAAGACTAATTCATGTTTTAATAAACCTAAAGTAGCTACTTCGTGGCTATGGTCGTCTTGCTATCACTTTGAAAGTACTTTTATATCCTCCTGAGTCTTTGTACTGGTTTCACAAGGAGGAAACACTCATTTATATCTGAGAGTGTGAGTATGTAGCAGGCTCACCTACAACCACGCAGACATAATTATGAGGAATAGGCTAAATAGCATTCTGCAGGTGTGTACTTGTTAGCATGCTGTACTAGGTAAGGTGTCTGGGAGCATATTCCTTCTCATATTCACCCAATATCATTATGTCTGCTGTTATATCTGTATAGACACGCAAATCAAGTGTATTCCATTAGAAGGGCTACAGTATTTAATTAACATAATTATTAGCCAAGTAGATTAGTTTCAGGCATGTGTTCTCTTTGAGATTGTCTCACAATGCCACTGAGCGAGGATGGCCTGGTGAGAACTACGTGGGGGTCTTCACTATCTTAGCACAAGATGTAAGGTTGTGTAGGCTGTGAGTAGCCTGCCACAAAGTAGGGTGCTAGGAAATCATGGGTGAAAGCTGGGTGAGGAGCTCTAATGATACAATGTATTCAAAGCGGTAGATTGGATGGATGCTGGGTCTAGATCAGAGACACAGATTCTATCCCAAAGTGTGGGTTGGGTGACAAAGGTTTGGCCCTTCAGGGGAACTGGGATGGCTTCCTGTAGGTTCAGGGCTGACAATATCCAGCACATTGAGCAGACCTGGACAAGAAGGACCGACCATATCTTATATTGAGTAGACTTGCCAAATCTGTGCCTAAATCCAGAAAAGGGAAATATGGTTGACAGTGGATATAACAAAGACCATTAGTTACGATTGTTGGCCAACAAATAATTGACTTTAGGTGTAATGAGGATCGACATTTCAAATTATTCATGAAGCTACATTAGAAAGAACAAACACTGACTGCTAAGCAGCTCAGTGGGAAACGAAATGAAAACGGTAAAACTAGTCACACTGCAGAGAGATGTTGATTAACTTATTACTGTAAAATATATCTTCAGAAATCCGTACAAAGCTAAAGATCAATAGCGTTTCCTCTCTCACATCAATGCTTGACTAAATAGACAGCATGTCTCTACTCAAAATTAATACATTATGCTTGTTTGACACCAACAATAACAGACCTGTATTTGTCCATTTGTATTCTTAGGAATTTAGGGAAACTTATTTTTTTGAATGTTTCTTCAATTTGCAAATATCCTCAACAAATGAAATAACCCTGGCTACAGTGGCCCAGAAGGGCCAAATAGATAGAAAAGTGCAAAGTGCAAAGTGAAAATCAAAAAGTGAAAAGTGCAAATCAAAAAGTGAAAAGTGCAAATCAAAAAGTGAAAAGTGCAAACAAAAAGTGAAAAGTGCAAACCTAAAAGTGAAAAGTGGAAATCAAAAAGTGAAAAGTGCAAATCAAAAAGTGAAAACCAAAAAGTAAAAAGTGGTTTGAGGTTTGAGGTTTGAGGTTTCCACTTTCAGTGTCACGCTGTCAATCTGTCAACAGGTTGTGACAGGTATCTTTTAGCATTGGGTCAGAATTTCCAAAAATGTGATTTTCGGGAAATTGGCAGAAATGGCGAGAAAAAAAGTCAGAAACGAAAAAAGTCAATTTTTTCTGGAAAATGTCCAATTGGGCGAGAAAAATGGTCAGAATTTCAAAAAATGTGATTTTCGGGAAATTGGCAGAATTTATGGCAAGAAAAATAGGTCAGAAATTAAAAAAGTATATTTTTTCAGGGAAAATTTCCAATTGGGCGAGAAAAATGGTCAGAATTGCCAAAAATGTGATATTCGGGAAATTGGCAGAAATGGCTTGATAAAAAGGTCAGAAATGAAAAAAGTCTATATTTTCCGGGAAATTTTCTAAAATTTGGATTTATCACAACCTACCTGGCTTAAACCGTGGTTATGATAAACATTCTTCTTCTAGACCAGTAGAGAGTTACATTGGATTACCAATTTAGCTCAAGCTAAATCAAAGAGGACCCAGTACACCATCACAGTGGTACAGTAGCTCCTATAATCCTTCAGTGCTCTTCTGGACCAAATTTCTCATGAGTAATTAGATATAGGCAGCTTTTAATTACCTCAGCAGGGATTTCAATATTCACTCTGCCCATATCTGTATTCACCACAGTGCCTCATGTCTGGCACAATCATCCATATCTAATCCAACCCCATAACAGACAATTACAGAGAACTCATTCAAGGTTCTTGGTGATGGTCCTCTTTGTTATTATGAGGATACTTTGCTATAATATAAAGAAGTATCCTCACAATAACATACTTATTAGTTCTTACCATAGTCAACATTAAAAAATTAATCAAAATTGATTTAATTTAATATTTTCCAACTTTTTATCATAGGAGGGGGTGGCGAAGGGGGTTTCACTCCTCAAATTTTAAAACGAAAGTGATATTTTTGTTCCCAATGATGAGTACCATATTTCAGGATGTGCCCCCCCAACAATTTTGTGTCAACTCCCCCCCCCCCAGTAATAGAAGCATAGAAATATGTAGCAGTGACTATCTGTGTCGGTGTAACAGGCAACTTATTTGGCACATCCCCTTGGATGCAAAAAAGTTATATAAAGAAGGTTAGCTTCATTCTGCTTATTGTTTGTATCGGTATTAAGTTACATTAGAGAACCGCTCTAAAACAATGACCAAGCCATGGAGTCCAAGCTCATGATGGGTTCATGTTTTAAGACCAGACTGAGGTAGAAATCGCCAATAGAGCAAAAATGAATTATTCTGGCCACATTGATAAACCCTAAAGACATGAGACCTGTGTTAACTGTGAATTGCTCTACTAGGGCATATGGCCACCCAGAGTTCTTATAGGTAAAGGGATGGCTGTGTTTGGTTGTGAAAGTAATGGGACCCTGTGTTTGTCTAATAAATGTGTGTGTATGGATCTGGGCCAAAGCTTGTTATGGATTTTTTGGCAGGCAAATGAGGGAAGACATTGGAGAGACCGATATGACTTGTGTCTTACATAGGAGCCTGGGTCTGCACAAATGGATTTGTAAGACATATTCTATCCTGTAAGAACAATATTGATTTGAAACCTACACCCCATAATCACTCTCTGTGGGACAATTTATGATATAAGAAGTGACACCCTGATAACCAGAGTGTCAGAGGAACCCTGAAGCCTACCCAAGGAGGGCTATATAGAGACAAGGGGTAAAACAAGAAGATTGCAGCCCAAGGAATCGATACACTGTTGTATCATTTATGCTTCAGTACTGAACTTCATTTGGAATATGCTTATTTGGTTAAGGTGGGTCGCTACCCTTTGATCAAAGTAAACAGAATCTCTCAATTTTTTTCCTACATGCAGTCTAGATCATATAGAATGGGAAAATGAAAAGAAAATGGGGGGTCCCGAGCTACTTTTTGAATTACAGAATTTTGAAAGATTTAAGTATTTTCACACAAAAATTGAAAAAATTTGAAAACTTCTGTGATTTTTTATCATATCAACAATTATGCAAAGAATTGTAAAACTTCACATGTGAAGCGCCTATATGTTCTACTTTACTGTAAAAAGAATTTTACAGTTGTATGCAATGGCATTCTGGGTAAAGAAATGATGTTTCCGGAAAGAATAGGAACAAATTTTCATTATTTGTAGCTTTAGTAGCTAAAAATAGTATTCGAAGTTAACAGAATTCTTTTCAACTCTCTCAAAAAATAGTTAAGATCATTCTCTAACATATAGAAGTGCTTTTGATATGGGGTCCCGGGCATATTTTTAGGTTTTTTGGCCTTTGAAGTTAAAAAAATAGTGCAAAAATGGTCTAAATCTTATATCTAATGCCTAGAATGTTTGGTAAAATGGCAAGAATCAGGGTCTAAAATGGTTGTACTTCATACCCTTGGCTACTTCAAGCAATAAAATGGCATTTATATCAATCTAGATGATGATTTATTGATTAATAATTCCATTTTGTTAGGTTATGTCAAAAATAGCAAATAATTTATTATCAGCTACAAATATATCAAATATTCAAAGTCCAATATAAAGCTCAATTTTTCTCAAAATTGTCTAATCTTTGGATATTGCTTTGTCAGCATATATATGTACTAAGTACATTCCAAGGTTGCCAATCAGCTGACTTCAACCAAGCCATTTGATTGGCTACTGGTTGAAGGAAGCCAGTTTGCCCTGAAGTTTTCACCTGTTAAGATGTCCTATTTGTTCTGTAGAGCCAGCTCCAGCTTATATCCATCTTGGTGAGTTTAGGTAAACATTTATTATACACTTTACATACATATTGCTGACCTGTGACTAGTGCTTGATTTACTGTACCGTTTCTGATAATATATGAACCTTTTGTCAACCAAATTCAAGATGAAAATGTCTGGTCTTTATTCCACATGATTTGCCTTTCATTCCAACATGGCTATTCTAGATCCCTCAGTTTCCACCCTTCTCCCAGCTTAAATATGTAGTTATTCTATACCAATTGTAGACCAAATCAATCCCTATTAAGTCCTTGGCCGTTCTCCCGTTAAACTGGTGACAGTCGGTGGTTCTTAAAACTACAAAAATGTGGTTTTCCGATCGTGGGAATAGCCCACGATCGCTATCTTCGCCCTCGGCAATTTTAAAGTTTCAAGTTTGGTCCGAACGCTAATTTCAATCAATCATAACAGTTAATTCCCTCAACTAAAGTTATTCTAAACGGGTGGAGAGGATCAAGTATACATAGCAGAACAATCGTCTACAACAATTCCAGAAGGTTCTCCTCTTATTTGATCATTTTCGGCAAGTTTGTACTTTGACAGTTCGTCACCAAAAGTAGACCGCCCCGCCCCGGCCGGCCCCGGGACACTGCAATTCGATTGATGTCAACATTTTCGGAAATTCCCGTCGGACTTTCGGCTTTTGTTTTGCCGTGTATTCACCCCACTTGTAACTTCAAACTACTTGGAAATGTCGACTATGTATTGGTTATAAGATTCATCGAGTTGGGGATCCAGAAATATTGATTTTCAAGTGTGTATTGGGGCGTTTCCAGACCTAAAACTAGACCGAAACTGAAAGTATTTGTTGTTTACATTCTCGAAAATTTCCGTCGGACTTTCGGCGCTGGTTTTGCCGGTGTTCACCTCAACAAAACAGCCTCAACACTGCTCAAATATGTCGAGTATGCATTGTTGAATCATTGATTCTCAAAAATCCGGAGGAAATTCCGTAATTCGGTCGTTTTCGGCATATTTGCACTTTGGAAGTTCGTCAACAAAACTGAGGCGCCGAGGTTGGCCGTGCGCCAAGTTTACGCCCGCCCCACAAATCTCCACGGTACGTCCGCCAATCTTTCTACAATGTCGCTTTCTGTTTTGTCGTGTCCCCTCCACATGAACAACCACAAACTGCTCTAATATGTCGTCTGTTCATTGGTTATGAGTTGACATGGTTTGAAACTTCAAATATTGATCGGGGAGAGAGGTGTATCACGTTGACATTTGTCAAAACTAGCCTAGACTAGATCTAGACCCCCGGAATCACCGCCCATATTTCTACACTTTCGGTGATTGTTTTGCCGTGTTTGCCTTCTGACACCCACCCCAAACTTCTCAACTATGTCGCCTATTTATTGGTCATGAAGTTTACAAAGAAGCCAGGTCGAAATAGTCATTCTAGAGGCGTGTCTACACCCCGTAGGCCAACCGAAAGTATAGGTTTTTGTTGTTGACATTTTCGGAAATTTCCGTCGGACTCTTGGCGCTAGTTTGCCGTGTTTTTACCTTCCAATATTAGGCCTACCGGTACCTCAAACTACCCCAACATGTCAGATGTTTATTGGTAAGGTCACTAAGGAAGAAGATCAGAAGGTTTGGGACCGGAATCACCGATTGGAAGGTCGTTTTGCTGGGGTTTGCTTTTGTCAAAACTAGACTCGGAAAATCAGTAGTCTACGGTACGTCAGTGTTTCTACAACTTGTCTTGGACATTTCCAATAGTGGATCAACAATTGTGGTACCCAGCCTAGATTGTGTGTGTGTACATGTACTAAAGTATAATCCATATCATATGTCACTAAAGTAAGATTGTCAGTGAGTAGATCTAGAATATTGGAGCTGACACCCACAATTTATTATCAATCATAAATTGACATTTCCAGTATAGGCCTACTACAATCCAGTTAGTAGTTAAGTCATTTTAAACTGAAATTTCAACTTGATCTATAGGCCTATAACTACAATATTTGTCAGTGAGTAAATTTCCTACTTGGAACTGGCTCTTGTTAATTATTCTCTGTTACTGCCTGTAATTTTGGTAGTGACAAAGTGATGGAAATTAACTAACCAATTGTTCCCTTTCAGAATTTGGCTGGTACCCAAACACATGTTGTCTTTGATCTTTGGTCTGTCTTGATAGTTAGTCCCATAGAGTCAAGGTCAGCATAGCTAGGCATCATATTTGTTGAATTTGTCTCCCTGAGATTGCTCAGGTCTTGAATCTATTGTCTGTATAGTGAAATCGACTACGGTGGATTCACCGCTATTGTATAAATTGTGAATTGTTGTCACCAGTAGAAATTATCTGCTGGTGATCCATAAATACGCGCTTGCGACACTCAATTGCGAGATATCTCCGTACGGTTACCGTGACAACTGCGCAACGACGAAAGTCGCTTAATCGAGGGTACCTTCGAGGGTACCTCCAAAATATTTCCCTGGTCCCTCCCTACCACTGCATGTTGTTGTGTGACTTTTATTGCAGGGTATTTGTTTTTCTGTGAAAAAAATTGAAAAAAAAGAGAGAGAGAGAGAAGAAATAGAGTGTTATAAACGGGATCATTGTCCTGGCGTTGTTTTGTCATTATTTTCCCCAGAATCCCTCCATTCCTCCTGACCTGCTAGTTACTCGGAAATGGCAAACTACATCAGTAGTCGGGAGCAGTCCCGGAGTCCGTGTCGGCGACGCGACCGTTCCGAAAGTCAGCACCGGCCAGACTTTTACCCAGAGTATCTGGAAAGACGGAGTCGGAAAGAGCACACCAGACGAGGCGACAAGCGCTCAGCAGGCGATATCAGCAGGGATGACCAACGCGCAGCAACTGTTGACCACACATTAGGCCATCACTATCAAGAGCGTGGGGACTCGGTAGTCACATTCCGTAGCCCCTCCAGACTAAACTACTGGGACGGAGACTACCCTCCTGCTGAACCGGTAACCACACAGACCGTAAGAGCTGGTCAACTGGCCTCAGGCGACAACAGTCGAGAGAAGCAACGAGCCTCCACAGCTACCACAGACTACTCTCCCGCTGACCAGGTTGGACACCGGACGACGGACACCAGACAACCCGAACAGTGCACTAGTCAGGATCAGCAAGATAACCCCATGGCTACGACCATTAACGGTTACCACCGGAATCCTGTGATGGTTGCTACAGGTGACCCTGATTACGACCACCAAATCCCGGCTACGGCTGACACAGGCAACCCTAGTGATGACCACCGAAGTGTGCATTCTGCCATTTCAGACGATCACGGTCATGACCACCGCAATTTGTCAACTGTCATTTTAGGTGACGACGGTTCTGGCCACCGATATTTGTCAACTGCCGTTTCAGGCAAGTACGGTTATGATCACCGCGATTTGTCTTCCGCCATTTCGGGCAACCACGGGTCTGACCACCGAAATATTTCAACCGCCGTTTCAGGCAATCATGGTTATGACCACCAGCATGTGCCTACGACCATTTCAGCTGACCACGGTTACAACCGCAGAAATTCATCTGGCGCTATAAGAAGTGACCACAGTGATGACTACAGAGATGTGTCTAAGGCGATTTCAGACGACGGTAGGTACAACCGTAGAAGCCCATTGAATATCGCAGGTGACCATAGGAACGTGACTTACGACTGCAGGTTGTATCAGACACCCACAAGAAGATCATCCAATCGGCAACCGCCTGACAATCTAGTTTCAGAACCCGAGTCCCATTGTTCCTCCAGATGCCCTGACCCTACTAGTAGGGATGGAACTCAACACCACTCGAATGGCGAGGTCTTAGAAGCTGTACGGCAATTGGCCGAATCACTGAGCAGTCAGGTGAATAAGCTCACTCAGTTAATGACCGAAAAGTTTATCGCACCCCCTAGATCAGATGAAACAGTACGACCTGGGCTTACAGCTGCCAGTGTGCGAGGAGAAGTGACCTCCGGGGTCTATCATACTAGCTATCCCCGTAATCGCCATGCAAGGTCGAGGTCAATGCGGTCATGCACTCAGCAGGCTAGAACCGGAGCAAGTCTACGCTGTCGTAATGATGATAGAGGCAGACGGTCCTCCTCATCGGAGTCGTCTGATCATGAGAGGCCGATCCGCCATACTCCCAATCAAGATGGAGCCAATCGGCCGAGGCCTCAGCCGAATCATCGACAGGCACAAGTTGCAAACCAATCGCCACCACCTGCACGGCCACAACCCAACATCAGTCGCAGGCAGACTATCTCAAACGAGTATGTATATCCCCGTCCCCGACCACAGAGGGTAAGGTCCAGACATAACAATCATCATGCTGGAGTGAGTGGGCCAGCCAGAGCGGCACTACACTGCCGGGATGATGATCGAGGTAGACGGTCCTCGTCATCAAGCTCATCGGATGATGAGAGACGGCGTCGGGGACGAAGTTACTCGCAGCACAGGAACAGGCGGAGTTCACGACCAGGACACAGACAAACCCGTCGACGAAGCTGCTCACGGTCGCTCTGTCCGGGTTCATCCCCACCAAGAACACGAAAGAGAAATCAACTGAAGGCCAGAGAGTATGACGGCTCAGTACCGTGGGAGGAGTTCAGAAACTATTTTGTCCGTCTCTCCCAACTGAATGAGTGGAGTGAAGAGGAGCAATTGGACATGCTCCTTGTCCAACTCAAGGGCGAGGCCCAAAGATTTATTGACGGAGGTAGTCCGAAACTCACCACTTCCTTCCGACGGCTGGATAAAGCTCTTCAGAGCCGTTTTGGGGCGCAGCAACAGGCTGCCGTCCACCAAGCAGCACTCAAGAGTCGCTCCCGGAAGGATACGGAAACCCTAGCGGCCCTTGGGCAGGATATAGGGTATCTGGTAAAACTGGCTTATCCAGAGTTTCCCCCAGAGGCCACAGAGGTAATGGCCATCGAGAAATTCACCCAGGCACTCAGTCCCAAACTCGGCAAAGCCGTTTATGATGCAGAGCCAGCAACGCTAGAGATAGCAATAAAGGCAGCCGCTCGCGAGGAGGCATGGCGGAGCGTAGACGCGAAAAGCGAAGCCTCGAAGGTCAATTTTCGGGGAACGAGCCCTGCCATCAACCCAGGCCAAAAAGCCCTGGAAGAGAAACTGGCCGCCCTTTCCGTGCAGCTAGAGGAGTTACAGCGAGATAACCCCAGGCACCAGTCTCCCGCACGCAGCTGTTTCAACTGCGGAGCAGTAGGACACTACAAGAGAGAGTGCCCCCGGCCACCGAGTCCCGGTAGGGATAGATCACCCCATGAAAGGCGTGATTGGGCTCCATCAGGAAGAAGGGATAGCCCTCACCCAGGACATCCATCAGTCCGGGCACCAAGCCCGTTACCACTCTCCACGGTCCCTACACCGATAGTTGCTAGGGGTTGTCGTGTAGTCCCCAAGAAGTGATTGCATAGTACTCAAAGTAAACTTTCAGAAATTTCTCAAATTTGACATCTGATTGAGACAATCCAAACTATTTTTTAAGGAGAGAAGGAAAGGTATCACTATGATTATTTCGGGTCACACCCACACAGCGGTTTACCGCCATCATTTCGGGTCACACCCGCCGATCTATAAGACCTGCTGTATTACCAGCAGTAATTCGGGATTACCCGTATATCTACGGTACCAGCGTGTTTACCGTCAGCATTTTTGGGGACTCACCCATTGGTCTATGAGACCCGCAGTAGTACCGCTACTAATCCCGCATTGTCCGTCTATCTACGCTATCGGCGATCTTACTGTTATACCTCGGGACTCTCCGGTAGTATAGGGGGTGTACGATCTCAAAGGTACGTGCATTTTTCTATTACGGGTTTATCTCGCCAGTCTATAGAAGCACTGGATACAATTCGGGCTTGCTCGTTCAACACCAAATGTGATTCACAAGTAAAGTTGTAAAAATGTATTTATCGTTAATCTCAGGTGATCAGATATTACAGTGTAATTACCAATTCAAGGTTGATATCTGTGTTTATGTCACCATGTGTATATGTTAGGTAGACAGCAATCGTTAATGTATTAGCTAGTTATACCACGCGTTCATGCGACTAATACCCAGTTGTAACTTCAAATTATACAATGTTGCCACTGTTTAATAATTACCACTTTATTCCAAATGTTATATATATATAATAAGAAGTAGTGCAGTTAGGTGACGGGAGATAAGTCTTCTGACACATGGATCAGCGTGACCCCCAGCCTGAACTAGTGGGCAGGGTCACCGTGGACAAGTCACCAGCAGAAGCGATGCCCAGAGATGTCTTGAGATGTGAAGATATGCGTAGCGCTGTAATACTATTATTTCGATGTATAAGTTCATGGTCACTTGTCAGCAAGGTTAATGGTTTAACTATCAAAGGTTAATGGTTATTACTACGGTTTCGACCGCTTTCTATATAATACTCACCAAGCAATATAAGGAGCCAGGTATAATAGGTAAAGGTGTTGCTCGAGGACGAGCAAAGGTTTAAGGAGGGGAGAGTGTGGCGGGAAACGGTTAGTACCGGGCGCCACCGCCGCCGCCAAAGACGGGCACCAAGCAGACTGCGTCTATTACGCCCGTGACCTCTTTCCCAGGGTTTACTACATAAATGTTCCCCATCTTTGATCACACTTTACCTTAATATTATATCCAACCTTAGGCCTATGATTTAACCCCAGCCATTACTGCATAATTATGTATTTAACTAAATAGTCTGGTTGTTTGGTACAACATTCCAAGGTTGCCAATCAGCTGACTTCAACCAAGCCATTTGATTGGCTACTGGTTGAAGGAAGCCAGTTTGCCCTGAAATGTCCACCTGTAAAGATGTCTATATTGTTCTGTTGAGCCAGCTCCAGCTTATGTCCATCTTGGTGAGTTTAGGTAAACCTTTCTATTATTCATATTGCTGACCTGTGACTAGTGCTTGATTTATTGTACCGTTTCTGATAATATATGTCCTTTTTGTCAACCAAATCAACATGAAAATGTCTGGTCTTTATTCCACATGAGTTGCCTTTCATTCCAACATGGCCATTTTAGATCCCTCAGTTTCCACCCTTCTCCCAGCTTAAATATGTAGTTATTATATATCATTCGACCATCAATCTAGTCTATATTAAGTCCTTGGCCGTTCTCCCAAATGGAATTGAAGGCTTTACTAGCATATTAAGGGATCTATTCTGTTGAAGCAGAATTATCTTACTAGTAACATTTGAAGTAAGATTCCCTTTAAGCTGCGTCTACATAATATTATGTGACACATTCTGAGAAAAAGGCCCTTACTGCAGGGTACACTAAAGTCCCTCTTCCCAGTACATGTTACATATTACATGTGAGTGAAAGACAAGCTTAGACTGCCACATAACATAAGCCATAATATGATCTAATGCTAAAGAATCTCTTTGGACGTGGCTAAGAACCTCTTGTGATTCCAGATCTGTAATTAAGTATGGCTCCTTTAGATCTCAAGATTCCAGTACAAGGCCCCTCTTGCAGCTCCCCCCCCCCCCAAGTCATTTTCCGTATCCCAACTCAATATCTTCTCTATTCTTTATTTTCGACTAGCATACATCAATGAATGCTGCAAATGTTTGCAGTAGCTTCTTTTGTTAAATGTAAGAGTGTTTGTACTTCACAAGGCGTACAGTAGCCTCAATGGGTCTCTATTGCAGCACAGTTCACCCCTGCAGACTCTGTATACCACATAGAGTGTGTTCCTTGGTTATGTATGTTTTCAAATGTTAGGTCATGCAAAAGTTATGCACCAATATCTGTAGCCTTTTAAGGCTAGCAAAAAACAGTCCTTCGCTGGTCAGAAACCTAAATGCAGCCTTGGTGAGGAAGTCTCCAGGATTACATTTATGCTCCCTGCTGACCACAGATAAGCATATATATTCATACAGTAAGCAGCCCTTACAGGGCTAGGCATACACATGACTACAATATATCAATGTAGGCTGCAAAAAAAGAGTGCCCATCTCGATCCTGATCGTACACTTTAAAATAGAGATCTGTCTTGGCACCTTTCTTCAAAGATTTGTCTTGATAATGTACGTTTTAGAAAAGATGAGGTTATGTAATGGTTGACCATCCATTGATATCCTTATGCGCTGCAGTCAAGAACCCTGAAGTATAGCCAGCTTGCGGACTACCTAATTCTAGACACAGTCTAATGGTAACTAGACCTTTAGCAAACATTGAGACACATCAGTTGTGAGCCAAACAATGCCAGTTTATTGATTTGAGAATCCGGTTTATTAGACTATGCAAACAAGCTATTTCTCACTAAGTATTCTGCCGTAAGTCACGCCTCTGTGTACAGGTTTACATTATATGGTTGATGTGACTCCACTATGATGCCATTTCCATCAAAAGTGTGTCCGATAAACTATTTTCAACCATGCAGAGGGCTGTTTACATCCAACATATTTGCTAGATACAGCTAATTTGAAACCTGTTGATGGTAGACATAGCCATGTATGATTACAGCATATCAAGTATGGAGTGGATATGCATTATGTGACATGCAATACCCTTGTCCCTGGTTAAATTCAGGAACACAGAACTATTTTCTAGTTTCACATAGTTTTAGTGTTAAAGTTCAAGATTTTGCTTGCAAATGAAGACCAATTTAGAAATCTGTGAGAATATATATTAAAGCACATATTTAGTAGTCTTGTTATCATTTCAAAATGATATAATCCCCTTGTATGTCTTGGCATTAGTCCCACAAGTAGGCCAGTGCCATATAAGGGTGCAAGTGTATAGTAGACAGTATGTGCGCCCCAGGCAGTCCCTTCACACAAGGCTGAATAACATTCTGCAGGTGAGTGCTTGCTTTTTTAAAGGATCATTTTCTTCCAATATCACCGTGATGCCAGAAATAATTATGTTGGCATGCAAATCAAGTACATTGGAGGAAAAGGCCTCCAATGTTTAATAGCAATGTGTGAAGTTGTATGGCAGGCCCACCCTAACTGTTACACGTCCCCTCATAGTCCCATCCGGGAAGGATGGCCTTGACCCGTAGGTAAGAGTTTGGTAAGGCCTTTCATCATTATAGTGCAAGGTGAAGGATTGTGTAAGCTGTTTATTGCCTGCCACAAATAGTGTTCTGGCAAAACATGGATCACAGTTAGGTTAGGGACTGTCATGATCCTCCTATTCACTTATGTTAGGTTGTGTGAATACTTTGTGTAGCCCCCAGACACCAAGACACAACTGGTGTGGGTTTCGGTGGTGTGAGTTTGGGTGGAAAACAGTTTAAAACTTCAATGTCCCTTGGTTCCCTTTAGGTGATTCGGTGTAGGCACAGGGCTACCCCAATCAAATGCATTCATAGCACAATGTATGCACAAGTTCATATTTTTTCACATGAGGTGTTACAGTTCATGGCTTTACTTACATACTTCCGTGATGACTTTTAAAAGAAAGCAACTCAAAGAGATAAAGGTAGCAGAAATCCAGATTAGGGAAATCCAATTGGCAATTCATTCATAAATGGTAAATGATTAGAATCATGAGCCAAAAGGACCCCCCTCTATTGGAACAAAGATAATGATTGGTGTTATTTCCTGGTTCTATACTAGATGTCAGACTATGCAGCAGTCCCAACCCTAAATCAATACAGCCTACTTGTTTGCTATTTGATTGAACAGCTGTTTGTCAACTTGCTTGTTGTTATCAGACTAAAGATGAAAAATAGGCAGTTTGGAACTTGGAGAATGCCATGTAGTCTTATACACATTCACATTGATAGGCCATTATCATATCAAAGGATGTTGTTCTACTCTAATGTCTCATATTATTGGTCAGCATGATGCATCCAGAGCATTCAAGTATCATGGTTGACTTAAGAGGTTGATTCACTCCCAAAGGATTGGCATTGTGTAATAATGTAGCCCTGGCAACATACTCATCAGAGCTGCATCTCTTTATCATAGCAGTAGACTGCATGGTGCCCTAAAGTACTGTGTGGTTTTGAAAGAGTTAAGCTACCCTTCCAGTAAACGACTCACCCTATGCAGCCATAGGTGGTGGAAACGCTTGCACAGAAGTCCATTAAGGATGCTGTCAGCGTTGTGATGTGCAAACACTTGCACCATTAACAGAAGAAGTTACCTCAAACAAGGCCTATTTGCATCCTACAATGATGTATGGCAGTTTTGCATGCTCTTCGTGGTAAAGTAATGAAGTGGGGATTTGGAAGAGACTGGTGGCTGCTATGGGGGCCTGTACCTGTCTAGTACCTTAACTCTGCAGCTACTACAAATCTGATGGTCCCTAAACCCTACTTACACAATTTGACATCCCTGTTAGGTCATGATACTGTCATGAGGTTGAGTTTGAATAAGGATTATTGCATTTATCATTACATGTGTAATGGTCAGCAGAAAAGTTCCAGCTGTTATAAAACTCACATCCTAAGCCTTCAAGTGAGAATGTTATCCATATACCTATATGTTATAAAGACCTTAGTGTAACCTGCACTAAGGTCCCTTTTAGCAGATTGTGTCACAAACATGGAACCACTCGATACTCTTCATCTTCCACGAGGTCTTGACTGGTACAGTAAGTAATGTGGCACCGGGCTGCCTCCTGGTGAGCCTCTCCAGACATGCAATTATGATACTACACATGTGTCTTGTATACATCATTATAGTCCATTTTTGTCCAAATGACATGTAATATACTGATTTGGTTTAGCTAACCTCTACTAAAAGTCTTCCAGCCCCCTAAAACTAAATCTATACGTGTGTTCAATGTTGCCTCTTTTAGTTTGGGTTTATTTCATTCTTGGTCTACATGGAAGTCATGTGAGAGCACAAATCTAATGAGATAGCAATGAAGGTGACTTACTACACCTCAAATTGTCATTGCTCCTAGCTGTAGACATGTATATGCATTGAGAGATGTGCATAGAGTTACAAATATGCTTTTGTATAAAAAGAAGCAGTCAACAAGGGAGTGTTGTTACCTCCATACAATGACTACATTACTTTAGAATGGCCATCAGCATTACTTGTGTGTCTGCTGACCAATCTGCCCTGTTGACTAGCTAGGTGCCTATTGGCTGTGGTGTCATAGTCTACACTCACATGGCTAAAGACAAGTTATGACCTATGTCACTACGATGGCTTCTGTCTAGACAGTTTCCTGTATACTCATCTTCATACCAATCATCAACTTACTCTAGATGTATATTTGTGTGGAATCGTACATATCCCAAATTTGAAATCTATTGTCGGTCGGTATAAATTCAGATATGGTGGTAGTTGTACGTAAGAGATGAGGTGGTAGTTGTGCATAAGAGATGGATAGAAATTCAGAGACTAAGATCACCTTCTGAACTAACACACAACTCTGGTGACAGTGATTTAAATTGTTGTTTCCTAGCTGGCACTAAGACTTTGGCTAGTTTTTAGCTTGCTATAAGACATTCCCATATCATACACAACTGATATGAAACGTTATTGTAAAAGAAGATTATCAAGTGAGGTCCAGTAAATGGAGTATAAATGGGTTCACCTAAACTAAAATAGTTAGCCCTTCATATGATGAAGACCACCTCTGTAAGATGCCAGCTGTGGTAGGAACCTGGAGATAGGAGCTATTATTGTCTGCAGATAAGGGGGCTGTAGTGGGAAGAGCAAAGGAAAATAGAACCAATATTAGAGAAATGTAAATGTATCCATCAGGGCTATCAAAAAACACATTTGCTGTGCATACTGGTATATATATAGTGGGGATGCAGTGGGTTAATTGTCAAGTTGGTGGTTGAATGACCTTTTTTCCTCTCCTTTTCAAGGAGCACTAGCAGGAATAAGGAATACAGAATAAGGATGGAGAGGATACTTTATTTTGTATAGATGACATTAATGTAGAACCTAGACCCCACCATTTGATGTGAGTAACCATATGGTCAGCCTTGAAACCTAGCATCAATAAGACATTTATTATGAACAGTAGGATAGGTGAACTGCAGCTTATAAAAAGAAACAGATGGTGTAACGGAGCTCTAAGCCAAAAGATTGGTGATCTGGATTACAATATAGTTTGGATATTCAAAAATATAGAAAGGAAACTGGGATAAATAAGTTGGAAGTATCTCAGGTATTTTCAAAGTGGTTTGTGGCATAGATTGTATTAGACCAGAGGTGATGGTGTCAGTGTATATAATCATGGACTCACATTTTCTTGCTCCTTTCTTCTCAGACATAATATAAGACTGTAACAGAAGAGTATGCCTGTACAGGAGTTGAGCAGTGTGTCGGGTGACAAAGTGAAGGTTGAGGTATTCTTTTCACACAGCCTGCAATTTACATCAGACAAGGAAGTTGAAGGGGTTATACTATCGTACATCTGGGACCTAGACCCTATAATCACTATTGGTGGAGGTTATAGCTGCAAGCACTGAAACCCACCACTCCCTCGTCTACTCTCAGTGAAAGGACGCAAAATATGCACATGAGTGTTTCAAGCCATCCCAATTATCCCCTGGTCTAACTGATTGAGTGAGTGGAAAGGAGACTATTTTTTCTAGCAGGCAAATCAGACAAAATCAATGTTTGTGAAATATATTAACTAGTTAAAGGACACAGGAGGTGTGTAGATGCATTTAGTTATGAGAGGATATCATATCTGTTCTATTGTATGCATAGAAACATAGTTCTTTTTCAATAGACCAAGCATTTTGTCAAAAACATTTTGGTTCCTTTTTTTGCAAATTGGATATGGAAGACGTCCAGAATTGAATCTCTTTCATTCAATGCGTCATGCAGTGAAGGTTTAGTGACCATCCCCTTTGTAATACTGAGAGTTATCTTATCATTGTACACTTTGATTATATTGTCTTCACACTTAATGCTGAATCACATTTGTACAAATTTGTTGTATGAGCTAAGGTGTTGTCATAAAACTCATTTCTGGTGGAATTCTTTAAAAAAAAGGTAATCTGGTAAAAAAGGTTAATGTCTTTAAAATCATTGTTTTTTCTTCTTTCTAAAAACTCAAAGAAGTACACTGAATACACCTATTGAGCAGTGCAAAACAATTTATTTTTCATACATGGGCAGCTCACAGCAGGCAGAAGAAACAATGGGCATCAATCATGAAAAGGTCAGAGCTTGGACTTTGATGTGAGCAGTTATAACTGTCTTGACTGGGATTGTTATCACGAAACAATTTGTTCCCATGCATCTTACGATCGTGGCTCTCCAGCTACAGTCCCAGCACGTCTTATCACCTTATTAAAATCATTTTGATAACATGTGGTCAATTCATTGTTCTTGATATGTGAATTGTAGTTGCTAGGCTGCATGCGCCAGCCAAACCCTCCTTCCTCTGTATACATCGATAATCTTTGGCTCCCTATACGACCTAACTCTCGGTCACTATAGTGCCTAGCAAAGTTAGTCATCTTTTGGCTTCCTGTACGACCAACCTATGTTAGTTAATATCATCAAGCTGGTCAATACTGACCAGCTCACCTTAGTCTTTCCATATTAGGCTAGGTCCTTTAGAGTAAGCCATTAATCATGATTATGTTGTTTTTGCCTTTGTCATTGTTGAATAACACTTGATCATGCCTGAGCAATATCCCTATGACCGACCTGGGATTGCCACTACAGACTAACCCAGTGGGCACAAAATTCAGTACAACGTTGAATCAATGTTGAATCAACGTTGAATCAACATTGACAACCTGTTCTCAATGTTGATTTAATGTTCTGTGCCCACTGGGAAGGGCTGGGGCATATCCATTTTCTGTGTTTATTATACACTTTCGTCTCTCATTGTGCTTTTTAGGTGATATCACCCTGCTGATATCTAGTGATATCAGCACGTTTCCAGTGGATATCAGCACGTTTCCGGGGAATATAATCCTGTTTCCGGTGGTCCTGAGCAGTTCCGCATTTATTCGCATAAGATCAGACATTTTATGGCATTTTACGTACTGGTACGTCCCAATACAGCACTGAGCTGTTTTTATCAAGATATTTCATATTGTAAGGGAAGTGGTTACCACCCCCTTCCGCACTATGGGCTTCTATCATTGGGACATGATAGAAGCTGGGGGAGCTGTGTAAGGGAAGTGGTTACCACCCTTTTCCGCGCACAGAACCGACCCAGTAACGTACGGCGCGGTCAGATTGTCAGACAGGGATGTAGCTCAGTTGGTAGAGTAGCAGGTTACGTAATCTAAGGGTCGTGGGTTCGAGTCCCGCTTTCTCCAGATGATTTTTCCGCGACAGTTACAATATTGTAATTTCAGTTTTGTTGGACATAACCATGCAATCTACTAGAGTATTGGTTTGCATAGGCTGTACCAATGTTGCAGTGCATACCAACAACCTATCCCCCCGCCCTACCTGATTAGTTGGTTACTCAGCTACGCATTTATGATTCCAGGAAGTGTTGCTTGCGACTGATTTCAGATGTTGCTGTCAACAGGTATCCAAGGCAAAGTCTGCCGATCGGCTTCTTGGAATCTTAGGAAATGGAATAGTCTGGTTATCCTGTGGGGACCTGCCCAAACTCATCCATATCTGATGACATAGGTGATATGTGGTGTGCCTCTAGGGTTTCTCACTAGGTTGTTCTCTCCTTCTAGGTCACCCTCTACAATTAGGGGCTGCATTAGATATGAGATATGAGGAAATAGAAGAGAAGATGAGCAGAGACTCTAGAATAAGTTACATGCTCTATCTAATCTTTTATATTCCTACAGCCTACCATTGTATCATCTCTCATCTGACTCCCTCAACAACTGATATCAGATATATCTACCTCCCATTCTGATGTGGATGTTATTATAACCTCTAAAAGAAAAACTATTCAACTTGTCTGCTTTCTGTGGTTTCTAATATTATCCTTATTTTTCTACCTTTATTTGGCTAGAAAGTTGTGTTGTATTGAATGTAGAGTTTTGAATGACTCTTCAAATGAAAGCTCAACGCATTTTGGATGTTTGCATCCAAGCTGACAAGGTGAGTATCAATGTGTTGCTAGCTGCTAAACAAACTGCACGGATGTCCAGTTACCTCTGTCCTTGACCTTATGACCCCAGGGTAAGATGGCCTACATCTACCTTTTTCTGACAATAATATTAGGTGGAAGTTAGGCCAAAAAAAGTTTGTTTAAGGTCACCCGACCGACCCTATCAAAACGGGCCCGACCTTACGTTTTTTTATGCACTTTTGAAGTTATTTTCCCTTTTTTACCCTTTTTTGGTCAATTTTAGGGTGCTCAACGTCCATGTTAAAATTCTTCACTTTTTTTAAAACAAAAAAAACGTACAGACTCTAAATTTTCCTCCCATGTTACCTGAAACAAACCTTTTTTTGGCCTTATAATTCTCTGTCGAATTGATGGGTACAGATCAGCACAGAGTATAGGCATAGTTAAGCTGTTTTCCAATGTCACTATGTTACAGCATCAATATCCCGAGCGAATGTGTACTGACAGCCTCTGCCAGGAGAAAAAAAGCAAGTGACTAAGAAAATCCCCGGCTTTGCTTTGCTGCCAAAGTCTCAAATATTGTGCTAGCTGCTAGAGAAACAGTAAAGATGTTCAGTCACCTTTGACTTTGACCCATAAATGATTGCAAATCCCTTTACTCTTCCCAAAGTAATTATAAAGGTATTTGTCAAACATGGGGATATGATACCTGTACCTAGGTACCCCTGTTCTACCTATATATCAGTAATTCATCAATTTTCAACAAACATGCACCTGCAGTGTTGCCCGAACAACTGGTGTAGCCGAGGAAGTTCAATTTTTTTCTAAACCTGTGAACCTGACGGCCTTCCCTATTCCAAGTTCCCAGGGTGAAGCAGTCCTATATTGATCAGATATATTGTCGTGGCATGGTTGGCTCAGAATCAGTGAGAACCCTGTACAGCCACTTATTGCACTCTCCATTTCTACACAGAAACGCTATGCCACTAGATTTGTGAGGGTCAATTTCTTTCCATAATTTCAAAGTTTCAGAATAAGTTACCCTGGTATCCTCACTCATAGTATAAATGTCACTGGACACTAGGGGGCTACTGTTGACCCGGCAGGAAGGCAACGATACCTTTGGCAAACACCTGAACAGACAAGCTCTGACATCAAAATTGATGTCATGCTGGAGACCAATAATCTCACATAGGTAACATGTAACGAAATCATGATATGCCAACATTTCCTATTTCATATCAGATTCTCAGTTTTTATATCAGAAGGAATGACATATGTCATTCATCTGGTTTCAGTACCAGAATGTAAAAAGTGATTCCCATAAATGTCTTTCAGGATAAAGTATGACTTGATGAACTAAACAGTAGGGCAATGAGGAACGATAATTTTTTAAGAGAAGTCTTTTCATTAACTCCTAAACGCTTCCTGCACGTAATGACCTCCGTAAATTGACACCTCTGCACAGTGGGAGGTCTAGCAGTCAGCAATATCATTGCATGGTTTCCCAGTAACGTCTGCATTAGGATAAGTATTGAAGAAAGGCTTTGATTTAAATCCTCAGACACCGGGGCAGACATGGACAGGGGGATTATGTTATTTCCTGCAGGGGAATCAGAAGCTGCCTAAATGTAATTACATGTGGGGCCCTACAACTTTCAACAGTACTCGGTAACCTCACTGAACACATATAACTTTAATGCCAAAAAACACTGGCCGTGTACATTACCAGAGATTTTCTTTTCCTGCTGATGATGTCTGCCCTTCATCTCTTCAGGTAAAAGCTCCCTAGATGTCATACATAAGTCTAAACACTTTTCTGAGTAGTCAATAAAACATTACACTACCTTCGACTGGTATATGACACACCCACATCATGTCATGGATGAACATCCTGGATGATCGACATCCCGTCCCAGAAGAATAGGAATAAATCCTTTTCAACAACATTGAATCAAAAATCTAACATTCCTTGCTCTAGTCCATCTAAAATCAGCACACAAATATAATCAGGTTTCTATACAAATATAGGAAACAGCCAGTATAATATCAATATACCACATTGTCCGCACAGTTGGACATGGTGAAGTCTATCGTCAGTCGGGCCTGCACTGAATGCCTTCCAGGTAAACACATGTGTCTTATATAACCACCGGTCCTTTGATCACGTGGCCAGGGGGGAGAGTACCCTAGTCCTCTCCCGGGAACTGTGTGTGCTAGCTCCAGGTAGAGAAGCAGAGTAAACAGTAGACGTACCCTATAATACTGTGTATGAGATTAATATGTAATATTATGCCCCTACATATATATATATATATATATATATATATATATATATATATATATATATATATAATATTCATATGGTTATCCTCTATAGCTATTTGACTTGCATGTTTTGCATGTCCCTCCTGCAACTAAGTACATCCAGACAGCATTGCATTACCCTAAACCTGGGGCCCATATATGTGTATTCTATTGGCCAGCTAAGTTTGCCAATATCTGGGCTATGGTCCTTTTTGGCTAGGGCTATAAGAGGGAGCACAGATGGGCCAGCCCAGGAAGACATTTCTTTTCATAAATACATTGTAAATATTTCAGAACATGATGGCATTTGATTTTCCTCCAGAAATAACCATTTATTCAACATTCTTATAGTTTGTGCTAAAGTGGAATAAATCTTGGCTCAAACTGTGCACTTTGAATCTGGGCTGACCTAACTAAGCTTGAGCTCCCACCTATAGCCCTGGAGAAAAAAGACTATAATCCAGATATGAACGAATCTGCTTGCCCAAGTGAAAACACATATGGGCTCCACTAAGCAATGTCAACTGGGTGTTGTTATACAAGTTATCCACCTGCCTTCCTGATGTTATCCTCACATCAATACAAATAAATAGTTTTATTCAACTTGTCATATTTTCTTTGGTTAGAAAGCTTCCCGAAATGTTATGAGGTTAGTAAAATACACTCCAGTCATGAACTCAGATTCCAAATAAACAGTTTATTTGTGACTATACATGGATTATAAATCGACACAGCGACACAACACTTTTAAAATCTGACACGTGTGACATGGCACTTTCAAAAGTTGACTTACACAGTCAAATAGATAATAATACGCTAGATAAGGGAGTGCTCATTTTTTAACAACAGGGGGGGGCGGTGAGATTTCACGCGTAGCGTGCGAAATTTTTTCACCCCCCCCCTAGAGGGGTCTAAATTTTTTACCTTCCCCCCAGCAGGCCGAAAATCGCGCGCGTTCGCGCCCCTTTGTAGCATAGTAACGCGCGGGCTCTTTCCCTCAAAACAGGTTGAATTTTTTTGACCCCCCCCCAAGAGGGGTCTCAATTTTTTACCCCCCCCCCCGGTCAAGGGGTCCAAATTTTTTACCCCCCCCCAAATCCACCACCCCCCCCCCTGTTGTTAAAAAATGAGCACTCCCTAAACATCAAAACTATGACATGGTGCATTTGACCAGAAATCGACACAGAGACATGGTAAAAATTCTTGGCACCCATGTATAGTCATTTATTTTTGGTTCGAAAACGAGCTTACTTACAAGGTCAGACTAGACTCAGTCAAAAGAAAATAAAAATAGAGTAAAATAAACCTATGACACTTATTTTACCTCTGGGACCATGCACACTCATCATACATTAATCATTACAGACTGTACATAAGCTTTCTTTGCAGCAGCTTCTTTTGTTAATTGGTAGAATGTTTGCAAGTCGCAGGATCATTTGTCATGATACCTTAATGTTGTACCATGAATTATATCCTCAAGTACTGCGATCGGAGAGATAATGGGCAGCCTTTTAATCACCTATTTCTAGACATAGTCTTAATTACAGCCAGGCCTAATGGCAAAAACCTGAACACACTGTTTCTGACATCAAATAATCGTGTTTTGGCTAAGTTTAACATGGTTGGTAACCAGGAAAATGTGATGCTGTTAAGCAAGGAGAGATTCATTTTAAAACGATCAATAAAACTTTAGCAACTATTGGACTGTTTTAGGACATATAAAAAAGGACCCAACAGTTGTCTCCAATATAAAGCATTGCAGCGTATGTTTGGGGTCGATTTTTCAACTTGATCATAATTCAATGCAAAATTTTACTTGTTAGGAGATTATTGTTGTTCTATTTTTTATTTCCAAACAACTTGATGTATGGTAAAATGGTAAATGTAGAGAAATTACCATGTCACAATGTTTATTTTCATGATATATATATGCACTTGAACAAATGCCTCTTTATCAAGGGAACGAATAGGGAAACATCTTTTCACACAATTAGTCATGAATAATTCCTTTCTTTCGATTAATCCACCACCTTGAAAATGTTATGGAATATCCATACAAATATCATAGAAGCAAGAAATCTATGAGTTTTAGCTACTAACATTAGGGACTCAAGAATCCGCTAGGTGAGCCTCTGTGCACAGTGCACACAGGAGAAAACTATTTTGGTGCAGCTGTGCCTCACAGACTCTGTTATAAAACTCCCCTCTTAGTGACTGCAGCTAAGAAAAGGTATATCAAAACCCTATGAATTTATGAATGCTTTTGGTTGCTTTTCGGATTGTGATCTCATCCAATATGTTATTATATCATGTTAAACAATGGAAGCAATCGGAGGATCCTCTCACCTCTTCTTAGAAAATAACATCATAATAGTTATGACTGGGTCATTGAGACAATTGGTTTACTCTATACTAGTATAATGGGTGATCATGTTGGGAGGGTCTGTCAATCATGGCCCAGCCTGGCCAGTACTTCAAATGCCCTCCAACCCCTGACATAACTCCCACATACCCCACTCACCTGCATGGCAGACCCTGTCACCCTCCCCCTACAGGTTCACTGAGACTCTAAAGCAGGATAACAATTATATAGGAAATGTACTAGGGGAACTGGTTCGATTTTATTTGCACCTATTTGAATATTGTCTGGGTTCTATGATAGATCTATAGAAAGAAAATTCCAAAAGATTAAGTTTAAATCTCTCACGTTCTACATCATAGAAAAAAGAGAATTGATCCTTTGATATTTCTTTTTTTTTCTGGAGTCCCTACTAAAATAGCCAGGTAGATGATAAAAACGATTGATTTTGATAAGGGAGTCCTGTAGGGCTAGGAATTTATTTTTTTGAGGAGGTTACATTTATGCGACCACATGACTTTTGTATAGCAAAACCGATTTCTGTTTAACTTGGACAAATTCTTTATATCATTGTTTTAATACAAAGAATTGACACATTTGTTAGTTCCATGTGCCTGTTTGTGCCCGTTGCTAGACTGCAGTGTGCCTGTCTGTCTAATGTAATGCTGAGTGATGGTTGGTGACAAAGTTTACAGTATAAAACGCCCTATTGATAGTGATTATAGGGTCTAGGATCCACATCGATATCATCTATTTAGGATAAGACAGCTCTTCCATCTCCAGAGCCCTAGGTGCAGAGAAGACAGTATATCGAGTATGACAAACTGCTTCCCCCTATATACTTAAGCATTCACAGCAAATGTAGTTCCTCATGCCAGACACAAACACATCCATAAAAGACATCAGTTAAATATACTATACCATAGGTGTAGACACTAGTTCCATATGCCTTCAGTCCCCACCTCTGAATGGAGGTACTTTATCTTTACAATACAAATTTAGCGCACTATTTACTTTTGTCAGGCTACCTGTGGTTGTTACTGTTTACAAGAAGGAAACTGAAAGTACACTATTGAAGAAAATTTTATTTCCAGCCTTTCTTTGCTCGGTTCTACCAAGACACATATTAAATCCCCTCAAATGTAGGTGCTTGTGTATATATGGGTCGAGCATTGGGCCGGGCCTTATACTGAAGGTTTATGTTTTTTATCACCCAATGCTCCGGATCCAGAGTAAAGTTGTCAAGGAGGAAAACGGTATTGTATTATTCTACACGTGGAACATAGTCCCTAGGGTCACTATACATATGTTGGATGTTTTGTATTGTTTACACCGGTAGCCATCATTCCTGGGTCTACTCTTGTTAGTGAGTTGGAAAGGCACACTGTACTTTTAAAGGCATGTATTTAGTTTGCCTCTTGGTTGCCTAGTTGTATAGATACACAGTATAATTTACTGTAGGTGTTCGCCTTAGAGGTAAGCAGTAGTACCTACAGTAAGATGAGTAAATTCTACTTTGTCCCTACACTTACTATTTACAGTGTACCAACAAAGGAAAAATAACTCAGCAGTAGCGTCTGTGTCAGAGCATATCTCTATAGTGAAAGGACAGCTATTGCTTTTCATTATAGATGTCTCTATAGTGAAAGGGCAGCTATTGCTTTTCATTATAGATGTCTCTATAGTGAAAGGGCAGCTATTTTACTATTGACATAAGTAGTATAGTATGTATCGGAACGGGACTATAGTTAAGTACTGTTTATTACTCAATCGACATGCAGCCAATCAGAGGCCTCCATTTGGTCACGTGACCGGAAGTGACCTACTTAGGGGATTAGTGGTGCATTCTGGGTAACCCTGCAGCCAATCAGAGGCCACCATTTGGTCACGTGACCGGAAGTGACCTACTTAGGGGATTAGTGGTGCATTCTGGGTAACCTACTGACCTACTTAGGGGACCGGAAGTGACGTCATATGACCTAATTTAGGATCACGTGACCGGAAGTGACCTGATGAGTCACGTGAGCGGAAGTGACATCACATGACCTAATGGCCGACCGGAAGTGAGTGACCTCATTGAGGATCACGTGACCAGAAGTGACTTGATTGATCACGTGAGCGGAAGAAGAAGTTTTTTGTTTAGGAAGTGAGGGTCTTTAGGATCACGTGACTGGAAGCGACGTCGTCACATGAGTGCCGCTTTAAGAGACTGCGCGACTTACTAGTAAAAGAAGACGTATGAAAATAAAAACACAACAATATTTTTTTTTTTTTTTTTTTATTTCTTTTTTTTTCAATCTTGATAAACACTCTATTTTTGAAAAGATGCACACGCTTATTTTTTTTTTTTTCATATCTCTAAAGGACTCGTTGTCACACCGTCAGAATGCACGCGACGCTTATAATACAAGTAGCGCACGCCGTCTTTCTCTATGGTGTAGGTGACCATTTTGTTTCGCACCACTTTGAAGTTTCTATTTACAGCAATGAGAGTTTTTCGTTGGCGAAGAACATCCAAGAAGTCGTCTGGTTCCTGAGGGTTTTGTTTCTTCTGTACGCCTTTTGCACTCCATTTTTTGGATTTTCTTTCACCGGTGTCGCTGACTCGATCGTAGCAAATGTAAGTCTTAGGGTTGAGACTTAGGATCCCGTCACCTTCCCACTCCGCTTTCATAAGCCCCGAAGTTCTCAGATCGTGAAGGTACCGTCTCTCACAACATCCGCCGGGCGGCGGACACCATTCTCGCACTCTTTCCGTTTTTGTCTTCACGAAAAGCTCTAAGTGATCGTCGCACACCGCTGTCGGAAGCCACTTTCGTTTCTCTCTGAAGTACGTCTCTCTCAGGCGAGGTTTGACTAGGTCATCCAACGTGTCACCGCTGAGAGCCATGTAAAGACTGTCGGTGTCCATTTGACAAAGGGCATAATCGCGCCGATCGACGAATCTATCCAAGAAGTCGTATGTGAACTCTAACATTTTCAACTTCGCGTACTGGTATACCATGAACCCTATTTGAATAGGGAGGTTGTTGTTGACTGTTTTCGGTTGTAGTTCGACTTCAAACAGATCGGAACTCAACTCGGACGCCTTTTTGAAGTGCCACGAATTGGCCAATAGTTCGAACTTCCGACTGTCAGTGTATCTCACCGCCGTGTGTTTTTCTTTGTTGCAGATTGTTTTACCGTACGTAGCGTTTCCCATTAACTTGTAACAGTCTGACAGAATTTTCTCGTTCTCGTTCACGTCGCCATGTCTTCGCGCCGCCGTTACTTCGTCCGCGAAACCGGCAAAGGAGCGTTTAGGTAGGTATTCTACCACCAGCTGCACTTTGGTGACTATCAAACCGTGCTCTAAATACCACTTGAGAAGCGGCGTTCCCAAGAGAATATTTTTTCCGTGGTAACTCCCTATCAGACATCTCTGAGGCGTGTTCAACAGCTTTTCTTCCTGCGCAAAGTCTGACATGTGAGGTCCTATGTCCGATTTTGAAACGGTCGCGTTCTTGAAAAATGGGGGTCATTTCTTCGAAGTAGTCTCGTAGGTGAGGCGGCGTAGTGATGTCCACTTGAACTAAACCGAACATTTTCTCCTCTTTCACAGCGGAAAGGATGTCGCTCTCGCTCATCGCGTTTCGAGACACTTTCAAAGCGTCAACCTTCCAGCGTTGTTGGGAGGCCTTGACCCGCTCATCTCGACGCTTCATCTCTCGCCATTCGCACTCCCACACGACGACCAGCTTGTGACCTATCGCTTTCAAGTAAGCGCTTACTCTGGTCGTTCTGTCGCGTCTCTCCTCTCTCAGTGAAGCGCACTGATATCGGTGCGACGGTATGCACTCGTGAGCGTGGAACCAACACCCGTGAAACTGGAAAACCGTATTAGAGGCCGCGTGAAACCCGTCCACGCGAATTCTCCGACAGCCTACAACCATCTCGCCGCCGTTCAGAGCGTGGCGCAGTTTCACGTCGCGGTCGTGCTCTACGAAGCGTAACCACTCCAAAGCGCTGTGAGAGTTTCTTTGCCTAATTTCGGGCTTGAACTCGGTCTCGGGCCGTCTCACCGCGTAATAGCCCGTGCAGTGCGCTTCGCTCATGCAGCGCAAGTACAGAGAGTTAGCGTCTAGTCCTAGGATGTGTTGGCACGGTCTCGCTTCTTCGCCGTACTTGTGCTCCCTTATCCGCGTGGTGCCCTTCTCGTGAAATCTATGGAAGATGATGGAAGGACCGCCGACTAGATTTTCTTTGATCAGAGCGTGGAGGACGGCGTCGGACTGGGGGAACGTTGTGAACGCGTCTTCTAGGTTTTGGAAGAGGAACCGTAAAGTCAAACCGGCGAGAGAAACTCCGTCTTTCAACATGTCAATGCCGCGATCTTGGAAAAATTTAGCGTGATTTTTCAGAGCTTGTATGAAAGGTTTGACGTCTTTGTTGTTGTAGTGGATCAAGTAGTCTTCCATAGTTTGCATCTTCTCGTCGGACCAAACTTTCTGACATGCGGCGTAGTCGGATTCGGACATTTTGACGCCCGTCAGCTCGCTGTCGAAAGCCGATCTCGGTGGCAGCGTTCTGTTTGCCAGTTTCCTGGTAGACGTCATCCATTCGTAAGGAAAGTGACCTTTCTCTTCGTTCCTGGTGAAAGCTCGCAAATAGGTCGCGTAGTTGTAACCGGGTGCCAAATAGTTGACTACGTCCAAGAAAACCGTGTGCTGTGTGTAAACCGCCAAGTATTGATTGCTTCTCTTTATGACGCTGAATTCTTGGTTTCTTCGGTCTCCGGAGGCGAAGAACGAGTGAAGGCGCATTTTGATCAGGTTCAAGTCGTAACGCCCAGAGTTGAAGCCCACGACTGGAGCTTGACGGATGTATCTCAGAAGCCGCTTCTTCAGTTGAACTAACGGGTGTCTGGTCTGAGCCGCAGCGAAGCCGCCTGGAGAAGGGGTGAACGTCGCCTCCTCCAGCAGGAGAGCTTCACCTATCGCCGCATCTAACTTCGCTAAGGTCGGTCGGTAAAGTTCTAGCACAGCTTCCCCGATGACTTTGGCGTTCTCGTTTATGTGATTTAAAACTCGGTCCAACAAGGGGTCGGAATCTGCGTCGGATTCTCTGACGAAGCAGACGGGCCCCTCCCACCCCGGAAAGTCGGATGCGACGCTAGCCGACAAAGGGACGTGATCCCACAGCAGGGACACGTGTTCCGTCGACGGTTCTTTGCACGGTCTGAAGAAAGCCTCGAAATCGAAGGCGATCTTGTAAGGGTAGATTCCGGAATGTCCGTCGGGGGGAAGAATGGAGAAGTCTGCTAGCGCTTCGAAAATCGTTCTCGAATTTTGGTAGATGCCGCCTACGTAGCGCAACTTGACTTGTCGGCAAGAGGAAAGCTGGTTCCTGTGTCTCTTCAGCAAGAACTCGGTGGTGAACGCCGCCTTACACTTGCAACATTCGTATATGCCCGCGTACGCGTTGAAGTCCGTGACGAGAGAGACGTGCAAACCGCCTTTCGCCGTCAGGTGTAGGTTGACTTTACCTCGGGCGGCCAGAGTTCTGGAAGGCGGTCTGATCAGAGTAACGCGTCTTCTCAACTTCCGCCCCGGCACTTGACGCGACGCGGTGTAAACCGCTATCTGTACGTCAAACAAGTTCTCTAACGCGGGTAAGTCGCGGATGTTCAGACCCGGAAAGGATTCAGGTGTGGCAGCGGGACAGAACTGACGTAACAAATCTGAAGCGCGCTTGCTGGTCTTGTATAAGTGAAAGGAAATGCAGCGGAAGATGCAGAGGTTGTCCTTGTTGGGAAAATCTAACACGTCGCTTCTCTTTCCAACTCGACCGGCCTGAGTGATCCTACCGCCTATTGGGAATTCCCCCGGTCCCATGTAAACGCAAATGTTCAAATTGGTAGGAAAAAGAACGTGCCACTTGGTGTCAGCGTCGCAAAGTTTCCGTACTTCCTCGCAAGCGACGGTGTTTTCCATCTTTGAGAGGAGCTCTTCCAAAGTTTCTGAATTAGTTATAGTAGGGAGCGGTTGTATGAGAGTTGCGTTGTTCTGGGAGGCGTGAAAGTAGCGCAGTTTGCTCTTGTCTTCTCTGTGTTGTAAGAGTAAGCCTACCGAGAAACCCACTTTGTATCTGAATCTTTGTGTCAAGTGAATGCGACGCATAGTATCTACAGCGTCACTCAACTCGCCGGTTGGTAGCCTGAAATTTGTTACACTCACTCGAGTCCCGTGCATCCTGACGCCCGTTTGTATCGCAGGCCAATTCGCCGTGAACGTTTCCTCCCCGTTCGGTACAGCACATATGCGCGGAGGGACGGTCACCCCGTCCAGAGATTCGCGTCGACAGGCTATCTTTCGGCAATCGCCTTCGCCGCATAGAGGGCAAAACTTAGGTACTACTCTACAATTTTCTACGTGTCTCTCGTGGTTGTACGGTCTTTTAAACATTTTGAAACACTTTTCGCATACGTACTGTGTCATGTTTTTTTTTTCACTCAGTTACCAACTACTTAGCCGTCTAACTATCTATCTATCTATCAATCTATCTGTCTATCTATCTATCTATTTATCTTTCTGTCTGCTGTCTGTGTATCCGTCTGTCTGTCTCATACAGCGTACGTCAAAACGCTGTGTGTGTGTGTGTGTGTGTGTGTGTGTGTGTGTGCGCGCGCGTGAGCGTTGAGCGTCTCTCATTCCGAATCTATGCCGAGATATTTCAGAATGATCTCTGTTTTGTCATCCAACTCTTTGAGCGCTCTGGCGGACAGCGTCACTCCCTGCTGTGTGGGTTTTTTGTCAGGACCTTCGTACTTGCGCACGTGGACGAGGTTCTTACCGCTGTAGTAGCTCACAGCTGCGTACACTTCGCCCTCCTCATCCAGCACTGCGAACCAGGGGGTGTGATTAGGTTTTCCTTGCGCAGCCGCTGTGTCGCGTATGCGCACCACTGCTCGGATATCGGCGATGCGTGCTATGAGCTCGCGCAGCGCGTCGGCCGTGAAGTGCACTCGCTTGCTTCTGGTCAGAGACGCCTCTTTCACCTGGCCGTCTTTTGTGTAGCGCGGCCTCCTAGACAGTCTAGCCACGTCCTCCCAGATCTCCAGCGTCAAAGCTCCGTCTAAGCAGAACTCTAACCCGAGAGGACGGGAGAAGGTTTTCTCTGCTTCTTCTCATCCATCTCGTTCTTTTTCTTGTATTTTTCTCTTCTTACTAGGCCTTGTTGTTCTGGAACTCACCTTAGAACGTTTCACACCCGCAGGATGAGTAACACCATCAGCGTGAGCTGAATCAGCAGCAGAACCGATAGCAGGAGCAGCGTCAGCGCTGGTGGTATCCGAGGCCTCGTTGTTGGAACAGCGCAGCCACACGCCGTCGGTGCTGAGTGTAGCGGTAGAAGATGAAGCGCCGCCGCCCTCGTAAGGTGGCGGTGAGGGCAGTCGCCACGGACCGGACGGGACGCTACTAGTGGAGGAAGTGAGGTCTAAAGGTCGAAGAGGGAAGCCGAAAAACGTACCGCCCACCCCTTTCCCTTCGGGTTGTTCGTACGCCTCGTCGTCAGCGTCGTTCTCTGTCTCACCCTGTTGCTGCTGCTCCTCCTCCTCCTCCTCTTCTTCTCGGTTTAGGGGCTGAGTGTCCGAATAGCTGTCACTCTCAGCGCGAGCGGCGTCGAGGGCGTCGGTCGATGTAGTGGTGGAGGAGAGGGGCTGTGCAACGTGCGGCAGGTCATCAAAGTCATCAACAGTAGTGGGGAGGTAAAAACCCGGTTGCCAGTACTGCGCTGTGCCAGGAGCGTTGTCGTCAGTAGTAGTAGCGGTAGCAGCAGGTGCAGCAGAAGCAGCAGCAGCAGCAGCAGCAGGCGCAGCAGCAGACGCAACAGTAGCAGGCGCAGCAGCCTCAGCAGGCGCAGCAGTAGCAGGCGCAGCGGTAGCAGGTGCAGCAGCAGCAGCAGCAGCCGCAGCAGGCGGGGCGGCAGTAGCAGCGGCAGCGCGCTTAGCAGCAACGTGTACCGTCGCGAGTGTAACAACGTCGCTAGCACGACGACTACTACCAGTAGTACTACTACTACTACTACTACTACTAGTACTACTACTGCTACTACTACTGCTACTACTACTACTACTGCCGCGAGCGCTCGCTACAGCGGGAGGGTGATAAGACCAAGCGGCTGCGGCGGTAGTCTCATGTTCAGTAGCAAGAGGAGGCACTGACGCTAAACGAGCGCTGTTCCGCGTAGTCTTCTTGTTCTTGGACGGCGCTAGGTGTTGTCTTTTGCTCATGGTGGTGACTGTAGAGAGCAGCAAAAGAATGAGTGAGTGAATGGAGGTTTCCAGACCCCTTATATACGCCTTCTCGCTTCTAGAGCTAAGCTACTTACTGACCCTGTTCAGCTGCCGCCGGCTGGCCGGCGGCCATTCACAAAGAGAAACAAAAGACATAAGGCATGACGTTTTCAGCTGGATCCCTTTCCCCCCTTTTGAGAGATCGACTGTCATGAGCTAAGCCGCTTAACACCCTGTTCAGCAATTCAACGCGCATTAGCTGTATAAAGGATTAAGCGGTTGCTGCCGTCGACTGACCGGCGGCCATTCACAAAGACATAAGGTATGACGTTTTCAGCTGGATCCCTTTCCCCTCTTTTTTTTTTTTGAGGGATCCACTGTCATGAGCTAAGCCACTTACCACCCTGTTCAGCCATTCAGCGCGCGTTAGCTGTATAAAGGATTAACGGTGACGAGCTTAGAGTGTGTGTACAAAAAAAACTACAGGAGGCGTGTGGCGTGAAGCAGGACCCCCCTAAGACGAACGTGTCTGTCTGTGAGTAGAGGCGTGTGCATGTGGTGAGCGACTTAAGTGTAAGACAAAAAAAAAAAATCACCACCTCCTGCCGTGGTGAGTAGACCGGGCCGGCCAGGCGGCGGCCGGCTAGTTCAATAGACTAAGGCTGTGCATGAAAAAAATCCGATTTTCACCTGACCTCTGACGTTTGTTACAATGAATGTCAGAGGGAGGGAGACGTCCTCAGGTAGGGGGTAGGAGGTAAGGCTAATGGATGAGGAAGAAACACCGTTTTCAGCTGGTCTCCACGGATAGCGATGACACACCCCTCGTCATCTAAGCTCTTAAGGAGCGGAGCGGTTGAAAAAGCGTCATGCGGACAGGTCGCTACACAGCTGGAGTGCTGTTGGAAATGGGATTAAACTCCCTCTGTATAAAAAGCTCTGATTTCTGTTGGAAAAAAACCATATCGCCTCTGACCACAGTAACGTCTACTACCACCACCGCCGCCACCACTGCCGCCGCCGCCGCCGCCACCGCCGCCGCCGCCGCCGCCGCCGCCACCGCCAAGACGAGACGAGATGGCTCAAGCTATTCCACTTTCAAGCTCGCCTTCACCGCCTTGTCCACCGGAAAAAAAGTTAATGCGGCTTGACGACGTGAGACGCGCGAGGCAGACCGAAGGGGAGAACAGAGAGGTAGGACAGCGGCGGTTAGCCTATAGCGACGCCTTGCTTCGTCAACTAGGTAAAGAGTTGAGCGGCTGTTGGAGAGAGTTGGGCAGTAGCTTAAAAGTTACCGCCGCCCGTATGGATGCTCTAGTAGAGCGCAGTGTCAAGACACCGGAGGAGCTGTGTACGGCGATGTTCCGAGTCTGGTGGGGTGAAACCCCGCATCGTCATAGATGGGGAGAGCTCGGTCGCGTCTTCACCCGCATTAGACGCGTGGAACTGTTGGCTCAGTGGATGTCCCTTCTCCACAGACAGGGGTTGGATTTCGAAAACCCCGACTCGCGCGCGATGCATTAGCACTTGGGCACCCTCGGCAGACGTCTAGGTAGCAGGTGGAAAGAGGTGGGGGACCATTTAAAATTGTCGCCTGAGAGGTTAGATAAGATCGCTGAAGAATGCGAATACGGAGGAAGTCCCGCTGAGTGGGCCTTCCGAGTGTTGAAAATGTGGCAAGATGAAGCTGACGGTGCCGGCGGTACACCTTTTGAACTCCTTCGAGTGTTGACTGAGGACATGGGAAAGTTTGACCTCGGCATCACGATATTACTTGACTTTATCAAGCAAGAAACAACGAGAACGACGGACATGTGAATTGTTGTGTTTTATTTTCATACGTCTTCTTTATTAGTAAGTAAAAAAATAATAATATCATAACAATTAAGAAGCGCGCCCTCTTAAAGTGTCACTTCCTCCAGTCGCAGCTGATCGCCTCATCGAAGCACGTGATAAACAAAAAAAAAACGAAGAGACACGCTTCTTCCTCTCGAGAGGAAGAAGCGTGTCTCTCGATTGAAATCTTTTTCTTTTCTTTTTTTCTTAAAAGAGACAAACGCCCCTTAGAGTGCCCCCCCACCCCCCTAGAGTGCCCCCCTCCCCCCTCCCCCCCTCCCCCCCACCACCCGCCCCATGCATCCTAAAAGCGCCCCCCTCCCCATGCATCTTAAAGGGGCCCCACTCCCCCCCTCCCCTCCCCTCCCCTCCCCTCCCCCCCCCCTTATACACTCTAAAGAACGCTTCTACCTAGTTCAATAAGTCACTTCCAGTCGCTCGTAAAACAATAAAAAATGAAAAAAAACAAAAAAACTTATATCGTAGTGTTTTTTATTAGTTTACCGAAAAAAATAAGAGACTCGCCTCCTCCTCTCCTTCTCCTCCTCCTCCTCCTCCTCCTCCAAAAAAAAAAGATATCACATTTTAAAGCCCGTGACCCCTTAAAGACGCTCATCTCTTCATTAAGTCGCGTGACGTCACTTCTTCTTCTTCTTCCGGTCACGTGATCAATCAGGTCACTTCCGGTCACGTGATCCTCAATCAGGTCACTCACTTCCGGTTGGCCATTAGGTCATGTGACGTCACTTCCAGTCACGTGACTCATCAGGTCACTTCCGGTCACGTGATCCTAAAGTAGGTCACTTCCGGTCCCCTAAGTAGGTCATATGACGTCACTTCCGGTCCATAAGTAGGTCATATGACCTCACTTCCGGTCACGTGACCAAATGGCGGCCTCTGATTGGCTAACTAGGTCACGTGACCTCACCACTAATCCCCTAAGTAGGTCACTTCCGGTCACGTGACCAAATGGAGGCCTCTGATTGGCTGCAGGTCGATTGAGTAATAAACAGTACTTAACTATAGTCCCGTTCCGATACATACTATACTACTGACATATATATCTATAGTGAAAGGAAATATATAGGGGGGAATGCATAGAACCCAGGAATAAGAAGAGTGGACAACATGTGTACATAGGAAATTCATAACGCCTTGCAGATGGGCAATTCCCAGATTAAACCCTTTCAAATGGACTGCATATATTACAATGATAAATTCTGTCCTTTGCTTTCATTATGCATGAATGAACCCCTATCTGCCAGGGCTGCCCTGACGTTTGATACACCCCATAGGATTGTCATGATAAATAACTATCCCCCAGGGATGTATTTCTGTATCATAAAAACCAAAGGACAAATTAACCATGTGGCCGTGTGGAGGGGACAAAGAAACAATGATCCTAGTCTACCTTATATCATGAGGCAGGCTCACTTGCCATCTGACCAGATAGAGCTAGGTAATTGGCAGACTCAATACCCGCACGTGGATCGCTCCCAATGTAGGTAATTCACCTAATCCTCTGACAGTCACAGACCATTCCAGCCACTTAAGGCAGCATAGTGCAGGAGAGTAGTGATCCGATACTCCTCCGAAACTACTGTCAGACAGGTACAAAGTCGCGGTGCTGCTAGGAGACCTCCACTTTTAAGGTAAAAAAAAACATTTATGGAGGGATGAAGTTTGATCACTCAAACCCCAAATTGTAAAGTCAGTAGCTGAGTTGAACCTCCCCTTTAGATTAGCTTCTAGAGACCTTAGAAAGTAGTATCAAAATACTGCACCAGTCTTCCCGAAAACTTTTGCGACATGCAGGACATTCGGTCCTGCAGATCTATTATTTTGCAGGCCCGGCTTAATTTTTGGAGGCCCGGATACCAGAGGGCAATTTTCATATCTAATAAAAAGATGTACAAAGCAAGAATTAAAATTAAATGATATATGCTTTCCTGCATATTCCCATTAAAACGTTGCAATATATATAATATATTATGTAGAATTTTGAGTGTTGATTTTCAAAATGTTAATGCAAAATGTGTTTCCCTCTATAAACCTTAATAATGGTCCGATTTACAAACCGTAAAAATGGCATGTAGCCCAAAATCCAGCCAGTCATCTGGACCGGCAGTAGACCACGTTCAGCCGGTCCAGGGGCCTTTTAGCCGGCTATAGCCGTTGTCCGGCACGTTTTCTGGAAGACTGTGCACGACATAGTGTATCTTCATGTGGATCTATTCATCTAGAAAAACACATACAAAATAATTTTCAGATTGACAGGATGCAAAAACTAAGATTTTCAGACCAAAGATGTAGAATAAAAGTATCCATATATAAAGTTTGATCCTGCCCTCATTTTTGGTCCCTGTTCGCCCTGATGACTCTAAGTGGACCTCACATCTGGATGGCCTGCCCATATAAGTTCATGCCTCTTGGTCATGTACTCTGCTTCTGGCACGATCCTGTGATGTATGTGTCACACATTACTGGGGTCAGTGCCTTACTCCCGTTACTATGTAATACATGGCTATTTGTGTAGGCTTGGACCAGAAACAAGACTACCCTTGCCCTTTCTGGAGATATTTTCCACGCACGCCTCCAACTGTGGATATTTATAGTCCTGATTGGGATCACATCATGTATGGAATATTGACAACATCAGCTAGTGTGTGAGGGAAGGGGTTTCTCTAGGTATGCTGAGAGAATGTCACCCAGGCCATACATCTGTAGAGGTAAATCCGACAAAATATAAAATGATGGAGAGATGGAGTGATGGGTCTTTGTAAGGATTCCACAAAGCATGAAAAGAGTTGGCAACATTCCCTAGATTCCTAATTCTACGATAGCCTTTCCCAGTAGTTTGGATGTATTACTGACGGCTGTTTGTCTCCTCATCTAAAGACCAACATGAACTGATTTGGCCGCCAAAGACCTAAAGTAGCTCCATTCATCTTGAATATAAAAAACACTTCATGACTGCATAGATAATCTGACTATGCACACAAAGTATGTGATATAAAAATGAAAACAGTTCAAGAGGTCCGACCACTTCTATTTGAACTCTTCTATTAGCATGCCCGAAAAAGGTTTCTAGCTATACATAGATTGACATTTTAGAGTCACTAAATTATGTAATCAACTGGTCTGATGCAATAAGGGTTTACCATATTTTTTAGGTTTATTAATCTTTTTTTTTGTCTCGTTCAGTCACATGTCATTACATTGAGTACAGGCAAGTAGAAGTTTATGTAATCAGAATTACCGTCCCGTTTGGCTTCTTCCTGAGTTAGCAGATAGTGTTGATAATATTAGAGATGATGATCCACCAATGAGAGCACAGCAATACTAAATGTAGTTGTATTGCAATTAGAGGTTACATATCAATAGTAAAACTCAATATGCTGTCTCATTGTGTGATTAAATTGATCGTCAATATAATCATTGACAATTATTTACCAATTAGTGTAAATGTGTGTATTTTACATGTACCCAATTATTCCCGGTAGTTTTTATTAAATAAAAATGAAAATCTTATCGACAATTTCACCCAAGGAAACTGATTGAACCAGTTGAGGAGAGTCATAGTTTTTAAGGTGAGTGGGTGAAGGTCCAGTGTAACGAAAATGATCATAACACATGAGATCACACAATTGGTGGATTCCTTTTTTACCTTGTCAGAACGATTTTGCAATGATTGCATAGGGTCAGAAAATGTATTTGTCAAAAACATTTCTCCATCTCCAGTCTCGGGTATTGCTTACTTTGTACTTGTTCCGTATTTAACAAGCTCCAACAGCCACTGATGTTCCTTTTCTAGTAATTTACCAAATTCGCTCCATGTCATTGTGATTAAATTGCAGACCTTCCATATAGAAAGATAACGCACCACCACATTGTAATCTTGGGATGAAATAAAGGAATACCCAAGATAGAGTGATCAATGTCAAACTCTGTTGAGGTATCATGTTGATTGATATCAACGAGCATGGTATGATTTCAGAATTACATTAAGCATAACTTTATAAATTGAGATCCCTCGCAGTGTATCCCAGCACTTGATTAAGGTGCATGTTGAACACAAATGCACCTGGCCACCTTCTGTTTCACACATACAGGACTGTAATCCATCATTTCTAAGCCAAACATGCTTCTATAATGTTACCGAGGATGTTGGATATTTGTTTAATTCACCAGTCTTCCCTGGATCAAAGGGGAGTAGATGGGGGCCTATTGTGGTGGTATATTCATGGTAATTGATTGGCACACCATCAGATCTGGCAATATCCAGTCATGTAATACCTTCCCCATTATTTCAACAGAAAAGGCATTGACACCCCTCATACATCATCCTTGGCTGTAAACATACATTAATTGAAAGAGTGTTTGCATGTCACAGCGCCGAGATGAAAATCTTTAATGCCACAAATGCTAGCTCTATAATGTCTTATTGTTGTACCATGAATAATTTATTGTATCTGTACGTGCCGTAATCAATGACACATTGACAATGACCATCTCACTAACTGCCTAGTTCTAAACACAGTCTAATGGCAGCCAGACTTTGGCAAACACATGAGCACTTTAAGCTGACGTCAAGCTATGATGTTTCATTGATTTCAGGCTTGGCATCCTGGAGATGTACATGAGTGTTTCATTAATGTCAACATGACCTGGAACCAAGAAACATTTCCATTTGCTTCTGATTTCTGCTGCTCACTATGATGGAAATATTTGATAAAAAAAAACCCACTTAATTCAAGATAGAGGGAAAACAATAACAGGATTTATTGCCAATGGAACATTGATTTGACAGCTGTGGAATCCATGCAAAGTTTTTAGACTTTTACATTTAGGAAAAATAAACTTTAGAATTCTCAGAAGGTTAGGTTTTTAACTACCTCGTTCTTTTAGCATATTCAGTTTCAGAAATTTTGACATCTTAAAGAATTCCCCATTGACTGAGAGAGTTACTAACAAGGAACTCTGACATGCATGGCTCTGTATGTACCATTTGACTTTTGACTCCCTGTGTCAGGGACTGAACCCTGGGAGTGGGACCAAGAAATAGGTGGATAGAAAGTAGATAAGATGGATGGGTAATAGTTGCTGGATTTGGTTATATTTGTGGAGAGGGGATGACTATAAGGAGTGAATCGAAACTCATGGACCAGCGACTGAGCCTATACACACCACTCTGGCCCCATCCACTAGCACCTAACCTAATGGAGACCACACATAGGAGAGGCCTAACCACGTAGGGACCTGGAGGCGGCATTGTGTATGTCAAAATGGGTTCCTTAGATATAGGGCTACAGTGGATGAGAAGGAGCGGGAATACAGTGCCATCTTTTTTGTAGTGTACTGGTTATATGGATTTGGGCTAACCTTTATTCTAGCCTTTGTTGCTGCTTTCTTCGCAAACACATATAGAACTACACCAGCTGTTAAAGCTTGTGTATAGGGGTCAAGTAGTGAATCTAGTATCTGATATAAGGGTAGGGTAGGTGTGGAGAATAAAGGTGTTATAGTTATTACCCTTCATCTGGAACCTAGACTCTATACTCACTGTCTGTGGCACTAGTTGTATTGTTAGCGCTGACACCAAGCATTCCTGGATCTATTCAGTGAGTCGTGGAGACTGAAGAGGCCAGGAGTGGTTTCGGTGAGGAATGGATGACTAGTCAAAGGATAGAGCAGTTGTGAAGCACTGTGAAGGTACAATAGCACTATGAATGGGATTATGTGTGAGGAGGAATGGGATTTTTAGCATGGCACACATGGATATAATTTTATCCTATTCATTGAGAACTAAGAGATGTACATAATTTCATACTATCAATGCCCTTCTCTAGACTTTTTACATCAGGAAAGCCCTTTACATACATAAATATACACATACATACATGATTATGTTGCTAGACCAATGCATATTATATTTAGCCCAGTGGTATGATAGTATGAATCATAGTTATATGATGTTGACAGAAAGATGAAGTTTGATTACTATGAAACCCAAATTGAAATAATGTAGGTGTTAAGTAGAATCTCCACTTTCTATTTGTGTATTTTCATGTGGACCCCTGTAAGTATCTACATATTAATCTCTCCAGCTGTAAGGGATATCCTTTGTAGGCATTTAAAGTAAGTGTAAGCATTACTAGAATACCATTGTGAGATAAGCCTGTCAAAGATGCTTTAATAGCATCGAAACGTAGCCACCTAACCCTCATCTCCCTCCACCACCTCGATTTAATAAAAACCCTCAAATAAATGCCAACAAATCCAGTTGGAAACTACTTGTCTGGTTTTTGTGATAAACCCCAACGATTTACAGAGATATATAAGTGTTTGTTGGACAACACAGGTTCAAGAGAGGAGAACAGGATCTGACTTCTTGGTAGCCTGACAGTATATGTTCAGGCGTCTAGTGTTGCAGCCGTCTCTTAGCAACGTTATGTATCTTACCTCTAGCACAACCCCTGTGATGTAGATGTCACAAATCAGCAGGGTCAGTGCCCTACTCCTGTTACTATGTAATACATGGCAATATATGTAGGCCTGGGACAGGAAACAAGACTACCTGTGCCCTTTCTGGAGACATAATTTAAACAGGACTTCTTGATAAAGCTGCAATATATAGTATACAAGGTTCAGCTAATACAACCCGGACTACCGGTAATTTTCATCCCTCTATACAGTGCCTCTCTCGCTGATATAAACTGTCACCCGTGGTGCCAACACCCACAACAGGCTGGACTGGAGCGCATAATCATAATGATCAATGCTGCAATTTATGCCCTGAACAAATCCAACCGGTACTATACACCCAGGATTGATAAACTACTCCATGACTGGCACTCGAGGGTGCATTTATACGAGTTTCATTATGACTTACTGAGGGATGGACTTCACCCCTCCCCCTTCTTAGTACAATTATGTGCTAGAGAGCTCATGGCCGCTACCGCGGCAAACAGACTTCTGTTTCATCATCAGTAATTAATAGATTATCAACTGAAATTTCATTGTTAAAACTAATTTAATTTAATTAAATAGATAAATTGAAACTGAATTTGAACCTTGAGTCTACCTATCTATCCTATTGAACACACGTCTGTTAGAAACCCGGTTCTTCTCTAACTATTTAAAATTCCTACATTATATACATAACTGTACATCCTACACGGTACTCACATTCAAAGGGGCCACGTCAACCCATACGTCTTTTCTGACGCGGGTTGATTCTGACTCAGTCTCTTCTGACTTTCTATTTCCTCTATTTCACTATGTGCATTTACTGGCAATTTGATGTGTCAGCCTGAAATGAGCTCAGATGCATCATGTAGTCGCCTGAATGTACTAACATCTACCCACTGAATATACCTACTAAACCCTACATGTAACCTGTCGAATCTTGATCCTCCATACATCTTTTCTGATGCGGAACGATCATAATGTCCCCTATCTGGGCTTGATCTAAAACTTGACCTATAACTGACTGTATATGTATTGCCCACTAAGGAGCCGTTCGCAGCTCACATCTTAAACTGTATATTTGAGAATTATAACCTGTTTATTGTGCATAACTTGTTAGCATACAGGAACACCCTGACCTTCCATACATCTTTTCTGATGCGGAATTGGTCAGGGCCGGTATTCTGATATTCTGATATTCTGATATTCTGATATCCTGTTGTCTCTAATATGATACACTCTAATGCCTGGATCCTCCATACATCTTTTCTGATGCGGAGTGATCAAGATGTCTTATATCTGTGTTTGAGCTAACCAAAACTGACTTCATATGTATTGCCCATTGAGGATCCGTTCGCAGCTCACACCTTAAACTGTATATTTGATAATTATAATTGTTTCATGTGCATAACTTGTTATTATACAAGAACACCTTGACCTTCCATACATCTTTTTTTTTTGATGCGGAATTAGTCAGGGTCCCTATTCAGGTATCCTATCATCTCGAATACTAATAATACTAATAAGCATGTATGGGCCCTCCATACATCTCTTCTGATGCGGAAGGGTCCAACATGTCACCCCCCCCCCCCCATGTTATTATGAACTGTGCTCATAAGTGCAGCTCATTTATTTATCTGGCATCAAAGCCCCCCTAGCTAGTAAAATTATTGTTATGTGACTGTATATTCACATATTATTATGTGGCTATACATCTACATCTCGGACTTAAAGTCCAAATATCCAATATCCAATATCCAATATCTGGAACAGTCTGTCACCGAGGGTGTCTGATGCTCGGTGGCTGGGTATTCCACAAGTTACACAAACTCACAACCTCTAATTTACCTATACTGATACATTGATCTAACTAAGTCCATAATTTATATTTAATTTATATCATATTATATTTTAGAACCCATAATTTAATTTAATTTAGCTTTAAACTTGCTATGAGCTGGTGTATTTTCCCGCCCAACCTGCGGGGTAGCCATACTCCAGATACAGACACGAAATGACAAACCCCACTATGGCTTACCGCAGATATGAGTTCCTAAACTCACACCATGTATATAGTACAACCGCTGTGGCTGTGGCTGACTGTCCTGCTTCGTTTCCAAGCTGGTCCAGTCCCACACAGGTTAGCTTAGTCGTTAAGTTAGTGCATAAGAACCTACTTAAGTTACATGCCATTGAGCTGTGGTATGCATATGTGAATATGCTTACTATCAGGCCCCACTGTATTTTCTTGGCCGATGCTTCCTTAAAATGACCACGGATATCGCAGACCTTAAATCCATGAAAGGTCTGAAGATAGGTCACTACAATATAAGAAGCCAAAAACATAAATTCAGCCAAATGTCTGATTTAGTTAAGTTATTTGATATCATGTGCATTAGTGAGACCTGGTTATTGGAAGGTTTCCCTGATAACAAATTATATGTTGAAGGCTACCAATTCTTCAGACGAGACAGGGTAATTGATAAAGTGGGTGGAGGCTTACTTTTCTACATCCGGGACAGAATGGCCCCTTATTGTTCTATCCTCTCGTCCCTCAGCAGATCTGACGCTGACATTGAAGCAATTGTTGTGAACTTCACCCAGCCTAAGCACAGGCTGACCTCTTTTATTCATGTCTACCGCCCGCCCAGGGGCAGCTATGTTACCTGCATAGATGCCATGATCAAGCTCTGTCAGAATAGCTCCTTTCAGGGCAGGGAACGCTGGCTAATAGGCGACATAAATGTAGACCTTCTACAGCCTGAAGATTGCAAAACCAAATATTATAACCGATCGGTGGCTGACTCCGGCCTTACTAACATAATATATGACATAACTCGCCCTCACACTAACAGTACTGGAGGAACCTGTATTGACCTAATTGCCACTGACTGCCTTAAAGTCATGCACAAGGGCACCCTCCCGTGCTTAATAAGTGACCACCTACCAATCTTTGCTACTAAGAAGAAGCCAAAGGAGGTGTATACTAACATCACAGTACGTGGTAGGTCCTACAAGAACTATGACTGTACTGACTTTACTGATTATTTATTCTCTCTAGACTGGACACTGTTCTACACCAATACTAATGTGGACGAACAGTGGACCATCATATTATCTCGCATAACCTCTTATCTTGATGAACACTGTCCTATTAAGGACATGTCCTTCAAGGATAGAAATAAGCCCTGGATTACCAAGGACACCTTGGAGTCCATATTTGAGCGTAATGAGTACATGGCTGACTATTGTCGCGGGCAGAGGAAAGACCCCTCCTTGCTTGAAAAAGCCAAGCAAGTAAGAAGGGATATCAATGCCAAAACTCGTACCTCTGAAGACTCTTACTTCCTAAACAAGCTCCAGGATCTGGCCCCGAACCCATCAAAGTTTTGGAGGGAGTTGGCCCTACTGCTAGGCAAATGTGGCCAGAACAAGCCAGAAATAGCTCTGATTAACCAAGAAAATGGCAAAGAGATACGCGGGGACGCTGTCCCACCATATATAAATGAATTCTTTACTAACATAGGTTCTAAGCTCTTCAACACTCTAGGTAATTTACCAGAGGTGTCCGATATTAATACCCCCTCGTGTAATACATATATCCCTACCGACAGTACTTCTGTCCCATATGGCAGAGTCTTGAAGCTAGTTAAGGCCATTGAGGTACACAAATCAAGTGGCCTTGACAACATTAGCGCAGCAGTTCTAAAAGATGCATTACTAATCCTGGCCCCTCAACTAACAGCCCTCATTAACCAAGGCCTCCATACTATCTCATTCCCCTCACAATGGGGATGCGCTAAGGTCGTCCCCCTCCCTAAGAGTGGTGACCTCACTAACATAGGTAACTGGAGGCCCATCTCCCTCCTGCCTGCCCCCAGCAAAATTATGGAGCGAGTTGTGTATGAAAAAATCTATAGTTGTCTTGAAAACAGTAACACCCTAAGTAGACACCAGTATGGCTTCCGTGCGTCCAGGGGAACAAATGATGCTGTCTTTAAACTAGTCAATGATATCTACATTGCACGTGACAGGGGAGAGCATCTGCTGGCCTGTTTCCTGGACGTGCGGAAGGCCTTTGATAGCATACACCACCTTGAGCTCATAGCAAGGATGAAGTGTCTGAACCTACCAGCCCTATACACTGACTGGTTGCATGCATACTTAAGTAATCGCAGTCAGCGTGTGGCCTGCAATGGGACTGTCTCTAACACACTTCCTATATCTTATGGTGTTCCCCAAGGCTCCATCTTGGGGCCTCTGTTATTCATTTGTTATGTAAATAGTTTACCGGATGTGATTAAAAACTGTAAGGTGATAATGTACGCCGACGACGTGGTATTTTATACCACCTCGCCCAGCATACCATCTCTTGAAGAGAAACTCCAACAGGATGCTAATCATGTATTCAACTGGTTCTGTAGGAGCGGCCTCGTTATTCATACTGGTAAAACCAAAATTGAGCTATTTAATCCCCCCAGCAACGGCTACCACCCTCCAACAATTAATATGGGAACCTCAGTACTTGAATGTTGTGCCAGCTATGAATACCTGGGCATAATCCTGGATAACTGCATCACCTTTAAAAGCACTATCAGTAAAAATGTCAGTAGTGCTTCTAATAGATGTCACATGCTCAATAACCTTAGACGCCGTATGTCAAAAAACACTGCTATCCTAGTTTATAAACAAACCATAATGCCTGTCCTTGAATACTGTGGATATCTGTTTAATGGTGTGATCCGCACCCAATCGAGGAGGTTACAACTAGTCCAGAATAGGTGCCTAAGAGTGAGTCTTAATGTACAAAAGCTCTACCATGTGTGTGACCTACATACAGAGGCCAATGTAGACTACTTGAGTGTTCGTTTTGACCTACAGTTACTGCTCCTTATTCATAAATATATGTATGATGGTACCCATTGTCCCAAAGAACTTGGTCTGGCTTTTCAACAACCAGCAGCCTGTGGGCGCACTACGCGCTCAACTAACACTGGTCTACTTATATACCCACCAAGTATAACCATGGGTTTCCGTAAAAGTCCACTGTACCGTGGTATTGAACTCTGGAATGCATTGAACACCTCATGCAGACAGATAACTGACCGTGCGGCCTTCAAAGTCAAGGCCAAACCGACAGTGGTCAAGCTTCTCCAAGCTAAGGAGGCCAACTAAGGCTCTGGTCTAAGGCTCTGGTCTTTTCCAGGCTAGGTTACTCATTCTGTATCTCCTCCAGGAGAACTGTATAACAGTAATATAGTAAACATAAGACACATTACATAGTATTATTTACTGTTGTTGTAATATTCATTACATTACATGCACCTAGCTCGCCAAATGCTATGGTTTGGTGTATGAACCTGTGAAGACTGTATCTCATCATCCTATGTGAAATTATCCATTGCTATATAACCAACACATTACAGGACTAACAACAGTCCATTGAATTGTACCGTATTTGTAACATCACTCCGTGAATAAAATACGTTATAAACTCAAAATATCCATTTACGGCTCATCGAGAGCTTTCATTTGGTATAATGGGAGGGGCTACAGGATTTTTCCGACCCACAAAATTTCACCTTTTTCAATATAAATCTGAGAAATTAAGCTTTTCCTTTGCGTTTGTCTGACTGGTATGTAATTTCTACCTTGTTAATTAGTATAAATGTGTAATTTGTGAAAATTAACTTTTATTTTTGTAAAAAAAACGGTCTTATATAGCTAAAAACAGCCCAAAAGGCATGTCCCCTAGCCAATATTACACTTAGGCAGATGTTCTATCATGTTTTTATATTTACTTTTATAGTTTCCCTTAATTTTTATGAAATTATATGGTGAAGGCAATATGAAAATTAATTTTTCTTTTTTTTCTAATTATTTCCTACTTCTCCATGTCAGGTTAAAAATAGGTTCCCATACATGCAATATCAATACAGCAACTTCAGGATTATTTTATTCATAGTAAAAAAATGCTGAGACACGATGTTTTGACATAAGAGCCATCTACTATAACCCATATATTTGCATGATTAAAAGAAAATTACAAGGGGAATTATATCCCCTTGCTTTAGAGCTTCAAAAGTCAGTTAGAAAACGTATTGTTTAAGGGCTTAAACTTTTAATGGCAATATTGTCAACTAAATTGAACTGAAATTATTTGTAAATCAAGGTACTAAGTCTTTGTGGCCATATCTAAAGGTGTGCATTGATAAAACCTTTGAATTTATGTATATTTATGATGTTTTTACACATGTTGTGTTCAGAAGATGTTGTGAATAGAAGATGTTGTGTTCGGAAGATGGTAGAAATATGGTATATACAAGGGAAAATATGCTTAAAATCACCAAAAATGTAGAATAGATAGCTCAAATGAATTACCCCATGGCAGTGAAATGGTATAGTTTATAATAGTTTAGCTAGAAACCCACATGTTGTGTTTGTGAGGTGTTGTGTTCAGAAGATGTTGTGTTCAGAAGATGTTGTGTTCAGAAGATGTTGTGTTCATAATGTTGTGTTAGTAAGATAGTAGGAAAAAGCCATTAATAAGCAGAGTTCTGATAAGAAATTGGTAACTATTGTCACAATCAACATATATCAGAGACCTCATTGTAAATTTAATGGAAATTATATCTTAATCTACATGTAAATCAACATGTTGTGTCCATAATGTGTTATGTTCAGAAGATGTTGTGTTCAGCAGATGTTGTGTTCAGAAGATGTTGTGTCCATAATGTTGCGTTTGTAAGGTAGTATCAAAAGGACGGTTTGAAGCAGGGTTCTGATAAGAAATCAATAACTCTGGGCATAACCAACATCTATCAATAAAGTCAATGCAAAAACATGCTTGATTTTATCTAAATCTACTGGGTTATTTACATGTTGTGTTAAGAAGATGTTGTGTTCAGAAGAAGTTGTGTTTAGAAGATGGTGTGTTGTTAAGATAGTAGAAAGAAAAGACATTTACAAGGTGGGCCATGAGAAAGTTATACTTAGAAGTGCTATCATCAACAGTTAACAATGAGCCCATGGCAAATATTTGGCCAATTGCCTGTATATCTACATGTATGTTTAGATGTTGTGTTCAGAAGATGTTGTGTTCGTTAGATAGATAAATGCTTCAGTATTTAAAGTTATTTCATTAGAAATTTGGTATACTTCCACTGTCCATATTCAACATATTTCTACTACATGTCCCAACGATTTATAAATACTATTTCCAATTATTTCTTGGTTTTTAATCAATGTTGTGTTCATAAGACAGTATGTTGTGTTCATGAGATTTAGCAACACCATTGTTCAGCAGGTATTATTACAGGCTTTCGTTGGGATAAAGAAAATAATCTTTGATGTGAGGAAAGATATATACATTAACTGTGCAGGAAGCTTCCATACATATGAAACAAGGGAATGCTCATATGGAAGAATTTAAAGAAGAAATGTTTCATTTTATGGAGATGCACAGATTGGGATAAAATCAATAAAATCAGGACATGTAAAGTCTTATAGAAGAGGGAAAAGAGTAATGATAACCTTTTTTACTGAATGTATGCATAGGTGTTTAATGTAGCAATATAGTTAACATAAATTATATTGATAAATACCATATCCCAGCAAATAAACATGATTTTATTGTGAATCTCACGAGCCCAACATGTGTCTTGAAGCTAGAGAAGGTGTACATCTTCATGTTATTCCAGCACAATGGATAAAAAAGCTGCTGTGCCAAATTTAACATATGTGAAAGATAAAATACTTAACAACATCTAGGAAAAAGGTGGTAAAGATGAGGCAATATTCCTTATTTTACCAACATGTTCAGGGGGTGGAAAAATCCTGTAGCCTCTCCCGTATGTGACATGTAGTATATTGGCCAATTTTCACCATTTGACAGTGTGTTTTATATATTCTTTTAATCATAAATCATGTGGCCTTCATTTTGGGAATAATAAGAGTTGAAATCAGGTTTGTAACTTAGTATTCTAGAAGACAACTATTCATATATTAGAAAAAAAATCATACACTAATTTTTCAAAATTGTTACTTTAGCAACCTATATCTAGGCTGCTTAAAGTGTGACTTCCAACTCATTTCGTTAAAACGGGTCATATTTGGTTTACTATTCAAATAGCTCATAGCTGAGTTAAATGTCCTGTGACCAAAGGTCCATAAAGACTGCTGTCAGCCTTATGAAAAATACTCTTACAATCAAAAGTAGAATGTACCTCAAACAAGGCTAGTTTGCATCCTACAATGATGTATCGTAGTTGTGCATGCTCTTAGAAAGGAGTAATGAATTGGGAATCAGGAAGTGATTGATGGCTACTGAAGATGCCGATGTACCTATCCAGCACCTTATCTCTGAATCAAATCTGTAGGGCCGTCATGATGCATGTATGCAACACAAGTGAATAAGTTGCTTAGACCATGCAAATAATGCATCCAAAGGCTGGTAGCTAGTATACTCATCTATATGCTAGATAGGTTTATAAATTTTGCAAATATCATATAAAAATCGCAAATACTATTATATAAAAGCTATATACAGTGTACCAGTACAGCTCTAAATACCAGGCTGAGCGACCTGTAAAATCTGCCTGGGTGGTTTGTCCAGTCTGTATTGTAAATCCGGGTAGTCTTCCACCTGGTTATGCATTTTTGTATAGGTAAGATTTAACAGCCGCTAGCGCATTGATGCACTATTAATGCACTAGCTTGAGCGGGGCCGATTGTAGGGGCAGTGCCATGGCTAGAGGCCTGGCACATCACAGGTTAATAGTTCAAGAGTTGCAAAGTACATCATTGACGTAGGTTCGTTGCTCGTCATGATACCCTCTGGGTATATCTCAAGATAGGCCTATTACAGAAGTAAGTGCCTTACAAGTTCAGAACATGCACAGTTACCACACATCAATGTAAGCTGCAAACAGCCATTGTTTGAGGGAGACTCTCGTTACATGTTCAGTGTTAGTGCACCTGGTTCATCCTAGAAAGAAAACTTAATAGAGAACCGTGTTGGCATCTATCTCCTAGTTTTGTCTTGATTATGTGGGTTTTGTAGGATGAGGTTACAAAATAGTGACCTTACATTGATACCCCTAAGTGTTGCAATAGATAGGCCTTGGAGCATAGTCAGCCTACTGTCAACATCATTCTAAACGTAGTCTTATGTGAACTCGATCTTTGACAAACAGTTGGACCCATTAGCTCTTATGGCTAAACAAAGACAATGTATTGATTTCAGAGTCTGTTTATTGGACAGTACAATCATACTGGTTCTCATTGAGCACTCATTCTCATTGAGCACTCAGTCCATGGTCCCCTAAGCTGAATTACATCTCTGTGCACAGGATCACATGCTACACTAGGCTATATGTAGCATAACCACAGAGGAATTGGCAATATAATTTATTGTTATAGCTTTTAGTTGTATCAATGCGCCATGTTATTGGGATGACAAATCCGTTTTAATCATGTGCCCAGCATCTCTAGAACCGATATAATCCTAGAATATTCATAGGAAAAAGGGTGGCCTCAATTAGAGAAGTGTCCTATAGAGAACTCACTACCACATAAACCCCCTTAGCTAACCAAAGGTGCAGGTGAGACATGGCCATGCAGAGCTTTCACAGCTTGTTCACGGGGCTTGTTCACGGGGCTTGTTCACGGGGCTTGTTCACAGAGCTTGTCCACGGGAAGTGGGCAGTGTACCCCCTCCATCTGTGTAGGCGCAATAGGAGTTAACAGTGGGTGCTATTTATGGGTGATTAGGGATCAAACAAAGCATAGCAGACAGGTAGATTCAGGTAGAACCTACCAGTGAGGACCGATAGTGCTCCCCTTACCCCAAGTACACCCAGGGAATACTGTTGGTCTGTATGATCCCTATGGGTGTGTGGTCTATATTGTTTGATCCCCATAACTTAAGGTGCCTGGGCATACCGGCTGGTCAAGTCTATATACATTATAATACCCCTTACAGGTGGAGGGGGTACACTGCCCACACTGCAGTGGACAAGCACGGTGAACAAGCCACATTATAATATCCCTTACAATGTAACAAATCCATGGCTTTTAACAACTTACATTGACCATGTATCCATGTATCAGTGGAAAGCTAGGTTTCCATAGGTGCACAGTAGATTTTTTGAACAGTTGATGATATTTAATTGTTAACATATTTGTATACACCGGTTATCAATTACACTATTTACATATTTGGTAGTACCACAAATTTGCAATAATTGGATTATGTGACTGGAGAAACACTTTTATACTTTTAAATATTATTGTGTTGGCTTGGATTGCAAAAAGACTAATTCATGTTTTAAGAACCTAAAGTAGCTACTTCGTGGCTATGGTAGTCACTTTGAAAGTATTATCATATCCTCCTGAGTCTTTGTACTGGTTTCACAAGGAGGAAACACTCATTATATTTGAGAGTGCGAGTATGTAGCAGGCTCACTTACAACCACGCAGACATAATTATGAGGAATAGGCTAAATAGCATTCTGCAGGTGCGTACTTGTTAGCATGCTGTACTAGGTAGGGTGTCTGGGAGCATATTCCTTCTCATATTCATCCAATGTCATTATGTCTGCTGTCATATCTGTATAGACACGCTAATCAAGTGTATTCCATTAGAAGGGCTACAGTATTTAATTAAGATAATAATTAGCCAAGTAGATTAGTTTCAGGCATGTGTTCTCTTTGAGATTGCCTCACAATGCCACTGAGCGAGGATGGCCTGGTGAGAGCTATGTGGGGGTCTTCACTATCTTACCACAAGATTTAAGGTTGTGTAGGCTGTGAGTGGCCTGCCACAAAGTAGGGTGCTAGGGAATCATGGGTGAACGCTGGGTGAGGAGCTCTAATGATACAATGTATTCAAAGTGGTAGATTGGATGGATGCTGGGTCTAGATCAGAGACACAGATTCTATCCCAAAGTGTGGGTCCGGTGACAAAGGTTTGGCCCTTCAGGGGAACTGGGATGGCTTCCTGTAGGTTCAGGGCTGACAATATCCAGCACATTGAGCAGACCTGGACAAGAAGGACGGACCATATCTTATATTGAGTAGACTTGCCAAATCTATGCCTAAATCCAGAAAAGGGAAATATGGTTGACAGTGGATTTAACAAAGACCATTAGTTACAATTGTTGGCCAAGGAATAATTGACTTTAGGTGTAATGAGGATCGACATTTCAAATTATTCATGAAGCTACATAAGAAAGAACAAACACTGACTGCTAAGCAGCTCAGTGGGAAACAAAATGAAAACGGTAAAACTAGTCACACTGCAGAGAGATGTTGATTAACTTATTACTGTAAAATATATCTTCAGAAATCCGTACAAAGCTAAAGATCAATAGCGTTTACTCTCTCACATCAATGCTTGACTAAATAGACAGCATGTCTCTACTCCAAATTAATACATCATGCTTGTTTGACACCAACAATAACAGACCTGTATTTGTCAAATTGCTGGTTGCCAACAAACTAAAGAAAAAGGCAGTTGGAAAGTTGGATATTGCAATGTCATTTCATACAGTGCTAAACTTATTGCTATGAATGCATCATGTGCCATAATCTGGTTGAATGCTTCCCTGTAAGGTAACTGATCATGTATACCCTTTGGATTTGATCCACCCCAAGAGGTCAGCATGATCTATTCAGTATAACAATATACAGCCTTTAAGGACTTAGGCCAGCTTTTGTATAATAAAATCATACATTGTTAGAAAGAAATATTGTAGCTGAGTGTATAAAGATGCATTATTTATGACCACTTTTAACTCATTGGGTCGGAAGTCACACATTAAAAATATTGAGAGCTCTCATTTGGTATGTGACTTCTAGTATATTGGCCAGTTTTGGCCCTTTGACAGTATTTTTGATATATTTTGTTAATTTAAATGAGAATCATTAAAATGAGATAATTAACATCTAAATTAGATATTATCTATATTATACAAAACAATTATATATTTTATGGCCTTCATTTTGGGAATAATGAGAGCTGAAATCAGGCTGTAACTTAGTATTCTAGAATACAACTATTCATATCAAACATTTTATTCTTCAAAAAAATGTCCACTCTATACATGTACTACTTTAACAGCCTATATCTAGGCTGCTTAAAGTGTGACTTCCGACCCATTTCAATAAAACGGGTCATATTTGGTTTACCTTTTAAATCACTTGTAGCTGAGCTAAATGTCCTGCGACCAGAGGTCCATAAAGACTACTGTCAGCCTTGCATTGTGAAAATAGTCTTACCACACACAGAAGAATGTACCTCAAACAAGGCCACTTTGCATCCTACAATGATGTATGGTGGTGGTGCATGCTCTAAGACGTGTGGGGTAATGAAGTGGGAATCAGGAAGTGATTGGTGGCTACTGAAGTTGCCGATGTACCTATTCGGTACCTTATCTCTGCCAGTGGAGCGGTGTGGCCCTTAGAGGCTTGACAAGACCTGATGCCGTCTTAAGCTACTGCCATAATATGTGTGCACTCTGAAGTTTTAAGTAATGAAATGGTTCCAAATCCTACTGCCACGAATCGAAAGCCCTATGAATAAGCTGTAGGCTTGAAGAGGCTTCTTTGATATCAGGGTTGCAACACAAGTAAATTAGTTGCCAGCGCTGTAACAATGGAATATGATGACCAAGGCAATAATCAACATCATAAGACAAAGTATCTGTAACAAACACACGGCTTTTTCTTATTCTTAGGAATTTAAGGAAACTTATTTTTTTGAATGTTTCTTCAATTTGCAATTATCCTCAACAAATGAAATAACCCTGCCTACAGTGGCCCAGAAGGGCCAAATAGATAGAAAAGTGAAAAGTGAAAAGTGCAAATCAAAAAGTGAAAAGTGCAAATCAAAAAGTGAAAACCAAAAAGTAGAAAGTGGTTTGAGGTTTGAGGTTTGAGATTTCCACTTTCAGTGTCACGCTGTCAATCTGTCAACAGGTTGTGACAGGTATCTTTTAGCATTGGGTCAGAATTGCCAAAAATGTGATTTTCGGAAAATTGGCAGAAATGGCGAGAAAAAAGGTCAGAAACTAAAAAAATCAACTTTTTCGGGAAAATGTCCAATTGGGCGAGAAAAATGGTCAGAATTTCAAAAAAAGTGATTTTCGGGAAATTGGCAGAATTTATGGCAAGAAAAAGGGTCAGAAATGAAAAAAGTATAACAATATTACATCTGCTAGGATGCAAAAAAGTTATATAAAGAAGGTTAGCTTCATTCTGCTTATTGTTTGTATCGGTATTTAATTTCATTAGCTCGAATTCAATGACCAAGCCATGTAGTCCAAGTTCATGATGGGTTAATGTTTCAAGACCAGGCTGAGGTAGAAACCGCCAATAGAGCAAACATGAATAATTCTGGCCGCATTGATAAACCCTAAGACACATGTGTGAACTTGCTCTACTAGGGCATATGGCCACCCACAGTTCTTATAGGTAAAGGGAGGGCTGTGTTGGGTTGTAAAAGTAATGGGACCCTGTGTTTGTCTATTAAATGTGTGTGTATGGATCTGGGCTAAAGCTTGTTATGGATTTTTTGGCAGGCAAATGAGGGAAGACATTCAGATATTTATGGGAGCGACCTCTTGGAGAGACCAATATGATTTGTGTCTTACATAGGAGACTGGGTCTGCACAAATGGATTTGTAAGAGATGAAGATATTCTATCCTGTAAGAACAATATTGATTTGGAAACCTACATCCCATAATCACTATCCGTGGGACAATTTATGATATAAGAAGTTACACCCTGATAACCAGAGTGTTGTAAAGGAACCCTGAAGCCTACCCAAGGAGGGCTATATAGAGAAATACAGATATTTGGCTAAATAAATATATATTGAGATCAGCTGACACATGCTTCTATACAAACATTTAGCATCTCATGTATACTCCTTTTCTCTGTGAGCATATGCATTTTTTGGAACTTGATTGGAGACTATTCAGTGCCCTAAATCATATGTGAAAACTTGCTGCATATAGTACTATCTGTCCTTTGTCATGCATGCCCAAAAAGTTACTCCGTCCAAGGGATACAAACAAAATTATCTGTTCTCTGATAAATGATAAAATGTCAGAGTATAGGAGCACCAATTTAGTCCATAATCGCTATCACATGTGTCATCAGATCTTTGCTGTGTAACTAAAGCCAAGAGAACCTCATGTTAAACCCAAGGGAACTAGATGCATTTAGTTTATTGCAAATTTACCAGGGCCTTTCAAGCACCCGAAGCCTATATCTACAACGCTAGTGCCAAATGGAATTGAAGGCTTTACTAGCATATTAAGGGATTTATTCTGCTGAAGCAGAATTATCTTACTAGTAAGATTTGAAGTAAGATTCCCTCTAAGCTGCGTTTGCATAATATTATGTGACACGTTCCGAGAAAAAGGCCCTTACTGCAGGGTACACTAAAGTCCCTCTTTCCAGTACATGTTACATATTACATGTGAGTGAAAGACAAGCTTAGACTGCCACATAACAGAAGCCATAATATAATCTAATGCTAAAGAATCTCTTTGGACATGGCTAAGAACCTCTTGTGATTCCAGATCTGTAAGTAAGTATGGCTCCTTTAGATCTCAAGATTCCAGTACAAGGCTCCTCTTGCAGCTCCCCCCCCCCAAGTCATTTTCCTTATCCCAACTCAATATCTTCTATTTATTTTCGACTAGCATACATCAATGAATGCTGCAAATGTTTGCAGTAGCTTCTTTTGTTAAATGTAAGAGTGTTTGTACTTCACAAGGCGTACAGTAGCCTCAATGGGCCCCTATTGCAGCACAGTTCACCCCTGCAGCCTCTGTATAACACATAGAGTGTGTTCCTTGGTTATGTATGTTTTCAAATGTTAGGTCATGCAATAGTTATGCACCAATATCTGTAGCCTTTTAAGGCTAGCAAAAAACAGTCCTTTGCTGGTCAGAAACCTAAATGCAGCCTTGATGAGGAAGTCTCCAGGATTACATTTATGCTCCCTGCTGACCACAGATAAGCATATATTCATACAGTAAGCAGCCCTTACAGGGCTAGGCATACACATGACTACAATATATCAATGAAGGCTGCAAACTAGAGTGCCTATCTCGATCCTGATAGTACACTTTAAAATAGAGATCTGTCTTGGCACCTTTCTTCAAAGATTTGTCTTGATAATGTACGTTTTAGAAAAGATGAGGTTATGTAATGGTTGACCATCCATTGATATCCTTATGCACTGCAGTCAAGAACCCTGAAGTATAGCAAGCTTGCGGACTACCTAATTCTAGACACAGTCTAATGGTAACTAGACCTTTGGCAAACAGTGAGACACATTAGTTGTGAGGCAAACAATGCCAGTTTATTGATTTGAGAATCCGGTTTATTAGACCATGCAAACAAGCTATTTCTCACTGAGTATTCTGCCGTAAGTCACATCTCTGTGTACAGGTTTACATTATATGGTTGATGTGATTCCACTAGTATGGCATTTCCATCAAAAGTGTGTCCGATAAACTATTTTCAACCATGCAGAGGGCTGTTTACATCCAACATATTTGCTAGATACAGCTAATTTGAAACCTGTTGATGGTAGACATAGCCATGTATGATTACAACATATCAAGTATGGAGTGGATATGCATGATGTGACATGCAATATCCTTGTCCCTGGTTAAATTCAGGAACACAGAACTATTTTCTAGTTTCACATAGTTTTAGTGTTATAGTTCAAGATTTTGCTTGCAAATGAAGACCAATTTAGAAATCTGTGAGAATATATGTTAAAGTACATATTTAATAGTCTTGTTATCATTTCAAAATGATATAATCCCCTTGTATGTCTTGGCATTAGTCCCACAAGTAGGCCAGTGCAATATAAGGGTGCAAGTGTAAAGTAGACAGTATGTGCGCCCCAGGCAGTCCCTTCAGAAAAGGTTGAATAACATTCTGCAGGTGAGTGCTTGCTTTTTTAAAGGATCATTTTCTTCCAATATCACCGTGATGCCTGAAATAATTATGTTGGCATGCAAATCAAGTACATTGGAGGAAAAGGCCTCCAATGTTTAATAGCAATGTGTGAAGTTGTATGGCAGGCCCACCGTAACTGTTCCACGTCCCCTCACAGTCCCATCCGGGGGATGGCCTTGACCCGTAGGTAAGAGTTTGGTAAGGCCTTTCATCATTATAGTGCAAGGTGAAGGATCGTGTAAGCTGTTTATTGCCTGCCACAAATAGTGTTCTGGCAAAACATGGATCACAGTTAGGTTAGGGACTGTCATGATCCTCCTATTCACTTATGTTAGGTTGTGTGAATACTTTGTGTAGCCCATAGACACCAAGACACAACTGGTGTGGGTTTGGGTGGTGTGAGTTTGGGTGGAAAACAGTTTAAAACTTCAATGTCCCTTGGTTCTCTTTAGGTGATTTGGTGTAGGCACAGGGCTACCCCAATCAAATGCATTCATAGCACAATCTATGCACAAGCTCATATTTTTTTCACATGAGGTGTTACAGTTCATGGCTTTACTTACATACTTCCGTGATGACTTTTAAAAGAAAGCAACTCAAAGAGATAAAGGTAGCAGAAATCCAGATTAGGGAAATCCAATTGGCAATTCATTCATAAATGATAAATGATTAGAATCATGAGCCAAAAGGACCCCCCTCTATTGGAACAAAGATAATGATTGGTATTATTTCCTGGTTCACATCCATGTTAAAAGAAAAGGGTATCGTATTTTCAACCATGTTTGTTTCAAAGCAGCTATGATCCTATTGCACATCTATAAGTGCCATTCATCCAAAGGTTGTACATTTAATGAGTTAAATTGAAAAGAACATGCAACTGTTGTGCCTGAGTGGGGGCTGCCATTTTCTGGGCCACCCATGTCACAAGAGAACATTATGTTTGGGCAGCAATGACACAAGAAGGCAGCACCTGTATCCGACATGTATACTGCAGGTGAATAGGGCAGGCATGGTCCATCAGGTGGCAGGCCTGTTACACTTTAGGTACATCTACAACTAGCCATGCATCATAATCCTCTACACCCTTTACCCCTATACCCCCCCCCCCCCACTATAGACCCATGCAGCAAGAAAGGGTGACTTTTTCAAAATAAAGTTGTGTTTACATTGGTTTTAGCAGAATCAAAAAAAAACATTTTCTGCAATGGCTACGGTCGGAAATATCTCATATCAAGAGATTCACAGTACAATTGCTTTTCAAAAGGTGTATGTTAGAATGCAGGATTTTGAGCTTATGTTTATGTATCTGTCAGTCACACATCAGAAATGTTCAAAAACTTTATCAACAACCTTTCTGAAAAGTCACCCTTTCTTGCTGCATTGGTCTATAGTCACCCACTCTGCGGGAGTGGGAGCACTGGTCAGGGCTGGGCAGGACCACGGCTCAGACTGCCATACACTAGGTCGCTGCTATGGCTCACACCCTGGGAGTCCTCTATGACTATGAGGGTGCTGTTACAGACCCAGATCCAGCCAGACACACAACCAGTCAGCGTTATGTTGCTGTACTCTGCACTCTCACAACCTGCAACCAAGGAGCACGTGTGTGGTGTTGTTGTTTAGGGGGACCTTGGCAGCCTGCCAAATGCCAGGCTGGTCCTTTCCTACGTCATTTTCACGCCCTATATGGCCAAATCTCGCTACAAAATGGCAGCCCCCATGGTGGATGGATTTGGTTCGATTTTATAGTTTTAAAACAGTTTTGTAGGAATGTGGACAAGGAAACTGAGTAATGCAACTTGGTTTGAAGTTTATTGATGTACAATGAATCAATAGAACTAGACTTTTGGCTATGCCGGTCTTTTCTTTTAAGCTCCAGACTAAAATACTAGACGTCAGACTAGGCAGCAGTCCCTACCCCAAATCAATACAGCCTGCTTGTTTGCTATTTGATTGAACAGCTGTTTGTCAACTTGCTTGTTGTTAGCAGACTAAAGATGAAAAATAGGCATTTGGGAACTTGGATAATGCCATGTAGTCTTATACACATTCACAGTGATAGGCCATTATCATATCAAAGGATGTTGTTCTACTCTAATGTCTCATATTATTGGTCAGCATGATGCATCCAGAGCATTCAAGTATCATGGTCGACTTAAGAGGTTGATTCACTCCCAAAGGATTGGCATTGTGTAATAATGTAGCCCTGGCAACATACTCATCAGAGCTGCATCTCTTGATCATAGCAGTAGACTGCATGGTGCCCTAAAGTACTGTGTGGTTTTGAAAGAGTTAAGCTACCCTTCCAGTAAACGACTCACCCTATGCAGCCATAGGTGGTGGAAACGCTTGCAGAGAAGTCCATTAAGGATGCTGTCAGGGTTGTGATGTGCAAACACTTGCACCATTAACAGAAGAAGTTACCTCAAACAAGGCCTATTTGCATCCTACAATGATGTATGGCAGTTTTGCATGCTCTTCGTGGTAAAGTAATGAAGTGGGGATTTGGAAGTGACTGGTGGCTGCTATGGGGGCCTGTACCTGTCTAGTACCTTAACTCTACAGATACGACAAATCTGATGGTCCCTAAACCCTACTTACACAATTTGACATCCCTGTTAGGTCATGATACTGTCGTGAGGTTGAGTTTGAATAAGGATTATTGCATTTATCATTACATGTGTAATGGTCAGCAGAAAAGTTCCAGCTGTTATAAAACTCGCATCCTAAGCCTTCAAGTGAGAATGTTATTCATATACCTATATGTTATATAGACCTTAGTGTAACCTGCACTAAGGTCCCTTTTAGCAGATTGTGTCACAAACATGGAACCACTCGATACTCTTCATCTTCCACGAGGTCTTGACTGGTACAGTAAGTAATGTGGCACCGGGCTGCCTCCTGGTGAGCCTCTTCAGACATGCAATTATGATACTACACATGCGTCTTGTATACATCATTATAGTCCATTATTGTCCAAATGACATGGAATATACTGATATGGTTTAGCTTACCTCTACTAAAAGTCTTCCAGCCCCCTAAAACTAAATCTATACGTATGTTAAGTGTTGCCTCTTTAGTTGAGGTTTATTTCATTCTTGGTCTACATGAAAGTCATGTGAGAGCACAAACCTAATGAGATAGCAATGAAGGTGACTTACTACACCTCAAATTGTCATTGCTCCTAGCTGTAGACATATATGCATTGAGAGATGTGCATAGAGTTACAAATATGCTTTTGTATAAAAAGAAGCAGTCAACAAGGGAGTGTTGTTACCTCCATACAATGACTCCATTACTTTAGAATGGCCATCAGCATTACTTGTGTGTCTGCTGACCAATCTGCCCTGTTGACTAGCTAGGTGCCATTTGGCTGTGGTGTCATAGTCTACACTCACATCGCTTAACTCTTCCTTTCCCAGATCATTTTTGGGTGTTTTTTGGACTATAGATCATGACATGAGGATTCTAAAACTTTTGGAATTATGTAAATATTCAAACTACAAGTGGAGTAGTGATACTATGAACTAAGGATGTTGACTTAAAAGGGCGTTACCCTAGTATTCAATATCTATTTAAATAAGCAAGATATGGCTCTAGCAAAATAGCAATGATATAAAAAAAAGTGTATCTTGAACCAATATTCAAACTGCAATATTTCAGGATTGCCTTCATCAATTGAGATGGAATAAATACCATATTGTAGGTTTTGTTAGGTATTTTCCGATTTTGTATGTGGAATGGTCATGACGGCCATATTTGATATGGTTACCATGGCAACCAATAATTCACGGAGTCACTATTTCTAGCAAGTCTGTTGCTATGGCAACGGAAATTTTGATCAAAATGACACCGAAAATAATGGGAAATATTAGTACCATCTTTTTAATCTTGAAAAGCGCTCTAAAGTAGTTTTTCACCAACAAAAATCATATTGTCCTACATTCTTAATGATTTTTACCTGAAAAATCGATTAAATATGGGTCAAAATCGGGTTGATTGTCCCTCAAGTTGACAAGCAAACCATATAAAGGAAAATATTACCAGAGACAAACGGTTCGAGATCCATGGAGACCATATTCCAAATAGTGAGAATCCAAAAAATCTAAGCTTTGAAGCAATTTTTGAGAAAATGGCAGGGGCCTCAAAATAGGCCAAAAATCGGCCGAAAATTCGCATAAATGTGCGATCGGGAAAGGAAGAGTTAAGACAAGTTATGACCTTTGTCACTACGATGGCTTCTGTCTAGACTGTTTCCTGTACAATCATCTTTATACCAATCCTCAACTTACTCTAGATATATATTTGTGTGTAATTGTCCATATCCCAAATTTGAAATCTATTGTCGGTCGGTATAAATTCAGATATGGTGGTAGTTGTACATAAGAGATGAGGTGGTAGTTGTGCATAAGAGATGGATAGAAAGTCAGAGACTAAGATCACCTTCGGAACTAACACACAGCTCTGGTGACATTGATTTAAATTGTTGTTTCCTAGCTGTCACTAAGACTTTGGGTAGTTTTTAGCTTGCTGTAAGACGTTACCTTATCATACACAACTGATATGAAACGTTATTGTAAAAGAAGATTATTAAGTGAGGTCCAGCTGTGGTAGGAACCTGGAGATAGGAGCTATTATCGTCCGCAGATAAGGGGGCTGTAGTCGGAAGAGCAAAGGAAAATAGAACCAATATTAGAGAAATGTAAATGTATCCATCGGGGCTATCAAGAAACACATTGGCTGTGCATACTGGTTTATATATAGTGGGGATGCAGTAGGTTAATTGTCAAGTTGGTGGTTTAATGACCCTTTTCCCTCTCCTTTTCTAGGAGCACTAGCAGGAATAAGGAGTACAGAATAAGAATGGAGAGGGTACTTTGTCTTGTATAGATGACATCAATGTAGAACCTAGACCCCACCATCTGATGTGAATAACCATATGGTCAGCATTGAAACCTAGCATTAATCAGACATGTATTATGAATAATAGGATAGGTGAACTGCAGCTTATAAAACAAAACAGATAAAACATCATGGTTTAAAGAAGCTTTAGGCCAGAAGATTGGTGATCTGGATTACAATATAGTTTGGATATTCAAAAATATAGAAAGGAAACTGGGATACATAAGTTGGAAGTATCTCGGGTATTTTCAAAGGTTGACAAGTAAATAAAGATGCCATGTAGAATAGTGTCTAATCAATCACTTCATCTACAAGTAGACCTCTCACCAGACACAGGTAAGTAATCAGCACATTCCATATCCATTCACAGAGTACGATTGATGGGGGTAATTTTTCCTGATCCTCTGAATATTTCAGACTGCACTTTCATGTAGGACAGTGAGGGGAAGGTGGTAGGGGTCCTACATTCCTCCCAAAGGGCTTTAACAAAGCAGTGACACTACTGATATATTAGTGGTGTGAATTGTTCAGTTTATAGTTAACGCCTGAGCATTATAAATCAAGTAGTTAGCTGCAAAGGTAAATCTTCCCTCCTAAATATTCTTTTAACGGTTAAGGTCACTTGAAGACCTCACTGCCCTCCTGCCACATTGGTAAAGTTTACACTTCTAGTTATTCTGACAATCTTATTTTCTCAGTTTTTTTTTTTTTTTTTTTTTTGCGACAGCCTTTTGAAACAAACCTATTTTTGGATGGCCTTAAATAAAACCAGGTTGGTGTAGGCAACGATAGTAGGGATCCTGCGAACAATGTGCAACAGATCACAGGGGTCAGTCCCTTATTGTGGCTTCTATATAAATCATAGACATTTGTATAGACAGGAAAGGAGACTCTTTCTATCTAGATGTGCATTGTCTTCCTAACAATAATATATGTGTGTATTCATAGCCTTTGTATAAATAGATTCCCTGATGTAAGTACATTTCCTTTTGGACAAAGAGGCATCTACAATGCATGTATCATGTAGCCAATGAGTAGACAGACCAAGAAGATATACCAAGAAAATATAAAACAGCTATAATGTTCTGACATTGTATGACTACCTTTGAGCATTGGGTGCTTTATAATTATATTTAAAGCTAGTGCCATCTTTAAAAATTGATACTGCCTTGCACTGTAAATAGTAATTGTTGGGGCAAAGTGGAACCTACTGCTATAGCTTTACAGTAGATTCTACTGTTTACCTACAATAAACTGGACCTAGAGTAGATTCAACTGTACAACTGTTCAGCCTACAAAAATGGCAGCCAACTGTTTATGGTCTAGCTACCTGATGAATTTGCATGATTATTTGTCCTAACTTTTTCCTTGATAAATCATATAAAGCCATAATCTTTAACCCTCTCACTGCCATATTTCCCTATAGTTTTGCTTGGGGTGAGGGGTTTTAAATCTCTGCATGGACTCTAGTTGTGTTGTATCAGATAACTGAAAAAATGGTATGAATTAAGTGACAGCCATATAAGGCAGGTTGCATTCATACCATGGATCAATGATGGCTATCAGGATTCCTGTCTATTTGCCAGACCATCCACCCTACTCATGCTGGTACCTCCTGATAGTATTTGGTAGTGTGGTCAGGCTCTGCAATACTAAGGCTAACTACAATATATGACCTATGCTGCCACGATGGCCTCTGACTAGACACGCTTACTAGACAACCTCCTCTACATTCATCTTCATAAAGGTCTAGCATAGGTATGCACACATGCACACACTGTAGGAATAGTCTATTGAATAGACAGAGAATCAATTTAAAATTGCATAGTGGATCATCATAATATATGATTACAGCAGGGCAAAGTAAACACAGTTTATTTTATGGTGAAGCTACTTTCAATCGATGTTCAGTTCTATCACACCAGGTGCAGATTGGTTTATGGGAGACTTTCATATATGAAGGAAATACATAAAATGAATTGAATTACACAAAATAGTATCATAATTATTGTTTAGCCACTGTATTAAAATGGCAGGGATCTTTTGTATATTGTTAGAACATTCTAATCATAGTGAACTTAAGACAGTAGTGAAAGTCTGGCACCAAATGGTGCCAGGCAATCACTGTTATTTTAACAGAATTCCTTTTACAGTGTATATGTAATGTACCAACTATTGCTTCTACATTTTAAGGCGCTGTCAATTCCATGCACCGCTTTATTAAATCTATAGATAGGCCAACCCCAGACTCTGGTATCTTGAGACAGTTACAGGTGGATCAGTACAGCTGGTGCAGCAGAGATGGGTTAGCTGTTGGTAGTGGTGTATTCTGGGTGAGGTTGTGGTTGTAAGAGGGGGATCGAAACTCACAGGCAGGGATCATTCACTGAACCAACACGCACCACTCCGGCCACATTGATTAACACCTAATGTAATGGAGGCCCACATGGAGGGGCCATCTCTGGTAGGGACCTGGTGTTGGGTCTACCCGGCAGTGTGTCAACATGGGGTAAAGGTGTTGCAGTGTGGAATGTGAAGGCTGAGGGAACCAATGTTAGAGTGTCGCTGTGTATGTATGTCTGTATGTATGAATGTATGAATCAAGTATATAGTGTGTTCAATATACTCTTGCAAATCACACCAAAATAGGTTTTTATATTTGTTTAGACTGGGGAAAGAGTGCACAGAGTATCATGTCGGAGGCCTAATGTTTTCTCTTCTCTCTCAGACTGTGAATTATGTTATGAGGATGAAGATGTGAAACCCAGACCCATGATACCAGTGGTACACCCATGTTATCAGTAGTGGCACCTAGCATTGCCAGACACAGCTTTTAGATAACGCTGGGGACACACACATACTGTGAAAGAAATGCAACCCTAACAATCTAGGTGTGGAAATGTTATTGAAGCTTAATACAGGAATGATGCGTGGATGTATTTTTCGTTTAACATTCTACATCTACCAGTAAATTACCAGATTATTCACACATATCCATTATTTATAACTAGAGATACCAATAATGAGAAAGACAAGCTTATTCTGTCTTACATAAGGTGATGAATATGTACAACATTGAAAGGGTTGAGAGGTTGATGCAATTACCATTAACAGGTAGGGATATCATAGAGGTCAAATTATATTGCCTTTACCATTTGTGTAACAAATCACCATAATCAGTCCTTACTCCGGTTATCAATACAACCGCACCCCTGTCCTTCCTGGAGATATTGTTCACTTCACAATGCTCAATATGAATGTGGATGTTCTATACATGTTTATTATTATTGTTATCAAGTGACAACATTAACCACTGTATCCTGTAGCAGGTATGGACCACGGCCACATAAGGACGTATAACGTCTCAACATATGCCGTAGCTGTATAGCGCGACGCTCTGACCCCCCCCCCCCCACTCCACCACTTATATTTACATGGCTGCATAGTGTGAAAGCTGCGCGAATAGGTGTGTGTGGGGGGGGGGAGGCTGGACACTCACACATGCACCTATAGTAGTACTAGGGGGGATACCTGGGCAGAGATGCAAACTTTAAATCCTTTTTTTCTCCTAAATGCAACTCAGCATCAATGAAGTACATCCACAGGCATCTAGGACAGTTATATATCTATTAACTTGAAATGTTAGTTTATTCCACTTATATGTAAGAAAGATCACAAATTAGTTTTAATTTCAGTTGTAAATACGTTGACTCATGCATCTCAGTTGACCACTGTCTGTGAGTGTATGCTAAATAGCAATATGGTTCTGTCTTCCACAATGGCAAGGAAATCTTGGTTAGCTGTCACCTGCTGTAGCACAAGGCTAAATTTGACCATCTATCTAGCGCATGCGTACACATCCCCTATTAAATATCAGGGATGCAAGACAGCAATTTATGCCAAGCATACTTATAGCAATTACGCACACAGATAATTAATTCCAAATGAATACCAATGTTGTTTTCAATTCAGATCCCTTTACAAACTATAGAAAAGATTTGACCTCAGTGCAGCATCATAGGAGAACATATGGTCCTATGGACAGCAGAGCACATGTTGATAGAGTTTATATATTGCCTTAGTTTGCAGACCTCATTGATTGGGTCTCATTCATCTTGCTGAGCGCTAGTAGCCATATACGTCTACACTATATAGAGGGCATACTGGGGTATATGATGTACACTGTAAATAGTGAACCCCTAAAATAACTTTGATCCAACAGTAGATTTATATTAATTACCATTAATATAGTTCTGCAGATTCTAATGCTCAGCTATCAAGATTACAATTACTAAACACCATCTGATCTCCAAACCCCATCCCAGCCCACATTGGGTTGCCCACATTGGAAGTGATCTGTACCCACATCAGGCCCTCCAATGACAAAAACTAACATGCTAACGCCGATTCTAATTGCTTTCCCATATGGTCCTATGGACAGCAGAGCACATGTTGATAGAGTTTATATATTGCCTTAGTTTGCAGACCTCATTGATTGGGTCTCATTCATCTTGCTGAGCGCTAGTAGCCATATACGTCTACACTATATAGAGGGCATACTGGGGTATATGATGTACACTGTAAATAGTGAACCCCTAAAATAACTTTGATCCAACAGTAGATTTATATTAATTACCATTAATATAGTTCTGCAGATTCTAATGCTCAGCTATCAAGATTACAATTACTAAACACCATCTGATCTCCAAACCCCATCCCAGCCCACATTGGGTTGCCCACATTGGAAGTGATCTGTACCCACATCAGGCCCTCCAATGACAAAAACTAACATGCTAACGCCGATTCTAATTGCTTTCCCAATTTGAGCAACCTGTGTGGACATAGCCTGTAACTCAGCCATTTGACCAGGTAAACCCAGTTAGGGAGTTCTACCCAAGTATTTAGCCCTGTGTTGTTAAATCTGTGTTTATTATAAGCATTCTTATTCTAGGCTCAGCTAAATTGAAGAGTAGCCATTACATAACCGCAGTAGTAGAGTAGCTCCTATAATCAGTCAGTGCTCTTCTCGAACGAATGTCTCGTAAGTAATGTAATCAAATTTTTCCATCTTTTAATTACCCCAGCAGGGATTTCAATGCTCACTTAGCCCTTATCTGTATTCATCACAGTGTCTCCTGTCTGGCATGCACAATCTTCCATATCTAATCAAACCCAAATAACAGATAATCACAGAGAACCCATTCAAGGTTCTTGGTGATGGTCCCCTATGTTATTGCGAGGGTACTTTGTTATATTAATTCTAACCATAGTCAACATCGTTCTTTGAGTTCCTACTCCTGTTCACTATTATATGATAATGTTAATTAATAGTATTATTTTAATAGACCGCGGGCTATCTGGACAGCTAGCTGGCTAGCCTCTGGAGGGTATTAGTCAGAGCTGCATTCAAGCATCAAGCTGACCACATATAGGGCTGATACGTTCTGAAAGAGTCTGCATGATGCATGAATGCAGACCTGGCGAGTACACTCAACAGGGTGAATGAATGCATTACATTTTGTATGACGACAAATGACATCAAAATACTTCTGCAGTCCTTAAAATGGAGTTAAACAAACCAGGGCTGCATCAATTACTTGTGAGTGGTGTGATGTCATTAGTAGCCATCAATCAATCTTCCTGGACTAAAAGATAATGTGAGAAACAGGAAATGGTGTCCTTTGGTACCCTTTGCATCACCAGTTTGACCCAACTGTTTTTCAAAGTTTGTCAAATTACAAAGTAATTTTGGCACTTTTCATGACTTCGTGACAAACATCAGAAGTTCTGAGGAAAATGTGAAAATTCCTAACCCAGAATATTAAGAGGTTAAGCTTTGGGCAGAATACTCGGCATCAATATTCTTTTTAGAAGAGCTCTAATTCAATGAGCAAACCAAGGAGTCCAGGCTTATACTGGGTTCATGTTTCATATTTGGGATGCAGTGGGTTGGTATGGGGACGAGCCTGATGTAGGAATTGCCAATAGAGCAAACATGAATCATTCTCGTCACATTGATAAACCCTAATGACGTGGGACCTGTGTTGATGGGGTCACCTTACACTGAGACCTTGCTCTATCAAGGCTTATGACCACATAGAGTTCTTAGGTAAAGGGACTGCTATGTTGGGTTGTGAAAGCAGTGGGACCCTGTGTTTGTCTACTGAATGTGTGTGTATGGATCTGGGCTAGAGCTTAATATAGATTTTCTGGCAGGCACATGAGGGAAGACATTCATATATATATATATGGGAGCGACCCCTTGGAGAGACCGATATGATTTGTGTCTCACATAGGAGGCTGGGTCTGCACAAATGGATTTGTAAGAGATGAGGATATTCTATCCTGTAAGAACAATATCGATTTGGAACCTACACCCCATAATCACTATCTGTGGGACAATTTATGATATAAGAAGTGAAACGCTGCAACCCATAGAGTGTTGTAAAGGAACCCTGAAGCCTATCAGAAGAGGCCTAAGGATACAGAGACAAGGAGTAAAGCAAGAAGAATGCAGCCTAAGGGATCAATATGCTGCTGTATCATTTACTCTTGAATACTAATCATGTATACATGTATTTATTCTGTATATTGAAATCAACTCTTACATGTTTCTGTCCAAACATTTGGTAACTCATATGTACTATTTTCCTTCAGATCATAGGCATCTGTAGATTGTAGACTGCTCAGCACTCCCTACCTAAATCATATGTGACATTTTTCTGTGTATAGAACTATATGTCCTTGGACCTGGATCCCCAAAGGCTGCCCCCCTAATGAATATGAACAAAATTATCTTTTATCTTCTGGAAGTTGTAGATTTCATTACCCATCACTGATGATATAATGTCACAGTATAGAAGCACTGATTTTGATTTCTGTGTATTTAAACTCAAGGGAACTAGATGCACTGAGTTTATGGCAAATCTACCAGAGCCTTTCAAGCATCCAAAGGCTATATCCACAGCAGTAGTGCCATGGGAATTGCAGGCTATACTAGCCAAACACAGGATCTATTCTGTTGAAGCAGCTTTATCTTACTAGTAAGATTCAAAGTAAGATTCCCTCTAAGTCGAGTATGCATATTACATGTGAGTTATATACAGGCTTAAGCTGCTAAATAACAGAAGCCATAATCATATCTAATGTTAAATAAACTCTTTGCCTAAGAACCTTTTTGGATGTGGCTGAGAACCTCTTTGGATGTGGCTTCTACAAGTAGTTTATTCAGTATAGTTCCTTCAGATCTTATGATTCCAGATCTGTTAGTATAGCTCCTTTAGATCTGGGGATTCCAGCACATGGTCCCTCTTGCAGCCCCGCCCCCCCCCCCAGCCATTTCCTGGTCCCAACTCACTTTCTTTTTCTCAACCAGCATACATCAATGAAGGCTGCAAATGGGCCTTATTTGTGGGAGCTTCTTTTGTGAAATGTAAGAGTCTTTGTACTTCACAAGGCTGGCAGTGGCCTTAATGGGTCTCTTTTGCAGCACATTTCCCCCTGCAGCCTCTGTATACATACTGTGTTCCTTGATTATGTATGTTTTCATATGTTTGGTGACATAATAATCATGCATGAATATCTGTAACCCTTTCAGGGCTGCAAAGTACAGTAATGTCCTTCGGTGGTCATGAAGTGTGAATGCATTCCCCATGAGTAACCCTCTGAGACAACACTGATGATGTTCCATGATGACAAAGCTAAGCATATTCATGCAGTAAGCAGTCACTACAGAACTAAGCATATACTTAACTTCCATACAAAAATATTGCCTGTGAACAGGCCTTGTTCAAGGCAAGCTCTTTTATTATTTAAAGATGGCATTTCATGTATTTACAATGTTACAATGTTAACATAATAGTCTGGATGTATGCCAGCTTTTAAAGCAATGTGGTAGCTCTAAATCAATTAAAATGAAATAAAATCGGACTATCTGTAACTGTCCAGCGGACTTAGATGCCCCAAACACCTTGTATTACCTGCAACAAGGGTACCAGCTCCGCTGGTACTTTTAATTTAATTGCTGTGGTGAAGGTTATCCACACATAAAGTGGTATTGAGGGAGGCAATGAGCCTTGATAGACTGCTCTGAGTTGCAGAGGTCAATTTGTATTATATAATACACATGGCACATTGTAAAACTCCACAAAGAGAAATAAAGCTTGCATAAATCAGATTTTCCCCATTGATACATATTGTTTAATATTGGGTTGAGGGTACATGAAAAGCAATTATCTTCCTGCAATATGAAATATTAAGGGTGGTGATTGTTGTTGACCATACTGTCCTTTCTTGGTGGTGAATTTACCCATAATTATACTTGACTTAGAAGGGCCGGTTTAGACATACTCAGTAGGGTGATATGCTACTCCAGCTTGGACACCTGGCAGTTTTCCTTTCCTGCATAGTAAACTGGAACCTTTCTTTAATTAGTGTCTTATTCTTTATAGATGCAGCAATTTGGGTCCAATGAGGTTTGTTGAATAGTAAAAAATCAGGTAATAGTAATCATATGCATAGAGGACAGATTTGTTGTTTTAATCCTTTCTTTGCTTTTAAAAGAGATCTGTCTGCCAAGACCTTTCTCCAAAGCTTTGTCTTGAAAAAGTGTTTGCAAAAAGGTGGGGTTACATAATAGTTTACAATCCATGAAGTTGTACAGTCAATAACCCTTGAGAATAGGCAGTTCAATGACCACCTGCTTCTAGACATTGTGTAATTGTAACTAGACATTTGGTAAACAGTGGGAAACACTAGTTCTGAGGCAAACGATGACAGTTTATTGATTTGAGAATCCCATTTATTAGACGGTTCAACCAAGCTAGCAGTCACTGAGTAAGTCGCGTCTCTGTGCTCAGGTTTAAATATCACATTATATGGTGGATGTGACTCCACTGTTATGCCATGTCTATCAAAACCATGTCTAATGAACTAGTGTCAATCATGCGGAGGGCTGTTTACATCCAACATATTTGCTAGACACAGCTAATCTGAAACCTTCGGATATGATGTGACATGCAAAACCCTTGTCCCTAGTTAAATTCCGAAACACATGGCACACACATCGTGTGGATTTCAATAAACTGCCTATAGTGTTTAATATTACATATGAGCCCAGTTAATTAGTCTCAGGCATAATATTATGTGGGCAGTGCAAGCTTGCACGGACAGGTATCATGCAAAGTACAATGTGTGAAGCTGTCCCCTCAAAATCCCACCAAGTAAGGATGGCCTTGTAACTTAGGTAAGGTTTTGGGGAGGGCCTTTACCATTATAGTGCAAGGTGAGAGGTTATGTAAGCTGTTGATTGCCTGTCACAAGTAGTGTTCTAGAAAAGCATGGGTCACATTTAGGTTAGGGACTGTCATGATCGTCCTATTCACAAGTGTTAAGTAGTGTGAAAACTTTGTGTAGCCCACAGACACAGAGACACCACATATACTGAGCTGTGGGTTGGGGTAGAGAACAGTTTAGCACTTCTCTGTCCCTTGGGTCACTTTAGATGGTTCTGTGTAGGCACAGGGCTGACCTAAGCTAGTGCATTGAATACACTCATCCATACAGGGCTGACCCAAATGCACAAGTTCACATTATTTTTCCAAGAGGTGTTTCAGTCCACAGTGGTATTTTGCACTTACACACTGTGATGACTTTCAAAGGGAAACACATAGCAGAGATAAAAGTCACAGAAATCTAGATAGGGGAAATCCAATTTACAATAGATTCATAAATGGTTAATATATTATAGAATCATGAGCCAAAAGGAAACAAAAAAATGATCAATAGTATTTTCTGGTTCACATCCATGTTGAGCTCCAGACTAAATAGTAGACATCAGACTATACTCAAAAAAATATAGTTATCTGCAGACTATTCTATGTGACAAGGTAGTAAGTGTTCTAAATATAGTTTTCAGATAAAGCACCTACTTGGCATGTGCCAGCCAAAATCCTGATGTATGCCAGCCCTAAACACGTGAACCAGGTCCTGATTCAGGATTCTCCCTGTAGGTGGTATCAGTAACGCATGCATTATGTAAGGGAATAAATTGCATAATTGCTATGTTGATCTTAATCATAAATTATGGAAATACACATTCATGCTTTGGAGAATCTTGAGAATAATCTATTGGGGATGCTAGAAAAAGTAAATGATTCAAAGTTTTGATTTAATTAAGACAAAATAAATAACTGTAGGGCATAGACACTTCTTTTGTGTTTATTTCAATAGTACAATAGCTGCAAGGAATCTCTCATTGGTATAACACCCACGTCTGTTGCAGAGGACAAGAAATACTCTCATACCGACTTTCAGAACATGGCAGGGATTCCCCTGACCTACAAACCTGAGAATTAGAGGCATGGACAGTAATTATGTCTAGGCTTAGAGCCCAGTGAGCTCCACCTGCAGTGAAGTAGAGGTTATAGTGCACAAGCTAACCCTTGAAGGTCTGCAGAGCGCTTTAAGGTGCTATGCTTTATGTGATGATAATGCTTGAATTCAGCCTTGGTAAGTATATTCACCTGACTGTTAATAGATTTTCAAAAGGTTGGCGTGATGTATGAATGCAATCTTGACGAATAGACTCACCAGGGTTACATTCAATAAAGGGAAACTATTCTAGGATTGTGAATTTGACGACCCTAGACTTGTTACTTGGAGTAGGCCACTGCCTGGTCTAACATTGTCAGTTAGATGAATGTAGTGTTGTCTTGTGGAATGGTAACTTGGTAGGTCCTCAGGTAGACAACCTTTAACTTAACTCGTTTCATGACTGTCTCTTTAAAGTCTCTAAACTCTTCTTATAAGACAACCATTTGACAAATTTGAATCCCTTCATTTTTTCAGTGCATGCAGCCATCCCGACCAATACAGCATGTTTTTTTGCTATTTGATTAAACAGCTGTTTGTCAACTTGCTGGTTGTCATCAGACTAAAGATGGAAATAGGCAGTCGGGAACTTAAATAATGCCATGTAGCTTCATACACATTCACATTGATAGACCATTAGCCCATCAAGGGATAATATTTTACTATATTGTCACATGTAATTGCTCAGCACGAGGCAGCTACAGCATACAAGTGTGAAGGTCAATTCAAGAGGTTGATTCACTCCCAAAGGGTTGGCATGCTGCAATAATGCAGCCCTTGGAATATACTCTCCATTAGCAGCATGCGACATAGGGCATTAAAGCACTGTGTGGTTTTGAAAGGGTTAAACAACCTCCATAACCGCCCCACAGAACAACTCACCCTATACAGCCATAGGTGGGGGAAACGCTTGGACAGAAGTCCATTAAGGCTACTGTCATTGTTGTGGTGTGCAAACACTTGCACCATTAACAGAAGAATTTACCTTCAACAAAGCCTATTTGCATCCTACAATGATGTATGGCGGTTTTGCATGCTCTTAGTGGTAAAGTAATGAAGTGGGAATTAGGAAGGGACTGATGGCTGCTATGGGGGCCAATCAACTTGTCTAGTACCTTAACTCTGCAGCTATGATGAATCTTATGGTCCCCAAACTCTACTTCCACAATCTAACAGCCCTTTGAGGTCATAATATTATTGTGAGTTTTAGTTTGAATCAGGGTGATTGCATCTATATTTAAATGTGTAATGATTGGCCGAAATATTCTAGTTAATTCCAGTGGTAATAAAACCCATGTTCCAAGCCTTCAAAGTGAGAATGTTATCTATATACCATGCAACCACCTGATACTCTTCATCTTCCACCACAGGTGTGCGGATAGCATCGGTAAAAGTGTGTGTGTTTGTGTATATATATATGTGTGTGTGTGTCTTTTTGCCCATAACGGGGGACTCAAATTAGAAAAATGACTTTGGAACTTGGGACTTGAAACTTACCTGGGGACTTGACCGAGTCCCCACTTAATTGAGACCTGTTTTGGGCAGGAAATAGCTTTGTGATACCTGGAAATTGGTTTCCGCTAAAGTCCCCAGTTGCAAAAAAAAATCCGCCACTTTTCATACTCACACACTGCCACACACCAAAGGCTTTCTAGTACCCAGTTCTAGGTGGAATTCTCGACCTTGGAACCGGGGACTTGAACATTAACTGGGGACTAGGGTCTCCACTTAATTGATACCTCACAAACTGCCACACCCCGAAGGGTGCTGAGTACCCAGTTCCAGGTCGAATTCCAAATGCTATGTCAGACATTCAAATAATCAGTATGGCTGTTCATGCTAGTGATATTACAATTTCAGAAGTCAGGAGCATTGCAGAGCTCCTAAACCCGTCCCAAGGCATGGTCCCCAGTTGCCAGCACAGATCTTGAGTCCCCAGTTTACTGGAATAAACACGTAATAGTGTCTGTGTGTCTGTGTGTCTGTGTGTCTGTGGGATCAGACATATCCCAAATTCTAAATCTACAGTCCTTCAGTAGAATTATTCTCATATATAACAGAATTCAACACTGTCTTGTTTAAGATATAAAAATGCTTTTGATGTTGTATATTCATCATAATCATTTCCTGTCATATGTTGAATTGTATGTCCGTTATACACATCTGCCTTATAAAGGCCCACAGTCCAGATCCTCTTTCCATAGGCTCTAGGGACAGGTAAACAAGGCTAGCCTGTCTCCCAGTTCTCCATGACATATTCAGTCACCTAAAGGTGTATGGACAACATGCAGTGGCTAAGGTGGGGATATATTTGGGATGAGGTGGCAGTTGTACATAAGAGGGGGATTGAAAATCAGATACTAGGATTGCCTGAGCCTGATACTACTGAACCAACATACCACCCTGGCGACATTAATTTTAGTTGATGGCACTAAGAGTGTGTGTGTTTTTTGATGGCTATAAGACCCTTCCACATCATGCACAACTGATGTGAAAAAGTTATTGTAAAAGAAGATTACTAAGTGAGGTCCAATTAACGGAACCTATATGGGATCCAACCAAACCAAAATAATTTTACCTCCAGCTGTGGTGGGAACCTGGAGATAGAGGCTACCCAAGAATATTATGGTTCTTAGATAAGGGGGCTGTGGTGTGAAGAGTAAAGGTAAATGGAGCCAATGGCAAAGCACTGTACAAGTATCCATAAGGGCTATTAAGAAACACATCAGCTTTGAGTGGGGATGCGTTGGGTTGAGTGTCCAGTTCGAGGCTTGATGACCTGTTTTCCTCTCCCTTACTAAGATCTCTAGCTTGAGTGGGATGTACAGAATAAGGATGGAGAGGAAATTTTATACTATATGGATGACATTAATCTAGAACCTAGACCCCACCATCTGATGTGAATTACCATAATTATGGTTAGCATTGACACCTAGCATTAATACACACATTTATTATAGAAAGTAAGATATATGTGGACTGCAGCTTATAGAAAGAAACAGATAACACATCATGGTGAAAATCATCATTTGTGACACAATATGTGGAAAAGGCCCTTAGTGCAGGGTGAACCAAGGTCCCTTTTCCCAGTACATGTCACATTTTGTCAGAAGGGGTATACTATTGGGGGCATATTGTGCCCTACGAATACCCTAAGAATGCAGATGTGTTTTGCTTTATAGTGTATATTTATGAATATTTATGAGAATCTGCCGACAATTTGTAAGCAATGGAACCCCCCATTTTATGATGATTGACTCCTTCAACTTAAAAATGCATTGTTGACAATATAAAAAGTAAACTGGTATATCAGAAGTATCTTGGGTATTTTCAAAGGTTGATAATGAATAAGAATGCCATGTGAAATTGTGTCTTATCAATTGCCTCATCTACAAGTTAACCTCTCGCTAGACACGAAAGTAATTGCCACATCTCATAAGGATCCACTCATTGGGGGTCATTTTTCCAGATCCTCTGAATATATCAGACTGTATTTTTGTACACTGAGGGCAGTACAGTGAATGTTAGTAGGGGTCCTATACCCCTCCTAATCCACCTACAACAACGCAGTGACATATTGATTGTGTGAAATCCTTGTTAAGGCCCAAACATTGTTACAAAAAATTGAGTGACCAGCTGCAAAGGTAAATTTTCCTTTTTCCTGTAAAGACCAAGGTAATTTGGAGAGACCTCACTGCCCTCCTGCCACATTGCTATTTCACACTTCCAGTGATTTCAACTCTCGTATTCTCTCTGTTTCCTTTGCCAGTCTTTGAAAATAGACCTATTTTTGGATAGGTGTAGGCAGTGATATTAGGGACCCTGTGAACGATCAGTCCCCTACTCCTGTTAGTATATTAATGAATAGTCATTTGTATGGACAGGAAACAAGACTACTGCTACCTAGACGTGCATTGTCTTCTTAACAATGATACATCTGTGTATTCGTAACCTCTAGGTCCCTTTCCCAGAAATAGGTTCACTAATATAAGTACATTTCCTTTTGGACCAAGAGTCTCTAATGCATATATCCTGTAGTAAAAGAGTAGAAGACCATTATAGGTACATTGATTAGTATTAGGCACTCAGCATGCTTACTAAAAAATCTGATAATGAATTCTGGAAATGACAGAAAGATGGGATAGATGATGGGACCCAAAAGGTATCACAAAATACCATAATCAAGAAGGTATATCAAGATATATGGTTGTGTTGTATCTAATAACTAAATGAATGATGTGACTATCTTTTTACAGTGAAGGTCTGGCACCCAATGATGCCAGTGAATCTCTGTTATTTCAACAGAATTCTTTTACAGTGTATATGTAATGTACCAAATATCGCTTCTACATTTTGAGGAACTGCCAATTCCATGCACTGCTTTAATATACCATACGTAGCCCGGCCCCAGACTGTAGTATCTTCAGTCAGTTACAGGTGGATGGGTACAGCAGGGGCAGTGAATTACATGGGTTAGCTGTTGGTAGTGGTGTATTCGGGGTAAGGCTGTGGTTGTAAGAGGGGGATCGAAACTCACAGGCAGGGATCATTCACTGAACCAACATGGACCACTCCGGCCACATTGATTAACACCTAATGTAATGGAGGCCCACATGGAGGGGCCATCTCTGGTAGGGACCTGGTGTTGGGACTGCCAGGCAGTGTGTCAACATGGGGTAAAGGTTTTGCAGTGTGGAATGTGAAGGCTGATGGAATGAATGTTAGAGTGTTGCTGTTTATATATGTATGTATGTATGTATGTATGTATGAATAAATCAAGTATATATATGGAGTGATATTTGGTTGCAAAGCACACCAAAATAGCCACTGACATTATATCTTGGTTCAAACTGGAGAAATAGTAGGCAGAGTGTCATGTTGGAGGCCTGGTGTTTTTACCCTCTCTCAGACTGTAAGTAATGGCATGCGGATGCAGAGGTTTTTTCACCTATAAAGATGATATAAATGTGGAACCCAGACCCATAATACCTTCGGCGCACCTGCGCTATTAGTAGTGACACCTAGCATTGTCCAACACAGCTATTATAGAATGCATGAGACATATATACAGTTATAGAGATGCAGCTCTAACAATCTAGGTGTGGAAATGTGATTGAAGCTTAATAGCGAATTGATGATTGGATGTGTTTGATTTTATATTCAACATCTACAAGTAAAATTTTACTATTGAATTGTGACAAGGATAGATCATGATTGACCACATGGTATATCCATCATTTCCAACTAGATATATCAATTATGAAAAGAAGTGAGCTTCTCCTGTCTCATATAAGGTAATAAATCTGTACAACATTGAAAGGGTTTAAAGATAGTTAACCCACGGGTGACGCCTTTAATAGACAAAGGATTCGCACCTTGGTTATATTGCATACCCGAGGGTTAAGTCAGATAGACTACACCTGGTCAGGGTTCTCCCACATACCCACTGCCCACTGGTCATCGACTCGGTGTATGACACCTCGTCTTGACCCTGTGGGGCAGTGGGTATATGGCAGAACTGTGTCCAAGTGTAGTCTATCTAACACGTGCAATTACCATTGAACGATACGGGCCAAATTACACTGCCTGTACCACATGTCCCAGCTGGTCATCATCTAAAAGCACAGCATTTAGTCAACCTCGTCATCTGCAGATCAGCAGGCCCAGGTGCCCTCTTGCCAGATGGGCAAGCAATTGGAACATTTCATATCACCTACAGAGCGCAGCAATGAGGGTAATTTCCCCCTCAATTACTCATAGTATATGATGAAGGAAAGTCTGGATGCTATCTCCCCCCCCCCCCAATATGCTTTTACAGCAGTTTAGCACCAACTTCTAGTACAGATTAATTTGAATTGCTCCTTCTAGAGATTAAGGCTGTGTGCTGAAACACATACCTTTTGATCTTTCAAAATCATAATTCTTAGCATTTTAAGCTTTTTCCCCTGAAAAATAAGCTCAAGTCTTAAGTTGCACAGGGTAATACATGTTTCCATTGAATCAATCTACACTTGCCATTGTTCAAATCGTCAAAGGAGTAATACAATTAAAGTTAGACGCTATGATTTGTTATTACTTTGGAGAAATACCTAATGACATCATTGTTTCCCCAGGCCTTTGTTTTGAGGAGAATTCCTTGATTAGGTAGTACTGCAAAATCTACAAGCTCTCCATAAAAGCTGTTGTTATGCAGAATTCCTTTCATGAATAAAATGTAAAGTTCATACATTGCACATATTATGTAGGAAATAATGCTATTCCTGTCCACATAACTAATGGACACTCAAACTATGCATGAATACTCTATAGTCACAAGGACAGTATCGTACGCGTATATTGCCCGTGCAACAAATGTTGAAATGTAGTACTGTAGTTGCTATCCACAGACATTGGCTAGTAGACTATTACTACTGATGAAAGTCGTACAAAGTAGGCAATGATTGGAATGTGGACTAGCTTAACCCTTTAAGGCGGACCAAAAAAAAAATTTGCTGGTGAAGGGGCCGGGGCATTCTTATAGGAACCCTCCCAGGGCCGAGCCTTTGCTGATTCCCATAGAGTTATGATGACTATAGTCGATGCTCGGCCAGCCATGGCATCGACTATAGTCGATGCTCGGCCAGCCATGGCATCGACTATAGTCGATGCTCGGCCCTAAAGGGTTAAGGTTTCATATAGATGCTTTGCCTTATTCATAGACGTGTATTCTTCAGGGTCATTATTATGTTGAGTTCCACATAGTATGGATGACATGGTAATACAACTCTGAGATGTAGCTTACATAGTATTCATCACCTCTCAGGTTGTCCTTATATCTCATGTATAATGCAGAACCTCTCTGAGGTGGATGACCAGGGTTTCTGCCCAGGAGACCCTGGAGGCACCTGCAGCTTCCTACTTCATGAGATATGAATGCATCTTGCCAGCTTTTCTCGGGATAGGGTGGCTATTACAAGGGAGTCCGCGTGAAGCTGAGGTTAAATATCCCAGACTCGGATAGTTATTTTGAATAGGACCAGCAGGGTTTGAATTGTGTGGGTAATGTAATCATTTCACCTTTCATGTCAACTAACACCTGAACATAAAAGATGATAGATCCCCCCTCAAGAATTTTTTTTTTCATGAATAGTGCTATCCATCAGAAAAAAAGAATATTTGTAGACAATAACTCGGCCATCCCACCAACGTCTGTGGTTACAGAATATGTAACAGGACATAAGTTGCCATGGAAGATCGTTGGACATCTTGATTGTAGACGTTGCTTGTTCTGAAGAACTTGCAGGTTGCACAAAATTGGTTATTTTAGAATTACCGTAAATTCTCGCGTAGAAGCCGCGGCTTGTACGCGAGTCAGACTCAGCTTTCTTTTGATACCAAACATGCCTATATAGGGTGCAGCTTATACGAGAGTTTTTATTAGTATACTACAGTACCAAAATCGCAATATTCAGACCCCATCTGCGGCTTATATAATTTGTCAAAGTTAGGGGTGCGGCTTATACGCAAGTTAGGCTTATACGCGAGAATTTACGGTACAACTAGTAACGATAGGAATATATAAATTCTAGACCTAAAATATCATATGCATCGAAGACAACTTGCTACACAACTGGTGGATAAAGAACAATAACAAAAAAATTGTCATTTTCTTTATAAACTTATTCCATCAACAACGAGCAAGTAGATGTATACATATATATTAGACAAATTATGTGCAACAAGCAAATTATCTTGAAAAAGCAAATTCTGCATCAAGGATGTTACACCAGCTTTACATGACTTGCTATGGGATATGACCTGCCTTAACCACACATTCCCCTGGGTGGTGCCCAGAATAACTTACCTCTGTAAGACTGTGAGTTTTTCTCAAAGAGTTTGCGTCTATGATATATAAACACGAGTATGAAAAACTGCTGGAACAGTATGAGAGATATTATCAGTGCCATCCTAGGAGGTGTGGGATATACCCAACCTATAATAAAAAGATTCAGGTGCATGCTCCCTATTACATGTACCGAGAGAAGCACCCTGTGTATGGCATTTGTCTCAACAATCACCATAATCAGTCCCTTACTGTGGTTGTTAATACAACAGTGCCTCTGTCCTTCCTGGGCAAAGTGTTCACCTCACAATGCTCAAGCTAAATGTGGATGTTATATATATATATATATATATATATATATATATATATATATATATATATATATATATATATATATACAAACATGTTTATTATTATAATCCATTGACAACATAAACCATTGTATCCTGTTGCACAATGCTAGGTTAACCATCGATCAACTGTATGTGCATATCTCCTATTTAACGTAAGAGATACAAGACAAAAGTGTTATCCCCAGCATAATTATAGCTATTCCGTACAAAGATACTTCACTATAACGAGCTATAGTTAAGAAAGATTCTGACCATAGTATAGCTTTATAGGGGAACATCTGGTCCTATAGACAGCTGTGCACATGTTGACAGAGTTCATATTGCCTTAGTTTGCAGACCTTTAGAAATCCTCACACCCGCCGTGCTCCTCATAGCGCGTTGGTTTTGTACATGGTCAGGACCGACCCAGTGTTGAGCATCTGTCACTCACCTTCGTGAGCGCTAATAGGCATATGTGTACACTATAATGGGGCATGCTGGGGGATATGACCTTCAGTATAATGGGGCATGCTGGAGTGTATGATGTACACTGTATATAGTGAACCCCAAAAAAGCTCCAAAACCATATTCTACTTCCTGTATATAGGTCTGTAGAATCTACTACTAAGCCCTTAAGGTCCAAACCACATCTCAGCCAACATTGGGTAGCCCACTTTGAATGCGATCTCTGACCGCATCAGACAGGCCAATGACCAAAACCAACATGCTAAAGACATTTTTTACATTCCTCTTGAAAATGATTTTGTATCCATAGGACTGAAAAACTAATTGAAATTGAATTAATTAAAAAGTTTTAACCTTTTAACTTCAGAGGGGGCGTACAGGGGGGGGGGTTAGGCATCCCAAATAAAAAAAACAAATGCCAGTTTCTTTTTGCTCGTAATGAGTAGCAAGTTTGTTACGGGCTTCGTGTTGACAATATGGTTGAATAAACTCACCCCCTAACTAAAGCCTAATGTGGCTATTAAAGGTTAAACAATAGTTTCTCATCTTAGACATCACATTCTATACTTCCAGACTACCTATTTGCATAGATCTATAAATCATATAGGCATAGATATATAAATCACCTAACTGTATAAAAGTAATTTTGTAACCAACCGATCTTTCCCAAAATCCTGATGGGATAACCCACCCTGCTCTCACACGGCTCTCCAGGTGCCATTCCTTGGAGTAGTTACTGAATGCTGCCCTGAATGCTGTGCTGTACGCTGCCCTATATGCTGCCCTTGCAGTTGCAGTGTCAAAATATGGCTCATAAGCTGGCCTGTGAGCCGGTCTGTGAGCCGGTCTGTGAGCCGGTCTGTGAGCCGGTCTGTGAGCCGGTTTGTGAGCCGGTCTGTGAGCCGGTCTGTGAGCCGGTCTGTGAGCCGGTCTGTGAGCCGGTCTGTGAGCCGGTCTGTGAGCCGGTCTGTGTGCTGGTCTGTGAGCCGGTCTGTGAGCCGGTCTGTGAGCCGGTCTGTGTGCTGGTCTGTGAGCCGGTCTGTGAGCCGGTCTGTGAGCCGGTCTGTGAGCCGGTCTGTGAGCCGGTCTGTGAGCCGGTCTGTGTGCTGGTCTGTGAGCCGGTCTGTGAGCCGGTCTGTGAGCCGGTCTGTGTGCTGGTCTGTGAGCCGGTCTATCAGTCGGTCTATCAGTAGGTCTATCAGTCGGTCTATCAGTCGGTCTATCAGTCGGTCTATCAGTCGGTCTATCAAGATGCATAATTAGTTACGCTGTGATCGGCTCTGTGAGCTGTGAGCTGTTTTGTGAAGCCTATCCTTGGGCTGCTCTGTGAGCTTCTTTTGGATGTATATGTTAGCTGTTCTGTATGATTCAGAGTTAGTCACTCTCTGATCTGCTCTGTGAGCTGTCCCTGCGAGCTGCACTGTTAGCCGCTTTGTGAAATAAATCTTTGAGCTGGGTTGTGAGCCTCTTTGGGAAGTATCTGTGTGAGCTGCTCTGTATGGTGTACGGTTAGCTACTTTGTGAGCTGCACGGTTCTTTACTCCCTGCTCTGTGAGCTGCTCCATGAGACACTTTGTGAAGTATCTCTGCGAGATGTTTAGTGAGCTTCTGTGCGATTGTGGGTGCTGCTTTGTGAACTGCTGTGTGAGCTGCTCAGTGACTAAAACAGTGTGCTGCTCAGTGATCTACTCCAGGAGCCGCTCTGTGGAGTACTCCTAATGTTTTGGATCTAGGGCAATTGAAATCAAAATTCTTCTTAGATTTTGATTAAGAAATAAATGTGATCAGTATCGGTTAGCCCAGTTTTCTCAATGGACTCTGAGGGATACTAATTATAGTCTAATCCATGGTATCCATGACAGCTGGTAATTGACTACCGGTCTGCACTGCCAGACGACCGTGTAGATTTGAGGGCAATATTGAAAAATGTATTTTTTATAATTTTTATACTTGATACGTTGGATAAGGATGTCATTATACTATTGCAGAGAAAGAAGGGGCCAGGAAACTAATTAGGTTTAGCAAGTGGCAATTATGAGATAACAAAACTGGCTTGGTTGCTCTTTTAGGTGGAGGTGGATCCTTTAATAAGCGGACCTTAAACTATTTTTGAATGTTGAATTAACAGCAAAGAAGCCAATGTGTTACTTTAGTTCAAACGTGACAAGGGGTTGGGGTTAGACGGGGCTGTTGACCCTCCATCCCCATTGTTTAAAGCGCTGGTTCTTCCTATATCACACAACCACAGAGGGCATTTCATGCAGTGTTAGGTCTCTTTCTGGGGATCCTAGGCTGCAGTAGCTCTGGTCCTGAGCGCCTTAGTTCCGGCAGGCGGCACCAGGTGGGGCGGTGGTGTGGTGGCGCTGTCCCCCAGCTCCCTTCCTGCAGCGCCTGGCGCGGTGCTCCTAATGTGGGTGAGACTGGGTGAGGAGTAGGGACCCCTCTCCCACACCAGCCCGCGACACGTCGGCCGCCACACGCACACACCGGCCACTCACAGCCTGCCGCATTCTGCAGGCACCACGAGGAGCAGATGTGAGGTACTCCCCAAGTGGATCACCACAGGCTCCACACCATTCATGAGCAGCTCCATCTCAGCAGTTGGCTCAAGTCTACTACTCAGTCTAGGAGCGTTTCATGAGGGAGCCAATCGTGATATATAGAGTTAAGGAGCAGCCTATATAAGTCAGACCACCCACTAAGATATAGATGGAATTCTCTACTTTGAAAGTGCAATCCATTTACCATGACTTCTTAGTTCTCTAATCACAGGAGAAGCGCATTTAATTGGAGCTGTTACTAACTCTTTCCTCCACGTTGGAACCTGTTTGGATATACTTTGATGAAGTCAAAAATAGGTGTGAGTTGCTCATCTCTGTACAAGGAGTGTATGAACTGACCGGGAGCAGATCGTGAGTGATAGGGGGAAGATACAGGAGCAGATTATAAGGAGCTATTTAGAGGAGGGATCTGTTCACCACACGACATCATTAAGGTAATTCTGGAGGCGATTGCTCTTGGAAACAACCCGCTAATAAAGCCAGACGCCCCGACCTAAGAACAAGGAGGACAATCAGCATACCGGCTAATCTCCTGCAAACCACCTTTAACTCTGGGCTGATTATCAGGAAGAGCATTCCTGCCCTAGCCTCAGGCCTGGTTCGATTGAGTGTTTGAAGGTAAGAAATCAAAATTATAACCTACCTTGTAGGTATATCGTTGTGCCGCCAATAGAATAAGTCATCATTTTGAATATGTCTCTCAGTGTAGAGCAGATCGAAATCGTCCTAAATTCTGAAAAAAAACTCAGGGGATCAGATAGATATTCCATTGGGTGGCTCTTGGCCTATACATCCATACCACCGTAACGGAATCGGTCGCCAGTGTTTTTTTTGGGGGGGTCTATGGGATGATAGGACGTATAAACTTTGGATAATGAAAAATGGGTCGTAGAAAGACACCTCTTCAATTTATCTCAATATCAAACACATCTATAGTAAACTCTCATTTTCTCAGAACCCTTCCGTAAATGTACAGTGCCTTCCCTGCCTATGCAAATGGGAGCCCCCTTTATGCATTTCAGCGTGAGATGTACTGATAAAATAAAACTGCAGAATCATCCCAGTAAATGTATTCATCAGCTGTTTATTTAATTCATTGAATACTTAAAGGTCCCTTATATGAAGCCAGTTGCTTCATAATGAGTAAAACGGATTAGGGAGCGGTAAAGGCCTAGACAACGATCCATCTATTGCAGAGGATGGGCAGAAATCAACAAAATCCATCATTAGCTTTGAAACCTAAATTGGTCATCCTATGTTTATTATAAACCTATAGTTAAACTTGGGGAGTTACACCTGGATTTGAGGTCCACGCGGAAAATAATGGACAGAATGATAGTAAGCACTTAAAATGGTCAGTTTGTGAATTTTGTGTAAACAGGGTTATTATGAGATGGAATATCAGTCTGCCCCCCCCTACCCATGAAGCCTTTGAAGTTGGCAGTATGGAATCCCATTGATTTTAAAAGTCCAGCGTTTCATCTAACACTATTGGCAAACGCAAAAAATTATGACACAGATGTGTTCCCCATAAGGGCTCTCCTTCTACGTCTCTGGCTGATACATACACATGTGGGGTGTATAGCAATATGATAGTGTGTTAAAATCTAGTATTATAAATAGTAACAGAGGCCGTTAAATACTAACAGAGGTCTCATTTTGGAAAGTCGATCCCATGTAACAGTACTTGAGTGACTTATTTCAGATGGATATTCATATGCGCCAGGTCAAAAAAAAAGGAAATTGCTCAGCAGAATGAATGAAAACACTGTCAAGGATGGTCGGATTTGTTACGACAGTTACAGTGGTTGAATTAGTTGCACGGTGTTGCCGGCAAGTTGCCGGGTTGTAGAAGACCGGACCTGTTTAATTAATAAGGCAATAGCAGCATCACCTTTACAAATCAAACTGTTAAAAGTCAATCGCAGTTCCGTCCACTGATACCCCGAGTTTCACTGCAAAACCTCTCACTGTGCTAAAAAAACAGAAAGTATCGACTTTGATGTGCTGAAGGTCTTTGTTTATTACCGAAATAGTATGGTGATGGTCTATCTCCCTGAAGTTGTGTATTAGGATAGGTAGATGATGTATAACTCCCCGTCCTACCTGTGGGCCGAGCACCCGCCTGATTAAAGCAATGTGCTTCCAGGCAAACGCTGTTTAAATCCAATCATCTATGGTGATGGTCGGTGCCTGCAGCTGTGTATCATACACCATGATACCACCCTCAGCGGCTCCACCCACCAGATGTCGGGTTGCATGGGCAGAAAGTCAAAGTTCTAATTGAAACATTAAATCTATACATTTGATATATATTCAAATAGTATGTATTGACACAATGTGAGTATAACCAGACCATCTAGATAACAACCCTAAAAGATATGAAATAGGCTTGAATAGAATTTTCAGTTTTAGAAGTGTCCTGTTTGGCTACCTGGCTGAACCTCCAATACGATATGCCACCAATGGGTCCCTACTTCTGGTTCTACCTACAACAGCCAAACCTGTCCATACACATCCTGCCAGAGCGGCTCATATACCAGTGTAACATCCTCTCATCTACCTGAGTTGCTCCTTTTAGTTCTAGCTGTGGCAGCCATATGGCTACCAGGCAATTGTTATGTGCATATAGACACACCCTTCCCCGACCAGGCCTCTTCTTTTCCCAGATGAGCCATGATATTCTACACTATGCACCTGTTTCTCTTTGTTTTCCTATTCAACCGTATGCTCATGCTGGACTGGGTGTACATCGGGGTGAGGGGGGGGGGGGCGATTTGGGGTGGGGGGGGGGGCAGCATTGATTTTTAAAGTTGCTAGCTCGTGAGCTGCATGAGAAAAGGATGTAGTTGTAAAGTAAGTTAATCAAAGAAACAGTTATAAGATTTTATTTTGGTGCTGCTGTTTTTATCCTGACATATATGATAATACGGTTTCACAGGTGTCTCTCATGATAAGTAGAAGAGTACATGCAAATCCAGATGCCCCATTCGTTCATGTTCATTTTATGATCCTCCCAAAAAAAGCAATCCATGTGCTTGGGTCAGAGACCACCTGTGTCCGCATAGAATTCTCACCTACATGCACTGAACTTAGTGGTCAGCCCAGACATGCAATTAGACCCTACAGAACCTCTAACTAGCCCTATCTGTTCACTCGGCCCATCCCTTACTGATGACACGCATCCCCTGCCTCCGCCCCCTCCCCGACAGCTCTCTTCGCCCATCCCGAGCAGCCTACCTCTCATTATTCACGCTATTCATGTAACTCGAGCACTGGAGGGTGAGCAGTGGTGAGCTGGTGGTTTCTGATTAATCCTTCAGGGGCCGTATAGCGCTTCAATCTATTATTACATGGGTAATGTGGCCTTCTCTATGTTCAACCTTTGGGAACTCCATGCCCTCGTGCAGTAAGGCGGAACTATAATCCAAGGGTAACAGGTCTGTTGATTTTCGTCACCTTTAGACAGTAGTCCTGACCATGTAATAAACACGAAACCCCAATTACCAACATACATTTGGATCATACTCCACTTGTTGAATCCTCAGCTTCACCTCATGACGTATTATATATGACGTATGTAAACGGGGTTGTGTATACATGGTGCGTGAGTACAACCCTGGTGAGTAACTTGCCAGTGCTGCATTGAAGGATAGGTGTAGGAACAGTTGTTAGTCTTTTTTACATGGTGGTACGGCCTTCTCTATGCTAAGCCTATTGGACCTCCGTATTCCATGTCCCCATGGAGTACGGTGTAGCCACACTCCATGGCCTCCACTTTTGTTGATTTCCCTCATTTTAAGACAGTAGGGCCATGTAATAAACACAAAACCCCACTTATTAACATAAATGCACATCATACATCACTCGTTGAAGCTGGGTCATATCACACTCAGCCTTTGGCATCGTGTGATATGACCCAGCTTCAACTTGTGAAGTATGATGTGCATGAATGTCAATGACGTGGAGTTTGTCTATATATCTTGTAGCCATGTATGATATGACGTGAAGACAAGGTTGCAGATCACTGTAAGCACTGCTGCATCAACTGTCCCACCACAGGTCAAATGGCTCAACAGGTCGACACTTTCGCAGATTTCTGTTTTGTCAGGTAGGGTCGGATAAATGGAAACAGCTTCTTCTTTTTCGGCCCACCAGTTCAAGAATCTCACCTGTTCATGGCATTTTCATTGTTGGGCCTTCCTGCTACTTACAAGCTACATCATTTATTGAAACACAAATTAAAGTACTGCCACACACTGAAAACCAAGGGAAACTGAAACTCGTCATATTGACGACCTACGTTGTCATAACAAATTATGACAGGTGGCAGTGCAGTCCTATAGAGGATTTTCTATGAATGTAGTCTCTAATCAGTGCCCTCTCCAAGAGGGCACCCCTTTTATAATCTTGGTGTATTCTTGGTTGATTTATGTAGCATAGCTTGTTATAGATCACATGTCAGTGGGTAAAATTAATGGCAAAAAAAGGATATTGAAGAAAACTCTGGATCCTGTCACCACTAATGTGTCATGGTGAAAATAGTTGATCACTTTGACACTGGGTTGCAACTATGTGCCAACATGTGCCTAGGTGTATGACAACTAAAGTTGTCATTGCGACAACCTAGAGACTTGAAAGTTGACAATACTGATGACACAATGATGACCCAAGGTCGTCACCTTGACTATCTAAGGTTGCAATTTTGGTATTGTCAAAATGATGACCCTCAGGTTTTCAGTGCATGGTGTTCTATTCACCAGGTATAGATAATGTGTACGCTCAATTATGGCAAGCACTCCAACAAGCACAATACCATTTCTAAGCTGTTCCTATTCATGAAGGAATATTAGAAAGAAATAACAATTGACTCCTATCTTTTTGGTAAAAGGTTGTGTGGTAAACCGCGCAGATAGATTTGACTTTTCATCTCAAACCATCTTTGAGGTTGAAACACTTTTCTGATGCAAAGGAACCAAAGTATCCAGGGACAAAGAATCTCGAATCTATTATGAGCTAGTAATTTTAAGCATGACATGAGAACATGAGTATGGTGCAAATAGGACACTATAATCATAACTGGAAAGGTTTGATGTGTCGTCAGAGGAATTACTCCACACCTATTTCTCCCCGCCCTCAGGGCTTGAGGATTGCAGAGGATTCTAGTTCTTGGACTGTATTATAAGAATAGTTCAAAGCAATGAGGCAGATAATTGATTGTATTAGAGATATCAATATCCCCTAGTAGCTATTCAGAACAACTGCAGACAGATGTGGAACACCATTCACTTTTAGGACAAAGGGTCCGCTAACTGTAATTCAGTACCAGTCTAATTTTGGGACAATTTTTCCAAATCCTAAACCCTTCTCTTTCCGTTCTGCGACTTACAATGGCACCACCTGTTTCAGTTAATCACCTCTCCATAAGGATTCGGTAATTTTAATTTAACCATGGATGATGCACATTCATTTATGCAGTTGAATTTGAGTCTGAATCTAGATGGGCTATTTCTGTATTCTGTGTGTTAATGATTTATATATATTCTTAATGATTGAAATCATATTTTAGTTACAAAATAAAGTCTCTGGACATCACAAAATACCACTAAACAACTGCAAGAACTTACCACGGATAATCTTTTCTAAATTGTATAGATCGTGTAAAGGTCTATGGGACATAATGGGACTGCTAGAGATGTTGACCATGTAGTAGGGTGGGGGGGGGGGGGTGTCCTGATGACTCGCTCTACTACAGCATGACCTCCCACTGGCCATCCTTTATCCTTGACAATAGGATGCAGACAGATTGCAGGATGCTGGCGGGATTGGAGGGTGTGTGGGAGCAGTGGTGAGATAATGGATCATATTTGATGAACAGATATGTCTCTGGCAGCTGGGTTCCAGTTTCGGATGACATATCCGGTGTGATATCTCGGTGTGTGCATTCTTACTGCAGGGCTATCATACAATCACTATGATAAAAAAAAAGCCCATATTGAACCTCAGTATCTACGTGAGAGGTTTCAATTAAGTGACTCTCTTGTATAAATGCCTTTGGTAGAGGGGCCTTCAAATAATCAATGAGCACAAAAAAGGGCCTTGAACAAGCACCTGTTTTGTTTAAGTAGTAGGGTATACAAAATAGATTGGGCTCCAAATCTGTAGGCATGTGGGTGCTTATATATGTGACTCTATGGCATCCATATTCAAAACTAATTATCCTGCTGCAAATGTCGCATTGCAGCAACGATGGCAGAAGTGTGATTTCAGTTCACGGAATTCATCTCACACCTATTTATCTCTGCCTCAGGGTGTGCAGTTTGCCTGACAGGAAATTGGAGATGTTTCAAGTCCATCTGATAAGAAAATCTCATATTAAGATGCCATGCGATTATTTTGGGCTGCACTCTGAACTTTTACGGCGCTCTCATGAAGTCGCATTGGGAGAATTAATTCCCTGCTCAGATCTTTGATTACTTTACAAGTGAAACCATATTGGAATAATCAAATTACAGAGAAAGTTTAAATCTCTATCAAGAATATTTGAAACCGCATTTGATACAAAGGAGCATTGTGTTGCCTGATCAATGTATGAACTGATATCTGTGTTGGATATTTCATTTCTACAAGACAGGTGTACGGCCCATTTTCATTTGAAGGTAATCCCCATGCTTTGAAGAACGGGATTCTCATTATTAGGCAGTTTCTAAAATGAAGTTCACAATAAATGGGAGGTCTAGGGATCTTTGTTGCTGATATGAAGAAATTGTCAACTTCATGCAAAATTCCGGCTTCTGTGTAATTAAGCAATGACTAGCCACAGTGTACGGTTGCTGTTTACATTTGGGTCAAATTAAGCAATTAAGGGAAACTACTTTAGATGCTATTGTTGGACTCATACTCGCGTGGTAATCAATAAGAATTCCTAGTCTCAGGTATAGTCACTCGCTCAATGTAAGAATAGCCGTACATATCCTACTCAAACATAAACATGAGAGTCCTGTACAGGTAAAAGAGTTTATTCATAATTGACAGATGAGCATCTCAGGCTTCTTTCTTGGTCAACACTCCGGATGTTACTCAATCCTATTACCTGACCTGAGTATACGTATCTACTAATTTATTCTCAGGTCCACCCATCAGGTAAACCACCCTTCAAAATGCAAGATCAAACAAACTCAGCGATAATTCTGCATGCAATTACCAGGTTAAAATATCGTTTTAAAATCCAAAGATGTAGCCCTGAGTCAACATTAAAACCCACAGGTGTGGATATACAAGTCGCTGTGTTCAATTCCTACTTCACCTTTTAGTCAGAGACTTATCAAGAGATGCATAGTTCCACAGTACAATAATTACAATTTGGTAAACCCCAGTATACATTGGTATATTCAATCGCTGAGTTTGACGCGGTGTGGACTCAACGCAATAGAACTTAAATACTTATAATCCTGCAACAGCTCAAGTAAGAGCCTTTCAACCTGTCTCAGATTTTCAATTTATTCCAATAATTAGTTTAATTGCAATATTCCATACAATTCATAGCATTAGACCTTGACATGGGCAAAACAAACGACAGGAAATTCAGTGGTGGCGGTTGATGGCAACTCTCAAAGTATTTAAAGGCTAGGCCCGAATGCCTATCATATACCTAATTGATTTTCAGTATTTAACCGGTTGGGCGAACCCTCACCTAGTTAGATCTCAAAGCAATCCTCCATCATCTATGGGCGATGCCTCAATGGAGTAGATAAAAGATTTCTACTTACAGTTTGAATGGGTAAGTTCTTCCCCAAACTTAGTGTACCGCTTGAAGGAATCCTCCAGGGCTTAGCCCCTTCCGGACTCCCTTTCACGATTGAAAGCCCAAGGTGAGTCTATTCTAGTAGTAAGCATGAAAGGTGTTCAGACAGTAGTGCTGGGTCGCTGTTGCAAGTACCTGCCTGGATATATCAACCCTGACTTTGGCATGGGGAGTCAATCCCCAACCCCTACTACAACTACTGGCTGTTCTAACTCTGCATGGCGAGTAGGTTTTCTCCCAACTAACTCCTCTGTTCAACACGCAGATATTATATCGTGCTGCCAATTCATTTTATCACTACGCATTACTTTAAGAACCACAATTATTATTTTATTACCCTTCTTTCTTTCCTCCATTTCTTCCAGAGGGGGACGACTAAACGGCCGCTTTTTCCCCTCCTGGACGGCTACCAGATGTCCTACCATGCGTCATTCTGCCCGGAGTCTCAAAACACCCATCTATCTAACGGACTATATTTTTTCACACTTTGGACAATACTATTATTCTTCGCAAGCCCTATTGTCACTTTTACTCGTTCACTGCGTCAGCCCTCATGCTTATCCAAACAAACAAGAGACCATACCCCCTCCTAATGGTTTAAACAGGAGGATATGTTTTCTGGAGACGCAGTCTCTTAACTCCTAGCTGCCTAAAGGACAATTTCCACTTAAGCTTATATTAGTTTGATACCTATAAATATACCCTCACATATTCACCAATTTGGGCACTGATCATGAATAAAAAGCATCTGCATACTTCCAATCTACATATCTTTTCTTTATAAACGATTTCTTTGCTATTAGGTAATATACAAAATACCGCTTTACTGTACTTATACAGTACAACAGGCCGATAGCAAGTCGGACGGATCATAAGGCATAGAGCTATAGGGGGAGGAATTGAGCAGAGAAGAATGGACATAGAGCTGCAATCAACAGTTCCCCCACACATGCAGGCCCAGTTCTAGAGACCAAGAGGTCGATGAACCAGGGATTAATCTCCTGAAACCCCACTAACACTCCCCAAACTAATTTCCGGATGTCTTTAAATACCGACAAATGCTGCAGCTGGATGTGAAAAGTCAGCACAAAGACTTTGGATTCACAAGCTCTCTTAAAGGCCCAGTGACCCTATATATAGCACTGAGTACCTGTCCCGACTCCACTCAGACTGCCGCTGGAGGGGTACCGAGACCTGCGGGTTTAAAGTAAAGTATTGTATGAGAATACAACCTGATATGTATTGCACAATTGCATGTGCCTACACAGCTAAAGATGATCTCAAAATAAACTCAAGATGTTCCCATGTCATGACTCTTGATCCCTATGAGAAATAAGAATGTTTCTGGAACGGGGATGTTTAAATAGTCATTTTCTGAGACTTACCGGGGCTTGTTTCCTAACCAGTTTCTGATAGTCTAATCCGGTTTGCCGTTTCCTAACCAGTCATCAATTTTTGGGATAAATTAGGGTTCAATCACTGTTTGCATTCACACATTGCTCTGTCCATGATGGATAGAAGTTATTTGAGCTGTGTTTCTTAACCAGTTGGCGAAATGTATGAGAGGTCCTGTGCCACTTGTCTTTCTTAATGTATTTTCGGGCCCACCCTAATTTGGGAGGACATTGGCCATTTAAATCTGCTATAAATGGAAATAAATTATCTTACAGGTTAACTACATATTAGGTGCTATTCTTGCAGTTTGTTTTGTAAAGGAATTGTAGCATTTTGCATTTTTCAGGGGCGTATTTCAATGCATTTCCCCTCTGCGTTCGTCAGATTCTATCAGAGACGTCAGTCTTCGCCAGAAAGAGAACAGTATGTGCTGTAATAAGCTATCAAGTATAAGCCTACCCGCACTGTAGCCCCTTAATAACTAATAAGCCTTATATTAAACACTTGGGTATCACATTTCAAGATGCATGTATTACATTATACATAAACATGTTATACTTCCATAGGATAGCCTCAATTGAACACTTTTCAGAGCATAATAATTTGATTAGCTTTCTATCATCTGTATGATTCATGTGTATAGAAAATTATACACATTGGTCTCCATATGTACCTAAAACCTTGCATTTTAGCCGCAACCTGACTTTGCTGATCCCATAAACTATAAAATTCTTATTTGGTAGTGTTGTAGAAAAAAAGTAATAGTAAGCTACCTCCTAAGCTAACTTATTACTACTAAATAGTTTGTCATGATTATATTTGTCTTCCCTATAGAAGCCCGATACTCTCCTTCTAGAGGTAAACAGCTTTAGAAGCAGTAACGTTAAAACACAAGGCATGTCTTGTTCCCACATGAAGCAAATCTCTTGTGGACATATTTCCATTAGCTCCCTTATGAAAAAGGGGGATGCATTGTCATCGTGCTAAACCAAAGAGCACTGATCTGCTGATGTTAGCTGAACATGTTGTTATATTACAGTAGGCCTGTATCTCATAGGAAGCGACAAGGTCCCTTTCTTAAATATAATAATTTGGTGAAATGTTAAAACTGTATCTCTTTGGAGGGTGTCCTGGAATGACCTTCAGTATGGAGAAGTCGTGTTGGTTCTAGCAATAGAAGTCATTATTACCATTCATTCAAAATACCTTTCGACAACAGAGGCACATATTACATAAAAGTATGTTTTAATAAAACGGATATTCATGTAATGTGCTGTATGTCTTACGTATGACTCTATAGGATGCGTCGATGAAGTTGATGTACACACAGTACAGTAGGAAGGAATATAACCTTTCCCTTTAGCTACATCCCAATAGCCCCAAGCCACTAACTCATCATTGTAAAAACAAAAGTATCCAATGCACGTAGTATCTCTAATTAGGCTTCTCTCTCCCGTCAGAAGGTGCCAGTCACGTACGTCTTAAACACCCACTTGATCCATGATATCATCTGAGGCAATCACTCTTTTGTACCAGATCTGTGGGTCGTGAGCCGCTCAAAATTAGCCAAATCAAACTGTTGGAAGTTCTGATCACTTGTGCTACTTGTCAGCCCTTCAAATTCCACAAAGTATTTTTTGAATATGCTAAGCTCTTTCCTGTAAGGATAAACTAAAATGTGGCATCATAATCTCCAGTTCTAAAGGCGAGATAGTCTCAGAATTGCAAGATAGTCCCAAAATACTATAGTTTTGTTAGTATCTTGCAACCCTTAAGCTAGATAATTTTAAAATTGCGAGATAGTCTGAAAATACTACAGTTTTGTTAGTATCTCGCAATTCTCAGGCTATATAGTCTCAAAAGCCATGACAGATAGTCAAACTGTGAGAAAGTCTCTAAATACTATAGTTTTGAGACTATCTGGGCTGACAGGTCTTGGTGGAGGAACGGCAATGCGTGAATCCATGTAATTACGTTAAGTAATTAATCACCTAATGAAACACTTTAAAAAAAAATAGGTTGTGAAATACTAAAATAACTTTAGTATTTTGAGACTATCTAAAGGGTTGTGAGATACTAACAAAACTATAGTATTTAGAGACTATCTACCCTGGGGTGGCAAGATCCTAACACAACTATAGTATTTCGAGACTATCTAGCCTGAGGGTTGCAAAATAGTCTTAAAATGTTATTATCTTGCAGTTTTGAAACTGCTTTTTGGACTATATCTCACAATTTTGAGACTATCTAGCTTGATGGTTGTCAGATACTAACAAAACTATAGTGTTTTGAGACTATTTCACAGTCTTGAGTCTATCTAGCCTGACAAACCTCATAGGCTCGGTATGATGCCTTCATGTGCCATGACGACACGTGGTGTAATGCATTAATACACTATCAAGCTCTTAGAGGGCTAGTTGCATGACGCACTTAGTTGTTAGTAGTCATATCATAGAGTCTACATCTCCCTCGTCATTTGAAGCGGTTGATCTGCTCAGGAATGCGAGCAGGCATCTAGTGCTATAGGCCTCAGTGACATACAACCGTCTGTAATGAGCTACTTGAGTAAGACCCCATGTAGCAACTTTTCACATGCCCCATACACATTTGAGGTATGTATTTATCGGCATTTTGAGATAGACAACCTATGAAGATCTCTTGACAGAACTAGATAGTTGTACGCAAATTTATATGGCACCACATCTAATGTCCAGAAGTCATTACTTTAACCTCTAGTCGCTCCAAATACAACAGTAATTTTACAGATAATTGGTATTCACAAAGGATGGTACACATCAAAGCTACTTTTAAGCTGAGGGCGATAGCAACTAGGTATCCAAAGTTGTTGTAATCGACATACATATGTGACATCAAACGAGCTTAGTGAGTCTATATGGCAGGGCTATTGAATATAGATGAAGGTTGACAGGAAGATGGCATCTCTCATCCATGTAATATAATCAGACAATTAGACGTAGTCTGTAATCAAGGCCCCCCACCATTCAGTGTTCACATCCCATTAGATCCCATCACCTGCCATGTGAGCATATCAAAGTGGCCATGAAATATCATAGTATTTCGTATTTGAGATTTCCTAGCCTTACAGGGGTTGTCCTTTACATGGTCACTTTACCACTGTATCATCAAAGCTAATAGAAACGACAGATAATTTTCCCAGTAAATTAATGCAAGCCAATGTATGGTTATATACCCAAGCCAACCCCGTAGGCCAAAAAAAGAAAAAAAAATTCTGTTCCAGTAGCTTTTCCCTAGCGTAGGATATCACCACAGGAGATAAGACATAAGGGATATAATAAGACATTCAGCTATCCGAATGATCATCAAATAAGCACTACATAAAACATCCCATGATCCTAAAAATAACATTTTTAAATCGACCGAACTGCGATATTTTTTTGGGCCATGTAACCGGAACAGAGTTTATCCTTTTTAGCTTTACCCTGGTCTCACTGAATGCCTACATAATGTGTAACTCTACCCCAACACATGACGAGTTGCTCCAGGCACTGACTCGTTAGTGGTGAGCTATACTGGTAAGGCTCGACACAAGCCTCAAAGTCATCATGCCATTCAGGTGCGCAGAGTTGTTTTCTATACCAGCCGCATTTGCAGGCATTGCATACAACATTTGACTATCTATTTTTTTACTGGGCCGAAAAAAGATGTGTTTCAGGTAACATAGTCTGAAAATCAATGTAGGGTAGGTTGGATTCTTTCATGTTTTTACTTTGGCCTGAAAAGTAGCCAAAAATTGACTTCCAAACTTCAGCACCTAATTGCTGACAACAGTATATAGACTTGTGAACTTTTTTTTCAAAATTGGAAAAATATTTCTAGAGTCGGCCCTGTTTTGCTAGGTTTGGCCCTAATGGATTTTCTAATAGCTGTGTATGGGTGCATTTCACATTATAGTGAGATTGATGAGGTAACTTACGTAAGAGCCATACTTATTGATTATTGTGCTCAGACTTCTGACTATAAATCGATCACTGTATACGATTTGTTATATAGATACTACTATAGATGTCCAAGATTAAATTTCGTTCCCAGATGTCTGACTCATAATCACCAGTGCAACGAATATAATATCATAACAAACATTTGGCAAGAAAAATGTCCACCTTATATACAGAATTATCAAATATATGTTTATTGTGAGAAACCGCATAGTAATCCAGAGGCTAGGCAAAAGTGCTGAAACTATATATGCTGTATATCACCAAATCATTGCAGTTGTGGACCCACATATCTCTGCTGATGGCCAAGAGCCCTGCAGCTGTGTATTAGGATAAGCTGATGATGTATGACGTCCCCCTCCCCTCTCACCCCCACACTCCCTCCCCTCCTCCTCCCTCTCTCCCTCCCCTCAGGACCTCGTCCTGATATTAGGCCACCATTTACTGGACTGGCTTATGCTACCTGTGTAGAATATTTAGCGGAGGTAGTTCAGCATAAGTGTAAAAACCAATCACCCAAACCAAAGGCGAGTACTTCGCCATAAATGCCCTGCGGACGACTTATTAGTAGCAGGCCGTGTACACTGATATTCCTAGGATCCCTATACGCCCAACCTCTTAGTCACTAGTGCCTAACCTAGTTAGTCATTTTTTGGATCCCTATACGCCCAACGTATACAAATACAACACACCAATGATGAACCTAGGTTAGCCACAACTGACTGACCCCTCGGTCATTTTTTAATATAACTTTGCCATTGTGACTAACACTCATATGACCAACCTAGGTTAGTCTGTACTGACTAACCCTTTTAACCTATGGATTTTCAGTGTACAGGCCGTGGGGGTGATGGCCCGCAGCAGGCAGTGGACAGGTACAACCCCTCTGCTCCAGGTGCCAATATGTATAAATCATACATATGTAATACCTTCAGATTTTATGAGGAAATAGCGGGATAAAGGCATTGAGGGGTTGTTATTTTAGCACTTGTTTAGGATAATGGCGTGCTATCAGCAGGTACCAAACACATGCCCATTAATGCATACATATCAATGTAAGTTAATCAACAACATGAAAACGGCATTTATGTGGACTGTTAGCGACTCATCCTTAGAGACAATGGTTAATGTGGGCATGTAATTAGACCCAAGCTGTATGGGTCGTGTCTCATGTGAATGCAGAAATGGGGGGAAAAGGTTGATTTTAACACTATATATTACAAACTACCTGGAATTGCTTCTACATATCCCAGCCCTTTTTAAACTTGCTGGTCAAAGACTACACCGGTCAAAGACTATAAACCTGGTCAACGACTACAGGCGGTCAAAGACGTTTCAATTGGTACAATCTCATGAGACACAGACTATACCTCACCGGTCTGCTCACCCTACCTCTTATATCACTACTTTCTGACCTTCTCCCCCTCCCCTCCCCCCCCCTCCCCCCGCCTCCTGGCTAAAGGTCTGATGCAGGATGTAGGTATGATTGCTGGACATCAGTGAGCAGGGAGGGGAGAGCAGATCGTGTGAGATATGTACAGGTATGTTTCTGACAGCTCCTGCTTACAGTGCATCCCATCCAGTCGTTTAGATGACACCAGATATAGAAGGACTGATTTTAACGGCAGAACTGAGCTGGGTGGTAGGTCTGTCATACGTTGTTTTTTTGTTTCAGTGAGCTCTAAACGAGGCTACTTTATTACAAAGTATCACATGGTTACAAGCCGAGCAATGTGTTCTTTTGTAACTGAAGGAAAGTGGTATGAAGCTCAATAAACTTCAATGAAGCTATTTGATACTTGCATAGACATATCTAGGCATATTGTCCATTTTTGGAGATAATATATAGTCCTTTTAGTGTTCATTGTAACATTATGTTACTCAATAATTGTGACAAGTCACCTTGGCCCTTTGGTCAGTCCAGTATGGGAAGATATGAATATGAAAGGACTACAACAGGTCCAGTGATACTCTAAATGTTAATCTATATTATATTGAGAGGGCACCTTGTGATCCTATTCCATGCAAGTTATCAGTAACAGGCAAAGAAAGGAATCCGGTATGTTGGAGGGAAAGATTTCAATTTAGGAAAGTATATTCAGAGCAAGGCATTGGCAGTTCAGTATACAGGTATACATTTTGATAATATTGGAAATTTCCTTACTCCATTACGGTACATTTTTCTAACATATTCAATTGTCAACTTGAATATAGAAACTTGGCATCATGATTTCCACAACAATGCCTACATAGACAGCAGACTCAAAGTCGAGAGCGAATTTGAGTAGATACATTTTTTAAAGAGGCATTGGATGTTTATAAGTAAGTCAGCACTGGCCCTCCCTACTTATTTCCACCTATTATCATATGTAACCTTCAAAAATGACTGATTAACTTCTGATATCTATTTCAGAGTTGAGGTGTTCTTTTATGTATGGTTCGTTGCTAGGTACCCCATACTTTACCAGCTGCGCAGCATGTGATCTCCTGATGCACTGTTGACTGAATGAGGCCTCAGAACACAGGCAAAAATAGATAAATGACACAGGCTTGACACTCTCTTCCTTAAGGAGAAACAAGTTAACCCTTCAAAGTCCTATCTGATGAGTGACAAAATTATTAGCATTTAATAGGAAACTTAATTTTCTGGAGATTATTATTACTGATTATGGTTCTATGCATTATGCCTACCCAAGATGTGTATTTTGTGTCGAGGCATGCTCGTATATATCATTATTGATAATTGACACAGGCCACCCTGTTTAAATACATATTTCGAAACGGCGTTGTGAAACACACTCATAACTACGGAAACCATCAAGGGTCACCAAAAAATTAAATCCCTATATAAAATGATTTTTCCCCCGACATTTCTATAGCGTTCATGCAATTTTTCAAATATAGAATTTTGTGCAAAAGAGACCATGGATGAGCTAACCGTTATTATCACCCAAACCATTAATCGAATACTGAATTGTATTGTTGAATCCACCTGTTATCCTATTTTCAACAATACAATAGATCACAGGTGTTGTTCTTGGCCCAGTCTCACAACTTTGTAACAATGGTATAGTCTTTGAGTTTGACCGGGTGCCGTCTTTGACCAGGTGAAGTCTTTGACCGGGTGACGCCTCATATGTACCGATAGTGTAGGCCTACATGCACATGTCAAGGGAGCTGACGCACTAGGCGTGTCTGGCACCGGTCAACACCACTGATTATTCCATTTAAAGGCCATCAACACCAGAAGTTGGGAAACAGCCTCAAGGCTTGAACAACGCAGCAGCAGGTATAAGACAAAAGGTGACGTCATACACCATGCCACCTGTGTGGGCACATTTCCATAACACAGTTGTGTAGGACATACAATATATATATATATATATATATATATATATATATATATATATATATATATATATATATATATATATATATATATATAGCACTTGAAGTTACCCCACACAATACATAGCAACATAATCTGAGAATAATGGTCACTGTTGAACAGAATATGATTATATTAGGCTGCCTTAGGAAAAAATAATGCCATTGAAGAAGGGACATATTGGCCATATTGCGTTGTTCCTTGTTAGAATTGGAAAATCTTTCTATAAATCTGGACTGATCAGTGAGGAAGCAGTCATAAAGAACTGCCTGACGGCAATTGAGCAAAAGGAAATAATTCTCAGAGACCAGTTAAAAAGGCCAATGTATTCAATCAAGCAAAGAGTACCACAGGATAAGAACAGTCTGTCACTCTGTGTAGAACAATGTAGGCAGCAGCGGAAAACGCTTTTAGCCCGTTACCGGTCCCTTAAATGCAGTGTGTCCTTCATCACCAAGATGCATGAATGCAGCTCTGGTAAGTATACTCGCCAGAGCCGCATTCAAGAATTCAAGCACCTTGGGTGTTGATTCACTTACAAAAGGTAGGCATGATTGTTGAATGCAGCGCTGGTAAGTTACTCTCCGGGCTGCATTCAAGAATCATGACGACTAAGGGATAACACTTTAAAGCGTGATGTCGCCCATACATAGTTATCAGGAAGGGAATGGAGCCTTGAGTAAGAAGTCCTAATTTCAATAGAAGGCTGTAAGGCATTGTCTCGTAAGAAAAAAGGATAAAAGGAAACGAAATAAAAACTTAAATGAAATCATGATGGATCCACCTGGAAAGCTCGTCACATAAGAAGCATTGCTTGTTTCCCTTAAAGATGTGAAAATCAGACTGGATCGTGTTGTATGGCATAGTTCTACTTCAGGATTATAGCCCCATCGATACCCTGATTTCATTACGATTTAAAGATAAAAATTGTTTGACATGAATTACTCACAAAGTTTGCAGCATTCATTTAAGGCCAAAAAAAAGTTTGTTTTGGGTAACATGGGCAGAAAGTCTGTAAGACTTAGTGTAAAAATATCCAGCATAAATCTGCATGTACCGTGCCGCTTTTCTATTTTACATTATTTTCTGAATATAAAAATTGGTAGTTGCTCTGTGTAAACCCAAAAATTGACAAAAAAATAGTAAAAATATGAAAATATGAAAAGATTGCATACAAAATGTAGGGTCGGCCCTCTTTTGATACGGTCGGTCGGGTGAGTTGAAAAACCCCTTTTTCTTTTATTTCGCCTTATCACCTACATTGCCCCTGTCACCCAATTGTAGATGGGATTCCTTCTCTTTAGGAGTTGGCGATAAGTCCCCTTGAAGCTAAGAATGACAGGTGGAAACACAGACACTATTTCTGTCTGACTAGTTATGCAAGTTCTAGATTGTCAGAAAGCTGAGTAGGCAAGAAATGTACTGAATGATAATCATGGCTATAAGTGGAGGCAACAGGGAGTGCAATGGCCCACACACATGTACAGCCTCAGTCCAGTGCTATTCAACATGAGGTGAGATGGGGCCAGTCTTGGCGAGGGTGATTAGTGACAGAACGCAGCGACGCAATCCGTTACAACGCTGCACCATTATTGTCCTAACATGGCACCATGGGGATTGCAATTAGTATACTGCTCACCCATACTGGCTTGGTTTCCCGTCTACAATGGCTGTGGACCCATTCTCCTCTCAGTCTTTGTGCACAGTATTAGCTCCATTTCAGGAGACCTTGGGTTTAATTCAGATAATCAGGGAATTAGTTTCTCTGGGCAACTCAGTTAAACCGTGTGAATTAGAAGGGTTGATGCAAAGTTTAAGTGAATAACTAATTTATTGAATACACCCAAACACCACTGTCATAATATGATGAGGTATTAACATCTTTTACAATGATTAACAAAGATTCTTATACAATCATTACTATTCATCCCAGGCACCCTGAAAGCTGTCTCTATAACGATTTGGAAAACTGTACATGATCTCTCGGGCCTGGCCATGGTAACTGGCATCAATATGTTTGTGACTGGTTTCCTATTACTTCCCATGGCCTCATTAGTTTTTGGCACATTTTAGTGATCCTTCTGTCTCAGATTTATGCCTACTTCTTGCTGATGGTTGCCATAGAGATAAGGCTATCAGGCTTGCTGTGCTGAAACAGTGTGCTCTAAACATGTCCGGCTTCTCAGATTACACGTTATCTTTCACAATGTAGGTGAACAATTAATGCAATATACTTCGTAGGTGGCACCATGAAGATAAAAAATACATTGATTTAATTGGAAGTCTGAAATCATTGGCATACTGTCAGAATTAGCTTGTGATAACTTTCATAACTTTCATAATTACCACCAAAGTATGATATTAAAATCCACAGATTTGCCAAACAAATCGTTTCTATGTTATTCATTGTTTGTGGCATTTCTAACTGGATTATATGGCAGCTTACCAGGATGCAATACTTATGCAATTTGCATATAATGCAGTTTGCAGCATAATACTATATTGCTAAAAGGGTGTTTAGATCCTAAAAACAATCCGAAACACACTCTTGCCCCGTATTTGTCCGCACAATATGTATCTTAACATGTTTAGACCAACAATATGTTTAGTTCAGTGCTTAGAAATTTCATGTGTTTAGGATATGAACATATTTAGAAATCAATGTGTTTAGAGACAAAAAGTGGTGTGTGTAGAGACATGTAGATATCATCATGTTTAGATAATTTAATGATTTCACAATAATTTTTCATGTCATGTATTGTCTTGAATAGGGGAGAGAGGGGCACGTTGACCACCTGGGCACATTGAACCACATGCTCTCTTTGCTATTCCTATGGGAATTTTCCAGCAGTTTGCCTACCACATTACCCCCTTATATAGACAGTGCAGAGCAGTAACATCATATTTATTTTGGGATGCTGAGGAGAAGCTCAGACAACATGAAAGATTTAAGCCATTGAAAGTAATAACTTGCAATTGTTGAACTTTGTTTCTTATGTTGTTACAAAACATTGCTGGCCTAAGATCTATATGGAGGTCAAATTATATATCTGAATGCTTGCATAGAACCTGATATTAATCCTGAATGTGTTATGTAATCTGAATTAAATCAACCTTATCGATGATGGTCGGCATGGGGTACATTGAACCACAAAGATTGGGGCACCTTAAACCATGCTCAAAGCACCCAAATCTCTGTCTTGAAGGTCTAGTTCCATTATTTACCACATACGTGCCTGTACAATGCATAGAGGGACAAAGTATCACCACTTTTCACCAGAGGGCAGACTTTTTAAGGTCCCCTTGTCAGTTTGTAGGCAATAGATGAGCTGATGTTGCTAAGATCCATCTCTGGGTCAACCATAGGCTAACCCAACATGTAGGCCTATGGGTTAAACCACCCATAGTTCATTTGAATTAAGCATCACAAAAAGAGACACAATATTAATATACACTTTGCTTATACAAGTACGATAGAATACATGTTTTGTTAGTTGTGATAATAAATTATTTCATAGCATTTTCATAGTGTGTTTATTCTCAGAAGTATCTTTTTTCAGAAGCAGAATAGCCTGTTATATAATAAAAGAATATAATTAAAGATTTTTACGACACGTGCAAATAGCAGCAACCCTCTGAAGATGGTTTATTTTAACCTAAAGGAAAATGTGTACGGCTCTAACCCAGTGATTAAACTAGAAGCTATGATTTAATGACTTGTATGCATTAAATATGTATTTCTCATATTCAATATTATGCAAAAGTAACAATAGCAAGTATTTCCACCTTAACTTTCAATAACAAATCCATATTGCTGATTGTTTGAATCATTCAAGATATGTGGTTCAATGTGCCTCAGTGGGTGGGTCAACCTGCCCAGGGCATGGGGCACATTGAACCACCCAAAGATTTTATTTTCAAAAAATCAAAAGAAATACAACAAATGGCCATACTTGCCTTGCCATGGGTCGTAATATAGCGCAATGATATAAGGTAACTGCTAGATACAAAATCAAAGTTCAGATGATCTTGATAAAGTCAGGAAAAAAATAAATGTGCATAAGTGGCTCAACGTGCCCCTCTCTCCCCTAGACTACAACTAGCCCCCCAACCCAAATAAGCAAATGTATGCATGACTATTGCACAAAGGCCTCTGCTTTAAAGTGGCATAATCACCACTGTATCCCATTCACATTTCTAGTACTATTGTAGTCCACTTTGTGGTTAGGTGTGAGTGGTGATATTGCTCCTTTAACATAGACACAGCCTTGAGTTAAGACAACAGACCTTCAGAGAAGATATATATCAACTCTTAGCAAAAGCTGTGTCTATGTAAAAGATGTACATTTATCATAAAATGATTATATTATTGTAGGATCCAACCCTCTAATCCTGCAATTGAAATATTATTCTATTGTATCCATCACATATAAGTATATTTACTCAGATTTAAGTACTTTAACCACAACAATAATGTTTGAATGGCTGTGGAGACAACAGTCAACTTCAGAGCTGCCATCTGGTATGTGTTTAATACAATAAGATCTAAACTCTACATGTTTACATCCTAAACACCTACCCTTCATACTGCTTAAATACTGAACATAACTGTTTCGGTTTTTAGCATAAAGGTGTTAAATTCTGAAACAAGACACACACCTAGAAACATGTTTAGATTTTAAACATGTTTAGACCTAAACATGTTTAAAAGTGCTAGAGCATTCCCTCGTGCCAAAAGCAATAAGGTTGATAAAAACGTTGAATGTTTACATACATATAGATATTCATATACATGCAGATGTAGGCATTGTAAAAAAGTCACTTAGTTTTTACCGATTTTGAGCATGTACTGTATTTCTTCTGTCTTAGCTTTAAATATCTCTGATTCAAAATGCGACTAGAGGACATTTTACTTCCTAAGATCCCAAACAGGGATTAGTCTTAGATACCACACTTACAGGTCCCTCTATATTGAATAGTGGCACAGATATCTGTGTGTGTATTGTACAGATCCGTGATGTAATTGTAGACCCATAGTCTGCCCCGTAGATTTAGTCAGTGTCATTATCCTATCACATTATTCATAAAGCTATCAAGAAAGGATGATTATTACTGTATATTTTCTGCATCAATGTCATGTTTGTGTCATATGACCTTACCATATGCCAACTGATGAGAAGATTGTGTTTGGTTTATGATCAACTGATGAGATAAATGTTCTGTTGTTTCCCTCGCATGATATTTGTGTTAGTGGACCATCAGTTTATGATATCCAATGAGAAAATATATTTAGTGAACGATCGACTCATGGTCTTATTGGTATACAGCACATTTTAGTCGTCCTGACATATCGGGTGTATGCCTGTCCCTTGCAGACGGCTGCTATAGGGACAATATTGCAATGTTTGGCAGTATCAAGTATATCCGACTATTTTCATGTATTATCATGAATTAACTTGAGAGAGCCCAACAAATATATATATACAATTATTATTATTATAATATATATATATATATATATATATATATATATATATATATATATATATATATATATATATATATATATGTGTATATATATTGTATACTTTCCTTGCTATGACTAAATAAGTGATTCAAGCAGGTTTAATGGAGGAATTGTCCAAGACTATAATGCGTGGCAGCATACCAAACCTAAGCATAATCGCCTACTTACTGTGTATGAATACCAGTACAGAGCGTACTGACCTAGAATGGCATTTCAGATAAGAGCGATGCAGCTATAAACAGAAGGGAATACTGGGCTAGAGAATGTCCCATACCCTTCCAACAAGAATCCCTTCCTTTTGGCAGCTGTGCCATGATGCCTGTTAATTACAGCCTGAATATTTTCCATCTTAGAAATCTGAAATAGAGAAGAAGTATGAAAAATATCCAGAGTTAATTGCCCAAATTCCAGAGACCCATCAATCACGACAAATTTTTACCTCAAACTCCAGATGACCAAAAATATGTTTTAACCGCTCAACCTGAATGATAGATGAAGGTACCAGTGGTGAGAGTTAAAACGCACATAAAAGCAAGCAATGGTAAATGCAGATGAAAGAGCCATTACCACTCCACATAAACAAGCCAGACAATCGAATTGTAAATTGTACAAAGGAACCCATTCATTCTTGGATGTCATATCATCAATCATCGTTGGACAAAGGAGCCTTGCTTTGGCAGGAGTATCCCTATAGAATCACCATTTAGGGAGACAATGTGAAGTTATGCAGACATTTCCTATGAGGCACCTGCTCTCTTCTATAAATAATTACCTGTTCGCCTTGACAGCAATTGGTTATTACAGATTACGATAAACCCCATAAAGAGTTAATGAGATTCAGACCAATATCGCTATACCATAATTAGTGAACAGATCTACAGATGTTTCAAGCCTCATCTTATCAGCTACCCTATAGTAAAATTTAATCATGTTTAAAAGGGAAATCAGCTGATAGATTTATTTAAAACATTTTACTTTGAACACTCTATTTCCCTGTGGTGTCTGCAGGGTAGTAGAGCTGCTATGCTAAACGCCTTTAGATTTCTAAGCATGCCTCATCATTAAGGCCTCACGTTGGCCTGATACATTAGCAACTCCAGAGAGAATTGTGGCGTTCAGCCTCTCTAGGAAGGTATTGCATTGGCAGATTTGATCTTCTTTATTTAACTACAATATTATAATATGAGAAAGACAAGAAACATGACAAACATTACAAATGCCTAACAACAACATCTGTAGACAGAGGTCGCCGAGCTCTAGTTTGTTGAATAGGTTATTTCATAAGTTCCACAAGTGAAAATACCATAATTATGATAGGAGGAGACCAAAATACCGAGAATTCTATACCTTTAAAATGTAAACAAACAGCCATCTTTGATGAAGTCACAGAGGGTGTGAAATACGACGTTTTTTTCAAAGAACCAATGGTTAAAACAAGAGGCTGACGTATTCCATAATAAAAAAGGAAAAAGTACAATATCAGCTGTTAAGCACTTGAAGATATTCAATGTGTATACTGTACTGGTTCTGGTATTCATATCTTAAAGATATTGGACAATGTGCTTATTCTGCAGCTATTGCTAAGTCAGGCTATTGCTCATAACTATAAAATATCCCAGCCCAGTTGTATTTGGTAACAGGTGGATGGAATTATGTACTGTGACTGTATAAAAGATAATGATTTGTTTTATGTTGTATGGTACATCTGTGAGGCAGTGTATGTGGCCGATGCTATCCGCATGCCAGGGGCGTGCAAATAGCGGCCGTTACTCGCACACCCTCAGGGTATGGATAAGACAACTTATCCAGACACTGGAGAGAGTGCTATAGGGTGTCATCAGCACCCTATTCGGGATATGTGCAAATAAGAATGCTTAATAATTGCACACCAGGGAGGGTGCGAATTGCAGTTCTTATTCTCACACTATGTAGGGTGCGTATAGACGCTTTTATTGGCACACCAGTCTTAGGCCTACAAGGCCTATACCTGCGAACTATTAGTATCAAGTAGGTAATTTCTTTTTTCCTCATATTGGAAATTATCAAATGGACCTACAGCCCCCCGACACACACACACATGCACCCCCCAGCCCCCAAATTTAACAACAAAAGGCTAAGAATGAAACATAGGCATCCTTTCCCTTCTCGGAATCAAACTCTGGCCGCCCAGTCAAGAAGCAAGTACTATACCTACTGATCCACCGTGGTTATTGGTGACATCCTCAGATTTTTACATGTGGTCTTTCCTGCACCCTACTGAGTGTTGGAATGAGGACAGTCACTCGAACGCCATGGGGGTGCGAATAACAATGTGTATTTGCACGCCTGTGGCGTGCGGATAGCGCATGCCAGTGTATGTCTATCATTTTTTGCGACCTCAGTCTGCTTACTTATCGTGTGTATAATAGTTGTTATGGTGCAGATCCATTTATCCATGTCATGAATATGGGACACACTGTCTATAATTATGTATCAGGGAGTAGCTTCAATTCCCGCAGCTATGCACTTAACACTGGACCTCACATAATCGTTTCATGATAAAACATCCTTGCAATCCCACTTGCCTTTTTGTTCAGAAATATCATGGTCATAAAAAAACAATGGAATATGTGTTTCGTTGGACAACTAGCTCATGAAAATTATTGCAATAGAATACATTTTGCAACAGTCAGTGAGTCATCTTAGAACATCCTAATGTCGACATTATCAATTGACAAGGTAATGAGATGAGGTGGTGATGATTACAGTTATGAACTATTTATCCACATCAGCCGATGGATCATTATCATCCATTGGATGAGAATGTTTTCTTGTAATCTCATAAGCATACACCCACACCAACAAACTAAATGCTACCACAGCGTTTTTTACATCTCCAAGAGTGGGCAGGATCCTATAAGGGAAATCACTATGCAAATTACCCATCATTTTAACATCTCTGTTCATGGTTAGCTGCACTCACTCGGAGGTTGCATTTTAAAGTTTTTGTGTTTGGTTTCCCATTAATTTCCATGGCCTCATTAGCGTATGGCACATTTTAGCCCCTCGTCTCAGGTTTATGTCTACTTCTTGTTGATGGTTGCCATAGAGATTGGCTCTGGTGTGACATTTTTTAAGCACGCGAGGTGGCCTGAGTTACAGGCTAGCCGTGTTGAACCAGTTTGCTCTTACCATGTTTAGCTCCTCAGATTACACACTATACTTTACATTAGAGGCAGACAATTGATACTAGGGACTTGGTAGGTTGTAAGACAATGATGGAACCACAAGTATAAAGCAGGTGGTCCACAATCCTCACCAGTCTGTCAAGAAGTAGCATGTCATGCAGCTAGGGAGGGAAATGGCAGGAGAGGTCAGGCTTTTGTAGCATTTTCCTATACACGTTAACAGGTGGGAAAGTGCAAAATCGACCTATGGCATAGCTGAGCAAGGGTTGGTAGCTACCTTTTTGACCTAATCACAAATCAGGGTGGTAAAATAAAAAAGGACCATTTTAATTTCTATATCATGATGGTTTAGATTTGAGTCAACCCTTCAATATCGGATTTATGACTGCCTTTTGTACGTTTATAGTTGCTATAGAGATAATAACACTGGAATAGTTTTCTGAGTGTGCCAGGGGCGGGCTCAGACTAGCGTGCTCTCTACATGTCTGGCTTCTCCGATTACATGTTGTCTTTCCCATTGGAGGTGAGCAATCAATGCAAAGGAACAGGAAAGTGGTGTGATTAAAAGATAAAATCACATACTGCATTACCGGCCTGTAGTCATTCACTTTTTTGTTGAAGAAGGACATATCACATTGGCTTGCCAGGTGCAATACAGACAATGATATATCATATATCAGAGACAAGTGAAGCCCAAACTATAAATAGTTGCTTAAACATCTGCAGTAGATTCTCAAGTATGAATTACTGTTCTAGAAAGCAAAGATCTGTGTACTGTCCCTGATTTGACCTATTGCATAAAAGTGATTATAAATGATCAGCTGTTGCTAAGATCAATTGAACTATTGATTATAAACAATAGGATAATACAGGTCATATTGGAGGTTCTTGGTAACAGGTGGTTTTATGCACAGTGAGAGTATAAAATAAAACTCTTTGCTATGCATTGTTCATCCAGAAGGGGGGGAGGCATGTTTACTCTTTTGATGACCTCAATATTGACAGAAGCTGTCATATTATTGATTTCTTGTGGTTTGTGGCTAGTTGTTGTCCCCGAGCTATAGCCTGTTCACACAGGAAGATGAATATTTTCATGATAAAAAACCACTCCCCTGCTACTTGTCAATTGGTAATGCCATAATCTAGCTTGTAAACCAGTGCATATATATATATGCAGGCTGGGTAAAAGAAATACTTCAGTTGAGTGACTAATGAATACTTTTGAGAGAGATCACTAATGGATTCGTTTGAAAGAAGTACTTTTTAAACGTGCCAAAGTTATCGCGCATGTATCCTCTAGTGTACTTCTTCTATTTCTGGTGGAAACGTTAAATCACTGCAAAAGGTAATATCATACTGACTTAGGCAAAGGAAGCATAATAATATTCAGATGGATGTAGAAAAACGTTAGTTAGAATCATAGTTATTGCGATAGGAAGCCGGCAAACAGACAACGTAAAACAAACATCTGAAGCTTGTTAACCCATAGTAATGACCTACTACTGATAAAGAGGAGGCAGATAGTGCTCTTACTTTCATACCATTCTGTAATGGCAGATGGCGCTACTGGAGAAAAATATCCCTCTGTATGTGAAGACCATATCTAGCTACTGTCTGCCAATGTATAATATAAGATCAAGGAAGTGTAAGTAGAGTGATGTCTCTAGTAGAGATGTGTGCCAAGACTCTTCCCATGTCTGTCTCCTTATGTGTTTTTACAAAACATAGAGGAGATACTCCAGACACAGTGGAAGTTTATACAAACATGATGAGAAACATTTTGATTCCCTGCAATTTTATTCAAAATAAGATAAGATACTGAATAGAACCAATGATACTGAATAGAAGCAAGGAAAGGTTTAGTATGATTCCACTTACCACCAAAAAGAGTAGTATATTCATTACTGAAACTTTAGAATTCTATTAATGAAGCAGATTAGTGTCCCCCAAATTTATTATAGAGCTGTACTTAAACCATTAGTAGTATGGTATATTAGGATGTTTTTATTCAGGATGATTTCTTAAAAGGTTCGTTAGCTAGTGCAGACCAAATTTACACATAATACATTATATTCTTGTCCATGTTGTTTTATCATAGCCATTTATCTATATAGTCGTCCCTAAAAAAATATCTTACTCTATGACATATACTATTTCCTATTACGTCATATGGCTGTCAGGTCACTGATATCAGTTTTGTGTTTTTATTTGCTGATGATATGTCAGTGGACCTTCACTTTATATGACAGCTAATGCAAAAATATGTTTGGTTGACAATCAACGAATGACATAAGTGTGCTGTTGTTTCACTTGAGTCCTATGTTGTGCTATTGTACATACCTTCAGCTTATGACAACTGATGAGAAAATATATATTATAGATGATCATCAGTGAATTATCTCAGTCTGGAATCCCCTACCCTTCTAACAGGAACCTCTTACTTCTGGCAGCTGTGTCATGCCTATTGAAGACTTAATGTTTCCTATTTTAGAAATTTCTAAATGAGCAGATGTATGAAAATTAAAGAGAATTCAATGCCCGAATTCCAGAAACCTATGAATCACACTAACTTTCACTTCAATTCCAAAGGAGAAGAAATGTGTTTTACCTGTTCAGCCTGAATGATAGATGAAGGAGCCAGCAGTGAAAACCGAAAAGCATGTAAAAACAAATGATAGGAATTGTGAATAAATGAGTAATCACCACCTCATATAAACAATAAGGAAAAATACAACTGGGTGCTGAACAAAGGAATCCATTCATTCTGAGATGTCACACAATCCATCATGTGTTTGCAAAGCAGCCTCGGTTTTGGTCTGAGAATCCCTATAGAACTGCCATATGGGAAGACAATGTGAAGGCATACAGCCACTTCCTATGAGACACTTACTGTCTCCCTATAGTAAGCTATTTGTTATATCATTGATTATCACAGATTAAGATGGAGCACATCAGAAAAGAGCTAAATCACATGGAGGCTGATAGTACCCCGACAGAGAAGAGTTAGCGGAGGGGAGGAAGGACAGTGCAAAGGGACACTATTCAACCAGTTACCCTATAATGAATCCTGTTTAGGTGAAGAGCTGTAAGCTAAAACAAACTACTTTGGACATTCCATCTCCCTGTCTGGCACTCCATTGACCACTGTGAATGAATTATGCCTACAGGGTAGTGCGCACTGAGCTTTCTGCTTTAAGAAAATTTTGCTTTCAAACCATCAGGGCCCTACAGTTGCCTGAAACATTGGTTACTTGTGGGTGATTTGTGTCATTCATCCTTCCCAGCACGGTGGGGAATTGAAAGTTTTTGCCAGATCATAGAGTGAATATATTTTTATCTCCAATATCTGAAATACGATGTCAGATGTGAAACATCTCTTTAGATATATATACAATTTGTAAACGTAACCAATAACATAGCCCGGCTCAGTTTGGTTGTATTTGGTAACAGGTTTTATATGCACAGTTTAAGTAGAAACGGAATCATTATAGCAATATCCAACAGTAATATCCAACACATCTTTTGTCGTAAATCAACACCCCTCTTGTCTGACTTGCTAATTAATACAGCTATTATATGGTCAAGAAAGATGATGGGGGATAGCGTTTCAGTGGCCAACCAGCTCATGAAATACGCGACAAAATGAAGAATTAGTAAGATTGCACCAGTCAATGTGCCACCATTACAATAATATCCACAGTGCCATATAAAGAGGCATTAAGTAATTATTAAGACAGGTTTCTGATGAGTACATTTTTTAATTTGTGATCAAAAATCAGCCGATGGAACGTTATTATTGGTTGACTGATACTGCTTTCTTATTACTATCGGTTGACTGATAATATTTTCTTGCAATATTGTAAGCATAGCCTGTACCCTCCCCCCCCCCCACAACAAGCTTAATGCTGTCACAGCACTTCTTAGAACTTCTCCAAGAGTGGGCCGGATCCGATGAGGGAAATCACTGTGCAAATTAGGCAAATTACCAACGGTTTTAGCATCCCTATTGGTATCAAGGTAATTCTGATAGTGAATGAAGCACAATACATTATATGGACTTGGGCTGGATTAAACCTGCCTGTTTATTAGATACGTATTGACTCGGTATAAGCCAATTGACAGAAAAAAAAAATATATATATATAAATATATATATAATTAATTAACTAACCACGTTAATATGACATAAAGCAAGCGAGCGGTGAGCTGTCCAACCTCTCTGGGCGGCGCTCTGGCATAAACAACAGCGGTAACCAACGTACACACTCTGCCTAGATACATAACATAGGGGGCGCTCCTAACCGGGTAACAGATGTTTGGCCCGCGCGAATGACCTGACCAATAGCGGGAACAAGGGACTCGTACCCAACCATTGGTATCAAGGTAATTCTGATAGTGAATGAAGCACAATACATTATATGGACTTGGGCTGGATTAAACCTGCCAACACCCAGAATTACAAATTATACATCACTATAACATATATATATTACTTCTTACACATAGCATCAACTACCATCCTGTCTAAATTAATTCTAGAGGAAAGCGGTTTGGCAAGATAAATTAAAGCAGTGAGGCTTGCCCAATCACCAGTCTGCCTAATGTCCTCCAACGGAATACCACAACTATGTAAGAAGGCAGCTCCAGAACGCCTTAAAGAGTGGCAGCCTGCCCCTTTAACATCCATATTAATAGTTGCTAACAATCTCTTTAAATAAGTATTGAGTACCGGGTAGGTCAATGGGACCAAAACCCCTGATACCTTTAACATAAATACCGGTGAATCCTTGGTTACAGACGGACAGTCATTGAAATGGTTAGCTAACAGAGTTGCAGCGCACAAGGGTGAGCCTATAGCATATGTAAGGGGTACTAAGTGTATACGCTGACCATATTGGATCGTTTTAGAACTCGAAATCCTAAGTAATACACCCCAAGGTTTGAAAACAAGAGAGCTCCTGCGTAGGAAGTGACCCTCCAACTTGTGGTTATTAGGAACTAGATTACATTTTCTCAATAGTGAACGGAAGCTTGTGGCTATACATGCCCACATACACCTCTCATTCACACTAAGACAGTCTACATGCATGAACATATTTAATAAGTTTTCCAGTGTTAATGTCACACGTGTGGGTACCGGATCCCCTAATAGCCTCCTAAGGCCTTTCAAAGTAGTAGAAAAAATAAAATTCAACCTAATCTCTGACACGTCATACCCAAAGTACTTGTTTAGGCTAATGACCCCTGATACATAGTTATCAATGCTCACATAACACAGTGAATCTGACAAGAAGACAATAAACTTGCACATAATATCTACAGTGGTTGGAACTACTGCTACCATAATAAGGGCGCAGAAAGATATGTATTTCTTCCACTGCGAAGCCTTGGTTCGCCAGGTTGACTCTGACCAACAATAAGATCTAACTTTTGCTGCTTTTGTCTCCAGCCTTCGTCGCAACAGGAGCACATCTGGAACAACACAAACCCGTAGGGATCTTCATATTATTTTCATACATACGAGACAAGGCATCAGCAATCACATTTAGCTTTCCTGGTACATGAACACTTACAATATGACAATTAAATAATACACTCAACCAGAAAATTCTACGTAATATGGGCATAATTATTAGAGCTTTTTCCGGTATTTAGGCCTGTGACGACTTGAGTATTATCAGAAAAGCAAATAACACGACAGTTTTTCCAAGCAGGGCCCCATCTCCATAGAGATTCCACTAAAGGGTATAGTTCCTGGACGTTTATATTATCGGGAATGTCCTCCCCCGGGTGGTGAGAGAGGTGGTTGTGGCAGTCACTCGCAGCATCTAAGTCCATACTCCACATGCCTGCCAACCAGTCCCCCCCCCAATGAGCACCAAAACCCGATCCTGAGGCGTCAGTGTATATGCTTACATTGTCCTGTACCCTCCTGCCGACCATCTTGGCTTCGCCATTAAACCAAACGGCGAAATCATTCCACCACTGTAGGTCCAGAAAAAAGTTCTTGGTGAGGGTAATGCGTCTCTTACCGGTACTAAAACTCGATAATAAACCAATAATTCTGTGAGAAAAAGTTCTTCCACCTCTTACTACCGTTGAACAGTGTCCAATAATGCCACATAGCCTCTGGATTTGCTTGCGTGTCGCCTGATGGCGACCAGCAAAGAACGCGAGCTCCTCCTTTAACTTAAGCATTTTGTCTACCGGTAGTAACAATTTCATATGGACAGTGTCTATAATAATACCCAAATACCTTTGGGTTCTTGAGGGTGATAAGACTTTCTTGTAGGATATATTAAACCCTAATGAACGTAGGAGAGAATGAAGAGCTAACTGAGCTTCTTTACATGATTCAAAACTGTCACCAATGAGAAGAAAATCATCCAAGTAGCTATAACACTTGAAACCATTAGCGTTCATATACCTAGTAACAGCGTCAGTTAAATTGTTAAATATATATGGAGAGGCTCGAGCCCCAAAAGACAGAAAATTATCTTCTATGTACACATCCTGACCATCTACACTCCAGGCCAAACCCTGGAATTTCCTGTCACTAGGACGAATCATGCAGGAACGGTAAGCAGCCTCTATATCTGTTACCGCCAAAAAACAATTCGGGGTTAAACTCTCACAGATCTCGTTGATGCTACAGAATTTGAAATTATTAAAGGTGCTCGACATATGATTATTAATAGATATGCCCTCAGGCCTGCTAGCGTCAGTGATAGGGCGATACCCACCAGATGACTTTTCAACAGCCCCCAGAGCATGTACACAGTGTGGTTTTCTATCTACAACACTAAGTTTACCGGTACTAATTTCCTTCAGTATAATATCATTCATGAAGCAATAAGCATCACCTGTAGCAGAGGCATAATTAATACATTCATAAGAAGGAATTTTAACCAAAGGATCAATGATTTTGAAACCATGCATAACCCCATCCAGTAAAAACAAACTATCTGGATCCAAAGTACCGTATATATCATTATCCCCCCCTGACAACATATTCTTCCAGCCACAAGGTTTAAACTGTGATTGGACATTCGAAACATTATGTACACAATTAATATCCCAAAGTGGCCTGTAATCTATGTAGGCAAACAGTAAGTCACTGATACTATCCATACATATAACTCTGTCCTCTCTGATCAAATCGTAGGTGATCACGTCACAGGTAGGCTCTTCGCTGACGTCTACCTGTACCCCCCCCCCCCCCTGCTGCTGATGGGGATTTGACGCGGTGTAACCTTGGTTGGTGCCTTGGTTCTGTGGGTAGAATGAAGACTGGACATTCCTGTTTTGATGCTGCTGACCTTGTACGGTACCACTGTTATAGTTGCAGCCGCCTTTTGCCCTGTGTGAGCCCCTACATACACAACATACGTGTTGTTTATGACAAGGATTATATTGGCACGACGTGAAGTTCCAACTGGCACAGATATCATCCGGGCACCAAATCCTCGGTGTTGAAGGCTTGCTGGAGCCACCTGGCTTCCCTGACTGAGAAGAACCCTGGAGAAGACGCATGGCTTCCACATAAGCCTTGGTAGATTCGATCCCGAAGTGAGTGGCGTTCGCTGTGTGTTCTGCAGCGGTGTATCTGACCTCTCCAGAAGCCACCTTGGTTGTCACGTCATGTTCATACTTTGCCACTGCCTTGGGCATGTAGGTAGGCCTAATCTCTTTGAGGGTGATATATTTGAAGTGTTCCAAATATCCTTGAGCATCGAACCGAGCGTCATTTGCTTTTATGATACACTCAGTCACACACACCATACCGTATACAAGTTCTCTAAGGACATCTCCTCATAGCTTTTATCTAAAGGCAGATGAAAATCTGGGCGGATCCAGTGTCGTGATCTCTTTCTGCGTGCAGACTCACTTGACCAATGGAAACCAGACATGCCACCACCCTCACCTTGTAGAGGTAATCCTGCGTTGTTGACATCTCCAGTAGCCAGCCCTAGAGCCTGTAGGCCTAGACCGACAGACTCTAAACCAGCTTGAAGAGTTGTCGCTGCTGCCGTGTTGCCTCCGGTAGTCGAAGCCAGGGAGCCGTCTGCGTAGAACAGTTGACGCTGGAAGCCACCCTCTGCTGTCGATCCGGTCCCCGGAGGCTTAGGCTTAAACCCTGGAGGTGGTACCACTGGCTTCCGAGTGTCTGGCTTGCTCCCCGATCCGCCATCTTGGCTCGAAGCCAACTCCTCTTCCAGTTTAGCGTTCTGCAAATTAATCGCTGCCAGGCGATCCTCCATTGACTGCATCTCTAGCTTACGTTTGAGGATAGCTTGTTTCTCCTCCGCCAGTTTTAATTGTAGAGAAACCGTCTGTTCCCTATCCATTGCTGGTGATCCCGGCTCCTCCACCTTGCGTAATTCAAAGGCTTCGTCTTCTTCCTCGTCCAATCCGCCTTTAGAATGGGTGGGTTTAGCACACTGCGGACACGCCGATTTACGATGATCGTACTCAAACGCGCAGCTTTTGCAAGGTTGCATGGCTGTGGCTTAGAAAATATATATAATTAATTAACTAACCATATATAATTAATTAACTAACCACGTTAATATGACATAAAGCAAGCGAGCGGTGAGCTGTCCAACCTCTCTGGGCGGCGCTCTGGCATAAACAACAGCGGTAACCAACGTACACACTCTGCCTAGATACATAACATAGGGGGCGCTCCTAACCGGGTAACAGATGTTTGGCGCGCGCGAATGACCTGACCAATAGCGGGAACAAGGGACTTGTACCCAACCATTTATGGTTGAGCTCACTGTCACATAATACTTCAATGTTTCTTGTGATTAGTTATCTTTTAGCGCCTCATTAGTGTATGACACGTTCTAGCCATCTTTCTGTGGATAATGTTTATGCCTATTTCTCCTCGATGGTTGGCATAGAGATTGGTTGTTGGGTAGCTTTTTGAGCAAAGTAAGGGGAAGGTTGCAGGTTTACCATGTTGAATCAGTGTGCTCTTAAAATATCCAGCTCCTTAGATTACACTTTCTTGTTAACAATTAAGTGAGACAATCGATGAAAGAGGCTCAATAGGTACTACGCTTGTTAAATCAGAGGTAAACATTGTTAGGAGCATGTCAAGAATGTTCTACAATATTATGTTGTTAGGGAGTGATCATTTTTTAACAACAGGGGCGGAGCGGGTTTTTGCGCAGAGCGCGTGAGATTCCCGCCCCCCCTTAGGGTCAACAATTGCCGCGCAAGTGGGCCCTTTTTGAGGCATAGTAACATGCAGGCTTTTTGGCTCAAAACAAAATTTGACCCCCCCCCCCCCCCACGAGAGGTCCAAATTTATTTTATGGGGGTCCAAATTTCTTTGCCCTCCCGCCCAACTCACCACCCCCCTCCCCTGTTGTGTAGGATGGGAATTGAATCTAAAGCTATTGTCATGATCATAGCACATCTTGACAGGTAGGCAAAAAATATGTGTGATACTAGGCTTAATGAAGAATTATCAATGACTTCTGGCCCACCAACGATCTTTTATAGTGAGGTACAAAGAATGTCATCCTGCTTTCTTCTTTTGTGTCCTGATCCCTGATATTTGGGTTATCCTTCCATATCAGATGTCTGCATTTTGTTAATGGTTGCTATGGAGATACCACTGGTACAGCTTTCTGTGTCTGCCTGTAGGCCTCAGTTTCAGGCTTGCTGTGTTGGACCAGCATGCTCCATACATGTCTGGCTTCTAGGATTACATGTTATTTCTCACATTATAGGCGAGCAATCAATACAGAGGTCTTGGAAGGTGGCATGATGAAGATTAAACCAGACCTCAAAATACATGTCTGTCATAGCTCAGTGGCTTGTTGTGGAAGAAGGACAAAGCACACTGATATGACTTCCTAATGATATGGAGGATTATACAGTTGATACAGAATTTTCATGATAACTCACTACTCCCCGGGAGCCATGCTGATTTGTAGAGACATATTCTACTTTGTAATCATGCATAATTCCGGACAGTAAAAAATCACCCTCTGTTTAATGACTAATTGATTTCTTGTATAAAGATGGATACTGACTTGGGTAGACAAAGCGTACATCTGGATAAACGTAGAGAGAAATGAGCTAGAATTACTGCAATAGGAAAGTACATCATATAACATAACATAAAACAAACATCTGAAGCTTGTTACTGGCACATAGTATGCTTATTTCCACAATGTTCCGTAGTGATTAACTTGCGCTGCCCGAGTTGAATACCCTTCTGTATGTAAAATATTATAATGTAGCCACTAGCAGATACATGTATGATAAAAGACCATTAATGTGCAAGGAGGGTAACATACGGGAAGGGAAATGTCTCTGATATGATTTGTGCCTCTCAATGTAAGATTTCTACTGATCTCTCTCTCTCTCTTTCTCTTTCTCAGAATTGCTCTGTATGAATATCTTCTTCCTATTTTACCAGACTAAAAGGGAAATACTCTGCAGGCAGTGCAGTTTGCTCCCAAAATAAGACAATAGGGCCTATATATATATATACTATCAAATGACTGAGAGAAATGGCATTTAGTTGGTGACTGGATTATGATTTATGGGATGAAATGATATATGGATAGTTTTAGCAATATCAGGTGTTGGATCATTATTTTCCGTTGGCTGACATTTCATCTTAGAATTCCATAATCTTACACACGGACCATAATCTCTGAGAGTGGTCTAGATCCTGTGAGGAAATCACTATTCAAATTAGGCAGATTACCAAAGATTTTAACGTCCCTTCTCATGGTTAGCCGCACTCACTCTCAGATAATTTTTTCACATTTTTATGCTTGGTTTCCCATTACCTCCCATGGTCTCATTAGTGGATGGCACATTTTAGTCGTCCTTCCGTCTCCGATTTATGCCTACTTCTCTTCGATGGTTGCCATAGAGATAAGACCACTTGTGTAGCTTTTTGTGCTTACCAGGGGGCCTGAATGGCAGGACTGCTGTGTTGAATCAGTGTGCTCTTAACAGGTCCGGCTTCTCAGATTACACATTATCTTCAACATTGTAGGCGAACAATCGATGCAGGGGACTTGGTAGGTGGCATGATAAAGATAGGACCATACTTATGATATTGGCGGTCTGAAATCAATCTGCATTCACCCACTGAATTGCAGCTCCAGGGAGTATGTCTAACAGAAAATTATAATACCGGATATCAGGTTATAGTTCATATAACAATTTATAAAAGAATACAAATAAATGACCATAAATAGAATGTACGTCGGTAACATAAGTTGCAAAGAGCCACACTTTTGATATTGCCACTGTGCAATAGATGTGGATATTGGCATCTGTGCCTAAATCGCTTCTTTGGAGAATCCCTTTTATAAAATGTAGTTGTTTCAAAATTATATCTGAGAACACACAAGTAAGCAGACCATCTTCACCACAAGGCTGTACATCTAGGTGGTGTCTAACAGGACTTCGTTTTTGATAACAGGATGGGAGCTGGAGAAACTAGTCTTGGTGATTCCCCATAGAGATTCTTATTTCGGGGAAGACGTATAATGCAATACTTAAGGGGCAGGAAGTAATCAAATTACAGTTTTGAAATGGATAGTGCTTTACTGGAACATGCTAAAAGTTGCTATACTAGATGGCAATACTGTTCTGACGTGTTTACTTTACATTTCTGTATATCAAGCCAGTAGTCCATCATATTGATTGTCACCACTTCAGCCAGCATTATGCAGTTTGATATTGGTTTCTCTATCAGATAATTAGTGCCAGTCAATTAAGCAGCACCTCAAATCAAATCTTCCACTTTCTAGAATTTAGTCAAGAGGATCACCAGACTTGACACTTCGTTAGAAGTTAGATCATTATTCATGCACGGTCCTTACTCATTACCTCTTAGGACTTGAAATGTTCAATTTTATTCCATTGCCACTCCTTGATTAAGCTTTCCCTAGTCACGTTCCAATCTGATTCATAATTACTGCTATCTAGTCATGTTGTTAAATACAGAGTCTCAGCAAAATATAGCCTGCTTCCATGATCATGTAAAACTGAAAACCTCAAGACTTGACATCCTTCTATATAGATATCCGTATTTGTATTCCAATCATTGATGTGGTGGTTTCTAACTAGAAGGTAACTTCTTTATGGTGGTATATACCGTGGTCGTACCCTGTTTCACCCTTTGGATATTTTCACGGAATTCTCAGAAAAAAGAAATTGGTGAAATCTGTGTATGCTACAGTATGCATTCACGCACACACTAATTTGCCAATTTCACTCTTCTGCAAAAACCTGTACCTGTGCGTATGAATATGTTCATAGTAGACAAGACAACCAGTCTTGGCGTGCCCGACTGAGGAATTACTCAGTCTGGGGTCAGTGCAACAAAATTTTCGACCTGGAACTCTCTGGTATAGGAGGCGAGAACGCTACATTTACACTCCCCCAACACGCCACTAAATTGTGCTTGGGGAGTGTACCAACTTCCGGGAGCTTAAGCCAATGTTCTATCTGCAACCAGGCCCAGTGTGGCTTTCCGTTTACCCTGAGACTGGCTACAAGACAACTCGCCATTGGCATACTGGTATTATGTACAATCATAATTCAGAAGTCGAAGCTATGTCATATCACGTGAAGCCTGTGAGATGAGCAGGTAGTACAAAAAAACGGACGAATGGACATGGTGTGAATATGTGTCAATAAGTGGGGGTTTGTGCTTTTTACATGGTCCTACTATCTAAGAATAAAGCAAATCAATAAACTTATCAGCCGTGGACTTAAACTACCCCTTACTCCATTGGGGCAAGGGGTACGTAGCCCCTCTAGGTTTAACATTGCAAGGGCAGTATTACCCATGTAATGAATATAAACATACGTTTAACTTCCTGTTAAAAAGTTGGATACATCTTTTTTTTCTGATTTTCTTGACAGGTTCACCCTCACACGTCTACGTCAACCAAGAGAGGTAAGCATAGTTCAAGTATTACACCATGAATTAGTCTAGTATGAAACAAATTGTTATATTTCGATGCAAATGACGACACTCTACTTTCTTGTTATCAATCCTCGTGAGACATATATAATAAGACGGTGGGTGTACCTTCATCAGATGATATCAGAAATTATTTTGAGCATAAAAAAAACAAGACACTATTTTGAGTATAAAAGTCAAAAGACTTTTTTTTTGTTTGTGGAGGGGGGGGGGTTGCTGAAAATATCAATTCCTTTATCGCACCCTACACCAGTGACCACTAAACACTGATGCTGCAAAGAACAAAGTCGGTACTCCACTGATGCAAGATTACAGTTCTTGCGAGTAACTTGCAAGCTAGGGCCCTAGTGGATTGACTCATCAGGCCCGCGTTTATGCAGAACACAGCACTTTAAAGCACAATATGGCCCATAAAGTTCTAGGATACAATAACATTATCAGACAAGTACCGCTTCTCTGTTGCTTTTCATCCGATGCCTTCCTTATCTGTCAGAATACACAGTAAAGGTGCTGCCACAAGTGGGGGCTGCTTCTAGGAGGGTCAAGAGTAAACTTGTCTGCTTCACAAGGAGGCCTGTCATTCTGAGATCAAAGTGTGGAAACCAAACACAACTCCTTGGTTAAACTGATATTCATAATCAAGATGGTTTGGCGATTCTCAGTTTTCTAGTCTCTTATTTGGCGTAATACCAGCTACTTTCAGTCTTTGCGAAAACTTTTTCATCCCACAGGACATTCGGTCGTGCAAATTTTCAATGTTGAAGGACCGGCTACATTTTTGGAGGATCGGATAGCCACATATCTGATGATTTCTGCATTCTAAGTATAAAGGAGTTTTGTCCATTAACAATTCATTTCAGTTGTAATCCTTTATGGCCAAATCAGTATGGATATATAGTTTTGCACAGTATATTGATATAGATATTTCAGCTTTAGAAGCCCAACTGAATACTTCTAGTTCTGAAAAGCCCAAAATGTGACCGGACATTCGGTCCTGCTACACCTGTGAATCTGCTGGAACGGTGGCATTTTAGGAGGACATTGCCACTGTCCTGCATGTTTTCGCAAAGACTGTACTTTCCCACATATTTCAATATATTTATTTATCAGTAAATTTCTCTCATACAAAATATATTTTGCATGTAGCACAGAGACAGAGAACAAAACAACAATGTACCGAGAGTCAGGAAATAGTAATAGGCATTGCTGGACTCTCAATGCAATAGTCCAGCCTTCTCAGTATCTCAGGATCTTCTTCCAAGTTGAAACGGAAGAATAATGTATTGTATAGTCAACACGACTAGTCATAAATAATATGTCTCTCTGACTTCCAAACCTGGTAATGCACTCCCGATTTTGAAGTGTAATATATCAGTTTAATAATTATGAAATGAGTTAAAGTAAATTATACATGCTGAATATATTCGTGATACTACAGTTAAACAGGCTCATAGTAATCTGGTGCTTGCAAGGTAGATATAGTAAAATATGTATAATAATAAACAAAGCTATTTACAAAGCTCCTTTCAACAAGGCTAAGATTACTATGTGCTAATGTAAAAGGAGAAAGCATCCCTTAATCATAGCCTTGATGGCTCCCTTCATGGGCTCTTTACAGATAATATAGGAAATGGCTTCCTTTACATACTTTAATATAATAGGAAAAATAGGTGAAGTCTAATTGAATTTAATTGCTAATTACCTATGGCAATTAGTGCAGCTTGATTGGCATCTCGATAATTAAAAGGGATGCAACATAGAGAGTACCACAAGCTTAAACCTTTGGCTGCCAATTTAGCTGTAATGAACTCCACTTCGATTGTCAAATTGCTTCTATGACAGCAACCCGAACACTTGTGCCGATGGTGCTACTGTGGCTTATGGTTTATGCCCAAATAGCTCCTAAGTACTATTCAAAAACTATAATAACAATGATAATAATAATAATAATAATAATAACAATAATAATAATAATAATAATAATAATAATAATAATAATATTATTACTTATTGAAGCAACATTGGCATTGGAAGGGGCTGCCGCTTTGTTGGTTGTAAAGCTAGAGTGTATTGAAACGACCTAAAGAGTTAAACTATTAAGATCATTATCAAGAATAATATTCTGTGTCGAAGGTAATATTTGTCTCGAAGACTGTGCGGTAGATCAATGTAAGAAACTGTAAGTAACGCCATATTCATGTCAGCCATTGCTCCAATAGGTATACACTCATGGTGCCTTCAGGTAATATAAACCATCAAGGACTGACCTTGGCATATTGGTTGGATAACCAGCAGTTTCATCAACAAATTTCAACCTTCAAATGTCCTCTTATTAAAGCATATTAAGTTATCTGTAACTGTCCATAATAATTATCTTCACCAATATTCGAATAGCATATTACTATTTTCCCCTGTGACCACAACCTGCCTCATTGTTACTCTGCTGAGGAGTAGAAATCAGCCTTCCCTGCTGGGGACCAGGGCAACACTGTGAGGCTATAAAAAAGCTGAGGACGTTAAGTGATTTGAAAACATTGACGAAGGCCATTTCCAAGGGTTGGGAGGAAATAGTTTTATACTGTTCCGGTGTGTGTGAGGGAGGGGATTGAGTTGGCATTGTAAAGGGGACTGAGTGTTTTCTCATGTGCCTCGAGACCCCAATGCTCATTTCCAGCCGGTTTGGTCCAAATCCGGGGGCTGAAAGCATTTTGTCAAGAAAGCAAACATGATTTGGATTTCCTGGTTATAGGAAGATGTGAGAGATGTCATAGTGCTTTGCTTGAAAATGAGCTATACTGAATAAATGTGGTTGGGAAAAAGCCTCAAGTATAGTCAATTTAAAAGGCTATTTTTATCATGTCAGGGGAAAGCTTATAATTATGACAATTATTTCTCTGAACATTTCATTTATATAAATGACTTTACTATGAGAGACCAGCAGTCCTAGTAGCCCACCCATGTCATATTTTCCTGTAGCACAACCACCTAAATACATTCACCATTCCCAAATCATCTCTATAAAGATCCCCTAAGTGGTCCCCTCTGTATATTACCTCTAATAGCTAGACCTCTAATGCTCTATCATCGAGCAAGGTCAAACACGAGTCATCATTATGCGTTCATGCTGCCCCTTTAGAGTATCAACCTGCTCGGCTTGTTATGGCACTTAAATGCAGCTCTTACTTATGGTCAATGAAGGATATAAGGGTTGCATACTACACTTATGATACATAAATGCAAAGGTCACAAGGATGCCATGGTATTATCATATGGAGCCGTATATGATTGGCACATTTCCTGCCCTTTGATATAAAGCTTCATTTGCCCTTTTCAATGTCAATCAGGTAATATGAGAAAGCCAATAATAATATATTATGCTCTTTGCATCACATTTTAATTTCTCTTCTAAGGTATTTATATCGACCTGGAGTAAATATTTAATTCAGGATTGTTGTACTATTTTATAATTGAACTTAATTGCTTTTCTCTTGAAGCAGCTGTATAGTGGGTCCAAATCATCTTAGCTAGACATCAACCAATCTTCTCACATCAGTAGGTAGGTCCAATGTTAGAGCCGCAGTCAGACAGCCATGAACACTGTAGCCAGACGGTCAAAGCACCCACAAAGCCTGCAATTCCTTTTAACAGTGATACAATTGCCAGACAGTCATATAGCCCCCATAGGCTTTAATCTATGAAATATCCTTCATAGAGTTGCTTAACAGCTAGTACTGTGTATGAACCATCATTCCTGAGCTCCTTTCACAGCCGTGTAGGTAAATAGAGTCTAGATAATAGCAAGTATTCACCTCCTCACAGAAGCTACATCAAACAACATGGTTCAGGGAAGTCAATACCAATATTTAATAGTCCAGAACTATTGAATTGCTGCGTCTGTCTACTACAAAATTACTACATGGGGCTTACATAGGAATGGCTTAGATGTGATGCTAGTTCTGGTGGATCCTTTAAATTTCCGAGATCAAAAGCATGTTGCTACGATGTCAGTGTTGACTCAACAATAAGTATGCTTTGACTTTAAGGTAAAATATTAGGGCTGCAGTCGCGGTAAAACCATAGTCCATGCATACGGCATCTGGTGGCAAAAATTGAATTTACCTAAATCGATCATACAAGCATACTGTTGTTTGGTGCATATACTAACTCAGCTTTATCAACACTTTAAATGCCACAATTTGGGCGTCTACCTTAAGCCACCTTGAACCTTTAATGAGAGAAATGTAAATTAGAAAAGCAATATGCTCAGAGAGAACTTAACTGGACTTTCCAAAATGAAGGCTTATAGTTAAGAACTCTTTAATGAGCTATGCCCTTACTCATGATGTATTTATGAACGCAGCTTTTGTGAGTCTACAGCTACATTCATAATTTGCACTGAATTCTCTAGGAGGGTATTAACATCACATGGTTGGCATGACGCTTTAATACTCTTTTACTAGCCGAGGCTGCATTCATGAATCAGCACCATAAAGGCATTTAAAGCAAAATTAAAGCATCATACAAGCCCTTTACATTCTGGCTTTCGGGTTTCCAAAGGGAATCTCCTGCAAAATGACCCCACTAGCCACAGGTTCCTTAGACTGTAGAGGTGTTGTGGTCGAGTTGAGCTACAACAAGCATTAATCTGCTATGGGCTGGGGCACTTTGACCTAACTCAGCAATACCACCAGGACTGGAGGCGGTATCCTGGTCACGCCTACACCATTGTATAGTAATTGACCTGTTGTTCACCTCTCACCATGCAACCCTCCCTTCACCAAATAAGGAAAGGGTATAAAGCACTGCTAGACCTTTTACACCTTCCCCATTCCATGCCCTAAAATTTACAGCAGTACCTTAATTCCAGCTTAAGTTAATTAATTTTCCTTATTCGGGCTTAATCGGCTTGGTATGCAGGCCTTTTCCATTGTATGGGACACTAAATGTTGCATATAATATGCTGCACAAACTGTACACATGTAAGGATGTACATGTATGTGGAAAATGCTGCACTGTCTCTTTGGGGAAAATCTATATTAGATCTATAGCATATTTGAACAGTTCAACTTCGATTACCTGCGATTACTTGCTTCGTGGCCAAAAGGATTGCGAGATTTAGACCCTTTCCCCAGCTTCATCACTCGCTCTGGTATTCTTCTGGTGGGTCACTCATGATTCTGACATCTTATTAATGCACTTCACATTTTCACCCAGCCTATGGTATTAGGACTGCCAAACAAGACAGTGAGGATGTAGGGGTTATGTTAAAGATGCTAGTCCATACACATATATATGTAGTTGTACATTTCCACAGTATCGAAACAGGATAGTTCATGCTGCATAATGGTGATGTATACAACATATAGCAATGCACTGTAAATATAATAGAAGTATAGAAATAGCTAGAAAATAATGATGGTTTTCATGAATATACAATGCTATATTAATTTACTACATAAAATTTAAAAAAACTTATGAAAAACTTTTCAGAAAAATAAAGCTTTCGAATTGGTGTCATAATGTTGATGAATAGGATAAACACATTGTGCTGAGGAAATTTGACAAAGAATAAAAACAACACGAAAAGCAATTCCAGAAAAGAACCCTGGGGGAGATTAAATTGAAACTCAATTATGACTTTACCTACTAATCATATTGAGGGAAAAGTTCAGGTCTCAGACCCGATTGCACTATGCATATTTGATTGTGAAGACTCTGCAATGTGACTTGAAATTGGACTCTCATGAGATGCCTAATCATGCAGTGGGGCCCTACCCCTAACCTATCAAGGTGCATACGGTACATCAGCTTTGACAGACTCATACAAACATGGCGGTCTTCAACCTGAGATACTTTTTTTTTTCATGTATTGAGACAATGTCTTAAAGATTAACTATTGACATTTGTCAAATATTTGATTTTGCATTGGTCAAATATTCTTTTCGGGACAGCTCATTTATATCATCTTTCACTGTTTATGAATGTCAGTTGTCAACATGATATTGGCAAGGAAGCCAACAAAGAGCTGGGGTTGACCTTATGGCTTTTTCTCTGAATAGAGCGATAGGTTATAACCCTGGGTTTTGGACAGGACAAATACACAATAAAACTATTGCTAACCAGCAAACAATGCAGGAACATATAGTTTGAGTGAATATGACAGGGTGAATGCTCCTTAACTTATTGCTCTGAAGAAATATCCACATGAGAGAAGAGCCTTTGGGATACGACGTAGCGGAATCACCCTGTAGACAGATGGATAGAATTCCATGTCTGGAATGATGCGGAATCCCCTTATCTAGTGGCGGACTATTGGTACCTCTTCTATCTGGCACACCGCAGTATAATCCATGAGACTGCTTTTATGTCTGTTGTGGGGACCGTTCCAGAGGATTCTCTCTCCTTTTCATGTGAAAATAAACTATAGGAGTATTGTATTGCATCCAAACCCTTCATATGTGTAACAAATTTAGAATATTGTGTGATTAATAGATTTAGATGAGTTAAGATAAATATCTGATGATTGATTATGAAAAGTGTCTAGCATCATTCCGTATATACATTTTGTAAGGCATATAAAAACCTATTCAAACCAAAAAATGCTGATAATGTGAATGAATATGAAGATGATCCCTTCAATATTATTTCAAGATCCAATTATTTGGTGTTGTATGGTATCTTCCTCGCACAGAGCTAATTGAGTTGAACTTTTGGTTTCTTTACTATTTTAGCTTTCAAGGCGATATATAATGCAAAAGCTTCCATGCAGTGCCCTTTGAAAAGGGACCACATTTCCACTAACTTAATATTGGCTCACGGCACCTCTAGGTCTTCTGCTTTTAACACTATTAGTTGAAGCCATGATGCATCGATTGGTCGTTTCACTTTTTTATCAATTACTGGTAATACAACACTTACAATATTGTGTGCTTCATTATAAAGATATCAAACCTGGCTTGCCATTGGCTTTTGCAGAGGTTCACTTTGAATATTTGAACATACTTGAATGTCACTTAATACATTATTTAATCTACAAGATATTGGTAAGGATATGTGAGACATCTAGCTTTTGACATCTCAGCCTAATCGGTCATTCCAAGAACCATATAGTTGATAGATGATCGTGGTTTTTCTATATATATAAAACATATCATATATATATATTTATATATACCTCCAAAGTCAACCTCCATCTAAATACCCATTAGGAGTCATTTTTATAGACCACCCAACCAACCGACCTCCTTGTTACTCTCCTCACGGGTCCACATCAACCTTCCCTGCTGGAGCCCAGGCCAACACTGTGGTGCCACGATAGGAAAGGGTGGGGATGTTAAGGGATTTGAAAACATTTAGGAAGGTCATTTCCAAATACAAGTGTTCAGAGGAAATAGTTTCACACCATACGGATCTGTGGGATGTGATTTGGTCTGCATCGTGAAGGGGAATGAGTCTTTTTGGATACACCTTGAGAGCCCCCTATGCTCATTTCCAGCCGGTTAACTCCAATTCCGGGGTCTGAGAGCATTTTGTGAAGAAAGCAAACATATTTTAGACTTCCTGATTATATGAAGACGTGAGAATTTTAGATGAAAATGAGCTAAACTGAGTAAATAATTATAAACTAATATCTCTAAATGGATATATATCATAGATCTTGTAAAGGTGAGCAGCAAAGGTAGATATAGGTTGATTATCTCTCAGGAAAAAAGGAGCATCCTTTTTTCCTGAGAGATAATTACAGTGACACCTAAATAGTGCTTCACATGTAATTAGCAATGGTAATGATGCTTATAAGATTAATGATGCTGCATTGATATAATACCATCCTGCGTCTTCTACACACACTGTATCTCTAGAAAATACTTTTTCAAGGTAGTCTGTACGTGCATCCTGGCAGAATGTGTACTCACATTGCCTTATGTTTCCATTCATTTTAACTCACTTTAGACACAAAACAAAACAAACAATTCTGAAAAAAGGAGAGCGTAAATGTGATTTAGTGAGAGATGCACGTATAGATATCTGAAACGGCTATTCCCGCCTGGTAAGAGTAAAGCTTGGATGAGATCTCATCAGACTTTATAGACAACACTGAAAGCATACAAAGGAAAAGAGGCATATTTTTGTCTGGTATTGTATGAAACCCTCTTACTTTGTGGCAGCACTTGTTGCATCCCCTAAATCCTTTATACTGCATTATAATACATAAGTCTGATCGTAAACAGTCTATATGAATGCCACTAGGGGAGCTTCTGCCCAATTGATATTGACATTAGGAGTCTCTTAGGGATATAACATCTCCAACTTTGCTGACATTGGCTATTCAAATCTAATCTTTCCAGAAGCATCAGAGTTTCACTGACGTTAGGTATCCCTATAGGCCGTCTCTGACCGTGTCCATTAAGTGTGAAAAAATGCTAAAACACACACTTCTCGACGGATTCCCTCTCCTGAATGATCAACTCAATCCTTTATCAAAATATAATAGGCTTAAATTGATGGAAAAATATTATCAGATGGCGTACTTTGAGACATAATAGTCCCCGTGAAAGATGTCAAATTAACATCAGACACCGCGACTCTTTTTATCAGTGCAGCCCTGGCTGACTCACTTTCTTTTTCCTCCAGTACATTGTATGTGCAGTCTCCTGAGTTGAACCACTATGATAGAGAAACTCTCGACTGCAAGCAGTGGGGGAGGGGGTAGGTCTCTAAATTGAGAATCATATTTAGGTTCATTTGAAAGGCAATTGTCTGTTCTCTGGCATGCACTATCTACCGTAAAACCTTGTGTAGAAGCTGTGGCTAGTACACGAGTCAGATCGGCAGTGCAGCTTATAGGATCGGCCCAGGGTCAGAGTTTGGCTTATACGTGAGTGTTTGTCACTATGGTACAGTACAGTTCTAAAGTCACCATAGTCAGATGGGCACTGTGGCTTATAAGGTCGGCCCTTAGTCCAGCCTCCTGCTCACGAGTCTTAGTCAGAAAACACTTTATCCTCCATGTATAATCATCATGATATATCAATAAATATGACACAAAATGTCATATTCATTGACACATCATTAGAAAGATATAATATAAGCTCCCAAAATACTCCTAAATAATTGTCATACCATTTAAATCATAAAAATTTGCAAAATGTTAGTGCAAATATTAAATAAGTTTATTGAGTTTCATATTTGACCTGGCAAAGTTTGAAATTGCCCATGGCATTCCTTTATCAGAACACTCAATCGCAAAACCATGCTGGTAAGGTGGAAATTTTTAGTGGCCACTAATCGACACAACCGGCTTCTCTAAGATACAATAACATTGTTCAAACAAGGAACGCTTCTCTGTTACCCTTTGTAAGAAGTGGTCCTTATCTGTCTCGGTACACACTAGAATGCCACAAGTGGGGGCCGCTTCTAGGAGGGTCAGGAGTAGGCCTGTCTGCTCTCACAAGGAGGCCTGTCATTCTGAGATCAAAGTGTGGAAACCAAACACAACTCCGACACATTGCTCTAAGTGACCAATCGGGTAGAAGATGTTAAGACTTTTTTTTACTTTCCTAGGCTATCTGTGGGTGCAACAACGGAGAAAAATATGACTATAATGTGTTACTGAGTCGACATTATTATAACAGCATGGTTCATGGCAGTCAATATCTATGGTTAGTCATCTAGAGGCCAAATATTGCAATACTAAAATAGGCTCTTTGTTGTCATAATGCAGCCCAGGTGGGTTACTAACCACTGCTGCATCTATGCACCATGTCATTCCTATAACGTTGATATACCCCCAAAGGGTCCGCATGATGAATACATGCTGCCCTATGTAGAACCCTTCACTCTTCCTCCACTTTCACTAATTGACAGCATATTGCTGCCCAGTCTGTATGTGGAATAGGCTCTACCCTATTCGACGTAATAGATTTTTTAAAGTGGAAAAATTAGCCTTAAATATTCATTCTAATAAGCGCCTTCCAATGGATGTTTTATATACTCATTGTACAAACCTCAGGGGGCTCTAGAATTAAGGCTTCTACACATCCCTATTACTTCACACTCGGCTTGACCTTAACAATTGCACAGGTGTGAAGTGCTCCATGTCACAAACACATGAAAATCAGTAACAAATGGTATCTGAAACGACCCTTTGTTCACCTCACATCGTCCCCTCCTTCACCAATTAACCAAGGGTTCAAAATACTGCTAGATAACAGTTAAAACCTTCCCCGTTTGAGGCCCCGACAGCCCCAGTGTTCATGTGTTTGGCCTTGCCGAAGAGGTCAGTTTTGTTTGGAGGCTTTCCCTTCTGTATGGAACTAACAGTTCTCAGATGAGGAGCATGCTTCTGCATTGAATATGCTGCACAAACCATACATAAAGCTTCATATCCACCTATGGAGTATTTTCATGTGGGAAATAATGCCCGTTGGAAGATTCGATGATATATGTGTTGACCGAATGACGAAAAATGTTGACTAGCCATACAAAGCTATCTGATAGCGTAAAAGAGCGTCCCACATTGACAGACATCATCTATCTCAATATGCAACATTTGAATAACTCAAATTGCCAACCCTGACTCAATTGGAGGTATAAAATGATGGTTTTAAAGATTTAGTCTGTTTCTATCTCCTTTAGGACTCACCCTTGTGGTCCTTGGCCAGGGCACAGATGAATCTGATTTAGGTGATGTCTGATCAATGTACTTAACTCAGCCCGCTGTACTAGTACTACCTTACAAGACTATAGTAAAGGTGCAGGTGTTGTGTTTAAGGTCCTAGTTTTGATATCTACAATGTAGTTTTACACATATATATTCATTATGTTAGCCATATATATTTAGAGGATTGCAGATTGTTAGATACAATGTCAAAACTGGTTAAGTTAACTGCTATGCCACTCCTCTGCTCATTAAAACTTAAAAACATAAACATTGCAGCGACAAAAAAAACTATATGCAGCATATATAACAGTGCAGTTTAAGAAACAAGATATTAATGTTCCTGAATCGATGAAGTACCACTTTTCATTTTGGAAACATTCACTTCATCTGTATCACATTGGTGTTGTAATTTGGCTGAAAAGGATGACCACAATGAGGAAATAAAAACACAAATAAAAACAACACGAAACGTCATTTCAGAAAAAATGCCTCAAGGAGATTTAAATGAAATGAAATTATGGCTTTACCTTGTAATTATCTTGAGGGCAGAGTTCAGATTTGGGATTCGATTAGGCTACACATCTCAGGATCGAGAAAACTGATCCCCTGTATTTGGATTTTGAATTTGACTATCATAGGATACCCTGTCATGCAGTATGGTGCCCTACCCAATCTTCAAAGGTGCATCAGCATTCACTAGCCCTACTGGCACGGTGATTACACCCTGAAATATATGTATGTGAACGGTATCGATAACCAGTTATTATTAATAGTCAAGTATTATTTTTTGAATCTGTAAAATATTCTTTTCTGACTGATTTATCTTTCATCAATTCAGTTTTTTTTCAATTGTCAACATAAATTGTTCAATATCAATTTTAAACGAGTGTGTTTGTGGCCTCTATAAATGTACGTAGGTAGAAGAGTAAATAAAGAGAACTCTTTATGATAATGTTTTAGCTGCAATCAAGCACAAAACCCTCATGGGAATGGGAATCTAGACAGTATGTAAATATGATTGTGAGAAGCCCCCTACGGTAGATTAAAGGGAATATATCAGAAAGAGGCCTGTAGGGCTCTAGATTAAACTGTTCACTAGAGTGGAATCATCCTATAGAAGAGGAGTATGTAAGACCCCCTTATTTAGTACCAGGACTTGGGGTGCCTCTTCCATCTCACATAACCCAGTATAATCTAGGAGTCGGATACCATATAGATTGTGGAAATTCCTTTAGGAGGGTCCTACCAATCTCTTATTATGTGGGCATAAAACATAGTCAGGAGAAGCGCGAGGATGTAAGGTCCCCTTATTCACCTACATTCAGTAAAAAGAGACCAATAGATATTCCGTCTCTGAGAGACCAACAATTCACAAAGCCTTTTCCCAGAGATTAACTGACTAACATGCGTACATATATATATAGCTTCTGTCATTAGTAATCTCATAAAGTTTCCAAACGTAGCACCTGTATTAAGATACAAATAGGACGATAGGTATGAGAATTTTCGGTGATTTAAAAAACGAAAAAAAGGCTAATGCCCCCAATATTGCTGTGAGATCTAATTACAATGTGCCATATGGTATCCTCCTCCCACTGTATTTATCAGTTGCTAATTGGGTTATATCTATCCCCTCTCTTCTAATTGAGCATGCTGGATGATAAATAAAGCAGAAGCCTCTATGCAGTGCCCTCAGGGAAGGGAGTTTCAAAAAAGTAATTTTGGCTCATTACATTTTAAGATCTATAATGCAGCATTTAACACAGTTCGTTGAAGCCATGGTGCATAAGTTGATGTTGTGAACCTTTTGACATCAATTAAGAGGAGGTGCTGTAATCGGTTGCTTTCTAATTGTCCGTTCCATCGCAAAGACTTTCTCGAACCTACAATGTGGTTTGTGGTGAACTTTCTCCTTTAAACATCAAACCAACTTCCTCTTCTTTAAATACATTGTTAATGTAATATCTTATTCAAATATGGGTATATTCAGGCAGTTCACTAATCCCCTAGTGAAACGCGAGATCATTGCCTTTGAATGTACATATATATGAACACACAACAATGCTAGAATCAGAATCTAAGAAAGCAAGAATAGCTGCATGGTGCTCATATTAAACTTGATGAAATGCTTAATGTATAACTGTCTATTCAGTAGTACATATTTCTGTTTCTCTTGCCAGGCTTACCCCGACTCTCCAAGTACATCAAATCATAGTGAGGTAAGCCTTCCTATTTTTGGCAAAATAATAACCAATCGACATACAATAGTATCCTACAAATCAGTGAGTTTCTGGGAAATAATAATGTCAAGGACGGAGTTCAATTTCCTCAGGGGAGATGGATGTCATAGAAAAACAGACTGAGGAAATTAGGTAGACAAGATTAATCATGACAAAGGTTAAATCAGTATATTTATATAGTTTGAAATGAATGATAAAGATTTCAGGATATTTATAGCCCTTCTTCTGAGGTTAATTCCCCCCTTCTCTTAAAGGAAACATCAGTTGTTTCAATACAAGCTATATGTTATGACATACAGATTCATAAAAAGGACCATTCTACAAAGTGTAGTGTATATGTTAGATATGCCTGAGTACTACCTCAAGTATAAGCCGCGGCTAGTACGCGAGTCAGATCGGCGGTGCAGCCTATAGGTTCGGCCCATGGTCAGGGTGCGGCTTATAAGCAAGTTTTTGCCACTATGGTACAGTACTAAAATCGGCACATTCAGATTGCCAGTGTGGCTTATAGGATAGACCCAAAGTCGGGGTGTGGCTTATACGCGAGTTATGCTTATACGCGAGGTTTTACAGTAGTGTGAAACAGGGTCACCATGCTTATTGACCCTTGAGTGGGAAGCGGCTTTTCTAACTATCAACACTCATCCCCTGTGACAATGCCACTCCCCAGCAAAAATGATGACATGATATTAGGTTTACTCTGCGGCATAGTTATTGGACATAACCAGTTGTTCTGCTAAAAGGTACAGACTGGTAACGCATCCTGATTATTTTGGTTGCTGAAGAACAATAATGAGCATACATCAATGTCTACTGTGTAGTTGCTATTAAAATAATGATACATATCATGTATGCATTATAGAGAATATTATGCTGAAAGGATTTCTATCATCAGCTAATTAAACGAAAAAAAAGTAGCTGCTCTGCCTAAGATCCGACAGAGAGAGACTGTAAAGCCAACCACAATGGCCGACAGGCAATTTGATACGCGATACAGGGGTAGGGGTAACTAGGTCTGCTACATCTTTATATTGCCATAGCTAACTCAGAAAATAATTATTCCAAGTCTAATAGATTATAATAGAGTGTTGTATTATCATAATGCTGTACATGCTGTACATGTAAAGCTAGAAAGATGTGAGACTATCCTTCAGGTTAGCCCATGCCTTGGTAGCAGTTTGTAAGCTATATGAATATCAGGTGGAGTCTAATTGGTTTTAATTATCATTACCTTCACTAATTATAGGAGCTGGATTGGTGTCTGTCTAATGACAAGAGGTATGAAAAATGCCTGTAATTAACCTGCTCAAAGCCAATTAAATGTTTTGAAACCCTGACATCAAATGTTCTTGTAGTATATATATAGATCTGAACATCCCAGAAAGGGTTGCGTAATATGCCCCATTTGGGTTGTATCTTGACAGGTCCAGATTTGGTCTTGGTCATAATTGTCTGAGGACTCTCAGTGGCAGGTGAAAACCACACACTCAAACTTTTTTGATAAGTTGCCCATACATAAAATAATGATCATCTGGAATTATTCCCAAACGAATTTGATTTGAGTGTAGTAGTTCTATGGTCTTGTATCTGGGCACTTCAAATCTGGGTAGACCCATCTTGGTCCCAGCTGAAACCCATTAGGGGATGGTGGCTGGGATGTGGGTATGGTAAAAATAGCTGAAAAGTTAGTTCCAATCAAAAATATGCTGGCAGCATCCCTTGACAATAAAAGATAATCTCATGTGACAGTCAAACCTGCCATAAGGGTAAAACATAGAGGTGTTTAAATGTAACCTTACCTTACCATGCAAATCAGAATTGTCATCACGACATGTCATCATACTATTTACGACCAGAAGGACTTGTACAAAATTTTACTTAATAAATAGATGGGATCAGTGTAAATAACATATTACGTGGACATGTGCCAACATGTTCCATATTTCTTAAAATCTAAGGGAATCAATATAATAATTATTATAGGTAATGCAAATGGAGAAAAAAAGTATTGTTTCGAATTTCCTAATCAAATTTTAAAATAATTCTAATATCTAAATAAACAAAACTGTAAGTATGGCAGCTGGGAACCACTCATACATATTCACCACCTAACCCGTTGGTATTACAGGCAGTCAAATCAAGGAACGAGGCTCTATAACTATTGCTTGATCATAATATAGGGCAGGTCAGAACCGTAGGGATGACCATGCAGTCAATATCAAGCTTCAGTGATTCTTTTCATTGTCTGTAATGTAATCTGAGAATACACAGAACAATATCCATTTATAGTAATATGCTATTTTTACCAATAACCATAACCTTAGGTCCAAATCAATCTTCCTAGTTTGGAATGAGGCCAGCACTGTGAGGCTATAAAAGGCTGTGCATGTTAAGTGATTTGAAAACATTGACGGTGGCCATTTCCAAGGGGCAGAAGGAAACGGTTTTCTCCTGTTCCTCTCTGTGTGTTGGAGGGGCTGAGTGTTTTCTCATGTGCCTGGAGACCCCCATGCTCATTTCCAGCCAGTTTGGTCCAAATCCGGCGTCTGAGAGTTGGCGTCTGAGCTTTTTTTTTCAGGGGTGAGAATGTAGTGCTGCTCCAATATGATTTAGGTACCTGCTATTTACATAACTGCAGGACAGTTACATTAGATCATTATGGGTCTTCATTGAATCTATTTGAATACTGTAATTGAAATGATTTTCCTATTTTTTTCCCAAATAGATTATTCACGAAAATTCCTTCGATCTGTCATTCAAATTTGATTCTTAACATTAATTCTACTTACCAAGTTTGGATAAAGTCTTGGTTTATCATGCTGTTCAAAACATGAAACCGATGAGCTTTTATCATTTCGTTATTCTACCCTCCCCAGTGAAATTAATATTGGATGCTGTAAAAACTAGAATTGACATTATCAATAGGTATATGAGCCTGTACTTCCTTTGAAGTGACTTCCCCTGTTGCTCGGTGACTGTCTAGTTGTCTCGTTCAGTCTGTCTCTGACTCTCTATCCATCTGTATCTCTGTCTCGCTATGTCTGTTTCCGTCTCTGTCTCTCTGTTTGACTGTCTGTCTACGTATGTATCAGTCTCTCGGCTTTATGAAAACGAACAGCAGAATAACAGCACGATCATATTGGAAGGAGGGTTAAAAGCAGAATAACCGTACGTTCATGTTCTTAGGGGGTAAGGCTCGCAGAGGAGACTTTATAGAGAAATGAACACACTGCCCGGGAGGTCAAAGACCCCGGGCAGCCAACAGTAAAGTCTGCTTTATGCTGCAAAGCTAAAGCTGACCATCAAAATGCCACATGGACCTTTGTCAATGAAAAAAACGTTATACAGACAAAACGGCTATGGGTAAGTCTGGCTTGCCCTCTCCCCCCCCCCCCACTGGCTTTACAGCCCGTAGGTCAATATAGCCTAAAAGATACCAAGTCTTTAACACCCTCTCTCCCCACGAGCTGACAGATAGAGTCACATCAAACGACATGGTTTCAGACAGTCAATACCAAGACCTCCAGACCCATGGGAAGTCAACAGAGACGCCTGGCCAAGATTTTTGTATGGTAAAGGGTCGCAACCGAAATATTTTATTTCTCAATAATGGCAATAATATAGATCTACTGCTGATTTGCCCAATTGTATAAAATAGCCTTTCTGTCCTCATTGTCGACATTTTCCATCCTGTCCCTTACATTGTTGCCTACCAGACTTGTTGCGAGAATTGACCACTCGGCCTTGTTGAAATAGTTGCCAATGGTCGGTAATTTTGAGGTGTTTTGTTTACATAATATAATATATCTCCTCTGTAGCAATGTGTTGATTTAAAAAGCAGGGTAAATTCCTGGCGCTGTCCATGTCACCCATTATTTTCTCTGTTGTTGTCTCTCTATCCAACACACCATTAATGTGGTGAGAGTATTCCTTCAGGGTCATTTATTCTTCGTTCTAGTATAGGGTAGATTCACCATGAGTCGACCCTACCTGTCACAGTCTTTCATGAAGTTTAGCAGATGTTTCATGATATCAAGTAAAATCACTATTGGATCATATCTATGGTATCACACATAAGGGGCTTATCCAGAGGGCTCAATGGGGTATGTTTGCGAATTGAATGAACAATAGTATGTAGATTCTTGCCCTCATATTTGGAAATCACTATTTTCATTTAATGTCAAGCAAAGTTAACATGGAGTCGACCACTCTTGTCTCCATTAAAACAATAAGAATAATTTAAAATTCATATCTAGATGAACTAGATTTACTCGATAGGATAATGTTAGATTCACGCAGGTTCATCATTCTTCTAATGCGGGTGTACTTTCTTAAACGTGGGAGATATTGAAAAGCAGATGCATTAGCAGCATTCCTTACAGAATAACACCTTGCAGATTGAGGTCGTCTTATGGTGAAATTCTGGTTGGGTCTTAGTGAAATTAGTAGGTGCTAGCTTATGAGCCCCACCAATTTAGAATATGGATATTTTATTATCAAGAAACGTGATATGTGTTTCGAAGATGTGTACCCATTCATTTAACATCACAATTATTAACATATAGATCGACTGATATGTACATTCAACTAGCACCAAAGTCAAACAGTTATGGACAATTTCCAGTCTGCTGTCATAAAAACAGGTCATGCACCTTTAGTTCTGTGAGATGTATTTAAATATGAATAAAATGATGCTGGTGAGAAATAAGGATGCTATGCATACCATTAACAGTTCAACTTTCAATTCAAATAGCATCTGTACCGCTATCTAGCACAGTATAGCAGCAATATGTGGCCAGGTGAGGGAAAACATGCCTCCAGGGGGGAATTTTAGTACTGGTTTTGGCCACCGGGGGGCAGTATATGGGTAAAACACTGAAAAATATACTAAAAAATGCTTGAGACCAATTTTTCCTGAGGAATTCAGTGATATGCTTAGAATTATTCCATCTCCACTAAAAACGTTCCATTCAGAATTTAAAACAGACCTCAGAAATTCCCTCTAGAACCAATTTTATGATAAAAACATGAGATGTATCTGGTAATTTTTCAACAAAACTGTACTTTTTACATTTTTAGTATTCATAATAGGATATAGTGGATTTAGAGCGTATTTGCCATTTTCAGTTGTGCACACCAAACCCGGCTTGACAAGCAGATACAGCAAAACTACTTGAAATATTTTAGCTCAAGATATCTCATTTTAAAGCCTGTAACATAAACTTTGAAAAGCCATTTCCCCCTTGGAGTTACGTTTTCCCTCACCTGGCCACATATGGTGCTGTAGGTGGTCAACTTATGGTAGGTGGTCGGAAATAGGTGAGCTTACCCTAGTGACATAGTAAACAATGTGGTGAGTAGGTGCCTTGTTTGCCTGCAGCTTCGTGTGCTGCCGGAGGGTACTGGGTCGACCCATGACTAATCGTCTGTCACTGTAGTTTCAGGTAATTTTGGGTTAAATCAGATGTTGGGTGTGGTGTGCACTGTTCCTATCATTCACCCTGCCCAGAATTGGGATGAAAAATGTATTTTAGACCACTGAAATTCACAAGAAACAGAGGAGTTACCCACTGCACTTCTACTCTAATGCGGAATTATCAGGCAATGTTTTATTTTCTCACTAATAGAACCCACCCGAAGTTCTCAGGCAATGTTTTATTTTCTCACCTGATAGAACCCATTTCAATGGATTATGATTGAGTAGTATTTGGAACCATTGAGTTAAAAGGATTAACTAGTGGTCGTTTCATTTTGATCCATCAACATCAACATACTAAATCACATTGGATTATATTAATTTAATGCTTATATTCAAAAGTCTTATAGAAGGATTAATCATATTGATATTTGAACATAGGCCACCCTTATCATTGAACGTCTATGGGGGACACAAAGTCTCGAACTAGTAGCCCCTTTCACCAGCAAGACAGCTCCAAAACGAACCCGTCTGTGTGAAATCTCATTATAGAAACCGGCAGTATGTAAATGTAATTGGGAGAAAGCTCCGGGTATAGCTGATTTAAAGTACTTTTTCTGTCTGGGGAGGGGAGAGTTTGGATGGGATTGGATAAGACTTTACACTAGAGAGGAGACACACTATAGAGGGAGGTGTCTGGTATTACATGAAATCCTCTTATTTAGTGGCAGGGCTTTGGGCACTTCTTCCATCTCACGTGACTCAGTCTAATTTCATATAGCCTGGGTTATGGGAGATGCATCAGGGGGCCGTGTCTCTCCGTATAATGTGAATATGGCCCATATGCTACCCATAGGTCTTACACCTAGTACATCTCGTACTACACAAGCTAATGTTTTGGGCATAACTGAACCATCACTGGACTTATTTCTCCTTCATGTAAGGAATTTCATTTAAATCTAAAAATAACTGTTAAGGTAGGCCATTTCACACACAGTTAGCCCAATACCTATAACACCATGCCAAAAGGTTTTGTGTCTCCTCAAATATTCGTATTTTCCACACCTAGGGGTCCATTTGGTTACATTTCGTCGGAACTAGCCAGTATGGGCTCTGCCAAAATCTTCTCTAAGACTCTAAGAAATAATCCATCTCAGTAATCCAGTTGGTGAATGTTATCCATCCAACAGAGATACCCGCCCAGATATGTCGTCGTATATAGGGTCCTTTATATTTCCCATGCGGTTTTCTGAAGTGGTTCCAGCTAGAACTGACCTCCTTTCATTATTATGCGAGCCATACCCTACGCATCTCCATTTTTGAACTTTAGGGACCTTTTTAAAATAAGCGCATCACAGTTGTCTTCCAATGAGATCAATCAAGTCTTCGTCCTGTTAATTGAGCCATCTTGATTATATTGAAAAAAAGAAGCCTCCAAGGAGGGAGTAGACAGAGGGGTTGCCCTAACTTAATTTTGATTCACTACACTAGGAAGTCTATAATGTAGCCTTTAACACAATTAGCTGAAGGCTTAAAGCACTGATTAAGGTTGAGTAAAATGAAGGAGCTTCTGGGAGAGAACAGGAGCATTCAGGCCACTGAGAGAACCTGCAAGTGTAATCGAAACCCTGCATGGGGTAGACTTTATTAAATAAAATGAGAAGATTGGGATATTTTGTTACGCTCGCACATTGGCCCTCATTACTTTAATTAAGTGCAAGCATACACTCCATAGATAAAGCTCTGGATGGAAAACTGTCAGGGATAGTTACACTCTTTCGTTTTAGAATGGAGCAGAATCCGCTTGTTTACATACTAAGCATACCCAAGATTTTCTCTGTTATGCCTGTCTCCGTTGCTCTGCTGTGAGGCCTTTTAGAATGTACTAACCCGATTGTTAAAAGGAGATAATACCATGATTATAAGAGTGAGTGAAGAGTAGGTATTATCCAGTTGCAAATTTAAATATTCAAGAATGTCCCAGTAGTAATTAATTTTCTCCGTTGTGCAGTTTATTAAGATTACACATTATTTATACAGATATAATACCCTGATCATTTGACACAGCCTATAAATGTCACTGTCCCTGTCTCCACCGCCCTGCTGTGAAGGGCTGGCATTAAAACGTACCAACCTGATTAATTAAATGGAGATAATACCATAAGAGTGAGTAAAGACTTGGTCCTCAAGAAGACAGCTTCAGGGAATACTTTGTCTGTATGGAGATGTCTGTATTATCCAGTTGTCCCAGTGGTAATTACACAAACTGGTGGGCTGCTGGTGGCTGCCTGTAAAAGGCATTGATCTCCATTTAACCTCAAATCACAGTCCCTTTTTGCACTGACTGAAACATCTTGTAATCCTCATGTGATCAATTATGAATGTTATTTGATAATCCGGAAATCCACTGGGGTAGGATTGTGACAGCTAATGAAATCCTCAAGTTCCCTTACCCTAATTTTCTTTGTAGAGAACCTCATTAACATAGCTTAATACCTTATGTGTGGTTCATAATTAATGCACTCTATCATATTGTTTAACAATATCTTATTTCAGCATATGAAGAGTTGCGAAATTACGTAAATCCATACAAGAATCGATACAGGTAAAGACACACTGATGCCAATTATAGTAACAGAGGATATTCTTGCAGGCCCTAATGACATGGAAAATAAATGATCTTGGGAATACTTTTTAGGGATTACCATCTTTTTCCAATACTTTGTAAGATTTCTGTATTTGTTTCAAATGTGACATATATGTTGTCTTGTATCTAACCTCTTCATGTTATAGTTTATTCGATGACGTTAAGCACATAGCTCTAGATTAACTGTGTTTTTTTTAACCTTTTATGTTATCTAACTTGTATATACTTTGTGTCGTGATGTATCCATATACCGGACTTGATTGTAAACAATTAAAAAAAAAAGCATAATCTATTATGACAAAAAGAAACTGGCACTACCAAATAACCAAATAGAGCAATCTTAAGGACAAGGTTATCTTTTTATGTCTGTAGCTCTTTACTGGAATGAAACGATACAAGTGTCTGGTCTTTTTATCCAAATAGCATGTGACATTCTTTATTTAAGACCACTCTATTGCTGAACAAACTAATGAGGAAGAACCCATTAGTAAAGGCTCTCAGACCCAAAATGTCTTTTACCCCTAAGATGCAATAACATTGTGCAAACAAGTGCCTTATCTAAGGTACCGTTTATAGGAAGTGAACATTATCTGTCCTATAATACACAGCAGATGTGCCACAAGTGGGGGCCGCTTCTCAGAGGGTCAGGAGTAGGCCCGTCTGCTCTCATAAGGATGGTCGTCTTTGTGAGATCAAAGTGTAATATACTGACGCGACTTGTTTGTCAAATTGATAACTGGGATGGTACTGCTTCGACGTTCCTCCCCTTGCTAACCTCCGACTGGGTGTATGGCCGGCGCAGGTTATATCCATGATGGCCTGAAGTGATGACGCCATTATGACTCATACTGCTGGACTGAGGCTGGGAATTTACTGTAGGGTAGATCAACACTGAAGCAGGCACCCAGTCAAGTCCATAGTGCCCTTAACTGTCATGACGTACTAATGAAGCCCTGGCGTCTAAGTCAGGGTCTAAGTCTTGCATCGCATAATTTATACATTTCAAATTTCAAATACGTTCAAATTGGCCTGATCTCATGAGACACATCCAATAGCTCTCTGCCTATTACAAACCGTTGATGTAGGATATGCAAGCACCTGCACAAGTACTTTGCGATGGGATCCTTTATGCTAATCAGGCAAAGCTTCAGGACAAAGAAAAAAGAAATTAATCCTGTCCTACGAGGTCTGAATACTGTACACTATTGCAAATATAAGCAATTTCTTGAAACGTATTGATACATAAATTAGGCCTAATATAACATTGGGCAGTCTCAAAGTAGCTTTATGTGAGGGGGGGTCGGACCTTTCTAAGGGGGGTGACAAAAGAATTTCACACGTTTTCAGTGACAAAGTCATTGCCTTACTGTAGCTCAAAGGGAAGTGAAAGAATTTGGGTTCCTCTCGCAGGGGGACTGGAAAGATTTGGGTATGCACGCCTGAAAATCCATGATCTCCCACCTTTTTTTAAAAAAGGAATACCGCTTCCTCATATTTCAACAACAGAATTTGCTTCACGTGACAGTGTCAAAATAAAACCATATATTTATGGAGGTCCCAGTTGGAATAAATATGATGAAATGAGATCTGATTGGAGCAGCCAAAGACACTTTTATTGCCTCTTTAAATATTATGATCCAACAACCCTTTTTACGGTCTATAAGGTAATCTAAGCAGATCGTTCTAAATTTCCACTACCAATTTCCGGATGGCAGTATACTGTTGCCTGGTTCCCAAAGCCCAGTAGGTTGTCACTCTCCAGAGAGTCCTAAATCGACCTCCCCCTGCAGGCTGTTGGAGACTAGGCCAACATTGTGAGGCTGTTACGGGATGACTGAGGGCGTTGGTTGATTTTAAAAACACTGGAGGTGGCCATTTGCACGAGTGGAAGGAAAATGTTTTCTATTGTTTGTTGGTTAGACCATTGCACACCTTGAACACATCACATTAATGTTGAAATCAACATCGAAAATATAGCCATTATTTGTTTAGAGCAACATACTAAGCATTCGTTATTAGGATAGCAATGCCAAATTTGCACAGATCCCTTGACACGCGATGTCCACAGTTCTACAGGGATTTTAAATCAATCAATCACAAGCTTGACATTTTTTGCAAATCATGTCAGGTGACTGTAAAGCCTCTATGGACCTCAGTCGATTAGGCAAAATGCACAGTTATGTACCACGGACACAGTGGCTATTACTGAGTATGCACCCCTTTCTAGCTACCCAATCTCTTTATGCACATATATAGTCTCAATGGCATTAATGTAGCCCTTGAGGGTAGCTCAACAGTGTTGCATTCAAGCATTATATTGAACATCTTAGCAATTTATCAACTAGCCAGAAATATATCCATGCATCATGACATCCAATGGGTTTAAGTGGAACTTAAAGCATCATGCTGCCCTTATGTTGGTTAATGTATCTGCACTACTCAATATTACAGACAGGGCCTCACGCAGGGTCAACATGATTTATTCAAGCAGCCTGGGCATTCTCCAGTGCAGAATTCCTGCATCATGACATTATAAGGCATATACATGAAAGCACCATGTGTCCCTAAATGGGCTAAAGATACCAAGTCTTTAACCCGTGTGCCATCCCCCACGGTGCCCCAATACTGCGGCACCACAGATAGTGTCACATCAAACAACATGGCTCACGGCAGTCAATACCCCAGATGTCCAGACCCATGGGAAGGCAATAGGTACCCTTATCGAGGATGTTCACATGGAAATACCCATATTTGACTCCAGTTCTATCAAAAGCATATTCTTGCAGTCTATCATTGTAGAAGAACATATTTTTATGGATTTATGGCAAATTTGAAGTTAAAGTTAATGTCGCTCATGGATTTGATTCAGATTAAAAGCTTTGATACTCAGAAGTAATAGAATCTGCAACACAAGCTTTCATAATATTGAATATTTGATAATATTTGATGATAGACTCATAACAGTTTATTTAACTAATTATGTTTTTCAATAACTAATTATGATTTTTAATAAAATAATATAGGGAAGTTGATTACTGGATAAAGTTATGTTGAACTCAGAATGAATTTCGGAGACAAAACTTAAAGAACATGCACTTGCGAAAACAAAATTTGAATTAGATTAATTTGATTATTTCCAGAGACTTAATTATGATTTTACCTACTGAATAAGTTCAGGGCAAAGATCAGCCATTCCTTGCAGTGGCTTCCATGAGTTCATTAGGCTATGCGTCTTGAATTCTGGAAATCCTAGGTTATGCTCTGTTACTTTAGCCTCAATTTGGATCCACAGTTGAGGTAAGTTGAGCCAGGCAGGAAATCATGAGTTAGGAGAGGTAGAATCATCATGACCATGATTTTATAAGATTAATTTGATATTGCTTGGCTCAGCCCCCATGAGAATGGCTCCATATGGAAGCTTAAATAATGAAGCAGTGACTGGCCTCTGGGAAAAGAACAGACTGTAAAGGAGCATCAGCTGTGACTGCCCCATGTTGAGGTGGTGGCCTGCACTTTGACATACGTGTGGAATATGTAACAGCTCGGGGGAGGCTACTGAATAATGTGTGTCTTGTTTTGCAGTAGACCAGGTCTGAAAGGTGTAATATGTCTTTTTTGCTCAGTGGTGGATGGACATTATCTTTAACCCTGGTCAACTTCTGGACAGAATTAAATCATTGTCTTAGAACTTCCCTATAATAGTATGTCTACCTAGAGGATTACCGGGGTAACTGCAATTACAAAGTAGTGTCTATAAAAGGAAGCCTTTGTAACATCTGCATTCCATACAATTATCTTTACTATTCATTTGGCAACCATGTTCTATCCCCTCCATCTACTATACTGTTGTATACATGAGTCAAATCTCGCAGTCTGTGGAACCAGCACTAAAAAGTACTCCTTCTCTCCTTTCCAGGACCCATTAGTAGAGTACCGCTCTCATTCCTCACATATTATCATCATTTTATACATCCAAAGAGCTCTGGTTTGTGTATATATATATTCCCACTCCAAGAGACCAAAAATCCCAGTGGCTCAGTCCTGCGATAAAGCCACACTTTCCCTTGGACCACCGTGGCTAAATATAGTCGTTGGTCCTGAGTAATCTCCATAAAGATTCCCCAAAGTGTTCCCTATGGAACCAGGACCTTGACAGATATGACCTCTGGTGCGTCCATCAATGAGCAATGTCAAACAGTGCAGACCTCTGCATAGGGTTTCACATTCATGTATGTCTGCGTAATAGATATGGTCAAAGTTATTCACACTACGGACTGCGTGTTTGCCCTGGCAACCACCCATGTCCGAGGATAGTGCTATGGTTGGACTTCTATTTTATAAGGTCATATTCGGGTTGATAAAATACAATTTTCTATCATCGTCAGGTTTGGCCGACCATTCTGCCACCTGGGCCAATAATGAATATCTACTTCAGAAAAATTGTAAGGTAGCAAGCGGATAATATGACAGTAAGCATAAAATACATAGAAGTTGTTTATACAATGATAATATGCAAACGAGATATTAAGTCAAATAAGCAGGTCGTAGGATAATAAATAGGTTATGTTTGAGGTTATGACCTCAAGGATAAGTATATTGAAGTGAATGCCTCCTGGTTAATCTGTAAACCTTTTTGTTGCAACCTTTTACACTGTTTTAGATGAACAACCTTTTAGACAAGCATTTAAAGGAAAGTGCCCTCAGCATAACCAGGACAGAACTACTTATCTATCGCTGTACAGTACTTCTGAGTGCCCCTCCACGTCTTCATCGTCCCATCTCACGCGATATCCCCCAAACTATACAAGCCCTGTCCTTCTAGACAATGCTACCAGACAGTAACTGCAGGTGTTACTATTCAGTGTGAGTGTGGGGATAACTGTAGAACACCGGGCCTGGAGCTAGCCTATCAATAATGGTGGATGTTGAGAAACAATGCTTAACAGATTTTGCCTATTTGTAATTTAAATACTTGATATTCTTACATGATAGTTGGTAGAATCTTAATTTAAGTATATATGTGGTCATGTAGGCAATCCCCAGTAATTTTACACTGTTCAACTCCGAATAAATACTGTGCACCTCCTGTAGTTTTGCTTACAAAGACCACCATTACAGATTAAGTACAGGGTACTGTATTTGAAGGGTTATTTCCATTGACGTCATATTACATCCTGATACAATACACCCATCATGACAGGTAGGTGATAATAATTGTAGTCTCAGTTTTCAATGCTTTGCTTTTTGAGTAATGGTTGTCAAACATGACATCATTCTCACCTTTCTTTGCAAATCTTTTTGCTGGGTTAATCCATCCTCCCTAGGGCCATTTGCACATCGGAAAAGGTACAGACAGGGTAATGGGAATTGATTCAGAGGACATTGCCCTTTTGAGGTAGGAGCTCATGTCAGTGTTCAACTTCTTAACCAATTATATAAAATTTGTAATGGGATGACAGTAGGAATGAGAGATTGCTGTTGGTTTTTTACAACCACAGTCCTTGATGGAAAAACCTAGGAATAAGTACAACGTGAAGATGTTGCCTGTGAGAATAATTGCAAGTACCCTACTTCGGATTTACTCGGTCCATGCTTTAAAGCTAAAAACCCACATCGATATCTATGTTTTGAGTCCAAACAGACGTTACATTATATCCGCGATTTGTGGTCAAACTGCTAAATTGCAGAAACCTTTCACCCATAGCTTAAATGCCATGATGAATTCAATGTCATCCAGACCTCTGTAGTTGTACCTGCCTCTACTCAAAATCACAAGTGTTTTATTGCTAGAGTGTTCATTTATATAGCAAAAGTTCACAGTACGAGTTAGGTAAGAAAATACTCTCCGTTTTCAGTTATTGAAGGCAAGGACTTACCATCCGAGAACCCTTGCCTAAGTACTGCCATTTTGCTAATGTCCAATATCGGAATATTATTTTCCCCTGCAATGCCCTAAAACTCTGTGGTTTACAGATTTCTCATGATTTATCTGATATTGATATCTTGTCAAAGTGTATCAAATTTTGTTTTTCAAGGGACCGGCAGACACAAATGTCAATGAATCAGTCAATAGTGGTTTCCTGATAATAAATTGTTGTAGTAGAGTTTGATATAGGCAAGGGTTGTTTAAGGCCCTTGCTTCTTGGACAATTGACAACAGTACCTATTAAACCACAGATATTTCAAGTCCTTGAATTGTACTGTATATTTTGGCCATTACCCTAATCACACTGTACAATACCGTACAATACACAGATATACATGTTAATTAGTGTCTTTGCTTAGGTGGAAGGCTAATTTAATTAGGGAATTTATGTTGCATTTTGAGGATATTGACCTGAAATAATGGACATAATTATTGCATTGTCTGTTCCTCTCAATGTCTGTATTGCAACACGTAAGTCCAAGTTGCAGATAATATATTGCCCTTATGCCAAAGACCTACTGTTCACTAGACGTATATGTCCCTTATTTCACGTCAATGAATACATCAGTCATTATATATCCCTGTTATAGTTACATCAATTTTCAGAGGGGTACCCAAATTGGAAAACAATGCAAAATTGCGGAAACTTTTAAGCATAAAATGCATCAGTGGATTTAAACTTATGATGTCTAGGATGAAGTAAAATGAGCAGTCGTTCTCCATCTTCATGTCATACCTTGCAAGTCCCAATATAAATACTAGCTGATATTGAATTGTCTCAATCTAGCGAACCATAAAAAGGCCTACTCAATTGTCCAACTTCATTGGCTAATCAGATCGGAGAAGCTTAACACTTTCGACTTAATTGGGGGAACACATGCCATTCACGTCCGATTTCTCTGACTATTGATCTAGTTGGCTGATCGAGCTGGCCTCCCTGTAGTTGACTTTAACCATGATTAATTGTGTCTGAGGTGTCTGCCTGCTGGAGCCTAATGAGAGTGATGCCAGGGAAATGTTTTTTGGTGGTAGCTAACATAAATTGGGTAAGCAATCTACACACAGACCTAATGGCATACACGGAGCTGGTATTGACTCTGTGGAGTGGCTACTAGCTAAAACATCCCCTGTCAGCCTGTATTTGTCGAATATGCCATAAATTACTATTACATTCTGTCTCATGTCTAGGTACAGCTGACCAAAGATATGTGCATAATTCTACCTCCATAGGTTTATTTATTGTCCTTTTGAAACGGAGGTTGGTTATTTAGGCTGTAACATGTGACTGCTATAGAAACAAGCTATTTTTCGCCACAAGTGTGTCAAAAAATACCAGATGTTATCTTTACTATTACTATCAGCATGAGAAATACCAAAATATTAAAAGTGGTGACTTGATGATTCTCAGTTTAAACATGACATTGATTATACAGTACAACTATCATTAAATATGATATATCCTGGGTTATACCAGGGTTTGTAAATCTAGCTCAAAAACATAACTTTGAATTGTCATCAGTCATAGCAATTAACTTCAAAAGCTGATTAGCTGCATGTAAAACAGAGTTCTAACCTCTATTAGTTTATGCTATATTCCATCAATCCTCCCACTCTAACTATGATATAATGCTCAGCTGCTTATTTGAATCTAATGCACAGTGAATCATCTACAGCTTGGAGAATGTCAATTTGTAAAGGCATTGGCTTGGTAATTAGATGATCCAACCGATCCGCTACATGACTTGATTACAGCTGGTTCAATTTCAGTCCTGAGCGTAGCTAACGGAAGCTATGTTAATGGAAAATGTAACCTAATTCGGCTCCAGTAGTGGGAAAATTATGATTCTCCCCCGATGAGCCTGCTCAGCAGCCTCAGAGCTGCCTATGATGTAGGATATTGGGTCTTTAGTCTGGCATGCTGTGCGTCACTGGCTGTAGGTCAGTGTATGTGACTGGCTGACGCCGCCGTTTTGGATAACCAGGAATTCCCCATATTTATCTTATACTGTGCGCATGCACATGTTATTAGGAAATGACATCCTAGTGGGGTTTCCCAAATAGGGGATCTCAGACTGTCGCTGCAGGATCTCCTCACCAGCATTGTACAGTCTATCCTGATAGGACTACTTTGCTACAAACAGAATTCAGATGGAGTATTGTCGGAAGCAGGTTGGGAAGCGGTAGAAAATAGCTAAAGATAGATAATGGAAGCCATTATAATACTTATCTACTTCATTTCTCGTACTTCTGAAAGAGTGATATGACCTTGATATCATAGGCGAGCAAAAGTAATATTTCTCCCTGCTGCTACTGCTGCCGTCATTCCTGGCCTATGCCTTACTGGTGCTCCTGTATTTACAGGTATTGTGGTGCTAGTTGGAACCAGCTAGAATCACTATCATCATCACTTCTAGTTGTCTTACTACTCTTATCAGAACAGCTAAAAACAGGTGTAGGCAGGTGTAGTCTGATGGTAATATACGAACATATGCGTTAAACATGTGTTACAAACATAATAGTAGAATGGGTTTAAAGAGCCAGTCACTCTATGACCAGGTGGCTAATAAATGTATCTATTCTGAACCCATGATTAACCGGCAGGCCCCAGCTATTTCACATACTATCTCTAAAGGGAAGGAGGTAAAAGCAGCACTCACCACAAGTAACATATATATGTGCACCACCACGTTAAACCATGGTACAGCTCTTGGAGTTATATTGTCTACCAGTCGGCCGTGTATAGATTATGAGTACACCCAGACTGGGGTTAATTTACCTACAAGTCACATCTCATAATGCAATGTTACATAACTCCACAGGTTCTCAAGAACGCTAGATATCTCTGTATTGGCTGCCGTAAATCATTAGGAAAATACCTGGCTGCTGTCATAGGCAATGTTCTAATATAACTCAGGGCAAGGTGGCTAACATAAAAAAGCATAATGCGTCCCAATACAGCAAGAAGAAGATAATAAGAACGATGTCCGATGAAATAGGGCTTAGTTTGATTACCCATCTGCCACCACACTACGGCCACACCACAATCTGTCACAGACGGGTGTCCCTTGGTACCGTATGGTGACAGGCCAATCTCCCACCTGGTAATGGCTAGGCATCTTATGGTAATAACAGGCATATTTATGTTGAGGCATTTTAGGCTTATACTAGACGATTGGAAACCGCTGGAAGAATTACTTGCCATAGTCAGACTGACCCCTAGGGGTCAGACATATGCGTTTTTGTCTAGATAAAATAGATTATTCCAAGGGAAAGTCTAGTGGTTTATTTATAAGGGTTATCATGATACAAGAATGCTATACTTTCAAAATTTACTATAGAAAAAAAACTATAGAAGATACTAACACTGTTCCATTAATCTGTTTACTACATATCAACTGCTCACAATAAGCCATTATATCATGTATCATATAATCATGACAATTACTTGCCTGTACACCCCCAGACACTTTATTCTGCAGCGTACCATCTCATCATTTACAATAAATAGTGGATCATTTACTTTCTGATGACATAAATATGTATTCCATTGTATCAAAACCAAAACTGAAAGGATTCCAATCTTGCTGTCTACCTCAATAATATCCCTATCTATCATTGCTATACCAGATCACTCTACATGACATATACACCTGGATGTATTATCCTATTATACCACTAGTGTGAAATTTGGTGATAGCTGAAATGTAAGGCTAAGCCATCTTTAAACACACTTTGATGTATTATATTTGTATTTATGAAAATAATTTATGGAAATGAATACACATACAAACTCAAAAGTGCAGTCTTGGCAGGTATCCCGAACCAGGACTGCATGGATCACTGTCAAATGTGCCATAACAATAACAATGTCAAGGTATTAATCACTATGCGACCTTTAAAAGGGTAACAAATGCAGTAAAATAAATGCGAAATTTGAAAGGTACTTTGAAGAGTTGCAGTGTAGAATCGTATATCTGCAAACATAAATTATATCTTAAAGTTGGGGGTTCTTACTAACCCATGGTGAATGTCCTTTGCTATGTCAATTTCTTAATGGCTAACGTATCTCAAAGTGATGCTGTCATTTCCTGATAACTTTCCTATTGGGATTAAAATTTGAGCTTGGCGGTTGTTAATCTCTGGAGATGTGAGCCATCAAGATTAGAGTCTACTTTGAAAAGATTATACCTTCCAGAGAATTTCATGAGAATCTCGGTCTCGGATCAGAAATCCCAAAGTGGCTTTGGAGTCTTTGTGTCTTTGCATCTCAGTGAAAGAAGGGATTACTTTTCGTGCTACACGGCATGTAACTGTTCACTTTAAGCAGCATGCTACAAAAGGTATACTGATTGTGCCACGTCACTGATCTCTTCAATATTACTTTCAGATAAGCCTTAGATAATGATCAATACACACAAAATATACTTTATGAAGAGTAATGTTGAATAGAAGGACAGAAGTTATTATGTAACAAGCGGAGGATGGGTTCGTGGATTAGGCCAGGAGAGTTACATACTACGGGGTTGGTCAATTAATGTCACCACGTTTTAGCAAGTTAAATAATGGCAATGAATACTGCATAATACAAATGAACATTATCAATGTATCCATTGACAAAACCACAACACAGCTTCAAGACGGAGCGGACAATTCGCTGTCACCGTTGCCACCCCTACCTCTAATTTCTTATGTGTTTAATATCATGTGTACATCATGCATCGGTTCAGCAAATGTCATTGAGAATGGATTCCTTAAAGGGCATTGGATTCTATGATCATCAAATTTATCAATATCTCAAACATTTTTTGTAATGCTCAGATATATCCGGTCCTAGATGTCTTTAGTTAAATAATGTGCATATATGGGTCGGCTAGGCTGGGCTAGCTTTAGAAAGGTCACCCTTCCACAACTGTGGCACTGGAAAAAGGGGCAAAGGTCACTGAAAGGTCTTACTGTAAAACATCATGTACCATTATATATTGAGCAGTCTGTAAAAGTGGGCGTGATGAAGAAAAATACCCTATAAATATATTCAAATAACAGGAAAACCACAGATAACAGGAAAAGCCTGAGGAGAACGTTGTTTTAGGAGTTGAGCAGATGCTACGATTACTGAACTGCCTTACAACTGGACCCATTTAAGTGTTGTGTGAGAAACACACCAATAGAGATGTAGACTGTTTAGACACTCACACTATTCTGACTACAAGCCTCCCATCATATAAAACCTGGAAGTTGTGTTTTAATCCTCTAACGACTGACGAAGAACTCACCTGTGCTGCATTGATGCATCAAACTGAACATCTGGACGTGTATCAAGCTATGTAGTAGGGTCGTCATCATGCTTGAATGCAGTTCTGGTGAATTACCCACCAAGCTGCATTCTTGCATCTTGCTGACCTGGGACAAAGTGCACTTATTACAAACACTCTATGCGTCCATTAAAATGTTAAAAGGCGCCTCCAACCAAGCACATTCCCACGTGAGTTCGCGTGCAGCCACTGGCACTTCTTTGAGAAATCACTGTGATTCATTGCTAAAACAGAAATGTCTTGGGGAAATTGATAAATGTAACTTATTTCATCACTTTGACAATGGCATCATGGATGCCTCAGGTTATTAGCTCTTAACACTTAATAATGCCGAATCACATCAGCCCAGATGAACTGTGATCAGTGTAATGAAACTGTAGACTGGCGCATTCCAAACATGAAGCACATACCAAGTACTGTCATTTACAGATAAAAGGGCACTTTCATGAACACCAAAAGAGAGCATTAGGTATATATACACACTCAGATTTCATCGATGTCTATATGTACTGTATATAAATATTGCTGGTACTGATACCTTAGTTATGGTGAACCAAAGCTTCCATACTACACTGTCTGCTGTTGATCTAAACCTGGTGGTTATAACAAATGGCATTGCCTTAGATGATAGTAACACTATAGTAAAACAACAATACATAAATGTAGCTTAGAATATAGTGTAATATTATGAATAGATTTGTTCTGTACACATCACAATCAATATAAGTTTATCATCGATAGAAATTGATATTGCCGTCAGAAACATATAGGGAGTTCAAAATAAAGTATTACTATATAAAGGATAGCTGTATCGGAAAATGAATTTTAAATGTACAGTTGGGTCTATCTATAGAGTAAGGTTAATCTATTTCTATTATTGACTGTGTGGTGTCAGGTTAGCCTTACATTTAATATAGAGAGGGGAACACAGTACAAAGGCATGAAATCCTGTCCTTTTGTGATAGAGCCTGTAGCTAGTCTTCCATCTTACATACAACCGACTTATACATGAGTCTCATCTTATATAGTGTGTGGGAATTGCACCAGGGGTCCTACTTCTCTCCTTTATAGATGGACATAAAATATCCTTAGGAGCATCACAAGGCTACACGGTTCCCCTTTTCGGCAATAAAAAAAAAGATATTTTTTTGACACTAGAGGATCACTCCCATTCCCTTCATATATTAATATGCATCTATCATGACCATTTGAGGTCTAAAAGCTCTAGGTTCTGAATAATTATTTCTACCCTAAGATACCAACCGTTTCAGTGCTCCCAAGAACCCCATAAAGTGATACTATCCAGCAGAACCCCATGCCCAGATTTAGTCCTTGGTCCCAAGTAATCTACATAAACATCCCTCAAACCATGCCCCTGGGACCCTGGCCTTGACAACATAATCATATAGTGCTCTATCCATGAGGGATACCAAATGCTGGCAGGTCTAGGGTGTATATGAAGGGTTTCATAATTATGGGTGAGTGGGATATATAACTATATTCAAGGTCTAAGGCACTTTCACCAAGAAGCTTTGATAATATTGCTGTTCGAATTTATTTAAATTGAGAAACCTGTCTGGCTTCTCAAATTGTCATTGTTTGATTTCGTTCTAGTATAATTACATAGTCTTCAACACAAATATAAAGATGCATACCTGGTTCTGGTAATTTATGCCTCATGGCCCATGGTCACAGGCCAAAACTAGAAAAATGGTTGTGCCTAAGGCAAAGTATGTGTACGTGCAAGACGAATGTGTCGCATATATAATGTATAAACTGCTTTTGGTCAATAATCTATATTATCTGCACAATCAAGTAACCCTCACCTCTTAAGTGTCATAGAATTTAATGCATTATGTATTTAATTAACACGATGTATAAATGCAGCCTTGGATAGTAGCTTCTTGTCAGTGCTGTATTTAAGCATATTTCCCTCCTCATTGGATTGAAGCACCCCCGAAGGGTCCCCACGATACATTCATGCAGCACTATGCAGCCCTTAACCTCACATGACAGTTTGCCCTTATATATGACACATACAGAAGTATTAAGAAACTTTGCTGCAGCATTAAAATATAGCTAGCTCCTCTGTATAGTATACATACTTGTGAGTGCCCATCAACCTTCCTTATAAACCTGAAGGCGGGTAGTGCTAGCACCGACATACATAAAACAGTTCCTTGTATGTAATGGCCGGGGGTAGGTACTAACTTTTTAAGCAATGAGCCCCCGGGCCAACTTTCAGCAAGTGTCATCATGGATAGAACGTCCATTGAACCTGCGTGTTCTTATCCATTATGGATGTTTCAAGTGTAAGACTATCCAGAGGACACATTGCCGTAGTTGATTAGTATACAGACAATTTTGATGCATTCTTCCGTCAAATTCTTTCTCGAAACTATTAATTGATAACTGCAGTTAGACGGCTTTACACTCCATTGCTTTTCCTTCCTTTTTCATAGAGGGTTCTTGTTATCCTTCTCTGTTCCAAGTACTTGTGTCAGGTCAGTTGCATATATATGTGGCCCTTACCTGTCCTGCTTGTCTCCAAAATCCAGGCGTCAGCCTAGGTCTGAAATGCCATGACTGGTATGATAAAATGTCCTGATAAAACCAAAAATTGTCAACTAAGATTGAACTGGCAATAGATATATATGTAGGCCTATCCAGTCCGATGTCAGCAATAATAGTCAAAATGTGCCTGACAGCAAAAAAACATCCTTACAGGTCCTACATTGGTGTACCCTAACAGAATTTGAGGGCATTCAGAAACACGTACATTCCTGTTACTGCGTCAGTATTAATAAAATTAACATATAACAATTTTATTATCATTAGTGCAAGGAAATAACGCTAATTGTAACAAGTAGGTAGGTGTTCATACATTTTTCCCCTGTTTACTTTTTAAACTGCAATCATGGAACCCTTCGGAGTAAGTCTTTTTACCTGATTAAATCATCGTCCCGGTAGTTCTTATCGGAGATAGAAAGCTGCAAGCATCCTAATGGAAATGGATTCAGAGCACATTGCCTTTCTTAGGCGCAATGGTCTCATTAGTATTTCCTATTTTCCATGAAGACTACTAGAAGTAAATATTGGAAGGAGATCATAGGAGGAAAGCATTGCTGGAAATTGAAGTGCTAAGTCCACATGATGAGAGTATTGTCACTATACATGCTTTATTCGTGAGTCTGAATAATTGCATTATAAGCAGCACAACACTTTTACCAGAAATCATGAATACTTAAATGCAATGCCTTTCTCAAATTGTAACTACTTCTGATGTTCTTGCCACTTTTGCACCTTTTTGTCAACAGTAATCAGATTCTGCTTATTTTTAGTAGACAAGGCCCAGGTGTTCGCATAGATCTAGCACACAGTGCATCATCTAGCCCCACCTCAAGCTTGTAGAATATAATTCTAGTGGGATCGTAATAAGAGAACCAATCCGAACCCTTACCTGGTTGCATTACAGCAGGTTCAATATCCATACTGTGTGAAGCTAGGGGAACTTGGCTAATGGAAAATGTAACCAAATATGGTGCAGCTGGCAGAAAAAAATATCAGTTTTTCCCACAATGATCAGCTGCTGAGACCTCAGAGTTGTCTGTACGAGTCGAAGTAGAGGTAGTAGTGCTGGAAGCAGCACAACATGGAGATACAGGGATATAATTATGTGAGTCTTGGAATGTAGCCAGTACACAGTAGTCTACTCAAACAGAGTACACTCATTTCTGATATGAACAAATATTGATGTCATATAAGTGGTTGGCTTTACCAGCACTGTACTACTTCCCTAGATAAGGATTACTGTGAAGGCATCATGAGAGTTTCCTCATTTTGACTCCGTGTTAGACTTTTACACTTGCTCAAGTGCCACTCAGAAATGGTAAAAGTCGGGTGATAATCTTGGTGGCTAGTTAAGTAAGAGTTGGGCCGGGGGGGAGGGGGCTCTACATGTATATATATATGTCCTTTAACTGAATATAACATAGCATTGAACGATTGTATCGTAGGAAATAAACTGTTGCGGACAAATCCACAGACATGCACGTAGAAGATTGATCATTGATTCCACGAATAAAATTACAGAATTAAATAACACATATTGAAGTCAGTTATAACATACATCTCACCTCAAAATACCAGGGCCGTCATGAGCAGCTTTTCTCTGGTCGGCTCTGCATGTAAATATCTAAATGATAGAAAGTTGATTATTCCACATTGCCTTTCAGAAAGTTTCTTTTTTCTTTTGGCCACCTGGGAATCGATCAAAGTGTGGAATGGGTATTACCAAACATGCTTCTTCATCCTTTCAGATAATACACATTTTGATCGAAGTGTTTAGGGATGTCCTTGTCTCACAAAACACTATCCAGGTACGTAGAATTTAAGGAATGCTTTGCGATGGATAGACATCTGTCTAACAAACTATTCTTAGTATAATACCCCACTCACACTGTTCTCTCACAGGTTATCCACTGCCATATTATAGTGATAATGACACCTTGAGCTGACGTGCCACAATCTGTCCCATGTTAGTGGGCCTTTGTCATGCATGGTGTCAGGGCAATCTCCTGTCAAATGATGCCTTAGGAGGTAGTTGCCGTGACATTAACAATTATGAGAATGATAGAACTACCAATTCGTTAAGTCCCTGTGCATGGATTTAACTATGTTTAAACCAAGCCATAGCAAAAGAGATGCACGGCAAGGTGACTTTGTGTCCTGCACTTAATATGAAGCATGGCATTGGATGGTAGTAGGTGTATTTTATACAAACGTAGGATCTTTATGTAATGTTACAATAGAGTAGCTCATATAGATCTAATATATTAGCGTTGAAAGATGAACAACCCTTATGTGTTCTTGTCATGTCACTCAGGTGACCAAGAGGTAAAATATCACCTAAGGCATGCAGTGAATCTAACGGTAGTTTTACCAGTGGGTTAAATGAAGAATAATGTCATCAGCAAAATATTGTCCAAGTGTATGCTTGGCCACAGGTGCTACGATTAAACTTGTGACCTTCAATTAGAGGCATGAACGTTTGTATGTAGGACACGGAGAACACATCAGCATGAGTGGAACCTCTTTAACTTAATGACCCACAACCACCCTTCCTTTACAGCCTCTCATTATGTGCAACCTAGTGGCATCTTCTTAAAGGTGCCTGTCTAACCTATACTGAGCCTTGCTCCTTATGCCATCATGCCACTCATGCATCAACTGAAAATCAAATGTTTGAGGGTGTTTGTTCATTATATTAACTATAATTAATTAGTTACAGCCCTCAATGGGAAACGAGTGCACATACTTGAGACAAAAAAGAGTTTCAATGCATAATTTAGTTTAGCTGGCAAATGTCAGATAGCTGGAAGGTTGGAGTAGTGGTCATGAAGGGTACTACAACTCCTCGTTCTAAGACACTGGATTGATAAGCTTCTAATCTTCTAATCCTCCATTTCCAAATAGCATTTTTTTGTTAGGTAAGGTGGGTAACAGGTATTGGATATTTCTAATGAGCTTTGGTTCATACAGTGCAATGAACCAGCACAGTAGTATCTCACATTTATTTTGGAAAATAGATAAAGTCACTGCAACCAATTTAGATATCAATATTGAATAGTATGTCACTATTATGAAATGTAAATGGTTGGGGAATAATTTCGATGATGCTTCACTCCAACAAAAAAATACATATAGCAAAGGAGAACATCTCTAGTACTGGACTAATGGTGAAAATTCACTAACAAAGTCCCTTTCAATGAATACCTTTTTTTCTAAATTAGAGTCTGCCACTCCTTTCTGTCTTTCACCCTTTAATTAAGATGTACACTGTGAAAAAAAACTTTTTTTTATACTGTAAACCAACGGTATATTCCACTGCCGATCTACGCTACGGTAAAACCGTAGTATGTACAGTATATTAGACTGTGCAGGTAGACTAATTTGTGACAGTGTAACATACTTGTTATTATGCAAGAGTAGAACTGGCAAGATACTCACTGGTAAGATACATTTGTGATACTTGAATGCATGACCGCTGAGTAACTCGCCAGAGCTGCATCCATGTAACATGATGACAGCGGACATGGATACCTGAGTGGTAGAGCCGACAAGTGGCACAATCTGTCATGGATTAAGCAGCTTTTGTCAGGCATGGTGACAGGGTAATCCTCAAATGAGTGATGACTAAGACGCCTGCCATAGATCTATACTGGTATAATTACCCTTGGCGTGATAGGCCATCTAAATTGCCAGAGTGCTCTCATAATGATGATTATTGAAATAGGCGTTCTGACACACATACAGACAATTCTAAAAACAGTGGATTCTTATGGGAGCCAGAATTTTGAAATGTGCTTCCTTTATCATTTGAGAGTTGAAAGCTGTAATTATAATGTCCTACTTTAGTTTGGTGATTTCTATTGTGAAGGAAATTAACACAACAAAAGACTATGCATATGACGATGGCATGGTCATCTTGGGGTTATGAGTTTTAACTATTATGAAATCTTAATCCACCATGAATATCCCTACTGGATGTATGGTGTAGCTCAACCTGAATTTCCACTGGATCTTCACTACAAAATTCCGAAATAAATTTACGCAATATTTGAATAATGGGGAAGCTATGCCTTGTAAAATCCGACATCTTAAGGATAAACACATTTTAACTAACAGTTATCCCTTATGTAAAAAAACTGGTCTCTACTTGGTTTGCCTAAAGGAGATCATGTGCTAATAGCCTGGCTGCCGTCATTCCTGGCCTATGCCTTACCGGTGCTCCTGTATTTACAGGTATTGTGGTGCTAGTTGGAACCAGCTAGAATCATTATCATCATCACTTCTAGTTTTCTTGCTTCTCTTATCAGAACAGCTAAAACAGGTGTAGGCAGGTGTAGTTTGATGGTAGAATTACTAACATATGTGTTAAACATGTGTTACAAACATAATAATAGAATGGTTTAAAGAGCCAGTCACTCTATGGCCAGGTGGCTAATAAATGTATCTATTCTGAACCAATTATTAACCGGCAGGCCCCAGCTAAGGAATTGCTTATATCACATACTATCTCTAATGGGAGAAAAGGTGAAAGCAGCACTCCCCACAGATACCATATATGTGAACAACCACATTCAACCATGGTACAGCTCTTGGAGTTCTATTGTCTACCAGTCCGCCATGTATAGATTATTAGAACACCCAGACTGGGGTGCTAATTTACCTACAAGTCACATCTCATAATGCAAATGTTACATAACTCCACAGGGTCTCAAGAATGCTATATATTTCTGTATTGGCTGCCAGAAATCATTAGGAAAATACCTGGCTCCTGTCATTTGCAATGTTCTAATATAACTCAGGGCATTTTTGAAATTTGGTGATAGCTGAAATGTAAGGCTAAGCCATCTTTAAACACACTTTGATGTATTATATTTGTATTTATGAAAATCATTTATGAAAATACATACACGTACAAACTCAGAGATGCAGTCTTGGCAGGTATCCCCAACCAGGACTGCATTGATCACTATCAAATGTGCCATGACAATAACAATATCAAGGCATGAATTACTATGCTGTCTTTTATGTTGAGACCTATTGTACTAAGAAGTGCTTTTTATCATGCCATAGCGTGCTGGAATAACCTCAAAGCAAGTGGTACCCTAATTGAGGACCTTTCAGTGTTCAAGAAAAAAGATCAGTAACAACATAGATACTTGTTTCATGTAAAGTGACTGTTTTGTGTATTTATTATGGTATATATGTTATAGCTGCCATCACTCATCTCATCTCATCAACTTAAGACACTTAAAGACCTCTGTATCATATTTTTATTTCATACATTGCACCTGGTGATACATACATATAAATACAGCATGACATGCAAATACCTTTCTACATTAAGATCCATCAAGAAATGCAGTAAAATTAATGGAAAATTGGAAAAGTACTTTGAAGAGTTGCAGTGTAGAATCGCATGTCTACAAACATGTATTACATCTTAGAGTTAGTGGTTCTGACTGACCCATGGTGAATGTCCTTTGCTATGTCGATTCCTTAGTGGCTAACGTATCTCAAAGTGATGCTGTCATTTCCTGATAGCTTCGCTATTGGGATTTAAATTTGAGCTTTGCAGTTGTTAATCTCTGGAGATGTGAGCCATCAAGATTAAAGTCAACTTCGAAAAGATTATACCTTCCAGAGAATTCATGAGAATCTCGGTCTCAGATCAGAAATCCCAAAGTGGATTTAGAGTCTTTGTGTCTTTGCTTCTCAGTGTAAGAAGGGATTACTTTTCGTGCTATATGGCATGTAACTGTTCACTTTAAGAAGCATGCTACAAAAGGTATACTGATTCTGCCACATCACTGATCTCTTCAAAATCACTTTCAGATAAGCCTTGGATAATGATTAAAACACACAATATTATACTTCATGAAGAGGGATGTTGAATAGAAGGCCAGAGGTTATTATGTAACAACAGGAGGATGGGTTGGTGGATTTGGCCAGGAGTGTTACAGATGTAGGGTGTTGGTCAATTGATGTTGGGGCTTTTCAGCAAGTTAGATAATGACAATGAATACTGCATAATACAAATGAACATGATCAATGTATCCATTGACAAAACCAAAACACAGCTTCAAGACGGAGCGGACAATTTGCTGTCACATTTGCCATCCCTACCTCTAATATTTTATGTGTTTACATCATATATCGGTTCAGAGAATGTCATTGAGAATAAATGGATCCCTTAAAGGGCATTAGATTCTATGATAATCAAATTTATTAATATCTCAAACAATATTTGGAATGCTCAGATATATCCGGTCCTAGATGTCTTTAGTTAAAAATTGTGCATATGGGTCGGGTTGGGCTGGGCTAGGCCGACCAACGTGATCAGTCTTAGGGCTAGCTTTAGAAAGGTCACCCTTTCACAACTGTGGCACTGGAAAAAGGGTCAAAGGTCACCGAAAGGTCCTGCTGTAAAACATCATGTACCATTATATATTGGTCAGTCTGTAAAAGTGGGCGTGATGAAGAAAAATACCCTATAAATATATTCAAATAACAGGAAAACCACAGATAACAGGAAAAGCCTGAGGAGAACGTTGTTTTAGGAGTTGAGCAGATGCTACGATTACTGAACTGCCTTCCAATTAAGTGTTGTGTGAGAAACAAGCCAATAGAGATGTAGACTGTTTAGACTAAGACACTCACACTTCTCTCACTACAGCATCAAGCTGAACATCTGGACGTGTATGAATCTATGTAGTGAGGTCGTCATGATGCTTGAATGCAGTTCTGGTGAATTACTCACCAAGCTGCATTCTTGCATCTTTCCGAGCTGGGACAAAGTGCACTTATTACAAACACTCTATGGCTGTGTCCTACAAACTCGGGCCAATGTGTTTGCTTATGAACAGGTGCAATCTATGACCGGCTTGAAGGAAAACAGTTTATTTAGGGCAGATGTAGATAAAAATTGAAATAATTGAGTGATATGAAGTCTTAAAACAGCCATTAACATTTTCCACCATTTATGTCTTCACCTGCCCTAAATAAAGCATTTTTTCCAAGCCGGTCATGGATTGCACCGGTCATAGATTGCACCTGGTCATAGATTGCACCCACTCAAAGACAAATACATTGGCCCACGTTCGTGAGACACAGCCCTATGCGTCCATTAAAATGTTAAAAGGCGCCTCCAAAACTCTGAGGGAAACCATGATTTCACCTATGTCAGACCCTAATTTTAATGGGCCAGGGCGGCAAAAACACACAAAATTGGGCCTTTTTTGACGATAAAAAAGATAATTTGACATTATGCTGTAAGTACCCTTCTATAAATAGAGCTATCTGCACATTATCTTTTTTTTACCAGTTCCCCTATATGGTACAGAATATTTTAAGACCACTAAGGCCTATGTGATATGTTTGATAAATATTATGTATGGTCAAAAGTGCTGGGGTAGTTTTGCAAAGACACGACAGAGCCCAAACAAAACATGGCCCTACCTAAATATAAATGTAGTATGAACATAATAAAGCTATTGCAGAAAAAGCATAAATTATGTACCCATACAACAAAAAAGGTCTACCTCCAATAGCATATCCTTTAGAGCCCATTGACTTTTCACCATGTTACAGGGGTAGTTTGACCATAGACACAACTGAGCCCAAGCTTTCACTCCTAGCCTCCATGCATTGTATATTTAATTATTGTCCATTACATATAAATGTACCCCTATATGGAAGGATAAATCTCACGCAGTGACAATATTCCACCCCTGCCATGGCCATATGTAGACACAACTGAGCCCTTGGGTAAAAAAGGTACTAAGAGGATATATAATATACATCTCAGATTATTTCTATCATATATTAGATTGTATCGTCACCTCAGTGGAGAAAGGTCGTAAGTCAAAATCTCTTTTTTTGAGATATTTCCATTTTCAGAAACATAGGCGTATTTGGAATGCTCTTAATAATGCAACATTGAAGGCATGGGATTTCCACTTCTTTTACAAAGTGGTTTCATACCCCTAGATCATATCTAGCAAAATGATGTATTACCAAAGTCAAATTAAATACTATGTATGGTCACATGATCAAGACAAAGGAGTTACGACCTTTCTCCACTGAGTTGAAAGCATTTTCAGTTACGACCTTTTTCCATTGAGGTGACGGTATTATCTAAATTCAAAGCAGAAATTTGTAAGTAATTGTGGCCTAATAGACCACATAACTTTTTCAAACACCATAGACACGACTGAGGCCCTTTTTTACCTTTATTTGGTAGGCCTGACTAACTCATTTTGGAGCTGCTATAGGAACCAGTAAGACAGTTCCACCACTAATATCTATATATCAGATTGTAGATAATTACATATTCTATCATTTAAAACAGTGAAAGCCTGTGGCTAATAAAGCAAGTCGAGTCTGCAGTGCGGTGACGAAGGGTGGCTTGTTTATTAAACTTGTGAGCATTGGTTGTAACATAGAATTGTTTATTACAAGTCACACAAAGTCCACCTGCCCGTGTACAACGGAATAATACATACAAGGAGTAATGACGATATAATAATACATTTATATCTAAAAAAAATCGGCGTGAAGGCAGCCCCGGCAGGACGGTGAGTGAGGCCGGGTGCCGGGCGTCCAGAGGCTATATAGTCCCAATCTAGGACTGAGGGACAGGTAAGTCATTTCACTGCTTTACTTGTATAAACGTCCTGGTAGTTATTATACCTCCTAAAGCCTGTGGCTAATAAAGGAAGTCGAGTCTGCAGTGCGGTGACGAAGGGTGGCTTGTTTATTAAACTTGTGAGCATTGGTTGTAACATAGAATTGTTTATTACAAGTCACACAAAGTCCACCTGCCAACCGCCAAAAAACACAAGGACGAAGACGACTGGAGAAGGATGATCCAGGCGCCGAGAGAGTGGGCAGGATGCCCACTGGGGGAGGATGCTTTAGTGATGCCCATTGTGGATGAACGTAGCTGACGATGATAGGCTACATGTAAGCCCCGAACAGCTTCCGAGACATGGACACGTCCAACGCCACCCTGGAGGAAGCTGAGCGCTCCAGATACTCCAGCACCTGCATGCTGCGCCAATCCCCTAGTTCCTGGAGGTCCTGCAAGGAAATACCTGCCTCGGCCAGAGCTGAAGCCCCTCCACGTCGCATTGAATGCGAAGTCAAGGCAGGCAGATTAAGTTTGATGCACAGTTTTTTTAATTTAGTTGAGAACCACCTATAAGTGGCATGCTTAGATTTGACCCCCACCGAGTACGAGAGGAGATGTGAGCTTGGTGACTGATACACTACTAGCGCCATGAGCATGTTAACGTAATGAGAGACGCAGAACTTGGTAGTTGCCATATTGGCCATGAACACATTATGGATTCTTTGTCTATATTGAATGGTCTTAGAGCGTGTGATAACAAAATGTGCGCCCCAATGATATCTGACCACATCTTTTACAGTCAGAGCCAAACCCGGCTCAAACATATTGGATTTTCTGAGCAGCGCCCTGAACCCGAGCAGCAGAGCCGCCCAGAAACAAATGTCCTCCGTGGAGGAGAAATTAAGTGCAGCATAAATCAACGACAAATGTTGGGTGGTGAGTGGAGTAGCCTGGACCTTGGCATCGCCCAAGGCCCTCTTAATGCCTCCCAACGTGGTCTTAATCCTAAAGTCAGATGGATCTGGGTGTGGGAAGCCATAGGTCTTGTGGAGTACCCAGAGTGCTGACAAGTAATTAATGACTGATGAATAGGTAAATCTCTCGGCCATGAAAGCTAGGTACATGGTAACCAGATCCATTGAAGCAGGGAGGGGGGTCTCATTCAGGACCCTACAGAAATCAAAATAATGGTTCCACTGGACAGTTCTTGTCCTAATGGTATTCTCAGACATCCAGGAGGCCTGATACGTCCTAGCCTTGCCCAACAGCTCCTGCCCTGCAACCAGAGAAAAAATTTAGCTCAGGAGGGGGGGACTTACCAGACAGCCTGGGGTCTGACACCCTGGACAGGAAGTCTGGTGCACGGTTATTGTGAGTTGATATGTGAACACTAGTAATCTTAAAGCTAAACACAAACGATAACCAGAAGAGTTCTCTGATCCAAGCCATACAGGTAGGAGAAGTACTCCTACCCGTGTTGAGCATACTGACCACCTGGGTGTTGTCGGACACCACCTGAACATGTTGATTGCCCCATGACGCCCCCCAGCGGATTGCAGAGGCCACCACTGGCCACAGTTCCAGGAGGTTGATGTCAGGGTCGTCCACAGACTGCAGTTCCGCCGGGGGTCCACACACCTTGTCAACCCATTCTATTTGCATGTCAGAGTAATTGATAAAGCCAGGTTTCCAGCTGCCCAATATATAATCACCATGAGACGCAATGGCCCCAAAGCCAGACATCGAAGAGTCAGTCGCTATTTTCGTAGTAGGGGGACTGGGTAGAATGGTGGACCTGCCATTGAAAATGTCAACAAATGAGCACCACCACCTAATGTCATCATGAAACCATGCAGGGAGGGCCACATTTAAAGGGGAGTCAGGCAGATACTTGACCATATTTATGACACGCCGGGAGAAGGTTCTTCCCCCTTTTACCACTGTGGATGCATGAGCCAAATGCCCGGCCAATGATTGGATCTCTTTTTTCGTTGCCTCGGTGCGATCTGAAAAAAACGTGACTAACCCCTGGAGGCCAGCAAGTTTATCAGGTGGGAGCGACAGCTCCATGGTAGTACTGTCAATACATATACCCAAGTGGGTGACCCTCTGCGCTGGCATGACCATTTTCTCATACGCCAAATGAAACCCGAGGGACCTCAATAAAGCACACAACACATTGAGTGCCAATTGACACTCCCCTGCAGTCTCCCCTGCAGTCTCCCCCACCCAGGTACCCAAAGGTGGCCATGAACCCCCTGCGCCGCATAGATCGAACCACAAAATCAGTTATCATTTGGAAGATAAATGCGCTACAGCGGGCCCCAAAAGCCAGTCTATGGTCAATGTAGTAGTGCCGATCCCCATTTTTGGATGGCCACATTATACCCTGGTACCTGCTGTGGTCGGGAAATACCGACACCGACCTGTAGGCTGAAGAGATATCAACGACCCCCATGTACCCCCCTGGGGGGAGAACTGCACAGACATCATCAACATTTATGTAATGGAAACTTTCAGTGGTATCATTCATGTGGTTATTGACGTTGCAACCCAGCGGGCGCTTTATATCTACAATGGGGCGGAGCTTACCATTCTTTTTCTCAACTGCTCCCAGACTATGAACACATGTTGGGGTGGTGGAGGTGAGTGAGAGCTTGCCTTCAGTAAGTTCATCAACTACAATCTTGTCCATCTGGGACTTAAACTTACCCGAGCTAATGCTACGGTAATTTGAACGCTCATATTCTGCACTCACATCATCATCCACCACCCTGAAACCCTCGAGGACTCCATTAAACACCAAGGAAGCATCTACGTCCTGACCCACCGGGTGTAGGTAGGCCTCCCTGTAAAAGGCACATGGATTCAGTTGGGAAGTGGCGCCCCCTACCCGGTGGCGGCAGGGACCCTGGCACATCTCGTATGGTGGCGCCCCCTGGTTGTGAGTGAAGTAACCACGAGAGAACAGGCCTGAAACCAGATCATAGTCAGTAACATCATACAGTTTAGCCTCGAATGGTGACAGTTTACAACACAGGGAGTTATCTACATCTAAAGGTACATGTCTAGACGAGTAACATAGCAAACTACAAGTGTCTTTTAGATCAAACCAACCTCCACCCATGGAGGCGGCAGCATAGTTACAGTCATCAAAATCTATCTGAGAGAAATCCATGTCTAGATTTGATTCACTGGGAGCAAAACAACTCTCAGGGCAAACTAATGCATTTTCTGAACTGGCATTTGAGTTAATGAGGTTATGGTCAACAAGCCCCATGTCCCCACCTCCCCCTACAGCACCTCCGCCATAAGCGGATGAGAGGCTGTTGTAACCCGGGAAGGAGGGGGGGGGGTGTTCATGTGCACCCGCAGTAACACGCAGAGCCTCCTCTGCGGTATGCTGGGGTGCAGTAACTTGGTAATCATCATTACCACACACATACAATTCGTCATACACTGTTGGTTCCACATAGCTAGCAACACCCAAGTCAGGGGGGAGGTTGTCCCCCTGCCCAGGTGGAGACGGAAAATAAACAAAAGAGCTGAGTGCCTGAGCACTGAGAGGAGACTCTGGTGATCCATTCGCCGCTAATGACCCCTGAGGCTGGGAGTGGTTAGCCTCACAGTCAGTGAAACCTGGGAGTGCCAGGCCGCAGCTGAGAAGATTGTTAGTTAGAGTGCAAACCTCGGTAGAACCAACAGTGTATGACCCCTATGCTTGACCTTGAGAGGGTTGGGCACCTGTGCAATCAGTGCTTTTATGGGGGCCAGAACATGAAGTGCATTGGTGTTTGTGAGGGCAGGGTGTGCGGCGACATGTCCTGCCGACATTCCATCGCCAACAAAAACCGGCAGGGAGGCCCCTGTCGGCTAAGTTAGACTTCTTGGACTTGCCCCGTTTGCCCCCACCCTCATGGCCTAAAAAATCACTTTTTGGAAGAAGGTTCTCTACCCCTAGGTATCTCTTAATGAGTTCATCATCCCCATAACCCAGGGTGTAGGCTCCTGTGAATTCCGCCTTCTCTCTGACGGCCAAGTCATAGTGAGCCAGGGCAGCTGGCTTATAAACCCTAGCCTTCTCGGTGAGGTACCGTGAATGCTTCACCAAACCGTCACATGGGGTCCCCACACTAATCAAATGATCAACCAGACCCAGGTTGGCGCCTATTATGTCATCGATAGTGCGCTCTTGTTCAGATTTATGATAACAAAAGTAAGGTTCATTATCCAAATACTTTAACTTACGTCTGCGCATGTCATTCGGATTTGCTTGCTGAACATAGATGACATTGGGTGCCTGAACACCAGCATTGCCAACATTACCAATGTGAAGAGGGCCGTGAATACCCCCATTCCCTAATGGTGGGTAGTGGTAGAAGGGGTTGTCTGGTGCTGGCGCCGTGCCCGGCACCGTGCCACGTGGTGGGTCTGGGGGAGCAGGCTGAGTGGTGGCAGTAGTGCCACCGGCAGATAGGCCGGCAAACTTACTAAGTAGTGAGTTAATCTGGAGGCGCTGAGCCTCAATAACATCCAAAAGGGAATCAGTGTCATTGTTATCTAACTGCAACTTCCCAAGACCCTCTGTGTCACTACCAGATTTCTCAAAGTTCTGCCCCTCCATAATCTGCGGTAAAAACTCACCCACATCGTCCTTAGACTTGCCAGACTTGACGGCTGCCTCCACTGCCAACCTGTAGTAAGCACATAGGGATACTCCTGGACGTGCATGGCGGTAACCACAACCCTTACAGTTGATAAAAGCAGCACCGGTGGGCGAAGCTATAGACATTGCAACCTGTAGTAAAAAAAAATCGGCGTGAAGGCAGCCCCGGCAGGACGGTGAGTGAGGCCGGGTGCCGGGCGTCCAGAGGCTATATAGTCAGGAGGCTGGTACTCTGGCCCATACCACTAATAGGCTGGTCCCCTGTCCCAATCTAGGACTGAGGGACAGGTAAGTCATTTCACTGCTTTACTTGTATAAACGTCCTGGTAGTTCTTATTATACCTCCTATAATCAACATCCCAGGTACCTATACAAGGTTATACACTTTTACAATTGGGCTCTGTCATATCTACTTGATAGCTAGGGTACTAATCTCTGATCCTGTACTGTGAGTTTACTAATTATATTTAACTTTCCCAAATATATGGAGCCTAATCTCCAACAACTATACTGTATGTACAAAAAAGGTTTTAACCTTACTCAGACATTTGACCCTCCCTGCCAGCTCAATTCCAGACGATTCATGACATTTGGTCATGAATAAATTTGTTCTGTACACATCACAACCAAATTTTTTATTTAAAGTTTATCATCGATAGAAATCAATATTGCCCATAGAAAAAAAGAGGGAGTTCAAAAAAAAGTCTTACTAAATAAAGGTTAGCTGTATCAGAAAATGAAATTCAAATCTACAGTTGGGTCTGTCTATAGAGTAAGGTTAATCTATTTCTATTATTGACTGTGTGGTGTCAGGTTAGCCTTAGATTCAATATAGGGAGGGGAGCACAGTCCAACGGCATGTTTCTGGTAAGGGATGAAATCCTGTCCTTTTGTGATAGAGCCTGTAGCTAGTCTTCCATCTTTCATACCACCGACTTATACATGAGTCTCATCTTTTATACTGTGTGGGAACTGCACCAGGGGCCCTACTTCTCCCCTTTATAGATGGACATAAAATATCCTTAGGAGCATCACAAGGCTACACGGTTCCCCTTTTTGGCAATAAAAAAAAAGATATTTTTGTGACACTAGAGGATCACTCCTGTTCCCTTCATATATCAATATGCATCTATCATGACCATTTGATGTCTTAAACCTCTAGGTTCGAAGAACCCCATAACGTCACACTATCCAGCAGAACCCTATGCCCAGATTTAGTCCTTGGTCCCAAGTAATCTGCATAAACATCCCTCAAACACTGCCCCTGGGACCCTGCCCTTGACAACATAATCATATAGTGCTCTATCGATGAGGGATACCAAATGCTGGCACTGGACCCCAGGCATCTAATCTCTGGTAGAAAACATAGTAGTAGTGTTCCAAACTTCACCAAATTTTATGTAATTGTCACAAATATTGTTTTCTTCAAAACGCTTGAATATCATATGCAGATCCCCAGGAATTATTTTGCTGGAACCAATAATCCTCTGGGGTCCATGTGGACCCCAGTCAAATCCAATATAAAAGCATGTATACTTTGGCTCTAATAGAACATGGGCAAATGCTCCCTTACTTTGCATTTTACTTTAATTACACCTCTGTATGATTTTGAACAACACCAACCTAATTGTAGACAACCATTTAGTGTCATTTATGTCACAATAGCTCTTAACATATTATTTTCTTTCTGTTGGGGCCCTGGAGGTGTCAATATGTAGGGAAGACACTTGGGTTTAGGTAAGAAAGAACATTCTGTACAGAACAAAAAAAAGGCTAGATGAGATCCTATACATTATGTCTTCTAGTGCTGGCCTATTATCTACTGAAAATGTATGAAATCTGATTAAAATGTGTGTCCCTCACATAGAAAAGACTTTTATTCAAGTACAAGTTGCCAAGTCAAACTTCTGGAGGCCAAATACAGCACCAGAGCCATCTAAGTATTTTCTCTGCTGCAGGAATAAGGTCTAGCACAGTGCTGGGGTCCGTATGGACCCCACCCGAAATGACATATTTTGTCAATTCATGGAAAAAAGACCCAGGCTTTTTCCATGATATTTGGTAGGCATATAGATATATGGGGTATCTACCATATAAAACAGAAAAAACACATTCGGTCACTATACTTTTTGAGTGACAGCATTTTGTCTTTATTTCATTTTTTTCTCCTAGGAATTAAGTTTTAGATAGACGATATCAAAACTGATGATAATAACATAATTATCACTTGTAAAGATGCTTAATGTCTTAAGGAATGAATATGCAAAAGATAAAGTTTGTATCTTTAACCATCATTGTGAAGCAACTTTTTCTAGTCTGGGGTCCAGTTGGACCCCAAGTAGAATTAAACCTGATTTTTTAATAGAGTATGATAAGGGTTGAGGGTGGTAGAGTCAAATTGCTTTAATGCATTATGACCTTCATTACAACGATGCACAAATGCAGCCTTGGATAGAAACTTCTGGTCAGTGCTGCATTTCAGAATCTTTCCCACTCCATCAGATTGAAGCACCCCCCAAGGATTGCCATGATACATTCATGAAGCACTATACGTCCCTTAACCTCACATAATGGTTTGGCCTTATTATATGGTACATACAGAAGTAACAAGAAACTTGCCTGCAGCATCAAAATATAGCTAGCTTCTCTGTACAGTATAGGTAGTTCTGAGTGCCCATCAACCTTCCTTATAGACCCAAAGGCGGTAGTGCTAGCACCTACATAATAAAACAGTTCCTTCTATGTAGTGGCCGGGGGTAGGTACTAACTTCTTAAGTCATAAGCCCCTGGGCCAACTTTAAGTAAGTGTCATTATAGATAGAACGGGCAATGAACCTCCGTGTTTTTATCCATTGTGGATTTTTCAAGTGTAAGACTATCCAAAGGACTCATTTCCATAGTTACTTAGTAAATGGACAATTATGATGTCTTTTTTGCAGTTAGATGGCTTTATACTCCATTGCTTGTCCTCCCTTTTTTGTAGAGGGTTCTTGTTCTCCTTCTCTGTTCCAAGTGCTTGTGTCAGGTCGGTATCACCATAATTATGTAGCCCTTCTCTTCCCTGCTTGTGTCCGAGATCCAGGCGTCAGCCCCGGTCTGAAATGCCATGACTGGCATGATTAAATGTCCTGATAAAACCCAAAATTGTCAACTAAGATTAGACTGGTAAGCCTATCCAGTCAGATGTCAGCAATAATAATCAAAATGCGCCTGACAGCAAAATCCTAACAGGTGTAACATTGATGTACCCTGACAGAATACGAGGGCATTTAGAAACATGTATATTCCTGTTACTGCATCAGTATTAACTAAATCAACATATTCCAAGTTCATTATCATTAGTGCAAGGAAATAAAGCTAGTTGTGACAAGTAGGTAGGTGTTCATACATTTTTGCCCTGTTCACTTTTTAAACTGCAATCATGGAACCCTTCAGAGTAAGCCTTTTTACCTGATTAAATCATCGTCCCGGTACTTCTTATTGAGATAGAAAACGGAAGACATCGTAATGGAAATGGATTCAGAGCGTATTGCCTTTGTTAGGTGCAATGGTCTCGTTAGTATTTCACTTTTCCATGAAGACTACGAAAAGGAAATACTGGAAAGAGATCATAGGAGGAAAGCAATGCTGGCCACCTTAGTCTACATGATGACAGAGTATTGTCACTCTAGCATGCACGTTTCATTCACAAGTCAGAAAATTGCACTCTAAGCCGCACAACACTTGTACCTGAAATCATACATACTTTAATGCAATACTTTTATCAAATGATAACTATTATGACATCTCTGATATTCTTGCAAAGTGGCTGATTATGTGCAAATTCAGAGGGAGAATCAATCACAAAATAATGAAAATAACTCCTCACAACTTTTGCACCTTTTTGTCAACAGTAATCAGATTTTGCTTATTCTTAGTAGACAAGGCCCAGCTGCTCATATAGATCTAGCACACAGTGCATCATCATCTTCCCCCACCTAAAGCTTTGCAGCTAACAAAGAAACGTTATTTTACGTCAATATAACGTTTTAAAACTGGATATAACGTTATGCCATAGTAAACAGCCTTAGAGAAACGTTATATAACGTTATATTACGTTATAAAATGTGGTATAACGTTTTTTGTTTACTGGGTTGTTCAATATAGATATGGTGGGATCGTAATAAGACAACCAATCCAAACCCTTACCTGATTGGATTACAGCAGGTTCAATGTGTGAAGCTAGGGGAACTTGGTTAATGGAAAGTGTAACCAGATCTGGCTCGGCTGGCAGAGTTTTTCCCACGATGATCAGCTGCTGAGACCTCAGAGTTGTCTCTACAACGAGTGGAAGTAGATGTAGTAGTGCTGGAAGCAGCAAAACATGGAGTTACACAGATATATGTGAGTCTGGGAATGGACCCAGTGGGTGTTAGGACTGGAGGGCCCCCGGACACTTGGCCCCCTGACATTTGGCCACCTGTTTTGTGGCCCGCCTGACAGTTGGCCCCCCGGGACAAATGGCCCCCCCCCCGGACTTGGGGCCCCCCCAAAGAAAGTCCAAAGCATTGTAATAATGAAAATAAGAGTAAAAAAAAAATCATTGGTGTGTGTGTCAACATGGCTGCCAAGATGTCGCCATGGCGGCCAAGATGTCGACATGGCGGCCAAGATGTCGACATGTCAACAAATATGTAGACATGGCGGCCTAGCTGTCGACATGTCAACATCTATGTCAACATGGCGGCCCAGATGTCGACATGGCGGCCTAGATGTTAACGTGTTGACATATGTGGACAGATGTCGACATATGTGGACAGATGTCGACATATTTGGACATACTGGCCCCCATGTGGACATGCTGGCCGCCATGTGGACGTACTGGCCGCCATGTGGACATACTGGCCGCCATGTGGACATACTAGCTGCCAGGTCGACATCTTGGCCGCCATGTCGACATACTGGCCGGGGAGGGGTTGGAAGTATCTATTTGCCACATAATAAACAGTCATTTCATTTTGAATGTTTAACAGTGTGACACATACAGGCCTGGGATCCCGGGCTCTGATTGACCCGGACGTGAGCAAGGGGTTGAATGTAAAAGAGGGGTTTGACGTGAGAGAGGGGTTGGATGTGAGAGAAGGGGGTGGATGTGAGAGAGAGATTGAACGTGAGGGACCGTCGACCAGTCCACCTGTGGACCTGTCGACCAGTCCACCTGTCGACCTGCCCACCTGTCGACCAGTCCACCTGTCCACCAGTCCACCTGTCCACCTGTCCACCTGTCCACCTGTCCACCTGTCCACCTGTCGACCAGCCCACCTGTCCACCTGTCCACCTGTCCACCAGTCCACCTGTCCACCAGTCCACCTGTCCACCAGTCCACCTGTCCACCTGTCGGCCACTCCATCTGTGACCTGTCGACCAATCCACCTGTTGACCTGTCGACCACTCCATCTGTCCACCTGTCGACCAATCCACCTGTCCACCTGTCACCTAAGCAGTTGACCTATCTGTCGACCTATCTATCCACTTATCTGTCCACCTATCTGTCCACCTATCTGTCCACCTATCTGTCCACCTATCTGTCCACCTAACTGTCCACCTGTCGACTAAGCAGTCAACATGGCGGCCAGACTGTCGACACATGTCAACCTATCTGTCGAGACTTTGTCACTTCCTTAAGTGCTACTCAGAAATACTAAAAGTCGGGTGATAATCATTGTGGCTAGTTTAAAAGGGAGCTTTTTAGTCGTCTATGCATGTAAATATCGTAATATATAGTTAATTACTCCACAGACAGATAAACTTGCCTTTCAGAAAGTTTTTCTTTTCTCTTGGCCACTTGGAGATTGATGATATATATGATCAAAGTGCTGTTCAACTTTTGCACACCCACATATGTAAATAAATGAGCACTCCCTTTACCGTTCCCTTACGTGATAAAAAGAATATTCTGACCACAAACAAGACTTGGGTTCTTTCACCTGCATAATAGTTAGTTTGACCACACAGTATAGGTCTGGAGCATCCCCCATTTTATGAGCAACAACTCAACGTATAGCATGGGTCTTCATCTTTTAAATAGTACACATTTTGATCGAAGTTTTTAGGGATGTCCTTGTCTCATAAAACACTACCCATGTATGTAGAATTTAAGGAATGCTTTGCGATGGATAGACATATGTCCCACAAACTTTTGTTAGTATAATACCCCATTCTCTCCCACTGTTCTCTCACAGGTTATCCACTGCCATATTATAGTGATAATGACAGCTTGAGCTGACGTGCCACAATCTGTCCCATGTTAGTAGGCCTTTGTCATGCATGTTGCCAGGGCAATCTCCCATCAAATGATGCCTTAGGTGGTAGTTGCCGTGACATTAACAATTATGAGACTTATAGAACTAATACATTTGTTAGGTCCCAGTTACAAGGATTTAACTATGTTTAAACCAAGTTATAGCATAAGAGATGCACGGCAAGGTAACTTTGTGTCCTGCACTAAATCTGAAGCATGGTGATGGACGGTATTAGGTGTATTTCATACAAACGTAGGATCTTTATGTAATGTTACAATAGAGCAGCTCATATAGAACTAATACATCACCGTTAAAAAGATGTACAACCCATATCACTCAGGTGACGAAGAGGTAAAATAGCACCTGAGGCATGAAGTGAGTCTAACGGTACCTTTACCAGCGTGTTAAATGAAGACTAATGTCATCAGCAGAACATTGTCTAAGTGTGTGCTTGGCAACAGTTGCAAAACGATTAAGCTTGTGACCTTCAATTAGCCGCATTAAAGTTTGTATGTAGAACACGGGGAACACATCAGCATGAGTGGAACCTCTTTAACCTAATGGCCCACCACCACCCTTCCTTAAAAGCCTCTCATTATGTGCAACCTAGTGGCATCTTCTTAAAGGTGCCTGTCCAACCTATACTGAGCCTTCTTCCTTATGTCATCATGCCACTCATACATCGACTGAGAATCAAATGTTTTAGGGTGTTTGTGCACAACTATTATATTAAATAATTACTGCATCAGCACTGGATTGATAAACTTTAGTGCTAGATTCTTTAGTGGAGTACATAAACCTAAAATAGCCCAAATAAAAACTAATTAAAGAATTGTCACTTTTCCCGAAAACTGTTTTAAGTTTTAGATTCCCAATCTTACCTGTATACTTTGAAAGCACATTTACACAGAAAGTCACTGACAAAGTGCTGCCAGTGCCTAATAAACACATACTTAGGCACAGTAAGCCAGTATGGACCAGGCATGAACCAGGTCAAACATGTGCAGTGTGTCAAGCCCTCACCAATGGGAAACAAGTGCACATACTTGAGACAAAAAAGAGTTTCCATGCATAATTTAGTTTAGCTGGCAAATGTCAGATAGTTGAAAGGTTTGTAGTTGTGGTCGCAAAGGGTACTACAATTCCTTGTTCTAAAACACTGGATTGATTCTAATTCTCCATTTCCAAATAGCCTTTTTTGTTAGGTTAGCTGGGTGACAGGTATTGGACATTTCTAATGAGCTTTGGTTTGTACAGTGTAATGAAGCAACACAGTGTAATAGAGCAACACAGTAGCATCTCACAATTATTTTGGAAAAAAGATAAAGGCAATGCAACCAATTCAAATATTGATATTGAATAGTATGTCGCTATTATGAAATGTAAATAGTTGTCAAATAATTTCAATGATGCTTCACTCAAACAAGTAAGTACTTATAGCAAATGAGAACATCTCTAGTACTGGACTAATAGTGAAAATTTACAAACAAAGTCCCTTTCAATGAATACCTGTTTTCCAAATTATAGTCTGCCATTCCTTTTACCCTTTAGGATGTACACTGTGAAAAAATATGTCCTTTTATACTATAAACCAACAGTATATTCCACTGCCCATGTACACTACATTAAAACTGTAGTATGTACAGTATATTAGACTGTGCAGCTTTAGTGTGACAGTGTAACATACATGTTATTATGCACGAGTAGAACTGGCAAGGTACTCACTGGCAAGATACATTTGTGATGCTTGAACGCATGACTGCCGAGTACCTCCCCAGAGCTGCATCCACGGAAAATGATGACAGAGGACATGGATACTTGAGTGGTAGGGCCGACAAGTCGTGCAATCTGTCATGGATTAAGGAGCTTTTGTCAGGCGTGGTGATAGGGTAATCCTCCAATGAGTGATGGCTAAGAAGCCTGCCATAGATCTATACTGGCATAATTACCCTTGGCGTGATAGGCCATCTAGATTACCAGAGTGCTCTTATAACAATAATTATCGAAATAGGTGTTCAGACACACATACAGACAATAGTGAAAACAGTGGATTCTTACGGGAGCCATCATTTTGAAATGTGCTTCTTTCATCTTTTCAGACTTGAAAGCTGTTGAACGCATTATAATGTCCTAATTTAGTTTGGTGATTTCCATTGTGAAGGAAATTTATACAGTAAAATACTATGCATATTACTATGGCATGGTCATCTTGGGGTTATGAGTTTTAACCATTATGTAATCTTAATCCACCATGAATATCCCTACTGGATAGATGGTGAATTTCCACTGGATCTTCACTACAAAATATCATTCTACATTTACGCAACATTTGAATCATGGGGAAGCTATGCCTTGTCAAATCCGACATCTTAAGTATAACAACATTTTAACTAACAGTTATCCTTTATGTAAAAACACTGGTCTCTATTTCATTTGCCCCATACTGATTCAAAATGGACCAACTAGTACTAGAAGTTGAAGTCAATCTCAAAGATTATTTCAAAAAGGTTGCCCACCCATGCGATATGCCACTGAGGTCACTAACAGGGTCTAGCACTAAAACATCCATATAGTATTATCTGGGATTATTTGCCACACAGACAATGGCGACAGCTGATTATGTTGGACAGATTTTCTTCCTCGGATAGACGTCAACTATAAAAGCATAAGCATTTATTCATGATTCCCATATATAGTAAAGAGGTAACATTTTAAACAGAATAAATGAGTGGAAGGTCGTTAACCACATAGCTGTAAACCAGTGGGCACAGAACGTGAAATCAACATTGAAAACTGGTTGTCAATATTGATTCAATGTCGATTCAAAGTTGAATTGTGCCCAATGGGAGAGTCCCATTCAACAGCCTGTTTAAATATTATGTGCATCCCGTGGCAGTGTTAGCCTGCTGATGTGGCATGCTCACCAAAAGTCTGCATATCCTGTTTGTAGTATTGTTTTAGTGAAATCATGAGTGGCATGTTAAAGATTCATAAGGATTTTACAACACTATGACCGTTGGTCATAATGTTGGATAATTGCAGCCATGGCGAGTACTTTGCAGTATTACATGTATGTCTCCTACACCAGCTGTGTCTATACAATTGTGCATTGTGGTGACGTGGTCCTTGAGGCGATATGCCATCCTTAAATGGTTACCAGTTTGTTGCTGTCAGGTTCGTTTCTCATGTTACTGTACATGCAGCCATTGTCATTCGGTTATTTAGGGACAATGTCGGATACACCCTACACACAAAAGCATTAACATCACTTTGTCAGGAGCATAATGTACGTGCCTCAAGCACTGATAACTTGGCACTTAATGTGTCGTGACAGGAACCTTAATCACCAAATAAAAAGGGGCGCTAGCTTCACTCTCAAGTTCAGGAAGGATATGGAGGGTTTTCTATGTAAAACAATGAACATCATGTTTTAGCCAAAAGGGAAGCCATGTACAATAACCTGACATTTTTGTTGTACTAATAGAAACAGGCGTTGAACATTAATGACACATCAAGCAGTATTATTTTGAATTTCAAAAAGTTTTTGGGCAAAAATTCTTTATTTTGTATTCGTCAGTAATCATTTGGAACAACATTTAAAACTGTTTTCACTTCTCTGAAGTCAATTATATCAAATACAACTTTTCATAAACATGGAGACAAGTAAAATCTATAATTAATAATCAAATGTTGTTATGCCACAGTAAAAGATAATATATTTTATCACCTTTCTATCTCATTATACATAATCAAACATTTTATTGTGCAACTGCGTTCATCTTATTCAAGAAGACATTGTGACGCAATATTTTGTTACTGGGACACTATTGTAAAAGGATAGACCAAGATGATATCAATTTGATTTGCCCCATCATGTAACTCCCAGAATGAATAAGTTCACTGTCTAATATGCAACTGTTCTTTATCTCTCCCCCACAGGTCCCTGATGGCCGATACAGCAAGGAACACCATCTCTAGCTGAACACCTTGCCGTCATGACGTCACTGGCTGGCGTCTGTGTCAACGGCTCCCTGCTTCTGAATGGAACCGTCACCGACCTTGACCTCTACGGGAATGACACGCTTGCTGACCTTGCTGCCTGTGGGGGAACCAGTGGAGCAGGAGGGGAGAACTATGCGGATACGCCGAGAGGGCGGCCGTCGTCCATTGGTGATTATGTGATTGTGTCGATATATGGGCTGATATGTATTGCCGGTTTGGTGGGGAATGCCCTGGTGGTGTTTGTCATCTGCCGCTATACAAAGATGAAGACCGTCACCAACCTCTACATCCTCAACCTGAGCATTGCTGACTTCCTCTTCCTCCTCGGACTACCCATGATAATGACCACAGTCATTGTAAAGTCATGGGCCTTTGGTTTCATCATGTGCAAGATCTACTTCATTCTGACCTGTATCAATATGTTTACAGGGGCCTTTACTCTGACAGTCATGAGTGGTGACCGGTTCTTAGCTGTGTGTTACCCCATAGACTCAATGCGCTATCGCACATCGTACTACGCCATCATTGCCATTGTTGTTATATGGGTGATCTCCTTCTTAGTCATGCTCCCTGTATTTCTCTACGCCCAAATCTTGCAGCACCCAATGCGTCCGGGAGTGTACTCTTGCACCATCCAATGGCCAACCTATGGTCAGGGCATCTCCCCAGAAAAGGCCTATGTATGCTACACTATGGTGCTGGGCTTCATTGGCCCAGTTATCATAATCATTGTTCTCTATACTCTCCTACTGCTTCGTCTTCGCTCAACAGGCCCCCACTCCAAGTCTGCAGAGAAGAAACGGTCTCACCGTAAAGTCACCAAGCTGGTGACCATGATCATTGGTGTCTATATCATATGCTGGTTGCCCTACTGGGCCTTCCAAGTGCATCTCATCCTGCCAGAGTCCACCATCACCAGGTGGAAGGTCTATATGTTTCAAGTGTTCACCATCCTTAGTTATGCCAACAGTATGATCAACCCCATGCTCTATGCCTTCACCAATGAGAACTTTCGTGAGAGTTTCATCAGCGCCTTCCGCTGTGCTGCTGACCCCATGAAGGGCGGACGGAGAAGCTCTGAGTTCCAAAGTGTGGCTAATAATAACTCAGTGAACTCCTCAAGGACCAAACGACTCCGCTCTGAGGCCCACACTGAGTATGAGTTCACAACGCTTAATGGTTCCTCGGCTGTCACCACACAGTGTGCAGAGGATGTTTGAGTAGGCCATGCTACGATTCATCTTGGGATACTATAATGGTGCATATAGGATTGATCCACCAATGTAGAACCACACCCATGGGATGACATGTGACTTTATTTTGAAGAATTGCACGACTAGCATTAAATGCTACCGACAAACTGACTGTTATATGTCTACTACCCCTAGTTGATTTTATTGATTCAAAGTGCAAAACATGCAGTAGATCACCTTTTAACAGGGTAGCAATATAGAGCAGCTTACTGGCAAATTACAGGCAGATATATGTGTTGACAGATTGGTAACTACATTAATTGCTGATGCTTTAACGTTGAAGCTATAAATTAACAACTGTGTCTCCAGAAATAAGGAACTAATGTGAACACTCTCTTACTCCCTGATAGACACCGACTTCAGAGACATCCAAGTAGTTTAATCAGTTCTGCTGGCACTGAGCCATGGTATGTCATTGATTATGTGTCCATTCAGTCAGTGAGAGAGCAGCTCACATAGACAGCTGCTCACCCTGTGAACCAACACTGAGCTGCTAACAGTAGCTCATGTAAAAAGAATTAAGTGTCAGTAACGCTAGGAGGAATGGTCCTGATCCCCTGGATGTGAGTCGTGACATCGTCAACAACCATGACATATTACGCGATGTAGTGTGTGACGTAGCGCATGACTGCGGACATTGATGAGCAACTCAGGTGAGAGGTGTCATGTGACGTAGATTAAACAGTTGACAGTGACATAGGGCACAGTCAGAAAACCAGAGTGTCAGTGGTTAATCCATTGGAGATAGCTCTGATTCTCGTTAGCTGTCAACTCGCACGGAAGGTATTGACTCTGCACTCTATGTGATGAACGAGCATTAATGTAAGAAAAGTAGATCATCAATGAAAATGCTTCTGCATTGTCAAGATCCGTTTGTGATTTGCTAAACTGCCTTCATTCTAGCCAAAATGTTAAAATAGTTATTCTAATAATTCTACTTTTGATGCATGTCACATTGTGAAAGTAATGGGTGAAAATGGCTGATAATGATGTCAATGGTATACCTAGAAAGGGGACCAATATGAGATGAAATGTGCAGTAGAACTAATTGATTCTCTCTTTACATACCTTACCTTCATACCATGAACTCATATCATTAACTAACTTTTTAATAACGCAAGTACAATTAGCAACCGTCAATTAATAACCTGCATGGTTAACGATGACTGTTAACATTTAGAAACCTAAAACGTACGCATGCGTTACTAAGAAATAGCTTTCAGGTAGTAAACTAATTGGTTCTTGCTAGGTTTAAGAGGAAGGCATAAATACTTTTATTTACAAGAGACTGATAATCGCCACGATGAAGATACTACTTTCGAGCTTGCCTCAAGCTTAAAACCATAAATGTTTTTTTTAGAACTCACATCTTTCTAAATCTAACCTAACTTACATCTACATTCGTAATGATAATGTCCGTATAGAGACTATTTGATGGAATAATGTTGGTTGTGCTGGTGATGCTATTCCACTTGAGACTGTTATTAACGGAAGGGATGTTTTGTAAAATGTGAAGCTCCAGAGATATAATGCTGAACAATTATCAACTATTGAGTCTTGGTACAGCATCCTTTCATGTATTGCTAATACTGTAATTAAACTAAATAACTTGGTATCATGCAAATGTTTAAAGGTTGACCCATATCGTGAGAAATCAGATATGAAAGGTCATTCATTAGAGGAGAAGAGCTCTGAGCCATGGAATGTGCTTTAATATTACTGAAAGCTAAGGCATGTTCTGGGACCCTAGGCCAAATAAAAGTGTGTTTCAGGTTGCCCGACCCTAGAAATTTTTATCCAATTTTGAAGAAAAAAGAAAAATTCTAAGTAGTGACGGGGCTTTATCAGAGTCGCTTGGATACTCCATGAAGCAATGCCTTTGTTGGCGAGTTGGCGCCGATATTTGCGAGTCAAATTTCGGGTACATTTCAGACCGAAGTAAAAAAAAGAATTAAAAAAAGAATCAGACTTACCCAACCAATTTTGTCGGACTATGTAACCTGAAACACACCTTTTATTGTTTTTGGCCCTATCAACGATGAAATGTGATGTTGTGGGCATGATATCTAGTGCAGGCTATATCAAAACGGCAATTGACCATACGTTCTGTTGTTTTGGAAAAAGAAATTTCTGAACACGTTCTCATTACCATGTCACTTTTCCCAAAGCAGAAGCCTTGGAAAACATGAAAAAAGAACATACCATAGCTTTCAGTATTTCCTGGAGTTAAACCCCTCAGATATGGCCCTTTTTGGAGTGTCTGCTGCTATAAGTATGTAAGGGTTTGCATACTGGCTCATTCCACTTGGTTACTCCATGTTTTATCATGAGATGCTCCCATGCTGCACGGGGCAGTGCCAGAGTACAGGCTTGATATAAGCTTCTCTATATAATAATGTCTCACAGGGCAGTGAGTAAAGGGGGCCTTCCATGGGAAGCAATTCTTAAAGTCAAGCTAGATAATTGCTGAGACAAAAAGTGTATCGAGATTTTCAAATAAGTCGGGCAGAGCTACATGAGCTGATATGGACCGATTGCAAACTGATTTGCTTTTTGTGGAAGGCCCGCTAAAAGGAGGTATAATTATCCTTGTTGATAAGACTCACTCTTTCCTGGTTGATCTAAATATGGGCAACGCACCCCGTAGTACTAATAGGGGTCGCGTGATCATTGCAAAATACGTCTTTTACTTCTTCTTGGTGGTAATTAAATAGTTGTGTAGTTCTGTATTGGGTTTTCAGAGGTAGTCACTTGGTATTTTTGTACATTGATGGATTCATGTAAACTTTAACTTGAATGTGATATTGACGATGAACTCATTGACATGAAAATACTGAAACATTGGATGATAAGTGCTACTTACATCCCTTAGTCATGAATGAATAACAGAATATTTGATGAAAATGTTGTTTGTCAATTGATTCCTAATGGTTATGTTGTTGCGATGAGTGCGATATCAAATCAACACTGTTAATGTTTATACACAAGGAAGAAGTTAACATGTACAGGTGAAACAGATTTAATTGTAATCATTATAAAAAGCGATGTAAGGAAAATAATAAGGTTTTTGAGACATATTTGATGCTTTTGATGATGACTATGTGGCTTACTAAATTACAAATAAAACAAAAATCTGAATCTGCTGTCTAGTTGTTTGTTTTCTTCATGTCCAGCAACAGTTGCATAGGAAAAGGGATGGGGGGGGGGCAGAGGGGGAGGCTGAAAAGGTTTGGGCGAGCCGAAAATTAGCCAGGCCTATATGCTATACACACAATTTACAAGCCGTAGCTCTCCCATGCACATCACACATTGGAATAGTAGAGCGGCATCATGATAGACCAAGGAATGATGTATTAAAACATTATGCAGCCCTTGAAGGTTTACCATAGTCCACGTTCATTATCAATATAATGCATCTTAGAAAAGAATCCTACTTGTCACAAGTAAACCAGCAGGTTAAGCTTTTGCCACATACTATACAAATGTGTTTTGTTCCGATAGTCTTCAATGCAATGCTTTTCTCTAGGTTTTACTGTCATGTGATGTGCAACTGGCAAGTGTATCAACAATGCATACAGTAGTAACTTCACTTAACACTAAACCACCTATCGGTTCACTGTATTAAACTGCTGTTAAGTAAATCAACCCCATAGCTAAACATTAATTAAGTCATAATCTTCCCACCAAGAACATTGGCATGGTTGAAAATACATTCTTGTTTAAATTAGAATATTAATATCTACATTTGATGTCACTTTACAACATCGAGAACTTAAATAATGAACGGTGGATGAGCATCTGTCAGACAAGTCGGTGTAAAAGGAATATCCCGTTCCCATATAGTGTTACCTCATAGTTCCTCTACTGCCATATTATGGTGGTAATGATGCACCGGGCCGACACGCTGCAATCTGTCACAGATTAGCGTGCCCTTGTCACATGCTGACAGGGCAATCTGCCGTCAAGTGATGCCTTAGGAGGTTGTGGCCATGGCAGTAAGAATTATGAGGCTGATAGACCTACCACACTCAGTGAGTCGTCTGTGCGATATGTCCCCTGTATAGGTAGACGCCAGTGTACCGGAAAAATATATCTGATCCCCATTTCAAAATTGGGAATGGAAGTATTTGTTGGTGCTCAATGTAAAGTATGGAAAGAAGGCAAATGGTAGACGAAGGTTTCGGGTATGCAGTCTAGAATAATGTACTTGTTGTGATAATAAAGCTAGGCACTGCCTCATACCGGTTAAGACATGTTCAAATTCCGTTTGCATATATTGACAGCTTAATATTAGGACGATTGAAGCATGTGAGACCAAAGAGAAAGATCGCAAACCCACTATTAAAATTCATAATGGTTTAGTCACATTTAACTCCGTTCTGAGACATCATCGAAGTCGGTAAGTGAGGAAGGTTGGCAGCCAGTAAGCCAGCATTCTTCTAGTGTTTGAATGTACAGCAGATGTTACTAGTAAGCTAGTGATATTCAATCAGAGCCTTTTAAGATTTGCATGGGGAACACTGAGAACACGCCTGAGAACAGATTTTGAACATAACACCGTCCTACACTCCTCTCATCATGTGCAACCTAATACTAGTTTTACAAAGGTGCACACCTGTGCTACATCCTTCCCTTTAAATGCTATACTGTCCATTTAGTCTCTGACATTTAAAAGTTTGTGGGTGTTTTGTTTCATAATTATTGCATGAGCGCTCTGAATCTCTGAGGGAAATTCAAATAAGATTATGACGCTAGCACCAGATTGATGTGTGTCTCATCTATTAAGAGATCGTCCAAAGATATAACCATTCACCATTGAAACAATGGATAGATGGGGGCTCTCATTAGAGGTTAATTGTTATAATTATTCAGATAAAGCAACCAAGAACTACTTGCTCAGGGAAACACAGTTGGGAAAGATACAATTTATCGGTGTTTGATCAACGTTAAAATAAAACCCCTGTTATGTACTCGTTTTTTAATAACCATTGCTCGATATGGAATTCATTTATCTACGATCCACAAAGTGTGAATACCTAGATTTTGTTTTCCCTGTTTTTTGGGGGGCTTTGTCAATACTGTAGTTGTAGTCATGTACTGCCAGGGGTATTTAGTTGACGGCCATTTCTACCTGTTTCATCTGAGGTGTTGTATGTCCTTCTCCTTAACATAACGTTTTAAATCCCCTCACCATGGAAAAGCTGGGACAGGCACACAACACCAGTTATAGGCTGTGCCCACCTTACCATATGTACATATGTATGTTCCCACAATGCTTGTCTGTTTGGTGGTTCCCTGTGCATAACTATCTCAACCTGCTACAGTATTTTTGAACAAATTTGACTTTATTTGACCACAAGTTCTTATAATTAACAATTTTCTCATCGAGTTGTAGGTTTCTTTCTGGATTTAATTTCTGAGTTCCTAGCAGGAGTAGGGCAATGCGCCCGTGCTAGGTTTAGGTACATTTACATTTCATTTCGGTGTAATTGTATTTATTTAACCTAATAAAACATTTTTAAAAAATACGATGGTTTACATGTATCAAGTCTCAGTGAATCATGTCACACCTCAGGTAGTATATTTCTACCGCATTTAATCAATGTGCAGTTACCACGTGTAATAATAATGCATATTTATCCAGAAAATTACATCTGCTGGTCAATAAAGTCGATGATCAACCGTCAGCTGAGCTATTTTATGGTGGTGTCGTCATGAATGTTACATCGACATAAGAGCATCATTCAATAACAATAGACATGTATCGGGAACTTATCTGGCTACACTTTAATATATCAAGGTTGTAAACCCCACTTTTAAAATAAAAGATTTTTATAAGACAATTAGTCTCGTGTGTATATTTTGTGTACATTAGAATCTTATTGTGTTGCCGGTATTATGGCTATCATAAATTCCTTGGCTTTAGACTCAAATACATCGAAATCAGGGATGTTTCTTTGTTCAGGAGGCAAGGCACTAAAGGTTTGTGCACAATTTACCTTTACAGAGGATTCATAGGCTGCACTATGTATCGTGGAATATTTCAATACGGAACTGTACTTAGCCTTGTGACCCGTGTCTTCTTCTCAACAAATGTATATTTCTTTGAGCGTTTAAACCATATAGTTTAACATGGTACTGTCTTCTCTCCTCAAGCATAGGGAGATTTGCCTCTGCATGTACCTCCTTGGTGGGAGTTAAAATATATTTGGATAGACAGGTTTTCAAACATTTGTTTTGTACTCTCTGCAACTCCTCGAGAGTCCCGAGGAGTGACCGAGAGTACAAAACATCACAGTAATCTATAACAGGCAAGACGTGACTTTTGTACACCCTAAGTCTGGCTTCTTTAACCATACTCAGCCTGGTCCTGGTCTAATATAAAAGAATACTCTTAAAGCGTAGACCTTTAATCATATTACGTAAATGCATCTTATAATCAAGTTGTTCATCCAGTATGACCCCCTAGTATTTGTATGAGAAAGTATAGCTGGGACTCCATTACCCGATTTTCTCCTCTGATCGGACCTATTCTCACAAATCAAACTCAAACAGATGTAAATATAAACAAACCCTGAAGCATAGGGTTGTTTATATTTACATCTGTTTGCGTCCGATTTGTGAGAATAGGTCCGATCTGACAACAAAATCTTAAGTAATACATGATGTGGTATATGATCAGGTTGTTTAAGGTAGTGCAATACCAAAGTATCCAAGAGCATAGAATTCCTCCCTTTTCTCCACAGAGATACTTTAGTCTACTTCGAAAATCTAGTTGAAAATATTTAACTAAGGAAAATAACCTCCCCGGAGAAAATATCGAGAAGTGTGTATTTATTGACATCGTAAAGTAACATCCATGAAAAGAAATAGTTGGTTCGAAAGGTTAGCGATATGTGATGACTGAAGGCTTTTTACATAAAATCTCAACAATATCGAATCCAGGATGTATTAATGGCATTTGTGCACTTCAGTGTAAAAAGGGAGGATCTGTACGTGAGGTGCAAATAAGATCGTGAGAGACGTTGCAGTTGATCGTGTGCCATAACCTTTTATCCCTTCAAGAAATGTGCATAGAGGTAGTCCGGGAAAATGTTGACAACATTTTTTGAGAGGGAGCCCAGACATTTTATCCTTTCACTATTACACGGTATTTGTATGATTGAGACTCACGAAATACATGTCACAATTAGGAACTTTTCTGCAAGTCTCTCATGCATCTAATGTAAAAGAATTAACATCTTTCTTAAGGGTACATAATACAGTGTCCTGAGCACCTTGTAGATTGATGTGCAGTAGGTGGGTAAAGGAATGCAATAGTCCTCTATTCTATCAAATCCTATCACTTCCTGATCGCCTCAGAATTATTTTTCCTCTCATTATTGTGTGCATGTGGTATCGGGAATGAGTTGGATGAATAGCCATTATCAAGTGGGTTGGGTATACCACCGACAACAGAACAATGCCAGTTATAGCATTAACGCTCCCCACCAACAACGTTTACTAGCTCCCCACCTCCCATCTCTCATTACTATTCTCACCTTAGGTATCTGCACATAGACTGGATGAGGTTTTTGAACCATACATAATTTGATTGAAAAGGGAAGAACACGGCTCCACCGTGACCTTAATCTGAATAAAAATGACCTTGTCTTCAACTTTTGAGACCCTCAAATCCATTTTCTATCCAAAATAAGAATATGTATACATACATATGGATGTGGAAGGTCTCTTTCTCTCTCTCTCCCTCTCTCTCTCTCTCTCTCTCTCTCTCTCTCTCTCTCTCTCTCTCTCTCTCTCTCTCTCTCTCTCTCTCTCTCTCTCTCTCTCTCTCTCACTCTCTCTCTCTCTCTCTCTCTCTCTCTCTCTATCTCTCTCTCTTTCTCTCCTATATATATATATATATATATATATATATATATATATATATATATATATATATATATATATATATATATCTTATGTTGGGGTGAAAAGGCCTGTACATAGTTTTACCTCACCAATCTCAAGTCAATTGCTCCACTCTAGAATCCCACACCCTGAACATGATATATTGATATCTGAGCTACAAATTGCCTCATATTATTAAATCAGAAACTTCCCAAAGACGCCATGGGTATCGGGTATAAAACACTCCCCTAAATTAAAATGTCAAAATCCATATATTTGGTGTAACTCCATGGCCTTGATAGTTCAGGTACTAAATGGTTTTTACCTAGTAGTGCTGCACATATGTCACTTCATGATCAAGTTGAAAGGTCTTTTTATTCTGCTAATTTCAAACAACAAAACAGTACAAAAAAAGAATATTTGGTTTAATTGAATCCCATGAGCACCTGGTATGCCATTGGTTCTGCGTATGTGAGATGGCATCTCACATGGTGCATCATATTAGCACCACATTTCATCCCACTCATCCTGTGAGCCAATACTAAGCTGCTCCTCTGCTAACAGTAGCACTTGTAAAAGGTGAAGTGTCCGTGGGATAAGGCTGATCCATATAGATGTGAATCATGGCATCATCAGCCACCATGGCATATTGCGTGATGTAGTGCGGGACGTAGCGCATGACTGCGGACATTGATGAGCAACTCCACGAGGAGAGGAGCTGTTACAGGACATGGATTAGGCAGCTGACAGTGACAGAGGGCACTCACAGACAACAGGAGTGGCATCAGGAACCTATTGGAGCACTGACTCATGTTAGATGTCAGTGGGACCAACATGAGATGAAATGTGATAACTCAGAAATTTTATGAAGGAGCCTCATGCATAATGTACATCTACCGTATTCGATGAAATAAGTGCCCTGGGTGCTTCTAAAATCTTTATGTTGATAACTATGCATGAATTACAAAATAATTGTTTTTTAGCTGGCTAATCAATCTTTTTTCACAAGATTCAAGGACATAGCTGTGAGGCGTTCATTTCATTTATGACCCGTATTTAAAATGAAGATGCTTCGTTCCAGCTTGCTTTGAAACTGAAAACAGATATTTCTTGTTTTTCTTACTTGTCATTATTTCAACCTAACTGACATCGAGATTCGTAATGAAAATAGACCTGAGGATTTTTCTAAATGACTTAAGTCCATGAGATTTCATGAAATTGTGCTTTTTCTTGTGGTATGCTTGACCAAAGCAGGCAGAAAGAACATTGGAGAAAGCACTGATTGGAGGACTGAAATTTGTGAAAACCACTGCTCGACCATACATGAGGAAACGATGCAGGTTATATGACATTACGATGGTATCAATTGAAGACAGTTACTATAAATGGTTATGTATTTGGAACACATAATGTGTACAAGTAGAATAAATATAAATTTTCAATTGTGTGACGTGATGTAGGGAAATTGTTAATGAGACACATTTAATGCTTTTGATGATAAAACCAAAATTTAAATGAACTGTACATCAGCTTTTTGTCAAAATATCCAGCCATATGTCAATGAGGCTAAATCACACAACCATAGGTAGGTGGCGAGATACACAAGAAATTGACATGGGAGTTGGTTATCTAGTAGAAAATAGAGAGAGTTCCCCAATTAAAATGTCATTTAGTTGGCAGATAGGGGGCCCAGCATCGAGGATTTACTGTAAGATATGAGCTTACATTGTGTGGCTAGGGAAATCCCTTCCACATCAATGAGGGCGTAAAGATGAGGTGAGACGTCAGTTTCAGTACTTGGTATCTTTTATTAATAATAATATTAATGTCAGAGTACCAGTCACTAGGGCTCAGTATAGATGGTAAGTTGGTGGTTACTGAGATGGTTACTGATTTCCCTCTAGCTGCCCGGGGCTTAAGTACAGATGCCCGGCAGGTAAAGGAGGAGCCCATGTGACCGGAAGTGGATGTAACAGTGGTTTTCATTGGATAATATACATTTGACATTTGATTGGATAATTATATATTCATGGCTTTAACATGTGGCGTGCGCTGGACCGCGCGTGGGGAGCCTGGGTCCAGTGCATTATGGGTGATAGATTACATAATAAGTAGCGAGGTAATATGTAATAGGTATGTCTGACGTCTAAGTGTACTTTGATGGACATATGGATTGAAAATATGCATAAAGTATTGTGCGTATTACGAATAATAATAAATATGAATATTAATAATCATAAATCATAATTATGACGTAATATGACGTAATATGACGTAATACCATTGATGAAGGTATAATAAGGGGTTTTGTGGCGTGACAGCACCCCCCAATACAACTCCTGCACGCCCTTGTGCAGGCTGCGAAGTAGTAGAGGAAGAGTTATGTCACGCTTCAAGAGCATTTGTATGAACATTTTTTTTGTATTTTATGATTTTTGATATATCTATCTCATGCTATGACTATGACTAGGTTCTTAATCACATTTTCTAGGTTTATACGATGTTTTGTACATACATGTTATGCAGTGGTAATGATAATATTTCAATGGTAACGTACTGGTACTATATGTCACGCTTCCGTTCTATTTATATGATTATACCTTTTTGGAAGCTTTTAACCTTACCAATTATTTACATAATACAAGTCGTGTAACAGTGGTAAATGTAATGTGACGTACTGTTTCTATATATGTCGCGCTTCCGTCCTAGTTTATAATACAATCAATTCATACGATAGGAAGCTGTAAGAAATTCATTTCAATAATAATATAGACGTACTAAGTGGTTACATAGGCCATGTGTAATACTTAGTATGGTATGATAGTACATGTATAACAATAGGTTTTGAGCAGTGCATTTTGTTTATGCAATGATCTTTGGCAAAACTTGATCTTTGATATTCATTCTCAATGTCGGGGGGCAATGGGGGAAGTTCCTTCTGAGTTATCACTTTCTGTATTAAATGTTTATGTTTCATTTCCTGTCTCACTCTTTTTCATAACAATGGCTGTCAATAGTTCGGTAGTGGTCATGTCTTTTAGGTTTTTGATGAGTGACGTAGTGTTGTCACCGTCGGGGTCAATGTCAATGTTGTCTTGGGTTTCTGTTGGGTGTAGGGATGTAGTCATTTCAATAGTCTTAAGGGTTAATCCTGTGGTGGTGGTGTCGTCTTTCAGGGCCGGTATGATAGAAAACCGTGCCGCTAGGGGGTAGTATGACGTGGTTGGGTAGATAGTATGACTTCTGTTTTCCGTTGATGTTGAATGATATGGGGCCGTTCCATGTCATGTTTATGCGTAGGTATGGGCATGACAGGGCTGAGATGGCCGTCAGGGTTGGAATGAATTCATTAACAATAGAGTCACGTTCTTAGGGCAGAGATAGTAGTGGGATGGTGTGATTGACGTGTCCTTGGTAAATTTTGAGCGTAATGGTAGGGTTGGTTTTATGTCCAGAGTTTGTCATTCCAAAGTGACGTGTAATCTTGTTTGTACACTTGAAGATGGTCTTGATAACAGCGTATACGATTAAAGCTACAAATATCAGGGTAAAAATGTTATGGGCATCAACGTATTGATCTAGATTGATAGTGTGATTTTCTTTGGTTTCACTCTGGGGGATGGGGTTAATAAATTTCCAAGAAATGTTGTTGGGTCGAGCACTAATGGTCGGGATGGTCGTGAATAGTGCTTTTCCTTTGGATATATATGATAAGTAGAAGAATCCTACGGCGTTTAGAATGCAAGTGACTGGTACTATATAGTTCCATACGGGGCTAGCGAAGAAGCTAGCTATGTTCTCCCGTATGGGTGTGTCCTTGATGGGTCGGTCTAAGATGTCTGCTGCATTGGTGGCTTCTATTAGTATATTCCTGGTGAAGGGTTCCAGGTCCAATGTAATGTCTGATGATAACTTGCTGATGTTTGTCATAGATTTGATGATAGCTTGTGTATGTAGATGTGGTATGTGTATTGGGTCGTGGTGTAGTGATGATGCTGTGATGTTGAGATTGTTTGTGAGTGCGAGTAGTATGGGTGTATTGGCCGCGTGCATTAGGAAATGTGTTGAAGAAGATTCGTTACAAGGAATTTTGGTGTTTGGGAGGTACAATGAGTCAAACTGTAAGTGGCACATACATGGGACACCAATAACTGCGTAGGCCAAAGCTTTCTTAGTAGTTGGTGTCATGTGCTGACAGATGACGTGGTAGTACTCCCTGTTAGTAGTTACTAAATATTTATCTTTACCAATAGCTATAGCACGGGTTTGTATGGGTCTCAGAGGGTGTACTTGAAATGTGCAGAGTCTGGCTATGTCTGCCTGGTCACCTTTGAAGGCCGCCATGAGGCAGGTTGGCTGGTCACTGCGTATTCTAGGCATGGTCCTAGCGCATACTTTCAGTATCGAGCCTTGGCACGTAAGCAAATCTGCGTTTGTCATCTCTAAGTACAATGTCTCTGCCTCGTTGACTGCGAGGAAAGTTTTGTCAGTGTGTAATAGGGTCGATCCCGAACTTGTCGTATTTTCTGTGTTAATGGGGACATGAGTTGTAATTACTTAATATAAGTTAAATGCTGCGTCTGTGGCAGAAATGATAACGTTAATATGAGTGTATAAGTGAGTTTTGGAATAGGAGTATAGTGCAACTGGTTGTGAATAGTAATATGCGGTGTCAATAATGGTTACCTCGGATCATGGGTTCCTAATTTTGAGTTGTGTGTCTAAGGTGGCTAGCTTGAGTGCTAGTTCTGTGGGTTGAATCATATCAGGTGCTTATATTCCAGTAGACAGTAATCTGAGAGAATTTTCCACTTTGTATAACCCTTGTTGGTACGCGATCCTGGTCATTAGGACAATTACCTGAGCTGATATGATGGCTGACTGGGTAATCCTACGATCCTGGTCGGCTTGGATGGAGGTTAGGGTTGTGGAGAAATCATCAGACCACGAGTCGATGGATTCGGTAATGTTAAGTAGGGATTCCTGTGCAACGTCCTGTTGCTTTATATTTTGTCTAGAAACTGCTGGTGTTGCTGGGTGACGTCATGTAATCCTTGTGCAGTTTTAACATTGATGTCGGCCAGTGTACCAATTTTAGCATCCAGATGATGCATGACGTTGATGATAGAATCCATGTCTCTAGTGGTTGCCAGGCCAAAGATGGATTTGAAGAGCTCCCCTAGGAATCCTAGGATAGCTCTCTTTGGCCTGTTAGTAATAGGATCCGAGAGGAAGTGTGCAATGTTCTTTAAAGTCTTAATAATGTTAATATCTACGTTTGTAGTAGTCGGTCGAGGTCAGCAGCTTGTTGTAACATCTTGGCATCATGGCTGTCATGGGGTCCTAGTGAAGTCAGTTGAAGAGTCCTGATGGTGTTGTAAATGAGTGGCTTCGGACGAGGAGCCATTGGGATGTTGTAGGGGATGGCCAGTATGACCTCGTGTAGGTCATGACCGGTGATGATTTGTCCCGGCAGCTGTTCATAGATGAGGCCGATAGTTTGCCTCACTATTGGCTGTGCTGCCGTGTAGATGATGTGTGTGATAAGTAATAGGAGGTATGGTGTATACCTCATGATTCCCGAGTTGTTGGGATTTGATAGTAATACTAGTAGTAGTCGATCCTTTGTAGTAGTAATAGTTGATAGTCGATAGTTGGTGAAGGATGAGTGTAAGTGCGCAGTACTGGCGGGGATCTACCAAATTAACTGTGGGCTGCTCCTGACTGAGTCGATGTGTGTAGGGGTGTGGTCACTGGGTGACTGTGGAAAGATGGGGGGATGTGTGGGAACTTATACCCTTTGGTCTGGGTACAGGGTAGTGGCTATGTCACCCTGCCATGTTGGTCGTTATCACACTCCCATAAGTGGAGCTTTTGTTTGCGCGCTCCAGTGGTGGCGCCATCCAGGGTTCAGATTGCGGTCATCCTCCTGGTGTTGTTGACACCTGCAATGCATGTGGGTGGCCACCTGCATACAAGGCTTTTCCACTGGTCTATGGGGGGGGGTTAATAAGAGTGCGCAAACTGTCCTTTCATGTCGGATTTTGACATGGGATAATAGTTCTATGTGAAGTGTCAGCTTGTTAAAGGAGCAGCAATAATATGGAGTCGCCCTGCCACTTACTTGTGTGGTGAAATGGGTATAGATGGATAATAATAATAATAATAGATGAAGCTTGTGCGCTTTATGGTGATAAATACTGTATTTCCAGTATTCTATTTTGATCAGTGCATCGGTCGTGATTCTTTGTGAATCATTATAATAGTAATAGTGATAATCGTAGTCGTTGTAGTAGTCAGTATTGATCCTTTTGATAGTAATGTTTATAATATATGACACTTGATGTCTCTTTGTTGTAGTAGCGATGATATAGTGAGCTTCTTGTTGTTTATGTAATATAGGTGATAACTCTTTTCCTCTTATATATTCTATAGTTTATATTATGGTTTTAGTCCTACCGGTGTCCTTCTCTTGACCTTGGAGTGGGCCGGTTTTGCTTTATATATGTTTTAGGTTTGTAGTAGCGCTGGTCTCGCTTTATATGAATCTCCGTCTTTCTTCCACAGTTTGGTTATGAGGTCCTCGTTCGGGTCAATGAGTCTGTGAATGAAATCGTTATTTCTAACGTGACGTACTAGCTTCAGTCTATCTACATGGACTAGGTTTTTCATTGTCTTCATTGTGATCACAGATTTGAGGAGGACAGATATTTTTGAGACGAATTTGCACACTATGTATGGACCAGAGTACACTTTCTGAAGTTTCAAACATTTTGTTCTATCCATCAGTCGGGGTACCTTGACATACACTAGTGATTCTTTCTGCACCTTTGTAGGTTTTGCCTTTTTGTCGTGTTGTTTCTCTCATTTGTTCTGTCCTCTTTTCGATGTTTTCAATGACCTGATTGTATGTGTAGTCTATTTTCTTTAATTTGTCAATGATGTGGAGATTAAGACTTTTCTCTTCTTCTTGATTGAGTTTGTTGTCTATTATGGTGTTTGGATTCCTTCCCTTCATAATGAAGAACGGTGTGAAGGCCGTGGTGGCGGACTCTGTGTTGTTGATGGAGAACACGAGGTGTGGTAGGAATACATCCCATGTGTCCTGGTGTTCCTCACAGTAGGCCCGTATGCCTTCGGACAGTGTCTTCACATATCTTTCAGCCTGGCCGTTCGATTTTGGCCTATAGGCTGAGCTGAAGACATGTATTATGTTCAGGGAAGATGTCATGTTTCTGAATTTTGAGTTTTTATATGACGTTCCATTGTCTGACTGAAGGTATGTTGGTATACCCTCGGCCAGAACAACCTTCTCTATGAATTCTGCGGTAGTTGTTTCCGCGTCCAATGATGTAGTAGGGTAAGCTATGCAGAATTTAGAGAACCTGTCGACCACTACCTGAATGTACACGTTCTTTCCTGGTGTTGGTTGTAGTGGGCCTATGGCATCTATGTGGACAAACTGGAATGGGTAAGAAGTGGTACTATGGGCCGTCATTGGCAGGTTGTTGGTTAGGTTGATCTCTTTGGCTTTCAAGCAGACATGGCAGGTCGCTGTGAATTTCTGGACGTCGGCCGCCATGCTCTTCCAATATACTTTGGGAACCATGGTCGACAGCATTCTTTGTGCGCCAGCATGGCCTGCCATTGGTAGGTCGTGGAAAAGCTTCAAGATGGGAAGTCTCATGTCATCTGGGATGACGGGTTGGAATGAGAATTCCTTGTGTTTCTTCCATAGTACCGTGTTGATATGGACCAAAATATCGTTCAGCATGATGCGGTCATCAGCTATTTTGATAAATTGCTCCGTCTCCTTCTTGTTTTTGTCGTTGGGTACCTGTCCGTTCTCTAAATACGTGATGATAGCTTTCGTATGTAAATTATATCTTTGTTCTCTTTTGAGGTTGAGTATGGGGATCTGTGGGTCGGAGAGGCTCTCTATCATTTCAATCAGGTGATTAGTCTGATTGGCCAGATGTTTTACCATGTCTGTGGCATCTCTTCTAGGCTTCTCATTTTTCTTCTTTGGCTTTGGTTGATCTGTTGTTTTCGTAGGTTGAGGTGCCGGGGTGTGGCCAGGGACCGGTTGGGTCGCCGCAACCTGTTCCATTTGTTCTGTTTGAGATTCTTCTATGAATGATGATAGGGCTTCTAGGGATGTAGAGGGTACTGTCAGCTGCTGAGGGGAGTGGCCTGGGACCGGTCGTGCAGCTGAATCCACTTCCTGTTGTACCGAGGCCACTATGGCTGCTAACAGTCCCTTGTATTCTGTTTGTGGAAGCCCAAAATGATGTAATTTGGTACTTGGGATGTCAGGATTGCTTTCAGGTTGGGGTTAATCGTTTCACTTCTTCTATGTCTTCTGTGTTTTCCTCCATACATTCACAATAGAAGTGATGGGTGGAGTTTCTTTTCAGGATTGATTTGGGTAGTCGTTTCGATAGTGTCAATGGTGGTTCGTCTTCTTTGAATTTCTGTGTGTGTATGTCATCCTCAAACATAATTCTATGTTGCACCCTTATGGCTTTGGGTTTTGGTGGAGGATCTGTCATTGGTGTCTTGTCTAGTGGGTAGTCCCGTCTTGACATAACGTCTGATGGTATATTTAATTTGCCTCTTATGTGTCTGATATTGAACTGAAATTGTTGAATTTTGAGTGCCCACCTTGCCCACATGTTTTTGTTATCTGATTTTGTCAACATGTGGATGAGGGCTTGGTGGTCGGTATATAACTTGAATGGTCTTCCTTCTAGGTAGTGTCTGAAGTACTCTATAGCAAATACTACTCCCAATAGTTCTCTTTGGGTGGCACCATAATTCCTTTCGTGGTCATGAAGTGCTCTGCCCGCAAAGGCTACTGGTCGTAAAACGCTGTCTTTTTCCTGGGAAAGCTCCCAGGGCTGTACCAGATGCATCTGTTGTAAGATGGAACTGTTTGTTGTAGTCTGGGTACAGCAGGATGACGTCATTGCATATAGAGTCCTTCAGGGTCTGAAATGCAGTCTCACATTCTATTGTCCAAACAAATTTGTTCCCATTTTTGAGTAGGTTGAATAGAGGTCGACCAATTTCACTGAACCCTTTGATGAATTTCCTATAGAATTGGGCGAGTCCAGTGAATGACCGCACCTCTTTTTGGTCTTCGGTGTGGGGAATGTCTGGATTTTGTGGACCATGTCTGGGGATGGGTTGATACCGTCAATGGTGACTTTCATTCCTAGGAAGTCCAGCTCCTCTAGGAAGAATTCACACTTCATTTTCTTCAACTTTAGTTTGCCCTTTCTTAGTGCTTCGAATATGTTTCTTGAATCAATGAAATGTTGGTCTATGGTAGGTGATAAACACAAGATGTCGTCTAAGTATGGGATTGCGCATTTGTACTGCAGGTTCTGTAGGATCAAGTTGACTACAGCTTGGAAAGCCTGAGCACTGCTGGCGAGTCCCATGGGCATGGTTTTGTATCTATACTTTTTGGTCCTAGTGAGAAAGGCTGTGACGTCCCTGTCGTCCTCTCTAATTGGTATCTGGAAGTACCCTTGTTGGGCATCCATTTTAGAGAACACGGCAGGTCGCATCTCACCAATCATTTCTAGGCTGTCGTCTGCTCGTGGTGATGTCAAAGCTTGGTTGATGGATTGGGAATTCACGTATCTTAAATCTGTCACTAGTCTGTAACCCTGCCCGTTCTTTTTCTCTACAAGAAAACTTCTGGATGACCAGGGACCCGTTTTGGTTTCCTCCAGAATGTCCTGCTTTACCAGCTTCTGACATTCAATTTCAAGTCGTTCAGCTTTGTGCGGGGCCATTCTGAATGGGTAGAACTGTAAGGGTTTGGCGTCTGGGATCAGGTTGATTTTATGGGTGTACAGATGGGTTCTTCCAATCATATTATCTTTTCCCACGAATATGTGGTCGTATTCTTCTATTAATTGGCAAAAAGTTGTGAATTGATCTTCTGTGAGGCAGTCTGGTTTTTGGAAGACATGTGATTTTTCTTTTTCTGGTTCTATGCCTATGTCCTTCCCTATGTACATGTCTTTGTCTATGTCTTGTTCGTCGTGACCTGTCGTCTCTTGTACCATATTTATATGATCTTCGTCTTCTGACATGGATTGATCCATGTCAGAGTCGGAATATTCTGAATATGTTGGTGTTGGTACATAGAATGTTTTATCTGACCCTGTTGATGATGCACTGTCACTGATAGTGGAGTTGTTGTCTATGTCTATGTCTATGTCTCTGTCTGTCTCCTCAGATTGTGTGTCGTCGTAGCCTGTCGATAATAGATGATTTTCTTTGTCTATGTTTGTTTTTGTATATAAGGCTACGATTTCACCCTTCTGGATTTTGCAGATTCTAGATGTGATATTCAATCAGTGGGTGTCTGTCTCTTTGGTCAGGTGTCACGACTGAACGTTGTACGATGTAATTTGGAAGTTTGTCTGATCTGTCAAAATTGTCGGTTATACCATTGATTTGACTGACTGAGTGGTAGCATGTGACTTGGCCTGTTATGGCCATTTCTGAAAATGGAGGTATCGAAATGGCTCTCACTGCCCTGATTGGTTGAGATTTTGGAGTTGGGTCAGTGGAGTAATTGATTTTGCTTTTAGTCTTTGATAGAAAATCTGTTCCCAATATGATTGGTGAAGAACAATTTGGAAGAATTGCAAATTGATGACTGAATGTTTTGCCTTGAATTTTGAGTTTGATTTTGATTGCTCTTTTGATGTGACACAATGCTCCATCGGCAAGATAAACTTTGGACCTGATTCGTGAAAACTCATTCAAGTTCAAGTTCAAGTTTCAAGTTTTAGAAATTTATTCGTCAATAATCAACAGTGTAATTCCATGACTACAGTAATCCATTCTTATGATATCATGAATAATTCCAAAATACACATATGATAACAATGTATCTAATGTTTTCCAATATGTTGTCCCTTGACAAAGTAATATTCCTTTATGACGTATTGACAAAAGGGCTGCTTCTTAGATAGTCTAGTTTTAGTCAGCCACCCCATAGACGAATGCTATACAGTACAAAGTTATATTACAATAATTCATTAAGGTTAAATTAATAACCCATAATAAATGAATATGTGTAAGTGTTGCTTCACTCAGTAAGTGAAATTTGTTTGATCCACTTCATAAATTTTTAAATAAACTATGTAATAAGGTAAAAATTGTCATCCCAAGGTCACCAGGTACCTAAATTCATTCATAACTACACAGTTCATTTATATAATAAAATGAATAATTATTCACATTGTTATGTACAAGATGTAGTCAATGATTGTCCCAAGTATTGGTATTTGTATAGTTAAATTCCAAGAAAACAGATTTCAATACTTTGACTACAGTATTGAAATTATACAAGGACAAGAACAGGACTTTATATAATGAGAGTAAATGCTATTTTCTTGTAGATACAAAGTTTGATGCAAAAATTGCCATACAACCGACACACGACTAAATCAGTACCCGAGTTTTTATTGATGTATAATAATTAAGCCTTACTGAAATTCATATTTATATTAGACACCTTAATCTTTGAAATGTAATGACCAAAATTAGAAACCATCAAGAGTCCAGATGAATAACGAGATGTACTGATAGCAGTAAATAGTTACTTATTAATTTGTTCCTGTACTCAGTGGAATAAGTCTTTTCATTTTCCATTTAACCCTATTTTTGAATGCAAATTTGCACTCCACCAGTCTTAAGTTAACATCCAAATTATTCCATGTGGTCGACACTAAATATTCTAAACTTCTTTTATAAGCCTCAGTGTGAGGCAATTTGTTTTTCAACAAAGGTGCAGCTGAACAACGTAAATCCCTTCCAATATTCCTTAAGTTATTTGCATTTTTAACTCTTTTAAAACCTTCCATATAAATATGAGAAGCTCTTCGGTCTTCCAAATAATTAACTTTAGCATCAGCATGAATTTGTGTAGTTGGTGTTCTTTTTTCCAATTTTAGACACACTTTCAAAACACGATTTTGTGATCTTTGCAATTTTGCTAATAACGAATGGCTCGATTTAGCATAAAGAATATCACCATAGTCAAATATAGGTATTATATAAGCCTTATAAATATTTAGTAAACTATTAGAGCTGAGAAACCTTGAAATTTTAATTAACTGATAAGTTCTAAAAGCAATTGTCTTGAGTTGATTCCTTATGAACATTTCATAATTAAGTTTTGGATCTAGGATCACTCCTAAATACTTGTAACTGGATACACGCTTCAAATCAACACCTTTAATATTGAGCTTCATATTTTTGAAACATTTAACATTTCCAAAACCCATATATTTTGTCTTATCAATATTAACAGTCAATTGATTTTTATCGCACCAGGAAACAAAGTCATCAATACCTTTTTGCATTAATTCACAAGCCACTTCCTCCTTAGGGTGTGAGGCATAAATAATGGTGTCGTCTGCAAAGAGACTTATTTTCACATTTTTGCAAATATTCTGAACATCATTTATGTATACCAAAAATAATAAGGGGCCTAAAATAGAGCCCTGAGGTACTCCACAATTTATTTCAGCTGTATCTGATATATTACCGTTAGCTCTTGTTTGTTGAGTTCGAGATGATAAATAGTTTTCTATCCAATTAATTACTGAGCCAGAAATTCCTAAATTTTTTAATTTTTGTAGTAGAATTTTGTGATTAACAGTATCAAAAGCCTTTTTTAAGTCAAAGAAAGTAGCTATTGTATTTATACCGACATTTCTGTCTGATAATATGTCATCAGTAATACTACCCACAGAAGCAATAGTAGATTTGTTTTTGCGGTAGCCATATTGAAAATCTGTCAGTAGATCATTATTTTCCAAGAATGACATAAGTCTTTTGTGTACTATTTTTTCCAATATTTTGCCTGGCAATGACAGCAATGAAATAGGCCGTAAATTTGTTATTTGACGTGTGTCTCCACCCTTAGGTATTGGAACAACAGTTGCGTTTTTCCAAGCTACCGGCACTTTACCATATTTCAATGAAACATTAAATAAATGGACTAATTGGGCTTTTGAGTTGTTAAATATAACCTTTAAAAATTTTGTACTAACACCATCTACAGCTGAAGATTTTGTGACTGTTATACCTTGAATAAACTCATCAATCTCGCTTTCATTAGTAATTATATTTTCCAGAGGAAGGCCATCGTGATATGCACCATCATAAGAAAATGGAGTGTTGAAGTTAGCCGACAATTTAGAACCAATATTGGAGAAGTAATCATTAATGAAATTTGATGTCTGGGATTTTGGAATAAAATTACCTTCAGTATCTATCAATTGAATATCATTTTTACTCTTCTTATTACCCGGTAGTAATTCTGCAATTTGACGCCAAAATTGATATGGATCGCTTTTGCATTCCTCTGTTAAATTATTAATGTATGTTTCTCTAAGGAACTAGTTTCGATAGAGTGGAGGCTAGACCCTCTCTCATGCAAGAGACGGTGGCTCCTGTGTCTACTAGACTGGGGATGTTGGTATCTTTGAATTGTAGATCTATATTGCCATTGACCATGTTGATAAACAAAACACTCTGCTCACCTTCTTCCATGTGTAGGTCGGGGAGTGGTTGGGGGACGACTTCCAGAGTAGCTTGGACGTCGGCAGGTTTCCCGCGCACTGGTGCAGCGTTGTGGATTGTCTGTGGGTCATGTGGCGTGGTGTCTTCTGTGTTGGGGACTGTTTTGTCATCCTGATGAGGCCTATCCATAGGATGACAATCTAGTTTCCCGTCGTCTTGGTGAGGTCGTTCATCATGCTGACGAGCTGTGCCATGGTGTACTGTGGAGTGGGGTTTTGTGGCGTTGGTTGAAGTTGTAGTTGTTGTTGTTGTTGTTGTGGCCATTGTTGTTGTCGTTGTTGTTGTGGCCATTGTTGTTGTTGTGGTGGTGGCTGCCATGATTGCTGTTGTGGCTGCCACCTTTGTTGTTGTTGTTGGCTCTGGATGAGTTTGAAGTGATGTGGGGGTAGGGAACCCGTTTGAAGAAGGGTTATAATGTCTTTGGGTCCCCCTTTGAATCGGTGGGTGGGTGGGATGAGGCCCATTGAGCGTGCCTTCCGGATGTTGTGGACGTAGTTGATGTCGAAGTCTTCTCTCCTCCCCCTATAGTTGGGTGGTAATGCGAAGTCGGCTGATGGAGGTTGTGTTGGTGTAGCTGCTTGTTTGTGGTAGGTGGGTTTTGGTTTGCCCCCTCCCATAGCAGCCACGGTATGTTCAGTCTCCATGACTTCCTGTTGCTTTTGTAGAAGGTCTCCTAATTTTTTGTTCTCCCTGTCCTTCTCCCTTAACTGAGCAGCTATGACTGGGTCTAGGGTGTTGTTGGATAGGGATGATACCTGATGTGTGGAGGTCTTCTTGTAGAGGTACGCACACCTGAGTGCTCTGCAGAGGGAGGCCCATGTAGTAGGACTTTCCGCTCTGATCGCCTCTCGGTAGTCCTCGTTGAGTACAGTTGCTACCTGGATGATGGCAGCTTCTATGTCCACCCCCTTGTTTTGGAAGTGGGTGTTGGCGTCCTTTTGGCCATTCTTCCATGGTGTGTAGGGTGGGATCAAATGGGGACAGTGTCAATAGTTTGATGTCGTTCTCGACATCCTTGAAGTGGTGGATGAGTCCCTTCTTTATAAGGTCATAGTCATCTTGGATACTAGTGGGCTGCATACTGTACCACTCGTATGCTGGTCCCGCTAGATATACTGCACAAGTGACGTGGATGGGGTGATCTTCTTGAGGGTATTTAAGTCTAACAAATCATTCTAGGTCGGTGAACCACTTGCTGGTGCTCATTTTAATGTTCGGTTTCGAAAATCTGATTGGTTCACGGATGGTGTATTTGTTGGCTTTTGAAATGGCGCTAGCCAGGTCACTAATGGACTTGTTGTTTCTATAGTCTGCGATATCAGATTTGAGTCTTTCTAGCTCTGCCTTGTGGGCCGCTAGTTGTTCGTCTAATTTTCTTGATATCCTATCATCTAGTTCTCGTTGTCTTTTTATTTCTACCTGATCGTCTCCGGCCATGTTGACAGTGGGTTCAACACGAATGGGAGAGGTGGGTGGGGTAGCTATGTCTATAGGTATAATAGGTACAGTGTCTATAAGTGTTGGTTTAGAATGTCTTACTGTGTCCTTGTAGATGCAGGAGGTGGACTTGGTGATGTGCTTGTTGTTGCTTGGTTCTTTCCTCCTGGTGGGTTGTAGACCTGATGTTGGTGCTGGTCCCTGGCTCCTAGTGTGCCTCCGTGATGATAGGTCACTGAGGGACTGGTGTCTCTGCATTAAAAATTTTCTTCATGGTTGCAGGTAGCTGAAGGTTGCCCGGTTCTCTACCACTCTGTGGCTAGGGAAATCCCTTCCACATCAATGAGGGCGTAAAGATGAGGTGAGACGTCAGTTTCAGTACTTGGTATCTTTTATTAATAATAATATTAATATCAGAGTACCAGTCACTGGGGCTCAGTATAGATGGTAAGTTGGTGGTTACTGAGATGGTTACTGATTTCCCTCTAGCTGCCCGGGGCTAAAGTACAGATGCCCGGCAGGTAAAGGAGGAGCCCATGTGACCGGAAGTGGATATAACAGTGGTTTTCATTGGATAATATACATTTGACATTTGATTGGATAATTATATATTCATGGCTTTAACATGTGGCGTGCGCTGGACCGCGCGTGGGGAGCCTGGGTCCAGTGCATTATGGGTAATAGATTACATAATAAGTAGCATGCACACGTGGGGTCTTTGTCGCCCACCTCCAGGTGGCCTCCAGCCGGCTCAAGTGGTTTGGCGGTGCCGCACTGATTAAGGGTGTCCAGCTTTATAGCTTTGTTTATGTGTTGACAGTTAATCCTTGGGGTCAGCATATAGTTCATTTGTTTGTGTATAGGTGACCGGTCGGTGCCTTGTGGTCTGGAGGGGCTGACAGTTACCTATTGTCCCTGGGATAAGGGTCTGCTTGTGATCTATGGATTAGTTATATATGGGGGTCAGTTAGGCTTGGCTTAATGAGTAATAGGTATGTCTGACGTCTAGGTGTACTTTGATTGACATATGGATTGAAAATATGCATAAAGTATTTTACGTATTACGAATAATAATAAATATGAATATTAATAATCATAAATCATAATTATGACGTAATATGACGTAATATGACGTAATACCATTGATGAAGGTATAATAAGGGGTTTTGTGGCGTGACAATTGCATATCAGAGTCGAAACTTATTGTTCGTACTTTCTACATTGTAAGTATGCCATCAGATACAAAAACCGCATTGTGTCCATTTAGACAGCGTCGGAAGGGCAAAAGAACTGTGAGGTTTTGTCTTGGAAAACAGTCATTTCATGAATGGCTCTGAGACTATAGTAACAAGATGAAGGAAGGAGGCTCATAAAAGGAGGGGAAATTCTCCTCTTCTTACTCCAATTGGCCACACATTTCTGATAGGAGATAACTCCGCTGTCAAAGAATAAGACTAACTTACCCATCAATTAACCATGTATCATTTTATAATCCCGTTGTTAACAATCTTATTAGGTTTGCTGTTAATAAATTCAGATCGATTTTCCAATCATTCTCTTACTAAGTAAACAGCTGCTTTATAAATGATATTGTGGTTGTGTGTTGCCAACTGACTGAAAACAAAATAAAACATCTCTGTGAGTGGAAAAGGACAACCATGGTAAGAGGTTGAGAAGATGGATAGTCAGCTTTATGGAATAGATGCAGCATCATCAAAGCAACACTCTCTGCCAGTGTCTATACATAGCAGACTGTGTTCTCTAGTTTTATTTTTAAAATGGAGATCTGAAACTGATTATACTTTCATGATTATGGCTCATCATGTACATGTCTATCCAAGCACGCATCTAAAAACTAATTCCCTACACAACCACAGTAGTTTGCACATTGCAAATTGAAATAGCAGAGGGAATTCATGTTAGACAGTGGATAGAGATGGAAATTCTGTGCTTGCTATATACAAACTAATCATATTGATGACAGTTTCCTTTCATGCCCCTGCACAGTTCTGTATGACATCCCATATGTCTAATGTAGCTCTGCAGTGTATTCAGCTGGAAAACCTCGTTACATCAGCTAACACTCCCCTAGAAATATCAAATACATTTCTCTTTGAAAATAAACAGCATTGCTGTCATGGCATGCCATGGTTGTCAAGGCGTCTGCACAGCATGTTGCTAAATAAGTTACACAAGTTGGACCTGACTGCAAAATCTGCAGTGCACAGTATCTGCTCACAGCCCTGTCAACCTGCACATTCTCATTTTGGTGAGATGTGCTGTTAACTTGGTAAATTAAGCCGTCAGGGAAGGTGGTTTCTTGCCACGTATGTGAGCATCCTATTAAAGGTGAAAAGCTAGAATAGTGCCTGAGTAGATATTATAGCCCTGGGGCTGAGGATATTTCTAAACTTTTCATTGGGATTGCTATAGGTACTATTATGACATGCATGTCATGTATAATAGAAATTTGTATTCGATAGTGTTAAAGGAAAATGCCACGATCCTACACATAGGCCAAAAATTAAATTCATGAAAGTTCATCTTTTAGCTATATTTAAATTCCAATATATATGTGTATATATATATATATATATATATATATATATATATATATATATATATATATATATATACATATATATATAAATATGTATTTAGATCATGGCTCAAACCTCTGACATATGTTGTTTTGGCTATTTCTGCCCCTTTTCAGGCTTATAGCCCTACAGAATAACCAGTTTTGCACCAATTTTTTCAAAAATTTGGTATATATGTGAGAAAACATCCCAACAATTCAGGATTTTTTTTTTTTTTGTATTGGCCCAATACTTTTCTTTTTTAGGCCCTCCAAAGGCCAAAAAACCCTTAAAACGTCAAAAACCCTTTAAATGACATGTTTTACATGTCTCCCATGTCTACTAAGACAGTAACAGCCTATCCCTAATATCATTTTCTATTAGGCCTATGGTATAGTCAATTGATTCACAAGGATTTCACTAGATATGTACCGTATTTCTTTCTCCACAGCCATTTAACCCATTGAGGGCGAATGTCGATTATAATTGACATCCATCCCGATTATTTCCTACACCATGTGGGGCCGGATGTCGATTATAATTGACTTAACTCTATGGGATTTTGGAAACCCCCGGCCCCTGGGAAAAAAATTGAAAAAAAATCCGGCCCCCTGGCTAGAATAAATTTTTCTTGGCCGGCCTCAATGGGTTAAGTGTATATTGTCAGCAAAATTTTCAAATGTCCTTTCATTTGGATACCACTATACAGTAAATAAACAAGATCCAAACAGTATCCCTTGTACCCGAGATTATGAGGTAACTATTGTGTCTTTTGCCAGAAAAAATAAATTTTGAAAAAATCTAATATTCCAGCCTCCAGGACCAAATGTGTATTGTGATACTTATTTTGGTCCCGGAGTCACCCTCTTATTTTAGGCCCGGAGTCACTCGCCTTGCTGATAATAGTAAAACCCACACAGAATTGTTAATATCCTATATATTTTAGTTATTTTTATGGTCCATATTTCCTAAAGTATATATATATACCATCAGGATATTGTATAGTGATTTTGACAATTAATTGAACCATTTTGAGTGAACTAGGGTAAAATGAGAGTATGTTGTTAAAATTTTAATATTTTTGATAAATCTTCAATATTCATCGAGCTGTATCTCAAAAACTATTTATCTGAGGGTATCCATTCTTGGTATGCCTTAAGATATAATGTTGTCCCAGTTTGTAAACAAAGTTATTAGTTGCTGTTATGTACTTTAAGACATTATGTACCTAATCACCTTATTTTGGTCTCGGAGTCACCCGAAAACGGACAATTGAGTTCGGGAGGCAATAAAAAATGAACCACTAGGGTTAGAGATGTATCAAAAAGTGTTCCAAGGAGCCGAGATATATACCTTTCAATAATATGAACTTGTTTGAATATATTAAGAACTTTCTGATTTGTCCTTCCTCTATCCTAAAACAACGTAAGTCAGGAGTTTGATAGTACCTTTCCTTAACAAACCACTTTATTTGCCATCCGGAGGTTATACCTATAGAGATATAAATGACATTTATTTGCTGCCGGGACACCGGTTGGATTCTATAGTTAAGGCGAAACGATGAAAAAATAGAAGGGGAAGCACCATTGTCTCTATAATTAAAGTACTCTTTTGCTCATTGCCATACTTATCATAAAAGTAAGTGCAGTGGCGTAGCATTTTTTCTACTTGATAATGTGATAATGTGATAATAAATCTAACTAATAATAATCCTGAGTCATATGCAAATAGCAAGTGAATTTCAATAACTTCCAAAAAAAGTAGCACTTCCTTTCAAGTGATGTGGCATTGATTAGGTGATGTTGAATTGGGAAAGTTGCCTTGATGCTTCACACTACGATTTATGGGCTTGAAACCTCTGCTGTTTGATACAATAGCATAGTAGCGATGTTACCGATATCAAGTTACCCCATGGCCTAAAATCAATGTTGGATCTCTCCGGTTTGACATGACTATAAGCTGTAGTCAGGGGGAGTCACCTCACAGTTTCATTTTAGTTGATTATTTCCTCTCAAATACTCTACATATTATCTGGAGTGACCCCCCTCTCCTGTATTAACTACACCCAAATATCAGCGTCAACCAATGTCGCCAATAGGACTCTCATACACGGGTTAGACACTGCTGGACTATAATAGACGGGTCAAGGGCCATTCTAGTGAGGGTCAGGCTATGCTGGACTTACATCTAGAGCCTCTACTCTCTCAAAATTGCTTGAGAGTCTGGCCCTGCTGGATCCTCATGCTAGAGTCTAACAATGCTGATATTTGCCTGGGTGTATACCTTTGCAATATTGTAAACCGCAGAGATTTCTAGGGTTTTCAGCGGGAAATACTAAATGTTTTGATATTTGACTTTATCTAAATCGCAATACTCAGGCGAGGTCCCTTAGCCAATAATGCCTTACAATAGAGCAGTAGGCCAAACTGTTTTTTTTAATTTCCATAAACGCAGAGTTTTTCCTACCTAAATCGTACTGTGGAGTTTGGCAATAACTGATGTGGCCTCATGGAGAGCCGGTCACTGTGCTATCAAGATAAGGGGATGTGTGGGTGTCTGGCAATTGAGGGTTTGGAGATCTTTATTGTAAATTCAAGCTGACGTGAAGGGAATATAGAAGTGGGACCTTAAGCTTGGAAACATGTACAAAACTATTAAGAACAGCTGCTGCAATACCGATAAAATAGTGTGTAGTTAGCAAAGGGAAGACACTGAATGTTAGAAAAGAAACATGTGCACCTGGCTGTCAACAAAACCTCTTCACATTGTCACGTGAGAACACTCAGTTGAGTGGGATGATTACACAGATGCTGTACTTGAATCATTGAACACAATATTAACAAGATGGAAATTCAGAAAGCGACGTATTATTGAAAATTTGCAAGTGGAGCAATTATCAAATTGAAGGATAACATTTTGACAGAGTTTATTACTTCAGCAGTCGATATTAATTTGTTGAAATGGAGAAGAATTACATCATTAGTGATACGTTCCTTTGTAATGAGTAACCTGGTAAGTGAGCCTGGATGTAAATAGATAAGGCATGTTGTTTCTCACATGCCTATAAATCAAATGAATTATCGGAGTCAAAATATGAAATATAGAAATAGGATTTACCCCCTCCCTAACTAGGTTGTCCCTGGCCTAGATTTTAAGCACATCCCTTGTTATGGTTTTTGGCATAATCTACTGGACAAGTTTCCTTCCACATGGTTTGAGCTTTTGTTTTTCTATCTTATTTCCCACCTCGAGCATGTGCGATTGTCAGCTCGTACCTCAGATTACATGGCCCTGCATAGACAAAGGAATTGGCAATGAAGGGAATAACATGGCAGAAAAAAAGAGGAAAAATCAAATCCCATAGAATGCTAATGGACCAATGGTGGCAGAGCAGCTGGTACCAATAGTTAGTGCAGAATGCAGCAGGTGCTCATAGTCAGGAGCCAGGAATAAGAATAGGAAGGACTAGCAGACTGACTGCAGCCATTGCAAGTCCATGGCTACCTTAGTCCCTTTTACTTCTGCAACAAACATTTCAATATTAATCATGTGTTTATTAATCAGCTTAAGGGCTGCATGATACTTTATTTTAACATACTTTTTATTAGCATGATGGACAAATGCAACTCTGACGAGTACCATTCAAGGATGATGCCAACTGTACTGACTTGATACAGTCGCAGAGGGTCGGCATAATGCATGAATCCAGTCTAATCGAAGGCTTTCTCAGTACTATGTTTATACAAAGTCATCATGATGACAAAGGTCCCATACATCCAGGCACTTCAATTATGACCCTTAAACAGTTAAACAATGGTTCCACACAAGCTTATCAGTCATGCCTTGGGTTCTAATAATGATTGAGTTGGCTCTGGTGGTATGATATATCTAAAGTGGGTCTTCTACCAAACTCATGACTATAGTTGATGTTCATAAATTATGTCCTTTTCCCAGTAGTTGAAGTTGATTCAGGTTTGACCAACCAACAACAGTTTGCCGAAAACTTTCAATGTGCAATTCGTATATATAATCTAAATTGTCTTTAAGAGATATTTTCCTAGAATTAAGAGACTGTTTCAGCCTATGCCACCAACTTAGTTAGCTGTCTTTTGTGACTGGAAGACAACTGCCCCTTAAGGGATGTGACACAGGAATCAGCCCGTTACAATCTAGGTGAAATCGTCCTCTTTCTCTATCACATGAGCTCCACTAGGGCAACACAGCTAGCTGCAAAACTCTGTGGTGTATCTAGTCCTTTATTCTGGGAGTAGCGATGCATTCTTTGGGAGTGTTGCCCTGAGTGTCGCTCTGAATGTCACTGTAAACAGGGTGACACAGCAAAATACAGCAAAACACTTGCCCAAAAGGAGTCCCAGCTTATGTCATATTTTTTAATAGGAACGGGGTCAGACAACCAAAAAGCATACCACCTAATTTCTGCTTCTTAGTAACACTGGGGCCAATTATCTAGTATTAACGTGTTTGGCAGGGCAGAAATAACTAATCGTCCACCTATTTGGATATAACCCATGGCTTTCTGTTGTAGCTACCCTGGTTATGTTCCCAACCCAACATTATGTCCTTCTATAGGTCACCACCCGTATATTCGCAAGCTAATGACCATCTGTGTGACTTCCGCAGTCTTTGACACATTAGGACAGGAAATGATCACCATCTAATGGACAGTCAGCACCGGTTTGGGCTGGTCTAAACTATTAGGGATTACACAAGCACTGTGTATCATTTTGTTATGACTGCACCTGCTCTAGATAAAAACCCGGCATACATCCTATTGGTAGTATTGATTATTGCTGCCCCCCCCCCTTCCTTGGTAGATAACATAACAGTATTATTACATTGCGGAACATGTTTAAGGTAGGGTTTCAGCGTAATTCTGTAGAACACATTTTTAGTGCATCATTTGTCACAAGTATGCATAAATCATATGTATTATACATCAATCTGACCAGAATGGATGTCCCCTTCAAGTAAATTCCATTTTGTGAACGGTTGCTAGGCATGGAATGAAAATCAAACAAAATCTTTCTTTTTGAGCTTCTCAATCTTCAAAAAGACTTATGGGATAGAAATGAAAGGTGATGATAACTTCTGATGATTGGACACATATCTTGAAGTCATTTCCTAGAGATTATTTTTGAATCATGTCAATACTCCAGTTACTAAGGTCAGGAGAGCTCTTTAAAGTTGCATATTTACTAAAGAAAAGAGTGAATTTACAGGCTATCAGCACATGTATGATCTCCTTTTATAAGAAGAAATTTATAGGTAAAAAAATCCTTTTATCAAAAGGCCAGAGACATGTCTCTAATCTGCAGAGACACTGCCCCCCGGTTTTAAGAAGGAATCTTTAACCTAACAATTATAATAGTGTCTCAGAATTTGGAGAGAGACAAACCCTAACCCCGACCCTAACCCCAACCCTAAGTGTAGTCTCTTTAAAAAAGCCATGACCCAGCCTCTACTGCAATCTGTGGTCGAAGATAGTGTTCCTGTGACAGGATTCTTTAATCTCTAGGTTCTGACTGTAATTCCAGTGCTAATGGCGTGGATTTTATCTGCTTTTTTCAAAAAATCATCATTTTTAGTAACTAAGTAAATTTGGAGAGCTCCCCTGTCCTCAATACTTACTACTATACTTCCTCTCGATTTCAACAAATTAATTTCTACAGCTGAGCTGATAGCTTCTTTCCCAATGTCATCATCGAATTCAAAAATTACTTCACTAACAAAATAATAGCTAAATCAAAACATTGGTTGCTTCGTGAATTGAATATTGTATGGACACTATATCAAATATTCCAGGTCTGTGATCAGTGTTAAACTTTATAGCTGTGACAGTGTTCTCCCGAGATGATGTGGAGAGGTTTTTGCCAACAGTGAGTTGCACATGTTCCTTATATAATCCTTATATCCTCATTATATGATCATATAGTGAACTGAACATTATTTTCTTCACATGTAAAAAGCTGTTGTTAATAGTTCCATAGAAGCTTCAAAGCTGGATGTCCCATTCCCGTATTCCCCTCACGTAAGCATAAAGATCCCCAGGACAATTTTAGCAGAGACCAAACATCCCCAGATCTTAATAATTCACGTTATAATGTTCACACAAAATGCAGTAAACCTTCCGTACAGACGACTCAATTTACCAAGTTAACAGCCCATCTCACCAAATTGAGAATGTGCAGGTTGACAGGGCTGTGAGCAGATACTTTGCACTGCAGCTTGTGCAGTCAGGTCCAAATGCCGTAACTCAATTAGCAACATGCTGTGCAGAAGCCTTGATAACCATGGCATGCCATGCCAGCATTGCTCCTTATTTCCACTGAGGAAGGTAGCCCGTCTTTTTTAAGGACAGTTAGTCGTTTTTCTTCTCAATGCACACACATGATGCATTTTGCATATGCAATGCCATACAGAACTATGCAGGAGCATGCATGGTTCCTACCATCGATATCAAAGTTGATTTGGCAAGCAGAGCTACTTAATTTCTATTCACAGTCTAACATTCATTCAGTCTGCTTTTTCAATTTGCAATGTGCAAACTTGTTGTGTTTGTGCCTGAGATGAGTTCTGGGATTATCCATGAGCTCTTATAGTCTGTAGACATATTTTGAATGTTGTTCGGGAATAGTGGAAAGGCTTCGTATCTGGCCTTTGATCTGTGTAAAAGACTGTTACATTGTTCATTGCAATGTCACACACTAATTTAGGCATTCTGAATATGCAGTGCACTGACACCAAAGGTACAGCTAGAGCACCACACTAAAATTAATTGGCTCTGCCTTTAGGTTTATCTGATTGTTCAGCCCCCTGATAGAGCTATAACACGTTGGAAAGCCCTTGAAGAGTAGTATCCCATAGCGTGGATTTATAATCAAGTGGGCAAATGACAGTTTGCAAAAAGAAAATTGACCAGGTGAGGGAAAAGACACCTCCAGGGGGGAAAATAGCAATTAAAATTGGTGTCATAATCTTTGAAAATGAGAAATCATGAGCTAAAAATATCCTAGTAGTTTTATGGGAATTGCTTTTCAAACATTAGTACCTATCACTAATTGAAAATGGTAAATAAGCTCTAATTGCATTATATCCCATAGTAAATGATGATAATTATGAAAAATCGGTTTTATCTAAAAAATAACCAAATAAAATTGGATTCATAAGTCTAAATTTGGTTCTAGAAGGAATTTTTGCACTCTGTTTTCAGTTTTGGGTAACTGATGGGATTTTTAAAGAAATCGGCATTATTACCTCCAATTTAGGCTTTTGGGATGGTTTCCATGGCAACCAGAAACTATCATATGTGCTAATTCTTCATAAAAACGTTCTTTTTGCATTCCAAATATAGAATGTTTGCATCAAAGATGGAATTATTTCATGAAGATCAATGCATTCTACATAAAAAATGGTTTTAGAACTTTTTTTCATGTATTTAACACTCTTTTACATCTATGGTGTCTCCTGGTGGCCCAAACCAGAGCTAAAAATCCCGCCTGAAGGGGTCTTTTCCCTAGATGGGTCACAAATGGTCTTCTTCTACCCAATCGATAATATTGAAATATATATCCATAAACAAATCAGCCAGGTCCTGATATATCATGGATGCCCAGGGCTTTGCTATGTTGCCAAAAATAATGCACTGCAAGTACTTCTCTAGCCTACATGACATGGGGTTGTACAGCATCAAATGTAAATAGGATGTTTTATATAAGCCTTATGTGAATTAAAGAATATGTTATTTCAATATAGAAAGGGGAATATTGTAGCTTTCCAAATGTGTATTACACTCACCATCAAATGTAATACAACAGTCTAAAGAGATCCATACTGGTAGAGAGTTGGTATAGTGACTGCATGGCCACACACCAACTACAGGTGTGCATGGTCTAGTAGAAGCCTAATCCAGTGGTGCCAATCTCTCACAGGTGCCCCTGTGCATTGTTATGGTGGATACCTTCTTCCAGGACCCTCCATGTTCTGGTCAATTTCTCCACTTCTAGATATGATAAAAGGATTATTAAATATGTTCTGGAAAGCTGTTAGTATGGCCAATACGGTGGCACAATAAAATACGAAATCTATACAATTTTGAAAATTAATCCAAGTGCCTAGTTAATGCATGCGCAATCCCCCCACGTTTTGCGCACTATTCCTTGCACATATCCTACCGTTAAGCTTACCTTGCTGTATACCCAGAGGCCACCACACAGTCTGTAAATGCCGACCCCAGGTTGCACTGCCCCAGGTTCTGATTGTTACACATTAGGACAGGAAATGACTGGTATCTGCCGGACACTAACCATTGGTTGGGGCTGTTTGACAAGTGTGCACCTACAACTAGCTGAATGTACACTGCCCTGGAGTTGTGGGCAGAGGAAATGAGTGCTTAAATGCCCCTTGGCAAATGTGCCTGGAAATAGTACATTAGGGTTAATCATTATTAAAGAACCTGTAAATAACGAATAGGGAGAGAGGACTCCTATTGAATAATCCAAGCATGTTTTTGCAGTTGATGTAATGATAATCCAGGGTGTATTATAAGTCCGTTGTCAGCAGTTTGCCACTTCAAGCATCATGCCGATGCAAACAAGATTGAATGGTCGGCATAATGCTCTTGTCTCAACCAGTGTGCATTCATGCATTTTTTTGACTACTTAAGTACAAATGTAGCCTACATGTTACCTGTTAAATACATCAAAGGTCCAATTATTTCAATTCGGTTCAGAGGTAAGAATGACTTATAAGGTGCAATATATGTCCCTCATATCTAACAAGCCACAAGGAGACCGCCGATAACCACAGTATTTACCATAATTAGACAAAAAAAAGATTCCTTTGAGATAATAACACCAAGAAAAAACATCAGAATAAGTGTAACATGATGCAAACTGAGATGAAAAACTTCTCACAGAAGAAGGGGATCCAGGCGCATGCTCTGTCACGGCCCAATTGCAGTGTCTTGCAGACTGTAACCCTAGACCCAGACTGAGAACCATGTCGTTTCTTACCATTAACCCTTTACGGATAGCACAACGCTTTAGTGTGCTGAGCCATTAGTATGGTCAATATGATGCATGGACACAGCCCTGGTGAGTTACTCGCCACAACAGCAGCCTCGTACATCATTAGGATGATAATGCATATATGCAAAAAGGTTAATGTCCAAAGCATGTCCCCCACAGGGGAGTGTTTTGGTAAGCAAATGGCAAAAAGAATGGCTTTTTGATTTCTATCCAATTTGAATTATTGCATTTTGATTACAACTCATTCAATTGTCTTACAGTTTAGTCATGATCCTTGCCTTGAGTTTCTTTTCCAGCAAAATAAGTGCAGAGATCAGGGTCTGTTTTATTTTTACTAATGGTCACTTTGAAGCATTTCTTTCTTTCTTTCTGACAACATTTATTACTATCTTGTGGACCAATAAAAAGATGTTCTGCACATGTTCCGTGTTATCCCGATTTTTCAACAAATCTAAGTCAGATTTATCGAAAGACCTGCTTTATTTTTATCCCTCCTCAATATTGTTTTCAGGATAAAGCCGGGTTCAAGTCCATTTAACAGCAGAGGACAACAAATGACATCACCTCTGTCTTGCGCCACCGACTTCTTATGTAATACAATTCTTTTGAAGTGGATAAATTTTAAGAGATTGTGCTCAATTCATCTGATCAAATAAAGGTGACATGCCTACTCACCAGCCTATTTGTCTGTTGACCGGCCATATTATGTTTAAAACTACTGTGTACCCTCCTCTTTTCAGACAAAAATCTGAAATCTAATCGTCTGTAATTCAATAAGTGTTCTTCAGAGATTCGTCTATTGTATTCCAATATGACCGCACACTATACCCCTTTTATATCTCTTGGATTAGAACAACTCTCGCTATGGTCGGAATATGAATGGAAAATGTTCTAAGATTATGATGGTATATAATATACAATGCTCTGTCAAAATATCATCAAATTATAGATGATTAAATGTCTGATCTTTGCCTGAGAAGAAGAGGGTGCACATTATCCTTTAAACCTTTAAAATGCCATTTATCATCATGATGTTTGAATGCAGCACTGGTTAGTAAGAAACGTTATAGTGTCGCATATATGCATCATTCTCACCCTACTGTATTAAAACATTATTCAGCCCTTAAAGCTAGGCGGTGCATTATATATTAATTGAATTTAGATAATAATTCTCTGCCCTACAATATATCTCTCTGCCCTGTACTGTATACGATTTGTAGGATGAGGGTCCGCCGTTCTTTTCTGTTGGTTTTTAAACATTTTCATTCCATTTTCCATGTAGTCAACAGTTGCAGTCAACAGTTACAGGTTGCATCCCATTCTTTTTTTTATCTTAAGGGGGAGACCACTTTTTATCAATGGGGGAGGGGGGGGGGGGTAATAGCATTTCAAACACAGAGCTCTGTCCTTGATGATAAGCGCGCCAACGTTTACACTACCAGACCTAATCTGACTTCTCTCCGCTCCCTCCCTTTAAATACATTGACAAGCCCCTTGGAAGATGGTGCAAGGTGCATAAAGACAGCTATGTAGACCCCCAGTAGGCTTCCGGACATAACCCAGACGTGGTAAGTTAGAACCTGAATTACCCGGCTCTCCCTTCTCCCCTTAATACATCATTACATGCTATCATTGTCTCTTTTTTCTTCCTTCACGACCTACGAGGTCATGCCCACGCTACATTGCCCTTCTAAAATGGTTATGTTTCAGCTTACCCAATCCTACTTTTCAAAACAGAGCCGACCTGATAGATAATAATTGTATCAAAAAAATAATCTACCCACCTACCTTGTATTTTCAGACCATGCTACCGAGCTACCAGAAACTCACATTTCTGTTGGCCATACCCTGGCTCTTCGCCCTCCCTGTTCAATCATTACCTGCGTTGTCATTCCCACCACTCACATGCCGCTCCATCCCATAACCTCCACCCCCTGCGCACGTGCCTCCCCTGCAGGGTCCCTGCACGCCCTGTGTACAAAGGAAACACCATCCACAATATGGGTTTTCCGTTTTTTGAGTCAAACAGCTTTTTCCTACAAAACTGTCCGAAGTTGGGCTGCCAATGGGATACCTTTTTCTGAAACCTTTGATGAGACAATGCAAGATAGAGGGACTATTCACAAGTCAACCAAAGTTTCTTTCAGAAATACCTTTCTTTTTGAAACCTGACTGTTGAAGAGCCACCTCGCCTTTTCGCAAAAACCCATGGACATTCCAGAATGAAAAAGGACTTAAGGTGGCTAGTCCCCATAGTCTAGAAGTATTTAGATTTCATTAGGATTTTCATCATGAGGCCCATACTATAAGTAGTCTCAGATGGTGTAAAGAAAATAGGGGGGTCCCGAGCTAGTTTCTGAGATATCCGGCTTTGAGTTTGGAGTAATCTGTAATAGGATCATATGGTGATAGTACTTACATGCATGGAATAGCATCTTAAAGTAATTAACTTTCCCTATAGTTCTCTCAGGATATAGTTTATAATCTTTTACACCCAGAAACAATATTTTGAACATATGGTCCCCTGCATATTTTAAAGGTTTTTGGTGTTTGAAATAAAAAAACATATAAATGGAGCAAACAGTCTTGATGTGGTACAGGTATACCTTTCAGCATACTTACCACCAGAGCCCCTGTAGAGTAGGGGTAAAGCGTTAGACTCACATGTGGGAGATCCTGGGTTCAAGCCCCGGGCAGGTCTTGCAGGGTATTTTTGACTACACATGAAAATATAGCCCTAATATACAAAAATATGACCAGAGGTACCCCCTGGTGTGTTCTTAGACAACTGCATCTGCATCTGCGCAATGACCTGCGCAGTTGACGTGTTTACAATAGGGTCTAGCCACCTTAAATAGATTATTACACCTAGCATGTGAAAGTCCTATATCTTGACAACTGACACTCATATTTTCAGTGGCGTATTGCCCTTAGTAATACGCCACTGAAGGGCGACGCGTAAGCCCACATCTTGTGTTTTTGGTTAATGTGCATTTTTCAAAACGCCGATGGGGTCTGAACTGGGGTCTGAGTGCAGGGACCCTGGAGGCTGGCCTGGCAGGGCTGAGTAGTCTATGCACGGCCAGTACACACACGCCGTGTTTAGTCTGTAAACCATCCTCACTGCTACCACGTATCCCTCCTGTGTACTATGTCCTGGTGTCTGGGAAAATAATTGATAGCCTGATCCTGATTCGAATTCACCAACTGAAGAGGCTTGACTGATAATGTGTACAATTGTTTACCTAGCACTTCTTCATGGTAAATGCACTGGTGGTAGCTGAATTATAGGAAGCTTTCCAGGGATTTCTGGTGCGATAAAATGTATCTCTACACGGCCTCACTATAAGACCATAGAAATCTATATTTAAGGTCAGAAACAGCTTTATCTAGTATACAATATAAAGTGAGGCTGTAGAGCAGGCACATATACACACTTACTATACCTTGATCTACGACATATAACAGCCAGGTCATGACTCCATGTATATGCCTTATGACTAATTTTGATACAAGGAGCCAAATACTTTCATAGGCTAGAGGATCTAACATCATGCCTTTTGAGAAACGATTAACATGGCACCCAATTTCGGTAAGAATGACCTAAATTTAAAGTGTTTGTCACCATGGCAACCATTCCCGAAAATAATTATATAATAGACACAACCCAAAATGTTCAACGATATCAGATATCTAGATTTTGACAGTGTGTGTCGTCCTGAATACAAATACGCCATATACTGCTGAGGGGCTATTGCTGCAAGCTTGAGTTAGCTGCCTGACAGACTGCATGTATATCCAGACAACTGTATGATGTTATGGAGACTATGTGGGATTATACTGTATTTATTTCACATTACCCGTGAATATCTGATTATTGTGCTACAAGGGCTAGCTTACCAAATAAGTTGGGCTTTAACCCCCAACTGCTCTATAAAGGCCCAGTATGCTGCTCCTCGCTTCACTCCCACTGTTGCTGGAGGGGTAGCAAGAATGTGGGCTTCCCGATTGGCTTTTCATAACTAGTGGTAACATTGTGACCTTGTGCTGCGTTCTGGTCGCTAAAGGTGCATAATATAAGGTATGGGTTTCATAGTCCTTCATCATGTAGCTCCTAAGGGGCAGTAAAAGGGTATAACCCTGCTGGTGACACCGGTACTTTGTCCTCCTTTGGTGACATGATGTGCAGCGGTCAGGTTACATGGCAAATTGGGCCCCAAAAGGAGATAGTTGTGCATAGGGCAGGACTTGCCATCATCTTTTATTCATGGCTCCCATGGTATTTGACTACATGACAGTCACATGGGCTGCTATAAATCTGTATATGCAGATCTCGAAATATTGCTCTGATATAAAACAGCAGCGTCCAAAATAATAGCCAATACTTGATTTGAAGAGACAAGAATAGACTATCCACTTGGTGAAAAAGTAGCATCATTGTGATGTATACGATCAGTACAATGCATTTGAATGATATATGTTGATGGAAATGCATGTCAAGAGAGGCAATCGACAATGTGTAAAAACAAAATGATCTCAATTAATGGGATAGGACTATTAAATTCTTAAGTGTTATACTAATTAATATCATCAGCTGGATCCTTGCAGTGGTGGACTTAGGTGGCAGTATTATTGTTGCTTTGCATTTCATCATATTCTCAAATCTGAATGTAATGCTATGACTACCTGCAAGTAATCAGAATTACCTAGCGCCGATCAATTGCCCTTTCCTTCGCAATCCTCACCCCAGCCCCATGCCTACAAAAACGGACCCACTTCTCTTTCTTAATCAATCATTTTGGCTGTTGCCATTTTACCGGATATCATTGAAGCCAAGTACTTTCTGTGGGTCTCCGTTGGAAACAAGTGTTATGTTTGTCTGGTGCCCTTTGCCCCCTCCTTCATGACAGGCAGTTGTTGTGTGGGTAATGTCTGTTATGGCCAAAGGGCTGTGGGATCGTTTTGTTAATCTCCGTAATATATGTTAACATATGTATTTAAAGAGAAGTCTGGGGCCAGTTTGGGTTGGGAATTCCCTTCTTGTGTAGATTGCACTGTTGGCAACGTAGCAGCAATAGGATCTAGTCTGATCCCGTTTGAGCCATCCGGTAGCCGTGGTAGAAGACTCACCAACAGCCGGAACACAAACCTGGTGCGTGCGCAGTCAACACAATATAAAGTGGCTGTCAGATGGCGCCACCAGCAATCAATGTCCACCGGAACCGGAAACCAGCCACCACAGGAGGCTGGCGTGGTGTCGGGTGTCGGAGCTGCACCGGAAGTGTCTACTAACCCCGTAAGGGACGCATCGTGCTTTAATGGATAATTCTCATCACGGTGAAGGAATACATTTATTGAAAGTAACTCACCGGCCCTGAAACCATTCATCAAGCTGTGGGTATTTGGTTGATACACTTTCAGGGGGTCGGCATGGTTCATGAATACAGCGCTGGCAAGTCACTAGCTAGGACTGATTTGTGTATCATGAAAAGGACATAGTTCATCAAGGCACTCTGCAGCCCTAAAAGGGCCAAGGTTTGTAGACTAGTAATAGAGACAGGATGCAGTGTGTGGGTGTGGGCAATACAAGAGCCAGGAGCATGGATGGTAATTAGGAACATCTATACTATTGCTGTTTTCTCCCACGGAAACATGGAGGTTAAACGGGATGTTCTCTTTGCACACACCGAGTTTTGAATCATAGAATGACTGACATATTAATGAATAAAAACCATTGAGCAATACAATAACAAGAGAAATAAGTATACAGGATTTGTTCAAGTTCAATACAGAACTTAAACTGATCCTGTATTTATTTTTAAATGAATTTGTTCTGTGATAAAGGAGAAAAAGGCAATTTATTAACCTGCATCCCCGGGCCTGCATCGTCTCCGAGATCGTCCTGACCCCGCCATGACACCTTGCTCGCACTTACTTCCGATATCTGCGCATTCGTGATTTGGTTTCACAAAAAAAAAGTCCTCCTTCTTTGTGTCTATATAACATTTATTTGTACAAATTAGGCCTGCTTCTCGATTCAAATAAGGTCATTTGTTAAAAAGGAAGACGATAACATGTTCATCCACCCAAAATAGCCGACAAATCATATCCATGCCCAAAATATAGATTCGTAAAATGTTAAAATGTGGCTGCGATCAACTTATGAGTGTACTCGCAAGTTTCTCTCGCACGGCAACATTCGCAGCGATTCGCGGCAGTGGATCATCAAAACGTTGCCCCTCGCACGGGAATCAAACCCTGGCCCCCCCATGTGAGAGTTCCATGCCCTATCCACCAGACCATCTCGGCCACACTGGACACGGGACAGTCCATATTTAGAGTGAATCCTTGACTTTGACCCGCTCACCTTAGGTATTCTTACACCAGACCGGAAGTGAAGTTTTGAGGAAATACGGAGGTTTGAGGAAATACGGGGGCTGGTTATTCACCTTTTGGGAAATATGAGGCTCAGTGCTGTACTCTACCCGGCTTGATATTTCGTCAAACCATTTAAAAATAATATAATATATTTTCATTAATTTCTGTTTAGAAGAAAACTAACAGGCTCATTGTGACTTTCTTGCACCAAACTAAATGTGGGTAGGTGTGATTGGCTAGTATGTCGCATTGTTGTTCATGCGTGGGTGTTGATATGTTGATAATGAAAACATAGTGCAGCTGTCAGTGGCATGCAATATCAAGTCAATTACATATGCCATAGGCGGTGAGGAAATAACAATAACTTGAAACACGCTGTCACTGGTGATAAGATACTAGCTACTGATGCAGATAATTATGTGAATGACTACTTTAGTGATATTGGTGAAAAACGTCTTTTTTTTATATTTCTTTTCTTTGTGTTCTATATGCATCAGGGTAAGGGAGTGGTCATTTTTTAACAACAGGGGGGGCGGTGGTGGATTTGGGGGGGGGCCAAAAAAATTTGGACCCCTTGAAGAAGGGGGACCAAAAAAATTTGGACCCCTCTTGAGGGGGGGACCAAAAAAATTACACCCCTTTTTAGCGGAAAAGCCCGCGCGTTACTATAGGTCAAAGGGTTCGGCCGCGCTCAATTTCAACCTACCTGGAGGGGGGGACCATAAAAAATTCGACCCCTTTCACGGGGAGTAGTATAGTATGTATCGGAACGGGACTATAGTTAAGTACTGTTTATTACTCAATCGACCTGCAGCCAATCAGAGGCCTCCCTTTTGGCGGGAAATTCAAAAGCAGCCAATGAGAGGCCTCCCTTTTGGCGGGAAATTCAAATAGGTCACGTGACCGGAAGTGACCTACTTCCGGTCACGTGACCTTTGGGCGGGAAATTCAAATAGGTCACGTGACCGGAAGTGACCTACTTAAGAGGGTCACGTGACCACCATGTTGGCGGGAAATTCAAATAGGTCACGTGACGGGAAGTGACCTACTTAAGGGGGTCACGTGACTACTAGGTTGGCGCGAATTTCAAAATAAGTCACTTGAGATTTTTATGGATAAATAAATTTAAAAAAAGAAAAAAAAAGCAAGCTGAAAGCTTGCTAAAAAATAATTTAAAAATACGGCTCTTTTTTTCTAGGGGGGGAGGGGCACTCTGGGGGGCACTCTTTAAGATGCATGGGGGGGGGGGAGGGGGGGAGGGGGGGAGGGGAAGGGTTTTTTAAGAGTGAGACTCGCTTCTCTGCCCTCTCTAAAAGAGAGGGCAGAGAGGCGAGTCTACTTACAATGAAAGGTATCATGATTGCGTTTATGATGATGTGCATCATGATGTGACTATCTTACAACCCTATGAGAAATAAGCAAGACATGGGCGTACTTACACGGGCTATTTGTAAACTAATGAATGTGACTTCTTCGTTAAAATCAGTATCTACAACTCTTTTAAGCCTAAGGCTTTTTCTTGAGTTTATTCTTTTGTTCAATTTCGGGCCCACCTCAAAAGAGGAATAGGCCCTCTGTAGCACTTGTCGCTTGCTCATCAATCAGAGCCGGGGTGTAGAAGGCCCCTGCCCTGTCGGGTACGTTCTCCCTCTGGTACGTTTTTGGTTAGTTTGGAGCTCTCAGTCGACTGTCTTATCCACCTTAAAAAAACCAGACTTTCGGTGTCTCATGATAAAACTGGTGCCTTATACTAAGTGCTGGATTACTTTCTCATTTTTTTAGTGTTCTATCCGATGCTTATTTAATTTTTGCACTGATAAAAACATTTAGCTTGTACAAACACGCGGTCTATTTAAGTGTTAAGTGTAGAAAATGAACAGAACAGTGCACAGAAAATAGAGCTACCGACTACATTTCGCCCAGTCACTCAGCGGAGAACAAAAGAACTACTGACGTAGTGTACCCGCTATTCCGACAGTTGGCGCCACCGTTATACTTTTCCCGCGTGCGACATGAAGCCCTGGGGCGGGTACTGGCTGTTTTGGTTGTAGGTACCGAAACATAAAAAACTACAGCCAGCCCAATGTCATGGTGAGACAGCTCTCTTATTTTTACCTTGAGTAGCGTCCGTAGGGCCTATGACAAAACCTAGTCCCGTACACTGAGCAGCTTGAGGTCTGAAGGCTCATACAGAAAAATGTGTGGGTGTGTGGGTGTGTGGGTGTGTGGGTTGCTTTACGCCTTAGTTAACAGCTATGGTCATTTCAAGAGCGGTGATGGTGATCGAATCTATTGGCCCTTTTACCGAGACAAGGGTTCTTTTACATCCCACACTACATAGCAGAGAGACGTCTAGCAGCCTCTAGAGGCCCCGCAGGGGGCTCGAGAGGTGCCGTGGAGAAGAGCAGATATCCACGAGAGGCCACGCCAACAACCAAATTCTATCTTTATCCCGCGAGAAAAGGAGATAAGGGTCAAGGTTATGAACCATCAAAAGATTTTAGAGTAAATTAAGTTATGAGATATTAATATAATGTACATATCTAGGGCCCGATATAGGGCCTCTGCAGATCCCCCTTCAGGGCCCCGATCCATGAGGCCTTAGAAACGGAGCTGGGTCATGTAACCAAGGGAGATCAGCAGTTGTTGATGTCGGCGCTGCCGATAACGCTGGTAAATGACCGTTTTACTCATGTTTAGAGTCAGAATAGCTTGAGTATTACTTGAATATCGAAGAGTAGAGGTCAAATTACCCCAGACAAGGTGTTTCCATCTAGAAATTCTCGACAGTATTTCCGAAAATTGCAAATATTGGTCCCAGCCCCACGGGGCCCCATACCGAGTATTAAAAGTTTGAGATGCAACTTTCATTCATGCTGTTGACCAATCAGGGGGCTCTGTTTTTACGACCTTGACTACATAGTAAAAGTGATTGACAACGTCAGATATCACTTGACGACGTCAAATATCGATCTGATATTTGATCCCTTGATATTTGATTCAAAACCCACATCGAGTGGGATAAAGCCTTTTATCATCTTTTGATTGTGAGGCATACACTTTTCTTACACACAACAGCTGTCATCTATCAAGGGGCTCTGGATAGGGGGTCCCCATGTCGAATGTCGATCTTAGAAAATGACCATGTCACATGGCAATGTCACTTAATAATGTTCATATCCCATGTCGATTTTAAGAAATGTTCATGTCACCTGTCACTATGATTTTTTGGGCCTCATGTCACTTGTCATTAGACCTCATGTCGTTTGTCGATTATAAGAAATGGTCATGTCACCATATCGAATTTAGCGGTCCACACCCATTATCAAGTGTCAGGGCATGTTGGCTGCTTGAACACGTAGTCTGTCATCACCCTTGTTTCTGTGCCTTATCTAAACAGGCAATTAGTGGCCGCTAGCCGAGAGTACCTCCCTGGTCGCCTCTCCCGAATCTGCTAGACGTCTCACTGATAGGAGTGTGTGGGTGTGTGGGTCTGTGTGTGTCTGTTCGGTCTGTGTGTGCACGCGTCTTGCACTCTAGTCTTGCGGACCACTGTTAAGCCTGTGGTTGGAGAGCGCGACATAGCCGCTTGCTACACTCTCTAAACAGAGGTCCGCAAGACTAGGCCGGATCGCGCTCTTGCTTAAAGGTGCACCTCAACTCAGTGCGCCTTTAACAGCCGCCCCAAATAGGTGAAGTTCTTGACGCGGCACAGCGCCTCCCACCAGTAGCCAATCAGCGCGCCGAACGCCGGACACACCTCCACCGTGTGAGCCTCTAAGTAGGTCACACGAATCATACTAAGATGCCGATCTCTTCTGTCGGTTCGTCGCGGTGGCCGTGAGTGATCGCACGGTCGCCAAGATTCACTGCCTTGATTGGCAGAGGGGGGGGCTGATTACCCCCCGTCGGATGAATTGCGGCGAAACCATAATCAATTTTTCGCTGTTTTAGATAAAAGAGATCCAGAGCTATCCGCTCGTCTAAGAATTATTTTTCTATCAGCCCGGGATCACCCTCAAATTAAGGCCTAAAGTCCAAAAACCCAAAATTTTTTCCCTATGGGATTTCAGTGTCTAAGCGTTTTTTGCAGCCCCAAGGAGCAGCTCACGGGTTTGAACCCTGTAAACGCTTTGACGCGCTTTCGTCGCCTTAGGCGACGTGGCTAGACGTCTTGACTAAAACTTAGTGAGGGTTCGAACCCGGAACGTCCGTATTAGACGCCTAATTTCTACTAGCCCCGAAAACGAGAGTATCACATCTATATAGGTCAACCATGTTAGCCTTGGTTTAAGTGCGTGCAGAACCGTGTATTGTGCATTTATGCAGCATACAGATATGGAGACAGGCTGCTACAGTGTCAAATTGATCGGCATTGTATGTAACTGGACATGAAGAAGGATATTTTTACTTAGTTTTCTAAAAAAAAAAGAGGATAGTTCTCGGTACTACTATAATACTAATAGTGTCACTAAGGGAGAAAATGTAGGGGCACCGTAATTGAGAATTTCTTATTCATGTCGCATGTCGATTTTTAAGAATGCTAGTGTCACATGTCACTTAAATGGTCTAATGACACAGATAGCACTAAACCTATAGACCTACCCCCCGTCCCCTTAGTCTTTCTATACTGAATCCGGGACTTGCCGGCGAGGTCGACAAAGGACTTACCTAAGGCCAAACAAAAAAAAAGTTGTGTTCAGGTAACCCGACCCTATCATTTTGCCCCGACCCTAATCTTTTTTTAGATTTTTTTATTTTTTTTAGACTTTTCCTGATCTAGGTTATCACCAAAGGGGAAAGGAGTACCTAATGACCTTCAACTAGCCTATTTGTCATCATTTGAAAGATAAGAAGGGAGGAAATCCTTTCTATGACAAAAACAGTGCTGATAATGGCTTAATTAGACAGATATTGGTCCTACATTATCAAATAACAACTCTATACAATGTGATTCTCTCATACAACTCATCTCAAAACCCTAAAAAAAAAATCCTAAAAAAAAAATCGACCGACCTACCCTATTTTTTTTTTGGGCCATGTTACCTGAACACGGATTATTTTTTTGTTTGGCCCAATGAGCTCACAGCTAGACTAGATACCTCATGTTTTGGATTGGAGAAATCAGCAGAGCAATAAAAAGCGCGGTGAGGCTAGTGTGGCCCCTGTGAGTTGTAAAATTGGTGCTAAATGTGGTAACCAGGCTGATGCTGAGTTCATTGATATTGTCCGTTAATGATACTTAAGGTGGGTGTTGTCTAAAGTTTTAATTGATATTACCAATGTGGCCAATAATGACTTCACAGTTGGGGCCCTCGCCCGCAGGTCCCAGATTCAGGGTATTCTTTGTTTATTGTGTGGCCCCTAAAGAGGGGCCGACTAACTCTTTAGAGTTAGTTAGATGCTGCCACTGTGCTATGCAACAGCAGCTATTAATTACGCTTCATGTTGGGCGGCATGGATCACTTGATGGGTGATACCTCAAAGCTCAAACACGGCAGAGCCGTGTGTGGCATGCGAGGACCAGTGGGTCAGGGGTGATCCGTTGCAAACAGAATGCTGATCCGTGTGAGGTTATGACTTTCTATAGTTTTTTATAAAGCCTTAGATATGGTGTGGTATTTTTCATCTCGCTATAGTTTAGTTGGTATTTAAAGAAACCGCCTCATTTCTATCAGAAATACACAATATTGAATTGTTTTTTATATTTTAATATATTAGAAGCGCGCTTTGTTGCTTATGTAGCTCATTATGCGTTGAAATGTTCGCGAGCATCGTAGGAATGTACAAAACCCCTATTGTGGCACCATCTGACGAAAGAGCGGAGAACTATACTAGCGCGTTATTCACATCTTTTGACAGGGACTTGGTTGGTGGCTTTACGCCCTAATTAACAGCTGAAGTCATTTCAAGGGGGGTGATAGTGATCGAATCTATGGATACCTGAAGGTGGAAAGCACACACCCTACACTTTTACCGAAGCAATGGTGGTGCTGCTCAAAGGGTGTGGCGAGCTAGACTGGAGGATGTAATAACTAAGCAGCAGAAGGACCAAAAAGACAATCTCGTAGTAGTAGGTCTACTTAGATGTTGAGTAGCCGCCCTTGTGGTTATAATTACCTAGACTAGTTGGCTCTGCCAGCCTGGTCAAGTGAAAATTGGTAAGGAGACTATGAACTAAGCTAACATCTCATAAGTATTAGTTACCACCCCCTCACACCCGTTTAACAACGGATTCAGGGTCTAATTATGGAGACCCTAGAGTAAGATTAACAATATATCCCAATGTCTGTAGTAGACATTTACGACATGCAACCTGCCCCCTAGAAGGGATAGATCTGACCACAAGTCCGCAATATGGGACTCCCCCTCTGAGAGTATCAAGGTTTGCGTATAGTCTCTTGCAGGTTAATCTGTTATCTACCCCTTTGTCGACTTCGCCAAAATCCTGGGAGATTCACTTTAAACCTAAGGTCTACCCTTTTTATTCTTTGTTTATTGTGTGGCCCCTAAAGAGGGGCCGCGGTGTTGATTAATTACACCACATGTTAAGCAACATGAGATCAAACCTTCCTCAAAAGCGACAAGGCTCAGAGTCCTGTTGGACGGGAACCCTGTGTGGCATTTGAGGACGAATGGTTGAGTGATCCTACCGATCCGTCAGAGGTTCTGACTTTATATAGCTTTTATATCGCTTTAGATATGGTGTAGTATTTTCAATCTCACTATAGTTTAGTTGATATTTCAAAGAATCTGCCTCATTCTATCAGAAATACACAGCGTTGACATGTTTCTTATATTCAATATATTAGAAGTGTGCTTTGTTGCTTATTATAGGTCATTATGCGTTTAAAATGTTCGCGAGTATCGTGGAAATGTACAAAAACCCTATTGTGGCGTCATCTGACGAAAAGAGCGGAGAACTATACTAGAGCATGTAATGGCCAGACCAGCAGGCGGAAGCAGAGTGGTCAAAAGACAATCTCGTAGTAGTAGGTCTACTTGCATGTTGAGTAGCCACCTTTGTGGTTGTAATTACCTAGCCTAGTTGACCCTGCTGGCCTGGTCAAGTGAAATTAGTAAGGAGGCCCCCCCATTAACGCGCTCCACAGTCTTTAGACAGTTAAGACTATAGTCAAGACTGGAGAATTTAGCGAGAAGTCCCTCTGGGAGGTCATAATCCTCAATGTTAGGTGTTAGCTCATTAACATCAGATACCATATTAACAAACCATTTAAAATGTTCATTTTAATAGCAACTCACCCTATTCTGACAAAATCCTATTAGCAGGTAACCTCTGTGTAAACCATACTGCAAACATCTGCTACTTCCAGCGTCTGCCTCGTGACTGATAGTGTACAACAAGACGAAGTGGGCAGAGATTAGAAAAAATGAGGCTCTTTATATAGCCGAGAGAGCAGCTAATCTGGATGTTCTAAGCTTGTTTTCACCTAGAGCTCCAACCCTCTTCCAGAGAGAATCAAATCGCTTTTCACCTGAACCCTTCCACCCCTAATCCATCAGCATGAAAAGAGAATTAACGAGTGTAACGTGCGCTACATGTATATGGGATTATAGCTGGTGAAGAGATAAAGCCGAGTCACCTGTGTATACAAAGACTACAGGGGGTGATTAACGACAGGTGTGACGCGCCAGCCCGTGAACGGATTAAGCCAAAAAAAAAGAAAAAAAAAAGGTATGTTTCAGGTAACATGGGCAGAAAGACTGGGGTCGGTAGGTCGGATTTTTATTTTATTTTATTTTATTTTTTTAACATGAAAGCACTAGCCATCCTCCGTGGAAATTCTAAAAATGACCCAAAAAGTATAAAAATATGAAATTTTCTTCAAACTTGCTTAAAAAAAAACGTAGAGTCGACCCTGTTTTGCTAGGGTCGGTCAGGTGACCTGAAACAAACCTTTTTTTTTATTTGGCCTTATCTTTCAAGCTGACGCTTAAATTCAACTAGCCAGCCGCCGTCTACACCACTCACTGCGACAAGAGGAGGTGCTGTTGTTTTACACTTGAGTCGCTTACCACATGGACTCTACCTCACAGACAGACACGCACGCCCTGTAGCTTTTTTTGTGTTTTTTTTTGTATACACACGCTAATCTCATAACCCCCTTATCCGTTATACAGGTAACCAGTATTCTCTTTTAAAATAGCTGCCAGTCAGCTTAGCTCTAGAAGCAAGAAGGCGTGTATAGGTGCCTTATAAGTCGGCAGGGGGTAAATACTAGTGAAAAAAGGAAGGCAGGTGTGCAGGTAGCTTTTCTAACAGACACGTGTGTGCACTAAGCTGCTTAAGTCTAAACCCTCCCGCAGTAGTCAGGTGGCATGTGAAAACTTACTTAACTGATCTCTTACATTGAGTAGAGTCTCTGTGCTGAGAGAGCCTTTTCAGCCGTTTAAGAGGATTAACTAGGACAGGGTACATAAGGAGTGAAACGCCGAATAGCGGCTACTCAGTCTCGTGCAGCACAAGCAGCAGCATCTAGCAGCGGCTTCAGCAGCAGCTGCACGTGCAGCACAAGCAGCTGGCAGCGACTTCAGCAGCACAAGCAGCACGAGCAGCACAAGCCGTAGCATTTGTCAGCAGCATCCGTGACATCGTCAGCAGCAGCCCCCATGACCTTGTCAGCAGCACAAGCAGCCAGCAGCTGCCAGCAGCTGCCAGCAGCTGCCAGCAGCTGCTGGCAGCTGCTGCACGAGCAGTAGTCCTTGACCCGTCTATTATAGTCCAGCAGTGCCCGACCCTTGGCTGAGAGCAGTTTAAGCGCCATTGGGTGTCTCTGATATTTGCCTCTGTGTAAGATGAGAAAAAAAGTCTGTTGAAAGACTATATTTCAAGCCAGAAAACTGTAATTAGCTTTCCAAGTTGTTTATTTAACAATATCTTAGCCTAGCAAGCAGCTGTCAGATGTCATCTAAGAAAAAAATGTGAGCTGTTAATAGATTCAAGAGAAATTAGTTTACAAATAGCCCGTGTAAGTACGCCCATGTCTTGCTTATTTCTCATAGGGTGGTAAGATAGTCACATCATGATGCACATCATCATAAACGCAATCATGATACCTTTCATTGTAAGTAGACTCGCCTCTCTGCCCTCTCTTTTAGAGAGGGCAGAGAAGCGAGTCTCACTCTTAAAAAACCCTTCCCCTCCCCCCCTCCCCCCCCTCCCCCCCCCATGCATCTTAAAGAGTGCCCCCCAGAGTGCCCCTCCCCCCCTAGAAAAAAAGAGCCGTATTTTTAAATTATTTTTTAGCAAGCTTTCAGCTTGCTTTTTTTTTCTTTTTTTAAATTTATTTATCCATAAAAATCTCAAGTGACTTATTTTGAAATTCGCGCCAACCTAGTAGTCACGTGACCCCCTTAAGTAGGTCACTTCCCGTCACGTGACCTATTTGAATTTCCCGCCAACATGGTGGTCACGTGACCCTCTTAAGTAGGTCACTTCCGGTCACGTGACCTATTTGACTTTCCCGCCCAAAGGTCACGTGACCGGAAGTAGGTCACTTCCGGTCACGTGACCTATTTGAATTTCCCGCCAAAAGGGAGGCCTCTCATTGGCTGCTTTTGAATTTCCCGCCAAAAGGGAGGCCTCTGATTGGCTGCAGGTCGATTGAGTAATAAACAGTACTTAACTATAGTCCCGTTCCGATACATACTATACTACTACGGGGGTATCAAAAATTTCCAACCCGCTCGCGCAAAAATCCACCAACCCCCCCTGTTGTTAAAAAATGACCACTCCCTAACATCCCTAAGAGTCATTAAGAAAAATTGTTGGTCAATCTACAACCAGTTCGATAGCCTGAGTGGGTATATCCGATTTTTTCCCCATTTATAAACAATAGTGAGGCATGTTTGCAGAAAGGGTCCATACTTTAGAATACATGCAGGCCTGATTGCCCAGTACGTCACACGTGGCTGTTGATGCGTCGGTGTAGATAGGCTGCCATCGGCACATAATGTAGTTTGTTATAAATATATTCCATAGAGGTATGGAAATAGTAATAATGTAGGAAATGATAAAAGAAATCTAGAAGAGTGATGAAAATAGAGAGACTATGAAACAAACATGAATTAGAAGTGTGTCAGATGCATTTATACACAAAAATCGAAATCTACGGCAATCTACAAGGTAATTCTACAAATCTAGAGAGAGTTGTTAGAGATTGGTATAGTTGACGGCCGTGTGCACGATCTCCGAGTGAAAATATGACACTGCTTAAATTGGCTGTGCAACACCATCCTCTGTAGATCTACACTACATAAACATTAATATTGACGTCTGCTCTTTGCCTCAGGGATATGTTTTGCATAAAATTTCCCCAGAAATATGATTGATCTGATCTAAAAAAGAAAGTTGGTAATTTTGAATCCCTGTATATTATGTGTATGAATGATAAACAATATCCTTCTATATGCCATATATTAGTAACAACTAATATATCGTCTGTATAAAAAATAGCCAGTATTGTAGGATGGGTTCACATACGCCCCACACCACACTAAGGGGCGTCTGTCTTTAAAAGCCTAAGAAAGGTATAAAAGTAGGGCCAAGAACCCACCATTCGGTAAAAAGATGATAGAGCCCTGGAGGTGTGCTAAATTTTTTCCAGTTTAAATGATAGATTCACATACGAAAGTGTTTTAAAGTTCATATTTCACTAATCAATTGCATGAATGGCCCTGTCCAAATCCCAAACCCCTATTCTTTTCATTTCCAGGTTTTCCTGCTCAATTTGATTAGTACCAATCTTTTTAAACGTTTGGGACAAAGCCCAATTTCCGGTATTTTACAATTATTATTTGTTAATTCCTGAGGGGTTCTCTTTTGACCTTTTTTTTGCATCTTCTGACGTTTCCTTGAACGCCGACCACTTTTCATAACCAAGGGAGCTGTGTAATGCAATTCAATGGCATTTGGCACCAAATTATGACAATTTGTTCCGTGACAAATCGTTTTTATCAGTGGTCGGTGTCACCTGTTTTATTGAAAAAGCTGTCCACTCTAATTCAACTTCTTATTTTGACAACTGTTATTGTTATCATGATTTCATGATTTCTGACAAAATGTGGTGAGATTTGAGTCTCTCAATCTTTTTCTTTTGATTTCATTCAAGCATGCTTTCAATCGTCTTGAATATTCATGGTTTTTCTTTTTGGTATGATAATTATGATGTAAATACATCTATCCCGTTCATTTATGCTGGCAACATAAAGAACTCATACAGCTCGATAACATATATCACCAGCCATTATATACTCAAGCACTCAGCTGATTTGTTATAATGTGTTTTAACAGTACAATAAAGTAAAGAAAAGATTCATATATTCCTTCATGTTATACAGATAACATGGTTAGTGTTTCATGAATAAATTATACTATATGCACAGATCCTCATGTATGTATACCATTACATTTCACAAAAGGGTTTGTTTTGGGTTGCCAGGAGCTGGGTAACGCCTTGTACTATATGGCTGTTATTAAACCTTGTAGCACAGCTTACAATTTCTGAGATCATACATCATTTACCGGTGGTTTTTTAATCAAATATACACCAAATATTTAGCACTGAAAATTTCTCAAAGAGAAGACATATAAGTTATGAAATCTGATTATATAAAATTAGTACTACCAAGCCATTTTTTTTCTGTCCAGCTTGAAGTTCTCATGAAGCTCTATATTCCCTACATGTGGAGACAGAGCATGCCATAATAACGCACCTCTGTATAAAACACTTTTTCTTGTGGTTTCATTTTTTGGCTTAATCGTTAAAAATATTACTGCGTCATGTGCCCTAGTATAAACCTCCCTCATGTTTAGCATATTAACATTACCTTTCTGCTTATACATAAAATTCACAATATGCATTTGCCTACGGGCCTTTAACAGTTTAAATAAGATATCCCAGCCTGTTGGTGTACCAATAAAGAAGGATATCTAGCCTCAACTCCCATACACATCATGAGAGCTTTGTTTTGGGCATTTTGCATCTTTTCCAATATGTATTTACCTGAGATATCATAAAATATATCTCCATAATCTAAATGAGGCAAAATCATCGTTTTATACATACTCAATCTCACAGAGATTGTCATGTATTCTTTAAGGAATGCTAATTGCTACATATAAAATATCATTTTTCTGAAGGCTGACTCAGCATGTCTGTTGAAGTTTAATACTGAATCTAATGTTATTCCCAAGTATTTCATACTTTGGGCTCTATCAATTCGTATTGTGCCAACATTGAGCGAATGATGGTGAATTCTTTTCAAAGTATTTCTTAGGCCAAAAATCATATATATTAGTTTTTTTGAACCATTATGTCTAGCAATACCAAATTAGCCTCCATCTGCTCAGTCAGAGCCTGCAAATCCAGACCGGTAGTTGTCACTAACGTATCGTGATCGTATGGAAGGAGGAGGTGTTGCAGTATACATCAAGGATGGTATCACATATTCACAAAATGGCCTTCTTCAACACTGTGTATGTACTGACCACTACGAGGTACTTTGGGTTAAAATTATTTTATTTAGCCACACTAACATGATTTTGGGCGTTGTCTATAGACCACCTAATGGTAACCCCTCTGAATTTTCCACATATATGCTAGACACCCTGAAGGCAATTAAGGAAGATGATCAAACATCAGACATAACTTTTCTAGGGGATATTAATATAAATTATTTGGAAAAGGAGGAGGATAAATTTAAGGCCTTATTGGACATAGAGCAAGAACATGGTCTGGACCAATATATTGAGACTCCTACCAGGAAAGATGCCATCTTGGATCTAGCCTACTCGGACTGTAGATTTATTTCTAATGCTAGAGTTTTGGATTACAAATTCAGTGATCACAGTCCTATATTAATTACTAAAAAGAAAAATTCAAATTAAATATGTCACTAAACAATTTATTGGACGTTCATGGAGATCATACAATCCTGCCACTCTTTACAATGCACTTATAAACTATGACTGGACAGCACTGCATGCTACCAGCTGTCCTGACACTGCCTGGGACATTATTTGCACTACCATTGATATTCACCTCAATATTATGTGCCCTTAAGCACCATCAGATAAGAACCAAGGATGAGCCATGGTTAACTCCTGATTTAAAGAGGCAAATAATTGAGAAAAATTTGGCGTGGCGTTATGCCAAACGGACTGGTTTGCCTGAGGATCATACTCATTCTAATAGATTATGCAATAGAGTTAAAAACCTGGTTTTTAATGCTAGAAGACGCTATATAAAGGATTATGAGAAGGAGGATGGTAAAACCTTTTGGCGAAAACTTAAAGAGTTATTACCTAATAAAAACAAAAATTACACTATATGTTTAGTAGATGTTGACTCTGGTGTGCCCATTAGTCATGAAGAGACCGCTGAGCATATTAATAATTATTTTATAAGCATAGGACCCAAATTTGCCTCTAATTTTAATACCCCATGGACCTATTCAGGTACTACCACAAATTTGGTCATTCAGGATCTTATTATTAGCCCTGAAATAGTATTCAACACTGCCAGAAAAATGAATACTAGAAAAGCTTCAGCGATACCATATATAAATTCCAAGGTAATAAAAGATGCAATGTTAGCTATATCTGATAAATTTGCCTTCCTCTTCAACCTTTCGCTCACACAGTCAAAATTCCCTACTAAATGGAAACAAGCCCTGGTTACCCCTCTACCAAAACCTGGCGACAAAGCTAATGTTACTAATTATAGACCAATATCTCAAATTCCATTACCTGGCAAAGTCCTTGAACGTATAATACATTCCCATATTTCTTCTTATTTAGAGGATAACCATTTATTAAATGACAAACAAGGTGGTTTTAGAAAAGGGCACTCTACTATTTCTACAGTAGCTGATTTTACTGATGATCTCTTCCATAGCATGGATGATAACAAAAGCACTCTTGCTTCATTTATCGACATGTCTAAAGCATTTGACGTGGTTAATCATGCAATATTGCTATCAAAATGTGAAGAGTTAGGTATTAAAAATGATATTCTAGGCTGGATAAAAAACTATTTACATGCTCGATCTCAAAAAACAATTGCTAATGGCATCACCTCTGGTGAAGGTTTCCTAACATGTGGAGTCCCCCAAGGATCCATTTTAGGACCCCTCTTATTTCACCTTTCACCAATCCATTTATTATTCTACAGAAATTTTACTCACTTTTTGATGTTGGATTATACTGTCCCTTATTGACTTTGATTTGGCATTTTTAATAAATTTATTAAAAGAATTTCTACTCGCCTCTTGCCAGTGTACAGGGTTCTTAGAAAAAATAGCCTTTTTGAGGGATTTATCTTTATCGTTTATTAGTTCTAAAGTGTGATCAGTGATCCAAGGTGCCCTGACTTTCCTTTCTTTAGATGTTTTGACCGGAGACATCTCGTCAAGCTCTTTGGTAAATAACCCAAGAATGAATGACCACCTCTCATCTACACTGTTACAATCATCAAATGGACCCCAGTCAGCATTTTCATACAAGCTTTGAACAGCTCAGCCTTATATTTCTTATAAGATCTTCCTTCAAAAGAAATTCGTTCATTTACATAGTAGTGGTCAATCAATATAATGCCTACCATTAAGTGGTCACTTAGGTTCCATCTCCTAAGAAAGCACTCATACATTTTGGCTGTGTTAGTAATAACCCAATCAATACAAGTAGCCGATAATTCATTTGAACGTGTGGGTTTATCAATTATCTGTTCCACTGACAAGCAAAGTACTAGTAATTGTTTCTATCTCCCAGTACATTACTGCACACCTAAGTAACTAGTTGCCTACTCTTCAAGTATCCAACACCTAGACAGTATTCATATTTGATTTCAAATTTTGATACATAAAATCCAATATCTATTCTTATATCTGCGGAACAACCCTATAATTGAGGCATTGCCTCGATTATAAGGTTATTCCACAGAATTATTCCATGAATCTTTAACTCACTCAGGTGAGTTATTTCTAAATTGACACAAGTATGCACTTTATTAGCAACTGCTCATTATAATAAGAAAACTCTGTGATACGTCTCAACTCTAAAAGAGTGGCACCGGCAAGCACAACCCACTGTGATCAGTAGTATCCTTTGTTCAGGGTGACTGCCTATTCTCTATGTGTTATAAAAATAGCTGGAGGGATGCAGGGCAGCAGAGTCAGTGCGTGGCTCCATTTAGCCCCTGATATAAGGGTCCTCATTGATTCAATTTAGAGGGGGTACCTTTGCAGACAATGGCTTTTTTTTAACTAGAGAGGGTCGTGCAGAGAATGGGAATGGTTGTAGAACACCAGTGGGGTCCTGTGGAGCAACGAGGAAATGAGGGTGTGGAATCCTAGAGGTAGGCTGTTTTTGTCTTGGCACTCTGTCAGAAGGTTTTATATAACTGGGAAATGTGGCATCCTTTTCAAAATGGCTGCAACAAAAGGCGATAGATAGAGGCAGTCTGAGAGCAATACGAATAATTTTGTACAGAGGTCGGCATTGTCTCACGTTCAAAATTTGTCAGGAAACCATGACTTTCTGGCAAAGTCCAATATTCTCTGTCAAATGGCAGTGCATTACATTATAGAAGAATGTAATCAAAGATTTATAACAGGAATAATCTTAAACTGTCCCCTACCTTGCCTTATCCTCGCTCGTCCCTTGGCCTGCCTTATCCTAGCCCGTCACCTGCCCTGCCTTACCCTAGCATGTCTCCTGCCCTGCCCTATCCTAGCCTGTCCCCTGGCCTGCCTTATCCTAGCTTGTCCCCTGGCCTGCTTTATCCTAGCCTGTCCCTGCCCTGCTTTATCCTGGCCTGTCCCCTGCCCTGCCTTATCCTAGCTTGTACCCTGCCTTGACTTATCATAGATTGTCCCCTGGCCTGCCTTACCCTAGCCTGTCACCTGTCCTGCCTTACCATGGCCTGTCCCCTGCCCTGCCTCATCCTAGCCTGTCCCTGCCTTGCCCTACCCTAGCCTGTCCCCTGCCCTGCCTCATCCTAGCCTGTCCTCTGCACTGCCTTATCCTAGCCTGTCCCCTGCCCTGCCTTATCCTAGCCTGTCCCCTGCCCTGCCTTATCTTAGCCTCTCCCCTGCCCTGTCTTATCCTAGCCTGTCCTGCTTTATCCTAGCCTCTCCCCTGCCCTGCCTTATCTTAGCCTCTCCCCTGCCCTGTCTCATCCTAGCTTGTCCCTGCCTGCCCTATCCTAGCCTAGTGGATCAACCTACCCGGGGGCATGGGGCACATTGAACTGCCCTAAGATTCTATTTTTAAAAATTCAGGAAAAATACAAGAAAAGACAACATTTTCCTTGTAAAAGTTTTTTTTTTTTTTTTTTTAATGAAACGTCATCAGCTTTTATTTCACTCATGTTTTTCCTTTCGTCATTTTGTCTTTCCAGCTTAATACTAGGTTACAGTGATTTGTGAATATAATGTCTGTTATCTTTCTTCCAGGTATCTGCTATATTAAATATCTGGCACACGGTATGTACATCCTAGTGTCTATGTTGGGCATTTTTGCTCTATTTCTCATATAAGTTCTGTGGCTCTTTCAGCCTGTTCTCACTGTTCCTCACATGTGTTGGTAAGATGTTTGGCTGCAAGATTGGCAGTCTGTCAACTGGAAACTAATTACATTAACTAATCTATATACTTATTTACAATAAGTGAGTTTTTACAAATGGATGAGGAAATTAAAATAAATCGTCCCCATGTTCAATTAATTATTCTAATCCCTGATCTGTTGCACTATGACTCTTTGCTCCGTTAGAGCTTGAAAGAAGAGGTTTGTCTTAATACTCTTATCATAGTTAATGTCCTGACTTCTCATGTTACATCGGTCCAGTTCTGTTCCTTTCATTCCCCTTCGGGATTTATACTTGTCAAGTTCAGTTTTTTACATTCCCCGCCGGGATTTACCTGATTAATATTAATTTTGTTCAGTTCCGTCTGTTCCTAATCCTGTTCTCAGCTACTAATCTTTTGCCCTTCATGTTGGTCTTATACCATGCTTCAATTTTCGTCTTGAAAGTTGGCTTCTACTCAGCTTCTTGTATTTGTAAGGACAGTTTGTTCCACAACACTAATCCTCTATATAGTGGGCTTTTCTTAAATTTAGTTGTATTGGGGAACGGAATATTGTAGTTCCTTTTATGGTCATTTCTGGTTCTACGGCGATTTGGAGGGGGGGGGGGTCCTTCTTGTATTTGCTATAAATCATGGACATTAACATTTCCTTCCTCCGTGGTGACTGTAGGGGAACTTCACATAAATCATGCAGTGCCTCTACCGATCTCTCCCATACCCTGACCTTTTTGATACACCTTAGCATTCTGTTCTGTATTGTTTGCAGATGTCTTATCCCATCTACCGTGCCACTATCGATCAGGAACCCACAGTAATCAAAGTATGGCATGATTGACTGTTTGAAGAGGATCGTCGCGTCTCTCTCCCTCATAAAGTCTCTAAGACGTCCAAACTTGAAAGCCAGGTAATCTGTTGCGCATGAACAATTTTTCATAAATTTTTCCATGCTAAGAGAACTGTCAATGGCGGCTCCAAGATATGAGAAACTTTCGACCTCAGTTATTCTTTGATCACCTATCATGAGGATTCTGTTAGTGCAGTGCTTGTAGTTATGTGTTGCGCAGTGCCACACCATTTTTGTCTTATCTTGGTTTATAGTAAGTCCTAGATCGTTGCATCTCTTGTCTATGTTATTTACGTCCCTTTGTAAACTTCTTAGTGCCACTGCAGGATACTTTGACGTTGCGTAGAGCACAATATCGTCTGCATACATTTTTTTTTTTGTATTTTCAGGTGCATCTAGGATGGAATTTACAAAAGTTATGAACAAGACTGGGCCCAAAACTGAGCCCTGGGGTACTCCGAACGCTACATCTCTCAGCTCTGATGTCTCATCTTCCACCTTTGTCCGCTGCGTTCTCCCTGTCAAGTATGCATGGAACCAGAGGAGTAGTGTCCTGTTTATCTTGGCCTCACTCAACAGCTGCAGCAGGAGGGAGTGGCTCACACAGTCAAAGGCCTTTCTGACGTCGATGAAGACCGCTACTGTGTACTTGTGGTCATTCCTTGCCCTGAAGAGATCATTGGTGAAGTCATATATGGCCTCCGCGGTGCTGTATCCCTTGCGGAAACCATACTGTGCTGTGGATAAGAAGTGCGTGTCATCGTAGAATCTCAGAAGATGTGCTTGAACTAGTTTGCCCATGATCTTGCTTGGCACTGGGAGAATAGATATGGGTCTCCAGTTAATGACATTCTTCAAGTCTCCGCCCTTAGGAAGTGGTGTGATTGTTGCTACCTTCCAATCGTCTGGTAGAGAAGCTGACATCATAGAGAAATCCATAATGTGTTTGAACTGTTTTACACAAATTGTCATTGCATCCTTTACAGTATTAGTACTAATATTTAGCATGCCAGATGGTTTTGTAACATCAATGTTATCTATCACATTTAGTAGCGCTCCTTCAGAGAAGCAGGGTATCTCATTGTCAGTTTGAACATATGTATCCTCGTCAGGATCTACAAACTCCACAACATTTAACTTTTTCTTTGCAAACAGGTTTTTACCAATGTCACTGAAATAATTATTTATATATGACACACTGAACCACAAAATTCTAATTACAAAATTAACAAATATGGGAGTGGGCGTTAGTGCTACTACTTTAATAGAAAATTACTTAACAAATAGGGGACAGCGGACAAAGGCAAATGGCATACTTTCAGACAATCATCCAATAGACTGTGGAGTACCACAGGGTTCTGTTTTAGGCCCTCTCCTGTTTTTGACTTATATTAACGATATGGGTAATGTACTACAAAATCTAAAATGCCAGCATTATGCTGATGACACAGTAGTTTACGTCAGTCATCTCCCCCAAGCTCCTATTTCTCAAAAAATAAATGAAGACCTCCTGCATATAGAACACTGGTGTAAAATGAACAAACTCTCCTTAAACAGTAAGAAAACTAAATACATATGCTTCACTACCAAGGCTCTAAAATCTGAATGGCAACGGCCCAGACTCCGAATATGTAATGAAAATATATCGTCTGCTCCGTCTTATAAATATTTAGGCCTCATCCTGGACCCAATGCTAGATTTTGCTCACCATGTTGGAACACTAAAGAAAAATGCTAGATTCAAGATGAAACTTTTCAGCCACATCAAGTACAATCTGACTGAGCCCTCTGCAGTAAAAATAGTCAAAACCATGCTAGTTCCTACCATAGATTATTGTGATGTTTTTTATATTTCGGCTACAAACCAGCACTTAAAATCCATACAGAGCACGATAAACAAGGCACTTAGAGTAGCATATAGGCGTACGGGGATCACAAGCAGAACTGCCCTCCATAGGAAAGCAAGACTGAATAGTCTAAGGGACAGAAGAGACATGCATCTCCACAAGATGGCTTTTACAAAGTCCCTTGTGCCAGAGAATTTGGACACTAGACCAGTCAGAACTAGGCTACATGACAACCGTCTATTAAGAGTCATAAGGGCCAAAGACCCCTCTTATCGTAAAAGTCTTGAATACAGGCTTGCTATAGTCTGGAATGGACTAGACAATGAGGTTCGTGCATTGAATACACATAGTGAGTTTGCAGGATGGACAAAAAGACACTTCTCTGAGCGTATAGCTAGATATAACCATCTGACCTGGACCTGATCCCTTTACTCCTCACCCATGACCCGAAACCCAACTGACCATTGGGTTTCCAAAAAGGACAATACCATCGTCCTTATTATTTACATATTAATATTGAACGGGAATTAGAAATAATATCGCCAGGACATAACATCCGTCCTTTGGAATACAGGTGCACCATCTGGCCTGTTTGACCATAAATAGGCCAATAACACCGGCCTGTGTTGTTTGAATACACACTCAAGTTGAGTGTGTATACAAAACACACCTGATTTCATTGAAACTATACATTTTTGCTACTAACATCTGTACTATCTCCTACTCTTGTAGCCTTAAGCTACATCCATTGAGCCATTCATGTACAAGTGAATTATATAAACTATTGACTGGATACAAAATAATTACAGGCAACTGTTATGCCTATATGTTTTCAGTATAAATAAAGGAATTTACAATACAATACAATGTAGCGTTGTCCTCTACAGCCTCCCCGCTAAACTTGTCTATCAGGGCAGGCAGTGGGTGTGACTTGGGCTCTTTAAAAAACGAGTTCATTTGTACCCAGAACTTCCTAGCATTGTTTTGATACAGCTGTAGTTTGCCTTGTATATATTAACTCTTAGCTTGCCTTATCATTTTATTTATTCTACATCTTAGGCTTTGCACTTTACGGAAGTCCTGCATCCTATGTGTATTGAAAAACCTGCGCACGTACTCGTTTCTCTCTAGAATAACCTTTTTTGTGTCCTCATCCATCCAAGTGGATTTGTACTCTCTATACCTCACTGTCCTTATTGGGCAGTGTATGTCAAAGAAACGCTTGATGACTTCGACAATAAAGTTCCATTTTGCGTTTACATTAGTGGTAGTATACAGAATATCCCAATTTTGTTCAAGGAGAAAATCATTGAATGTATCTTTGTTATAATCTTTGTATGTGCGCCTTGTGTATGTGACCTCATCCCTGGGATTTCTTGCTTTTTTACAGCAGGCAAACACAGGGTAGTGGTCACTGATGAGAATGGGCGCTACTTGATGATGCATAATGTATTTACAATTAGTTAATATATTGTCTATACACGACCCTGCTAGTTTGTTTTCAGGGTTTGGCCTGGTGATGGAGCTGAAGAGCCATTTCAGATTATAGTCCTAACAGAAGCCTTTAATCTCCTCAGTTTCAGAGTCCTTGTTATTCATGAAATTTATATTGAAGTCCCCTACATACCAGTTTTCTCTTTTCTTTTTGTACAATTTCTTCAGATATTTTATGAATTTAGTACCATCTCCTCTTGGAGGTTTGTATACAGTTAAAAAGGTCATTTTTCTATTCTGAGGTATATCTATATCAATGCAAAGACATTCTATATCATCTAAAATGGCGCTAACAGCCGAGTCCACAGAAGCATATTTATAAACTCTGTCTGTCATGTAACACATAACTCCGCCCGCGTTTCCATCACGGTCTAGTCTAAAATACTTCTTCCCAGGCCACTGTAGTAATGCTTGGTCATATTTTGGGTGTAACCATGTTTCAGTCAGGCCTATGAAGTCACAGTTATTTAATGTGGGGACAATTTCCTCCATCTTCAAGTTCACGCTCCTACAATTCATGTGTGCAACAGTGAAGCCCTTCATGTTGGGCACTCTGAACTTATCTCTATTCATCATCATTTTGGAGTTGTACTGAATACCAATTTATTTTATACTTTTCTGTCCCTTTCCCTGCCCCAGTGATACCTGATTCAATATGATGGGTTATACAAGTAAAGAATAATTGTGACAGCCAGACACAGTGAGAATTTCTGAAATCTGGCTTGATCCCACCTCCACGAGTCCTCAAAGGACGCCCAAATGGCTCCATTGAGAATATACGTTTGGACAGAAGATGGGGTATTCCGCAGTCCTATATCTGGGATATATTATAAGATATCATAATGAGTTTGTATGATTAATTAATGTATTAATATGGGAGATAGAACAGTGGATGTGCGCCAAATCCGTATATGTATTTCAGTTTGTATCGCAATGTAACTGTATGTGTAAACACAAAATAAATATGTGATAATACAATGTACCGTAGTTATTTGTTTTCATATTTACTGAACATAACTCAATCTCTAACAAATAATTACACGTATATGAATTTATTTTCGATTCATTTTAATTCAGTAATTATGTTTAACCTTCATGTATGTAATGCAATTTTGAAGTAATTAACGGGTATAAAACGTGTAACATGATGCTATCTGATTTAACGTATACAAATGTAAGTACAAGTGAGACATTTATCCCACACTTCTTTCAGTAGAATTGAAGTAGGTCGATCGTGTGACAAATTTCTTCCTCTAACAACAAGATTAGGTTTAACATGTATGAGATGTAACAATGTCAACTAGTAACAATGAAAAATGTTTTAAACTACAGTGTCATAGTTCTCCCGATTCATATTTGTACCATGCCAGACATGAATGGCTCGTAATTTGGGTTACATGATTTTCCAGCAAAACAGGGTACTCATAACCTAAGTCCATTTCTCATGTAGTATACCTGCTATCCTAGAAAACACGTCAAGTTACAGTTTCAAAATCCAAAGACATCATAGTAGAGTAATAAGTTTTAAACATCAACATGGAATAAAACAGTACAGATAAGAAGAGCAGCAGTGCAGCGTCAGCGCTTGGATTAAGAATATATCTATGATGTAATGCAACGTATCAGGTAATATCATCATTTTACCATTTGTTTCATATATTTCGACAAGCCTTTTTTAATTGTTCATATAGTCTGCTCATGTTCCATACTACAGATGGGAATAAAGTCACTGGTGTGAACAGAGGGGCTATACTAAGAACTGCTGCCCTGCACTCAGGTTTCAGTGGTATGTAGAGTCATCTGGCCAGTCTTCATGAGTACAGTATAAGTAGTCTAAGTTAAGCTGCTGATTTCTGATTTGCCCAGTTCAGTAAGAAGTATCCAGTCAAAAACCACACGCTATAGCATAGTAAAAAATAAAGTACTTGTCACATGAAACCTGAAACCTGGCCTGGAGCTGTATCTACTGCGAGCTGCTCCCGACCTGCTCCATCGAGCTGGCAGCTTATGTATACTGCAGTTCAGGTGAGTGATCTCTATACCGGTACAAATTTACTTTTGATAACATAGCGGGTAATTTTATATATTTTACGTCCAGTTGGAGTGGCTACTTTGGGTCAGTATTAAATAAGTTCTACTCCGTAGAGTTGCTCACTATTTAAAGCAAGTTGAAAAGTTTTAACACATTCTACGTCCAGTTGGAGTGGCTACTTTGGGTTAGAATTAAATAAGTTCTATTTAAAGCAAGTTGAAGAGTTTTAACAGCACAAGTGTCATAGGCAGGATATATAGAGATTCCCCAACAGCAGACATGTATCACAAGCAATATTCATATTGATTCCCTAATATTGGCTGCCCCATTGGGCTGCTGTTGTATCCAGCTTTGTGTTGTTATATTTTGAGGTTATGCCCAGTCTTATCTCAGTGTGCTCCATCGAGCTGCTGAAGGGTAGTGCTGATACATCTGCGGTATAGATGGTATATCACCTTGTCTCAGTCTGCTCCATCGAGCTGCCGAACATGTCGTATTCACATAAAACTAATCACATGAGAAACTGTTTCCGTATGTTCAGCTCCCACTCCAGTCTATATCAGGTTGTTTCTCAATCTTATAACACAATCAGGAACTCCCTAATTTATTTAAGTATTGGGAGGAGGAAATGGGTTGCTCCTTACAGTTGCTTCTTTACTGTATTATTTAGGCAGTATTTACCGGTATAGGTTGCTCCATCGAGCTGCACGCCCAGTGAGGGTTTTAGTATTTGTTGTAGTATAACCTGCTCCATCGAGCTGCTCCCACCCCCGGATTTTTATCCGTCCTCCAAGGAGCTGTTTTTATAAAAGTTTGAGATAGTCAAGAAAGGGAACCCTGAAAAAATATATTTGAATGCACTGCACTGTACTCTCTCCAGGGAACTGGGCTGATTTTATCTTGACATATTGATTTTTTCTTGACATATTGGGAGAAATACCGATCTGCTCCGAGCTGCTCCACCAAGTAGTTCCCAGGGTTGAGAAAGCTATTGACATCAGAGATCTTTGACACAGTCCTTTCAAGGTACCATACTATGCACTGTTCATGCGGCTGCTCCAATCCCATGGGGCCAGCAATGTCTCAGGTATACTGGTATATACACCGAGCTGCTCAGAGCTGCTCAGAGCCGTCCTACCGAGCTGCTCCCAGTTGTAGAGAACCCTGAGTGACGTAAATCTCAGGGACAGATCTTGCAGGGCACTGTAATATACACTGTCGATGTGGCGGCTTCCATAGTATGGGGTTTGTAACATTTTCCTATCATGACAAGACCGAGCTGTTCTGATCCACTGCATCGAGTTGCTCCTAAGATACACGGCACAGGTATGCTAAATTAGTCTTCATACCCTTTTATAAACCGGAGTAAGATCTGCTTGGCTGTAATGTGGTTCAAAATATATAATATCCTTTTTAGTTAAGCTATGCCTGACATGTCCCCTAACAGTTGCTTTTACCAACGCTCTCTGATTCAGAAAGTGTATTTTTAATGTTGCTTCGTTGTCATTCCACAGGGGTTGTTTGGATGAAGGATTGGCACTGTTTTGCACATCTTTTTCCTATATGTTGTGAGATTTGTCACTGTGACTGTAAGATCTGATCCCTGCTGCGCGTTGTATGTGGTATCTCTTTTTATCTCCCTACTTGGTTCTCTATCTCCAACCATGTGTATGGTGTTAGTCCCTGCTTGTATAGGATATTCTCTGGTCCATTCGGCTCTCTCCAGGTGGATTTTGCTGACCCAGCCATCTTTTTCTTCCGACACATGTACAGCACCTTCCATGTCGCCCTCCAACCACTGCTTTATTGTCATGTCAGGACTCTGTGCTAGCAAGAGTTCCAGGTATTTTGTTCCTGTGCAGGAGTGGAGATAGTATGGGGAGTTTCTATCTCTATGTGCTATACAAAGCCTATCTTTCCATTTTTCTGCTTGTTGGGGTGGTGCATGGTGGGAAACTTGCCCCTGTGAGGTGTGTGCCTCTTGTCTGTTTTTCACACATTTTCTCGGGTAGCATCCTCCAGCTCTGCTGCAGCTGCTATCTCTCTCAGACCCACTGTCTCTCCCAGACCTGCACGTGCTGTATTTTCCTGATCTGTCTGAGTTGTCCGACCTGCTAGACTCATCTGATATGCGACCCCTGTTACTCTTGAGAGTAGGGACATTTTTTGGGGGGGAGGGAGAGTGGCTGCGCCTAGAGTCGCTATCCTTGGAGGTAGTGGAGGAGGAGGAGGAGGAGGAGGAGGAGGAGGAGCCCGTGCTGGAGTCTGAGTCAGTTGAGCTGGATTGCTCGTCGCTGCTGCCGGCATTTTTGCCTTCTCTCTTTTTCTCACTTCTTTTCCTTTGAGCAGTCTGGTTTTTCCCAGTAAATTTTCTTTTCCTGGCTTTGGTTTTGGTTATATTCTCATTCTTCCCTACAATCTTCTCGTTTACAATTTTGGCTTTCCTGTCACCGTTGTTTCCCCTCCTATTTTGAAGTTTCATCACCTTTTTATGTCTTTCCCTTTGGGCTGAGCTAGAGAGATCTTGACGTGTTGTACTTGACCTGTTACGTTTCTCCTGTGCCCCGTCTGGCGCCGTGTACGTTTTTGCTGGGGTATTCTGCTTTGGTATATGACGTTGCTTTAGTACCTGTCCAGATTCATGCTCCTCCGTGGCTGGTGACGCTTTGAGGTTTTTGGTAGTGAGGGCTGGTTCCTCTGGATCAGATGTGCTGGAGGGACTGTCATTTTGTGTTATAATGATAAGGTTACTTTCATTTGCTGGGATTTTAAAAACCTTCCCTTCTCTAACCGCCTCACTCATGTGCCAGTCATGTAAGGTGGGGGATTCAGGTTCTGGTACTGCGTCAGAATCAGACTGAGGTGTGTAGTTCCTGTTCACCTTTGGGTTGGGGAATGTTAAAAAGTCCACTGGATCTTTACTTTGGATCTTTTTTGTAATTTCCCTGTTTTCCTTATCATTTGGTACATGAATTTGGTAGGAGTATTTTCTGTCGTCCCTATGGCAACTGTATCCATTCCAGTCATCATACTCCTGGTACTCATCATTCTCGTATTGTGGTACCCCCGCTTCCTGATCAGTCCACCCTTGGTACGTGTCCTCTCCACTTTGATATGGATTTTTGTCCTCGGTGCTGAAGGTGTTGCACTGTTCAGGATACTCAATACTGTTCCACTGTGTGTGGGTTTCCAATGTGGTAGGTGCACTGCTGTATGATCCCTCCATACCGGGGTTTGTGTCCCAGTATAGTGCAGCTTCTTCCAGTTCAGCATCCCAGTTTTCCCCGGAGCCCGCTTCTGTTGTCCAATCCGTGTTGGGAAGTTCTTGGTGTGCGGGGTATTGGTGCATCTCCATTGTGCTTTCTGCATTCTGATCAAGATTCGTTTGTTGCAGACTTCTAACCTTGCGTATGGATTTAATTAACTTGTATGCCACTTTTTGTTCCAAATCCGAGTTTGGGTATATTCCATCCAGCAGGGCATGGTGCCGGTAGTCAGATATCCCAATGTTTTTCTTTGCCTTATTGTCCCGTATTAGTGCTTCTAGAAGGGGGGTTCCAAACCCAGCATCATGGCCCATACTGCCAATCTCTATGTTGACCCTCTGAAGAATGCGGTGCAGCTTGCTCTCATCCCCAGGGCGGCATGTGTAGTCTGGAATCCTGCTCAATTGGGCAGAATATATGGTCGTCACTAGTATTATGGCACTTTGTGAGACACTTAGTATGTCCTGCTTCAAGCTATTTATCCTGTGTATCATTTCCTCAGCCACAGCATCTTCATTTTGTCTTAGTAGCGGGGGGCCGTTGTCGTTATTGATCAGATCAAATATACCAATGGAGATGATGGCTATATCAAATACCTGTGTTGACATTTCCCCTGTGCTGAATAGTGAATGGTAGCTTGTCAAATCTGCTCCTTCCTGAGATCTGGTGCGCAGTCTAACATCCAAGGTGCTGCATATTGTATCGTGTATTCCCTTCGTTATTCTCCCATCTGATAGAATGAGGCAATTTTCTTTCATCTGGTCCATGGGCGTGTCCGTATCTAGTCCAATTCCATCCATTTTATGACACTACACTGGAGACTAATGTCTTTTATCTAGGACAGTGAATTTTTGTTTTGCTTTATAGTGATCAAATGTTTGGAAATCTCTGTATTTTGGGGGGGTCCTACTGTGCTGTTCAACTTTGTTGTTGTTGCTCCGGCTTCTCAGGTGTTCCCTCCAATTCCTACTCTGTGATCTCCTTCTGCTTGATGTGCCTCTTTCTTTGTAGTACTCTTTGTTGTACCAGCTATTCCTTTCTCTCTCACGATGTGGTTCTCTGCGTCTATCTTCTCTCGGTCTGTGCTCTCCTGACCTACTTCGTCCCCTGCCTCTCTCTCTTCTACCACCTGCTTTATCTGAGAAAGAAGAGCTATATCTTGAGCCCGTCAGTAGTATAGTATGTATCGGAACGGGACTATAGTTAACTACTGTTTATTACTCAATCGACATGCAGCCAATCAGAGGCCTCCATTTGGTCACGTGACCCCCTCATTTGCATAATTACGTAATAGGCCACGCCCCCTCATTTGCATAATTACGTAATAGGCCACGCCCCCTTGATCACCAGCCAATCAGAGGCTTCCATTTGGTCACGTGACCCCCTCATTTGCATAATAGGCCACGCCCCCTTGATCACGTGACCCTTTCATTTGCATAATAAGCCACGCCCTCTTGATCACCAGCCAATCAGAGGTCGCCATTTGGTCACGCGACCCCCTCATTTGCATAATAGACCGCGCCCCCTTGATCACGTGACCCCTTCATTGACATGATAGACCACAACAACATCACGTGACTATCTTTGTTTGTAAACAACACCACGTGGCTCTCTTTGTTTGTAAACAACACCACGTGGCTCTCTTGTTTGTAAATAAGACCTACTAAGTTTAGGCATAGGTAACAGCAGTGTTTGTAAATAACGCCTACTATGTTTTCAGTCATAGGTGTCTAGAGCAGCAGCAGCAGCAGCATCTTCAGCAGCAGCAGCAGCAGCAGCCGCGTCATAAGTGTCTAGAGCAGTAGCCACGTCATAGATGACTAGTGCAGCAGCAGCAGCAGCATCTTCAGCAGCAGCAGCAGCAGCAGCAGCATCATAGGTGTCTAGAGCAGGAGTAGCAGGAGTGTCATAGGTGTCTAGAGCAGTGGCAGCAGCAGCAGCAGCAGCATCATAGGTGTCTAGAGCAGGAGTAGCAGGAGCGTCATAGGTGTCTAGAGCAGTGGCAGCAGCAGCAGCAGCAGCATCATAGGTGTCTAGAGCAGGAGTAGCAGGAGCGTCATAGGTGTCTAGAGCAGTGGCAGCAGCAGTAGCAGCAGCGGCAGCAGCAGTAGCAGCAGCAGCATCAACAGTATCTTCAGCAAAAGCAGCAGCAGCCGCGTCATAGGTGTCTAGAGCAGCGGCAGCAGCATCTTCAGCAGCAGCAGTAGCAGCAGCGGCAGCAGTATCTTCAGCAGCAGCAGCGTCATAGGTGTCTAGAGCAGCAGCGTCATAGGTGTCTAGAGCATCAGCCGCAGCAGCAGCAGCATCTTCAGCAGCAGCAGCAGCGGCAGCAGCAGCCTCATCAGCAGCAGTAGCAGCAGCAGCAACATCTTGAGCATCAACAGCATCTTCAGCAAAAGCAAAAGCCCGTAACTTAGCATCATGGGCATCAGTCATAGCCGTAACAGCGACACTGCGACTAGCATAAGCAAAACAGGCTATTTTTTTAGCAGCTGTACAAGCATTAATAGCATTAGCCCTAGCAGCAGCCGCAACAGCGACACTTTTAGCAGACGTTGCAGCATCAGTAGCAGCAGCATCGGTAGCAAGAGCGGAAACAGTAGCAAAAAGATTAGCAGCACGAGCAGCAGCGGCGAGAGTAACAGCAACGTTGTTAGCAGCATTGGCAACTTCGTATGCTGCATGTGTAGCACGAACAGCGATACGAGCTTCACGTTTTGCACGAGCAGCAGCATTAGCTGCAGAAGTAGCCCTCACACTTTCCAGCCACCCGTACGAATCTTGATAAAAACCAACTTCCACCTTACGAGCTTCACGTTTTGCACGAGCAGCAGCATTAGCTGCAGAAGTAGCCCTCACACTTTCCAGCCACCCGTACGAATCTTGATAAAAACCAACCTCCACCTTGCTACTTGTTGACTCATCAGTAAACATGGACGTCTCCTCATGTGGTGTTGTCGCGGCTCTGTAGTAGTGTTGGGATTGCTCACATTCGGTAGAACGTAGAGTGATTCCTGATGACGCCATGCTGAAGGTGGTTGAAGAAGTGTGTGGGACTCATGTTTCACTCTCGCTTATGTACTAGGCTCCGAGATAAGCTTCTTAACTCAGGAGGAAAACTCTCACTAGGAAGGCGACCGGCTGTCTACCTGTGTAGGCGCGGGTTCGTTACATCTTTAATCCTGTTCGACCCTCCGAGGAAATACATGAAAAAAACAAAAGACTCGAATCCGCAGACAGTAGGAAGCTATAAGGAGCTTAACTCGTGTTTGATTTAAGCTGTCTACCACACGCACGCGCTTGTAGTCACAGCTAGAGTGGCAGACTTCTGTTCGCCCGCTGGCGCATGACAATCGACTTTAGACACCCCCTGTAGTTTGTTTTTTTGCATACACAGTTGACTAGCATCTTAAGCTCTTACTCAGCTATAAGCCCATATACATGTAACGCGCATTACTCTTCTTTATGGTAATTATCAGATCGATTTAAGGGTGGAAAGGGCTTAGGTGATGTAGATCCCTCTCTAGCTGAAAACAGGCTTAGACTATAGCATGTAGGCAGCTGGCCGCGTTAAACATCCCTGTAGTTTTTTGTATACACTCTCGATCCCCTCTCTAGGTGAAAACAAAAGCTTAGAAGATGAGGTGATCCGGCCACTGGCTGGCGCGTCACACCTGGCGTTAATCACCCCCTGTAGGCTTTGTATACGCTCTCTAGGTGAAAAACAAAAAAGCTCCCTCCACGGGCTGGCGCGTCACACCTGTCGTTAAAACGCCCCCTGGAGTCTTAGTATACACAGGTGCCCCGCCTTATCTATTCACCAGCTATAAGCCCATATACGTGTACATGCGATTTTTGATACCCTCTCTGGAATAGGGTGGGGCTCAAGGTGAAAACAAGATTAGTCCATTCGCTCTCTCAGCTATATAAAGAGCCTCAATTGTTCTTGCAACAGCACTTCACCACCGGTACACTATCAGTCACGAGGCAGATGTTTGCGGCATGGGTCATACAGGTTACCTACTAATAGCGGTTTGGGTGAGTAGATCACTTTTTTTCCCCTAAAAAACAAAAAAAAAAAACCCACTTATGACTCAGGTATGTATATGTAGCACTGTTAGTGTAAGTACACAGTAGAATCTACTGTACTATAGACTCGGCCCTCTGAAGACGGCGGAGCGCGTTAATGCGCGGGTCTGTGGCGGCGTCACTTGTTTTTTATTCTAACTAAAAAGTCAGAAGTCGATCTACGACCTATCAAAGACAAATTTGTGATAAGTTCAAACTAAATAAGAGACAGTTTGAGCGTCTCTTAGTCGCTGTCAAAGATGCGAATAACGAACGCGCTGAGGGCGGGGTTCAGGTCACGTATAGTTCCTTGCTCTTTCGTCAGATGGCGCCACAATAGGGGATTTGTACATTCCTACGATGCTCGCGAACATTTCAACGCATAATGAGCTATATAGGCAACAAAGTGTGCTTCTGAATATATCAAAATATAAAAACAATTCAATATTGTGTATTTCTGATAGAAATGAGGCAGTTTCTTTGAATACCAACTAAACTATAGCGAGATGAAAAATACCACACCATATCTAAGGCTTTATAAAAGATACATAGGCAGAAACTCTCGCCGAGTCGGTAATCTGAAAAACGAACCAACTCGTTGTGCCACAAGGGCCCCCACCCAACGGGGGCCTTTTGAGCTCAGTCATGTTGTTTCTCAACACTAGGTGTAATTAATTGCGCCCATGTTGAGTAGCATCTACTAACCAACTGACAGTGTCAGTTGGTTGGCCCCTCTTTAGGGGCCACACAATAAATAAAGAATAGAGACCTAAGGGAACGTTCACAAACGTCCACCCTTCCTACGGGGTGGGTGGGTCTTTGGGTTTAGTGACAAAACAGCGACATGTCAGCTCTCTTTTTTTTTTTCCAAGTCTACATATTATTTATGATTAAAAAATTTAAAAAAAAAACCACGATAATAAAGTGCGCTGATCAAAAACTGAATAGAAAAATAACCAAAAATAGGTTGGTAGCTGATCGGTCGTTGTCACACGGTGCAGAAAATTTACTGCATATCGGACCAGGGGATAGTCTGGCAGCGACCCGCCACCCCGTTCACAAGCTGTGTACAGCACCCCGTTTCTCTTTGTCCATATTGGCTAAAAAAACAGGACATTGTTGACTTGGCTATTTTACCCGTCTGGGTCTTATTATTTAAACACCTCGTGTTGACCCTGTGGGGCAGCGGGTACATGGAATAAACGTGTCCAAGTGCACGCTATCTAACACATAACCGAAGGTTACTGAGTTATGTAATAATAGTTATGTAATAATAACTGACCTATGAGGTCGCCAGTCAGTTTGCCGTGATTATTTTGACACACTCTCAGTTACTCGTAGCACATCTAATACATAATTAGACTCAGCCTCATATAAGACAGTCTCGGCCACGCAGGCTGCATATCGGACCAGGGAGATAGTCTGGCAGTGACCCACCAGCCCGTCCACAACCTGTGTACAGCACCCCGTGTCTCTTTGTCCATATTGGCTAAAAAAACACAAAAAAAAACAGGTCATTGTTGACTTTGGCTATTTTACCCGTCTGGGTCTTATTATTTAAATCACCTCGTCTTGACCCTGTGGGGCAGTGGGTATATGGAATTACCGTGTCCAAGTGTACTCTATCTAACACATAACCAAAGGTTACTGAGTTATGTAATAATAACCACCCTATGATCCTATGAAGGCGCCAGTCAGTTTGCCGTGATTATTTTGACATACTCTCAGTTACTCGTAGGGTATCTAATACATAGTTAGACTCAGCATCATATAAGACAGGCTCGGCCACGCCGGCTGCATATCGGACCAGGGAGATAGTCTGGCAGTGACCCACCAGCCCGTCCACAACCTGTGTACAGCACCCCGTGTCTCTTTGTCCATATTGGCTAAAAAAAAAAACCAAAAAAAAAAAAAACAGGTCATTGTTGACTTTGGCTATTTTACCCGTCTGGGTCTTATTATTTAAATCACCTCGTCTTGACCCTGTGGGGCAGTGGGTATATGGAATAACCGTGTCCAAGTGTACTCTATCTAACACATAACCAAAGGTTACTGAGTTATGTAATAATAACCACCCTATGATCCTATGAAGACGCCAGTCAGTTTGCCGTGATTATTTTGACATACTCTCAGTTACTCGTAGGGTATCTAATACATAGTTAGACTCAGCATCATATAAGACAGGCTCGGCCGCGCCAGCCGCATATCGTACCAGAGGGATAGTCTGGCAGCAACCCGCCATCCCGTCTACAATCTGTGTACAGCAGTCTGGACCAGACCACCAACTCTGGGTATAGCATTCTGGATGCCTGTAGCAAGACTGGATCTAACCCTTTAATAGTCGCATAGCGCTTTAATGTGCAGTGCCCGTTGTCGTCATAAGTCATGAATGCGGCACTCAGAGTTCCTCACCAGGGCTGCATGCATGCATACACTGGCATATCGACAAAGGGCGTAGCGCATTAAAGCACTATTGCCACCTTTAGCATTAAAGCGCTGAGGGTTTTATTTTTTTGATAGTGTAGAAACCAATATCTGTCTAATTAAACCCCTTATCAGTGCTGTTTTTTTTTTGTTTTTTTTCACATACAAAAAGAATTAGGTAATGGCGCTGCAGTACTCTGAAAAGCGGTGGCGGTGAATTTCCATTTAGATCTTGAAAAGGGGGGCGGTCAGATGTCGTCAAGGCTCTGATAAGTAGGGCAGTTAAAATCATATGATTACATTGAGCTAATTTTCTTGCTGAAAGGAATGAATAATTGTATTTGTATAAAATTCACACACACACACACACACACACACACACACACACACACACACACACACACACAGGACACCTGATGATCTCCACACGATGACCTGATTGCTCTTCCTTAAAAAAAATGCCCAACTCGATCTACCTACTCAACAGGGTTTCAGTGTATAGCGTATTAGGGTTTTTCTGATGCGTATATTATATTGAGATTGATTTTCAACTTTTGTGATCAGTGGTTGGTCCTTAAAAGGACCGTTTGGTAGAGAGAGGGTCGCAGGGACCTTGCTGCTGAAGCGGAGGGCGTGGTCATAACGCGTGGCAGTCCTTCAGCAGCTCCTCCAGCACGGCGGGCGGTAAGCCTTCCTCCATGCAGACTTGCTGCTTGACCTGCTCCACGCACCGGCGGATGAGTTGATCAGCGACGTTCTCGATCAGCTCATCCACCACACCCTCTGCTTCAGCAGCAGTCCGCTGTCTCTCCTCTCTCTGTAGCGAGGCTACGAACTGCTTCTCCACGGCCGCATCGATCATAGATCGAGAAACGGCCACGAAGTTCTGTCTCTCCGCCTCCTCTCTCTGTTGCAAGGCTACGAATTCCTTCTCCACGGCCGCATCGATCATAGATCGAGAAATGGCCACGAAGTTCACTCCGTGAGCCATTTTGTCGAACTGACTTCCTAGCCGCCTGAGAGATGCTGACGTCACACTATTTTCGACGACGCTATGACGCGCACGAGGTAGACAGACGACGTCGTTTCACTTCCTTATTTGGAGTTTGGGATCTTTTGACACCGAAGTCATACCGTACGGTCGCGATAAAGCAACTAGTGTTGAAAAGCGTGCCGGTCTTTTATAAGCGCCGGAGTATAAGAGCCTCCAAATGTTTTTTCTCAAGCACTAAAATCGCGACTTTGAATAAGCGCCAGCGCCTGGCTTGTATATAGCTCCTGAGTAAGAACTTCACCGAATTGAAAAGCCCTCCCTCAGAGCTCTTAATCGCGACAGTACGGTACAAATCTGATGTCAACCCGCGCCAAAAACAAAAAGGGTGTTCCGGTCACACGTACCTACGACGAGCGACCTTCAGCTATCACCACGTGAAGAGTGGGAAATAAATTTTGTACGGCAAGAAAACTGAAAACTGATAACGATTCCATTAGATAAGTATTTGGTTCCAATCTATGGCGAGATATTTCCACCAAAGCGATTGATTTATATGTCTGTAAGGTTCAGCTCTCCAACACTCTCCAATGTCCGCCGGTGCACGACGGTCGCCGCCCATCATTAGTCACAACTAAACTTCTGCTGGAGAGTGAAAGTTACGTTGAGTCTTGAGGTGCGCAGAGATACTATCTGCCGCAGCCTGATTTTAGTTCCACGCTATTTAGATAAACGCCCCATTTAAAATCTCTCTCTCGATCCTAGTAAAGGAAAAAAAAGGCTAGAGTTTATCATGGACGCGTCTCAGTTTTAGTCAAGCCGTAAAGTGAAGAACCAGAGCTTGTACATATTCCCACGTGAGGGGTGACCCCGCGGGGCGTTCAGTTAGTACTGAGTCTATACTCAAGGTCAAGTTCCACTCTCTAAACAGAGCTTTAGCGACTCCGTCATATAGACTAGACCGCGCGCGCGATTTTTTTTTTTGCTGAAGCAGCTAATCGATGGAAGAGTAGAGAACAGGTGCTCGACCAAAAATCTGCTTCAGAGGCTTGTTATCAGGTATTAACAGTTAAATCAAAATATTTCAAAACATCCAGAAAAGCAGAATAACATGTCCTACGGGCTACAGCCGGGCACTGACGAGCAGACGGCGCTGACGTCATTTCAATCAGGTCACAGGGCTCTTTAGACACCTTTTCTGTAAGACCCGTCTCATACCTTAGTATATAATACCGTAAACACCGGTGATTAGTATATGATCACATTGGCAGTCGCGGATCCACGAAGAGGCTGAATAAGCCTCGAGCGGACCCGCCACTTGCAATGTGACATAATCTTACCATGCGCTTTGTTTTGTTTTTGTTTCTATTTACAACAGCAAACATTTCAAACAACCTATTGTTTTTTTTAAAATGATGAAAAATCAGCCCAAAAAAAAAAAAGTAAACATTTTAGAGCTAAATTTGTGGAGGATAGCCGGACATGCTGATGTCACTAGACCCCTAAATTCGATATGGTGACATGGGCATTTTCTTAAAATTCGATACGACGACACGGGCACGGACATCTAAGTGACATGGGACATGTGGCATTTCTTGAGTCCCTCATGTGCCATGGACCATAGTGACATGAGGAAAAAAAAAATGTTCAAAGAGTGCATCAGAAAAGTGCCATTTCAAGCCTAAACATTTCGCCAAATTTTTTTTTCTCTTGGATGGTACTCGGCTTTGCAGTGTCTGGGTCCTTAAAAATGTACCAGAATGCTCAAATTCGGGTTCTAAATATTTTCAAAAAACGTTTTCTCCCTTAGTGACGTGTGACATGGGCATTTCTTAAATTCGACATACGGCTGCATGGGGAGGACCCACCCGTCAAGGGCCCCATGATGACTCATACCCGCCGCGTTCAAACTAGCGTGGTGGTTATAGGTAGACCTTCTTTCAGTATCCACATGACCAGATCCATCGCCGTCTCTTGAGCAACAGTAACCGAGGTAACTAGGGTTATTGTTATCCGGGCCGTAAGACGACAGTCTAAGACGGTGTGTAGTCGCGTTTTGCTCTCCCTAATACTCTAATTCAAGTTGAGTTACCGCTAACCCCTACAAAAAGAGGGTCATTTGTGTAATTCAAAAGTCGTTCCTTTGTTAGCAATGAGGGGGTCGTTCTATTCATTGATTTCTTTTTTTTTTTTTTTTTTTTTCTTTTTTTTTTTGTTTACAACAACAAGTCAAAGTACAGTCAATCAACCGAGATCCTTTCTACTCCGTGGGGGTGTAGAAGGATCTCCCCCCTGAGGTTACAAAGTCACCTCTTTATTTAAAGGGTTACGGGTCGCAAAGTCGCTTTCGCTTTCGCTTACAAGTCACAAAGTCGCATGAAATATTCAAGTCAAAAAGTCAAATTCATCAACTATCAGCACAGTCGTTTGAAAGGCATCAAGTCACCGAAAAACTCCTCTACAGTCACCTCCGACTCGCCTCCTCCCTACCCCCCTAAAGGGGGGTAGAGAGGAAGCGATTCCCTAGAGATCAGATAATTTTTTTTTTCTCCCGAGCAGACCCCAAAAGCCCCCCCTCCCCCCCAAGTGCCCGCCCACCCCATAAATAGTGCCCCCCTCCCCCCCTCCCCTCCCCATGCATCTTAAAGTGCCCCCCTCCCCCCCCTCCCCTCCCCTCCCCTCGCCCCTTATAGAAGCCTCCCATTAGCTAGTCCAAGTCATGTGACCAAAAGGGAAGCGTAGTCTGTCTATTGTCTATATTATGCAAATGAGGGAGGGGGTCAGGTCACGTGACCAAGGGGGTGTGGCCTATTTTCTAAATAAAGAGCGCTTCCAGTCACGTGACCAAGAGGGTGTAGTCCTATTATGCAAATGAGGGGGTCACGTGATCCATGATTATGCAAATGAGGGAGTCACCTGACCAAATGGAAGCCACTGATTGGCTGGTGATCAAAGGGGCGTAGTCTACTATGCAAATGAGGGGGTCACGTGATCAAGGGGGCGTGGTCTATTATGCAAATGAGGGGGTCACGTGGGGGTCACGTGACCAAATGGCGGCCCTGATTGGCTGGTGATCAAGGGGGCGTGGCCTATTACGTAATTATGCAAATGAGGGGGCGTGGCCTATTACGTAATTATGCAAATGAGGGGGTCACGTGACCAAATGGAGGCCTCTGATTGGCTGCATGTCGATTGAGTAATAAACAGTACTTAACTATAGTCCCGTTCCGATACATACTATACTACTCCCGTCCTACTGGGAGGGCTGGGGTGCCTGGTTTCCCTCCATTTTACTTCCTTTTCCTTCTTGCTATGTGTCTGCGGGGTGCTGTCTCTTTTGTACACCTCTATCTCATCCCTCAGGCTTTTAGTACTTGATGCAGCATGTGTCCCAGCATTTGCATACTCAGTGCTGGCGTCAGGGGACTGCAGCTGTTGTCCTATTTTGGGGCTGGAAGGCTGTAGGTGTCTCAAGTAGTCTCTTGTCTTCTTAAGCAGCCGGCCGTGTAGATTTTTTCCTGTGTAGGATAAATCATCGTATTTAGTACTGGTAATAGGTGCACCCCCGCCCCATTCCTCACTGTAAGTACTTTCAACTAGTGTCTTTGGGAAGGAGGCTACTAGTGCATGCCCAAATTCGGGGTAAGTGGTGAATTTGTTTTTCATTAATTCATACATCAAGGACTCCCTGTAGTTTAGCCAGTGACCTAGATTTTTTATCTCGATATTACCACTGATTTCTTTTATCTTTGTTTGGCTTTTCTCCTTCAATATTTCATTTCTTCTTTCTACATCTCCCGCAAACACAGCTTTTGAATAGGCATATGCTTGTTCAATGCTGGCGAATTTTTTCACTTTGCCGTCAGCTGCCTTGTGTGAGATTGGGGTGTGGGCAAAGTTACTGAGGAAGGCTCGCTCCCCTGAATATAGAATTAGATCCTCAGTTTCCCTGATACCGACCTTGCCTGTACTATGTTTGTTGTTTTCCATCTGTAGAGATCTGTTGTACTCCGTGATGGTTTTGCAGCTCCTGGGAAACGTTGTTGTCTTTGAAGGTCGCGGCGTTGTACCGGAAGCTGAGATGAGCACGAGGCTTGGGTCGGTTGCGTTCGGTTCCAGTGTCTCATCTGTGGTTTCTAGTAGCAAAATCGGATGCCCCACATCCTTTGTTTTGTTTTCTGCGGTAGGAGGGGCAGCTTTGGGGTTATGGTTCTGGGCATTTTGACGCAGTTTTGGGTTGTCTTTTCTTGGTCTTTCCAGAGACAGGGCTTCTTCTACAAGTCTATTATACCTCCCTTCTGCCTGTTTCATTTGTCTTTCTTGCATAAGATTTGCAGGTTTGGGAGGAGGATCCAGGTTCTCTTCCTGTTTCTTTTCACGCAGGGGGGGAGGGAGTAAATCCTGCGGTATCTTGTGTATGTCCTCCGTCCCATAGAAGTTCTCCCCAATCCTGATCTCAGTTGTGCCGACTGCTGTTTCCCGTCCTTGTTTCCCATTGTAGGCAGCTATGAATTGCAGCTGCTTCATTTTCTGGATCACATCCCTTGTCTGTTCTATCTGAACCCTGGTTCTGGAGCCGGTGATACTGAGTCTTTTGTTTGCATTTTCTAGGAACCTGTGTCTTGCTCTATAATTGCTGAAGCAAATCCTTACCGGTGTGGTGGAGTATGGATTCGGCGGAGTGTTGGGATGTCGCATCCGGTGGATGTGGATTATGTCTCTGTTTAATAGGGGGGTGTACATGTCCCTGGCCAGCTCGAACACTTGTCTGTAGAGATCATCTCTTGCTCTTTCCTTCAGGTCAGTTATTATTAGGTTCCTATCAATAGCTAGATTCTCTGGAAGTTTGGGTTTCTCTTCCTTGTTGAGGTAAGTTGTCTTTATTCTCATTTCCTGTCTTCCTGGCTGCATCTAGCTTAGACTCCAGTTTCCTGTTCTCAGCTATAATCCTCTGCATTGTGTCCTCTTGCATGTCCAATTTGTTGTTTATACCGGCGATTTTTGCCATCATCGCGCTGTCATCATACTTGGGGGTCATTCCTTGTTTGTTTTGTTTGTTGTTCTCGGCTATCTCACTTAAAGCAGCGACTTCTTTAGTGAGTCCGTCTATCAGCGTAGATTTTTGTTCAAGTTGTTGCTTTAACCTGGTTAGTTCTTCTTCATTCTTGGCTGTTTCTACATCTAGCCCATCACATCTTTCCCCATATAGACTGGTAATACTTCTCATAGCCGTGGCCAGTTTTGATACTCTCCTTGCTGCATCCGTAGATGTGTGCTCCACTGTGGCCATTTTCTTAGTTTGATCCTGACCTAGTGCTGCTAAAGTTGAGATCTGAGCCTGGTTTTCAGCTATCTTACCCTCCAGGTTCTGCAGTTTTTCCTTGTTATCATCTGCTAGTTGCCTTATTTGGTGCATACTTTGCGAGATGGGTTGGATTTGGTCCACTATGGTGGATTTTAACTGCTCTTCCATTGATGCTGCTCTGTTCTTGTCGTCTGTGACAAGGTCCGTCATCCTAGAGTTCAAGTTATCCATCTTTTGTAGGAGTTGGCCCATTGACAATCCTATGGCTGCATCTATGGCTGATGGGGCTGTGTTTTGTGTTCCATTTTCTGTTTTCTCATAAGGTGTATGCAGTGACTTCTCTGTAATACAAGAAAATGTTGTTGATGCTGCTGTTGCATTACCGGTACTACTGTCCCATTCTAGGTGTGCCGAGTTGTGTATAGCACCTGCTTCCTTACTATACTGCTCAGGCTGCTCAGGAGGGGAATGTTGATCTGTTGGCGTGCAGCTGGATTGAGCGTCCTGGTAGCTGAAAATTTCTGCGTCATCCTGTCTGTCCTGTTCCATTTGATTTTGTGTTGCAGTGAATAGGCCAAGGAAGTCCTGTTCTGCATTTTTCACAACTGTGACATTTTGTTTGTCCAGCTCAGCTGCGACGAGTATAGGGGAGGACGAGTTGTCAGGAGGGGGGAATATGTCCATCTTTGTTCAGGTATCAGGGCTCATTGGGCTGCATGGGTAATGAGTAGATGGCCGCTGTGTGGGGGTGGGATCTAGTAACAGTTGTAGGCTATCTTCATCCCCTTGTCTTTCATTACCTTCCCCTTCCCCTTCATCCAGTTCCCCGACCTCTACCATGTTCATGTAACCCGAGCTGTTCAAATCTAAGCTGTCTATAGGGTACTGGAAAGTTGGAACATAATCACCACTACTTGTCTGTTGTAGCGTGCCTGGTTTTTGGGCTGAGTCTAGATGGTCTGGGGAGTGTGCTGTGGTGTGGACCGTGATCTCTTGTGTGGCGTTTGGGACTTCTTGGAGATCATTGTCCCAGCTGGACTGTTCATGTCCCATGTCATCATTCCTGTCCATCTCCTGCCGAGGGGAACCTTCTGCACAGCACTGTGAGATCTCACCCCCCTGTAGTTGACTAAGGGAGTCTAGACAGATTCGAGGATGAATTGACAATGTGGCTTGAGGGTAGATGAGTGTAGAGTGAGAGAGACGTGTGTAGAGTGAGGGAGACGTGTGTAGAGTGAGGGAGACGTGTGTAGAGTGAGGGAGACGTGTGTAGAGTGAGGGAGACGTGTGTAGAGTGAGAGAGACGTGTGTAGAGTGAGAGAGACATGTGTAGAGTGAGAGAGACGTGTGTAGAGTGAGAGAGACGTGTGTAGAGTGATAGAGACGTGTGTAGAGTGAGAGAGACGTGTGTAGAGTGAGAGAGACGTGTGTAGAGTGAGAGAGACGTGTGTAGAGTGAGAGAGACGTGTGTAGAGTGAGAGAGACGTGTGTAGAGTGAGAGAGACGTGTGTAGAGTGAGAGAGACGTGTGTAGATTGAGGAAGACGGGATGTAGATAAATTGGTGGGTGCAGGTAAGGCAGGAAGCTGGTCGTCAGTCCACCACTATTCCCCTGGTCACGTTTAGGCTGCGATCTTCTACATGGGCTGTAAGTTTCTGTAAAAGAATAATGCAAATACAATTAGTTACAGCAGGGAAAACAAAAATACGGAATAGAATGTCATGCAATATTCTAACTTCTACATAAACCAGTTTTATATCACATAATTGATATATTCTTATTTACATAATGATCGGAATAACTTCTTCATTTCAAAAACATTACTATTATTTGTGATGCCATAGCCTTTAGATATGAATAAAAATATACCCACCATATGTAAAGTTTAGAGCCACCAGCAGAAGCTACACATGTGGCTCTGTTCGTTCCCAACTGCTGAATGTTTCAAAATTCCAACTGACTACTGCTGAAGGGCTCCCATTGGCTCTTGTCCGTATGTAGGTCATATTATGACAATGGGTCTAGGCCGGAGCTTGCCCCTCGGTCGCACCTCCATTGTTATACCTGCACTACACTGTGGTGACTGTATTCGCATCAATGCGGGCATAGAGGTAGCCATGAGGGTGGTGGGGGGGGGGGGGGAGCTACCCTAATGTGTACACCAAGGCTGGATGCTCAGGTCGCACCTCTATTGTTACATGCTGCACTGTGGTGACAGCATTCACTCATAGATGCGGGTACAGGGGCAGCTGTGGACTGGTGTGAGTGGATTAGAGGTGGGGAGTCTACCCAGCTAAAATAATTACTTCTTTGATATTATGAATTAGTCATCAATAATAGTATTATCTAATTCTATACATTGTTTTCATTATGGACATACTTTTTTTTCCCCTGTGGTAAACAGAAACAATTATCTCTTGTGGCTGGTTATAGGACCCGTTTTGTACAGGGGGAGAAGCTAAATACAATAAGTGCCATCATGTTGCGGTCACACCTTGCTCCCGAAAGGGCTGTCTCTATTAATTTCCTAATTGAAATAATACTAATATTATTGATTAGACATTAAAATTAGTACTAGCTATGGAGATATTTTTCTCTCTCCCCCCCTATGACAACAAAAATGATTAATAAATAATAATAATGAATGCCCAAGATCAGAGACCTTAGGGGTTGTGGTGAACGCATAAGCTTTTTAGAAACAAATATAGCAGATGAGTAGAGGCTGTCTACAGGTGAAGGGAGGCTGTGTATAGGAGAGATGAGACCGTGTATGGGTGAGGGTTTGAGGGGAGGCATTGTAGGGGTGAGGGGAGGCATTGTAGGGGTGAGGGGAGGCCGTGTAGGGGTGAGGGAAGGCCGTGTAGGGGTGAGGGGAGGCCGTGTAGGGGTGAGGGAAGGCCGTGTAGGGGTGAGGGGAGGCCGTGTAGGGGTGAGGGGAGGCCGTGTAGGGGTGAGGGGAGGCCGTGTAGGGGTGAGGGGAGGCCGTGTACGGGTGAGGGGAGGCCGTGTAGGGGTGAGGGGAGGCCGTGTAGGGGTGAGGGGAGGCCGTGTAGGGGTGAGGAGAGACTCTGTATAGGTGAGGAGAGGTATAGGTGAGGAGGGGAACAGGGACAAATGGAGAGATGCCGAGGGCAACTTACAGACAAGGTAAATGTATGTAAATATCAATCAACGTAAATGCCAGGTAAAGTGGTGTAAATTTTGATCATACTGCATGACTTGTATAGCCCCCAACCTTTGTGGCGTCAGGGTTGTCTGGGAAGCGCCCTGACCCAGCCAGCATGGCACCAACTGTGACAAGGGTGCAAATTACAGAAGGTGTAAATGTATGTAAATATCAACCAATATAAATCCCAGGTAAATTGGTGTAAATATAATGCTCTTTCCTTGCACAGATTTACAATAATAAAGGGGCATATTTACATCAAGTTTTACATGGGAATTGCAGATGGGGTCAATCTATGTAAATTTCAATAAATGTAAATGCCAGGTAAATAAGTGTAAATTTTGAGCACAATGTGTGCACCGTTTTCCAATGATAATTACAAAGATTTACACCACCTTTCCTTGGAATTTACTAACTTGGTAAATATATGTAAATATCAATCGATGTAAAGGCCAGGTAAATTGGTGTAAATCTTAAGCACCATCTTTGCACTAAATCCTTAAGAGATTTACAGTGTTTTACATGGCATTTGCATGTTGTAATTCCCAAAACTCGTGCAGTGAGCCAATAGAAGGGCCTGATGACCCCAGTGAGGGTTGTACGAGCCCAAACAAGGACCTAACGACCCAAGCGTTGGCTGTATGAGTCCATATGAGAGCCCAACGACCCTAGCGATGGCTGTGTGAGCCCATACTAGGGCCTGGTGACTGAATTGAGGGATCTATGAGCTCATACAAGGGCCTGGTGAACCTAGTGAGGGCTGTACGAGCCAATACAAGGGCCTGATGACCCCAGCGGGGGCTCTACGAGCCCAGATGAGGGCCCAATGACCCTAATGATGGCTGTGCAAGCCAATACAAGGGCCTGATGAACCAAACAATAGCTGTGAGAGCCCATACAAGGGCCTGGTGACTGAATTAGGGGATAAATGACCTCTCGTCTGGCCTTGCCTATCTTAGTTTTAGCTATTTGACCCCTCATATGGCATCCCCATCACATATTTAGCTATCTGACCCCTCATTCGGCCTCTCCCACCTCATTTTGGGCTCTTTTACCCGATTCTTGGCTATATGACCCATCGTTTGACCTCTCCCACCCCTTTTTTACCTATCTGACCCCTTGTTTGGCCTCTCCCACCCCATATTTATCTATCTGATCCTTTGCTTGGCCGCTCTCCTCCTATTAATAGCGATCTCACCCCTCGTTTGGCTCGTTTTTAGCTATATAACCCCTTGTTTGTCCACTCCGATTCCATTTTTTAGCTATCTGGCCATTTGTTTGGCCTCTTCCACCTCAATTTAAACTATATTGCAGTGTAGTGCCATATAATAGCCAACAGAATCGGAGACGCAAAAAAAGGGGTTATATGCATTTATTTATGTAGCTAAAACTGAGATTGGCGAGGCCAAACGAGTGTTAGCTTGAAATGAGTGGGTGAACACAAATGAAGGGTCATATAGCTAGGAATAGGGTAAGAAAGACCAAACGAGTGATCAGATAGCTAAAAATGTGGTGGGAGAGGCCAAACGAAAGTGCAGATAGCTAAAAATGGAGTAAGCAAGGCCTGACGAGGGGTCAGATTGCTAAAAATTGGTGAAGAGAGACCAATTAAGGGGTCAGATAGCTAAAAATGGGGTGGGATAGGCCAAACAAGGGGTCAGATAGCTAAGAATTGGGTAAGAGAAGCCAAAATGCCCAAATAGCAAGGTCAGACGAGAGGTCATTGATCCCTCAATTCAGTCACCATGCCCTTGTATGGGCTTGTATGGGCTTGTACAGCCATCCCTAGGTTGACCAGGCCCTCGTATAAGCTCGTACATCACTCAATTCAGTCACCAGCCCCTCCTATGGGCTTGTACAGCCATTGCTGGGGTCATCAGGCCCTTGTATGGGCTTGTACAGCCATCGCTAGGACCATTAGGCCCTTCTTTGGGATCGCACAGCCATTGCTAGCATTATTAGGTCCTTCTCTTGGCTCGTACAGCCCTCGCTGGGGTCACCAGGCCCTCGTATGGGCTCGCACACTTCTCTCTGCGGTCACCAGGCCCTCGTATGGGCTCACACACCCCTCTCTTGGGTCATCTGGCCCTCATATGGGCTCGCACAGCCATCACTTGGGTCAGCATGCCCTTGTTTCGGCTCGTACACCCCTCTCTGGGGTCACCAGGCCCTCGTATGGGCTCGCACACCTCTCTCTGTGGTCACCAGGCCCTCGTATGGGCTCGCACACCCCTCTCTTGGGTCATCTGGCCCTCATATGGGCGCGCACAGCCATCACTTGGGTCAGCATGCCCTTTTTTTGGCTCTTACACCCCTCTCTGGGGTCACCAGGCCCTCGTATGGGCTCTCACACCCCTCTCTGGGGTCACCAGGCCCTCGTATGGGCTCTCACACCTCTCGCTGGGGTCACCAGGCCCTCGTATGGGCTCGCATACCTCTCTATGGGGTCACCAGGCCCTCGTATGGGCTCGCACACCCCTCTCTGGGGTCACCAGGCCCTCAAATGGGCTCTCACACCTCTAGCTGGGATCACCAGGCTCTCAAATTAGCTCGTACACCTCTCTCTGCGGTCACCAGGCCCTTGTATGGGCTCACACACCCCTCTCTGGGGTCATCTGGCCCTCATATGGGCTCGCACAGCCATCACTTGGGTCACCAGGCCCTCGTATGGGCTTGTACACCCCTCTATGGGGTCACCAGGCCCTCGTACAGGCTCACACACCCCTCTCTTGGGTCATCTGGCCCTCATATGGGCTCGCACAGCCATCACTTGGGTCACTAGGCTCATGACTATACATTTATAATGGTTGTAGATGCCTAACTTTGACATGGCGACATGGTCATTTCTTAAAATCGACATGGGACATGGAACTTAGTGACATGAGGGAAAATGTTAGTGACATGACATGGGTATTAAATTTTCTTAAAATCGACATGGGACATGACAGGGCTTATTTGCGAAATGGGACATGAGAATTGTAAGTGACATGACATGGGCAGTTTGACATATGACATGAGGACCCCCCATCTAGACCCACTTTGTAGGGGTAAGAATGGTCAAGGATTCCATTTCTGACATCTAAAAAAGTGGTCTTTCTTTTGGTTTATTTAATTTGAGCTTTAGGGAGTTTTTTTTACCCTCCCCCCCCCCCCCACAAAACATGTTCAATTCTTTTGCCCCCCCCCCCCCACAAGAGGGGTCCAAATCCCCCCCCCCCCCCTCAAGGGGTCCAAATCTTTTTACTGAGGCTGGAGTACTGGAGGGGTGCAGCCAGGAGGAGGGAGCCCCACTGCCACACACACACACACACACACACACCCCCACCCTACCCCACTCCCAGCACCTGGGATTACATCACGGGACCGGGGTCGGGGATAGCCCCTAGAGGGGCCTTGCTGTGATGATACGGACTGTAGCGTAGACCCACCGGCCCTTATAACTATGACTACAAGGCAGTCAATTGACCGGGGGGAGGTGGCTCCAGGCCTCCCTCCAAAGCCTCAGGTTACATCGCTCTAAGAATCTAGGGTGGTAGGTATAAAAGAAGGAGATTATATTTAGGCCGTAGGGTATGTAGTAATTGAGTTGCCAATTGCAGCTTCAACTAGTAGACTATTGCTTCAACTCATGGGCCATCAAATGAACTCTTGATACATTACCTTGGCCAACAATGTCCTAGAATAACATGAATTTATTTCAAGATTGGAAAACTAAATCTTTTGGTCAGCCTTGCTGATGCTCTGCCATTACCAGGACTCTCTTCTTTCTGTGTTCTAAGAAACAAGTACTTGAAATAAAGAAGAGAATGATTTGCAAAGGTATCTTTTAGGATGGGGAATGGAACATACTCCAATAGTGAAGGAGGATGGTAAGGAGGAAAAGATGTAATGAAAAAAAAGAAGAAGGGAGGGAATGAGGGAGGGAAGGAATGGAATGAAGTGGAGTGAGTTGAGTAAATGGAACTGAAAGGCATGGAGTGGAGTGGAGTGAACTCATTGAAGTTGATTTTCCAGAATGGAGTGGATTAGATGCAGTGAAATTGAGTGGAGTGAGTTGAATGGAGTGGAGTGAGTGGGGTTAAATGGAGTGGAATGAGTAAAGTACAATGGAATGCGGTGAGTCGAGTTCAATGGACTGTAGTGGGCGGAGTTGAAAGGAGTGGAGTTGAAGGTAGTGGGGTGAGTGGAGTTGAAGGTAGTGGAGTGAGTGGAGCTGAATGTACCGGAGTGAGTGCAGTGGAGAGGACAGGAATGGAGCGAGAGAGTGAGGTAAGGGGCTGCCCTACCACACGCCCTACAATCCCCTGCCTTGCCTCTACCCTGTGCTGCCCTGCCATGCTACACCCTACCCTACCGCGCTCTATCATGCCAAGTCAGGCCTCGTCATACCAAACCATAATGCACCCTGCCCTGGCCTACCACACCCTGCATTGCCCTGCCCTGCCCTGTCTTGCCCTGTCATTCCCTGGCCTGGCCTGCCGTGCTATATCCTGCCATGCCCTTACATACCCAAGCATCTCCTGCCTTGCCATGCCCTGCCCTGCTATGCTACACCCTGCCCTGACATACCATGCCCTGCCATGCCCTACCACACCCTACAATGCCCTGCCCCATCTATACCATCGTCCATGCTTCTCTCACCTCCCAGGCTTAAAGGATATCCTTCAGCATAAATTTCAATAAAAGTAGTTGACAGACAGACAGCAGATTTCTTCCATTGACATCAAGCTCAAATAGAGAAGTTGACAGACTGACAGCACATTTTTCACTGTTGACAGCAATGGAAACATGCATTGTACATGGGGCTATATACAAAATTACTAAGAGACATAATGCATGTCTATGGCCCTTGTCTGCTTCCATAATTATGGCCCCCAGACATTACTCTGCTGCTGTGCATATATGTAGCTAGGTCACCGTGGCTAGATGACTGTGATGAAATTTTTTTTAATGCTTTTGAATCAGGATATGTGGTCGGAATATGCAGACCATATTTATCAACATAGGAATGCTTGTTGAAAATACTTGTAGAATGGAAAAGGTTTTAGGGTCTGCTAAAGATTGATAATTTGCGTAGGTGTCAGTAGACTTCACTGATACTTCACTCATCTTGTCAATTGCCGATTTACAGCTCATTTATTCAATTGCCTGAAAAATTCAAAAGTATTTTACATCATTTATTTTCTATGTAATTCACGTTGCTAGTGTTGCAGACACTGTGTGCTAAACTTCTCTGATAATGGAGGCAAAATCTTAGGGATATGACGTGTGACTTTTCATATTAATTAATTCAATATATTACAACTTAGCCATCAATTGCTCTACCATATCTCTTCTATTATGTTTTATGATTTAACAAATCTCGTTGAATACATAATATTAATCACAGATTAACTAGTTCAGTTCTAGCTGCCAAAAGTATTTCAATAATGACATATTTACAACAGTTCTATCAGACCAACCTTACATCTTATGAACCTTTTCTGTTTTCTTGAAGAGGTTAGGCCATAATTACCTTGTCTTGAATCCAGGTCTGACTGCTTACACAGACCCTGTGTCCCTGTCACCTTCAAACTGATTGCATCCACAAGGGCTAAACATTGAGAGGACATTGATCAGTATTTACTCAGGGCTCTTGGCACAATTGTCTGCAATAGTACCTTCTCTAAATTAAATCAATGAGTATTAGGGCTAAATGGAGCTAGACACTGACTGTGCCACCCTGCTAGATGTGGTTATAACAAAGAGAAAAGGGGGAGCCGCTTTGATCAAAATATATTCTGGACTGTCATGGGTCGCAGTTGGTGGTGATTATCAGAGGGGAATCATAAAGATGGGCAGGCCAAGTCTCGGTCATAGATGTCTCTGTGGATATCAGATTGAATATTAAATGGCCAGTTAAGGCTCAGACAAGGGATTCCATGGTACCTAGCTATAGGTCTGTTTAGTGTAATTCTAAATGGCTAAATCACCACAGCTAACAAGTGGCTCTGTACCTTTGTCATCTGTTGGGGTAGTTTAATCTCTCTTTGGCATTAGAATGTATTGTATGTCATCCGGCTCCTAATTATTCTTCACAGATAAGAGGATTACGATGTAATACTACACTGAAGCCCGCTTGAAAACTGTTCTTTGGTATTGCAACACATTGTTTAAGGTGGGCAGACCCCATAGTCTAAAAGTAATTAAATTTTGTCAAGATTTCCGCCATAATGACCAATTGATAAGTTCTATCAAATAGTATTAAGAGAATAAGGAGGTCCCAAGCTTATTAATGAGATATCTGACTTTGGGTTCGGAGGAACTGTCTTAGGATCATAGGTTGCAGCAGGCATCCCACCAGCTCCACAGTGGAGTAAGGGTTAAGCATTAATTTTGCTTCACATGCAGGAAATCCTGAGTTCAAACCGCAGTCATGCCTGATTGGATGTTCTTATACATGAACGATGACAACCTGACACATAGGTCCCCACCTGGCGTCTTATGTAAGAACTATAATTATGTCCACATACGCATAAGGCTGCATACTGAGTTCAGTTTGGATAGGCTCTTGCCAGCTTAATAAGCCAGATGGCCACCAAGAAAAGACATTTAGGCAAATCTATGAGAAACCTGCTAGCGTCTGGACGACATGCAGATTTCCTGCATCTAGGCCTCTTGCAGACATTATGTTACCTTAGTGCACCTTACTTTGGGTGCCTTTAGATAGGGGGCTGGACCTATTCCCGTTCTATACTTAAGGGCCAGGCCTCTGGATTCATGTTAACTCCACCCTAGCCAAAACCTTTCTGCCTAAAGGGACCAAGGCCTTGAAATAAGGGTAGGAAAAGGTCAAAGTATCCTGAGGGGTTATGACCATCAGAGGGAATCTATCAACGTAGAAATAGTTCTTCTCAATACTGGTGCAGCTTTAAGGACAAATAAACTGATTCATGAGTTCATTACTGGCATATAATGATGCCAATCAGGCATATAATATGATACATAAACTATTCATAACTTTAGAAGGAAAGGATGATCTCTTCGTTTATGGAAAGAAATTTATCTATGATTTCTAGCTTTAATTTATAGGTGTTCTCTCCATTTGAAAAATACATTATCATAAAGGTATACATTGATAGAATTTAGTGGTTGACTAATCCTTGAGTTGATATCTGACTCTCTCAGTTCAAACGATAGAAATGGTTCAGTTGTCAATGTTTAAAGAATGTTTCGTGTCTCAATCAGAAGTTGATGAAAAATAGAGCCTATATTCTACAGAAAAGATGGGTAACACGGTACTCTAGGTGGGTCCCTTCAGAAAATCTTAAATGGTGGATAGGAATAATTCGTTGATATTCGTTAAGGTGTTCAGATTTCATTTTGATGAAGTTTGTAAGATTTTTTAAAGATATTATTGAAAAGTACATAATTAATCTGAAAATTAGACAGGATGTCTGAGAGATTCCCCTTACAAAATATTATATGATGGCCCCGTTTATTAGGTGGGTCAATATACCACTTGAAATCATTATAAGGTTGGGCTTATAAACAGGGAAATACGGTAGTGATGGAAGATGTATCACTTCATTGTTGAGTAAAGAAAATGCAATATTAGTGGGTTTAAAAGACCTGAAAACTAGTATAAAGCACTTTTTTGTTTCCTCACTTCCAAGGTAAGAATCTGTGACCTTGACCTCTGTAAAGGTCGAGGTGTTATTACCCACCCTTGGGCCATACACATGGCTATGTCATACTAATTTTGCAGATCGCGAGGTGTGCCTTTATGTAAAGGAGAAAAGGAAATGATAACCATCATTCATTGTGACAAAAGTAAAGTTTGTAAAGGTCAGTGGCATATTCATACATCATCCTGACCAAATGGGTGTGCAACATTCTCTCAAGGTTTGCATGAATGTAACACTGGCTGTATTTATGCATAGTTATAACAACACGTACAGCACATTAACACACTATGCAGCCCTTAAGGTTGATCACTACTCTTAACTCAAGATGCACTGACTCCAAATTAATTATTATATCGGAACGAGCTTATCTTGCATTGCCAAAAAAGTACCTCCCATTTCCTTTTTTCTTTTTTTTCATGATATAAGCTACACCTGGGGGAAAAACACGAATTTTCATGGATATATAGTGAATAATGTTAAAAGTAACGAGCAACCTTAAAGTGTCAAACAGATAGCCTTTTTGTAAGCATGTGTGCATGTCTTCCAAAGATGTTCCCTTACCAAATCTATAGATCAAATTGTGTTAATAGGTATAGATTTATCCATCGATACTAGGGCATAGGGGAATAACTGGCATCAATTAGACTGTGTGGCAGCATTCATAACTGCGCAACAAGGCAATATCGCTGGATACTACCATAAACTTTGAATAGTCATCTAGCATTATTTTTATTATCACCAACTGTAGCTGAGTTTGAGTTTGAGCTCATAATAATTTTTTTTCTGGTCAAAAAAACGACACAGGTAGGCTGTGATAACAATTTATGCTGCCATAACACTATGTCCATATGCAGTCATCATAAGAGTTCCCTCCCGATGCTAGTGCCTAAGCACATACAGTATATAATGTAAATGGATATTGCTATCATACTACAAGGCAGTAACAGGCTGTGTTACGTGTCACAGCCTGTCACAACAGGACTGCCGCCCCCTGTGAGATTACTCATTGGCTAAAAGCCTCTGCCACCATATTTTAGTAGCCCAGTAATTGCCACAAAAGGATTCCTGACACGGGTGAAACATCTGAAATCCTTTGATTTGAGAATATGATTGTGTGCATATGGATTAGAACTGGGTTGGGACTTTGATGCTTGCGATTGTGCTGAGGGAGAATTGGCGATGTCTTTGTGCAGACAGAATACCGCATTGTGGCAACACCTTAGCATATAGCAAATAGTGTTGGATTGTCGTAACATTTTCAATCTCCAACTCCAAGTCAACGATAAAAATTATGAGGGGGGGTCTGCTGGGCTGCATCACTGTGTAAAGACGGGTTGCATTAGTAGCTGTAATCGAACCATGTAAAATGTATGATAGAGTACATTTTAAGAGATTGGTTAACATGATAAAAGCATGTGTAAACATGGATGAGACATGGAGTACTGATAACAGTGACACAAACATCTTTTAGCATGGTGACTGGTAAGGATTGCATGTTTTGTAAGATAATACACCATATAATTGTGATTGAATATGAAAACATATTTACTCAACTATGTCTTTGTTTCTGTGGGAAAGCATTATGAAGGAACAGTGGTATAAGCATCCATGTAACAGTGATAATAGTACCAAGACCATAAGGAAGGACAGATATATTCTGACAAGACAGAAAGCACTGAGCGAGTTCACACAGTAACAGATGGAAAAGCAGTGAAATGGACTGTATGTCCTGGAATCAGCATGACATGTTATGTTTTACAGAGAAAATGGGATAAAGCCGCTGACAAACTTCCAATTACATTATCAAAAATTTGACAAGAAAGTCTGCAGTAGCTCTAAGACATATTTTTCTTCTTATAGAAGATGTTGTATGTCCTTACACCCAATGAATTGTCTGTTTTCTTGAAGAGACTAGGCCATATTTACCTTCGCCCGGAGTACAGGACCCACTACTTACACACACCCTGTGTGCCTGTCACCTTATAACTGATTACGTCCACAGAAGGTCCAGATTGAGTAGACATCAGTATTTTCCCAGGGTTATTTTCCTTTTTCTATAGAGGGGCTATCCTACTCAACTCATGAGCGCTGTTTGCGGAACAAGCACTTCCTTCCAAATCCACACATGTGCTGTCAGGTCCCAGACACTGCAGCTGCTCGACATGGTGCCTTAATGCAGCTGCATTTTATATGACTTCTTCTTATTCTAAACCTACAGAATTAGATGCCCCAAAATAGATCTCTGAGGCTCATGCATGTACCAGGCGATCCATGGCTGATAAAGGCAGTATCTTATCCTGTTATTTTGCACTCGGGATTGAGCCTACCCATTAAATCCCTATTCCTTCACAAACAAAGATTATAATATGAATATAAATATTATTATTGAGGTTTGGCACAAGGCAAGAATTCTGATAACCAATGTACCAGGTGGTGGTGTAGTGTGTACACAGCTACTGTACTTAGTGCCTATGTACTATCATGAAGCTCAATGCCTCCTCACCTCCCAGGCCTCACCTGCTAACTACTCTCTCTCTCCATGCTGCAATGCTGCTTTACCCCTTCATGCCCAGAACTCCAAAATGCACGCTTTTAGAGTTATATATTTAGCATATATCGCCATTACGTTGCTGTGTATTAGATCAGGATGCGGACCAGACCTATGGCAAGCGCAAAGTATGTATGGAAAGCTGAGAGGGCCAAACCGGATGCTTAACAGACTAGCCTACTCGATGGTCTAGACGGCGATCTAGATGGACTAGCATCCGGTCTCTCAGCCAATCAGAGCGCCCCTTCCCAGGATTAATAACAGCGATCCCCCTACACATTATAAACATGTGTTTATGTCATAAATGGTGCTTTAAATCGAAATTCTGAATCGACAGAAGTGTTTAAATGACAAATTCACCTAGGAAAAGTTATCATGTTACGCTATATTATCATTTAAATGTACATAATCGATGGGAATAAATGGCATCATTTTGTACTGTCACTGACAAGTATTGGTGCGAGTATTAGCGATCATTTATAGCATATTAACATGTATTTATCTTGGTCCGCTCTTCGATGCTTTCGAAGCATATCGGACCAAGACAAGCACCAAGAGGGCTCCGAAGCGAGTGAATCAGACCTCGGAGACAGCTGCTGCGAAGCGGCCCGGAAGGATAGCTCGGAGGAGCCGTCCGTGCTGGATAGGGTGGCGCCCGGATACAAAGGGCCCAGCTTTACATCCAGAACGACTGACTGGAAGTCGTGTCCTCAGCACGGGCCGACTAACACACAGTCTGGTCCGGAGGATCCGGACACTGGCACGGGGGAGCACTTTGACAAGGCTTTCCCCGCAACGGATTTGGTTCCGGATTGAGAGACGCAAGTCTTGACACAAACCGGAAAAATGAAACCGCCAGTGAAACCCAAGCCGCCCAAGAAGCAGAGTCCCACTTCGGAGACTCTTCCTGAGGATGATCTGATCCTAAAAGTCCGAGCTCCAAAGCACTTCCCTCGGCCGACTTCAGATCATACGAAGCTGGCCAGGAGACATTGAACCAGTGGCAGGAGAATTTTCACTCCTTGCTAACTAACTTGTGCCAGGAGGTGAAGATGCTGTCTTTAAACTGCGTCCATCACCTCCACACTACTGAGGTCAAGATCCAAAAGGAGACGGCTGAGGATAAGGTTCGGGAAGAGATGCAAAAGGCTCGGAACGAACAAGAGCAGGCTAGACTGGACAAGAAAAAGCGGAAGAGGGCAGCTAAGAACGCCCAGGAGAAACTTGACGCCGAGCGCGCCAAATTCCGAGAGTGTTTCGGGCAAGAGATGCACGAGTGGAATGGGTCCAGGGAGATGATTGAGTCCTGGCTCCAAGAGTTGACTCTGGTGGAGGCTGAGTCAGACTCCGAGGACGACGATCAGGCTGCAGTAGACCCTACTAAAGCCGGATTGAATGAGGACTCGGACACCGCATAGGTTTATCCTATAGCGTGTCTGTAAGCGAGGGGGGGAGTATTGGGAAATACTACCCCCAATAGTAAAACACCCAATAGCAGGGTGTCCCGGGATCCAGACAGGCAGGTTACGAAAGGATCCGGTCTGTCAAAGGACACTAACAGAGGATGACGATGGAATCCGGAGGAGAGACTTTACTCGGGACAGGAGCACCTTACGATCTAGGACCTGATACCCCAAGTTTTTTTTTATGACGCTATATACAGGACCGAGTGCTCCTTACTATATGAGTCCGAAGACCGCCAGGAGGCAGGACTTAAATTTTTTTCTTCAATATATAACATCATGCTCCCGAGTAAGAGCAAATGAACTTTCTTGATCCGGTTAGTAGGAGCTGAATGAAGTAGGTTCCGAAAGCCGGCAGAATGCACCATCTCATGCCAGGAGGATCCGGATCTCCACCGAAGAATACGTATGATGTCTTTTTACTATTCTAATAGTTATTACCTGTTCTTAATTAATAAGGAAAGTGATAGTGTTTATCACTTATAGTAGTAATATTATAACAACGAGTGTAAATAGCTCGGGGTCCTGGAGGGACAAAATTTTTTTGTGATACCATACTTTTCAAGTGTTCATATTCTCAGGTGTACCTAGAGTTGATATATAGGTTAACTCTATTTATCCAAGGGAGTAGAGTGTAATTTTCATTACAATCGCTATATATATTGTTGTGTGTAAATAATAACTTATTGTGTTCATCAGAACAAGTCATATTGTTAAAAGTGTAGCTATATTAGAGCCCCTAAGGTGGTATTTATAAGATAATGCCAGTCCGAAGTTTACTACAGTACAAATCAAAATTTTGACCCAATATAATGGAATCGCACTCTACTCTATATAGGAACAAGGTATCCAGTGTAATTTTTCTCAAATTTGTGTCATGACCCCCGGTATATAGGGTGTAAGAGTCTCAGACTCTAATTTCCCCAATTGAAATAGCGTCAAATAGCGGTATAAATACAAATCAAAATTTTGACCCAATATAATGGAATCCCACTCTACTCTATATAGGAACAAGGTAACCAGTGTCATTTTCCCAAAAATTGTGTCATGACCCCCGGTATATAGGTGGCAAGAGTCTCAGACTCTATTTCCCCCCATAAATATAGCGTCAAATAGCGGTATTAATACAAATCAATATTTTGACCCAATATAATGGAATCCCACTCTACTCTATATAGGAACAAGGTATCCAGTGTCATTTTCCCAAAAATTGTGCCATGACCCCCTGTATATAGGGTGCAAAGTCTCAGACTCTATTTCCCCCTGATAAATATAGCGTCAAATAGCGGTATTAATACAAATCAATATTTTGACCCAATATAATGGAATCCCACTCTACTCTATATAGGAACAAGGTATCCAGTGTCATTTTCCCAAAAATTGTGCCATGACCCCCTGTATATAGGGTGCAAAGTCTCAGACTCTATTTCCCCCTGATAAATATAGCGTCAAATAGCGGTATAAATACAAATCAAAACTTTGACCTAATATAATGGAATCCTACTCTACTTTATATAGGAACAAGGTTTCCAGTGTCATTTTCCCAAAAATTGTGTCATGAGCCCCAGTATATAGGGTGCAAGAGTCTCAGACTCTATTTTCCCCGATTGAAATAGCGTTAAATAGCGGTATAAATACAAATCAAAGTTTTGACCCAATATATTGGAATCCCACTCTTCTCGATATAGAAACAATGTATCCTGTTTCATTTTCCCAAAATTTGTGTCATGACCCCTGGTATATAGGGTACAAGTGTCTCGGACTCTATTTCCCCAGATACTTTATACAGGAACAAGGTATCCAGCGTCATTTGTCTAAAAAAAAAGTCATGACCCTCGATATATAAGGCGGAGGGTCCTATGAGTCACGTTTCCCCGACATGTATAGCTTCAAATAGTGGTATAAATAAAAATCAATATTGTGACCCAATCTGATGGAATCTCACTCTAATATATACAGGAAGAAGGTATCCAGTGTCATTTTTCTCAAATTAGTGTCCTGTATAGAGTAAAGTGAGATTCTAATATATAAGGTCAAAATATTTGATTTTATACCGCTATTTGAAGCTATATATGTTGGGGAAAATTGAGTCACCAACCCCTCCGGCCTATATACTGGGGGTCATGAGACAAATTTCAGAAAAATGACACTGGATACCTTGTTCCTGGAAAGAGTTAAGTGAGATTCCATGATATTAGGTCAAAATAATATATATACCACTATTTGAAGCTATGTTTGTCGGGGATTATTGAGTCCGAGGCCCTTCCACCTGTTATTCAAGGAATCATAACACAAATTTTAGAAAAATGACACTGGATACCTTGTTCCTGTATAGAGTAGAGTGTGCTTCCATTATATCGGGCCAAAATATTGATTTAATTTATACCGCTCTTTGAAGCTATTCTTGTCGGGGAGAATCGGGTCCGAGACCCTTCGGCCCTATGATACGGGGGGTCATGAGAAAAATTTGAGAAAAATGACACTGGATACCTTGTTCCTGTATAGAGTAGAGTGAGATTCCATCATAGTGGGTCAAAATATTGATTTCAATTTACACCGCTCTTTGAGGCTATACTTGTCGGGGAGAATCAAGTCCAAGACCCTTCGGCCCTTTTATCCCGGGGGTCATGACACAAATTTGAGAAAAATGTTACTGGTTACCTTGTTCCTGTATAGAGTAGAGTGAGATTCCATCATATTGGGTCAAAATATTGATTTTAATTTATACCGCTCTTTGAAGCTATACTTGTCGGGGAGAATCGGGTCCGAGACACTTCGGCCCTATTATACCAGGGGTCATGACACAAATTTGAGAAAAAAGACACTGGATACCTTGTTCCTGTATGGAGTAGAGTGAGCTTCCATCATATAGGGTCAAAATATTGATTTTAACTTAAACCAGATAGGGGGGGTCAAATGACCAGCTCAAATTACAGTGTTGATAGATACGCACATTGGGGGGGGGGGGTTAATTGACCAACTCATAACGGTATGAATACAATAAATTGGAAAACTAATAAGTATAGCCCCATGATAGATAAATCTCATCAGTAAGTTCTATGGAACAAGGAGGAGGGCCGGGAGGAGGGTCAATTGACTTTTGAGTTGTGGGGCCCAGAGAGAGGCCCGGAGAGAGGCCTGGAGCGAGGCCTGGAGCGGGGCCCGGAGCGGGGCCCGGAGCGGGGCCGGGAGCGGGGCCGGGAGCGGGGCCCGGAGCGGGGCCCGGAGCGGGGCCGGGAGCGGGGCCGGGAGCGGGGCCCGGAGCGGGGCCCGGAGCGGGGCCCGGAGCGGGGCCCGGAGCGGGGCCCGGAGCGGGGCCCGGAGCGGGGCCCGGAGCGGGGCCCGGAGCGGGGCCCAGACTCTTTGAATCATAACACAAATTTTAGAAAAATGACACTGGATACCTTGTTCCTGTATAGAGTAGAGTGTGCTTCCATCATATCGGGCCAAAATATTGATTTAAATTCATACCGCTATTTGAGGCTATGTGTGTCGAGGAATATCAAGTTAGACTCTTCCACCCTATATATCGGGAGTATGGACACTAATTTGAGAAAAATGACACTGGATACCTTCTTCCTGTATACATTAGAGTGAGATTCCATCATATCAGGTCAAAATATTAATTTAAATTTCTACAGCTTTTCGAGGCTATACATGGCTATTTGTGTCAGGGAAAATCAAGTTAGAGACTCTTCCACCCTATATATCGGGAGTATGGACACTAATTTGAGAAAAATGACACTGGATACCTTCTTCCTGTATACATTAGAGTGAGATTCCATCATATCAGGTCAAAATTTTGATTTTAATTTATACCGCTATTTGAGGCTATGTGTGGCTATATGTTTTCGGGGAAAATCAAGTTAGACACTCTTCCACCCTATATATCGGGAGTATGGACACAAATTTGAGAAAAATGACACTGGATACCATGTTTCTGTATACCTCAGAGTGAGATTCCATCATATAGGGTCAAAATATTGATTTTGATTCATACCTCTATTTGAGGCTATGTGTGTCTGGGAAAATCAAGTTAGAGACTCTTCCACCCTATATATCAGGAGTATGGACACCAATTTGAGAAAAACTGACACTGGATACCTTGTTCCTGTATACATTAGAGTGAGATTCCATCAGATTGGGTCACAATATTGATTTTTATTTATACCACTATTTGAAGCTATACATGTCGGGGAAACGTGACTCATAGGACCCTCCGCCTTATATATCGAGGGTCATGACTTTTTTTTTAGACAAATGACGCTGGATACCTTGTTCCTGTATAAAGTATCTGGGGAAATAGAGTCCGAGACACTTGTACCCTATATACCAGGGGTCATGACACAAATTTTGGGAAAATGAAACAGGATACATTGTTTCTATATCGAGAAGAGTGGGATTCCAATATATTGGATCAAAACTTTGATTTGTATTTATACCGCTATTTAACGCTATTTCAATCGGGGAAAATAGAGTCTGAGACTCTTGCACCCTATATACTGGGGCTCATGACACAATTTTTGGGAAAATGACACTGGAAACCTTGTTCCTATATAAAGTAGAGTAGGATTCCATTATATTAGGTCAAAGTTTTGATTTGTATTTATACCGCTATTTGACGCTATATTTATCGGGGGGAAATAGAGTCTGAGACTCTTGCACCCTATATACGGGGGGTCATGGCACAATTTTTGGGAAAATGACACTGGATACCTTGTTCCTATATAGAGTAGAGTGGGATTCCATTATATTGGGTCAAAATATTGATTTGTATTAATACCGCTATTTGACGCTATATTTATGGGGGGAAATAGAGTCTGAGACTCTTGCCACCTATATACCGGGGGTCATGACACAATTTTTGGGAAAATGACACTGGTTACCTTGTTCCTATATAGAGTAGAGTGGGATTCCATTATATTGGGTCAAAATTTTGATTTGTATTTATACCGCTATTTGACGCTATTTCAATTGGGGAAATTAGAGTCTGAGACTCTTACACCCTATATACCGGGGGTCATGACACAAATTTGAGAAAAATTACACTGGATACCTTGTTCCTATATAGAGTAGAGTGCGATTCCATTATATTGGGTCAAAATTTTGATTTGTACTGTAGTAAACTTCAGACTGGCATTATCTTATAAATACCACCTTAGGGGCTCTAATATAGCTACACTTTTAACAATATGACTTGTTCTGATGAACACAATAAGTTATTATTTACACACAACAATATATATAGCGATTGTAATGAAAATTACACTCTACTCCCTTGGATAAATAGAGTTAACCTATATAGCGACTCTAGGTACACCTGAGAATATGAACACTTGAAAAGTATGGTATCACAAAAAAAATTTGTCCCTCCAGGACCCCGAGCTATTTACACTCGTTGTTATAATATTACTATAAGTGATAAACACTATCACTTTCCTTATTAATTAAGAACAGGTAATAACTATTAGAATAGTAAAAAGACATCATACATATTCTTCGGTGGAGATCCGGATCCTCCTGGCATGAGATGGTGCATTCTGCCGGCTTTCGGAACCTACTTCATTCAGCTCCTACTAACCGGATCAAGAAAGTTCATTTGCTCTTACTCGGGAGCATGATGTTATATATTGAAGAAAAAATTTAAGTCCTGCCTCCTGGCGGTCTTCGGACTCATATAGTAAGGAGCACTCGGTCCTGTATATAGCGTCATAAAAAAAAAACTTGGGGTATCAGGTCCTAGATCGTAAGGTGCTCCTGTCCCGAGTAACGTCTCTCCTCCGGATTCCATCGTCATCCTCTGTTAGTGTCCTTTGACAGACCGGATCCTTTCGTAACCGGCCTGTCCGGATCCCGGGACACCCTGCTATTGGGTGTTTTACTATTGGGGGTAGTATTTCCCAATACTCCCCCCCTCGCTTACAGACACGCTATAGGATAAACCTATGCGGTGTCCGAGTCCTCATTCAATCCGGCTTTAGTAGGGTCTACTGCAGCCTGATCGTCGTCCTCGGAGTCTGACTCAGCCTCCACCAGAGTCAACTCTTGGAGCCAGGACTCAATCATCTCCCTGGACCCATTCCACTTGTGCATCTCTTGCCCGAAACACTCTCGGAATTTGGCGCGCTCGGCGTCAAGTTTCTCCTGGGCGTTCTTAGCTGCCCTCTTCCGCTTTTTCTTGTCCAGTCTAGCCTGCTCTTGTTCGTTCCGAGCCTTTTGCATCTCTTCCCGAACCTTATCCTCAGCCGTCTCCTTTTGGATCTTGACCTCAGTAGTGTGGAGGTGATGGACGCAGTTTAAATAGGTACCCCAGAGGAGCGCTGCGCTCCGGTGAAAAGGCCCAAATCTCAGAGCATAAGAGCAATCTTTACATGCTCTTCACAGCCAGACCGATAATCATACAGCAATAACAGACCACTTATCGGAAAGATATGGATCACCTGGTCCCATCTATTATCAGTGCTCTCAATTTTGTGCAGCCTTAGTCTATGGAAATGGGTTTTTGCTGAAAGCTCATTTCCTATCATTTAGACACTTTGTCACCTGTTTTCTACTAGGCTATTTTCCTGACTTTCCTTTCCAGTGGTCTTGCGATGTCACCATGGGTTGGACCTATACAATATGAGCAACTTTGGATAGCTATGATTCAAACCTTTATTTGTATGCCCGGCACAATTATGAATAAATTTTATTGAAATTATGGCTGCAATAATAATAATAAACTATCTTAAATTGACAAGTAATTCTCAAAAGAATTGATTGTGCCGCACCATGCCATAAAGCTCAGATTATCTAGAATACCCATGTTGAAACAGCTATGCAATTCGATGGATGGGGCCGAAGTGAGACTAAATCTAGGAAATAATCTTTGTAAAATAATTATGATCACCCTCTGGCCATGTCCTAGATTTGGTAGGTGTATGCACTGTCAGTGTATGGGAGCACAATTAGGTACAGGCCCTAAATACAGACCCACATTCCAGGAAGTGAAGGGAAAGAATATAGCTTTAATAGAGTCAAAATTGCAAGAAAAAGTTTCTTATATGGTTCTTACCCAGCTAACAAATAACATTTTCCTAACGGTGGGAAAACATTTGCAGGAGGTTTTTACAAACGTTTTCCCAATGTTTGGAAAAAGTTAAAACGTTGACCAAAAATAATGTTTGCAAACAAACATTTTTGAAATGTCTGTAGACCTTGTCATTGTTTTCATTGTAATAGAGGGAATTGGGGGTTGGGGGCGTAAAAGAGTTTAGCCCTCCTGAGGGGGGGGGGCAGTGTGTAAAATCCTGACCCCTCTTGAGGGGGGAGGGGAGCTAAAAAAAAGTAAAGCCCTTTTCTTTTTAGAAAACAAACTTTTTTGTCTCACAGTCAGCTCCACCCGGATTCGAACCTACAATGGTGTTCCCCTCAGATCTGAAGTCAGACATGCTAACAATGAGGCCAAGGGGCCAGTGTACCTTTTGAAGGTCAGTGGTGGGTTTAGAGGAACCTTAGCCAGTATGTACCACTGCCTGAATGAACCACTGTCAGAATGTACCGTCACCTGTTTGTAATGTACTACTCAGATGGTCGGAATCTAACACTATGAATGGCAGCATGGCAACCAGGGATGAGGGGGACAGGGGTGCATAATAATACTTATACCCTTCAGGATTCTTAAGTTTTTCAGGAATAAAGAGTAATTCGATTAATCTGACTGGGAGAAGTGGTAACCATCAGCTCCCTGATAGGGACCTTTAGCAAACCCGACGTAGCTCATTTAACCCAGATGCATCCTATGCTTTGAGCACTGCTACATCTGTGTTTTATGAGCTTTCACGTGGTTGCTAAAGGTCCCTATTAGCCCTCTCCCTGTTCCCCAAACTCTCTGGTAAAATGGAATATGGTACCAGGTGTTTCGACTCTAGTACATAAAACTCAAAATAAGGCTGATAGAATTTCCCCAGGGGTCTGTCTTAGGCCCTGTACTTTTTTCTATTTATATTAATAGTTTGCCAAAAATCGCAAATGAGATGGACATTACGTTATATGCTGACGATGCTGTTATGTCTGCCTCCTCCCCTGCGCTTTTACATAATATGTTGCCTCTACTGTCCACATGGTGTATCAGGAATAGCCTTACAGTCAATGAAAAAAAGACTAAATGGATGGCTTTTAATTCTGATTTTAATAATTTACACCCCCCCCCTGTATTTACACTAAATAATAATGTTCTGGAACAGGTTGATACTTTTCCTTATTTGGGCCTAGTTTTGGACCCTGAGCTTAAATTTGTTACTCATAGAAAGGACACTGTGAATAATATCAGAACTAGATTATACCAACACATACGGGTAAGAGGTTATGTGGAGCAGTAGGTAGCGCTTGATGTATACAAAAGTATGGTATTGCCGACCTTCGACTATGTTGATTATGTTTGGGATAGGGATAATATGGGTGAAAACAGAGAGCTACAATTAATACAAAATAAAGCCCTACGTGTAATTTATAATGTCAAATTAGGAAAAAATCCAAAGTATACGACTGATGAACTACATATTAAGGGAAAATGTCAGAGCCTTAATGAAAGGAGGGACATTCACTTATTATTTTATGCTCACAGTCTAGCTCAATCTGATGTTAATTTGGATAATAGAAATCTACCCACCAGACGCAATGTTGGTCGGAGGCTGGCAGTCCCTAGGTCTTTAAAACCGATTGTCTTACGGAGTGCATTCTATAGAGCCATAGGCAGGTGGAATCAATTAAAGTCAGAATATACGGAAATAGAAGGCCTTAGTGCTTTTAAGATTGCGGTAAAAGTTAATTATAAAACGTGTTTCATGTAAACCAGCTTTTTCTTTATTTCAAAATATAGCTTTGACGTGTTAGCCATTATTGTATGAACACTTATTCCTCATCACTCATCTCATCTCATCACAAATGCATTAAGTAATTAATAGCGAAATTTCTGTTGTTATTTATAAAAAGGGATTTAATCAATGTGTAGTCCGCCATACCGTGTTTTTTAACGCTATAATCATACAGAACAGTCAAGGGGTCCTAGCGTAAGTAATGCAATGCGCATGTGCTAGGTTAATTTCATTTTCATATTACTATGTATTTGTTATTATTCAACCAATAAAACACTTTAAAAACAAAAAAAAAAAAATAGATATTTTCATCTCTCTCTCTCTGTCTCTCTCTGTCTCTCTCTGTCTCTGTCTCTCTCTGTCTCTGTCTCTGTCTCTCTCTCTATATATATATTTATATGTATATATATATATATATATATATATATATATATATATATACATATATATATATATATATATACATATATATATATATATATATATATATATATATGAATTAATTGGGGATTATGATTTATCCCATACATGCATCATTCCCTCACTTTGACCTGGTTTAGTTGTGGCCATATTGGTTTTGGAGGCACTCCTAGGGATGAATGTGGTGTATAATTTTCTTGCCGCATACTCATATGAAGTAAGTGAAAACCAATATTCAAACTTATTTTGCCATTAGTTTGACTGTAGTGCCTTTATTTACTGGACTTACTGCAGGGGCCAGGTGCACTCATGCATGGCAGAGGACAGGTGAATGGGGCTAGCAGCCACCACCACTCCACTCCCACTACCTGTGTATATGTTAACTATAAAACCAAGCTAAACACCACTTTGTAATCTATATTATTTTCTATAGTTTAAGCATTATGATACCAACCCTGCTTTCATTATGATCTAAAATAGACTCCTAAGATATAATTGTGTGCTGACTTCCATGGTACAGTAGGGGAATAGAGCAGATGGTGGAATTTCAATACAACCACCCCTTCCTGAAAAGGGGAATCTGCCCCCCAAAAGTGCAAAATTTATTTGTGTTCCTTTATCCATAGAAATATATAGGCTCTGAGAAATTTGGAAATTTTTCTTTTTTGGGGGGGGGGGGTTTGGGGGGCGGAATTTTTTGGGTCCTCTCCCAAAATCTCTTCTCAAGATATACTCTGTTTCAAATTTCAAGACAATCCGACCACTGGTTGTGATTCTATCGCCCTTTTTATAGGATGGGCCTGCAGGTGACCACTGGCTTATGATTGGGACAAGGCTGTAAATAAGTGATTTTGTCATTTTTAAACACCAGTAGGTCATTAAATCTCAATGGGAATGTGATGAAAAAAAATTCAAGACACTCTTTACCAGTTGTACATATGTTTTCCACAATATAAAGGTGCTCAGCCTAAAACCCTTGAAGTTGTATATGGCCTGAAAATGGAAGAATGCCTATTTTCACAAGCTTTTCCTGTGCAAAGTAGCATTTTGAGGGGCATGTCATGTCAAGTTGTGTGCAAACAGATGTCATACCAAGATCATTTCCCAAAGGGAGCATATGGTTTATCATGAAATTGCTATCAAGCACTATCTGGCTGTGTTATATTTGATGTATGACCAACCTAAAAATGCTCAATTGGCCCGTTAGGAAAAAAAGACAAATGTAAGGTAAAACTTTTTTTCTTAAAAAATTCATGATAAATCAACCGTTCAAAGGATCTCAACATAACTGATGTCCTTCCTTCACATTCTTTTCAAGCTTTCTAACAATACTATTGCCTAATCTCTAGGCCATTTATCTTCAAAATACCTGTGGTACCTAGTTTAAAGACAGCATCTTCACCTCCTGGCACAAGTTAGTTAGCAAGGAGTGAAAATTCTCCTGCCACTGGTTCAATGTCTCCTGGCCAGCTTCGTATGATCTGAAGTCGGCCGAGGGAAGTGCTTTGGAGCTCGGACTTTTAGGATCAGAGCATCCTCAGGAAGAGTCTCCGAAGTGGGACTCTGCTTCTTGGGCGGCTTGGGTTTCACTGGCGGTTTCATTTTTCCGGTTTGTGTCAAGACTTGCGTCTCTCAATCCGGAACCAAATCCGTTGCGGGGAAAGCCTTGTCAAAGTGCTCCCCCGTGCCAGTGTCCGGATCCTCCGGACCAGACTGTGTGTTAGTCGGCCCGACACGACTGAGGACACGACTTCCAGTCAGTCGTTCTGGATGTAAAGCTGGGCCCTTTGTATCCGGGCGCCACCCTATCCAGCATGGACGGCTCCTCCGAGCTATCCTTCCGGGCCGCTTCGCAGCAGCTGTCTCTGAGGTCTGATTCACTCGCTTCGGAGCCCTCTTGGTGCTTGTCTTGGTCCGATATGCTTCGAACGCATCGAAGAGCGGACCAAGATAAATACATGTTAATATGCTATAAATGATCGCTAATACTCGCACCAATACTTGTCAGTGACAGTACAAAATGATGCCATTTATTCCCATCGATTATGTACATTCAAATGATAATATAGCGTAACATGATAACTTTTCCTAGGTGAATTTGTCATTTAAACACTTCTGTCGATTCAGAATTTCGATTTAAAGCACCATTTATGACATAAACACATGTTTATAAAGTGTAGGGGGATCGCTGTTGTTAATCCTGGGAAGGGGCGCTCTGATTGGCTGAGAGACCGGATGCTAGTCCATCTAGATTGCCGTCTAGACCATCGAGTAGGCTAGTCTGTTAAGCATCCGGTTTGGCCCTCTCAGCTTTCCATACATACTTTGCGCTTGCCATAGGTCTGGTCCGCATCCTGATCTAATACACAGCGACATAATGGCGATATATGCTAAATATATAACTCTAAAAGCGTGCATTTTGGAGTTCTGGGCAAGCAGTGGTAAAGCAGCATTGCAGCATGGAGAGAGAGAGTAGTTAGCAGGTGAGGCCTGGGAGGTGAGGAGGCATTGAGCTTCATGATAGTACATAGGCACTAAGTACAGTAGCTGTGTACACACTGCACCACCACCTGGTACATTGGTTATCAGAATTCTTGCCTTGTGCCAAACCTCAATAATAATATTTATATTCATATTATTATCTTTGTTTGTGAAGGAATAGGGATTTAATGGGTAGGCTCATTTCCGAGTGCAGAATAACAGGATAAGATACTGCCTTTATCCGCCATGGATCGCCTGGTACATGCATGAGCCTCAGAGACCTATTTGGGGGCATCTAATTCTGTAGGTTTAGAACTATTGATAGTTAATAATTACGACTACATTATATGAAGCAAATAATGTAACCAGGTAATAAGACTGCATTCATAAGAGTCTCATAAGGATAACTCCTGACTCAATATATTTTGGTAATGACACAAACTCTGCGTAAAGTTGATATTGTTTATTTGTCTACAATCACTCTGTATATATTGTGTCAGACAATAAAAACCTTTCCAAACCAAAAAAGCAGAAGTCATAAAGAATGCAGCTGCATTAAGGCACCATGTCGAGCAGCTGCAGTGTTTGGGACCTGACAGCACATGTGCGGATTTGGAAGGAAGTGCTTGTTCTGCAAACAGCGCCCATGAGTTGAGTAGGATAGCCCCTCTATAGAAAAAGGAAAATAACCCTGAGAAAATACTGATGTCTACTCAATCTGGACCTTCTGTGGATTCAATCAGTTATAAGGTGACAGGCACACAGGGTGTGTGTAAGTAGTGGGTCCTGGACCCCAAGAGAAGGTAAATTATGGCCTAGTCTCCTCAAGAAAACAAACGATTTATTCGGTGTAAGATTGGTCAGGACCTCCAATCTCTTCCATAAGGAAAAAAATATGTCATAGAGCTACTGCAGACTTCCTTGTCAAATCTTGTCAAATAGAAATATCCTGACCAGACAGAAAGCACTGACCAAGTTCACACAGTAACAGATGGAAAAGCAGTGAAATGGACTGTATGTCCTGGAATCAGCATGACATGTAATGTTAACAGAGATAATGGGATAAAGCCGCTGACAAACTTCCAACTTCATTACCACAATGCAGTATTCTGTCTGCACAACAACATCGCCAATTCTCCCTCAGCACAATCGCCAGCATCGAAGCTGCTGCTTAAGCAATTTAAATCAAATTAATAAATCTACCCCAAACCAGTCCTACATCTCATCCTTCATAATACCATCCTAAACAAACAGGTAGGTCAAGATGTCAAATCCATGTGCACACAATTTATGCACAAAATGTTACTTACCTGTTCAGTGTAGTAGCGGAGGATCAACACACCGTCTTCTCAACTCACACAATCATATTCTCTAATCAAAGGATTTCAGATGTTTCACCCGTGTCAAGAATCCTTTTGTGGCAATAACTGGGCTACTAGAATATGGTGGCAGAGGCTTTTAGCCAATGAGTAATCTCACAGGGGGAGGCAGTCCTATTGTGACAGGCTGTGACACGTAACACAGCCTGTTACTGCCTTGTAGTATGATAGCAATATCCATTTACATTATATACTGTATGTGCTTAGGCACTAGCATGGGGAGGGAACTCTTATGATGACTGCATATGGACATAGTGTTATGGCAGCATAAATTGTTATCACAGCCTACCTGTGTTGTTTTTTTGACCGAATAAAAACTATTATGAGCTCAAACTCAAACTCAGCTACACTGAAAACAAAAGTTGGTGATAATAAAAATAATGCTAGATGACTATACAAAGTTTATGGTAGTATCCAGCGATATTGCCTTGTTGCGCAGTTATGAATGCTGCCATATAGTCTACTTGATGCCAGTTATTCCCCTATGCCCTAGTATCGATGGATAAATCTATACCTATGAACACAATTTGATCTATAGATTTGCTAAGGGTGCATCTTGGGAAGACATGCACACATGCGTACAAAAAGCCTATCCGTTTGACACTTTAAGGTTGGTTGTTACTCTTAACATTATTTACTATATATATATATATATATATCCATGAAAATTCTTGTTTTTCCCCCAGGTGTAGCTTATATCATGAAAAAATGAAAAAAGAAATGGGAGGTACTTTTTTGGCAATGCAATATTAGCTCGTTCCGATATGATAATGAATTTGTAGTCATTGCATCTTGAGTTAAGAGCATATGTTGTGATCAACCTTAAGGGATGCATAGTGCGTTAATGTGCTGTACGTTTTGTTATAACTATGCATAAATACAGCCAGTTAAGCAACCTTGAGAGACTGTTGCATACCCATTTGGTGAGGATGATGTATGAATACGCCACTGACAGAGGGAAAGCGCATTGAAGCAGTCAGCAGTCATTAAAGAGCTAAACAATAATACGGCTGCAAGGGAAAAGGCGTGCCACCTGCGTGTCACCTCTGCTATACTGCCACTCTGTATTGTGATAATCTATCAGAGGATAGCCATGACTAAGGGGATACGCCCCTTCTGTCTTTAAAAAAATAGGCAGGGACTTATAATGTGTCACTTCTATGCTTGATACCTCTTTCAAGAGAATATACCTATTTTTCATATAGTATAGTGGTTAAGACAAAGTGTTTATGATGTGTTGGTAAAATGACTATCCTAATATGAGTTCACTCGTTTATATTTATTAACTCATAACCCCCTCTAAACAGAACTCGGAAATTGAACATTCATGACTGGGGAGAATCTGGGAAGTCACCACAACACAAGAAAGACATTCCCAAGAATTGTCAATGTGTCCTATTTACAAAATGAACTCGGGAATCGAACGTTCACGACTTGGGGGAATGACACAAGTTAAAACTTGTTCAAAAAACAAAAAATTCACAAAACCAAAAAATTCACAAAACATTCAAAAATCTCCTTTAGTTTGCAGGGCCATTATCTAAACGTTACTACAAAGCTCTCCTTGCATCTCAGTAGGATCAAAACCCAGCTATGGAAGTTTTACTCTGTATAAAGATTCACCCACATAAAGATATGGTTGCATAGGATCCTGGAATACAACCACCGTTGAAAAAATGGAGAAGACTATAATACATCCTAATTGGAACTAAAGTAGCACTCATATAAACAATATTCTGAATGGGAAGAATCAGCCTAATTTACTCTGTATTGTTTGGATGCAATAGTGAATGAATGTGTAAGTAAATATTTGAGTGTATATGCTTACCATTGCACCTTTCCCTTTTGGATCCCATGGCCCTGAAATGACTTTCGATTTCCTTCTCTATTTGACTCAGCCCAGGACTACTGTTTGTTTGATATTATGTGAGATGTATTATCCAAGTAAGCAGGGGAGAGTCGGTTGGGTCAGAGGCTCTGTGGTTTGTGATGGTACAGAGGATCTCGGTACTGGTGTTCATCTGCTAAGTGTTGCAATCCTGTTAATTGTAGTTAGTATAGACTGGGGTCTTTGACAAAAGGGCTTAGAAATGGGATTTTGTTGCATCCCAGACGAAACGAGATAACATGCTAGCAAATGAAAGGAGAATCCCTGGGCTATCACAGAACAGTATGCATGACCTGGTAACTCTACATACACATACAGTAAAATGCTGGTTTCCATGCACACTTTACCTTTTTCATGGGGCATAGTCTATAGGCCTATCCCGTGCCCCCCCCCCCCTCCGCCCATGACAATCCCTCGCCTCCCTTCCCACTGCGCGGGAAGTGGTCAGTCATGGCAGCGTCTCACTGCCCCAGATAGCCTGTAGTGATAGCCATGGCAACGCACGTCCTTTACTACCAGCCAGCTACAGCGTGTAACTCTCCAATCACATTCTCTCGGAGGGGCCTGACTCAAATGTTTAACTTGATAAAGCTCAACAATTACAATTTTGTTTGATAGCATATGTACAGGGCAAACGTATATGGGTATTTACTAAAGAGTCACACTGTATATAAGCCTCTGTGTTGTATATTCATCTTATTTCGGTGTCATGTTGAAGGCCAAAACAATGGCGGATAATTTGACTTGCTTTCTCTTCTTGTTGTTAGGCACTTTGTGTGAGAGTAGGTATTATCTTTCCCTTTTCTTTAAATGCAATTTTATTTTGTGAATAGGTTTAATGAAGAGGAGGATTAAAACATGTGGCCTGCTGTAAATATAATTATAGTGACTTTGGAGGGAATAATCGATTTAGCTTTGAAAAAAGTACATGCTGGTAAATAGCCTCTTTTGTTTATCTGTTCTTGTCAAGCACTCAAGCTTAAATTAATGGGTTGGTACCAGCGAACCTAGTAATGCCGTTTTATATATAGGGGAATGATGGTTATCATTTCCCTTTCTCCTTCCTATATGGGCACACCTCGCGGTCTGCAAAATTAGTATGATATAGCCATGTGTATGGTCCAAGAGTAGGTGATAACACCTCGACTTTTACAGAGGTCAAGAGCACGGATTCTGACCATGGAAGTGAGAAAACGATCAAAAAAGTGCTTTATACTAGTTTTCAGGTCGTTTAAACCCACAAATATTGCATTTTCTTTACTCAACAATGAAGTGATACATCTTCCATCACTACCGTATTTCCCTGTATATAAGCCCAGCCTTATAATGATTTCAAGTGGTATATTGACCCAGCTTATAAACGGGGCCGGCATATAGTATTTTGCAAGGGGAATCTCTCAGACATCCTGTCTAATCAATCATGTACTTTTCAATAACATCTTTGAAAAATCTTCAAAACTTCATCAAAATTAAATCTTAACACCTTAACGAGTATTAACAAATTATATATTCCTATCCACCATTTAAAGTTTTCTGAGGGGACTCACCTAGAGTACCGTGTTACTCAAGAAACATCTTTTCTGTAGAATATAGGCTCTATTTCTCATCAACTTCTGATTGAGACACAAAACACTCTTTTAACATTGACAACTGAACCAATTTTCTCGTTTGAACTGAGAGAGTCAGATATCAACTCAAGGATTAGTCAACCACTAAATTCTATCAATGTATACCTTTATGATAATGTATTTTTCAAATGGAGAGAACACCTATAAATTAAAGCTAGAAATCATAGATAAATTTCTTTCCATAAACGAAGAGATCATCATTTCCTTCTAAAGTTATGAATAGTTTATTTATCATATTATATGCCTGATTGGCATCATTATATGCCAGTAATGAACTCATGAATCAGTTTATTTGTCCTTAAAGCTGCACCAGTATTGAGAAGAACTCTTTCTACGTTGATAGATTCCCTCTGATAGTCATAACCCCTCAGGATACTTTGACCTTCTCCTACACTTATTTCAAGGCCTCAGTCCCTTTAAGGCAGAAAGGTTTTGGCTAGGGTGGAGTTAACATGAATCCAGTGGCCTGGCCTTTAAGTGAAGAATGGGAATTGGACCAGCCCCCTATTTAAAGGCACCAAAAGAAAGGTGAGCTGAGGTAACATAATGCCTGCAATTATAGTTCTTACATAAGACTCCAGGTGGGGGCCTATGTGTCCGATTGTCATCTTTCACGTATTGTCAAGAACATCCAATCAGGCATGACTGCGGTTTGAACTCAGGATCTCCTGCATGTGAAGCAAATGCTTAACCCTTCCTCCACTGTGGAGCTTGTTGGATGCCTGCTGCAACCTATGATCCTATGACAGTTCCTCCGAACTCAAAGTCAGTTATCTCATGAATAAGCTTGGGACCTCCCTATTCTCTTGATACTATTTGATAGAACTTATCAATTGGTCCTTATGGCGGAAATCTTGGCAAAATTTAATTACTTTTAGACTATGGGGTCTTCCCACCTTAAACAATGTGGTGCAATACCAAAGAAAAGTTTTCAAGCTTGCTTCCCTGTAGTATTACATCGAATCCTCTTATCGGTGAAGAATAATTAGGAGCTGGATGACATACAATGGATTCTAATGCCAAAGAGAGATTAAACTGCCCCAATAGATGACAAAGGTACAGAGCCACTTGTTAGCTGTGGTGATAGATATAGTCAAATACATTCGATGACTGAAGCTCTAAAATTGAAATTGCACACATTAGAATTACACTAAACAGACCTATAGCTAGGTACCATGGAATCCCTTGTCTGAGCCTTAACTTGCCATTTAATACTCAATCTGATTAACAGAGACATCTATGACCGAGACTTGGCCTACCCATCTTTATGATTCCCCTCTGATAATCACCACCAACTGTGACCCATGGCAGTCCAGAATATATTTTGATCATAGCGGCTCCCCCCTTTTCTCTTTGTTATAACCACATCTAGCAGGGTGGCACAGTCAGTGTCTAGCTCCATTTAGCCCTAATACTCATTGATTCAATTTAGTGAAGGTACTTTTGCAGACAAAGACCTTTTCAAACTAGAGAGGGTTGTGCCAAGAATGGGAATGAATATAGTACACCAGTCTCTCCCAATGTTCAATATTCTTTCTCAAAAAGCTAGGGTCTGCCTACTTATTTTGGAGACAGGAGTTCTTGGCTCTTGTAGTTATCACATTCCTTTGTGTTCTTTGTGATGTCCTGTGACTGATTTTCACAATTGACACAAAATAGCACCTATCAGCTTTCAACTGAGTGTATCAAGACAGGTGGATTTGTAACAGAGCATAACAGACTGGCCATATCCCTAGCTTACTATAACAGTTATTATATTTCGTGCAGTACATATTTTTACAGATTTCAAAATTCGTGAAAATTTGTACAGAGCGAAAATTTATCCAACATAGCTCTAGAACTGTCATCTTTCAATATCAGTGAATATAAATCCCAGTGAAATTGTACTTTTTATCAAATCCGCGGAAATGTATACCAGCAAAAATAATTATGTATTGACATGGAATCCTCGGAATAATATATCCCCATGAAATGCCCCCATGGACTCCCCAAATCTATATGTCCTTAGCTGTCCGACTTTTATCAATACAATAGTTTACTTGATCATGAAATATATGATAACTGTCATGATGCTAACACCACTGGATACCTCTCTTAGCGCGGATAATGCCATAGACAGCTGTAATGACAGGAAGGTGTCTCAACCCCACTGAGCAAAAAACAACATCTTATAACGTTATATAACTTTTCTCTGAGGCTCCTTACTATGCCATAACGTTAAATAAAGTTTTATAACGTTATTTTGACGTAAAATATTGTTATTTTGTTAGCCGGGATAGCCTCAAACAATACAACACTGTTCTATTAGAACAACACATTTATAAGCGAAAGTCCTAGACCAAAGTGAACAGTTGACCCAGCAGGGTCAAACTCACGACTTTGCAAAAAATAAAAGTGAAAGAAATATAAATAAAAAATATTTTCATGTTCATTATTTCTCAAATACAATAAAAAAACATAAGCCTTTGGGAACATGCACATAAGACTTTGTGATATAGTTATGATTGTTTCTCACAGCATCGTAGCCATGAAAATGCCACGTAAAATCACGATTTTTCATGGCTTCCACATATTCGGAAATTTGTTCATAAAAAAGAGCTAGTTGCGAAGCAACCATTCAAGATAGAGAAAAATGGATAGCTTCATTGGAATACTTGACATCGATTAAGGGGGGAGGGTAGGTACTTTTATAATTAAAACAAATATTATCAACATTATGAGCTGCCATTTGTTAAAATCTTCTGTGCTAAATATGGCACCATATGGCTTAAGGGACGCATAACTGACATGTAACAGACACCTTAACAGGGTCTACTTGTGACATTGACTTTAAAATATTGAAAATAGGTTAAAGAGTTTAAATATTTACATGCAAATGGTGTCTATTAATTTCAGAAAAAAAAATCTAATCGTTTTTGACCTTTTTCAATTATGTGTTATTTTGTCGTATATTTTCAAAAATCTATACAAAAAAAAACACAGCTTTTTCATTTCTTTGAATTATAATGGAGTTTTTTGTAAAACGTGAAAAAGCTGAAAAAATATCACAAAAATTTTAAAATTAGATCACTGAAAAGGGAAGATTGCAAACTTTGGCAGGTCTGCAATTGTGTGCAGTTTCACTGCCCCCGATGAAACGATGACCTTTATTCAGGGAATAGACACTGCACCAATTAATAGCTACCAGCATATATTCAGAACGGTGACAACAAACCAGATTAATATAATGATGATAATTTACTTCATGGTACTTATTTACACCTATTCAACTAGTCATTTGCAATTGGCATCCCAATTTTGAGACACAATAATGCCAATTTGTACAATATTAGTTTACATTGTGCTGGAAATCTGGGACGTTGGGCTGGTTGAAGTTGTACAAATGTAAATCAACCACCTTTTCAATGATGCCATAGGGTTGTGAAATACAAACATGGGTTATATCAGTGTGTTGGAGGGGTGGAATACTGCTTTACTAGTTGAAACCAATCAGATCGTATACCTTAAAATAATTTCCCAATGCTAGGAAGAAGCAAACCTGAAGAGAAATTTATATTGTGTAAACTTTTCAAAGGCACTACACACAAGCAATGAAATGAACTGGAACATCGATATGATATATCTAAAAAACTAATTGAGTTCATACACGGTCTCCAGAATCCTTTTGTAGCTGTGACCTAGCTACTAAGATGTGGTGGGCGTCAGAAGCTTTTAGCCAATGAGTAATCTCACAGTGCAAGGGAGTTCTGACAGAACAGGCTTTAACCCTTTTATCCATTGAAGGTAAATGTAGACAGTAGTCCACATCCATCTCAGTGAAGATGTTGAGAGTTTTCTGGGAAGCATGAATGGGGAGATACCCTGGAAGGATGAATTAAACTGAATGTACATGTCTCTTTGTGGACTGCACAGATGTCAGTGGATGATGGCACTTGGCGGTACAGCTCTGGATACTAAGGAAGAAGAAGTTTAGATTTCTAACACCTTGTTCAGTGGCTCCTCTTCTTTAGGGAGCTGCCTCCTGCCTGGCCTTGACAGCAATGCACGGGGGGAATTAGAATCAACTGCTTACCCTGCAAACTGAGCTCATGATTCAATTTACTTGAATTGGATAGCTGCTCTATAGAAGAAGGCCAAGAGCCCTGAGTAAATACTGATCAATGTCCTCTCAATGTTGAGCCCTTGTGGATGCAATCAGTTTGAAGGTAAGCAGTCAGACCTGGATTCAAGACAAGGTAAATATGGTCTAACCTCTTCAAGAATACAGAAAAGGTTCATAAGATGTAAGATTGGTCTGATAGAACTGTTGTAAATATGTCATTATTGAAATACTTTTGGCAGCTAGAACTGAACTAGTTAATCTGTGATTGATATTTAGTATTCAACGAGATTTGTGAAATCATAAAACATAATAGAAGACATATGGTAGAGCAATTGATGGCTAAGTTGTAATATGTTGAATTAAAATGAAAAGTCACACGTCACATCCCTAAGTTTTTGCTTCCATTATCAGAGCAGTTTAGCACACAGTGTCTGCAACACTAGCAACGTGAATTACATAGAAAATAAATGATGTAAAATACTTTTGAATTTTTCAGGCAATTGAATAAATGAGCTGTAAATCGGCAATTGACAAGATGAGTGAAGTATCAGTGAAGTCCACTGACACCTACACAAATTATCAATCTTTAGCAGACCCTAAAACCTTTTCCATTCTACAAGTATTTTCAACAAGCATTCCTATGTTGATAAATATGGTCTGCATATTCCGACCACATATCCTGATTCAAAAGCATTAAAACATAATTTCACCACATTCATCTAGCCACGGTGACCTAGCTACATATATGCACAGCAGCAGAGTAATGTCTGGGGGCCATAATTATGGAAGCAGACAAGGGCCATAGACATGCATTATGTCTCTTAGTAATTTTGTATATAGCCCCATGTACAATGCATGTTTCCATTGCTGTCAACAGTGAAAAATGTGCTGTCAGTCTGTCAACTTCTCTATTTGAGCTTGATGTCAATGGAAGAAATTTGCTGTCTGTCTGTCAACTACTTTTATTGAAATTTATGCTGAAGGATATCCTTTAAGCCTGGGAGGTAAGAGAAGCATGGACGATGGTATAGGTGGGGCAGGGCATTGTAGGGTGTGGCAGGGCATGGCAGGGCATGGTATGTCAGGGCAAGGTGTAGTATAGCAGGGCAGGGCATGGCAAGGCAGGAGATGCTTGGGTATGTAAGGGCATGGCAGGATATAGCATGGCAGGCCAGGCCAGGGAATGACAGGGCAAGACAGGGCAGGGCAGGGCAATGCAGGGTGTGGCAGGCCAGGGCATGGTGCATTATGGTTTGGTATGACGAGGCCTGACTTGGCATGATAGAGCGTGGTAGGGTAGGGTGTAGCATGGCAGGGCAGCACAGGGTAGAGGCCAGGCAGGGGATTGCAGGGCGTGTGGTAGGGCAGCCCCTTACCTCACTCTCTCGCTCCATTCCTGTCCTCTCCACTGCACTCACTCCGGTACATTCAGCTCCACTCACTCCACTACCTTCAACTCCACTCCTTTCAACTCCGCCCACTACAGTCCATTGAACTCGACTCACCGCATTCCATTGTACTTTACTCATTTCACTCCATTTAACCCCACTCACTCCACTCCATTCAACTCACTCCACTCAATTTCACTGCATCCAATCCACTCCATTCTGGTAAATCAACTTCAATGGGTTCACTCCACTCCACTCCATGCCTTTCAGTTCCATTTACTCAACTCACTCCACTTCATTCCATTCCTTCCCTCCCTCATTCCCTCCCTTCTTCTTTTTTCATTACATCTTTTCCTCCTTACCATCCTCCTTCACTATTGGAGTATGTTCCATTCCCCATCCTAAAAGATACCTTTGCAAATCATTCTCCTCTTTATTTCAAGTACTTGTTTCTTAGAACACAGAAAGAAGAGAGTCCTGGTAATGGCAGAGCATCAGCAAGGCTGACGAAAAGATTTAGTTTTCCAATCTTAAAATAAATTCATGTTATTCTAGGACATTGTTGGCCAAGGTAATGTATCAAGAGTTCATTTCATGGCCCATGAGTTGAAGCAATAGTCTACTAGTTGAAGCTGCAATTCGCAACTCAATTACTACATACCCTACGGCCTAAATATAATCTCCTTCTTTTATACCTACCACCCTAGATTCTCAGAGCGATGTAACCTGAGGCTTTGTTTCTTTTGGCTTGAGGCTATTGACCGAAAGGTAGAGGAAGGGGCGAAGAGCAAGCAATGTGGGTTAGGATGTTTTATGGTCTATTAAATATGGTTTTATCAAAGACGTGTTGATTTTCAGTCTGGAGTGGATTCTCATTTGATAAATAATTACATGAAAATAGATCAATGCCAATGAATTGAATGGCCAAAGGCTCCGAAGCAAGTAATTGCGATTTCACGTGTGATGCGGGTTAGAAGGGCTGCAGGAACATTTATAAAGTGTCATGCCCTTAGCCATCATCATGCATGAATGCAGCCCTGGCGAATGTATGATATGACATGCTCTATCATGTACTATATATTGACCTCTTAAGGGCTGTGCAGAATATTACTGCAATTTGCCGATTGATAATCATCATGTGTCATAATGAAGCTACGTGAGTAACTCCCCAGTCTGACCCAAACCACCATGCTGATCAGCATTATCGGGTTGATGCACTTCCAAAGGGTGGGTGTTCATTAATCTGAGTCACTCCCCAGGGATGTAATATGTGATATAATAGAGCATGCTAAGTGCACACAGTTACAGTACAGATAAAGAGCATCCATATAGTTATCATACAAATGCTGCTCATTCATAGGATTACATGGTCAATGCCCTTTGTTTTGTAGCTCTTTAGCTTTGGTAAGCATGCATCTTGGTAAGTCATGCGTACATACATACACAGATGTCATTAGTTTGACACTACTTTAAGGGCTGTATAATGCAAGGGTTGCATTAATGTCAACCCTGCGAAGATGTGTATCAAACTTATGTGATGGGCACGATACATGAATGCTGAACTGGGAATGGGCATGGTGCATTAAAGCACTGTACAGTCATAAGCAACAATACAACTCTAGGGGAGAGGGCGGCTAAGACTGAGCCTTAGTGCCATCTCTACTAAACTGCAACTCTCTATATAGAGAATCTATCAGAGGAGACACTAAGACTAAAAGGATTTTAGCCACCTCTTCTCTACCACCTCTGCCTAAAGAAATAAAAAAGAATAGTCACATCCACTCTAGAACTCCTATGCCTATTACATCTCTCTAGCTTGAACTTTAAATCAAGACAAGTCAAGGCAGTGATTAGATTTGGCCTCTGGCAAATGATAGCGACTGAAATGTCACCCCCATTTATTAACCAGATATCTTCTATACACATATGATACAGCATCAGGTGGTCTCATAGCTTTACTAGGGAGGAGACACGTACCCCAGACACCTATTTTTCATTTAGCATCTTTAGAGACTGACAAAAGAGATTTGAGCAGACTGTCATACATCATAGTCTAGTGTGGCCTGTGCTTTAAGTATATGTTCCACAGCAGCCATGATTTGGCCATCAAATTCAATTGGCTGGAGCACATTGGAAGTATCATTTGAAGTCATTGTAATAATATTTCAAGCGTTAAGATATCAGGGAAGCACACACACTATTGAACTGATGTAAATGAAAATATTATGTTGACACTGTGGCTAAGGTGGCATTGTAATTCAAACAATATTCACGAAGGGTACAGTTAACCTAATTTACTTTGCATGTTTGGGTGCTATAATGAATGAGGTGTAAGTCAACCTTTCTCCCATGCATGAACCCGGCACTGAACCAACTTTCAACTTTTCATTCTGAGCCCCTGTTGCTGTGTTTGAGTCAACCCAGCAGCTATTGCTGGCTTTCCCCTAGTTTGTTTGATATTGTGTCTCGGCACTTATGTATGTGTCTAGGGAAGCACAAGTTTTGGGGACTGTGAGGGTGCAGAGCTCTAGAGGCTGGTGTGCAACTACTAGGTCTATCAATCCTGCTAATTGTGGTTGCTAGACTGTATCAAAGTACCACAAGGTGTCATAGCTAAACATGCCAGTTTTCATAGGTTTCTCAAGTGGATTCATTGATAAAGTTAGTTGGATGTCTCCTTGGATGTCTTGCTAGTTACTACACTTGGTACATTTTCTTGTTGGAATTTTCCTACCCTGAACCAGCCTAATGTTTGACTCTCTACAGTTGTGACTGGGTCACCGAGAGAGTCATGCATCCAGCCGCAAGTGTGAGGGGAGTGTTTTTCAGCAAAATTCATTTTTTCAAAACCAGGGAATCACCCACACACCTTGTCCACTAGTCCGCCTGGACTTGTCAAACATAGCTAGTTACTTCAGATCTCTAACATGAATTATTACACATACCAGTTGTATGATTCTATGAAAGGAATTTGTAGATTCGTAGACTACAGAATTGTAGACTAAAGTGTAGTGACTACAGTTACCAGTGTTGATACACATAGCAGTTGCGCAACTATTGATATGTAAGACTCATCCACATGCTACAGTCACAATTCACAGAGATGGTACTTTGTAGACCAACCCGAGTGTCAACCCACCAACAAGGCCTTCCTTTGTGTCTACCGATCACCTTACAGTTTACATAGCACTAAATACCTACTACATTGTCTGTAACAACGCAATGTCAACAGGTTGCCATATGTTTTGCAGGTTCTCCTTTGCCTCCCTTTTAGACAGGAATGTTCTCCACCAGTACTTGAAGAGATTAAAATAAGGGTGGTGGAGGGGGCAGATTGACCAGAACCAACTCCCTTTTTCAACAATTGGATACTTGATATAGTTTAGAGAAAAGGGCTTCTTTGGATGCTGTTCAATGAGAAGCCAACAAGCTTTGTGTAAGTTCTTATACATGGGCCTAAAGCAAGTAAAACTATCTGTATGGGAAAAGTGTGCACCATTGTCATCATGATACATGAATTCAGGCTTGGGGAATCTACTCACCATGCCAATCAACTGATCAATAGCAAGAACCATTTGACATGTGTACACATGGGCTATTATGGTAAGCCTGATGGGTAATTTTAGTTTGTTCTTACCTGCAACTCCTGTGTCCCTTAAAAAATTAGACTTTCAGAAAGCTTATTTGAGTCTATTGTCAGGATAAATAAGTACCGATGGGACTGATCTCAGGGACAGCGAAAATGTGTCCACCGTCACAACATGGAGAGACGCTGTCATTCAAGGTTGAAGTTGAATATTTGAACTTTGTACTCATGGACTAATATGGTAAGCCTAGCGAGTAATGCATTGTGACTTGATATCTGTAATTGAATTGTTTTATCATCTCCTCATGTTTATAAAGCAGTAACTACTATACTATGTCGAGTATGTAATGTTACCAACCAACTTAGATATACACTAAAGGTGTAGCTTCAGTGAATTGTGTCTCACAACCTGTCAATACTAAGCCATCTCAGGGTTGTATACTACTTTAAGGTGATGTGCTCTTGCTGTAATGATTTATAGAAGCATCATTGATGGTTTGACTGGTCAGGCTTGTAATCATGCATTATACTGACTCTTTTTAAGGATTTTAAAAAACATAGAGACAACATGATTCTTACATGCGAGTCAATTGCGAAGGCTGTAAAATTTTTAGGGGACAGAAGGCCAAAAATGGAATCTAAATAAACAATGTTCCCCACCAAAATCCTGCGTAGCAACATTCTCTAGCTGCCAGAGGGAAAAATCCTATGTGGTAAGAAACCTTTGTGAGCAGTCCAACAGAGCTAATGTTGAGTGGGTTCTTTTTATATAAAAAACATCCAGCAGCAGATCAATAATCCTAGTTATAAGAATGAAATGGCCTTAATGAAAATGATTTTCACATGCAGCTTTCCATCTGGCCATGCTACATCTCTAGCACTGCTTAAGTAGGCTGTTGTCATCCACGGTAATCCTCACTCAGAATGTCATTAGGAAGACCAGCAGCCTGATTGCCTTGTCATAGTCAAGATGACGCTTTAAATCACAATCACCTTTTGGATAATTAGCCATCATTTACGTCATCCCAACGCATTGGAAAGGATTTTTCATGTGCCATAATTTGAATGTACATACAGACTGTTAACCCGAACGTGTGTGATAGAAGGTTTAAGGTGTATTACAACTGGTATGGCATGCTCACCAATAACATCTTGGTAATACATAAGAGCAAAGATATTTATATTTATTTATATTTCTGGTTATCAGTTAAGTCAGTTACAAGTTAAAAAATGTTGTATTATCTGCAGACGCCTATGGGAGAAATGCTGTATTCGAATTTATACCAAAGAAAATTACAGAGATTGATCAATGACGTTTTTACAATTGGATTAGGATGGGTAACGGAATTTCAAACCCTCTTGGTGTAATCACAAGCATTCACTCTCCCCCCAAGACAATCACCTAAAAGCAGTTGAAACGCGTAAAAAGCATGGACTGAAGTCACTTGCAATTTGCACAATGCTTCACAAGATAATGGGTAAAGGAGAAGGAGTACCTCTGAGAGGAAAAACCCTAACCGTTTTGGGAATTCCTGATTGATAATAATCTCCCTACCTTTAGATTTAAAACTATTCAACAACTATGAGCATTGAATTGTGCTTGAGGTAATTTATGCGGATGGATATATCAATTTAATACTACAGACGTGTTTCAAATAGCCAAATGAATCTTTCATGAATTAGTGTCATTTTATCAGTAACATATTTTTCCAATCATACTACTACGGAGCTGCTTTTCTTTTTACTGCTTTGATGCTAAAACTGTGTTATTCTTCAGATTGCTTTCGATGTTCATTATTCCCTCATTTAATGGTCATCTTATTTGTTAAAGCATGACCCAAAGGGCTGGCAGAAGGCCAGGATCCTTAACCTTGGAGAAGATACATAATGCATCATAAATACTACCCCCCCACAAGAGGGGTGAGGCCACTAGCTACCCAAGGGGTTTCAATTTGAGAGATTAAACAGTCTGAAAAGAATCAGATTGATTTGCATACTATGTGTTTTTATGCTTCTCTTAACTACTACCTTTCCTATTTAGGGAGCAGTCATTAACAGGGGGCGGCTTGTGAAAAATCTTGACCCCTCCTGAGGCAGGAGAGGACATTACTCAGGGTGGAATGGGAGTTGAAATATTATCCAATATCCTATAGATGATTAATGCATATAAAATTATTTGACCAACGGATAATTTTGAGGGATAGTGGCTTTTGATTGATATGGACATGCAAAAAAAAGGGTGACTTAGGGACTTCACATAGGCCCTATGTCTCAAATTATTTTGAGAGATAGGGGCTGTTTAGCACACAGCACTTCATGTGGTCCCTATATCTCAAACATGCTAATTTTGCAGGAAAGGGGTATTTTGAGGGATAGGGGTCTCAGAGGGATGACGTGATCACAGAATGTTTAGCAAAATGCAGAGGTCACCAGATGATGAATCACATGATAGTTTTAGGTATCCTTTACACATTTCTTTTTGTTATGGTTAGAATAACTGGTATGTGACAACAATTTTCTCCACTACATCTGGTATGCATATATATATGTTTATATTTATTCAGGGAGATTAAACCAATTTAAGGCTAATTTAAGTGTATTTCCTCCATTAGACAAAAAATTGATCAAAAAGAGCAAAATGTTTCCGGTAAAATATTAGGTGATATCATCAAGAGAACAACTCCAGAAATCAACTCATGAAGGGACTCATCTGTAAATTGAAATAAACAGAAAGTATTTATAATAGTCCATTTCATCTAAAGAAACCAATCACTTTGATAAAACTGGTGCAGTGAAAGAAAATAGATACAATAACCCATCAAGTATTCAATCAAACAGTCACAGGGAAAATTCTATAATGTCATGACTTGCTCAGGAGGATTCATAATGGAACTTTTGAGTTCCTAGTAAAGCTCATTATGAGATATTAGAATGCCCAACACTGTTCATGATCTGACAGCACTTGTGTGGATTTAGAGGTAAGTACTTGTCCTGAAAACAGAGCTTGTGAGTCAACTAAGTTGAATTGGATAGCTGCTCTATAGTGAAGGGAAAATAACCCTGAGAAAATAGTGATTTCTACTTGAAGCAGAACTTCTGTGGATGCAATCAGTTGTAAGGTGACAGGCACACACTACTTGTGTAAGTAGTTGGCCCTGGACCCCTAGACAATGTTAATATGGTCTAGTTTTTTCAAGAAAACTGAAGATTCATTGGGTGTAAGATTGGTCAGAACAATCAATATTGTCTCCAAAAAATTAAACTTGTCATAGAGCTACTGCAGACTTGCTTGTGAAATTTATGGTAATGTAATTGGAAGCTTGTGAGGGGTTTTATCCCATTTTCTCTGTAATATGTCAGGTTGATTCCAGGACATACAGTTCATTTCACGGACACATTGCTTTTCTGTCTGTTACTGTGTAATCTTTCTGTCTTGTCTGTATGTACCTATACACCCAATATATTCACTTATTATCAAGAAGTGAAAAATTAATTGAATATATACTGGCTTATCATACTAATGTTTCGATACACTGTGCACTGCTCCTTGTCCCAAGTAGTTGATGGCACCACCATGGGCCACCTCTACCAGGCAGTGCCCTATCTGAGTGCACAAGGTTTCTCCCAATCTTTCCCAACCCTTTTCTCTCTCCTTTCTTGGTGTCGTGGTACTATTATAACTGTTCCTTCATAATGCTTTCCCACTCAAACAAAGACATAATTGAGTAAATGTGTGGTAATGGAACCAGGGTTTCACCAAGCTTTATTACTTGCAGCCAATTTGCATATCTGCCTGAAACTAAATCCCATCTGCACTATTCAGTCTGAGCTGCAGTGGCAATAGTCATCACTCTGTCCAACCAACTTAATCCTCAATCCCACACCTATCTAGATGCTCTTATTCAATCATAATTGTATGGTGTATTATTTTACAAAACATTCAATCCTTACCTGTCACTGTATGCTAAAAGATGTTTGTGTCACTGTTATTAGTATTATTTGTCTTATCCATGTTTACACATACTTTTACTAGTGCAGTATTCTGGGTCAGATGAACGCAGTCTGCATGACCACGATGCCAATTTTCCTGCATCAACATTGCCAGGAGTGGAGCTGCTGCTTTAGTAATTAAAATCAAATTAATTAATCTATCCCGAGCCAGTTCTGCATCTCTTCCCTCATGATATAATCCCATACAAACAAATAAGTAGGTGAGTATTTCAAATCCATAATGCACACATATTCTCAAATCAAAGATAATGAAGTTCATTGATATGGATGAATCATGGAAACAAAATTAATGCAATTCCATATGTTTCACCCGTGTGAAGAATCCTTTTGTGGCAATGACTGGGCTACTAGAATATGGTGGCAAAGTGTTTTAGCCAACAAACAATCTTACGGGAGGCAGTAGTCCTGTTGTGACAGGCTGTATGTAGTAACAGCCTGTTATTGTCCATATACTATACTCTATACTGTATGTGCGCTGGATAGGGGTTATCCATGGAAGTACAGAGGGTTGTGGCTCGACACCTCCAACTGAGGCATTGCAGGACGTTAGTGGTGGGATTGGGTAACCAGATCAGAAGAGAAGCACATGCAAAGTTATTTTAGCCAGTTTAACAATCCGTACATGTAATCTTGTCTAACCTGCTATAAGTGTTTCTAGTTAAGAATACTATTTACCCTCCTCTTCTCAGACAAAAATCAGAAAATAGTTGAGGTTTGAACTTGACTTAACCCTTACCAATGATGCGGAATGCTAATATGAGCCATTTAACCACCCTATGGATATCATCTTTCCATCTTTTTTAGGTTGGACAATCTCAAACAGAACATACATTAATGAAAGTCCTATTGAAATTAAGAAATATACATTATAAACAATTTTGTAACATAATTTATCAACTAGAGCCGTATATGTACGACCCAAACATTATGTATACTTTCATGAGCCCCTTATTACATATCCATTCAGGAAAAAGGGGTCCCATGCTTGTTTGTGGGATATTTAAGTTTGTACATGGATTACATGGTAATGTCTAGAAATATACATGAAAATATATTTACTATCTTTATAAATCTCTCAGAATATACCCCTGAATAGTATCTGTCCAAAACTTTAGCTTCGTCCTTAACAACAAGTCATGACCTAACTCTGTTGCTAGAATGTAGCTTATGGGGAGATTGTGCCTCTCATTTGCTAAAAGAGGGGCACTGAAGGGGCCCACCTAGAGTACCTAATGAACCATCTTTTCTCTGGAATGTAGGCTCTATTTCTCATGAACTTCTGATTTAGACACAAAACAATTATTTAACATTGACAATTGAACCATTTCTCTTGTGTGATAGAGATGGAACTTAGTGGTTGACCGATCCTCTCATTGATATGTTACATAGAAGGAGAGATTATCCTTCTAAAGTTATGAATAGTATATTTATCATAAATATGACTTATTGACATAATTCCATGCCAGATATGAACTGATAAATCTGCTTATGTGCTGTTAAAGCTACACCAGTAGAACTCTTTCTATGTTGCTAGATTCCCTCTGATGGTCATAACCCCCTTAGGATGCTTTGACCTTCTCTTACCATTATTCCAAGGGCTCGGTCCATTTAAAGCAGAAAGGTTTTTTCGCTAGGGTGGAATTAACATGAATTCAGAGGCCTGGCCCTTAAGTGAAGAATGGGAATTGGACCAGCCCCCTATTTAAAGACACCCAAAGTAAGTTTCTCATAGATTTGCCTACACGGCTTTTCTTGGTGGCCATTTGGCTTATTAAACCATGTGATGCAATTCCAAAGAAGCTTGCTTGGTTGCAGTATTACATTGTAATCCTCTCATTGGTGAAGAATAATTTGGAGCTGGATGACAGACAATAAGTCCTAATGCCAAAGAGAGATTAGAGTGGTCCAACAGATGGGGAAGGTACAGAGCTGTGGTGATGAATAAAGTTGTATTTAAAATTGATACATTTGATGATTGAAGCTCTAAAATCGATTTTCAGAAAAGATGAGTTAGAATGTTCAGAATGATCACACTTCCTGTGTTGTGCCCTGTATTTACTCCCAATCCCTCTGACATATACACATCTGCTCTATAGAAGAAGGTGAAGAGCCTACTGATCAATGTCCTCTCAATATTGAGCTTGTGTGGATGCAATCAGTTAAAAGGTGAGAGGGACTGTGTAAGTAGTCAGACCTGGACTCAAGACGAGGTAAAGATGGCCTAATTTTTTCAGGATTACAGAAAAGGTTCATGAGGAATAAATTTGGTCTGAACTGTTGCAAATATGTCATTATTGAAATACTTTTGGCGGCTAGAATTGAACAAGTTGATATATGGTTAATATATGTATTCAATAAAATATGTGAAATCATAAAACATTATAGAAGACTTATCAGAGAGCAAACGATAGTTAAGTTGCTTTGTCTTGAATGAACATGAAAATTCACACTGCACATCCCTAACCACTCAGGGACATACAGGTGTACTACCATCCAAGTTTCATTTCACAGACATTATCAATGAAGTTTAGAACAAAGTGTCTGCAACACTAGCTATGTGAATAGCATAGAAAATAAAATCATGTCAACTTTTTTCATTTTTTTTAAGTGATTGAATAATTGTTGTTCAAAAGGGTTAAGGTATATTTAGTACCACGTTTGCAGGAATAATATGTCTGGCATTGTTTGTTAATGCTAATACCATGTAAGCACCTTAGCAGACCCTAGACTCTTTTCTACAAGTATTTTCAACACACAAAGGTGTGTTGATAAACATTTTGGAACTATCTGCATGGTCTGACCACATATCCTGATCCTAAAATGTTTTCTTGTCATATTCATTTAGCCATGGTGACCTAGCTATAGAAATGCACAGCAGCAGAGTCATGTCTGGGGGCCATAATTGGTCCAATCTAGTGATAGGGGCGTACGGGGACAATGGCAGACTTAAACTAAAGAGGGGTGTGCAGAGAATGGGAATGGCTGTTTGACACCAATAAGGTCCTAGGTATCAACCAGGAGATAAGGACTTAGAATTCCAGTATTGTACCTTTGAGAGTGGTCATGTTTTACCAGGGAGGTAAGTGTTTTTTCGTGCCATTGTTTGTTCCCACCTCGCCATCTAAAACCCGCACACAAAAGAAACAACAAATCCATTCCCCCCTCCGTGCTCTGTGTCTCCTCTTGCCATCAGAATGTCACTACATTATTTCTTCTTTATTTCAAATATTTATTTCTTCGATCACCGACAGTAGAGAGCCCTTGTAATGACAGAGCATTAGGAAGGCTGACTAAACATCTGGGTAGCCCTAGGTTCAAGGAGTACAGCAATGTTCAAGCAAAGTAGGCAGTATATAGTTATGTGTAATAGTAATAGATATAGTAAGAAAAAAAATGTTGTGTTCTCCTTTCTTGTCTAACTGAGCAATATGGCATTACATGACAGGTGGGTTTCAAGTTACCCAACTCTACCTACAGACCAATGCAGCAAGAAAGGGTGACTTAACAGGTAAATTAAAAAAAAAAAACGTTTTTGAACGATTCTAAGGTATATTGTCCTGTAAATCTCCTAATGAGAGATGTTTGAGTAAAGCTTTTAGAGACAATGTCAAGTACATTTTTCCGAAAACAATGTAAAAACAACTTTATCATGAAAATGTCACCCTTTCTTGATGCATTGGTCTTAATAGCAAAATAGGGTCGACTCTAGGTTTAGTTTTCCAATTTTGAAATTTATGATATTTTCGGACATTGTTGGCAAAGGTATTGTACCTAGAGTTTTGATGCTCCATTAGTTAAGACAACAGTCTGCTACATGGAGCAGCAATTCGCAACTTAATTATTAGGTACCCCTAAGGCCTAAATATTTCCTTTATAAAACCTACCACCCTAGATTTGTCAGAGTAATGTAACCTGGGGCTTTGTTTCTTTTGGTTTGAGGCAATTCACCAAACAGTAGAGAGCCTTAACAAACAATGTGGGTATAGATCTTTTATGGACCATTAAATATGATTTTATCAATGATAATATATTAATTTTCAATCTGGAGTGGATGCTTATTTGATAAATAACTACATGAAAATAGATCAAAGTCAATCAAATAAACAACCAAAGGCTCTAATGCAAGTAATTGCGATTTTACGTGTGATTGGCATCAGAATGTGTGAACGATTTATGCTGTGCCTAAATTAATCTCTTAATGGCTGCAGGAACATAAAGTGTTAGGCCGTTTGCTATGATAATGTATGAATGCAACCCTGCCAAATATAGGATATGACATTCTTGTGCTAGGTCATTTATGAAAGCGGTACCATGTACTTTAGATTGACCTTGCAAGGGCTGTGTAGAATATCATTGTGTTTTACCTATTGATAATTATCATGCATGAATGAAGCTCTGTGGCTAACTCGCCTATTTGCATCAAAGCACCATGCTGATCATCATTATCTTGTTGTTTTACTCCCAAATGGTGGGCATGCATTAATCTGAGTCACTCCCCAGGGATATGATATGTGACATATTCTTATATTAGTATTGAGCCTGTATGGTTAATGTACAAATGTAAGCCTATTTTCCTTATTCTATATCATGAGGCAGCAACCCCTGGAGCTCTGACAGTAACTTGATATTTCTGCACAATGCAGCTGATGTTGGTAAAACAACCATTGAAGTAGAGACTCTAATCACTATCTGCCCTAAGTAAATATAGTAAATATGAAAAAAGAACCTAATTTAAACCTATGATGTACCATAAAAATAAGGCATGGTAACCATGCAAATGGCACACAGTGACAATGCAGATAAAGAGTATGTAGTTACCTGACAAATGCTGCTCATTCATAGGATTAAATGGTCAATGCCCTTTGTTTTATACGAATTATATTAGTCACAGTGTATGATTTTTATGCACGGCTTATTCACATGGTTGCAAGCAATAACTTTATGGTCATGGTCACCAAAAGCAATTTGCATTATTACCAAGCAATATCTAAATGGTAACATTTCGATTTTTTGCCTTGTTGGATTGCGCAATTGCCACACTTCTATGATGCCCTCTTACTCTATTGTGTCCATCGACAAAACTATCTAGCTCTGGTAAAGGTGCATCTTGGTAAGTCATGCGCACATACGTACACAGATGTTGTCTGTTTGACACATTAAGGGTCGCATAACGCAAGGGTTGCATTCATGTCAACCTTGAGAAAGTGTATCAAACCTATAGATGTGATGAAACACTGTGCATGATTGCTGAACTGGCAAAGGGCGTGGTGCATTAAAGCACTGTGCAGTCGTAAGTTACAATCTAACGCTAGAGGAGAGTGTGGCTAAGATTGAGCTTTAGTGCTCTACTAAACTGCAACTCTCTATATAGTCCAGTTGCCAGAACTGGCCTATCTACTTGTATCTCGCAGCGAACGACCTACAGAGAGTTTTTGGTGATTCTGGCTCGTGAGACCCCACTAAACATAATCCCACACGGTGCCAAGCTGGCACCGCCGGGGAAATTCTGTAAAAGACGTTTTTTCCAAAATGGCTCCCGGGAAAATGATAGCATTCAGAAAAGTGGATATCTCTGCTGTTAGCAGGTCTAGGATTCTGATTTTAACACCAAAGGATATGTTTACAAGGTCATACGTTCATAATCTATCCATATAAAAGTGATTCAAGGTCAAGGTCACTCTAGAGGTCAAACTTTATTTTCTGATATTTTTCATTAGAATCAACTGAATAACAAGTATATAATGCTAAATATTATTACCAGAGGCATATGGAAGGTCAAATGATTTAAGGTCAAGGTCAAATTCAAGGTCAAGGTCAAGGTCAAATCAAAGATTGAACCTCCAATTTAGGTATTTTTGATAGAAATGACATGTATATAATGCTAGATACTATTTTCATAACCATATTAAATGGTACATTTCTCAAGATAAAATACTATAATCTATTTCCTATCCTGATGATATCGTTCACAATAAACCAGTGGCAAGGTCCAGGTCATGCGCTAGGTCAGTTAGTCAATATTAATTACTTGTAACCAATGGGATTTTGATGAATTGTACATGTTGTGACAGGAAGGATCGTCAATGATGTAAATGTGGATAATTCAGCAGCTATGGGAGAGGAGATGCTGGTTGAATTTGTGGAGGGCTGGCCAGACAGCTTTAACAAACCACTACCAAAATGTGTAAAAACAATGCATTCTACAAAGCCAGGTGCTGGAATAAACTTGCCAAAAACCTACTATAGCAGTGCCATATACACACACGTTGTTGGCCTGCAGGCTTCAGGTCGAGATCTAGACTTACAGGGTGTGCGCTCCTATGAATTAGCAGCTGTGCCAATGTCCCTGTTCACTGAAACTGGTGATTTGCAGAGTCCAACAAATAAGGTGACATTGAAGACCAACCTGAAAGTGGAAGTTCCTGCAGAGAATATTCCCAAACCAACAGATATCATCATTGATGGTTGTGCCATGTTGTGGGTTGTGCACTGGTCATCAAATGGGACTGTAAAAGCTTACATTGACAATATTGTTGAATATATCGAGAGGAAACTGAAGATGGCCAATGTGTACCTTGTGTTTGATAGATACCTTGACTGCAGCATCAAATCGGCCACTCGCTGTGGGCGGAGCACAGAAGCAAGCATAAGACATCACTCTCCTGCAATATGCAGCTACCTCCTTGTAGGGTCATACTCAGCTCCTCACATAACAAGGTCCAGCTGATTCAGTTGATTGTGAGTGAAATTGTGGTTCACAAAGAGGAACTTCAAACAGGTCAGCGAGAGCTCTTTGTTACAGGCCAGAATGGTGATCCCTTTGAATGCACTGATGGTCTTTGTATTCAAAGAGTGGACATGAGGACCACACACGAGGAAGCTGATATCATAATGATTCAGCAATTTCTATGGATCACCAATGGGAAGTGATTGCTGATGACACTGATGTGTTCATGCTTCTCCTTTACTATTACAACAAGTATAGCGTAAATTGCTGCATAGTCATGGAAGAAACATCAAAGAACAGGAAATGTGTTGACATTAAAGCTACAGTACAGAAACACGAACAAAATAATACCCAGGCTACCTGCTGCACACTCATTGTCAGTATGTGACACTGTAGCACAGTGCTGGGGCATCGGGAAGGCCAAAGTGGTTAAAAATCTCCAAAAAGGAGCTCAAATTGACTTACTGGGGAATGTAGCTGCCAACATTCCAGACATCATAAAGCAAGCAACAACCTTCACGGCAGCCTGCTATGGCCATCCAGATGTCGACAACCTAGCCTCTCTGCGATTCAAAGTATGGAAGGGAAAGACAGGAAGAGCAAGTTAAGTGTCATCCCCGAAGCTGATGTCTCTCCCACCTACCTTTGAGGGATTCAAACTCAATGTGCGAAGAGCACACTTCCAAGCCAGCACCTGGCTTAATTGCCTGGATTTTGATCCCCAAAAGACCTCTTATATCCGTATGGTAAGAGCCTGTGACATTATGACATGTGATAGATTGGACCTACACGTGATTCAAATGAAAAATAGCTAAATTGAAAGCTTAATCATCGATTTGACCTTGACCTTGACCTTGATCTTGAATCATTTGACCTTCAATATGCCTCTGATAATAATATCTAGCATTTTATGGTTGTTTTTCATGAAAAATACAGGAAAATAAAGTTTGACCTCTAAATTGACCTTGACCTTGACCTTGAATCACTTTCATATGGACAGATTATGAACATATGACCTTGTAAACATATCCTTTGGTGTTGAAATCAAAATTCTAGACCTACAAACAGCAGAGATATCCATTTTTCTAAATGTCCTCATTTTCCGAGGGGCCATTTTGGAAAAATGTCTTTTACGGAATTTCCCCGGCTGTGCCAGCTTGGCACCGTGTGGGATTTTGTTCAGTGGGGTCTCACGAGCCAGAATCACCAAAATCCCTCCGTACGTCATTCGCTGCGAGGTCCTTGCTTACAACCTCCAGACTAATATAGAGAATCTATCAGAGGACATCCTAAGACTAAAATGATTTAAGCCACCTCTTCTCTGCTACATCTGCCTAAAACATGAAAAAAGTAACTGGCAATAGTGTTAGTAGTCTACTGTAGAGCTCCTATGCCTGCTAGAACTCTCTAGAGCTTACCTCTTCTATCACATGTGATACAGCATCAGGTGGTCTAACATATCTACTAGGGAAGGGACACCTACTCCAGACACTTATTTTTCATTTAGCGACTTTAAAGACTGGCCAAAGAGATTTGAGCAGACTGTATAACAGAGTTTGGTCTGGTCAGCATATTATACTGTAGTGTGGCCTAAAGACATGAAAAATTTCATTTTGAGGAAAATTTGTTTCAGAATTGCAAATACCTAAAAGGTCCAACCTTACACCTTTGTCAAAAATTGGTTTCATCTTTCAAAATGGCGCTTATTGCGTTTTGCAACCAAACTCTTCATGTGTTCAACTGAATGTGTGATTGAGGCATCAAATTCAATTTGTTGGAGCACATGGGTAGTATCATTTGAAATCATTGTAATAATAATTGATATGCTGGGAAGAGATGACAGAACTTGTTTTGTATGTCAATTACAGCAAACTAATTAGGATTGAAATCCAGTGATGGTAGTTTCCCTCTTTTCATAGATTCAACCACATTAAGATACAATGATGCTTATAAGCATTAAGCTATCAGGGATGCACACACACTATTGAACTGATGTAAAAGAAAAAGAATATTGACACTGTGACTAGAGTGGCATTGTAATTCAAATCATATTCGCAAAGGGAACAATCAACCTAAATAACTTTGCATGTTTGGGTACTCTAATGGATGAGGTGTAAGTCAATACTCAAGTGTTGGCCTCTTTCCCGATAAAATGTTTGCCACACCACCTTTCACCCAACTCATGAACCTGGCACTGAACCAACTTTCAACCTATCTTTCTGAGCCCCTGTTGCTGTGTTTGAGTAACACCAGCAGCTATTGCTGGCTTTCCCCAAGTTTGTTTGACATTGTGTCTCGGTACTCATACATGTATTTGTCCAGGGAAGCACAAAGTTTGGGGTCTGTGAGGATGCAGGGGCTTTAGATACTTATATGCAACTGCTAGCTATACCAATCCAGCTACCTGTAGATACCAGATTGTAAGTCATAGCTAAACAGCAAGTTTTCATAGATTTCTCAATTGGATTTATTAATAAAGTTAGTCATTGGATGGCTCTGTTCAGGATGTCTCGCTAGTTACTGCAGATCTATAGCATAAATTCTTACACATACCAGTTGCATTGTTCGATGAAAGGAATTGCTACAGTTAGCAGTCTGATTACTAACTGCAGTATAGTGACTACAGTTAGCAGTGTTGATACACATACCAGTTGCACAACTACTGATATGTAAGACTCAATGCACCACCAATCTGAAGGCTACAGTCACAATTCACAGAGATGGTACTTTGTACATAGGATAAACCAACGCAAGTGTCAACCCACCTACAGGACCATCCTTTATATCTACCCACCACCTCACATTACTCTGAATACCTACTATATTGTCTGTACCAACACAATGTGAACAGGTTGACGTACGTTTCTCTTTTGTCTCCCCTGGCTCTGTCAGATTAAAATGAAGGTGACAGGGGGGGGGGAAGCAGATTGACCAGAATCAACTACCTGTTGCAACAATTAATCTCAATTAGATATCTAGTTTAGAGAGAACGGGTTCTCAAGTTAAACTCTGTGGTTGCAATCAATAAGAAGATGACAAGGTTTGTGCATGAGGCAAGTAAAACTACCTGCATGGGAAAAAAAGTGCAATATTGTCGGCATGATACATACATTCATACTTGGCAAGGAGTCTGCCCACCCATTGATCAATTCCAATAAAAGGCACCGATTGACATTTGTGAAAAGCCTGATGTGTAGTTTTAATATGTTAAGACTTTTCACCTGTAACTACAGTGTATATTTTAGACTTTCTGGCAGCTTGCTTAAATCCATTGTTAGGATAAGTAGGTACCAATGACAATGAGATAGGCGACATGACGACGAGATAGGTTACATGACGACCAGAGAGGCGCTGTGACAACGAGATAGGCAACGTGACGACCAGAGAGGCAACGTGACGACCAGAGAGACGACAATGTGATTGATTAATTGATTGTTAAGTAGGTAGTTTAATGTCATGATGGGAGGGAGGCAGGGAGGGAAGAACAGGCAGGGAGGCAGGAAGGAAGGAAAGGAGGAGGTGAATCATTTTAATTTAATTTCTCTGCTTCCAATATTTAAGCTATTCTATTTCTTAGTTGCTCATATATTTCTTTCTAATAATACATGACTATTGTCTACCTTACTTTTCTATTTTAATTCCATCCCTCGTGCAGGTCGCCTCTCTCGTCACTTCCTCATGTAGGTCGCATCTCTCAATAGTTCCTCATGTGAATAATGGCTGTGGCCCCAAAAGGCTAGGGAAGTATTATTTGGAAGCTTACAACAGCCTAGTTCACAGCTACCCTCCTGCTATGGTTATACTTATCTAAACCAACCGAAAGGACTTTTTGTACTTTGTACTATTGGAATATTATGGTAAGCAGGTGGAAGACTGGACCAGAGATACAGCCTGACCCGTATTTCCAGGCAGCCTGTTAATGCAGGCAGGGTGTTATATCAGGTTGGGACACTCTCCCAGCATATCAGCCTGGTATAGCAGGCTGGGGCTTAGGCTTTCACACCTTCTCCGAGCAGAAACAGCTGCTTTACCCTGCTCTGTATGTGCCAAACCAAACAAAAGATGGATTTAATCTGGCAATTACTCATGAACGCAACGGACCATGCACTTCATGCATTCATAAGGTGGTAGGTAACATATTGATTTATATACTCAAGGGGGCTTTATTTTTCTGAAATATCACATAAAAATTCGCAAATATGAAAAAAACAAATATGAAAAAACATAAAAGCTATGCTAAAGACACAGTGCTCTAGCAGAACGACCCTGTATGCCAGGCTGAGTGACCTGTAAAAACAGGCTGGGTGCATTATGCAGGTTGTACTGTAAGTTCAGGCAGGCTTCCACCTGGTAAGCCCATAGAACAATGTATTGTATAAGACTGGCTATCTGTAATTATGTTTTATAAACCACTATGTGTAATGTTACCAACCAGTATTCACATCATTAAAGGTGTAGCTTCAGTAGATTTTGTCTCACAAACTGCCAATACTAAGCCTTCTCAGGGTTGTATACTGCTTTAAATTGATGTGCTCTTGCCATGACGACTCATAGATGCAGCCCCAGTGGTTTGACTCACAGCGTTTGTAATGATGTGAATGCATCATTCTTACTCTTCTTGAGGATTGTCAATGGCTTGAAGACAGCATGCCAGAGTGAAAAAAACATTTTGGGCAATCCAACAGGGCTAATGTTGAATGGGTTCTTTTTCATACAAAAAGACGCAGCAGCAGATTAATAATCCTAGTTATCAGAATAAAGTGGCCTCAATGGAAATGATTTTCACATACAGCTTTCCATCTGGCCATGCTACATCTCTAGCATTGCTTAAGTAGGCTGTTGTCATCCATGGTAATCCTCACTCAGAATGTCATTAGGAAGGCCAGCAGCCTGATTGCCTTGTTACAGTCAAGATGGCAGTTTTAAATCACAATCACCTTTTGGATAATTAGCCATCATTCATGTCACTGCGGCACCTTCTTACAATATGCAGCATTGGAAAGGATTTCTCATGTGCCATAATTTGAATGTATAAAGACTGCTTTAAAATGTGTCATCAACCAGAACACTTGTGATAGGAGGTTTAAGGTGTATTACAACTGGTATGGCATGACCACTAATAACGGCTTCGTCATATATAAAAACAAATAATGCCCTTTGGTTTAATGTTTCGATGCATGGAACATTTATGAATAACCATATTTTAATTATCAGTTAAGGTGGTTGCCTACCTTCACAAATACGTTCATTGCGATGATTTCTGCGCAGCTGATGAATCTAGTTCTCATATGTAGCAGTATGAAAAATAGAGAAAGGCCTGACCAAGGGGCGAACTCACAACCCCAGTGTGTAAGTTCTGTGCTGATCCTTTTAGGACACAGAGGCTGGTCTGCAGGTGGTCATACATATAACTACCCCTATGCTACCTTTTGATTTATAGAATGTCATTATTTCTTATCTTAAATTGCCCAAAACCACTGAATTATGCATGGGACCATATGTTAAATTGATATCATTAATTCAGAAATGATCTGAAGAATATTTTGGGGGAGTATAAGAAAAATGGTGATACTTTTACCACCATTACACAGGAAATAGATGAGTTCCTGGTATAGTGTTGGAGAAATAGTTTTATTTTTTATCAAATATGACAGCTTCATTGATATAAGCAAGGAGTGTCGTATTTGACACCCCCCCCCCATGAAGGCCGTATTTAACGGCCTGTGATGTCATCAGAAACGGCTGCTTGTTAACATTTGAATGGCGTAGAAAGAAGCCATTTTAGCTCCCCCCTACCATAATTTTGGTATTTTGAATCGGAAAAGATAAAAAATAAACACAAAGGTGCACTCCTTTAAGTCTGTTGACTGGGTTATTTCATTTGTTGACCCTTCGGCCGCATTTCACTCCGCCTGCGGCCTTGTGAAATATGGCCCAAGGTCAACTCGTGAAATAACCCAGCCAACAGACTGAAAATCGTGCACCTTTGTCCATTTATTTTTCAAAATTCAATATTTAAAAAAGTAGCTCGGGACCCCTTGCTTATCTTTTTACTACTTGGTTTCAAAGTATGTAAGGTATATTGTAGAAATTTTTGGAGTGAGTCTAGATACTTTGGATCCATGATAGGCAACCATCTTAAGTCCTTTTTTATTGTGAAGAATGTTGTATTATCTGCAGACCCTAGGCAAGGAAAGAAACACTATATTTGAAAGTTACAGAGATGGATCAAAGATGTCTTTTAATGCCGAAAGGCACCGGAGGAGCCCTAGTGGTGAGCCTGCAAACTACCAGGTTGAGGCATTATATTGTTTTCATTTGACAGGAAGTCAGTATGGGTGCCGCCATTTTGTTCTAAGGCGTCACAACACAAATTTATGCAAATAATGATAACATTAATATTAATCAAGCTTTGATAGGTCCTGAGGTTGATTATAATCATACCTATCCCCCCCAACATGGACCAAGGAATTCAATGGTTCTATTGGTTTGTTGCTGATGCAGCTGGTGTCTAGAGTATTTACAAATTTCACAATTACCCAAATTTCTCCAGGGAAACATGACATTGTCATGACCATAAACTACAGAGTCTTGGCTAAACAATGTTTTTTACATGAAGATGATGCGACTACTAGTGCCAAAGAAGTGACCCTTTCTTGGTGCCACGGACTATACCATATTCAAAGTTACATTATCCTCCCACCCTGTTTATTTGGTGTTTTGAATGGGTCACCTTCAAATATACCAACCATGTAGACATTATGTTCCTTCAAATGCAAGAATTGCTGTTGTTGGCACGTATAAAAATGCCTGAGGCATTTTTTTATGCGGCAACAACCCCAATTCTTGTTACATTTGGATTAAGATGGGTGACGGAATTTCAAACCCTCTTGGCGTAAACACAATCATTCACTCTCTCCACGAGACAATCCCCTAAAAGCAGTTGAAAGGCATAAAAAGCATGGACTTAAGTCTCTTGTAATTTGCGTAATGCATCACAAGATAATGGGTAAAGGAGAAGGAGTACCTCTGAGAGAGAAAAAACTGACCGTTTTGGGAATTCCTGATAAGAATCTCTCTACATTTCGATTTAAAACTATTCAACAAGTATGAGCATTGAGTTGTGTCTGAATCTTTAATGAATTGGTGATCAAGTGTCATTTTATCAGTAACATATTTTTTCAAATCATACTTTAATACGGAGCTGCTTTTCTCCTGACTGCTTTGATGTTAAAACTGTGTTATTCTTCAGATTGCTTTGATGTTCATTATTCCCTCAAGAGGAATTCATTTAATGATCTGCTTATTTGTTAAAGCATGGCCCAAAGGCCTGGCAGAAGGCCAGGATCCTTAACCTCGCAGTTCATACATGATGCATCATAAATACTACCTCCCACACAATAATATGAGTGAGGCCATCAGCTTACCAAGAGGTTTCCATTTGAGAGATCATCCAGTCTGAAAAAATCGGATTGATTTGCATATTATTTGCTTTTTTGCTTCTCTCAACTACGATATATTGTAAATAGTTGTATTGTTTCAGTTTCCACCAGGTTTGGATAATCCGGGACTTTACCCGCTGCAGGTATATTAGCCCACATAGGAATTTTTACCAGCAAGGGGAGAAATCTCCTTGCAGGTGCGGGCCGGCGGTTGCTCTTATCTCTCACAGCGCCCCTTATCTCTAGAGATAAGGCCCGCCGCCGGTCCGCACCTCCAAGGGTGTTTCTTTCACTGCTCTATCTTATCTAGGTGGGGAGGTGAGAGAGGGGTGATGGGGGGAGGGAATCCACATATGAATATACCTTATTTTGTCTATATTTTGTTATTCAAATCACTATATTTCACAAAATACAAGACTGTTATACAAGCCCACTTACATATACCTAGCTAGCTATACTACCTACCTGTATACAGGTTTAAAATTTTCCGCAAATAAGGTTTAGATATCAGCAAATTGGAGTTCCTGAATTATATGTATATTGACCCGAAAACAAGGGGAGAAACCCCCTCGTTCTCTTTTCTCTCTGCACAGTATGAATTTCAGAATTTACCCAACCTATCTACCACTTGTCTGTTTGGATGTAGCTTTGTACTTTGCATCTACATGATATTAAGGTGGGGGATGGAGTGATCACAGAATGTTTAGCCAATGGCAGAGCTCACCACATGATGAATCACATGATAGTTTTAGGTATCCTTTACACATTTTTGTTATGGTTAGAATAACTGGTATGTGGCAACAAGTTACTCCAAAACATTTGGTATGCATATGTTTATATTCACTCAGGGATTAAACCGATTTGAGGCTTAAGTGTTATTCCTTCGTGTGACAACAAATTGATCAAAATAGCAAAAAGTTTCCGGTTCCATGAAGAGAAGAGCTCCAGAAATCAACTCCTGAAGGGACTCATCTATAAATTCAAATTGACAGCAAGTATTTACAATAGTCCTTTTCATCAAAAGAAAACAATCACTTTGATAAAACTGATGCAGTGAAAAGAGAATCGATATAATAACCCATCAGTTATTCAATGAAATGGTCACAGGGAAAAACATTTTAATGTAATGATTTGCTCAGGAGTATTCATGATGGAACCTTTAAGTTGAGTTCGTAGTAATGCTAATTATGAGGTAGTGGGAGTGTCCCTTACAAAAGTTGACAGTGCCACATTCTATCAATGACATAACCTTTTAAGTATTGCTTCCTCATATATATCTTTTTTACAGCCAGACTGTGGAACATTCAAATACATTCTACAATGGATATGTATCTCCTCTGGATAATGAGAAATAAAATATGCAATCAATCAGAGAGCCTCCTCTATTTCTCTTCGTTATGACCACAATTATCTCTCTGGAGAGATGCAGGGCGGCAGAGTTAGTGTCTAGCTCCGTTTGGCCCTGACATTATGGATCCTTATTGATTCATTTTAGGGGGAGTACTTCTACAGAAAAAAAAAACATTTTTAAACGAAAGAGGTTCACTCCCAGAATAGTCACGGATGTAGGGCACTAGTGAAGTTCCATGTGTCGAATAGGGGATGAGGGTTGTGTGAAACTGCCATATAATATGTACGCAATTTGACATTGCAGCATTTTGTGCACAGAAAAGTTTGGTTTGTTAGTCTTACTGTAAAGTAACTCATTTTGTAGAGTGGTGAGCATTGTCTTACTGCCCGAGCTTGTCAGACAATGCTGGAGTCCCTCATATTGTCCACTATTCCCTCTCAAATGGCTAGGCACTCGCAGCTTTGTTTCACTCATTTCGGAGAAGAGAGTCATGTATTCTGGAATCATCATGGTGGCATGACTGTCGCTGATGAGAGAGTCAGGGATACTCCCACGTGTTTTTAGTGTCAAGCCTTCCTGGGGTACAAAAGCATTTCCCCTCGTTCACCTGCACATTACCACCTATAAAAGGGGGCATGTAAATAGTTCCCCTCGAATGAAAAAGACTTGGCGCATTGGCATGAGATTTCACCACTATCCTGGTTCAAAGATTATCACTTTCTAAAAAGGTATAAAATGATAATTATACTTCATTGTACGTATTCAGAGCTATTCAACTATTTCAATGGGCATCCCATGGGCATCCAATGTAATTGATATCTATCTGGGTTATTGGGCTGGTTTAAGGCAACATAACAATCAATAGCCAATCGTAAGACGAAGCAAATCCAACGAGAAATTATGGAATTCATGTTTTTGAAATTCATAGATGCACAGGAATGAGTTTGGTTGTCTATAATATTATATGAAAGGTTTAAAACAGACACAAAATGTATCCAGTTCAATTTGAAAGAAAGTGTATACACACTGGTAAAGCATGGAAACCAACTACAATACCAGATGTTTCAACTGTGTCAAGAATCCTCTTGTGGCAATGACCCAGCTACTAAAGTGTGGTGGATGTCAAAGGCTTTTAGCTGATGAGTATTCTCACAGAGCGTAGTAGTCCTGTCGGAATGGGCTTTAACTCTTCGAGAGCCTTATCGTGATTCTACTCGTCATGGCTGCATTCATGACATATCCTACCTGCATGTGAGTTGGGAGCAGCATGGGTACAGCCTCCTTGACAAATCAAGATGGCTACTGTTCACAGTAGCACGCTCCAGTTCTGCCCTCAGCCTCTCATCTGAGAGGAAACTTATATATCCATGGTGCAGGTGCATCTTGGCACACTAATTCTTTTACGTTACCTACTCATTAAGGATCACTTTCTTTCTGTTTTCTTTCTCTTTGTTTTTGAATGAAACCAATTTTCTGTAGGTTTCAGGCTAGGTGCACATGTCATAGGTCCAGGACCAGACAAAGAGAGTTACTACTAAAATGTGTGGCCAAACGCGAAGAAAAGATCATCCGAGGTTCAATGTAACTAAGTCATACGTTTTCCATTGAGGTATAACAGTTGCAGCCGTCCCTTCTAGTTTTCGAGAAATTGCTTCTCAAATACTAATGTAAATGATGTTGTTCTACCTCGATTGCCAATAAGCTCAATCTCACATTGATAATTAGTTGAATTTGAAGCTGAATTCTGGAGAATGAGATTAATAAAGCAGCTAGCACATGAAGTATGGCCATAGGGAACATTCTGGCTCATTTTTAACTAAATTGATTTTTGAGCCCTAATCATCGGACCATGTCACTTTAATTATTGTTGTTGTTGTATGTGGTATCCATCATTGATGGTGGGGACTGACTGATCTGTAAGCTAGTATCATAAAGGAGAAATGGTGCCACCGACATCGGGGAGAATCTCCACTGCTATAGACCTAGACAGCAGCACCGTTCTGTGCCTGCAGCTATTAAGTACTCTGTCTCTATTCTTTCATAGTATATTGGTAGCACCAATATAGCTAAAAATATTGAATGTTAATACATTTAGAAATGTTCCAATATAACAACTTTAAAGGTAACCAAGAGCCGAAAAATTGGTTGTACTAATATTACTATTTATATATCTAAAATAGAAACATTAATGTTTTAGGTTTAGGAACAGGCTGTTTTTCATTACCTATGGCTACACCAACTCTGCTCTACTAAGACCTGAAAATAACGGTTCAAGAAACTCTTCATAAGAAACAGGCCCCAAGCATTGTATGAATATCCTCTGGATGGTTAATAGGTCGGGCCATAACATCAAGGAGAGTGAATGATCATAATTGAGATTCAATTATTATTAGAAATTTGGAGTCTGTTGCATGCAAAGGATATAACTGTGAGCCACCAGAAATGAAACATGCATCGGGGCTGTTATGAACAATAAAAACACATAGGCTCTCACAATGAATTGAAAGGTCTACCAGAGAGCCCTCCAATCAGTATTTCATCTGGATTTCATAGCAAATGGCTTTCCTATGATAAGGGGGACTGTCAGTTGATAAGGAAATGACAATGGAAGTCTATAATATTATCGGGTTTATTTCATAATTTGCTTTAGGGTCGATTTAGGAGGTAATGTATCTTTAAGCAGCAATGCTGAGCTGAATTACTGTTACTTTCATTACAAAATAATATATTATATTACATTCAAACTGTTTCTACAGTACAGTACACTCGCATACTGAATATGCCTAAAGGCTGGAATCGACCCAATTCACTTGGCATGTGTTGGCACCGTAACAAAAGAAGTATGTGTCAATACTAGAGTGTGCCTCCTTTTCTCAACCCAATATTTGGCTACATTGCATTCCCCTGTGCCTGCCTCTGAAACATCTTTCAACATCTCCTTCTGATCTGCTTTGCCACTTTTCAGCCACATCAGCAGTGGTTATTGTCTTTGCTGTAGCCTGTTTGATATAGTACTTTCCACACTCATTTATTTGTTCTGGGAAGCATGTATGGGGGGAGAGAGTAATGAGTGGGAGGGAGGCATTGAGCTTCATGACAGTACATGAGCACTGGGTGCAGTAGTTGTGTACACACTGCACCATCTCATCCTATGGCTATAGTTACATTGGTGTTAGAATGTAGATGATAAAAATCATCAGAAGTATTGAATTACCTCAAATACTGTGCCTTGTGTAAATGACCTAAACTCTGGCAAATTACCAATAATCTTATCCACTTTTGGAGTTGACACCTTTCACTTTGCCTTTGGCTGTGTTCATATCATATGAACCATAAACTGAAGAAAGAGTTAGTGTTAGCTGACAGAACTGATAACTGTTTTACGCCAGTAATTGTTGACATAACTTTAATTGCTATTGTGGAGAGAAAGTCAGTATTAGAATGCCGAGTAAATGATAATTATTTACTTTGCTCTCTACCTTTAATGGTGCCTATAAATTCACTAGGGCTGCAAGCTACAGCTCTCAAATGGCGGGCCAAGTATGTTGTACCTTATTTATGGTGTCATCGATAGAATATCCTAGATAATTGAGTGAGTATTCAGTAACATAGTTACGTTTGGTTGGCTGAGTAATAAAGCTGCACATATGGCGTTTTGTGTTAATAGTATTTAGAATATATTCAGCAAACTCACATTGTACCCACATATATACATTAGATATCTTTCTTAGTCCAACTGCGATAAACAGTCATTTTTCTAACTGACAATTAGCAAGATGACTTAAGTATGTGGAAGGTTAACTGCCTACATAACATTTCTTAGCGGACCCTAATAGTTTCCTAACGAATTCCTTTATGTAGGATAAGTTTACACAAGCATCCAAGAGTAGGGTCTGTGAATAACCATGTCACACATAACTCCATGTTCTGACAACGTGACCTGAGCCCGAAAATGTGTCTACCGTGCACAGCAACAGACACTGCCCTGGCTTCATTTAGCCCTGATGTTAGGAGGCCATAATTGGTCCAATCTAGGGAGAGGGCCCTCTGGAGACAATGGTAACTTTAAACTAAGGGGGGTCGTGCAGAGAATGGGAATGGCTGTAGGACACCAGTGAGGTCCTGAGTGTCAAACAGGGGATGAGATGTGGACTGCCTGTGATGTACTTTATAATATTTAGGGCAGAGAGTCAATCCCAATTTGCCAATGGCCTAGTGGGCTCTGAAAGAGGCTCGGAAATAGGCCCAGCAAGAGGATTTTGGTGAACCCTAGAAATAGTTATCATATTCGGAATCTGTTTTAATGTATCATTTTGGAGAGTCAAGGCCTGATCTGGGAGTTGGTGCTGCAATTTCACAACTCAATTCTGGGTACTTTTAAGGCCTATAGTATTCTTTCATAGACATAGCGTCTGCACAATATTGATTGCTATGTAAATCATGGGAACAAATACAATGCCAGATGTTTCACAGATGTCTAGAATCTTCTTATAGCAATGACCTAGCTCCTAAAGTGTAGTGGGTGTCAGAAGCTTTTAGCCAATGAGTAATCTCACAGAGCGTGGTAGTCCTGTTGTAACAGACTATGGTACGTCGGTCGTAACAGCCTTTTACTGTCTGCTTGTACAGATGCAATCTCTATATGCATACTACACTGTACACCACCATGGGGAGGGAACTCTCATGATGAGGTTCACACGGTTATGGAGACAAGTCATCATTGTGCTTCATAGCCTATCCCTGTCGCACAACACCAAGTAATGATCAAGTAAAGGTTGGTGACCATACAAATAATGCTTGGTGACTATGTAATATTGTATGGTTATATCTAGATATATTGCCCCCTTTTAGGCTGCTCATTCATAGCAACTTGTGCACTCATCAAGCAATATTTGAATGGCACAATATCCCTTTATTGCCTTGTAAGGTTGAAGTCATTCCGCAATACACCGTACCAGACTCCAGTTTTCCCCTCTGACTCTCTTGTATCCATCTACAGAACTATAGATTTGGTAAGGGTGCATCTTGGGACGTCATGCACACATGCTTACACAAAGGCCATCAGTTTGACACTTTAAGGGCCTCCAGGGGAGAGGGTGGCTGAGACTGAGATGTGGCGCCCGCGTGCCGCATCTACTATACTGCCATGCTCTATATTGAAAATCTATCAGAGGACAGGGTGAGACTAAAAGGATACGCAACCTCTCCTCTACCACCTCTGTCTAAGAAAGAGGCCGAGACTTCTAATGTGTCACTTCTGATGTGTCTAATGTGTCACTACTATAGAGGGACTATGCCTAATACCTCTCTTTAGATATAGAATATACCTCTAAATTCCACATGGGAAGTATCATTTGCAAGCACTGTAATAGAAAGGGCCCTTGTATATAGATATGATTACATTTGGATATGATGGCATATCTTCACCTCTGAATCAGGGACGCACACATTATTGAGGCCATAGGAAAGAAAACATCCCTTATGACTCTAAAAACAGTAGCTAGCCATATGCAAAATATAGCCAAAAGAAGGAACCAAGCTGATTTACTCGGCATGTTTGGTTGCTATAAAGAATGAAGTATAAGTCAATACTCTTCTTCAAATACAATGTTTGCTACAATGCCTTTCATTCCAGCATGAACCTGGCTTTGAACCAACTTCTATACCTGTGAGTGAGTTCATTTGCTGTGTTTGAGTAACACCTGCAGCTATTCCTCGCCTTCCCCTGGTTTCTTTGATATTGTGTTTCAGCACTGATTTATTTGTCAAGGGTAGCAGCAAGAGTGCCTGTTGGGTGGGAGGCTTTGGGGACAGTACAGAGCATGTAGGCAGGGGTGTGCAACTGATAAGTGTATCAATCCTGCTACCTTTAGTTACTAGACTTAACTGTCAAACATTCAACTGCTAACTATGCCATAGCACCGGGAAATGTACCAAACATTTTACTAAATAAGCTGGTCTTCATTGAATTCTCAAGTGGTATCACTGATAGAGTTAGCACTTGGATATCTCTATACAGACCTCAAATAACCTAATAATAATAACATCATTTACTCCAAATTAGCAGTTGTTGAATTCAAAAGAGTTAGCAGTCATATGGTTGCCTGCTAAGTGTAGTAACTACAGTTATCTGTGTTGATACATATACCAGTTGCACACCTACAGACGTGTAAGATTCTGTGTCACCAATCTACAGGGGACAGTCACATCTCACAGTGATGGTAATCTGTAGATAGGAGAAACCAACACAGGTGTCAACATACCTCCTTGTTCATCCCTTGTGTCAACCCACCACTGTTTAGTTCAAATACCTCTGGTTTCAGTCTATACTCCCTGCCTATACTCTATGTAAACTGGGTGCCATATATACACATACAAGCCCGTCCTCCGCCTCCCTTTGGAAGAGAAGTACTGACACGTTCTGGCTCTGGCAGGTTTACATTGTAGGGAGACTAGAATCAACTGCCTGATTCAACAATTAATCTGAAGAGGATATTTGGTGTATCTAGAAGAAAGACAAGGACTCTGAGAAAACACTGATGTCCCCCTGACGCTGGACTTCTGTTGATTCAATCAGTGAGAAGGTGACAGGCATCCAGGCTGTCTGCAAATAGTTGTACCTGGGCCAAAGGCAAGGTGCACTAGTCTTCCTAAGCATTCCCTGAAGAACCAACAAGTTTACTGCAGTTTAACATGACTTAATATGCATTAGATCATGCCCTAATTGATGTAATAGTGACCGTGTTCAAGCTATTCCTGAGAACGAATGTGTATAATATTATAGATTAGGGACGGTCTATATACAGAGGAAAAATGTCCAGCAATGTAAGACTATGTGAGTCCAGCATTGTAAGACTATGTGAGTCCAGCATTGTAATTTGAATTTACCTTTATTGTTACACAGTAAGACTGGCCAGCTACTATGGTAATCTAATCAAATCACAAGGGCTGTTAGATGTTTGCACTCTTGGGCTATTATGGTAGGCCAAGTGAGTGTTGCATTTTTCAAGACTGATGATAATTCAATTTACTGTCTTTGCTAATCATGTTTTCCTTCTTTTGTGAAGCAGTAATTACTACTGCATTCAGTCTGCAATGTTACTAACCTTCTTTCGTACACGTCAGTGGTGTGGCTACCTTCACTGTATGCTACCTACGTATAGGTATAGCAGTGAAGCTACCAATGGTGAATTCGGGGTATACAACATTGGTTTGTGCGGGGCATAGAACCGTCATATTCATGATCCTCTCCAGTTACCCTCCAAAAATTCTGCTCTAAACCCTTTATTTCTGTGCGGATTTTCATGACTTAAACAACAAAACAGCCATGAATGTTTGTCGTTGTTTTTGTTGTAGGTGGAATAACCCAAAACAGCACTCATGGCTTATGAAGCAACTTGTGGGCCCATAGAATGGCGTACAACTGGTCCTATATATATGCAAACCATGTGCTGTGCCAACCCCTTGGTAGTAATATTTGCCAGTAGCCAGAGAGAAAAATCACACATGAAAAAAGATTCAGGGCAATCTGAAAGGCCTGATGTTAAGGATGCCAAAGCTCCCAGTAGGGGATCCATAATCCCAGTTATTGGAATGAAGTAGCTTCAGTTGAAATTATTTACCCATTCAGCTTTCCATGTGTCCATGCTACATCTCTAACAATGCTGGAGGGGGCTGTCGTAATCCGTGACAAGTCTCACTCGGAATGTCATTAGGGGAACCAACAGCCTGATTGTCCTGTCACAGCCAAGTTGGCGCTTTAAATCACAATCATCCTTTGATAATTAGTCATCATTTAGGTCATCCAGGTGCCTTCTTATAATTTGCAACTCTGTTCAAAAATGATCTAGAATGCATAGAACATGTTGCATCAACAACCAACCAGTGTACATGTATACTTCAAAAAACCTAAAGTGTATTACAACTGGTGTTGTATGGTCACCTATTTTCTCATTTCTAATAAAGAGCAAAATGCTCTTCAGCTTAAATACTATGAGATGTAAAGCAATTTAATCATAGTTTATTCAATTGTAATATAATGCTAAATGATCTTCAACAAACTGTGCCTCAGATTATGATTCTGTGACGAAATTAATCTCTCTTACCACTTGTTGGATTGTATGCTTTTCATTAGCACGATTTACGGCTACAACAGTATGAAGGTGAATTATAATCATTTGTACCGTGACAACATGTGATACATGTATTTGCCTCGTCTCAGAGTTTATGTAATTACAAGGGGCTAAAAGAGAGACGTCTAGAGATACAGGGGGATATCTTTTCTTTCTTTATATTCAATTACATCAATGTAATCAATCCTTACTCTTCCGTTTCTTTCTTTTCAAAAGCTCCTTTTATCAGGATGCAAGAATGCATTTGAGTGAATTTATTAATCCCTTCCGTAAACTGTCATTTCATAAGACCCTGTATCAAGGCTTCAGACAAGTATTTTAACATTTGGATGGAGATGGATAATGGAATCTCTACCCTTCTTGGCCTCAACACAATCATTCAATCTGTTTGACAGACAATCCCCTAAAAGCATTTGAAACGTGTTAAAAGCATAGCTAAAGGACAAGAAGTACCTCTGCCGGAAAAGAAATAGCTGTTTGGGGAATTCCCGATAAGACTCTCCTTACCTTTTGATGTGAAAGTATTCAACAAGTAAGGACATTGAGTTGAGTCTGATGTAATTCATGATGATAATAGTGGAGACTCATTTCAAAACAACCAGGTAAATCTTTGAGGGACTGCTGTATCCAATTGTCATACATAACAGTTACTTTCCTTTTCACTCTTTAAACCCCAGACAGTCGATTACATAATTTAATGCCTCATTTCCCCAAGATTTCCTGCAATTTGGCAATTCATCACCCCCAGTTTTTAACACAATATCAAATTTGTATTCAATAACCTGCACACCATATTAAATAATGTTAGTGTACACCATTTAGTCCCCCCCCCCCAAAAGTATGGTTGGTTAGGATTTGACATAACTTGCAAACAGATCTGTAGGCCTCTACCGCGATCGGACTTGTTCCCACGACCACTTTGTTTACACTGACACCAGCAATCTCGTGAGACCTTGGTTCCGCTCTCGTATTGCAGCTTGTTACCCAGAAGCTATGGTGTGTGAGTGTCTGGTCACTTCCTAAGTCTTGCGATAAATTGCGAGGTCAGAACTAACATAGCCGCCCATACGGAGGAACCAGAGTCATCTCTATACAAAGGGTGAAAATTTCGTATCATTCTTAAAGGTGTACAGTGATCCAACTGTGACTCCTGCAGACAAAACTCTTGGATGGTGAGGACATGGACGTTAGAGTTGACGTGCTTAGAGGTGGTTTAAGAGGGGGCTGTTAGACCTAGATTACAGCAATCAACCAAAAAGTGTATAGCAGCTGTCGTTACAGCTGTTGGTTTGTTAACCCTGTAAGGGCCACATAGTGCTTTAATGGAGTATGCCGTTGATCGGTATGGTGCATGGCAGCAGACCATGCAAGTAACTTATAGATTCTACTTTCATGCACCCTATACTTACAGGAGTATATCAACCATGTAGGGCAGCATTAACTTGCATAAAGCCCGGCCAGGGTTGCATCCATGCATCACGGTGACAAGGTGCATAATGCATTTAAACACTACAATGCTGCCAAAGGTTAAGAGCTACTCGATTGTAAGGCTGATAAGAAAAGGACTTGGCAAACTCCCAACGATACCAAGATAGAGGAGTATAGACCTGACAATTGTGTTTTGCCCTGATGACATTCGACCTCAGTGCATTCAGAACAGAGAGCAACAGGTGTAGAATTACCCTTAATGATAGTCTAATAGCTGTTCTGATGAAGCGATCCAGCTTGTGCACATTAGCAAAGACAAACTGTAAGAGATACAGGATTCTAAAAGTGCAGGATATGCTATGAATACTAAAAGATACAGCATATATATATTCATGAAATATGATTACATCAGGGTTAAGAACATAGTAAGAAAAATGACATGTAATTGTGACATCAACTCCTTAAGGCCAATTCGCTAAAGGCTGCTTAGGCGACAGTAAAGTACCAAGCACTGGGCATGGTCTAGCACAGTACAGACTAACACCGATTAAGGATAATTCAGGGAAATTATATAGTGGTGGGACCATGTGGAGATGTTCAAAACCTTTAGAAACTCACTAACCCCACCTGGTTGGCATTCTCAGAACCTTTGGAAATTCAGGGACTCCCCCTGGTGTGTGTTCTTTCAGGGCCAATTTTGAAAATATTTTTGTAAGTTTCCCCAAGGGAGCCTCGAACCCTCAACCCTTGGATTTAAAGGGAATTGCTGGTTCCTACACAGAAGCCACCTGGCGACAAAAAATCGAAGCCCATGAAAAGCCCATGAAAAGCTGTTTTCAAACTCCTACATACACCACTTTCCCTAAATCAACCATTTGTATTTGCTTTTTTGACAGTATACCTCCATTGTTCACATATATATTCACTGCTAGGACACCCATAGGATCCTATACTTAAGGCAAAAGAAATATTTTTCCAAAATTCATGCCTTTCTCATTTTATCCGTGACCCCCTGTTTTATTGGTCCTAAAATGTTTGTATAGATGTCCATTATACATTCCCAAGGTTTGGTTGCAATATCAATAGAAGAAGGGGATTATCCATGACAGATAATGTGAAAATGCTGTTTTCCTATTCATTTCTATAGTATAGGTACTCCTTTGCTCAAATAGCTTTATCATGAAAGTTAGTACCGTGACATGCCAATTTCTTTTGATTTTCTATTAGATAATAAATCAAGCTAACATAATCTTGAGTTATATGCAAAAGTCAATGGAACATCAGTAATCCTGTGACAAGTAGACACTCTAATGACTGCACTCACCAGGCCAGTATCAGCATGATCTATTGATGAAATAGCCAATGGTTCATAACTTAGTATAGAATGTTCCATTTGGATGACATGTTGGCTATTCATTTCCTAATCATAGAAATTAAATTGATAACCCACTCTGATATTTTGATATATTACAGTATGGATATGTCCCCGGCCTATGACTAAGTCTGGTGAGAAGTCCATAGACCATTCTGAACAAATGTTATGTCATTAGGACTCTGTCATTTTCAATGTAAAGACGCCCATCGTGTGAAAAGCTGTAGTATCGATATGGCTTGGTCAATCACTTCCATATTTGGGTTGAGCATTGATTATATGTTGTAAATATTCCATTTGAAGTCTCAAGGGGTTTATATGCTAATTTGAGATACTAGGATTTCGCCTTTTTGAACACAGTGGGCTAACCCCAAAGTTGTTTTCATCAGTATAAAGACGACTATTAGACAATGCTGTTGCAAAAAAAAGTTTACTTTCTATGACAGACGCTGTGTTTTAAATTCTCCAGTCAATGTCAGGTTGTCTGATTATATTACTTAGAAATCACACTCAATTTAGTTTAACCTTACCTGTGCACACTCTTAGTAGAAGCACAGGAGACAACCATGGTCTGCAAGAGAGAGAAGCTGCTGCTGGTCCACGGAATGTACTCTGCTACCGAATTCCAAGTGGTTGCCCCTTGTAGTGGGGTTTCCTAGCTACACAATCATTTATTTTGCTATGAAGGTATATCTTTGGTCCAGCCAGGATACTTTTCCATAGCAATTACTGACAGCAGTGCATTTTCCATGATATGAGGCATACAACTAATTGTAGGAAAAGTGCTTCTATTTTCGGTGGATCGTGTCATTAGATCTATATGAGATGTGGTCAATAAACATATTTTCGAAAAAAGGGCCCGGCAATATCCCTATGGCACTGCTAGTAAATTTTGTTGTACATGTTACAAGTAGGTATATCTAACCCTCGCTAATGCAACGTTGTATGCATGAATATTCGCAGTCCTAAAAGTCTACTCACCAGTCGATTCTGAGAGTATCAAGCTTTCAATGCTGACATGATGCTTGGATGCATCCCTTGATACACTCTTTGGCCATGACTACAAAGCCAGGGCATAACTTAAAAATGTATCATGTATGGCCCTAAAAAGGTTTGAGATGCCTTTCTGGTTTCATGCTTTTAAACACAGCACCTACAAGGCCCTATCTGAATAGAGTAGGATCGATCTGGGCGGACCTCTAATTTGTACCAGCTGCTTGAGACACTACCCACTTTACTAGAACTGATATCCTGATCCTCAATCCAATACCAGTAATCCTCAGTCTGCAGTGGTCTGCGCCAGGTCTGTACTCCTGCTAAGTGATAATACGTCCTACTACACGTCTTCCAGACTCTGGAGGTTAGCAAAATGTGGTACTACTACATAACTATACTTTGGTCCAAACACTATGATGAATGATTGCGATGTGTGCCGAGCGATCCTCAAACCAGGCACATGTCACCCACTTGTATGTTCAGATTCATGGTTTGATTAGCAAAAAATGTCATTTTAATAAGTTCTTTGGGTTATCAGGGGTAATAGTTACATGCTTCATGCCATCCTCACGATTATATTCTTATTAAGGCAGCTATAGACAGTCTCATCCTGATCAGGCTAGTTTAGATGCAGCACACAGTCATTAATTAGGCACCATTTAACAGCTGCCTCATATACCAGTGGAAGCCACAATCACTGCCTACGTAGTTCCCTCCACATTGGGAGAGACGCTGACATGGGAGTCTATTTCAGACTACACAATATCCATTTTTGGAAATGGCAGGGCCTGTTAATGTTCACATAGTCGCACGGAAATCCACTAGTCAACTTATCCCCCCCTTCAAATAGGAAATAAAAAATCATGTAGGTGTAGAGGAAGGGAATAATTATTATACATGGGCATCAGGGCCCTTCCAATCAGCCCTTTTAGAGACTTTGATGTAGAAGGTGTGTTCTATCACATCAACATCAGTGACGTTTCTTGTATTGGTTATAATGTCGTCTTTAGAAACGCTTTGCTATAACTCGATGTTTGGACAAATATAAACAAAATCAATACAGGTTTATTACTCAAAAATACATTGTCATTGTTGTCATTTAAAAAAAATTGTCATCTTCAAAAATGTAATCCAGCAAATTATGGTCGTTCTCTTAGGCCACCCTGATGTTGGTTAGTGCTTGCTAATTCATATTTTCGATCCTTATCAGAACAAGTCAGATATTTTATATTATATTAAGTTTTACCAGGCAGCGGTGCTGGTGATAGACAATGCACCTTAAAAAGTTTCTGGGGTAAAAGCTCTAGTTCTTTAATGTCTAAAATGCCTAGATTCACAGTATAATCGCTAATTGCAGTGCCTCTGTATGGTGGTCTAAAATCTGCAACCCATTTAGTGTTAACTGGGGTCCCCGAACATTGTGGAGAATGGGAGGAGTATCACTACACTCTCTATCAGAAGTTACTTCACAGTGTAAATCACACCCACAAGGTATGTGAAGGACAGGGCTACTGAGGCCTCCTGATCTCCCCTTGATCTTCCTTAAAAGGATCAACCTTAAACGTGTTGTTGATGGATTACTGAATGATGCATATTTAGCTTAAAGTGGCATGGTCCGATTTTTTCAATATTTTGAATTCTTCTTAAATGAGTTCAAATTATCATTATAATATCATATTGGAGGATGGGGCTCAATAAAATATCATTGATGAGCAATAGGAGGCAAAAATGAGGGTCCCATGAATACAGGTATAGCTTTTACAGTGCATTTTTTAATAAGTGGACTTATATTGAGCACTCCAAAGATCTCAAATTGAGCATAACACTGATAACTAGCTGAAATCTAAGCTGAATTATGGGGGAAATGTTTAATAGATTAGGTAGGACATGAATTTTAGTTAGTCATATTGAACATTCTGGCTCATTTTTAGCAAAACTTATTTTGAGCCCTAATCATTGGGCCACTTTAATTATATTCAGCACAGCAAATTGCATAGGGGATACACAGGCTGGAGTACACATAGATCTCATTTACACCAGCTACTTGAGATCCTACCCACTTTACAAGGACTGATAATTATCCTGATCCTCAATCCAATACCAGTAATCCTCAGTCTGTAGTGGTCTGCCCAAGGTCTGTAATCATGGCTGGACCACTCTGCATGGTGATAGGTCCCCTTACTCAGCTACCCAATTTATCTGAGACTCTGGAGGATAGAGATCCAAGCTGGTTAATAAGGTCAGTTAACTCTACGCCTAATTAGTACAGAGTGATAGTGATGATGGCATGGGAACTCTTCCTCCCTGATTTTACTGAGGGAAGAAGGATCAAGCGAAATGAAGGATCGGTATGATAGTTTGAGCTGTTCAAGATATGAATGGCCAAGGCCAGTTGTTCAAATGACATGTATTTTGCCATGCCAAAGTGAGGGATGGTTTTGAGGGGCATGAGACCCCTTTCACTGGAAGAACCCTTTGCCAAAGAAACAAAAGCTCTGTCGAAACAAAGTGTTTAAGCACTATGGTACGATATATTGGAACATTATGATAAAAATTTATGTTCTCAAATATTTCAAAATTATACAGACGGACTGTTTCATTCTATCAACTTGAAAACTTGAAACACATTTTTACATTATATTGCCGGAGGAGGGGTTGAAGTTGGGAGAGGGCAGAAGTGGTAAAGCGGTCAGAATAAATAGGCATCCATGCTGAGGAAACCCAGGGACCTAGGGGTCTAATGGATTACATAGTCATCCTATAGCCTTGCAGCCTCGAGCCCTCCAGGCCCATTGCAGCCGATAGGCTGTAATGGGCCTGGACAAATTTGTATCTAGTAACTGTGACCTACTTAGAAAATGATCCAGGATCCTGGATCATTTCTTAATGAGATAGCTCAACTACTGATTGGTTAGCCATGGTCACATGATCATGTATGACATAGATATGTTGTGTTTAGCCTCATGGGTTCGAATCCCACCTTGGCAAAAAAGTAGGTTCGTTTTTTTACATTATTTATTTGGCCTTTTTGAAGCATAAATACCCCTATACTGGCTTAGTAATATTACATATTAATTATTTAGATAGAGAAAATGGTGTAATGGAGGTGCATTGTACAGCTATAAAAATTCCTACCAATTGTGCCAAGGTGGGACTCGAACCCATGATGTCCAGATTGGTGATATCCAGTACAACCCAATACATAAGAACTCTCCCAGACTGTATACCTACAGTCGGGGCCCGAGACTGATAGCCTTGTGATGTGGTGCAGTGGCTTATGGCATACAGCGACGACTCTGTGCAGTGACCTTTACCGTAAAGGGTGAGTGAGTATCAGGCCGATATTCGAGAAGTGCACAAGGAAATGATCTCCTTAACAAAGGAAGGCTCTCTCTCTCTGGATCCCCTAAGATGGCCACCTTTATGAGGTGAATGAATCGTATTATGCCCAGGGGCATTTCTCTACATTCCTATCATCTTGCTATACTTTGAGAGTTCTCATTTCTTCATGGTTACAAAGATGCAGATGTCTATGAGCCTTCATCCTTAAATGTAAAGCAGGTTGGGGACTTTTGTAAGCCCAAGGGTCCGTGGTCACCTTGGTGGTTGTCTTTGACTTTGACCAAATATATTATTTTTGACCAAATATGTGAAATACACAGATCAGGAAGCATAGCTTTCGAGGCCGGGTTATTGATCTTGAGACTATCGCCAGAAGCTGTCATAAGAATAGAGTGGTGTTTTCTTCTAAGGTAGCCAGGGGATTCACCAGGCTTATCATACACTTAGTTAGTTTTTATTCATGCATCTATCCGCCATTGATCTCGGCAATCTGAGCCTTGAGCTGATATCCGTTTACAATCAAGTGGCCTATTTATACTCTGATAGGCTAATTCCCAGACAAGGCTTGGATTTCAGCCGATTGCACCATTTGTCACCAGGATTATAGGATTTGCTGCAGACAGTGTTATCAAGTTCAATACCATGTTTCTACTAAATCAAAGCCATTGATTCTATATCAGTCTCTGTTAAAGCGGACTCAGTTTCTCTCTGTTATATACCTCACTCTAGCTCTTGATAGAGACCTAGGCTTAGGGAAAAGATAATGATACAAAGTTTTCAGTCAACAAATTATATTAATTTAATTCAAATTGGAAACATAATATGTTAGAGTCTAGCACAAGTACGTCCTGTATTGTCCTCCCAGCCGGGTCTTCTAACATTGAATCTGTCAATGTAATACAAACCAAGTTTGAAACCGGGCCATAAATAAATGAGTGATTGTTTTTCTCCCTTACTATGGGAGGAATGATGTGTCTGTATATTGTGTGTCAAGGAAATATAGATGCTCTATTAAGCTTCTGCTGCATAATTCACCTACTAAGATACATATTACATTATCGATTGCGTAAGGTAATGAATATTGCAGCCAGCATATCATGTAACATAAATTTGCATGGGGAAAAGTCCCTTACATGTTTTTTTATTGCTGTATTTGGAAAATAATTTATGAAATAAATACACATTACAAAATGATTTCTTTTTGAAATTGCACTCTATGGTCTACAATTGCCTCATCAATGTAATAATACATATCTAAATACAGTAGTGCTCTGCTATAGCACACCTGTCTTCAATTATTTTAGCATATTATTTACCCTTCTCTAATATAACACGGTCACCTGTTTCTTTGAAATATAAAATGACTCGCTCGTTTCCTCTCATGCATGCATATATATATATGTCTCTGCATTGTTTAACCAGCTAATCAAAGCTGTCACCCAGCTAGTTATTCATTAATACCATGTCTAGTTATGCATTGTAACTCTCAGCTACAAGCTGGAGGCTGTCTAAGAGTTAAGGACAGAAGTATGCATTTTCTACTGATAAGCCATCACTGGTGGCAAAATGCCAGTGTATAGATGCGCTAACTATATACCTCTTAACTCTAGGTCTATGTCCCCGGCCATATGTATAACACATGATCAAATTACATAATATATGGAATGTCATTTGAAAGATCTAATGTGTAGAATGGCTATAAGATATCATAACCCGAATATCAGCTTAATAAACCTCGTATCTAGCCCAAGTAAATATAAAAAAAAAACACTCTCACAAATGACGCAGAGCGTTCTGAACAATCCCATAACGTTAACGCCTGTGGGTATTGCAATCTAAAGTAACTACATTATGAATTTAGTATTTACATACACAGATTAACAAAGAAATAAAGATTATTATGAATTGTAAAGTTATGTAAAACTAATACTCAGAGAAGACATACAAGCCAGTTTTATAATTGACTGGTGATTGGATACTACTGATACAGCTGAAAAGGTAAACTAGATTATTTGCATCACGTGTTACATCGGTGAACATGATGGAAGAAAATATGGCTAGATCCCAGAATAGAATTAGAAGACACTATCCCGGAATAGAAAGATGTACCTTTTCTAAGCTAAGCAGAAGGGCACAGGCGCAAAAACCAGTAGTGTAGTTTACGCTCATCTTGTTACGGTAGCGGCGAGTGGGTGGTGAGATGCTGTAAGGTGTTTGTCACAGTCGTGAGGAGCTGCTCGTTTCCCGCCCACTCTTACCACCAAGCAGCTCTAAACCTCTAAGGGCCGCACAATGCTTTAATGATCTATGTCCAAGGTCAGCCTGATGCATTCTTGTATTCTTGGTGATTCGAATTACCAGACTGTATTCTTGCATCATGCTGACACTTTGAGGGTGTTTCAACCATGCAAGGTCAGCATGATGCTGAAATGCAGTACTGCAAAGCTAGCCGCGAGAAATCTGTCCATGCATCATGGCGATAAAGGCTATGATGCATCAAAGCACTATGAGCCCTTGACAGTCAGACAGGTGTAATTACAGCTGACGGATGCTTCTTGTCTGCAGGTGTGGACGGTCAGCACTGCCTCACCTCACAACACCTCCACACCATGCTGCATATGGCATCACTTCTATAATAGACCAATGCAGCAAGAAAAGGTGACTTTTTCATAATAAAGTTGTGTTCTCGTTGGTTTCAGCAGAATCCTCATATGACTTTGTCTGTAATGGCTATGTTTGCAAACAGCTCATAATTGTCAGGACAATTATCATGCAAATAACATATATTAGAATGCAGGATTTTGAGGTTATATGTATGTATTTGTCGGTAACACAAAAGAAATATTTTAAATCTTTATCGACAACTTTCCTGAAAAGTCACCCTTTCTTGCTGCATTGCTCTATATGTTGTAGCTGTGTAGATTGTCATCTGTACTTTTAAGGTTTCCATGGATATGATTTGCCCAATATAATAATATACATATTTACCAGTAAACATGCAGAAATGCACTATATTATAATTACATGACTATATATATATTTCATCTTTTGTGATGTGAATCTACAACTCAATATTATTACGTTTGGTTCCTATAACATACGCCTTTTCTTTGCATTCAATTTTATTGTTTAAATATTTTTCATTCTTACAGGTCCATGGAAATAACCACAGTCACAGGTTTGTTTCATTGCTTGCTTGTGTTAATTTATAGTGGGTTTACACATATTGAAGTCTATGGTTTACATCATTGTCTTTATGGCACTACGATCGTATAGGAATAGGGCTGGTAAGCTGCGCCAAAAGGTCCATCAGCACCTGGTATGCCTTCCACGGAAGCAGGCTAGAAAAAAAAAGGGTTAAACTTGAGTAAATACACTAGACATGATAATATTCGAAATGGTCAAGTGAAGATCTGGATAATATTGGTTCCAGCATAGCATTGGTTTAATAAGAGATATCATGATTTATCATAATGTATGTGCGTTTTGTATTGTTTGTTTCCCATCTTCAAATGCATCACTAGGCCTCACCTAGGAGTCAATCAGAAGTCCTAGAACTCAATCTGGAGGAACAAAGAAGGTGGATGCACTGAATCTCCAGTCTCATGCGTCACACCCTATGGTTTAAATCTACTAGAATAATCTGGTCGCTACCCTATACATCTATAATGCTCCTTAAACTCAAATGTTTCACTGCTACTACTGTGATTTACATTTACTTTTGAAAAATAAGCGGCTATGAGTTTAGTTATTTGTCTTAGGTTATGAATTACCATTCGATGATTGTGTAGCCCCAACTAGAACTTGGTACAAAGATTTGCCTCTGGTCCCGCTGAATGCCGTCTACAATCACTGCTGCCACATCCGAGGGCTCCATTACAAATCTTGAAGAGTATCAAGACATGACATTATTTATTTTTATCCCATTTAACCCTTAATGGTTACCATCCAATAGGAAACTTCAGCCGATCTAACTCATACATTTCCTATATAACTTTGGCCGATTGAAGCCCATGCAGTGGACAGTGCCATCAAGGATCACATCAAGGTCCCTTGGTAGTCATGATGAATAAATGCAGCATCATCCAGGACATTAGCAGGGCTACAACAGTGACATCTTGCCAAGCCAATGTGAAATAAGAACCTGGCAATGATGATCCAACTGGGCTGGTCCTCTTATCTTTATTTGAGGAATACATCATGCTTTTTCAAAGACGTATTCGCAATAACCTTTAAATATGGTCAAATCAATAAAACTATTGTGTTATGGTACATGGAAGGAATTTATTATTATAACTAGCACTGAAGATTTCATGTATGTCCCTAGACTGTATAAACTGTAATACACTTACAGTAAAACCTCACATAATATGCCTAACTCGCGTATAAGCTGCACCATGACTTTAAGGCGATTCTATAAGCTGCACAAGTGATCTGATTACCTTGACTTTTGTACTGTATTTTAAAAGCAAAAACTATATGATAAATGTATATGTATATGTATAAATGCATTCCAAACATGTTCTGATTCTATAAGCTGCAAGTACGACCTGATTCTACTAGCCACGGCCTATACGTGAGGTTTTACAGTATGTCCAATCTAAGTTACTGTGATTCTGCCTACTTGGGGTCAGGTTGGGCAGGCAGTGCGTTGAGGAGGGTGGTGTTGGTCATGCCGGGGTAGACTGTGGAGAGTTTGATACCGTGCAGCCCCTGTGCCCTCAACTCACGCTCCAGACAGTTTGTCATTCCTCGTACTCCATATTTTGATGCTCTGCGATAAGGAAGATAATGCAAACATACATACAAGGGTGAAAATAATAATTTGCCTCACGCTAACTTTGCATTGCCAATGGATGGGCTATTAGGTACAGAATAGTCACAGCAACACAGTCATAGTGTTTATTGTCGATAGATATTACATAAAAAGCATTTATTCTAAGGGGTATAATCATATCTCTGGAATCAGGTATTTAATCCCTTTGCGGAATTTTTATGGTTATAGGTTAACGCGGTTGATAACTAATGCATCAGAAGTTATCAAATTATAAATACAAGGCAAGGACCCAAGCCAGTCTAGTGGCAAGTCTATTCACTGACTGTGACCCCTGACCGCACTGCTGATTGGTCAGGGGCAGGTGGTGTTGGTCACCTGGAACTCACCTGGGCAGGCAACCCTCAATCTGCCGCCAACAGCCACCAACCTCGGATGTCTAATCCACAAGTCAGACGCTTATAGACTCACATTATATAACTTAACTTGCAAAAGTCTGGCTATCACAAACAATAAAATGTAGTTCGTGCAGAATTTGCTATGTATAATATATTGTACAAAGGTAGAGAAGACTATTACCCGTATTCTGTGGTGTAGTCAGCACCGATAACTGAGGCTAAAGACGCCACATTGACAATGTGTCCTTTATTTTGTTTCATCATCATGGGCAGGAACTCCTTAATGGTCTGAAATTCAAATAAACATTTAGGCATATAACATTATATGCTAACCAGAGTATCATTTTTCCATAAGCGTACACTTAAAATTAAAAAAATTATATTTCACCCATTTGATTTCTCTAAGTGCAATTTTATATTGTTGGTGATATTTGGGATAAGAGATATGTTGAAACATCCTATATTTTTCTCATGTGATCCTTGCCAATTCAATAATGTTGTTGGCTTGTTGAATATCTTGGTAATAACCGTGCCCGTTTGGTAAACACCAAACGGGCACTTATGTATACTGGTTACTAATACCATTGATATTATTGAATGAATAATAATTATTATCATTACCTTCAGAAGAAAAATGTATGAGTTAATGAAAGGCATTAACAACCGTTAAATTATATGTATGAAGCGTTATATCAAATCACATTTTGTATACGGCATATCTGCATTATTAATATCTGCATTATGATTTATGTGCTTAGTAGGAAACTATATCTGATTCCCCAAAACACATAGTATGCAGCCAGTAGCTATACCTTAGTAGTTATGCCCTATGAGTATGGGACACCTTCTTATTATTTTTTTCCGCTTATTTTGAAATACATATACTATCTATAGTCATTGATATTACTGTAGAGTATAGTAAACACATACAAGATTTCAAAAATGTAAACATGGTAAGTTATGTGGATATGATAACAACAGGGCCAAGATACAAAAGACAATGATGAAACACATAACAAGAAACCAGACAATGCCAATAGGTTGCTTTGATTACCAGACACTTTGGTGACTCTTAAGCAACCTTTAACTGAAATGATGAATGTATATCCAGAATTGTTTGTAAAAGGATATTCTATGTTGTTCAATGATAACCACTTGGTTTATAGTTTGTCAATTAAGGCCGACAAAAAAGGTTTGATTCAGGTATCCTTACCAAACATACCTTCATAATTCACGTATGCCCTATTTTGTCATAATTGAAGGTGTCTGCAAAATTAACTATCTCATGTTAAAAGAGAAGCTTCCCTACATATAGATTGAATATTTTGGTGGGTTTTTTTTGTAGGCTGGAATGCATTCATTAACCTACGGATCTTCAACCATTCAAGGACTGTATAACCAGGAGGCGTTACACGTCATGATCAGACGATGCCCTTCCAGGAGTTTTTCAACCCTATAGGGTCTGCATAATGCCATCACATATAAAAGTATTATGCGTTCCTAGAAGGGTTAAGTTAATATATTTGCCAATATGTAATAATCATCATCTTACCCAGTAATGTGCGAGCAGGTTGGTGTCTAAGGTGTGTCTGATGTCTTTCTCAGTAAGATCAAGCAGTCTTTTGTAGCTGACAACTCCAGCGTTATTCACCAAGATGTCCACCTCTCCCACCTCTTGTCTCACCTGGGCTGCAGTTTTCACCACCTGCTCATAGTCACTGACATCACAGGTGTACGCGTATGCCAACTTCCCTTCTGCTTCCAATTCCTTAACAGCCGATTGGTTACTGTCCTATCACCGGGTGAGATGGATACATAGATACATCATACATTTGAATTAATCTTATCAAGTATAATGGATGAATGTATTATTTTAATAATAGTTTTTCTCAAAATTTATAGTTCTATAGGCACTGAGTTTGTCTGAGATTATTTGCTATATCCACATTATTCTCATTCAATAGATATGGATCTTTGTTTTAGAGGTGTTGGCAGAATAACAGTTTTACAGTTGCATTCTAGCTAACAGGCAATATAAATACACAAACAAAAATGTACAATGCTATTCTTGTATTATCTCCCGTTGCAAAGTTCGTCCAACAGGTAAGAAAGTGGGTGTATAGGTGCATACAGGGGTTATTAAACTCACGACAGAAGAACACATAGGTAAATAGGTATGGGAGAGCATCATGCGCATTATATGTAACACCTTTCAACATTTGCCAAGAAGCACATCATCACGACAAGTATGATGAAGTTGATTGGAAATTTACGGTTCAATGTGCAAACAGAAATTGCAGGCATTAGAGTAAGGCCGTACCCATCAGCAGATTTGGATGCACTATTCACTGATGTATATCCATCTGTATAAGCTCTTTTTTATTCAGTAAAATACCAGGGCAGAACTCTAGGGTCGGTAGGTCGGACTTTTTTTCCTTTCTTTTTTACAGCCCCTCTACGATAACCTCAAATTGAACAACAAAGTGTAGAAATGGAAAAAACAATTCAAAATTTTTGTGAACCTAAAATTTACCCGAAAAATGTGGCCAAAATAACGAGGATGCATACAAATAATGATTTCTCATATTCAATACATCCACAAAAATATACTACAAAGTACTACATTGGGCCTGGCTGTTGAAGGACAATTGGCCGATGATTCATCCAAATCCGCTTATGATATGTTGGACTGGATTGCAATCTATTCCAGAATTCTTGCTGTACAGAGGACATTTGGTCGATTGCATCTTTAGTTTCGTATAATTATATATAACTACACAAATTTCATCACGCCACAATAATATTCTCAGGTACACGTGAGCGCTCAAATGTCATAAAGCTTTGGTCCTGTTTTCTACAATCACACAGGAACTGGCATCTATAGAAGAGATTCAGGCAATTATTTTGAATCGTCTGCATCTTTACAGGGTCAGTATTGGAGGCATCTTCAAGTACAAAGGTCCCGTAGTCAAACACTGTCAGTATCATCTTCTTGTATAACAGTATAGACCAAGACTGGTCCATATAACCTTTGAGCATTCATGCTGTTGGTTTTGATACTTGTGTTTTTATTCAACTTCTGGCTTCCCTTGGTGCATACACATTGGGTTAAAATACTGCTGTGCAATCAGCGTGCAGGTATTCCATGGCTGAATTCACCAATAAATACATTTCTTTGGTTTAATCTCGATGTCAATTGGGACTTCTTTCTTGTAATATATTGATATTTACTTTGTTAAGCGACACAGTGCCATCCAAAGTATAAGGTCATCAAAAGATAATGATTTCTCATGAGAAGTAATATAATCCTTGGACAGCTATGTATTTGAATTATCAGTGACATGAATGATGTTTTCCAGGAAACGACACTCATATCTCCAGTACATCGTTATAAATAGGAGCGGATAACTTCAATGCCTACTATGATCACTCAAACTTTATCTGTTACTGTTAATATGAATGATATACAATTGTGAAATGCACTTTGAACTGGTTATCCGATAGGCAGACATCAATAGAACCAATACAGGTGTGATCTGGGGCTTGTTTCTCAATGGCAAACAATAGGACCATGAGGTCAGTCCCTACCCTGAGGAGATCGGTCACTTCAGGGAGAACTCCTTCAACGTGCCACCCCGGCAGCAACCAACACCCATCGACCCCTTCCCCTGACATGTCAAGTCAGCTTTTCTCTCAGTAACCATGGAAAGTAAATAAGGTTTTACTCACACCATATTTAAACCTTTTTATCAGATTTCTGTTAGATATTCATCTAGAGGGGTTAGGAAATTGTTGATTTACCCTTCAATTCTAATTCAGAAGATTATTGCATCCTATGGATATGGAAAAACAACCCAGGCGAGATCTCAGAGCCCATGTAGACTATACTAATACAGTTTGGCAAGTACCCATTAATTTATGATGGAACGGGTCTGACCTAGCTATATATATTATATATATGTGTATATATGTGTATATATATATATATATATATATATATATATATATATATATATATATATATATATATATATATATATATATACAGGGTAATTGTCCAAGGCGTCAGCCACGAATAATGACCATTGTCCAATGCTTCTTACACTCATGCATTACTCAAGATCTATGTGGGACGTTATCTACTGTAGATAAAATATCAAATGTCAATGGCTATACCAGGAACCTCTATCTGTCATGTAGAACCTGCTACAACCTGGTTAGAGATGAATATGATAGTACAAAATACAATAGGAATGCACAACTATTTATGTTTTGCAATGTATTATTCCGTACTTAACTATTTATCAAGACTAGATGTTTCTGTAACAGATAATACCATATCAATGATAAAACTGAATGAAAAGACGTTTTGATTGAAAGTGTCAAACCAGGTACATTAGAACAAATGTGTCTGTTACTGTTTGTTTTTCAACTTTTGGAAATTTGTTGAACAGTGTTATTTTTCAAATACACTTTTTCGGGAATCAGCGAGAACATAAATATATAATCTTACCTTATCAATGTCCCAGAGAATGACTGTGGCACCCTTGGCAGCTAGTTGCAATGCAGTGTGGCGGCCGATGCCCTTACCCCCTCCGGTCACCAAGGCTACCTGCCCCCGAATACATTTAGGTGTCCGGGGCACAATGAGCCTAAAGGCAGCCTCAATATAGGCATAGGGGATGTAGATTATGGTAAGAAGTAGGTCCAGTATCAGTGCCATGTTGTGGTGTGGTGTCTATTTGGTATAGTACTTTATGATCTCTTGAAAGCAGTGATTGATATATATATATGCATAGCAGGGGTGTGTTGCACATTGACATTTCATGTCATAGTTAGGCAGTCCTGTGTTGCACAGTGTTGGTTACTGCTGATGTCTATCAAATTGTCCCTTTTCACAAAAACATCTTATTTGGCCAACTAGCCACTCCCCAAATTGTCAGAGCCGAATCAAATTTCATTTTAGCGCATCAAACATCATAGAAACTTGTCAAATTGTGGTCATGGCAAAAATTCAAAGCCCATTAGGGATTACAAAAATACCCCACCCTTCCCCTTCCCATACAGTGAACAGTGTAGCCTGAAAAAAGCAGCTGCCATCTCTAAGTGCCGGACACAACCTATTGCCGTTGTGTTCCTGGGTACTAACACCTTTCAAATATGTGGGGATTGGGAGAGGGAGGGGGCCTACAGACGACGGGTAGCGTCTTAATTGCAATGTTAGCATTCCCTATTTGTCTATGGCATTGTGTAACGTAGCTTTTGATGATTGATATTGTAACACCAGCCTTCCTACCCAAGTTATATGCCAGTTAAACCTATATGAGAAGAATTGAACCCATAACCAATTATCATAATGGTGTGAATAAGAAAACTCAGTGCAAAGAAAATAGAGGTTTAGAAGTTGCACAGCTAGCTTATTATTTGACGCCCACACATAACATTCATGCCAATGCCAACCTTAGCATGTTGGAAGATACGTTATATGTCTACCAACTTAAGGAAGCGTACATTACATGTTAAAAGCCCAAACATATAGATAGAATACATTACATAACAAGGATTTGGGATTGACCGTTTAAATGTACCTAAATGATATACTGCAAAGAGTGGGGCCTTTATCCGAAGTTTAGAGGACAGCCTTGCCTTTTATCAAAGGACCTTGTGTCACCACCATGGCGGAAGATAACAATCAAATGCTGTTAAAGTGACCCACGTTTCCCCACTATTGGTGTTTGATGTAATTAAATCTAGCAAAAATCAGCACCAGCGACTAAAGCTAAAATAATCACATCTGTTAAATGTAGGTACACATGACTATGGAAGCAATGGTAAATCACACATCTCGTCATATATGATAAGATATACTTAAAACTATTGATTCCACTATTTTTGTACAAAGTTATCAATATGGTCTCTTGTCATGAAAGATAAGGCAAAGGATATTAAAGATAAATCCACTCAACAAAAAGATCGAAGATCGATTTGAGTACAAGGTGTCACAGTACTAATCCGCCCAGGAAACCTAGGACAGCCAAATAGTCCCTACTAAAAACGGAATTCTAGTGGATATAATCAGTGCTAGGAGACCTTATTTTTGACTGGGAGTGATAATAGGCATACCAGAAGATGGGCAATGCTTGGTTTAAAAAAAGTTTTAAAAAGTTGTTGGTATCCATGGTAACCAAGGGGTCACGCTTTGAGGTCAAAGTCAAGGTCACAGGTCGGTGCAGCACTTGAAAAATTGATCATATTCAGACTATGCTTTTTCCATGGCAACTAGCGCAAAATCTAATCTGACTCCCCTATTGACGGACATTTTTAAAAGATGGGAAATGACATCAGCTTTTGTTTAAGGCGTCATTTATGAACGCCATCAAATTTTGAACCACATTTGGAGCCACTTGATAGTGAAAAAGAGGAAAATATTAGAACATCACCGTGCCAATTAGTACCGTGACACCTTAATAAGGCCAAATGGGTGGGTTTTAGACCCGTTTTTGATGTTTTATGAAGGATTTAGCTGTTTTTCTCTGGATTTCCTGCCTTGATATGGATAGAAGGGGTATTGATGCCACTAATTTTACCATAGATCATTTGTTTCATTAAACATTCACTTCCAAAAGAGACAATTTGGCCCGGAGTGAGGTTGGGGCTGCTTGGCACAGAAATTGATGTCGAGGCATTTTTACCAATTTTGACTTCAGAGGCCCTAAAAATAGTCATAAATAGCATGAATAATGTTCGCCCGATTCAAAAAAGTTTGGAATATCCCTTGGAAATATGATTCAAGAGGTTTTGTTGAATTTTTAATTGTGTTGTTAAGGGTTGTCAAGGTGAACTTATGACATATGTACCGGAAAATCCCTCATTTTCATCCAAAAAGTGCAAATTTGGGCCTAAATCTCATGACATTGGCCCCATATTGATTGTTTTTGTGCTCTCAGGATTGAGATGGGGCCTTAACCACATGTAGAATATTGTTGCCAGTGTTTTGGGGCATCTGGTCAGTGTAGTCCGATATATCTTAGTCAGATTCAGTTTTTCACTAGAGGTCACAGAATAGAGGTAGCTGTTTTTACATCAAAAACTGCAAAAAATAGCCTTAAAGGCACCCCTTAGACATACTTTAAAGGGCTCTGTGGTCAAAAATAGATACATTTTTCATAAAATGACTTCAAATTCATGTTAGGGGAGGAAATATCTTTATTTTGTGGCAAAAGTGAAACTTTTTTGGGAAAGCCCCCATACCTATTAAGGTGTCACAGTACTAATCCGCCCAGGAAACCTAGGACAGCCAAATAGTCCCTACTAAAAACGGAATTCTAGTGGATATAATCAGTGCTAGGAGACCTTATTTTTGACTGGGAGTGATAATAGGCATACCAGAAGATGGGCAATGCTTGGTTTAAAAAAAGTTTTAAAAAGTTGTTGGTATCCATGGTAACCAAGGGGTCACGCTTTGAGGTCAAAGTCAAGGTCACAGGTCGGTGCAGCACTTGAAAAATTGATCATATTCAGACTATGCTTTTTCCATGGCAACTAGCGCAAAATCTAATCTGACTCCCCTATTGACGGACATTTTTAAAAGATGGGAAATGACATCAGCTTTTGTTTAAGGCGTCATTTATGAACGCCATCAAATTTTGAACCACATTTGGAGCCACTTGATAGTGAAAAAGAGGAAAATATTAGAACATCACCGTGCCAATTAGTACCGTGACACCTTAATAAGGCCAAATGGGTGGGTTTTAGACCCGTTTTTGATGTTTTATGAAGGATTTAGCTGTTTTTCTCTGGATTTCCTGCCTTGATATGGATAGAAGGGGTATTGATGCCACTAATTTTACCATAGATCATTTGTTTCATTAAACATTCACTTCCAAAAGAGACAATTTGGGCCCGGAGTGAGGTTGGGGCTGCTTGGCACAGAAATTGATGTCGAGGCATTTTTACCAATTTTGACTTCAGAGGCCCTAAAAATAGTCATAAATAGCATGAATAATGTTCGCCCGATTCAAAAAAGTTTGGAATATCCCTTGGAAATATGATTCAAGAGGTTTTGTTGAATTTTTAATTGTGTTGTTAAGGGTTGTCAAGGTGAACTTATGACATATGTACCGGAAAATCCCTCATTTTCATCCAAAAAGTGCAAATTTGGGCCTAAATCTCATGACATTGGCCCCATATTGATTGTTTTTGTGCTCTCAGGATTGAGATGGGGCCTTAACCACATGTAGAATATTGTTGCCAGTGTTTTGGGGCATCTGGTCAGTGTAGTCCGATATATCTTAGTCAGATTCAGTTTTTCACTAGAGGTCACAGAATAGAGGTAGCTGTTTTTACATCAAAAACTGCAAAAAATAGCCTTAAAGGCACCCCTTAGACATACTTTAAAGGGCTCTGTGGTCAAAAATAGATACATTTTTCATAAAATGACTTCAAATTCATGTTAGGGGAGGAAATATCTTTATTTTGTGGCAAAAGTGAAACTTTTTTGGGAAAGCCCCCATACCTATTAAGGTGTCACAGTACTAATCCGCCCAGGAAACCTAGGACAGCCAAATAGTCCCTACTAAAAACGGAATTCTAGTGGATATAATCAGTGCTAGGAGACCTTATTTTTGACTGGGAGTGATAATAGGCATACCAGAAGATGGGCAATGCTTGGTTTAAAAAAAGTTTTAAAAAGTTGTTGGTATCCATGGTAACCAAGGGGTCACGCTTTGAGGTCAAAGTCAAGGTCACAGGTCGGTGCAGCACTTGAAAAATTGATCATATTCAGACTATGCTTTTTCCATGGCAACTAGCGCAAAATCTAATCTGACTCCCCTATTGACGGACATTTTTAAAAGATGGGAAATGACATCAGCTTTTGTTTAAGGCGTCATTTATGAACGCCATCAAATTTTGAACCACATTTGGAGCCACTTGATAGTGAAAAAGAGGAAAATATTAGAACATCACCGTGCCAATTAGTACCGTGACACCACAAGAGTAGGGTAATAGGAGTGGGCTGAGGCCAAAAGAAGGTGTGCTTCTGGTAACATGGTGAAAAGTTATCTGGAGTCGGAGACATGATTTTCTTTTTTTTCTTAACCAAATGCTATATTTCCAAAAAATATTCAGCCGTTGTGCTTGCGAATTTGTGAGCCTGTAAAGATACTCTACATACTTAATACATGTCAAATATTCCCCATCTGACAAATTACAGATTTGAGAACTAAGGGAGTGTTCATTTTATCAGTTGAAGGGGCGGGGGCTGAAAAGAATTCTGACCCCTCTTGAGGGAGGGGGCATACAAAATTAAGCTCCTTTTTAGCCAAAAAAAGCCAGCGCATTACTATATAGTTCAAAGGGGGGATTTGTTTAACCTTTTCAATAGCCAAATAACCTCATAATCCTACACAATTAATACACTCATGAAGCTTGTTGTCATCATTTATATACAGTCTTGGGGAGTTACTAGCCAAGGCTGCACTCATACATCATGGCGATTTAGGTCACAACATCAACGCATTACGTGGCCCTTAGTTCACAGCAGCGGGAACACGCCATATTACAAAAGTAGGTGCTGGAATCCTGTGGATGTCATAGAAACAACATTGTACTTTTTTTCCCCATTTTCTATTTGATTATTCTGCTAACTAATCTTATCCAAAGAGGTTGGAAGATAGCAATAGAAAAACATGGTCATCTGACCACAAAATAAAAATTCCCTTTTAGCTTAGTTAAGAACTAGCCTTTTCAAGTGGCTTTCCCATAGAATTGAGCACTGAACCATGCCATTTTCTTTACTTTTTCTAGTTCCTAATGTTTTGAACTAATATCATACTAAGTTGTATGCAGAAATCAATAGAATATCGAGATCATCGAAAAGGTAGCGATACCCTTTAATACAGTATCTCCCCTCCATGGATCACATTTTTTTCTGCGGCCATATCACCTGTGTCCATATGCTGAACTGGCGCAAAATGAAGGCTGCATAGGGACGATACAACTTTAACACTGAATATAATATGATTGTTTTTCTGCCACCATGGACTTTGGTCTTTTAACATTGAACAAGGCTGCGATAATGTTAACTGAGATTCAGCCCAATGCTCTTTCTCTGTACACCATTACAACGTAAGTTGAGCTTTTTCCTAAGATTTACTACAAAGGTTGTTTTCTTGTCAGACTTCCTGTCTTCCGACCATCGTTTCACGACGTGATAGGAAATTGTGAAAGACTCAAGGAAATGCAGTTAACAGTTTTCAAATGCTTTCAGGCAATCGCCCCGTGGAGCCGTTGTTTTACACAAAGAAGGGCAAGATTCTTCACACTTAGTTATCCAATTATATGACAGGTGTATAATCCATCCATGGAATGATGGCCCATTATTCTTTATAGGAGGATTATGTGTGAGATGGATAGCAAGGTTCACTTACATACAACAACAGGCCATTGGAAATTGCATACAAGCTCAGACTGCAATGGGGGAAAACACCGATTTTACTGTCCTTATCATAAAAGTTATATTGGCAAGTAACGGAAAGCAGTAACCATTCCATTGCACTGCCCCGAGTAGCATTGTGTATGCATGTTTTTCACGGCAAATAATTCACAAAAGATGGCACAATCTCCAAAATCGGCACCCATTGAATGCAAGCTTTCTTAACACTGATTTCTTAACACTGATTTCACTGGGATGTCCTACTGTAGATCTATTATTGGCTGTTATTAGCTTGAGTAGAATTCATCAGCACAGATAGAAGAAACCAAGTCACAAGGGGAGTCCAGACTGTAAAAAAGAGGGCCAGATCCCTCTTGGCTCATTTTTCACACTGTCTGACACCCCCTTCTAATGGCCCTGACTCCTTTTCAATTATATTAAACAGAGTCCAGGTCAGCTGAGGTGAGTAAATGGTTGCCTGGACTCCCCAAGGGAGTGACGGAAGTAAGTAAACAATACGGAAATAGGAAACACACTAGGTGGCACTACTGTACAATGACTGTAATGCAATCTAGCACATTATGTTTAGAAGCCATCTCACTCTCTTATTAATCAAAATTAACATCTCCAGAGCTACATTTCCTGCCAAATGAGTCGGTGAATGGAGTCGGTCAAACAATTGGTTATGATTAGGCCTGCTAGGTGCACGGTAACACTATATTTAAAGTGGCATTATTCTGTATGCTCTGATCTCTAGATAATTTGTAACATTGATAATTATTCTAATACACATATATCATTGTAGCATGAACATCAATATCAGAATTACATTTCATGAAGTAATTAAAGTTAACTTAAAACTGTAGAATAAGAATGATGTATTAGGTAAAGACACCCAATTCGTAGAAACATGAGAAAGTTATATCCTCGAAAGCTCAGATATTAACTAATCTGCACTAAGGTATCTTTTAGGGGAGTCACCTAACCGCCTTTTAAGGAGTCAGGCACTGACTCCCTTCATCAAGAGAGTCAAAAAGAGAGTCAGTAAAGGTAGTCATTCTGGAGGCAAGCATGGACTCCCTTTTGACAGTTCTTTCCCTCTGTGAGACCTTTGATATGCAGCAAAGCGGATAACAGCAAGCAAGGCTGCCCCTTGGCGCCTGTAATCCCCTTGTAGTTACACAAGCTCCCGAAAATATACAGAAAATGGCATGACGCATACTGGGGGATGAAGGAGATTCCCTCTCTTTGTAGCTCCTGTGGAGGCACTAGAAATAGTTATGTACTTGTATATAAGTAAATAAATAAGTATGTGATTTAGAAATAACGAGGCAGCCGAATTGTGAACATCATAAAATTATAGAGCCTTACTCACAACAAGGTTTAATTTGCCAGTGCTGAGATATGAAGGCAGATTAGACATTATTATGTTGGGCACACTGACCGATATGGGATACACTTGAACAATAAAATTGCTATACTCAATGATTGAGGGTAATGCATACTGAAAAATATATAAAATGCTTTGTGGATGGAGATGACAAAATGTCCTTTAAAGCATATTATCTCCTCTCATGGCAAAAAATATATTAAAGTCATGCTCTGAAGACATACATGTGGTCCAATCAACGAAGGGCGATTGTGATTTAAACCGCCATCTTGGCCGTGACAAGGCAATCAGGCAGCTGGTTCCCCTAATGACATTCTGAGTGAGGCCTTGTCATGGATGATGACAGCCCACTTGAGGATTGTTAGAGACGTAGCATGGCTTGATGGGAAGCTGTATGGGTAAAGTGTTTCATCTCAGAATGGGCGTACCTGACATTGGTACAGCGTCATGCATACTCATTTGTCAAATGATTTTTTCAATATAACAATAACCAAAGGTACATTTAAGGTGGATCGCTACCTCTTGAATATGGACACTCTGCGCAGGTATCTGCGCATATAGCTTAAATGTATCAGAATTAGCCAATATTACATAATCTGAGACATATATATCCTGAATAAGCCATGTTAACAAATTGGGAGATTTCAAGCAAAGTTGAGCGTTTTGTTGGACTTTGAATATTTTATATATTTGTAGCCAGTGATATTAGCTATTTTTGTCAAAAGTTAGAATATTGAAACTATTTACCAATAAATCATTATCTAGAATGATGGAGATCTGATTAAGTTACTTAAAATAACCAAGGGTATAAATTGTAGCCATTTTCTACTCTGATTCTAGCCATTTTACACTTTATTTTTAGCTTTAAATGTAAGATTTTGCTATACTTTTCAACTTCAAAGGCCAAAAAACCTAAATATATGCCCGGGACCCCCTATCAAAATCACTTTTATATGTTAGCAAATGATCTGAACTAATTTCTGAGAGAGTCAAAAAAAATTCTGTTAATTTTGAATACAGTTTTTAGCCAATAAGGCTACAAAATAATAGCAATTTATTCCTATTCCTTCCCAAAACATCATATTTTTACCCAGAATGCCATGGCATACAACTGTAAAATTAATTTTGCAGCAATGTGGGACATATAGGTGTTGAACATGTGAAGTTTTACATTTCTGTGCATAATGGTTGATATTTAAAAAAATATTGAAGTTTGCACACTTTTTTTTCTGATTTTTAGAGAAAAATTAAAATATTTTGATTTTTCAAAATTCTGTATCTAAAAGCGTGAATCCACTGAGGCAAAATCCGTCTGATCGGATGGACCTCACAATGTTAAACCTATGGACGAATCTCGTCCAATCCGACGGATTTACCTCAGTGGATTCACCCCTTAAAAAAGTAGGTCTGGACCCCCTATTTTTCTTTTCATTTTTCGATTCTATATGATTCAGCCTGTCTGTAAAAAAAAATAGAAACATTCTGTTAACTTTGATCAAAGGGAAGCGACCCACCTTAAACACCTTAGTTTACAGCATCAATTAGTTAACCATTGAGGAACATACCATGTGAAGAAAATGGGCAATAGTAGTTTACTTTAATCTTCTAAGGATAACCATTAAAACAATGTGTTACTACTAACATGGTTTACCATAACCCCGAAGCAAGAATACCAATGACACGGTGCTTAACTTGAATAGCATGCGCAGCTCTCTAGTGGGCTATTTTACGTTGTCATGTTATTCGTCTGGGACGTTGGTCTGCTCAGTAATACTTAAGGTAATTCGGAATAATGTCTGACTTAACTAAATAATTCAAACTGCATTACATATACCGGCCTATGATCATTGCATTACAGATTGTTTATAGTTAATATACTTTAACCCGTGCTCGCATAACAGTTTGTTGTTGCCTGACCTGAAATGTAAAGATGTATTTGGTATCATTGTCTGCTAATGGTCTAGAGCCTAGGCTAAAGTCTGTTTCAAATCTTATAAATACCACAAAAATATCATTATCTTGTCTTGTGCAGTAGTATAGTATCCTAAAGTTGCGATGCTTACAGTGCAGGACAATGTTGTCCCTGGCGAGAAAATCTATGTTCTTTGTAGCGCATACCCCAGCCGTACCAACTGATGATTATCTAATAGTATTAACCACCAACTACTAAACTTCTATGTAATCCACTAACAGTGATTTTTTGTTGAAAATCCTCCCCTCCTCAGGACGGGTACGATGCCTTCTACATACTTAAACCTTTCATTACTTTAAGTGCTACTGAAAAGACAGCGGGTTGGTTTGGCATTCAAGATCCGACTAAGCCTTACCTCAAAACCTTCCCTCAAGTAAAATCCATCAGACAATTAAGCCACTCAGCAAAAACGGTTTCCCATCACCAAGCACTGAAAAATATGACAAGGGAGCTTTTTGGCCTCTTTATTTACGCAGGGGGCTAACAGGTGTGTAGAAAATTGTATGTGCTTTTAGCGACCACATTTCACATTTTAGTAGTCAAAAGTTTACTGATCTTCAGGACGAGGAAAATCTGAGTAAAAAGACATGTTAGCCATTAAGGGTAGAGTCGACCACATACTTTGAGATGCTCGCCCCCCCTCTATGCTGTAGTTATTCACCCCCGATAACCCTCTATTTGCGTCTAATAGTACACTGCAAGTGTTACTCTCACCAACAAGGACAATAGAAAGTTCTTCGTGCATGGATAGGTACATAATAATTTATTAAGTGGACATCTCAAAGTATGTGGTCGACTCTAGGTGAATTCATCTTATTTAGATGGATGGTACATCAAAAGTATCCATTTCTTGCCTGGTACAAATATAGATATATAGGGGCATGAGAATTACTTTTACATTTCCCCTACCTTATCCCATCATAAAGCTGAGTCCCTCTCCACTGCCCAGTCTTGCCCATAAAACAACGTACACTAGCAGTGAATTCAGGCTGATGACATCTGTACAGATCTGTAGCTATGAGGAGATGAAAGAATCAAGTTAATTATAAGATGTGAGGAATGCGGGGATAGGTGTCAGGGCATGATCGGTGTAAGGAGCCTGCAGTAGGTAGGGCTAGACACTGACACAACTAGTCCTTTGTTACACAGCTCATTTCCCACCTACCTCTTAGATATCTATTCTGTCCTCTACCCCTCCATGCCCTACCTTACATATCAGTGCACAGAGCTCCTCTACAGTTATAAGCCTTCTTAGCACATCACAAGGGGCTATAGTATCTGTCTCTCATCAACCATACAGCCAAGTCCCAAGAATAGACCTAGACTTAAAGGCTTCATAACCCTATTTCAACAGGACTGTGTGTAGCAGAAATGAAGTTTCCACACAGCTATATAATGTTAAGTACACCGTAAAAAAGTTGCTTGCCATTTTTGTAGGTGTACAGTAGATTCTACTGTAGGTGTAAAGTTTATTGTAGGTAAACAGTGGAATCGATTATAAATCTACACTAAATTCTACTGTAAATCCATTCGACAGTAGATTCTACTGTAGATCTACAGTAGCTTCTACTGTAGATCTACAGTGGATTCCAATGTGTCCCTACACTAACATTAACAGCATCTGACCACGTCAAAACAACATAATTATTTTTCTTTTGGCCTGCTCCATTAGTGATGCCCCTATACTCCTATGCTCATAGCTTTATGGGTCTAGAAAGTGATCAGCAATGATAACTTTAGGATGGCCACTGTGCGGGTGCCCAACCCCAGTGGGCAAACTTTAGTTGATTCAATGCTGATTCAATGTGTGTAGCAACATGATATCAACAGTTGACACAGGGTTGTCATTTGGTTGATATTGATGAGGTCATCAACGTTGATCATTCATCAGTGATTCAACATTGATATGGGTATTGTGAATCAACAACGAATAAACAAAATAAATGAGGATTCATATTGATTTAATATTGACTGCTGATGGATAATTTGAGATATCCGTATATAGTCATGTTTTCAATCTAAATGCAACATTATTATGTAGACACATTGCTTGCAATTTATATATTCTTATTACAACATCCCCCCCCCCCATTTCTCCGAGATTAAATGCTAATTCACCATCCAGGGCAGGGGTCTGGTGATCATACAAAGAGGCATTCATATCCATTTCAAACTAACCTGGTCAGGACTGAGGCTTTATCTATTATGTTTAGCAACATAAAGGGTGTCTTACTGACACCATGCATTTATTTTTGTGATTTAATTTCAAATGTCAACCAAAAGCACACACCATAGTTGTCAATGAAAATGAATGAGATTTTGATCAATTGCATACATTGATGAGAAAATAAGAGCTTACAATTAGGGAAAATAGATGTAGCATGTAGATAGATTAGCTAAGGAGTAGGTTGTGGAGGCACCTAGTGGGAAAGATGGGAAACACATGGTAGATTCAAGGTTGATATCCAAACATTGCATCAATGTTGAAACAGGTGTTGGTTGACAACGTTGAAATAGTAACATTGCATCTACCCTGTAACCCTATATCAACCAGTTTTCAACGTTGAATCAAGGTTTTGTACCCACTGGGACAGGGTACCCTGTCATCACTAGGGCCATCATAATAGTATGTATGTAAGGGCCCAGGGTCACCATGTTGGTCCAATTTTGAGTCATGACACAAAGTATTCTATGTAATAGTAAATGCATTTTTGCATATTATCATGTATCTTGTCTAAAACAGGATACCAATTTGAAATATGTTTCTAATTACCCCCTTCTCTCATAATCAAGCCTTATTGAAAGCACTTTTGAACTTTCATAATATGTCAATTGTGTGTGTGCAACCAATGAATAATGACTTATAGATACAACTTTAGAAACAGAAAGGCTGTCTATGATATGTACACATTTATATAATATGCAGGCTTTGGGTAATCCTGCCCAAAATATTCATTCAAATCACATCAGTTTCTACTGTGATAATATTCTTAATAAAATAATGGTTTAGTTTCTAAGTATCTATGATCAAGGCAGATCGGGTACTAAGTAAAGCCCCCTAGTGGCAAAACTATATTCTCCGTGTGATGACCTTAGGTCATCAACCGGTGGTGAGAACCCTCAGTCATCGTCACACATGAACTTCACCGAAGCCAAGTATTGAGTGCACAGGGCTTTTATCATGGATATATTGATCTAAAGGGTATCAAGTGGATGAGGTGAACTGTTATGTAATGATATAAAGAGCTGTTATAAATGCCAAGCATCTTGCCCTTCGGAAAGCCAAAGTCACAAAGGGGATGATGTGAATCGGACCGAGAGAAGTCAATAGGGAGATTTCCTGCATGATAGGATACCAATGACGGACATTAATGAGTGGTTCTGTTCAAAGGGCTGTAGCCCCGCGCTCTAATAGTTGTTATGGATTGATGCATAGCTTTGAGAGCGACCCCAAACTGACATTGATAAAGACTCTGTGATGTTGTTAACTAAAGAGGGGCATAAACCATTGATGTTATCCAAATAGAAGGCAGTCCCACTGTTAGTTTAACCGTGGTCCAAGCTTATTCGCAAAGGACAGTTTCATACCAGTCTTTCTGGATAGGCACACTCTCATTCAAGTAGGTTATGAGTGCCAAATCGAACTTTTATATCAGCTGTGAAATCCATCTGGAAATCCCTACAACCATATCATATTGTAGACACAATGACGATCTAGCCCCATTAGTAATTATATTAGCAGAAGAGCACACACACCCTTGTCACCAAAGATTGATATAGAATTATTTGTTATACATATCAAATGAATCATGTGAAAAAAAGTAAATGTCACGATTACTTTTACTTTCCAACAACCTTATAGATCTATTACGTGGAGTTATACTAAGAAAAGTTTGTGCACACATCTTGTCCAAGGCTGATTCCATCAATGGAATACTCCCTTTTGACAACATTTCCATGTACGTATAACACTTTCTTACATTTAGAGCAGATTCATTCGAAACGGAGGTCTCACTTAAGTACCTTAATGTGGTTGTACTTCAGACAAAGGATTCCCCTCTTCATGTCTGAAAGCAAAGTTGCTAAAAGGTTTTAGTACAAGTAGATGAGGCTCACTAATAGTGTACCGTTCCCAGTCTTAAACGCCTACCTCTCAATACTATAAAGGCCCAGAGTGTCGGTCCTTACTTCACTCTGACTATGTTGCTGGACATGTAGAAATGTTTCATCCTTTAAATGCCCAAATGTAGGTACCCCTACAGCAACAGTCGGAGTAGAGCTGGGACAGGTCCTCAGTCTTAGGATATAGGATGGATAACTATTGCAACATCCATGTATGACATTGTTTCCCATAAATGTATTCAATCATCTCACAATGTGTCTGGCGACAACTTGTAATGCAATGGTCACTATAGGCCGATTGGAAGTATGGTTGTATTTGACTATTTCTATTCAAGTTATTATTTTCCCTTGTTAAATTAAAATTGGAATTAAGCCTCCCTGGAAAAAAAGTGAGCCCCTCAAACTACTGCCGACTCTGACAGGAAGCTACTGCCGACTCTGACAGCAAACTACTGCCGACTCTAACAGCAAACTACTGCCGAATCTGACAGCAAACTACTGCCGACTCTGACACCCGGCTCTGACAGCAAACTACTGCCGACTCTGACAGCAAACTACTGCCGACTCTGACAGCAAACTACTGCCGACTCTGACAGCAAACTACTGCCGACTCTGCCACCCGGCTCTGACAGCGAACTACTGCCGACTCTGACAGCAAACTACTGCCGACTCTGACAGCAAACTACTGCCGACTCTGACAGCAAACACAAATCAAAACAACATGGACTGCATGACGTCACTGCTAGGTGACGTAGTAACGTTGCTAGGTAACGTAGCAACGTTGCTTGGTGACGTAGCGGCAAATCCTCCATAAATTCTGACCACTGCATAAAGTGAGACTGGGCTTTGCCCAGCGTGATGCCCACTCCGTGGGCATCACGCTGGGCTAAGCCCAGTTGGGTCTCACTTTAAAAAAAATAGATCCAGATGTACATACAATGCCATTTTAGTCCACCCCCTTCTCAGCAGCTCATTATAGTGTAGGTATCCCTCTTATCGGACCATGTAGTAGACACCCTACACCTGTGTACAGCACGCACAACCAAAGGTTGCAGTAGTCATAATTGTACTTTCTGAATTGTGTACCAGTCTGGGGACATGGTATTGGTCTGGGAAGATATACATATTTCTGGGACTTCTTCCGTTAGTTAAGCTCTCTCCGGTGCGGAGGGAGATCAAGGATATGGGAATTTACATTCAGTAGTATTTGCACACTATGGAGATATAATGACACAGGGTTGGCTATGGGGCAACAGTTGGCGCCTACTCTGAGCTGACACCAATATAACTGCAGATGGCACGCAGTCTAAACAGCAGAGGTACTCAGAGTGCCTCTTTATTGTCACGAAGCCCAAACCTACCCTCCCATTACCCTCCAGATTCATATGGAAAAAAGGACAATGGTGAAAGCATATCAATGGGGAACTAAGCCATTAACAATTGCTAGAAGGCCGCAAAGCAATAAAAGGGCATAAGATTAAGAGGTGAGGTTGAAAGTTGTTTCAGAGCCAGGTTCATGAGTGGGAGAAAGGCACTGTGGGCAACCACCTGATTACATGGATGGGGGGGGGGGGGCTAGAGCAATGTATGGCTTACACTTCCCTCCTTGTAGCATGCAAATATTTGCCGTGACTTTTGTGGGTTCCATCGTAGGGGAATACCATGACAGTTCTATTGTGGAAAATCAGTTTCATTGTCGTAACCCTTTTGCTGGGCATTTGCTTGAGTGCTCTAGTTGGTCTTTTCCGCAAATAGGCAAGGCTATGTGATCACCATGTATGCGCAAAACTTATTGAATTTGTGAACTCAATATTTTTGCATTACTTCTATAATATTGTAATTGTGAATTCGGTTTATATGGGGCTGGACATAGTGTCCAGGCTAGAAAGGTACAACCTTCAGGGGGATCTTGGGATGTTCCTCATAGATCATCAATTAGCTATGGAACTATGGGGGGAAATCTATGATTTTTTAAATTAGATTTTGTAAGTGAGGACTTTCATTAGTACCTCAGCACTTCAGAAATAACCTTCAGAACCAGAAATATGTTTACCCACAGGTAGCCTATTAATTTCATCAATAAACCATGTCTATTGTAAAAGAAGAAACACACGTTTACATCATTGAATGTAGGAATGTGATGGAAACTGTGTTATACACAAAAAGAAAATAGAATATCACACAAAGTGCTTTAATTCTAAATTGCCTAGCACAACAAAATGCCCATCCCTAGAGAATAGGACAATCTTTCAGGGATTTGGTATTCTGTTTTACACACAAATCCCCCATTATGCTTGGCACGTCCTCCTATAGTTTTAAAGCTGTAGTCGACACTGCGGTCACCCTCTCTAAATTGAACCAACAACTACACCTAACAGCACCAAATGGGGTCGGACATAGTGTGTGCTCCTGTGCATTCCCAACTCTGGATCCGTGTATGTTAGAGTGAGGGACACTTTGGTCTTTAGGTATGGCTGATCCTCGTGGCATTTTAAATGCTTTAGATGCATTGATAACACTAGTAATGATCAATGTTGCGATTACCAAGAATGAGTAGGGGGCAGCCAAATCAACTCGTGCCCCACCAGAATGACTCAGTGATTCCTCCATTAACTATGAATAGCAACACTTTGTTTAATATTTCTATTATTCCTATTACTATTAAATAGCAACTTGTGGACGCTTTGTAACCATTGGACAATACGGTACGACATACCCTCTCACTCGCCACCTTCAATAATAGTGCACATCATAAAAATATATCCATGTAGAATAAAGTATAAAAATTAATGAGGCCGGGAAAAATACAGCTATAGATGTAGGCTTCTCAAAACATTCCTTTGGATTAACTAGATTGTGTCTGGCAAAAAATAATAACATAAAACACTGTTTTCCTTTGGCCTGCTTAATTAATCATACCACCAGTGCATCCACAGAATTGATACCGTAGGCCATTGATCTCAATGGTCTTAGAGAGATGAGGTGGACTGTTAGGGTTGAATGCAAAGAGATACTTTGTATGTCAAACGTCTTATCTTTCAAAAAGATGTGTATCGAACCACGACAAGTCAGTAAAGGGAGTTTATGCATGACAGGATACCAAGTAGAGAGGATTAATGAGTGGTTCTGTTCAAAGGGCTGTGGCCCCGAGCTGAACAAATTGTTCTACACTGGTATGTGACTTCAAGAGACACCTAACTTTGATGACATTGCAATGCAGCTGATTGGATCTGGGAAGTTTATCTTTTATTTTTTCAGATGACACCCAGTACAGTGTAAAATGACTATAGGGGAAAGTGCTAGTACTTGGGACAGTATTTTATACTTATAGTATACATACATGTATACATCTCGTGAAAGCCTTTTGAATTAATCAAATCTGAGTCATTCTTATTCACCAAATGATGTTTTTAAGTTATTAATCGCATACGAGAAACCATATCTGCATATTCTATTTATTCTATCCTAGGCATGTTCTTCGGTTGATGACAAATAAGTTATTCCATATCCTCTATATGCATCGTATTGACAAAGAACATTGAACATAGGTCGAATCCCTCAGCCTGAGCTTTCTTTTTAATCATTTATTTGATCTAGGTCTAATGTGCATCCTGCCATCGACTCTGATTCTACATAACCAACCTAAAATGGCCCAAGAATGTCCAAAAGCATTTATTTTTTATTAAAAAATATATAAACATTTCTTGGGTGGATGTAAATTAAACAGAATATATAAATCCATAACCCAATAATGTCTAAATGACATTTAATTTTGAGATGATATAGCAATTGATTTAAGTTCAAATAGTTTCATAAACTTGTCTGTCTCTTTTTCCTGCTGAACCTCTCCCTACAGTTGGAGGTGCAGCCACCAGTAAAGGTAGGAGATACAGGGATGTAGCGCGTCCAAGATGCCCTGTTTAGCAGGTCACTTAACAGCAGGAATTCATATGGTCGCAGTGCATCCCGCTGAGTTTCATTCATTTCACCATCCTCGGACTGCCCAGCCATTCCCCTGAATCTAATGAGGCCTCGCTCCTCGGGGGTTCCTACAGTGATGCAGCGCAGAGGGAATGGTCTTACCAATGTGTGCCACATGTTCAATCAGTTCGATATGTTGTATGTATTCACCATAGCTGATGCACGGAGCCACGGAGTTGATGCACGGAGCCAATTACCATTTTAATTCAAAATGTTTTTTTTTTCATTTTAAAACAGAATGCTATGTGTTTTTTTCCCATTTTAAAACAGAATGCTACAGAGAGTAAATAATTTTATGATTGTATTTTATTTGGGAAATGACAGATGATATCTATTGCTTCCTCAGGTGGTGGGGTGTGAGAACTGAAGTGAACAATCAGCCCCAGTGCTTACTCATTAAAATAATTAAACCCTCCCTTGATTGCTTTAATATCACCAGAAACTAGGATTTATAATAAATGGATAAGTTTCTAGTACTTACCTGGTAATACATTGTCTAGAACGCAGGCTACCAGACCTCCTACACACATGCCTGTAGACAACAGGATGGTCAACACCTGGTCGAAACTCTCGCTGCCTGATAATAAAGAGAATCCTATTGTTAGGATTTATTCATGTAACATATTACTTATCAATACGGTATGAGCGTTGATATCTAGTTGTGTCTAGACACCACGTCTTCATTCTGCATGAACACATGGCATGAAGCAAGGCGAGGCGAGGTATTTAGCGCACTATACACAGGTGTGGTAGTTTAATGCAATCTCAGGCCTCCACATGGTCAGGTAGCTTCACCATCGGTAGTGTGTAAGACATCCCCTAAAGTAAATGTATATCTAATAGCATAATATCTAATTCTACACATTGATAACAGAATAGCGTACCTGTCTTAATAGCATCTGGATATTTCCTCATGAACTGGGGTAGCATGAGTCCCATCATGAGGGCAGTACCCAGTACAACTTGGTTACGCGTTGAATTGAGGTCTACAAAGTCGAGGTTTGATAGTGCCACACCAACTAACACCATTAAACCAACTGTTGCCATTCCACCCATTATAGGGTCTGGTACAAGTGACAGTATTCCTGTTACCTAGAGTAAAATAAATGTACTTGATGTTATTCTTATGATTACAGTTTTAAACGATTTGGAACAATTAAGATTAATAACATTGTCTATTAGCTTGTTTCTAACTTTCAGGGAGAGCAAAAGAGCAGACTTGGAAATGTGACAAAATCAAAATACAACCTGATAATAGGTTTCACATATCTAGAATATATCTAGAAAGTAAGAAGCAATAAAGTTTGGTGGGACTATGTGCATGCCTCCCCTACCCCCCCCCCACCCCCACGCTGGGGCCAACAGTTTTTAGGGAAACCTTGTTAAATAAATCTTAGCATTTATTTAGTAACGTGAAATTCTCTGTATGCAACTAACAAGAGTACAGGGATAAGATCAATCCATAAATGAGAAGCTAATTTCTATTCAGAACTCCAGAGTTTACGATTTATCCTTACCTTTCCGAGTATACCGATTATCATGATCATAACAGCAGCTATCTGAAATACCAATCTGCTTCCTACCTATGAAAGGTAATATAAAAGGAGCAATATAGAAATGTTGAACAGAAATACCTTACATCTGGGTTAAACCAAAAAGAAATTATGAGGGCAATGACCATTGTGTTCTAAACTTACTGTGAGTAATCTGATATACATTTTATATAAATACACGTTAATATCAGTCAATATTATAAAAATACATATAACACAATCATTTCTATGTTACTATCGTCTATGACGATATTGTGCACGTACTGAGGACAAAGAATTACCAAGGTATCATTAAATTTTATCAGTTTTTCGATGGATAGCTTCATTATGACGTGTGTAAAGCATTACCCCTGTGAGTGAGATGAATCCGATGGGTGTACTGTAAGAGGCTGTACCATGACAAGCACCAACTAATGAATTCAGCACCTTCCCAATACCATCTACAAATATGCCCCTGTTCACAGCATGTGCAGGGGGAGGGGGCAGTCCGCACACCCGGGCTGTAGCATAGTAGTCACCAGCCGTGTCCAGGATGGAAGCCAGGATAGCCGCAAAGAAACCAAGGCATGTACCAAGATTGAATGTCGGAGCACCATATCGACCTGTTCATTTGGTTGAGGAAACTTTAGTAATATGCGTCAAACTGTATTGTAATCTAAGAGTAATAAAACCACATGATTTTGAATCTTAACAGAGACATTATGAATGACACTATAATACATACTAATTCAACATGCATGGGATGTAATCTGTGGAAAGTAATTATTTTTACAGGGGCACTCAGGTCCCTATTCCCAGTGCATGTCAGACATTTATACAACATTAATACTGTGATTATTTACTTTTATACGTACCTGGGTATGGAATTGTTAACCAATTGACCTGACCAAGCACATGTATTTTTGCATCAGTTCTAGCTCTATAAACAGGGGACTTTTTGTCATTTGGAAAATGGTTTGTCACTGTCAAAATTGCGCACAAAATCCATGCAACACCAATTGCAAGTATTTGCTGCAGGAAAAAAAGAAATTTCGGTATTCTTTATCATCAAAAACATGCAATACCATATTTTCGTCTCCCACCAGGTGTAATAGACAAACACAGTCTAATGTATGTATTACAGCTGCTTAAATTGTAAAAGATAATGTAGGTATACACTTTAGGTCGAGCAAGCTATTGATTATTTAACTGCATAAAAAAGAGGTTGTCCAGCTAAGAACATATCTTCATACAGCAATATAAGTTTCTAAAGTGTCTGTTAAAGGAGCAATATCAGCACTCGCTGTGCTACCCCATAGTAGACTAGAATAGTACTAGAATTGCGAACGGGCCACTCTCAGTGATTATGCCGCTTTGCTAAACATCTTCATATTGAAAATGGAAGGATGTAGAAATGCGTTACTTACAGGGTATAGCCTAAAAACGGGAGACCTGACTGTCTTGCACTTGCCCTTCCTTGTTACAGATGGCATAGGGACATTTACTTTTTCCATTACAATAGAAAACAAGTAAACCAAAGTAATTGTACTGCAAAGATAAAGGTCGTTATATATAATACATTTTCAGTCAGAAATGACTGCCCCTCCTTCATCCAGCGTATTTGAAGCAATTTGTTCAGACCAATAAGTATACTTCTAAGCTAGCTGTATATATAGAAAAGTCCACACAACATTCAGTTCTCAGCACGACCTTTAGTGCCCAGATCCTGCCCAGGTCTAACCCACTTCAGCACAATGTCATAATATGATACGTTTTCACTTGTAATTGCTGAGAATGTTTGCCGATGAGTGTGTCTTTTTTCAATATTTCATTGTATTTAAGTAAATCACATAGTATAGGGGCCCACCAGGCTAAATGCTGTCTGGTGAAGTGAGAACGCCGAGACAGTCAGAACCCAGAAGTTGCATGTACTCACAATAAGGCAATTCCCCAGTGGTGTTTGCAGGCCTCTCCTGCTGACGTGGTTAGACCAAGACCGATGAGGGCTACCATGGGAGCAATGGTGAGTGGGCCAACAAATGTCATCAGAGCCCCAGTAAAACCAGCAAATCCAAGAAGTATCTGAATACATGCAGCCACTGCAAGACTTCCTGACACCTAAAATCAATATGTATTATGGAAACCTTTTAGAAAAAAAGCTTTGGTTATCAATCATGATAACATGATATCCTTGTACTGCATAAGCACCTATCTTTTATTATTGGTCAGATACATCAAATATGATAGTTACAAATAGAAACTGTATTGTTAGATTGCAATAGAATATACTGTTGGTTTACAGTATAAAATGACGTATTCTTGTGTTCAATATTGAATACACGATACATAAACTTTAATAGGGGTAAGTTAGCATTAACTTCAGTGATATTCTATTTAATAGAGAGACTCATAATTAATTCCCAATTAGATGTTAATGATATAAAGAGTATGTTTTTACTTCATTGATGATGATTTTGTAAGGCTCAGGTCTGTCATCAATTCCACCCGTACCATTGAAGGTTGAAGTTCCATTTATATCAGTTGTCATATCTATGAATAAATTACGCAATCAGGCAACAATGGTGACGATAAATCTAATTATGAGTAGGTGCACTATAAGTTGTTGGTAACTATACAAAATTCACTTAAAAAAGGAGCTGAGGAGTTTGCTTTATCAATTGTACCAAATAGAATCATTTACTTAAATAGTACACAGTGTAAGTAATGTCTTAACTGTCTAATCAGCCGGGAATCAAGCCACAGACCTCTTGCACCACTGACAGGTGTGCAAAGCATTACACTACCAACTTTTGCCTGTAATTTGACAGCACCTTCTTACGTTACTGGATCGGAATGGTACGGTGCGGGGGAAGGGTAGTTACTGTAAAGTATGCATACTCACGGCTATACATTTTCACAGAGGTTGCACAAAGACTAATTTTCGGCTAATTATTCAGTTCTGAAGCATATGGGAATCTCGCGGATTTTTAATTTCCGCAAATATAGTGAAATTATATACCCAGCAAAATGAAGTACAACCATCGTAGCTCAGAGGTCTACCCCTGCCGGTCTACTACCTAGACATAGGTATTTTGAACCCCGACAGATATTGTGGTCTATAAGCATACCTACCTTCATTGATTAGGAGACGCTCCATTTTTATGGCTGAATTTTAGACCCAAGATACATCAATTTCTGAGGTTGGCTAACCTGTTAACTACTAGCAATGGCATGATATTTGTTAAACATAATGTGGGCTTATCACGCTGAAAATTATAGTGGTCCTTAAGGGAAAGCTGTACTTAAGGTCAAATCCCACAACGCGAAAAATGGGCCACAAATAGTTGATTATTGACATAATAACTAGGGGCAACTGTTGCCAATATTGTAAATCACAACACTTGTCCCATGATCTTATGCCTCTCCAAATTCCAGAGTGGTCAATAATAGGCAGGCAAGTGTTGCGTGCAGGACTGGTTAAAGGATCTGTTTGAGGGGAGTTGCTTCACAGTATGATTTGTCTTGACTATTCCCTCTGAAATAGCCTAAAGATATTTGGAGTGTCCCCCTCTATATAAACCAAATCATTGACATATTCTCATAAGCAACATTTTCTACGTCTTCTGGGGGAAAATATCTAACTCTTTTGATCCTTGCGATTTCCCAAATCACAAGAGAAAGGCAACACTTTCTAACCGATTTGGGCCTGTCTTAACCAATATAAGGCCCAAAATCGGCAATAAGACCAAATCACAACATTTTCTGACCCTCTCTCGCGTTGTGGGATCTGACCTTTATCTACTTACTCATTGCCCATTGACCAGCAGGAGAACTAGAGGCCAATGCACAGATGTGCTGTTTAGACAACATAACTGCAGCAAGTGCAGGAATAAAGGACCTCTGACTGCCTTGGTATATTGGTAACCTGTAACACAACATGATAGAACATTAAGCTGGGAACTGCAAGAAACGCTGTAAAATAGTGATGCACTATGTAAACTGTTTTCATATTTCCTGTGTGCATCGCAATTTCTGGTAAATTTCTCATGTATTGCATCCTATTCATACTTCAATTAAAACAGGCAGTTCGAAAGTGTACAAGCCTCGCATAAAAACAGAAGGGCTACATTGAAACTGTTGGCTATTGACTGCAACATTTTAAGAAAGATTCGAGGCAGTTGTCATATGTAAATGGGGAAGAAAGAATGCCCTCCCTCTGCAAGGGCTGCAGTGTTTTAATGCATATGTAATGCATTATGTCAGAATGCATAACGGCAGCTCTAGCAAAAAAAGTCACCAGAGCGGCAGTTAAGCAACTGATAAGTCTGAACTTGTAGGATCTGATCGGGTTTGCCCAGAACAGCCTAGTGTGGCCGGGGCTAAAGCTGGGACTCCACTACCCGATTTTCTCCTCTGATCGGACCAGAATAGGTCCGATCAGACGAGAAAATCGGGTAGTGGAGTCGTACCTGCTTCCGAACGTGGTCTGGAACAGGGTGTTGAGGCCGACCATGAAGACGCCAGTAGCGAGGAGATCAGCAAACAGCAGGTCGTTGCCCTCACTGCACAGGTTAGCATGCACCAGGTACACGGTGGCCAACGTGCCACCAATGTTGGACAGCAACAGCTGAGATATGGTAAATAGCCAGTATTGTATGATGGGGCCATGTCCATCCCGTACCACATAAAGACAGATGCACCTCGGGTTGGTACAGGATTTGCGTGGCACTAGCATACAATACAAGATTTATTACACAACCAGAAGACATTTTTCCAGCCCCCCGACCATATTTTGATGGTAATCGGGGAGTTTTGATGTTGAATCGGCCAGCGCTTTTTTTGCATTGGCGCCATTGTTTCTATGATCCAGTGACCACTGTGCTGGCTTCTGATTGGTCTAGTGGACCAAAAAGCATACCACAGGTAGGGTGGTACGGGAAAACATACCACATCCCGGGGTGGTACGATTTACTTTGCTCTTACACAGGATCATACTTATAATGTTAGGTTGTTCAATACATTTAAGTACAGCAAAGTGCTTTACTACATAATGACCTTGCTGTGGTGATGCATGAATGCATCCCTGTGGACTACCTCACCAGTGCTGCATTTAAGCACCGTGCCGACCCTAGGATTTTAGTTACACATGGTTGGCATGGTGCATGGATTCAGTCTGTACTGGCGAGGTTCCATCCATGCATCATGACAATAAAGGACATAATACATTAACTCATCAAAGGACTAGCTCTCTTCAGGAACTCAGATTGAAGCTTATGCTATGTAATAAGAATTATAGTTTAGATAATTTTTTTCCAGTCAGATTATTTGTTTCTTTACAGGTAACAACGTTTATGGCAAAAAAAGAAAATCATTAACATTACTCATTTAGAGTCACAAGTATGCTTTTACATGTCTATTGACATAAAACCAGATTGTAAAAATGCATTGAGTTCCGTATTTATCCTAATAAGGATTCGCATTTCATGATATTCATTTCGACAATAATCTTCTTATTTTAGCATGATCAGGGATATTTTCTCTCCCTGGAATTATTCCTAATAAGGATTTACCTTTCATGATATTTATTTCGACCATATTCTTCCTCATTGAGCACAAGCTGGGCTATTTTCTCTCCCTGGATTTAAAACTGTATCCCTGGGAGAGGTCGCTGCTTAGGATTGCTTCATCTATATGGTATAGCAGAATATTTTATGGATGAAATGAATAAGAATGTTTGAATCTTACCTGAAGGGCACAAACAATAATGATATCAATGGGTGGCTTAGATTCAACATCGTAGATAAGTTTGCTTTCTTTCATCTTCGCATCATCCTCTCTTGCTTCTTCTCCATTGGCCTCTAACAACGATGATGCAATCATCCCCATCGGCACCTCTGCGTTGTCAGTCTGAGTGTAAAGACATTCCATATTTTTCTCTTAGCGACTTTTTGGTTTACATTAAATTTTGTGGAAATCCGAACAGACTAGGTCTAGGACCTTCCAGTGAGACAAATATTGAAACAGCAACCAAATGTGTCATTTTGTGGAGATGATAGTTACAGAAGGGTTTCCTTTAATGGGACTGTAGTATTGATAGATGATAAGCAATACTTTAGAGGAACTGTTGCTATACTCTCTACATGAATAACCTGCAGGGGCTAGTTCCTCTAGCTCATGTAGCCATATGTGTGTCACTTAGGTTGAACTGGCAAGGAGGTGCCTTTTTGAAAAGTAGATGTGTGTTTATTTCAACAAATTGATTTCAAAATGCAACATATTCAAAAAACCATATATGTGTATCTTATATGAACAGTATCAATGTCATCGTGCTCCGATGTAGCGTGTCTTTGATGCAGTCATGATATTAAGTGTTCGATGCATCATTTAGACATGCCTTGCCTCGGCATCAAAACCAAGCTCATTTATATAATGATAGCCTGTAACACCCATAGGCACTAGCGTTGTAGGCATAGGCTTTGAAGCTTCCTTTCCTCCGAGAGTTGTGAAATGTTCATCAGTCACTGGTGAGAAAATGTCAGCATAGAACCGCTGGCAGTGATGGAACAGCAGTGTATCGAGATTCTGACTCTGCCTCCTCTCTCAAACTTAATGATATATACATGTATGAGTGTCCAAAATAAGATCTTATTGTCCATATTTGCACAAATCCAAAATATGCTAATATAACTGCATACAAAGATAGGAAGTAGTCAAACGATGCCGCCCACGTAATCAAAAACCCTAAAAGCCTTGTATTAAGCCCAGGGGCAAAAAACATGTAAGATCGGCTTTAAACAGCATTTCCAGCGCTTTTCTCTCCCTTGTGTTGGTATTTTACAGACAGAAACAAGCACCTGTACTGAGAAATACAGCCATAGCTACTACATTCAATGTAATTAACATCCTCACATAAACGTACCATGCCGTCTCTGGGCCGAATATGTACACAAAATCTGGCAGATTTGGAAACAAATTAAATTCTTAACTAATAGAAATGTGTTGATAATGGTTTGTTGAGTGCACCGTGTACTACCTACGTTGATTACGGCAATGTGTATATTGCAATCTAAACCAATTTGCCCCTTACAATATAATACTCACAATAGCCTAACTCTCACAAGCCTCTTGTATCTAATCATAAACTGCCGAGATACTTGGTCCTTTAACACTTTACAAATATATATTTAGTGGTTTGCATACCATGGTCTAGTGCTCCGAGTTTCCCCTCTATATGTAAATGCCTGCATTCAAAGTAGGTTCTCTCGTATGTTGAACTATACGTCAGTCTGACGTCTGATTTATCAAAAGTATGATGGAAAGGTGTGTACATGTGTAGAAACAAGTCCTATAACCTGTCAGATTTACCAATGTGAAGTGATAGGTCAACAGGCTACTTCACGATAGTGAATAACTGGTTTTGTAAGATAAGTATTGGTTCTAATCATCTATATTCTGTGTATCTGATTGTCTGCATCGGTTATCATCCCATTATCTATGATAATATATAGATATTATATCCTCTAGAAGATGTAATAAATAGCCCAACTAGCTTGGATAAGGGCTATATTTGGGATATAGAGACTAAGCTTTGTAAGGCAAAAAATTTATCCCATATGCACACTACCTTACTTAAGATGTTATAGGGTGCATGCGTTCTCATGTTTGATAGAGTTATCATGGTATTTTGTTCAAATTTTAACATAGAAATACAGGAACAGTGTATGTCAAGACTGACAGATCATAATACACCTACACAGGAGCCTGTCACCTGCCCTGCTTTATCCTAGCCTGTCACCTGCCCTGCCTTATCCTAGCCTGTCACCTGCCCTGCCTTATCCTAGCCTAATTCCTGCCCTGCCCTTTCCTAGTATGTTCATTGCCCTGCCTTATCCTAGCCTGTCTCCTGCCCTGCCTTATCTTAGCCTGTACCCTGCCATGCCTTATCCTACCTTGTCCCTTTCCCTGCCCTATCCTAGCCTGTCCCCTACCCTGCCTTATCCTAGCCTGTGCCCTGCCCTGCCTTTTCGTAGTATGTTCATTCCCCTGCCTTATCCTAGCCTGTCTCCTCCCCTGTCTTATCTTAGCCTGTACCCTGCCCTACCCTATCCTAGCCTGTCCCCTACCCTGCCTTACCCTAGCCTGCTCCCTGGCCCGCCTTATTCTAGCCTGTCCCCTGCCATGCCTTATCCCAGCTTATCCCTTGCTCTGCCTTATCCTAGCCTGTCCCCTACCCTGTCTTATCCTAACCTGTCCCCTGCCATGCCTTATCCTAGCCTATCCCTACCCTGCCTTATCCTAGCCTGTCCCCTGCCCTGCCCTGCCCTGCCTTTTCCTAGTATGTTCATTGTCCTGCCTTATCTTAGCCTGTCTCCTGCCCTGCCTTATCTTAGCCTGTACCCTGCCATGCCTTATCCTACCTTGTCCCTTTCCCTGCCCTATCCTAGCCTGTCCCCTACCCTGCCTTATCCTAGCCTGTGCCCTGCCCTGCCTTTTCCCTGTATGTTCATTGCCCTGCCTTATCTTAGCCTGTCACCTGCCCTGCCTTATCTTAGCCTGTACCCTGCCATGCCTTATCCTACCTTGTCCTTTGCCCTGCCCTATCCTAGCCTGTCCCATACCCTGCCTTATCCTAGCCTGTGCCCTGCCCCCTGCCTTTTCCTAGTATGTTCATTGCCCTGCCTTATCCTAGCCTGTCTCCTGCCCTGCCTTATCCTAGCCTGTCACCTGCATGGCTTATCCTTACTTGTCCCTTGCCCTGCCCTATCCCAGCCTGTCACCTGCCCTGCCTTATCTTAGCCTGTACCCTGCCATGCCTTATCCTACCTTGTCCCTTGCCCTGTCCTATCCTAGCCTGTCCCCTACCCTGCCTTATCCTAGCCTGTCTCCTGCCCTGCCTTATCCTAGCCTGTCACCTGCATGGCTTATCCTTACTTGTTCCTTGCCCTGCCCTATCCTAGCCTGTCCCCTACCCTGCCTTACCCTAGCCTGTTCCCTGGCCCGCCTTATCCTAGCCTGTCACCTGCCCTGCCTTATCCTAGCATATCAATTGCTCTACCTATCCTAGCCTGTCCCCTGCCATGCCTTATCCAAGCTTATCCCTTGCCCTGCCCTATGCTAGCCTGTCCCCTACCCTGTCCTATCCTAACCTGTCCCCTGCCATGCCTTATCCTAGCCTGTCTCCTACCCTGCCTTTTCCTAGTATGTTCATTGCCCTGCCTTATCATAGCCTGTCTCCTGCCCTGCCTTACCCTAGCCTGTCCCCTGCCATGCATTATCCTAGCATGTCCCTTTCCCTGGCCCATCCTAGCCTCTCCCATGCCCTGCCTTATCCTATCCTAGAGCAGGACATAGCAAAGCAGAATTAGGCAGAGCAAGTTATATAGAGTAGACCAAGGCAGAGCAAGACAGAGCAGAGCACATAGAGTATAGTAGGGTATATCAAGCCAGAGTAAGGCAGAGCAAAGTGATGTAGAGTAGAAGAGGCCAGATCAAGGGAGAGCAGAGTAATGTAGTGTAGCAGGGTATGGTAGGGGAGAGCAGAGCAATATAAAGTAAAGCAGGGCAGAGTAAATAAGGCAGAGTAAGGCAGAACAGTGTAATGTAGATTAGAGTAGAGAAGGGCAGAGCAGAGCAGAGCAATTTAGACTACAGCAGGGCAAAGTACATCATTGCAGAGTAAGGCAGAGTGCTCAGTGTAATATAGAATAGAGCAGGACAGAACAAGGCAGAGTAGTGTATTGTAGAGTAGGGTAGAGTAAGGCATACCTTGTTCTGTGTTATTCTGTTCTACATTACACTGCTTTGACTTGGCATTTCCTGCTCTACTATACATTACTCTGCTCTAACTTGCCCTGTCTTACTCTGCCTGTCCCTAATCTACATTACTCTGCTGTGCCATACTCTACTTTGCTCTACATTACACTGCTCTGCCCCTTCTCTACTCTACATTACTCTGATCTGCTTTACTCTGTTTTGCTCTGCCTTCCTCTAATCTACATTATTTTGCTCTGCCTTATTCTGCCTTGATCTACCCTACTATACTCTACATTACTCTGCTCGACCATGCTCTGCTCTACATTACTCCGCTCTGCCTTACCCTGCCTTGCTCTGTCCTGCTTCACTCTACATAGCTTTGCTCTACCTTGCTCTACCCTGCTGAACATTGATTGACTGTATCTATTAGTCATAGTGACTACTTTAGACCATGAACCCATTAAATTCATAGTCACTTGACTATATAGCCCAAATCAGACGATTTAATGGCTGACTATAGGTTGACTCAAGAATGACACAAGTTCCGCTTTAGATTTTGTTTGCAAGGTTGCTACCAACATAAATAAAAGTGTCATCTGCATTATTATGAGCTTGGATTAGTAATTTTTAAACACATCAATGTGATCGGCATAGATCAGGACAAGCAAGGGTCTAGATTGGCGCCTTGAGGTATTCTACAATAAGAATTTGCCAGAAATATCACCATTTGCCAGCCTCACATGGTATCTTTTGTGCAGATAACTATTTACACAGGATTTATACATATTCCCGGCTAGCACCTTATGTAAAAAGCAAATCTTCTACTGGTCATATTCAGGTTAATACGTCGAAACGACCTCATGATAACGTCTTGAGAGAATTAATCTTTTTACATAGCAATTTTACAGGAAACTGACGTATTGATCACATCTATATATGGCGATGTACTAAAGACATTACCGTTTGATATCATCCATGCATATCTTTGTAGTTGTTATTTGATGTAGCGAGTGATTACCTGGTAGAGGAATTTGCTTTGCTTGTAGAGGAATTTGTGAAATTGGTCTATAATTAGAAACATTTATGCCACATAATGGTTATAGTAGGGTGTGACTATTCCTTTATTCCCTGGAAATGTAGAACTTACAAGGAGGAGATAAAACAGTAAGAAAACTTGTCTGGAATAGGAAAGGAAACATCACAAAGCACCCTGGATATGATGAAGGGCATTGCAGAGGTTTCAGTATTTATTAGTCTTAGGAGCGTAGCAAGCAGTTTCAAAGTAGGGGGGACTAAGGGGTGTTTTGACCCTTTTTTGTCCCCTTTTTACTCGATCTTATTGGTTTGACTCTTTTGAGACTAGTCAAAAGTGGGGGGGGGGGTGATGTCCCCCCTTTTCTCCCCTCCCCTCGGGCCTGTTGCCACTGCCCTGCTCAGTCTGGCTGTAAATAGTTAGTTAATTGTAATGGTTGCTATCCTGATTAAAGAATGACAACAACAAAAAGTGATACCCAAGAATGACAAACAAGGTTCAGCTAGGGTGTAAATAAGGTTTATTGTTTTACGTAGGCATGAACAAATGCACATCAGCAAATGTATACACTTTAGTCAATCTAAGGACTGATCAGACCTTTTTTGCCATCTGTTATAATTCAACCCACTAGACATTTTTATTTCAAACTCTGTATGAGCGGCATCATCCATCAGTGCATCATAACAACAAAGGCAGAGAGATCCCTACTCTCTAAGGTTCACTTTGGTTTCTAGTGCTGCTATTCCTGATGTCCACAACCCATGTGCTTATCCTGTGTACCTGCCTTAGTACTGTGGTTCCTGCTTTATGCAAATATCGCACTGTCACCGGCACTGTGAATAGCATCATGAGTACCGGTACTGAGGCAGCCCAGACATACATTAACGTGGACAGACCTCCCAGGCCAATTTGGAAGTTGTTTGACCTCACACTGAAAAATGAGATCAGAAAGCTAAGTTCTGGCAAGGCACATATGATGTAACAGACTGAGTGCTTCACCAATAGCCATGTTACCCTCAGTTCAGTTGGGGACAAAATTGGTCTTGGGTCCATGCTTTCTTGTTGGGTGAATTGTTCCCGAAAGCGCCCTGCTTTCTTCAGTAATCTGATTATTTTGACACACAAGACAACATCCAACAGTAATGGTACAATGTGACCGATAACCGTCCAAGATGACATCACTAGAATAGCAGTCATAGTGTCTGTTACATAAAGTGGATAAAGCATGCACACATCGTCTACGAGAAAGAATTCTTCACCAATTGGAATAACCCTGCAGAAGAGATACATGGCCAGACTCAAGACTGATGCAAGAACCAGTACTCCTCCTAAAACCTACAATGTTGGAAGAAGCAGAATGTTTATGTATTATTTCATTGCTGACACAACAACCCTAATAATTCAAGTGTGAGTTTGGCTACTTTGTTGGTGACCGAACAATACAAACAAGGTTCAGCTTGGATCGTATGCAGAGGTAGTTAATTGCCAGAATTAGGCCGATTTCAGAAATCCAATATTGGCCCAATTGTAATGCATATTTGAGGAGGGACTAAAATCACTTGAAGCTTTTTGGTGCACTGATGGTAGTGCACCTGAGTAGTGAGTCACTACTGACTATATAGTCATGTGAAAGTATAGCAAGAACCTGGGGGGTTTCATTTTTGAATATTTCTACAGTTTGAGCACTTCATGATCTTAATGGCCATTCCCCCTTATGGCACCAAAGAACTCAACATATCTTTTATAAGACCTCCTTAGGACCAATGGGAGTTAAGTAGAAATTTATAAAACCAGCAGTCTCTTCCTCCGGAAAAGGTTCACCAAAGCTTTGATCAACTAATGATTTATATTATATTAGGCTTACCGCTATTCATCCACTCATAAACCTCAATTGATAATTAGGTTAACCATCAATTTTTATTTTACAATGCATTTGTAATTTAATTCTTGCCCCTCAGCTAGTAATAAATGGTGTGTCCCTAAAAGTAAGAGCATACCTTAAATACTTTAGCCAGTGTCAGGTTAGCCGTCTTGAATTGAAGCGGGTATCTGATGACAAGGTACCTTTCCAACATATACAGAGCAAACAGGATGTTGGAATATACCCGTATGGTGATGTATAGGAATGCAGTTAGTTCACACTTGACATCACGAAATATAAACATGCTCTTGCTCCTGCAAAAGACAGCATTATGTTAAATCTTAAATACGCTTTTGATATGTAATATGATGTATACATGTACATGCATACATCGTTTAGGCCACTGATTTCAATGGACAATATTTAATTTAGCTGTAGAATGCGTCAGCATTTAACAATTATGGCCATGCCAGACAGTGTCCAGGCGGTAGACAAGTGGATTTAACCAATAGTGGGATTCCTTAGCTCCCAATATCTGGATGATCGTTCATTTTGTGATAGAATTATATAATTTGGTCCCAACATACTTTGAAGGGTACTTTTTTATTTCAGGATGGGAGGCACCCGTAATTTTGAATTATTAGGTCCCTTTTGACCATCTAAAACTAGGTCAGAATGAACAGCTCTGAATTCTATATAAATTTTAAAAGCGGACTAAGCTATATTGAAAAATAATGGTTTTGAATTTGAATGTAGCCCCATGTATGACTGAATTCCCCTAATTGTCTGAGTTAGATAAACTAACTTATTTCAACCTCATTTGCATAACTTGCATATTTATGCTCCAAATCTAGATCACTAGTTTGACTTGTTGAAAAAGGCACAACACCCAGTCACCATATTTTTGAATTTTAAGGCCATTTTAGACTACATAAAAAACTAGGTCAAGTTAAAAAGCTCTAAATTCTGTTTTGAATTTTCCAGCAGACTCTCATATTCTGAATACATTGAACATTCAATTGAAATGCAGACCCATATATTCTGATATGAAGATATGGGCCTATTTTTACCTGATTTGCATAATTTGCATAAGTGTGCTCCAAGTTCAGATAACAAGTTGAAATTTAGTTTATGGGCATAGATTAGAGCACAAATATGTAAATTATGCAAATTTATTAAAGTAGGTCAGTATAGGGCCTCATTCTAATTGAAGATTCAATGTATTCAAAATAGGAGAATCTGCTTTAAAAAGCAAAGTAGTTATTAGGACTTCTAATTTTGACCTAGATTCAGATGGTCCAAAGTGACCTAATATTCAAAATTCCAGGTCCTCCCATTTTCCCCTAAAAACGCACATATGAAATATTGTTATTATATAATGTTGCCTTGATGGTATGCATTTAAACTTGGATATGCAAATTATGCAAATGAGTTTTAAGTAGGTCAGTATATTTGAATTAGGCAGTTTCAGGATTTAGGGCACATATATAGGGCTGAATGCAAATTGAAGATACAATGTAATCAACCTAGGAGAGTCTGAAATATAGATTTCTAGAGCATTTAAATTTGGCCTAGATTTAGACTGTCAAAAGTGACCTAACAAATTCCAGGTGCCTCTCATTTTTTGCCAAAAAGTATTTATCAAGGTATATGTTGACTACCTTTTGTACCTTTTTAATGAATCTTAACTTGTGATACCGATTTGGAGCTCACATATGCAAATTATGCAAATAATGTTGAAATAGGTTAGTATATATATATATATATATTAGATAAGTGGAGCACTTAAAGCCTCTATGGGGCTGTGATCTTATTGGGAAGTTAATGTCATTTGACGGAAGATGGTCCATTTTTTTTAAATAATGGAAAATTAACAGAATTTCAAATGACTGATAAAATAAAATCAAAATTCCAGGTGCCTCCCATCTTAATATGAAAGAGTATTATACAAAGTATGTCTGGACCAAATTATATGCTTCTATCACAAAATGAACGATCATATTGCTAAGGAACCCCACTACAAGTATCTATTCCGCCTGAGCAAGATGACCAATGTAAGGGACCATTCTGCCTGTACCACTGAATTCCCTCCGTTCTGCAGCAACTAACGGAGGCAAATCTCAGGGACCAGATTAGGGACGATAACCTATTAAATTTCAGTTCACAAATGTTTCTTATAGGGCCTATCACTTGTCCCGCCTCCACTCCAAGTATTGCTATTTGGGTACCAATATTTTGGCCTTAAACAGTCAGGGCAAAAATCGTTTGTACTCACCTGTCAAGTTCCATTAGCTCTCTCTTCTCAGAGCTTCTATGATGAAACAGGCTTGCCAATACAATGTGGATCATATTGCATATTGAACTGTTAACAGTGGCAACGGTGATCAGGGAAAATGGCTCATGGCAAACATACACACCTGTAAGTTGTATGACAGAACTAAAAACTGCAACAAGGAAGACAGCTTCAGATTAGTTCAGCAATATTATCATCCGCTCATTTCTCAAAACTGTTGCAGTATAACCTATATATATAGAGAATCTGGGGTACAAGCTCTGGTCAGGCGTATTTGGTGCATGGGGCAGGGAGTAATACTCTTATGTAAATGCGGTAGGCAAACAAACCACTGGACTGTGCCATCCAGGTGGGGTAACTCACAGGTACCACATCCCACCTGTATGTGGCTCAGTCTCACGACTTTGTACCAATTGGATCGTTTTTGACCAGGTGACGTCTTTGACCCGGTGATGTCTTTGACTGGGTGACATCTTTGACCAGGAGGCTAGAAAAGGTCTTTTTATTATTTATTTTTTCCACATCTTTACTATTTGTAAAAATATGTGGATGGTTATTGCATAACACTTTGGACAGTGGAGCTCTTCAAATTCCACATAACATAGAAAGTCTTTGACCGGGCAGAGGAAAAAATTATGCCATAATGTAAAAGGGGCTACATATAGATACAAAAAGCTTTAAATCAATTTCATTTCATATAGTGTGGTAATTTCCATTGACTTTTATCACCCATTTCTTTCTGTATAGGTCTAATTTATGCTATAATAACGTTTCCTGGTCAAAGACGTCACCCGGTCAAAGATATCACCCGGTCAAAGACGTCACCCGGTCAAAGATGTCACCCGGTCAAAGACGTCACTCAGTTAAAGACAATCCAATTGTTCCAAAGTCGTGAGACTAAGCCCTGTGTGGTAGGTGTACTGGGGTAGGTGCAGTGGACCGTTTCCCACAGAGTCTCTATATACAGCTTTAGGCACTCTGTTCTAGCAGTCCCACTGAGATGACCCTCTGAGTTTATTTGATAGTTCAGCCTCTGATCGGGCTATGATAATATGAAATGGCACGTTGTGTAGTTAATATAGGGCAATAACCAAGAGGGAAATGAGAGTTTGCGAAAAGTGATGGTCTTTTTTTACCCAATAGATAATGTAGATATTAGCAATTGTTCAAAAGCTTCAGATGTGGACTTCAAGGGGACCATGATACTTTAAGGCATTATGTCCAGTATTCTCATGATGCATGAATACAGCCCTGGTAAGTTACTCACCCTAGCTCTATTCATGAATTCATATTACATTAAATAATTCATACTACATTAAAGATAATATGCAACCCTCAAAGGGGTCAAGCCGGTCGTAACTTCAATACTGACCTACCTGACAAAGCAAATAGAGTATAGATCACAAGTACGATGATATCTATATGAGGATGATCTGGCATTTCATATGATCTTAGTTTTCCAATGGCCTCTGCAACACATTGAAACCATCCCACAGCAACCATATAATGTATTACCCGGTTAACCGGTGATGGTCCAACATTCCCTTTCTTGCATTGTCTGAAAAACAATAAGCAGCAGCTTCAATCTAGTCAAACGTGTACTTTTTTGCTATATATACCTTATTAAAAAAAACATATCAACAAAATACTATCAAGAGTTTCATCGCTCACATTTTCCCTACAACAGATATGTTAATAGGATTTTTAGGGCATTAATGAATGGAGACCACCCCCTGACAATAAAGGTAGGCAGCATGCCAAGGATGCACAGGTTTATGTTTACATGCTTGAGTTTGAGCAGGCTTCCTTTCATTAATTATGTTATGCAATATTTACAAGAAGTCTTCCCTTGTACAAGCAGGTCTGTACTACAAGCAAAAAAGTGATTTTGTGAAAAAAAATCATTTTGGAAAAAAGGAAATGTAAGAAATATTTTGAAAGTTATAAAAATGTATTTAGAAAAAGAAAATTGATTGGAAAAAATTAAAAATAGTTGAAAAAGAAAAATTCTTTTTGAAAATGTTAAGGCATAACTTCCATCGGGGAAGTTATCCTTATATTACTAGGACCAGCATTGCCTCATGGTGCCTATACCCTTCCAACAATAGAACTCTCATCATCGGAGGGAGGTAGCACTATTACTAGACAAAGCGAGCAAGCAGAGCAAGCAGAGCAAGCAGAGCAAGCAGAGCAAGCAGAGCAAGCAGAGCAAGCAGAGCAAGCAGAGCAAGCAGAGCAAGCAGAGCAAGCAGAGCAAGCAGAGCAAGCAGAGCAAGCAGAGCAAGCAGAGCAGGCAGAGCAAGCAGAGCAAGCAGAGCAAGCAGAGCAAGCAGAGCAAGCAGAGCAAGCAGAGCAAGCAGAGCAAGCAGAGCAAGCAGAGCAAGCAGAGCAAGCAGAGCAAGCAGAGCAAGCAGAGCAAGCAGAGCAAGCAGAGCAAGCAGAGCAAGCAGAGCAAGCAGAGCAAGCAGAGCAAGCAGAGCAAGCAGAGCAAGCAGAGCAAGCAGAGCAAGCAGAGCAAGCAGAGCAAGCAGAGCAAGCAGAGCAAGCAGAGCAAGCAGAGCAAGCAGAGCAAGCAGAGCAAGCAGAGCAAGCAGAGCAAGCAGAGCAAGCAGAGCAAGCAGAGCAAGCAGAGCAAGCAGGGCAAGCAGGGCAAGCAGGGCAAGCAGAGCAAGCAGAGCAAGCAGAGCAAGCAGAGCAAGCAGAGCAAGCAGAGCAAGCAGAGCAAGCAGAGCAAGCAGAGCAAGCAGAGCAAGCAGAGCAAGCAGAGCAAGCAGAGCAAGCAGAGCAAGCAGAGCAAGCAGAGCAAGCAGAGCAAGCAGGGCAAGCAGAGCAAGCAGAGCAAGCAGGGCAAGCAGAGCAAGCAGAGCAGACCGGCCGGGCGCCCGGCCCCTTGGCGGGCCAGGGATGGTGGGGAGACCTGCCAACAGTGGTCTGAAGACCTGAGTGACCTCACAGATGCCGAGATTGATTCCCTTATTGCGGCAGTTGAGAAGGACAACACCGCTGAGACAGCAGCATAAAAAAGAAGACCAAAGGAGGGAAAGCTCCGGGAGATTGAGCTAGAACTCGCAGGGATGCGTGTAACGGCTAAGAAAGATACCATGGAGGGGTCCGTCACTGAAGCGGCCATGTCTGAGGCAGTGGCAGGTCTCGCGGGCCACTATAGTCGCAGAAGCGTGTCTGACATGCTTTCAATGAGGATATCCGAGGTAGCACTGGCGCGCACCCAATGGGAGTCTCGGGGACAGGTGTCGACCTTCCATTCTTTAAATCGATCAATCTAACCAAGGCGACAACGGCGCTACCGTGCATGCGCAATCCAACATGGCCGACCCGACTTCCAGGAATACAAAAATAATGCGGATCAGGTTAGTTTTTAGCTGTTTTTGGAGGAACGGAAGAGAATTGGAGGCTCTTACTGGTCACAAACAAAAGGAAATACTAATATCTACCAGCATGCAACAGTCATAGTCGTTGCAATCGGCCGCAATCACACCTGGAGCAGCGGGTGAGCTGAGTCCAAATACCTTGTGCCGCTCATGTTGACAAATTTTGGAGGGTCGCTTCATCCTGGCCATCCGGGTGGTAGCGCACTTCATCACGGGCGCCTGGGCAGTAACATGCTTCATGTTGGCACCAGTCAGTCTGACAAAACTAAGTAACCTTAGGGTGGATTTGGGCCTACTGGGGCTCTGGCACCCTCTCAGTTGTCTGACCCTAGCAATAGCCTGAGGCATGGACACACCCAACAGCAACAACAGCAGCAGCAACATCAGTTGTTGGGGCAGCAACAGCAGCAGCAGACTTCAGACCCTTTATATGCAGAGTTTCTGCAGTGGAAACAGCAGCAACAGTGGGCTGAGTTGGCAGGGGATGTGACCCCTTCTGCCCAAAAGTCAACAGACTCTACAGCAACAGTTACAGCAACAGCTGTGCCAACACAGCTCCAGTCAGCATCAACAGCATCAGTCTTATACTTCAGGCCAACCCGGAATTTATATGAATGGAAACCATCCCGTGACATTAAGGTAGGCAGCATGCCAAGGGTGCACAGGTTTAGGTTTACATGCTTGAGTGTGAGCAGGCTCCTATTCATTAAATATGTTATGCAATATTTACAAGAAGTCTTCTTTTGTACAAGCAAGTTTGTACTACAGTGGCCCACGAAGGAAAAAAAGTGATTTCGGGAAAAAATGTCATTTTGGAAAAAAATTATTTGTTTAATTTTTTTTTGGAAAAAATAAATATTTTTAAAAATTATAAAAATTTACTTCAATAAAAGAATTCGCTTTGAATTTTATTTTAAATGTTGAAAATTATTTTGAAAGGAATTCTTTTTTTCGAAAATGGGTGCTGTCAACTGTCAATCCATGTAAATTGACATTCGACAGAACCCATTTTCGATTTATTTTTAAAGGTCCAGATGAAAAATGAAATTCCAAATGGTCGCTGTCAACTGTCAACTTATTCAGAACAGCTTGTGACAGGTATCCTTGGAATGGGTCAAATTTCCTAAAAAAAAATGTCCAATTTGAAAAAAGTGAGATATTTCCCAAAATGGCCAACTTGGCAAGAAAAAAAAGTGAAAAATCTCAAAAAGGTTGATTTTCCCCAAAATGGCCGAAATGGTGAGATAAACGTTCAGAATCGCCAAAAGTTATCCCCAAAAATGGCCAACTTAAGGGCAAATTTTGGAAAATACTAGGAATGGTGTATCATTTTGAGCAATCTTGTAAGTAAACATGACTAACCCTAGTTGGCCAACATGACTAACTCTAGTAAGTTTTATTTTTTGTTTGGAATCAAGGATGTATTGTATAGTTTACAGTGATAATATTTTCCCACACCCAGCAGTGTCCTGAGAAGCACATTAAATGTTTCATATCACACATTCATTACAAATTGTAAATTCCTACTCCTCCCACGGGGGGACCAACAGAATTAGACCCGCTCACGTGAAAATGTTGTTAAGAAATTACCACTCCTCAACTTGTATCAAGTATTATACACTCAGTTGAGGTTTAAATCAACCATGACCCAGGGGACGTTTTTTTTTTGTCAGAAATCAAATGGAAAGTTATGAGCATACATTTAGGTTCATCCTGATTCTTAAAGTTCATAATCTAACTGCCCATGATATTGAAAAAAAATCCTGAAAATTGATGTTTGACATCTACACTAAAGAATTATTAAAAAGAAGGACATTCGATTAAATTATCAAATGATGTCTTTAGTTATTACGTAGGTCTGGTTGGTATTTACTATCCTGTATACTATGTATGCCATTTGACCATCTGATCTGCTTAAGTTAATAGTCAATGGTCATAAAAATGGTCTTTGCATATGGTAGTTGCCCGTACAAGCCCCGCTACCATTTAACTTGCACCTACACGGTACGTGTGCTTCTTTAAGAGCCTGTGCTCATGAATATTGGTCCCATGCTTAGATAGGATTGGGTAGTGGCGGTACATGTATTTCCAGGGTGAAACTCCAAAAACCATCAAATAATATGGTAAATGTTCAAACCATCAAATAATATTGCAATGTTCAAATGGTGCTCCTGATTAGAAGTTTCTATTATGACAAAGGACGGCCCAACTTATAAGCCGACCCCTATATTTGAGATAGTATTCAGACTATGTAAAAAAAGATTTAAAACCAGTTTTCTCTTTAATCTAATGTATCAAAACCCTGCCTGTAAGCTGTTACCCCATTTTAGAAATGAAAGTGGCATATATAAAATAGAAAGATCCATGGCTACCCTCTTACACCCTCACCAGATTGGAAGAAGGCCAGGGCCTGCACAATGTGGGAGCCGGCATGATTACTGTAAGACAGGTTCCCAGCATTGCCTGCACCTCCCCTAATACACTGATGTCACCCTCGTTACCATAGTAAAAATGAAATTTCACTGCTGACCGACTTGACAGACCTTATTTTATTCACCAATCAAGTGCTTCATTATACATCTGAATATATGAAATAAATAATGTATAATATAGACACAATAAGGATATTATTACCTGTAAATACCTGCAAGCTCATTTTGAGAGATGTTCTTTTGGAGTTCAACTCCGTTTGGTTTACAATATTGAACGTCCATGATGTCATTATCAGATCCAAGGCGACAAACAACCTGAAAAATGAGAAAGGAATGACAAGGATATCAGTATTCCACACAGAGAGAAGAAACAGCATCAAAGGGGAGTCCAGGTTGCCTCCAGAATGACTCCCCTGTTAAGGAGAGTCCAGGTCACCTAAGGGAACCTAGGTGACTCTCTGGCGGAGCTAAGGGAGTTACCTGGGGGAGTCATATGACCCAGAGAGCTATTTTCTCTGTGCATGATTAGGGCTAAGGGTGTTTGTACAACGATTTCAGTCTCTTTTTCTTTATGCTTTCATTAGGCTTTGGAATGTGAAAGGAATTTCTTTTGTTTTTCATCAAAGGGAAATCAAAGTAGTCTGTTGCCTATCAGAATGGTGGGGGGGGGGGGACTTATTATGTCTAATACAGTGATTATGACAGAAATGGACATACCTGATATCTGGGTTCAACCACAAACTCCCCAGTCTTAGTCCTCGAGTAATCTCCACACTGCTCTCGTGGAGCGATGGACAGAATAGACAGGATTTTGTCATTCATATCTATGCCTTTCTCCTTAAGGCATAGCTTAAAGGAAAAAAGATTTACCCCTGATGTACCTCCTTCTACAGATCCTGCCATACAGCCGATTAGAGGTGTAAGCTTAGCAGCATTGTTGATTGCTTCCTTTGTAAGGTTCATCATTATACATATTGCACCCTCTTCTAATAAGGCAAGGGGGTGGTCTGAAGTCTCTGGAATATTGCATAATTTAACAGGATTACCTGCCAGACATGTTTCATGGTGGGCAGTGGGATCTCACTTTGAACACTTAAAGGTTAAAAGGTTTCCATTGCCAAGACACAACAGTAGAAGTGATGTTTTGACAATAAAATATTGTGATCCTTAGTTAATTCAGCAATTACAGTTGCTTTATTAGCTCATCAGGATAAAATAGATATGAGAAATATTACAATGAAACCACAGAAATACAACAGAAAATGACATCATGTACAGAAATAGTGCACGAATGTCAGCAGTGTTTTGCAATATTTTAAGAAAAATGAGGGGATTTGTGCTTCATATCACAGAAAGACCCTTATTACCTCTCAGCACAGCCATTTATAAGGCGGTCAGTTTTGTCAGTTTGATATATATATTGATAATAGAATAACTCCGCTGATTAATGAGATTGTCATTCACAAACATTTCAGATAATAAAGACCCAGACCCATCTATATGTGGTCAGCCCAAAAAATTGTGAGTCTACGTGTGTATGATGGTAAGAGGATGTACCTCTCAGAGGGAAGACTCTTCTGGGTGACTCGCATTACAACATCTCCCTCTAGGTATTCTCCATGGGGGAGTAACACATTACATATTACAGAAGAATTTTTTGTCTTTTATTGCAGTATATAGAATTAATTTCATCCAACTTTTAATCAAGAATGGAGGAATGATGATTAAAATGTGATTGCATTGCAAAATGAGACTCCTAGTGTTGAAGCTCAGAACTGTGATAGTATTAGTTAGGTTAACTTATAGATGTTGTATTTAGACAACAGTGTGATGTCATAAAAATCATATTATATTGGAATAAATACATCATCATCATAGTAGTTCAAATGATGCCTCAAATAGTACAAGCCATGTATATAATGAAATTGGCCTATTATAATGTCATTTATTTATGCCACCATAACATCATTTTAACTATGTCACAATCTTGTCAGAATATGGCCTTTTATTTACAGAAGAAAATAACGACCACATGTACACATAACGAAAAGGAAAATAATGAGTAAAATGATCTCGTTGGAGAGGTGATATTTAACACGCAGGAGACTGCATGATCAGTTTCTTAGTACGCCCTGAGTTTGAATGATAGACACCAGAACACAGTGTGTACCAAGAATTTGTTTGTTTGTTTGTGTAGTTTAATGTCCCGTTGACAATGCAGATGATACTTACTCAAGTTTCAGTTTTTCACAAGTAAAAAGATAGGCTGAAGGCCTACCTTGGATGATCGTATCCAGAATGATTGAATCTATGATTACATGCACAGATATGGGTCACAGTCCAGTAATCACAGGCAACATACATTTGTAAATAACCTAGGGTATAGATGGAAATATTCTTTTCCCGATGGTACCATACATAAATATACTACATTAAGGATATGATAGAAATATCATGTTAGTATACAGGATTTGTTTTAGCTGTGTATTTGCCCGACAGATTGACCACTCAAGTCCAGGGAAATGCGAGGATTTGAGAGGTCAATCTGAAGGGCAAATACACAACTTAAACGGATACTGTATTCATCTTTAAATGTATTTGTTGCTAAATAACTGAGAAAAAGCCATTTTATTAACCTGCTTTGTCTCCTCTCACGTCCGAACGCAGCCATGACACTTTGCTCGTCTTCACTTCCGGTCTCTGCGCGTGAGTAATTTTGTTCGCCAAAAAATAGTGCCTCCCCCTATTCATTGCCTATATCGTCTTTATTTCTACAAATTAGGCTTGCTTGTCTATTTCAATGAGTTAATTTCTTTAAAAAATAAGACGATTATTGCCCCCACTCTCGAGGAGAGGTTAAGTAGTATAACGTTGCAAAGAATATGCTTGGAGACCGAGACATACCGTCCCTCTTTTCACTCGCCAGTCTTGATATTGACGCCACTGCTTGTCTATGGGAGTTTTTTACAATACATTTTTTCGCCAATCTGTCCACATTAAGACACTCAACCAAATTTTCTGGGGAGTTGAGGCCTAATATATCTATCGTATGTGTAAATATATGATGTTTTATAGTGCTTAGGCTTTGTTTCAATCAGAAATAATGTATTTTAACCCCCAAACATTGTGAATGAAGAAAAAAAATTGTCTCAAAACGTTACTACTACATCCTCGCAGATTCATCCGGGAATCAAACCCGGGCCGAGCAATCTTACAGGCCCAGCAAAATTCTTAATCGCTTTTAAAAGGGTGCATATGATGCTGAATCATAAAAACAGTAAGAGAGTCTTACCTTCTGAATTCACAATGCTACCTGTGGTCTCTTCGGGTTCACCAGAATTCATGTTTACTTCCTGAACTGCAACCTATAACAGAAGAAAAGGTAGAATTGCAACCAATTACCAGATTGTATATTTATCTATTTAAGTTGCACTTGTTCTTACACAACTAAACATGCCATCTGCTTTCGAGTATACACATACATGGTCTTGGTGAACATCCTGATTTTCAAGATGAATGATTTCTTAGCCACAGTCTTTGGATGTAATACAACAAAACATGTCGGTCCCTCTAACTCATTTTTTTCCTATTTATATGATTACCAAAAAAAAGGGATTTTGGGAGTAGTTCCTAACCTTTTTTTTTTTTTTTTTGAGGTGTTTTAATCATTTATTGACCACAATATTTTACATTCAATGTCTTCGTTCGTCCTTTGTGAGCGTGTATGGCATGACTGATTCCCTTCATATGAGATCAAGGTTGATGTATAAACAATAAAAGGATAAAAGATCGTATAAATCATATAAAACAATCAATAAAGATGAGGGTAGTACTCAGCATAGCTGATATTACATGCTAACCGTAGGGAATATCACAGAGTATTGATTGTACACATGTTCTCTAGGGAGCAAGATGGACAATACAGAATGATACAGAACTAACACTTCTTGATAAACCGATTTAAATATTACAGGCTTCAATTGTAAAGTGGCTTCTATAAAATTAATTACATTATATAGTATGTATACAATAGATTTAACCCTTTAGTTACGGGTGATGCCAATTGGCATCATCCACCAAAAAACGGGTGATACCAATTGGAATCACCCACCAAAAAGGGGGTGATGCCATTTGGCATCATTTTGAAAAATACAAAAATGTCTTTTTCTGGGAGACAAAATATTCCAAGTATCATATTTTTTTCACAGATAATAGATATAATGTGTTACTTTCAGCCCACATTCTATGATATCAACATTTTACCGTCCCCATGGTAGATTTGGGCTTAATATGATATGACATGGAAATCCCCCTTTTTTCGTAGTAATAGCAGTTGAGAATGCCAGTAGTCAAGGATTTGGGTGAATTTCTGGGTCAGTAGCTAAAAAGTTAATTTTAAATTGCAATTGGAGCCAGTTAAATCAATTTGAAAGCAGACAGGTTAAAGTATATTAAAGTTGATATATGCATATATCAGATCTCCACTGAGTTAGACCGGTTTAGATATTATAGTGCACATCAGAGGTTTTAGAGTCTTAAAGAAAATAGGCCTACACTGGGTGCACAAATATTTTCGGTTTTTGGAATTGGTTAAAATAAATCGTTGTGTGCTTATTAAGCTATGTGTGATTCCGAAAGTAGAGACTTGTGAAATAAAATTATCAAAAGAAATCTGATGCCCCAATAAAAGATAATGTTTCCTAGTTTACATGATGCATGCGTTACAACAATATCTTCAATAGAAATACCATCTGATATTTTTAAATGATAGGTAATGTTTGGTCTGTAGAAGTTTTCACAATTACTGCTCTACGAATTCACATTAACACACAAACCCAAGGCACATTATCAAACACCTGTAGTTGCCAAGTTTGCCATGAAATAACACAGAGAACTATACACCTTCCAAAACTATCTTGAACCTGTATAGCCATACACAAACAGCTCCAGCATCCAGCTTAGTTTATCATAACCATGCTATTAAATCATACAGATTAGCGCTCGGCTCAGGCATGGTCATAAACCAGGGCCACCACTTTTAGATGCAGGTAGCCCTAGTTGCAGGTACGCAGATAATGATAGTTAAAGCATTAATTTCATTATTCCCAGATTGGTTGGATAGGGGGCTTAATCATATTTAGCTCCATACTGTATATTGCTCCACCTATTTTAGTCAATGCTGTAAAACCCTGCTGGAGAATAGCAGATTGAGGGCGTTTCTCCCCCTTTCTCTTGGGCCAACTCACATGTAATATTTACCTCCATCAGAAAATTCAATATGCTGAAATCTAACCATTGGTCTTGATGGTACATCAAGAGATAATGTGGGGATGGACATTGTGTCTTTCTACATAACCCACATTCGACGCGGGAAACCTGTATTAGATCCAGCACTGCGAGTGGTGGCTAGGGGAATGCCTTAAGGCTTAAGTAGGGGGAAATCTTCCCATGCTGATTGAAATACCAGGAAGGCTTTTCTCCCTGGCCAGGTCAGGTTAGTCAAACCGACTAACCTACCTTAGTCTTTTCAAAAAATCAAATTAGGGTTACTCATTTTGGCTAAGATATTAGTTTTGCCTTCGTCATATTTGAGCATAATCACTAAAATTGGTTATTTTGTCTAATGTGCCTATGAAGAACCTGGGATAGCCACTACTGACTAACTCCTTAAGCAGGTTGGGGCAAAGCCTAAACTCTCCCCTTCTTGGATATTTCATGACGGATGGTTCTTTTTCCGTGGCTGCGTATTTAGCCTACCGCGGGAAAATACTCGGCGTCGGCAAATTCTCCCTGTGTCACGCTCTCCAACCACAGGCATCAGGCTACTTGATAACGCAGATTCTGCGGGAGAGTGTGACACGGCGCATGCGCGGCCCATTTGCATTTCCGCCCAGGTCACTCGGTCAGGTCACATCAACAACAACATTGCAGAGGATCGTCGGTCACTTCTCCACAGCAGAACCACGGTGCAGACCCAGGAACCATGGCTGGAAATCCTGTGATTCCACCACACATGTAAGCTTCTTTATCCTTCTACTGACTGGAATATGTGTTTGTGTGTAGAAATATTTCATTTACAGTTCTGTAGGTCGTGGGAACCGAGCTAGCCTAGCCCAGTTGTGTAGACATAGTGCCAAAGTGAGCCAACCTCTGCACACAAGACACGGCGCTGAGGTCGTGATACACCTCGTACAGCTTTTTAACAGTTACCATTAGAACAGAAATTGAAATCTGATCAAGGTACATGTGTTTGATTTAATCCAAAAGTTAATTTTCACCACAAATCACGCCATTTTCGTTTTTTACTGACGCCCACTTGTCCCCGTTTCCCCAGGCCAGCTGATTACTACTGGCACTAACCCCACTAGTGCCGGGCAGTGGAGAGAATCCTGGTTACGTTGTGCTAATTAGAACATAATATACCAGTATTTACATGTTTTCATTGCGAATCTACTGGTATTTATAAGCCAAAGGGTATTTCTTTCATAACCATGAAGAAGAAACACAGAATTTACTGCTTGCTTACACACAGTCGATTAAGAAATACTCTACCCCAAGGATCTCTAGGTTTGCTGGAGAATATTATGACCCCCCCCCCCTCACCCCCACTGCACTAATCCGCTCTACCCTGGGCCACAAGCAGAGGCCGTCTCACCCTAGTCTGGAAGACTCATATCTTCTATGTAGTGACTGCCCTGTCATCACATAGGCGGTCGTCGTAGTAGACAAGGAGTCTGAAGGCTCCCTGCCTTGTCTCACCCTCACCTTGTCTGGCGCCACCTGTCTAGGTTACAGACAGCAAGACACGGTTACCCCCCCCCCCCCACCCCTCACCCACCCACCCACCGACCAAACACATATCTTATCACTCCTCTAATCCATTAGATACATTGTTTAATAATTGTTATCTTATCACTCCTCTAATCCATTAGATACATTGTTAAAAAATTGTTTGTTAATATAAATATTGCAAATAGTTTGGTTCTTTTTTGATAATTTAATCATACATGCCCACTCTCCCGCTTTACCTGAGAGACTCCTGTTTTTGGGTTGATTTTTGAGTGATCTCCCTAGCTGTTCTTCTCGGTTCTAGCCTTTCTAGAACTGAACAAATTTTGTAAATATCACAACCCTACCAATACCAATGACGGGATTTGTAAGTAACTACAAAATGCAGTATTCTATCTTGATATTTTCTTCTTGGCCATATGGTAGGCCTCACCTCAACCCATGAATGTGAGGGGGCTCAATCATGGCACGGGAGAGGATGGAGGGCACCACTATTCCATATTCATATATGCCTTGGCACTCATTGCACACGGCTTTAATTTAAATCTTGTTGTATTGCTGTAGTTTTTTTTTTTAAGTTGCCATAGTTCTGACTGTACCCATATTAATGGATCTAATAAGTGCTTATCCCCCTCCATTATTGTGTATTTTGCTAAACATACTAGAGATATTGGAACTGTGCCATTGTCAGAGTGCCCAGCCCTACAGCACTTTGTACTACCATTAAAATATATTTACAGCTACTCACATTTTCTCTGCAACAGAATTCAGAGTAGACATTGTGCTTATCAAATTATTCTTACACATTTCTAGTACTTTAGAGCTTATTTAACCTCAAAATGTAACATATTCTAGGAATGTTATAGTCAAATCGACTAAAAAGGGGTGTGTGCACTTATTAGGGGATTTAGGGGATGCAGCTGGTGATGGGCCATAGTGTCACACCATTAAATATCATGGAATCAGGGACACTCTCATCTACCCCCTCCCCCTAAAAGATTTTTTTTATGGCATTGAATGAAATCGAAAATAATTGCACTTAGACCTTTATATTTATTGAAAATGCAGGGTAAAGTCATGTCAAATTGAAATTGAAATAAATGAGTGGAGTATACAACACATGTATCTGTCCCTTTCTATTTGTTTTTGATCTGTTATTTATATATTTCTTTTGTTTCTTCTGAGGGATAATTAATGTCGCTTTGCCCGCCCCCGCCCCCGCCCCCGCCCCCCCCCCCACCTTCCAGAAGATTATATAGGGCCCCAGACAGGGGGTGCTGTGTAACTTGTCGATTTTAAGAAATGCTAATGTCTCATGTCGATTTTCAAGAAAAGGGTCTTGTTCCTTGCCAGCAGCCCTCATGTCATTTGTCGATTTTAAGAACTGCTTATGTCATTTGTCGATTCTAAGAAATATGTCTTGGCCTTTGTCACTAGGCTCATGTCAATTTAACCTGTCTGGGGGTCTTTATATGCCGAGTCAACACAGAGCTAAGTTTCCTATATATATTTTAATATACATTGGGCTTAAACACCTGCTACAATGACCCCAATATATAGGGCACCCACATATGTACACTGGCTCTATTTATATGTAATTACCACACCCTTCCATATTTTTGCTTACCTCCACAGAAATCAAGTCAGTTTTACCCACAGAAATTTCTTTTTTGAATTGCACTGATTTCTGTCACTTATACTCCGCTAATAATACCTTGACTCACACTCACCAGGAGGTTTTGAAGCCCCTGAGCAGAGGTTTTGGAGCCCCTGAGCAGAGGGTTTGCGGACCTGAGCGGAGGTTTTGCACATGATCTCCTTCGGAGGTTTTCCTTTTCTTTTTAAAACCCTGCACTTAGTGGGACTCGAACCCAGGAATTGATAAACCATGCTTTTGAAAGACCATCGCTCTAACCACTAGGCTACAGAGGATGCCTTAGGCAGCATAGTGTAAAACCTCTAAAAGAACCATATAATTATGCATAGCTCTGGAATTCCATGAAGGGCCCGGGTAGAAGGGTAGGGTAAAAAGTACTACTGGTATTTATAAGCTCAGGTGCTTATCAAGGTCACTAAGATAATAAAATGCACATGTATGTATACCACTTCGTGATTAATGAAAAGAATAACATACAGTACATATTTCAACAATAAAAAGAGTGTGTTCACGGCTTAAGAGGGGCTTGAGCTCACCTGGTAAGGTGTTGTAGGCAAGAGCTCTAGCCATCACGCTACAGAGCCATATATGTAAAGGACTAGTATAAAGCGAAGGGTATTTAATTATGAATGATGCATCTAGTGTAGCAGGTTCGAATCTCAGCTTAACAGGGACCTTTACCAATAGCGACGTAGCTGATTATATTCCGACCTACCCTTAACTTTTAGCATTACTACATCTGCATTTAATGAGCTATGCCAGGTTTGCTGAATGTCCCTTTACTGACAAACAGTTACGTTCATAATTCATTCAACCATTAACTTCTAGTTTAGTTAGAAGGTCAATGAAACCATGACAAACCAGCTAACCATGACCCAAGAGGTGTGTGCACTCTGACCAGTGTAGTAGGTCAGTATATATATATTCCAGCCTAAATGCCTATAATTTACTGGAATAAAATGGGCTTATCTATGGTCATATTAATACATCCATTTATACATATCACAGTGTGTGGAGTATAAACTAGAAAACCTCCTTGTACCTTTGACATTTTGGTAGTATTTGCTGTAAAACTCTAATTTTACTGCAAGTACTACAGGTCCACAGAGGTTTTCCGTCACAAAATCAGAAAATGTGTAAAGAGAGAGTATGCTAAAATGGCTCCGGACTTCCTATTCCCGCTACTTTATGATAACCCCCTATGTCAGATTCCTCCTAAAAGCAATACCGGGTAATATTGCATTCTAATACCAGTTTCTTCAATGAAATAAACAAATTAACATGTTATTATTAATCTAGTATCAACGGAGCCTTCTTTAAAATACAATTTTGGTACGATTTGTCATGAGAGGAATGCAATAAATACAATTCTCAAGCAAGAAATGGCCTAAAAATTACGATTTTGACAGCTCTCCATTGGTATCAGAATATGCCAGGTAGGAGAGAAATGGGGTCCCCGAACGTTTTTGTAGAAATATGCTGTATTATTTCATATCAGACACTGAAATGTCCACTTTACCAGTAATATTGTTCCCAAGATTTTCTATTTTTTGGATAAATATTACATCCTGCAAAGGACACACTCTGTTACCAAAATACTATAATTTACGTTATGGTGTCATTCCAAAAATCAATAAGTGCTTCAAGTGGATCTATGTTGGTTTGCATCCAAGATCTTTAATTCCTTTTGTCATCTATCAACTAAAAATAGCCTCTAAGGCAGGGATCAGCAGAATTATGAAAATTAAAAGACATTTTCTTCCTAAAATAAGGTGAGCAGAACCCAGAGATCAACTTATTTTTTGGTCTGGTCTATTTAGATAAGAATATTTGTGGAAAATCTCACTGTTGGCGAGTGCTTGTATATATTTTAATGGCTGAGATATTTTTCAAAATCCTTTTTTTAACGTAGTTTTTCCGAATTACTATTTCCAAAATGACCATTACACATACACAGTCTAAACATGGCCCCTGGAGTCACAGAAACTGTAGGACAGGGGGGGGGGACCAGACAAAGGTGAGTGGGTAGTGTCAATGCCTCCGATTCGCACCTTAGCTTCGGGAGGGGGGGGGTATCGTCACACCTTAATGCAAACAATAGCTAATCCCTGCCAGCATGCTAACAGTAACAAAGTGCCAATGGGGGGGAGGCTGTGACTGCCAAATACATGTGCATATACCTGTGCTACTCTAGGTCGGGAGTGGGGGTGAAGAAAGCTGTTAACACTCATGGAGGCCCAACGGGCCATGGGGAGGCGGTACGGGCCGCCAGGAGGATGCACAGGGCCACCAGGAGGACCCTGACTCCATGTAGTGCTCATAGACTTAGCTAACGTTGGCGGTGCGGCTTGTACGCGAGTCCTCCCAGAGGTGATTCAGAGGGCTTCTGCGGCTTATAGGATAATCTCATTCAAATCCCTCACATCCAACACTATCTCTAATAAGTCATATGATGTCCAAACCCCTCCTTACCTCATGTCTAACCCCTCCCCCCCCCCCGTCATGTACATCCTTCTTCTCTCACAATTCCCAATAATTTAACCAGGGTTGGACGTGAGTGGGTTGGACGTGAGAGAGGGGGTTGGATGTGAGGGTGAGGTAGTGGATGTCAGGGTGAGCCTGAAAGTTCTCTGGGGTGAGGTAGTGGACGTGAGGGTGAGGTAGTGGACGTGAGGGTGAGGTAGTGGACGTGAGGGTGAGGTAGTGGAAGTGAGGGTGAGGTAGTGGACGTGAGGTTGAGGTGGTGGACGTGAGGATGTCCGATATCTATTACATAAATAGCAATACATTTGTACATCGAATGACATCCCTACATGACATCAATACTCTAGGAGTTCAAAATGACATAATACTCTTTATGCTATCAATATTAGTGATCTATGTGTTTCTTTTAGATTGTTCATTTATCAAAATCACACAAATATATGAGGGCACTTTATTTAGTCATAATCTATATTGTAGTTACAAGATATAAATAATACAACAGGATATATGTACATGTATACTGATAACATACCAGTTGCCATAATGCATGAATGAATCCCTTGAGTAGCTACATGGTTGATGCACTCCCAAAGTATAAGCATGATACTTGAATGCAGCTCTGGCAAAAAGAACTAATCAGTCACATTGTTTTTCTATATTTACAGGCATCCGGGCTGGAAAGCGCGCACGGGGAAGCATGCTATAGTCTATGAAACAGACACAGCCAAACGCTGTGAGAAGCGGAATGAGAGATGTAAAACGCTGTTCCGCAAAAGCCATGAGTTAGCTGTCATATGCGGTGGGAAGGCGTTTGTGTTATTCATTGATGATAATGAAAAACACTGGATCTATAGCAGCGATGAAGACTTGTGGCAAAGCTACAATACTACTGGTGAGTTATCATGTCATTTCACAAAAGATTCGGACCACTTTCTCTGTCCCCACCTTCTCATGTCCACTACCACCTCCTTACATCCACTACCACCTCCTTACTTCTACTACCACCTCCTCATATCTTTAATTGGGCCAAAACTTTTTTTTAAAAAGGTTGGTTTCGGGTAACATGATCTGACAAAGCAGACCTGGCCGGTCAGATTTATTTTTGTTGCTTTTCACCTTTTGAGAGCCTGGATCTATAGTTTTCACTGCAAAATCCTTAATAATTGTCCGATTTACGAACCGTAAAAACTGGAAAATAGCAGCATTTTTCTAAAAGTCTAAAAAAATTCAGGGGACCCGGCACTGTTTTGCTAGACCCACTCGGGTGACCGGAAACAAATTTTTAAAAAATTTGGCCTTGCTTCCTCACGTCCACAACCATGCACCTCCTTATATCCACAACAACTTCCTCACGTCTACCACCACCCTCTAACATCCACAACCACCTCTTCACGTCCACTACTACCTCCTTATATCCGCAACCACCTGGGCTAGGGGTCTATGGCCAGGGTGCCAAAGGACCAGGGAGGGCCTGAGGGCAAGTCGCCTCTATTCAGACAGGGTGTCAAAAATTTGACTTTTTTGGAATAACATCACATCACATACCCTTATAAAAGGCTGGACAATGTCAACCAAAATTGAGTATTTGATAGCACTTTGAATCGTTGTTGTATCAATAACTGGTACTTATTGAGATTTGATAATGTTACATCCTTGTTTTGTAAATCACATTACACTACAAACTATAAATTTTCCTGCGCTGGCCATCATGAAATTATCTGGATATGAAATAAGTTTATTTTGTATGATTGTAATTTTAAAGTCAAAAAACTTTTCTGGTTTCAGGACTTTTCCGCAAGACAGGTGGTTCTCGATATGATGAGGAGAAAAAGAAGACCAATGCAACAATGACAGTTCCAAGTGCAAACAATGAAACCCAATACGGCATGAGCTACGCTGCAGGCGCGGCAGCTCTCTCTGGTATCAACCTTGATGTAACTGCCAGCAACCTAGATGTTAATCTATTGGCCCGCATGACATCTACACCTAGATCAACCATCTGTCAACCCACACCTTCTTCAGAATCTGTGCCTGAATCACCTCAGCAACCTCAGCAATCACAGCCACCACAACAGCCTGGGATGTGCAGCCAGGGCCAGGCCATACAGCAACCTGGGACTTCCAACCAGGGCCCACCCTCACAGCAACCTGGGACTTCCAACCAGGGCCCGCCCTCACAGCAGCCGCAGACGTTCAACCAGGGCCCGCCCTCACAGCAGCCGCAGACGTTCAACCAGGGCCCGCCCTCACAGCAGCCCTGGGCGGGCAACCAGGGCCCGCCCTCACAGCAGCCCTGGGCATGCAACCAGGGCCCGCCCTCACAGCAGCCCTGGGCATGCAACCAGGGCCCGCCCTCACAGCAGCCCTGGGCATGCAACCAGGGCCCGCCCTCACAGCAGCCCTGGACGTGCAACCTGGGCCCACCCTCACAGCAGCCCCAGATGTTCAACCAGAGCCCACCGTCACAGCAGCCCTGGATGTTAAACCAGGGCCCGCCCTCACAGCAGCCTGAGACGTTCAACCAGGGCCCGCCCTCACAGCAGCCCAGGACTTCCAACCTGTGGCCATCATCACAGCTATCCATGGCAGATACAGGGTACTCATCACAGCAAGCCCAGGGGTATATGCAATATCTGCCTACACAGGAACCAATGACAAATACACAATACCCAGCTCTGCCGCAGCAGCAGATGACAAATGCACAGTACCTGCCTACACAACTGGACACTGGGGCCATGACTCCTGTCACTCCACAGCTAGACACTGCAGTCACCACTCCTGAGACTGCACAGCTAGACAATGTAACGACGGCTTCTAAAACAGCTCAGCCCGACAATGCCACCAAGACTCTGGAGACCTCACAGCTAGACCATGCAGCGATGACTTCTAAGACAGCTCAGCACGACAATGCCACCAAGACTCCTGAGACTGCACAGAACCCATTAAAGGAACGCCAAATCAATGCACCACCACAACCCAAACCATCAAAAGGAAAGAGCGTAGGTATGTTTTATTCTGCCAAAGAGAACCAGCCAAAAAAGAAGCCCAAGTCAGCGTCAAGTGTCAGTTCTACTCCACCATCTTCCAAGCCAAAGAGAACCATGCGCCCCAAAACCCGGCAACCCTCTCAACGGTTCAAAACCCTCATGGTTAATCTAACAAAATCTCGAAAAGCAAAGATAGTTGTTTAGTCTTAACAGCCCTGGCAACTTCTCCTATAGAATCATAAGAAATCGTGTAAATTAGCTACCCAATTATTAAAAATGGTATACTATCTGGAAAGATTCTCTCCACTTCTATAGATATAATTATCCATTTATTATGTGTCATGTGTCGACTACATTTGTTTACCTTCAAGCTGAGTTATACATGACGTTTTAATGTTATTTCTTGTGTGCATTGTGCATATAACATTGTGATTAAATGATATGAGAGACCATGATATTGCCGGTACTATATCTGATAGAAATATGTGCAGCTACTTGTACTTATTGCCTTGTACCATACAGTCCTACATATCTAAAGCCCTACATACCACTGGTGAGTTTTGGAGATCCTATTCTCGTGCTTAAAAAGGATTTAAAGACCCTCTACCTCTGGCCCTGAAACAAACAGGCACTTGTTTAGTCGCTGACACTTCAACATCATTGTGCCGTATATGCTCATAACATTTGATTAGAGCACTCAAGTCAATGACCAGCTTTGTGCTACATATTCAGAGGTAATTATGTACCTGGGAGGCTTTTTATTTAAATTGTTATCGTTTAAATTGTTATTTAAAATCGTTTAAATACTGGTGAATTCCTTCTTGAATATACAAGCATCACATTGACCAATTTGGAGAATTAATGTTGATTTCTGCATTTGTGAATAACGAATCTTAAGCTTTTCAAATTGCAATTACCATAATTTGCACCATTTAACTTGTTTTGATTGTACACAAGCCAAACAGCTGTTGTTGGTTACATAATATCCTCAAGATCTACCAAGCTAACAAAAATGTGTTATTCTCCGCAAAAATAATGTTTTAAACGTTGTGCAATGTTTTGCCATGATAAGGAGCCAGAGAGAAACGTTCTGAGACATTTTTTGTGTACTGAGTAGTTGTGGTTAAACCGTGGGTCTTTGTAAATATAGTAGAATACTGAAATAGTAATTTTATACGCAATTTATCATAGAATTCAACCAAAGTCTGCTGGTTATGTTTGAGATGCAGATTATGCATAGGAATTTACAGTAAAAGGTGAATTATCTCTAATTCTTGTAACTCGTATCGATGTTTTCTATTGCACACATTTATTTCCACATTTTTGTTTCACCTAAAAGAGGACAAGACGAGCCCATGATTTGTTTTGAAATGGTTGCAGGCAGTGTCAGCAAAGCTGATAATGTACTTTAATTGACCACAATAAAATTAGCAATATTCTACTCTTGTACCATTCTATAATATTACGAATCAAATGAATTTGACTGCTATTGTATTATGTGATTATCAGAGGTAGGATAGCATTGAAAGTATTGCATAGTGGATTTTACTATTGCAAGCCTTTATGAGTATGTCCAAGATTTTCTACATGTGTTTAAATCCACGTATAGGGTAGATTCACCTGAAGTTGACACGCATCACGAGATGGACTTTTGATTTTGTGATTATTCAAGCATTTTAAGCTCTTATTTGTGAATAATAGTTGAAGTCGTAGTGTACATGAATAACCTCAAATTTCACTGTCCGTCCCAAGGTATGTGTCCAACTCATGGTGGATCTACCCTATAGGGTTGTAATGTGATATGATGCATGCCTTTATAGGTTTGCCCGATCTTAGTTGTTTCTCTTTCCGTCCGAATATTACATTAAGGCCATGAATTAATTAGCAAAGATGACCGATAAGTCACCCAATGCACCAGGTACTCAGAATCTGAAATTTCTAACAGCCATACTGTTGGACTAGCTACTCACATGTAGCTGTATGATGTCTCAAACTGCTAGTTTCTGATGCTAATTCCCCCTGTCACAACTGTCTTCAAGTGATTTACTACCTTTAATTGTTAATTGTCATCACCCTTCGATACAAGACCTGGCTTAGATGATATTGTTGATTAATAAGTTTATACAAATGTCAGAGGTTGCCCCCTCATGTACTGATAACAATTCTGGGACCTCTCTGTAATACAATATTGACCAAGCCAACTTGACAGCGACAATGAATTTTCTAACTGTGCTGTATGGTAGAAAAACTATAGTTGTGTCAATCTAAGGATGCAAGTTTATGTAAAATTGATATGTATATACTCTGTATATGATAAATGAACAATCTAAAAGGTTGGTATCATATGCAAGCCAATTTTGTTAATGTGTGAACTGTAGTATTTGGTAATAAAGTGTAGATCTTTTACAATATGATTCACGTTTGTTTTGGTTCCTGCCCAAATCCTTTTGAGTAAAGATTCATTGTTAAACCTAGCTGAACTCAAAAAAGTATTTTCTGAAAAGCCAATTCGATTTTTTTCAAAGATTACTTTTCAGAAGTTGAGAATTCTTTTTCTTGATTTCTTTATTACTGCCCCCCCGCATCCCTAATAAAATGTAAGTTTTATAGTCCTAGCTAGTCTGCCAAAAACGTAGGTCATCAGCTACAATGTACAGAAAGAGTCCCTGAGAAAATCATCTGGGATGCACTTTTCCGAAGTCATTTCTGATTGAGCCTTTAGCCAACTTGCACTTCTTGTGTGTTGTGTGTGTTTGGGGGGGGGTCAAAATTGTGTCGGTTTCCCTATCTGTTGTTATAAAGATAGCCAGGCACTAAATCAAGGGGAATATTCAATACCAGTATATCATGCTTCTCTAAGATAGAAAGACAGGCAAATTCAAAAACGTATTTTTTTCATCTGAAAATTGTTAGCGAATATAAAAACAAACTCTTCAATACAGTTTAGGATGGCATTTTATTACGAGATGATATTTCCAATATAGGGTAGATTCACCCTTCAACGGACACATGCTCTAAGTCAGTACGTATTGTGGATGGGTTTCTCAGTATATCAAATTGAGGTTCTAACACACACGGCCGTGACCCTCCCATAGGCTTCTATAGACCAAGCGGCATGACTTGACACGTTAACAGTGTGATTACAGCTTTATCTCTCATATTTACAGTGTATTTACAGTTTACAAGGTATTTTGTTTGTTGTCAGAACCGCATTTAACCATGTCTCACCTTAGAGTAACCTGTTGACCAAGCCACTCCGTCTCGGGAATCTGCCCCATGGCACCTACGGTGCCACTGGTATATTTTGTTATTTTGGTACTAGAATTACAGAGGCAAACATTAGAAAAAAGCTTTACAATTTCCTCTATTGTGAGTATAACATATTTATAACTCATCATAAGTCGAACACCAATTCCTTGTTTCCCAATGTATTGATTAGAATCTACCATAAGCCATATTCTATTATGAATTTTATAGAAATCATAAATAGAACACTGAGGGTTATCATACTATGCATGGATACGTAAAGACATGATAGTCACCTGATTTGACATGTTAACAGAGACCTTAGGCCACTTAAAGTCGATTATCAGCTTTGCAAACACTTTTTTGGAACAAAATTAAAAAAAACGGTGAAGGTGGCAGGATTTTTGTTGTACTTTTTTAGATTGTCTACACATAAAAATGAGGACTAGAATGCCTTTTGAATTTCGTTTCTACCCGAATTAATGGCCAAGATAGGTAAACGTATGTATTTTCGCTTGTATAAATTTTCACGGATTTGCTAAATAGTACAATTTCGCTTCTATTTAAATTCACAGATTTTGAAATATGGTAGTTATATATATAGCTAAGTTAGATCAATATTTGTTCTGTATATATTTTCACGGATTTTAAAAATCTGCAAAATCCACAAAGATATGTAAAGTGTGAAATAAAGCACATTTACAGTATTGATTATTAAGAAAATTGTCATGTGACAATTTCATAGATGCCGCCATTTTTGCCTTTTTTCCCTCAAAAGATGATTAAGCCCTTTTTTAAGGATGCACACGGTATCCGCAAAGGTGATAATTGACTTTAAGTGGCCTTATATATGATTGTCCTGATCTATAACATTAAACTACTTTTATGTCTTTTGCAATAAACAAAGTTCTTTTGAACTCCCAGTGTTTGATTTGATAGTCCTCATAGATTTCATGAGGAAATGAATTATATCCAATATTTAACCAGGTATTAAGGGTTTATTACCCTCTTCATATAGGTATCTTCAGGCAAACACTGGGCAATGTAGGACACCATTTATCCGCGAATGTTTTATTAAATTCAGCATGGTTGAGCTATCATCAGAAAACCGCCATAGGCTATAGCATTGTTTAACACAATCTGGCCTGCAGGGTAATAGTGTTGAGTCACCTGACCTTCTATAAACATTTACAAAGAAATAAAAAATCCTCCCTGGATAAGCTCCTAACCCATTTTTAAGGTCTTGTCGATTCCCCCAGAATTCCCTTAGGTCGATTTCTGAATACAATATAGGTTGCAAAATTACATATTTGTTATTTGCTAGGTTCAAGGCAAGATAGGGACATATATAACATAACCTGCACATGTTAAAGTAGCAAAATAGTGTCTTTTCCAGGTGCTGAATTCAAGACACAACAGAGACAACATTCTCATTATTTCCCAAGTGTGACAAGGGGGTCACGTTTTCTTTTGTTTGAAAAAGTTTTACTAGTTCACTTATCCTCAAGTCTTCAGGTAGCGTTTAATTAGGACGTTTTTAAACGTTTTTAAACAATAAATCACTAATTAATCATGTTTTTCTGTGACCATAAAACTATTAGAATTTTACAAAGGTGTAACTTATGTGAATTCTCTTATTGAGGGCCTAGTGCGTCTGGTAGAGGCCCAGGGGTGTTGTCTGCATTTTCGGACTGTGTCATGCTATAATCAGTCTCATACACTTCTAAGAGTTCATGGAAGTCAATGTAGTCTTGTTTTCGCCTTCCCTTCTTTGACAGAACTTGACTTTGAAATGCCTCAGTGAACCCTCTCCTGTATTCATTATCTTCTACTTCATCAATCTTCATTTTGATGAGACTCTCCAACTCAGCGACGGTCTTATTTTGAATGCTGTAATACTCAGACCGTTCTTCTGGAGTTACAAAGACTGGTGGTTCCTTGAAAGGGACCGACATCTTCTTCATGAAGCAACCTTCTCTCTGATGTTTCAGAAAGTTGTTTAGGTAGATTGCTTCTTTCTCTGCCGCTTTTTCAGCAAAGTCAGCAAGATCCTTATCCAGTGGCTGTTTTCGAAAGGATGTTACGGGTCGCTTTTTGTCATGGTTAGCGATGAATTTGCTCTCCCTTATGGCAGTGCGGAAAGCTAAAACCTCAGGCCCAATGTCAGGCTTTGATTTTGAGAGCTCTTCCCGTCTGTCTTTCACTTCCATTTCCTTCAAGGCAGTGTCTTTGAGGTTTGACAAGTTCTCGTGATTGGCGCATGCCTTTGTCCAGTCCTTATTGGATGGAACAGCGGGTATCCAGTGTTGAACACTTTTGTTGACCTCCTCAAGTTTGAAGTCTGCACCTTCCCCGCTGTATGGTGTACCACTTAAGTTGAAGGACGTGGATTTCTGGACAAAGTCTAGAACCGGTGGTGGCATGCATGCTTTCATGATTGTGTCATACATGACAAGCTGGCGGTACATCGGATGGTTCTGAGCTAGCCACATACGAGCAAATATTGCCCGGCCAGCTTCAATCATGGTGATGTCACCACTACGGAGCCCGGCACGATACAAGAAGATGGCATCCAACATTGTCATTGTTAATTCTCCCACTAGGGCATAGTTGCCACACTTCACAGATTTCAGTGAGAAGTCGAGATATCCGGCTGCAGAGAGTTCACCTCCTGTCAACATTTGCTCACGTACGTACGGGAGGACTAACTCCTTGCCTAAAGCATCTCTGGCAATTTTGGCCAAGGCCATCCCCTTGTGGTGGTCACTCACATTCAATGCTGACCGCTTTGCAATTTCTGACTTAAAGTTGAAGATTTCGACCATGTCTTCCCAGAAAACTGGCCAAGAAAACTTTACAAAGGTCTTCAACATGTTCATCTCGATATGACCAGGTCCTGGCTGGATAAGAACCCAGTCAAACTCACGTGCATACCTGCAGTCACCTTCATTCTTCTTTGTGTGTTCCTTCTGATGGTTTTGGCACTCACCCAAGCCATGCACTGATAATCCACACAGTCCACACTCGAAAGTGCGCTCAGTTATCTGGTAGCCTAGTACGTATGGTAGGCCATCACAAACAATGGTCAGCCATTCACGTTGCCCACCATACTTCTTAATACCTGCTTGTTTTCCAATTCTTCTAAACACCTCTGCCACGGCTGTGTAGGAACATGGATTGACGAAGATGGGCTCATTGACTGTTATCTTTGGAGGACTTGCAGGGTGATGTTGTGTCAAGTGGTCATACTCAGTGACATTTACTTTCTCTCGCTCGTATGTCATGCCATATGTCGCATCGTCCCGTCTCTTAAACATGACTCGCACATCTCCTAGAAATGAATAAAATATAATCTGATAAATACATTAAAAAAGTCTGATGAAATTAACAGAGCTGCCCAATAAAAAACGCACTTCTTTCCTGTCCGTGCCCAGAATTATTTGATGAAAGTCAGTGATTTACATGCATCATTGGTAGATTGGGTATTATAAATCAATGTTTATTTTGTTTTGATATATGCTTTATGTTATATATCTTTTAAAGATAGTGAAATGCCCCGTCCATTACCATTTGAAAAACATTCTTACTTGAGTTATTTTCTAAAAGCCAGATTGTGCTATTTTTATTTGCTTCAAAATATGCTATTTGGACTCAAAAAACGTTCTCCTTCGGTTCAAAATATGCAAATCTATCCAAAATAGGATTTTTTCTTTGCCACTTCTTACTATTTTATCAAAATTTCTATAGTAAACCTGACCTACTATTGCCAGAGCACTTTTAGTGCTTTTGATAATTATATTCTAATTTCCCCGAAAATTGACTTCTGAGCATGATAGTGTTAAAGGTATGCCCTGTATACATCCCTTGTATGGGATGATGGAAAGGGTAAACAGATCATGAGCCCCGTGAGCCCCTAGAAACATAGGCCATTTGCAGCAGAATTCCTGCCTCATGTTATGCCAGAGTTTCGCCCAAAATGACTCCCAAGTTTAGTTTAATCCAACATGCAAGTTTAGCAAAACAAATGGCAACTGAGTTTTAATCAAACAAACAGCCGACTTTGGCCCAGCTAGTGCCTGAGTTTAGCCCTAACAAATGCCCAAACTTAGACCAAAATAATGCCCAAGTTTAAACCAAACTTACTGCCCAGTTTAGCCCATGCTTATGGCCATTGAGACCAAACTAAGGTGTGCCTCTAGACCATAATAACACGTTAGCATATTCATATGACTATTAATGTATCAGGAAAATTAACAAGTAGCAGAGAGGTTAATTGTCTTCAAAATCGTGAAAATCTGGAGTTTGTACATAGAAAATACATACAAATATTACAAAGCACCGATTTCTTCTGCAAATATTTAGGTTATGATATGATACTCTAAATCTAACAGGAGTTTCTTACCATAGCAATGTAGTATAACCAAATCAAAATAGTTCTAATCACATATTCGTTGAAATATCATTAGTGCTTGACAAATTAAAAAGGTTCTTCATTAAATTTCACAATAATATGAAAATGCTAAAAGGAAATAAGGGACACTGTAGTATCCAGTGCCAACATACCTCCTGACACCTTCTTTGATTGTTTCGGTCTGATTGTTGTCTGCTCTTCTTTGTCTCGTTGTGATTGTGGAGTTGGCAGGGGGTCACCACATGATGGACAGACACGCTTACGTAACCCTACATCTGTAACTCCACAAGCTGGGCATGATTTGAACTTCTCTGCACGCTTGTTTGATGTAACTTCCTTGTCAATCGCATCCACACACTTCCCACCAGCAAATGTCTGCTCTTGTGCAACCTATAGAGAAGCATGCCAATATTAGACAAGGTAGAATAAACTGAACAATTGTAAATTAAAAACTTCTGAAACCTTTTGTCAGACCCGGTCATCTAAAAGTAACAAAGCTGGTACAAAATAGTGATGTTGTCTGTTGACCACTTCTTATTAATAGTTTTAGATGAAATCTAGCCCAGAGGATAAACCAAATTAAACCAATGTATATTCCTACAAACCTGTTCGATGATGTCAGTGAGCCATGGGTGTAAGTGTTTCGTGTACCGTGTTTCCTGATGCACTGCCTGTGCATGACCCTCTTTTAATGTGGCCAGCTTTGCTTCATCTAGACCGCTCCACATCCAGTTCCTCGGTTTTAGGTCTTCATCGAACTGAAGTGTCCCCTAAAAGAGATGTGGATATTTTTTAACAAATGCCAGTCTTTTTGAAATCCTGCCGGACATTTCCCAAAAATATCACAGGTCCAGTGGAATGGCCGGTATCGTCGGACCAAATGTCCGGCTGAATTCCCAGGACATTTACCTACATTTTGGTTCTTTTTGTATGTAAATCGGAGCATTATCAAGGAAACTGTGCAAGGGTAAACAGGAATGTAATTCAGGGATTTTGACAGGGCAGTGCCCTGTGCCATAGATGCATTAAAAACCTGAATGCAGCATTGAAATCTCTATAGGTGCGCTTTATGGTACATTAGCTTTCCAAATCTGAGAGAATTGTTTAAATATTTCAATTAGAACCACAGTTCTTATGTTTTCCTAAAACAACCAGAATACAATATTTGGCTTCTAGATCTCAAAATTTTCTTGGGAGGACTGTCAGTGTTTGAGGAGTCAGAGGGGCCTAACACCTGGAGAGTTGAATTTAAAAAAAAAAGAACAGGTAAAATTTCTGAGGTGCAAACTGCCCCTTTCTGTCCTCCACCCCCCCCCCCCCCCGCACCCCCCCCCCCCCCCCCCAAAAAAAAGAGAAAAATATATTGGGCATTTTTCCATCCCATGGAGAACCCTGGGAAATGAATCTGATTCATGCCTTGACACATGGATGCTCGATCCCTATGACACTTGAGCAAATGTAATAATTTTGGTTCATTTGACACATTTACTGTATATACCAATTGAACCGAATAGCAACTGTTTTATTTTTCTGCCCCCAACCTTTATTCTAGAGCCCCAGACTTGTACCAAGGACCCCTTCCTACCAATCTCTAAGGTACGAATCTTGATGATAAAGATGAAGATTAACTGAAGTATTGAAAAACATGAGTAAGTCTATCAATTTAAAAAGGTGTCAGACTGTGGATTTTATCTTTTTTTCAAGAGGTGTTTAGAACTTCAAATCAAAACAGTGGAACCCTGCTATTAAGAATTTTGGTAAAAGTCCATCACAAAGAAAATCTGTTTTAAAACCAAAGTGATATTGTACTGGTAGTAGTCTGGTGTGTGGTAGATCTTCCAACACTATGATCTTTCAACTAAAACGGATTTCGATATTGAAATTACCAGGGCCACAGTTTTACCTCCGGGCCCACAACTTCATCAGGGTACAGGCCTAGGTGCCCCATGGTCTAAACTGTTAGTGTCTGTCCCTTATAGTAGGTTTTTATATACTTATATTATCACTATTTTTATAATAATTATATATCGGATATTGCAGTGCCACATGTCTACCGATACTCCCTGAATCGCAGGATCTAACAGTGAAAGACAATTTCACATATCTCTATTAGAGGTGGGGCTATGGCCTTTAAAGCAACATAGTAACGTAAAGCCTCGCGTATAAGCCTAACTCGCGTATAAGCCGCACCCCTAACTTTGACAAATTATATAAACCTCAGAGAGGATCTGAAAATCGTTAATTTGGTACTGTAGTATAGTTATAAAAACTCTGGTATGAGACGCACCCTATATAGGCATGTTTGGTATCAAAAGAAAGCTAAGTCTGATTCGCGTACAAGCCGCGGCTTCTACGCGAGGTTGTATTGTACATTCAGAATTTTTTTAAATTGACAGCAATTTTTAGTGTCTGAATAAGAGATGTATTGTTATATAGAAAGAGTCGGGAATCTATTCTTTTCTAGACTGGCAGACTGTTCACTAGATTAGCTGTTAAACAGATTGGAGTTTCTAAAGTTCCCAGACTATTCACCAGGTTTTATTTTTTAACAGAACTATTCAACTGACACGTCCACATTAAAATTGTATTAACATAATGCTACATAATTCTTTTAAAACATTTATGAAAGCAGGTAGTATTCCCCTATACACAGCGATTTGCCATGTCTTTCTCTTTACAAATATAGATTTACCTCATTTTTTTACAGATTTCTCTTCACCAAACACGACATTGTGTGAGCTAACATTCCAATTGAAATTCAATTATCCCAAAATTCACTCAAACAGTCTAAAATAATCAGTCAAATTTTCTTTTTGAATCGTCCTGTTGAACTGCAGATCTGTCAAATTGTCCTTTCCCCTGCATGCAGTCATCTTAAGATGCAAACAAGTTTTGTTCAATCTACCTCATATTTGTATGTATGAAATGACCAATATGTTGGCATATCGACACCAAACAAAGGGAATACCTCTGATAGATCTGTAGGGTGTCACTGCATATGCACCCAAGTCACCCTTATACATGCATTTGTAAGATTTGTCACAAACTTAATTATCTCACATCTAGCTGACGTATCTTACCTCTGGATCGATATCCATGAATATGACCATAGTCACAATACTGCACATAGCACGGTTGTCAACGCAGATGTTCCAGCGTCTTTGAAGAACCTGGTTGTTGTCAAAGACACACACTGAGTCACCCTTATAAGTTGGTAGTTTGTTGCTACTCCCAATCTGTGCTAGTTTGTCCAGCCAGTTTCTTACAGTCTGGTAACAGCCGTGTGGTGCTGACGCTGACAGCAGAGCAAGAGCAGTCCGACTTCTGGTCTGGCTGTAGAGCAGGACTATCTCCCTAAAGTGGAAGGGAAGCACTGCAATCGGCATCGTCAGGCCCATGCAGGCTTCAATAGCCTTTGCAAGCTTGTATATATGTGACTGTTTTTTGATGGGCACTGGTAGATTTGCACAGTCTGATGCCGGCTGCGTGGTTTCATTGGCAGCTCCGTCAGACAAACCGGTTAGGAAGTGAGACAGAACAGGGTTGCGATTATCCACATAATCAGAGTTGCACATATCATTGAGTGACTCAATGTTGCGGAAATCACCCATTGTGAGACTCCAGACATCAGAGCGGATGTTTCCTCTTTCACCTGCAGCCAGTTCATATGCAAGCATGGCTCTCATTTCTATTGACAGCAATTTCAAGTCTTGTCGTAGATTTCCCATAGACAAAATGATAACTGGATCGGTATTTGTTTCTATGCTGGTCTGTTCAAACCGTGTGGGAATAGCATTGAGATGTTCAATATGTGGAGGTTCCCAAAATGGAGATTCAACTTCAGAGTCTGACAGTTCACATTGCATAAAGTCTGCAGGTGCAACATCTGTGACACTGAGGTCCAGGTCATTTTGTGTTACAGGAGTTGCTGGGATTGGAAAATCAATCAGAGTTGGCCAAACACTTGGTTTCAGAACATAGTCAGTACTCTTAAACGCACTGCCTTCAACTTTTTGAAGACAGATGATGCAGACATTTCCTCTGAGATGACCTGAAGACCTCCCGCATTGCCGGAGTAGTTCAGCGATAGTTGTGGCGTAGATCTTGGATATATGTCGTAGTGGAACACGGCCTGAATCATCATAATCTGCATGATGGAGCTCTTGTGTAGCACACACTGTCTTTTTTCTAGAAGGTACCTGCAAAGTTAATTATATTGAAGACGGTTACTATGATAACAGTCATATTTTAAGAAAAAAAAATTCAAATAGTCCCAATGATAATGGCGAAATTAATCACATGTAATAAATCAATGTTCTCCACACCCATGTACTACTTGTTTCACGTTTGCTGCCGCCATCAGAATCACATATGGCGTGCTTTTAGCTTTCTATAGGTGTTTGAATATTCTAAATTCTCCAATTAGAACAGAAGTTATGGTAATTTTGAGAAATGCTAATTCTCTCAAAATCAGGATTCTTCAGCGATAAGGTAAAGGCACTGAGACTCTGACAGATACATGTACCATGAGTTGGACACTATTGGCTTTGAACTACATTGTTAATATACACATTTAACCTATGATGTCAACTAGATATAAAAGCTAAGGTTTCTGCTTCTAACATGTAAAATGTACTACCATAAATTCCCGCATATAAGAACCAAACCTCTAGTGCGGGTTATACAATATTCTCAAAGTCTAGGGGCGGGTAATGCGAGGGTTTTTGAAAGTATAGAACAGTGTTAAATTTCACAATTTTCAGACCCCAAATGCGGACTATAGGATTCTCCTAAACTCAGGGTGCGGGTTATACGCAAGGTGCAGGTTATATGCAGGAATTTACGGTACATGTAGATATTAGGCATGATTTATGACGCAGTATGTATATGCTTAATTCTCATGAAAATGAATTCCCAGCTAACAAGAAAACGTTATTTTACGTCAAAATAACGTTTAAAACTTTATAACGTTATGCCATTGTAAAGAGCGTTAGAGAAACGTTATATAACGTTATAAAATGTTGTATAACGTTTTTTGTTTACTGGGTTACAGGGCCTAGAGAGGGAAAAACCCTAAATTGTATATATTGCTCAGATATTTAGAAATTTCACAAATGCCATTTAAATAAGTACACCCATGAAATTCGGAACATCCTATGAATTGACATGATTACCGTAAAACCTCTCTGATAAGCCGACTTTCCTCATAAGCCGAACCCCACTTTGAGAGAAATTTATAAGGCAAATATGGGGTTATCTAGACAGATTTAAACACTTATGACTGCATAAAAAACCTTCCTTCTGAGCCAACCCCTCATTTTGAGACAAAAAGGGTTGGCTTATCAGAGAGGTTTTACGGTATGCTCATTCAAAGATGGACCTACAAATGGTGACGGGACATACGAACGGTGATGGGAAGATTGTACCCATTAAAACAAAATTAAGAGTATAACAGATTGGTGATATTTGCATAGGTAAAAATAATGTGAACTTACTTTTTTTTCCTTTCCCATGTTTCAGAGAAGGTAGAATACCTTTTGAATACTATGATCAGTCAGCTGAAGGACTCCGTTTTCTGGGGAGAAAAAAGGGTCAATGATAGTAATAGTGATCATCCACGGGTACAAACAGGTTGATATAGATAATATGACTTGTCCTATTATATATATGGCAGGTATGAAATTCAAGGTTACTTTTTAAGGAGAAAAGTCGAGATTTTCAAATATCCTGATAGGAATATTTCGTTTTCTGAGAATTTGATGCTCTATAAAAGTGCTTGTATGCACATAGAATTATAATATGCAAATTCGTTTTTTGAAGGGGGAGGGATGGGGTTATTTAAGCAGTGGGGGGGGGGTCTAGGTTGCTTCTTTTTTGGAGGGCGAAGAAGGCCTTGGAGGGTGTATTTTTCAGTATGATGGGTGAGGGGTCAAGGTGGTTTTAGGCTTATTGGTTTAAAGTGATATACGCACGGCGGCCGTGTGTATAGCGCCACTATACACACGCCCGTTGTGCGTATAGGACTACTATACCCACGCCCGGCGTGTATACAGCCCTACTGTATGCACGCCCGGCGTGTGTATAGGACCACTATACACACAACGAAATTCTCCTCATCCCTACCTTCCAGCACTGTAAAAATATTGTAAATAGCCCAACTAAAACCAAAGTTCCAAATATATTCATAAAACTATTATCTTTCGCACGCAAATGAGTCTAACCGTTTGAGGTGCTTAATGTCTTATGGATCTTTTGTACCTCAACTGAGTCTGAAATAATGCTTTGAATTGAATTGAATTGAAATTAGGACATTACTTTTTCATTTTTACCATTGCATTTGGGTGTGTATGGTGGCACTCTATACACGATGGGCGTGTGTAGAATGGCACTATACACATGGCATAATATCCAGTCTTTACAGTGAAACCATTTTATACCAAAGTTGCCTAATGTCTTGGCCTGTAACGACCGTGTGTATTGTTTTGTTGTACACACGCCCACAGGACCATCGTGTATAAAGTGCCACTATACACACGATGGCCCCACTAGCTCCCCACATGCCATGGGCGTGTGTACAATGGTCTTCTACACACGGCTGTCGTGTGTATAGTGGCACTATATATACACAACCGTGTGTATAAGAACACTATACAGGAATCATATTAATATATTTTTAGAGATCTAATCTAAATATATTTTTTACTTTCAAAGTTTGGTCGTGTGTTTAATGGCCCTATGCACACGGCTGCTGTGTGTATACTAACTGTATAGTGGCACTGCACACACAACTTGTCTTAAGTACTCTATAATATTTATAAAAGTATTATTTAATAATGGTGTGTATAGTGGTACTGCACACACGCTGGGCGTGTGTACAGTGCTCTTCTACACACGCCCAATCGTGCTTACAACAGCACTGTACACACGCCCATCGTGTGGGTACCGGTAGCCCTTATTGGTGGTGGGGAAGGTCGGAAGAAAGTTACTGAAGTACTTGGTAAGCCCCCCCCCCAAAAAAAACACAAAAAAATAAACAAAAAAACATGATAAAGTGGGGGTCTATTTTGGACAAAAATGTGCATGTTACTAGTGTTGCTAAAAGATGATGCTAAGTATCCATTATTAATATATAAGTTGTAGGCTATCAGGGATGTAGCCCCTTGTTGTAAACATACAAATCAGGGAGAGAGACGTGTGCCAATTGAAGGATATCTGTTACAGGGAGTTTGGGAGTATTCCCCCAAAAAACTTGTTATGTCTTAACTTGAAATGGTGCATTCTGGTGCAAGACTTTGCTATTCATATTCATCTCACTAAACTCAATATCCCCTGTCAAATTCACAAAATGACCCACGTGACTAGGATGGCCATGTCCCATGTCGATTTTAAGAAAAGCCCATGTTGCCATATCCAACTTAGGGGTCTAGGGCCACAGCATGGGGCTGATAGGTCTACCGTACAAAGACAAACCCACACCACAGTAACTGTGCTAGATCTACCTGGCCGCAACCTGGGTGAATCTTAAGTAGGGTTTTGTAGACAGAACTCGCCACACTACCATTAGAAAAATCTGAACATTTTTTTAAATGGATGAGGTGCCTGGACCCCCTGGATCCTTTCTGGATCTGCCCCTGGCATTGGTAGCTACACAGCAACTTCTCATGTTATACATGTCTATGCTGCCAGTGGCCGGATCTACTGTAAGTATAATGGTACCAAACCTGTTTTAAACATGTTCCAAGTAAGGGATAGGAAGGCCTTTTCTTTTGTGGGTTCAGTAGCAATGTAGCCCTAAACAATCTGCACGGGCCCTGTGAACCTGCTGACTGGCCTTTAGATCTGTCTCTGTAAGTTCTATGTTGCTGCAGTGTGAACAAGCAGGCATAGGGACGCAAAGTAGGTCATTCTACCACATGGGGAATCCCCTGCCTAGTTTCAGGGTGTCCACTCCCAGGTCCGCGTCCTAAGCTTACCCTGGCTATTACAGCTGACCTGGGGCCTAAACAATGAGGCACCACCCTACTCACTCTGGATCAGCCTAGATAGGGAGGGTCTACACTAGCCTACACTAGCTTTGAGTGTGACTTCTCTTGAAATAAAAGGATTGACAATCCAAGGCTTTTCAGCTATTATTGTCTGTAAATAGAGGACGATCAGTATTTGACCCCCCCCCCCCAACAAACATACAGCGAGACTATTAATTAATTTACAGGTTGAATTTGGTTCACAAATGAAGTGCCGTACATTGAGGAATCAATCAGAGGTCTTGTAACTAACATTTCTAATTTATGAAGGTGTAATTTTAGCACTTCGTCCTATGGCCTATTGAGATACACCATCTTACATGTCTGTTACCTTTTTTAATAAAAAAAATTGATACATTTATCTGCTGTTTTTCTAGTCTAGATGTGATGTGAATTCTGCAATGATGCATGCTAATATATTGTATAAATTAGCCATCTTTTATAAAACAAGGGTGGAGTTTGATAAAAGTCAGATTCTTTTGTAAAAATTAGTGGTACCCTAAATCCCTTGCTATAGTACAAACCCACTTATAATGCAAACCAAAATCGTCTTGCATAAAAATACTCTGGCATTTGCCAAATGATTTGGAAAATCCCCATTTATAATTCGAACCCCCATTTTGGGGATTTTTTGGAGGTCTGTGTTCCAGTTTTCAGCCCCATCTTGCCCAACTTTATGTCAATTTGGAGGTGATTTTGATGAGATAAATAAGATATATCATGTCTTGAATTAAGCATATAAAGTCCACGTCCACCCACACATTTCAATCATGATAATTGTATCATTTTTGATTAAAAAAAAAGAATTGTGCCAAAGCACGCTATAAGCCAACCTCCCTCGTTTTGAAAAATAATTCGTCTTAGGGAGTGCTCATTTTTTAACAACAGGGGGGGGGTGGTGAGATTTCGCGCGAAGCGCGTGAAATTTTTTCACCCCCCCCCGCTAGAGGGGTCGAAATTTCCCCCCCCGGCAGGCCGAAAATCGGGCGCATTCCCGCCCCTTTGTAGCATAGTAACGCGCTGGCTTTTTCCCTCAAAACAGGTTGCATTTTTTTCACCCCCCCCAAGAGGGGTCTAAATTTTTTACCCCCCCTGGGTCAAGGGGTCCAAATTTTTTACCCCCCCCCCAAATCCACCACCCCCCCCCCCCCCCTGTTGTTAAAAAATGAGCACTCCCTTATATGGGGAAAACGCAAAATTGTCCCAGATACAAGGCTTTGGCAAAAATCTGTGAATAGGGAGCATAGATCTATTTGGAGTCCTATAATGAGGGTGGTTGTACTGGAAGTTCAGGAGCCTGGAAGAGGGGGGGGACACAATATTCTTATCGACTGAATAGACCTACGCAACCTAAATTAAATTTGGCGTATTATCATGTTACTCTCTCAGTCAAAATGGTTATAGAATGAACTTTGATATATTAAACTTTGAATTTGATTCACCATTGGAAATACCCAGACCTCAGTCCCCGCTACTAGGCTCTACTTGACTACTTATGACGCCAATTTTGAAATCCCCAAATTAGTACCAGAATAACAGAAATGTGTGACATCGGGAACATGTATACTAGGCCTAGGGCAACCATGCAGTTGTTGTGGTTGCTGACAGTGTGTCAGTGACACAAGTGCCGTTTGAAGCTGACTTGAAAAAACTACGATGGAATTCCACTTGCATTGGGACAAAACCAGAAATCATTTTCAAGAGTTTAACAGGGTTGAAATGAGAACGTATAAATAACTTACCTTGCTTTGTTATGTTATGATGACCGAAAGATCTCCTAATACAGCACTGTTGATGTATTTAAGGAGAAAATGAGCTCAGAATGCATAAGTTTCCGGGTCATCATCTTGCTGCTGTGCGCCATGCTGGTTTGAATCTACTGTAGCTTGTTCCTCATGAGTGGCGAGTACAGTTGACTACGCTGGTTTGATGGGCACCAGCGAACTCAGATTGATAACATCCGGTTCACGATGCGGGCACTCTTGAATCGAGAATTTCTTGGTTATGCTTCAAGTATTATGCTTAATTTCACGCTTGATATTAGATGAGACATTAGTCTAGGTTATGTCATCATTAATCAGCATCGCAAATTAGGATAAGTCATGCGCAAATTGTGTAGAGTTTTAACGTAGCATTCATGTTTGCGGTCGCAAGGGGAAATAAGCCCTTGCTGGCAAAAGCAGCCGGACTCCCAAGGGAGAAAAAGCCGTGGTCGGGCCTACCACCCGGGGTGGAGGAATCCCGGCATTCACCAAGCCTGTTAAGCCTATGGATTAGTTGTATGTTGACCATGTAGGTCTACTTCTACCCACGCTGGGTTATCTGTGAAACCTGCACATTGCCTTACTCACCCCTGTGTAGTTTGTAGTTGTTGCCTGTCTGCTCATATTCTGGCTAAGGCAGGAATTGACATTGACGATGAGCAGGAGGAGTACAATCAGACTCATGGTGGATGTGTAATGCTGACGGTGAAGGTGAGTTGTAAGTCAGCAGTGTAGGCACGTCCACATGCCGGACTGCAACTTGCTGCTTATATACACAGACTTCAGTGTAATTATAACACTCTGGACTACTAAGTAGTCATAGCATTAGGAATGGGTGTGGCACAGACTAAAGCTATTTCACACTTAACCCCTTTAAAGTTTGAGATTAAATGGACATGTCTGTCCACTCATGATGTGCCAAATGAAAATGGTGTCATTTGAGATCAGGTTAACAAGTCTGTCTGGCTTCGATGTGCATTCTCATTAATCATTTGAAGGTGACTCAGTGATTCAATGTACTATGCCCTTTGTCACCATCATACATTCAGTAACCTGCAAGTATTGTATCCCATTGTTTGACTGAACCCACAGGGTTGAGAGACATTAGTATGATGCGCCAATGAAATGCTTGCAACTTTCCCGCCAGCACTGCATCATTATGATGCAACCTGCCATCATGAAAGGGTTAAAATGGTGTAATTGGGTAAAATAATGTCAATAGCAATTGATGTAGGAACACATTGTTTCCGGAGACTAAACTAATTGTGATTAACTCTATGCTGTGGAGCATGCTAGACCACACCTTTTATGTAATCTCCCAGTGGCAGATGTAGGAGGCCACAGGAAGCAATGTTCTCCCCGTCCCCACTTGCTCTACAAGAATAAAGACTAAGGGGAGGAGGAGGGGTAGACTTGAATAAAAGGGAACAGACATCATACTGTCTTTATTTTATGGAAACTACCACAACAGAATTGATTTAATCAATGAACATTATACTTCAGATCAACTAAGTGAAATTTTGACAAAATTAATTTTAATATCATTAATAATGACATTAAATAAATACTTAAGAACACCCACAACAGGGGTGCAGGGGGTGCAGGGGGTGCAGGGGGTGCAGGGGGTGCAGGGGGTGCAGGGGGTGCAGGGGGTGCAGGGGGTGCAGGGGGTGCAGGGGGTGCAGGGGGTGCAGGGGGTGCAGGGGGTGCAGGGGGTGCAGGGGTGCAGGGGGTGCAGGGGGTGCAGGGGGTGCAAGAGGCCCAGGGGGCCCAGGGGGCCAAGGGGGCCCAGAGGGCCCAGGGGGCCCAGGGGGCCCAGGGGGCCCAGGGGGCACGCACCCGCTACATTTCTGTACAATGCAATGACCGAAGAGCATGGTGTGTTAATCCAGCACTGGCAAGTTACTTGACAGGGCTGCATTCATGCATCATAACGGTAAAGGACATAATGCATTACATCAGTATGCGGACATTAAAGGGCTTATAAAATGGCCTCTACTACCTGTTGCACCTCTGCTGCCATGAGTGTATTAATTATTACCTAGTCCCACTACCCACAGCAACTGCTGCCTTTTAAAGTGGAATCAGACAAAAACAGTGACATCTGTATCCATCTTAATCATTCCTACACTTCTGCAGTAATGTGGAATGTCAGCCATCACCTTCTTCCCCATACCTTTTTCCCTAAGACGAAAGAATAAATACAATGTTCCTATCTCCCTATCGTCAATTAGGTAGAACTCAATACAACCCGTTCAAAATGGGGTCTTAAAAGTTAGACCTTCAAAAAAACTGTAGGTATGAGTTTGCAAGTTAGATCCAGATTTTCTGTTTCAGAATTAGAGTACACTTTTGCGAAACCTTTTATTTTCTTCTGCATTGGAGAAGACAAATCTCACATAATATGCTTAGTTTGTGCAGGAACGTACCCGAATATTTTTAGTGGCAATAATAATGCATGGGCTTGGTGTTAGTTAATGCACAGACCTTGGCATGCTGATGTGGGATTTAGGAGAGCCTTGGCTGCTCATGATTATGACAATCAGACAAGAAGTATAAATCAGCTGTCATTAGATGTAAATGTCTGCTAACATGTTACAGGCAGCATACTGCTTTATTGTGCTCTTGTGATATTATGAAGATGTAACCGCTATTAAAAAATGACCTACCTAACCTTATTTTTCGGGCCATGTTGCCTGAGACACCTTTTCCTGCTTTAATCCACTATGTGGTCTTTAAAGGGCTACAACTGCGCTTGAAGGTAATGTTTGCAGATGATCTCTGATTGATTTTAATAGGAAGTTAATGAGTGCATAGTATTCAGCCCATGTTACTTCAGTAGGGTGTCCCTTACCTTAGTAGAATAAGGTAGGAGAATGTCCTGCAGAGACAGGTTATCATGCTAGACGCCCCCGGTCACAGCCCCTCAAAGTGCCAATCAGTGGGGTGCAGTGCCTGGCCTGGGAGGGGCTTAGTGGCATATATATAAAGGGTGGCTTAGGCCAAGGAATATCTGTTCTATGTAACCCTACCTTGCTCGGGATGGTAAGGTTGAGATCTAATTACTAAATGACAGCAACATCATTATATATCACATTACTGCTTGGATTACAATATTTGTTCATCATGTTGTTTGAGACACCTTAATTATAAGATAGATAAGAGGTCAATGCAGTATGAAAATCGATATAGTACGATGAGTTTAGGCCAATACAGTGCTGCCTACCCTCTGAAGTACTTTGCCAAGGCAACTGTCTCTAAATGAATGATCTACTGTGTAGGCCATCGGTTTTTATGCCTTAAGGTAGCTTCTCTTGATTCACACCTTTAAGAAATGCTCTAATGCTTTTTCCTGAATGGAGTAGTCTATACCTGAAGTAGACACCTAATTGACGGCCGCTGCCTGAGACCCTGCCGGCCTTACTAAGACTGATTCCCTATCTTCTATCCAATCCGATAGTACTCACTCTATTTTAGGACAAAACAGTTTCATTTTAGGTTACCAGAGCCTATTTAGCAAGGCACTGCTTTATAAGATGCTATGTTGGAGCTATTTTAGAGTCAATCTAAATGTACACAATTTGTTGGTCTTCAATTCAAGGCTGCAGTTTGTCAGTCAATTTTCATGTTCTTCTGAGGTCTTAAGAGAAGAAGGGGGGGAAAGAAAATTCTGAATTACCTACTTTGAGTTTCAGACTGTACAACCTGAAACACAACTTCATTTCCTCTTTGGCCTGATCTGACCAATATCGATGGAGCTCTCAGCCTAGAACTGTAGAGGTTCAGAGTGACAGAATTCCTTGCAGCTTGCTTACCAGACACACCAGAGCTTTAATTAATTGAAAGTGTAATGAAAAGCATATATCTTGGGTGACACGCATTTCACATTCAGCTGCTCAACTCTGGGAGCATTGACCCACAGGTTCCCATGGTGCCATATAGGACACCACTCAGCACCCCAAGACTGCAATCTCAGCACTGGTATAAACAGGGCCATCACTCCTGCAGCCCACACAATGGTAACCAGGAGGCCAGTCCCAGGCCATTGTGGCCACACACAATCAGGGTGAATGGGAGGAGCGGGGCCGTAGTACATTCTCTCAATCCCCTCATCTCAGCCAAAAGGGGCACCAGGCTCTAAGGATGAAGAGGTGGAAAGAAGCCTTATTGTCCTCTAGAGGCACTCTACCAACAAAGATCACTGCACTCCTGACTGTTGTTGGTTATTTTGATCTCTGTCCAACTGCACCTAGTCAGATCAGAACATTGCCATTTGTGTCCGTTACCACAATGAGGTATTTTCATTTGATTGGACTGTGCTAATTATTCAACAGATATGATATCATACTCTGTTATCTAAATCTCAGTACATCACAACACCAGCCGTCATCGGACACGTTGTAACTACCATGCCAACCACCACCTGACAGCTGCAGAGGGGTGGGAGGATGATTAAAAGACTAACTGAAGTCAAAAGGATCCAGCAGCTTTAGAATAGGATTATCAGGAAAGGAGTTTGTCTCCTGACAATGTTTCAGACACCCTGAGGTAATAAGGTATAATGATATCTATATACATGCCTCCAACTCGGGGCAGAAAATAATTAAGGCGCACAACATTTTACGTACAAATCATGTAGAATTACTTGCAGGCTTTTTTGTCTGAACATAACCTTGACATTACCATGCTGCCCCCTCTTGGAGCAATCTTCACTTTTCTGCCGGCCACCCTCAAATCCCAGACACCCTGTAAACTAAGATGACCAAACCTATTTCAAAATTGATAAAAATGAATGATAATGAATGAATTATTGATATCAGTAATCTTCATATTCACAATCACAAAGCCACTACTCCCTCCATCGATTTGCAATTGCAAGAACATTATATTTCAGTGATTAATGTTGTATTTCTTATACCTATCTGGCTATAAATAATTGTAAGGAGATATGGAGGAAGGCCACTGGGACAAAAACACCTTTATATCATATTTAACCCATTGAGGGTGATTGTCGACTATACTCTACATCCATCACAGGCCGGATGTCTATTATTTACTACACCATGAGGGGCCAGATGTCGATTACAATTGACTTAACTCTATGGAAAAAATTCTGGCCCCCTGACTTAGATTAATTTTCTTTGTCTGGCCTCAAAGGGTTAAGTCTTAATTGATTGCCATTCCAGTGCCATGCATGTATTCATCATATTTTATTGCCAATAATTGTGCCAGAGATGTTTCCTCTATTGTGATAGGGTATTATTTAGGAAGTCATTAGTTGTTAACCCTTTCCTATGTAGCCCTACACAGACAGCAGAAACAAACAGCGTCCAGGTTGCCTCCAGAATGACTCACCTTAGGGAGCCTATATGACTCTCTGGCTCAGCTAAGGAGTGACCCAGACAGCTATATGTCTCACCCAGGTGACTCCCTTAGGTCAGCCAGATAGTCACATAGGCTCCCTAATGCAACCAATGTGGTATTTCAGCCTGACAATGCTAATGCTTAAAACACCAGGCTGCACTCACTTATCATGAGAGCATTTATGGGTCTTGCGAGTGTTAAATGTCCATGAAATATGTTAAACCTGTACATAATACAGAATTTCCTCAATCTTTGTCATTCCTGTTGCTGTGTACTAAGAAAGGTACAAAACAAAAAAGACTTAAACTTATTTTCCTTTGATCAGTATCATGGGCTGGAACTTGCATTTACTATAGTTTTGCATAACAGGACTTAGGTGATCCTTTATTCAGGTATAGAAATATAAGGCCACCCTCAATGTATAAACCTGGTCAATTTTTCAAGTTTGTATAAGCCCAGGCAAATACAGGAGGACATACAGTAATATTTATTAGACAACTCAGTTTTAAATGTCATGTATCTAGAATCTCATACAAGTACTTGTAAGTAAATCAAAATGATGCTTATTGGAAACTTTAGCAATGATTGAACATCCTCATTTATTCATTAAGTGACATTTTGTCATTTGTTATAAAAGCTATATGACTCGGAAATGTGAAGGTCATGCTAACTTATAATACAGTGTTGTGACATTTGCATGGTGCCATGTCCTCTAAAGGGGAAAGGTTTTCAGTTCCGCTTAAAACATTAATAATGCTGTTGTTAGGGTTTGCTGAAAGTTTGGACTTCATGGAAACAATGACAAATATCCTGTTTTGAATACTTCCCAAATGTGACAATCATTACCTCACATGACATTTGATTGGCATTGAATTACTGCTTGATATAAGTGAGGTGACTGACTTTCCAGCGAAAGCAAATTCTTCTGCTTGCAACAAAATACGTTATTGGTACACAAGATAGGAAATTTTTGTGGGTATGAGGCATTGACTGCGACGGGAATTGTTCAGGATGCAATCTGTTTTTGGTGTCTAGTAGCATACCGTTATAGGCTCCAAACGAGTGTTACTCACATATTTAGCCTTTTATAATGATATGATAGGATGAGTCCTTGGTAGTTATGGTGCATGAATGCATCTCTGGTGACTTATCTTCTTGAGCGGTCAGTTAAGTGCTTAAGAAATATATATTTTTGAAAGACCAGCCTACCCTCATTGTTTTTACAAGACCTGTACACAATCAAAACCTTGCACATCAGTCTGATTGTGCAATGACCTCTGTATCTCCACATACAACCATTGATATATCCCTATGAGCTGCAGTACACAATAAACTTGGTGCCGAAAAAAGGCATGGCATTGGATATAGTATGCCTGCCAACACAGGCTCAGCGGGAAATGAAAAAGTTCATTACACTTGTAATGTCAGACAAAAAACAACGCTGTGACCTGACCAGGAGCAGAGGGCTTTTTATATGGGTAGGCAATGTTTCTTCAGGCAAGGTGGGGCCAGCTTGGCTGGCATATTTCCTCCATTTTATTGTGATAACAGACTTTCATCAGACCCTGACATTGTTTTGTGTGAGTGTGTAGAAAAGTATTCTTTGGGCAGTGATTGTAGTTCCCCACTGGTGTAAAGAGGCAGCTGTGAAATAATACCTAATTAATTACTGTGCCCGGCAAGAATTTTCCTTTTTCAACATGGCTCTACCCTTGCAATGATGCCAGGTTGCCTGTGGGGTGATTGACAAGGGGGATGTACAATTAATTGTAGAATAAGTTAGTCATATAGTCTCCCTTAGGTGAGTCATAATAGGAGGACTTAATAGTATATAACTAGTAAGACCAACATTTGGTTGTATCAATTGTATGCTGCTTATAAAAATCAAGATATTAAGTCAGGGTCTTTGGCCTACAATCAAGATACAATTAATGTGTAAGTGTTACACAATGCATATTAATGTAGAGCTCATGCCATGCCCGCTAATATTTTTCTTATAGATTTATTCCCATACTTTGCACGTAATATATATGTGTCATAATACATAGAAGAATCACTGAAAATATCTGTTTATTCAAAATGAAAATAAGCTGGTTATACACATTAAACGACACATTATGTTGATCCTATGCAATTATCATACAAGGGGAGAGTATAAATACTGCTTGCATACACCCTTCTGTCATTATGCCTATAATCATTCAGATGAAGGACAGCGCCATCTCAAAACCGACATGTCTTTTACATTTTACATATGTATGCACAAAATGAACATTGTGGCCAAATAAGGAGCTTTAAGGAACAGCATCATTATGCTAGTAGCATGTTATAAACCTGATATCCTTGATAGAAAAAAGATTATACACACTTTTACTATCAGCAAAGGTTTGCTTCGTGTTAACTGCTTTTTAGAAATACTCGATGATGTTTGTGAGCAGATTCTGAGTTACTAACCTCACTCTCAGAGTGGTCAATGACATGACACTGTCATCTCACCTGTTAAGCTTGTGCAGAGGTTTATACAGAAACTTCTGACATAACTGTGGAATCTATATTTATATAAACTGTAGTTTTCAGTATTAAGTAATTAATCTACAGATATCCTTTCTCATAGAGACTATTGTGGTGCGGCAAGTAGCTTTCTCATCAATGAGCCATTACCAATTTGTATTTTGTCTGTTTGTCATAGCCATTCTAGCAAAAAGAAAATTATATGCTATTAATAATCAGCAATGCCTAGCCTTCAATAAATTAATCTAAACCATGGTTTATTGATATGTCATGTTCATTGAGTCAAATTTCTCACACACCAAAAGGGGTTGTTGCCGTGTCCATTAAAAACCACAGTCATGCTCTGCATTACTAGCCTCACTACAAATAAGGACTATTTGATGTGCAAAAAAGGCCACAGTAACCCTGGAGATGATGGATAGTTGACATTGATCATATACCTGTCAACACAGGCTTAGTGGAAATGAGAAAATGAAAAATGAATTCATGATAGCACCATGCAGCTGGGTAACCGTCAAGCCGAGCATAAAATGGCACAGGGATGTGACCAGGAGCAGAGGGGCCTTTTTATAGGGTAGTTATTATTCCATATGACACCTCTTTAGGTAGTCCTGTCATAACAGGCTGCAATAACATTCTGAGGTTATAGGCTTTTCCCGGTGGGCACAGAACATTGAATCACCATTGACTGATGTCAATGGTGATTCAATGTTGAACTGAACTTTGTGCTTGCTGCGTAACAGCTTTCCTAGGCTTGTAATACCATCATGGCAACCTCCATGCTGATAACATCTGCATGTGAGTTTGGGCCAGTTTATACCATGCTACATGATTTGTTAACCCTTTAAGGGCAGCATAGTGCTTCAATGCATTATGTATTTCGTTATCATGATATACATGAATGAAGTCCTGGCAGATAACTCACCAGTGCTGCAGTAAATCATCATGGCGACCATGGGGTTGATATGCTCTGATTGTTTGTCATATCGGATAAATGCTACAGTGACACATAGACTCATCATGGCTGCATGCTTGTAAAGGGCATAGCATACTTAAGTACAGTGCCGGTTAATAAGAGTATTATATCTGGGATGGCATGAAGGGTGTCACAGTATAAGGTCCCTTTTACTGCTCTGCTAAAATAGTCCTGTACTGGCTTGACATAACTTGAAAACCCCTTGACAATATTAGCATTTCGTTCCATGCAGGAAGGAACCTGTATGAGTGACCTTTGTAAAAGAAAACCTCATGAGACACAAAACATAAACAGTTTTCTGCTATCACCTAAAACACCTTGGAGAAACCAATGGGAGTAGACCCCAGGGGGGCAACAACGTTTGCATGGTTAAACAACTAGACGTAAACAATAGTGCAAAGGGTGGAAATCTGATATTTGAGGGATTGGGTCAAGCCTCACTAGGGTAAGAAGCTGGAGGCTCATTTGATTGCTTGGAAGGACAATAATAGGATTTGCATTCATTGTCTTCCTATCACTCTCTCATGAAAGTCTGAAGAGTTGGGTCCAACATGTTTCAAAATCAGATTCTGTCCAGTGCTTGTGGCAGTTTCTTTTGTAATTAGACCCACACCCAGCTCGCATACCCATCCGTCCAAATTATCCTTTGATAATTTCCTGCTTCTCACCAGAATGCACCCAACTTTATTCATATCAGCAATATGAAGGATATGGATATATAAAAATATGGGCGGTATAGGTAATATCCAGGCAATGCCTACTATAACTAGTAGGGTAGGTTCCCCTGGAGTTGTATATTCTGTGCATTTTCCTTACTTGTATGAACAATGGTTATGGCATTGCACCTTGCAAGATTGGTGAACTTGATCTAAGTTGGCCGGATTGCTGGGAGTGTCCAAAGGTGAGACTTTACTTTTCTGCTTTTAGCCTTCAGTTTAGAGTCCTATTAAGCCTGAAGTAAGGCTGCCTTGGCAGCAGCCAACTTAGCCCTGGTACTCTCCCTTCTTGCCGTTGCAACCAACTCTTTGCTCAGCTCCTTGCTGCCCGGCTCCTTGCTGCCCGGCTCCTTGCTGCCCGGCTCCTTGCTGCCCGGCTCCTTGCTGCCCTGCTCCTCGCTGCCCTGCTCCTCGCTGCCCTGCTCCTCGCTGCCCTGCTCCTCGCTGCCCCGCTCTTCGCTGCCCGGCTCTTCGCTGCCCGGCTCTTCGCTGCCCGGCTCTTCGCTGCCCGGCTCTTCGCTGCCCGGCTCTTCGCTGCCCGGCTCTTCGCTGCCCGGCTCTTCGCTGCCCGGCTCTTCGCTGCCCGGCTCTTCGCTGCCCGGCTCTTCGCTGCCCGGCTCTTCGCTGCCCGGCTCTTCGCTGCCCGGCTCTTCGCTGCCCGGCTCTTCGCTGCCCGGCTCTTCGCTGCCCGGCTCTTCGCTGCCCGGCTCTTCGCTGCCCGGCTCTTCGCTGCCCGGCTCTTCGCTGCCCGGCTCTTCGCTGCCCGGCTCTTCGCTGCCCGGCTCTTCGCTGCCCGGCTCTTCGCTGCCCGGCTCTTCGCTGCCCGGCTCTTCGCTGCCCGGCTCTTCGCTGCCCGGCTCTTCGCTGCCCGGCTCTTCGCTGCCCGGCTCTTCGCTGCCCGGCTCTTCGCTGCCCGGCTCTTCGCTGCCCGGCTCTTCGCTGCCCGGCTCTTCGCTGCCCGGCTCTTCGCTGCCCGGCTCTTCGCTGCCCGGCTCTTCGTTGCCCGGCTCTTCGCTGCCCGGCTCCTCTCTGCCCAGCCTTTCGCTGCCCGGCCTTTCGCTGCCCGGCCTTTCGCTGCCCGGCTCTTCGCTGCCCGGCTCTTCGCTGCCCGGCTCTTCGCTGCCCGGCTCTTCGCTGCCCGGCTCTTCGCTGCCCGGCTCTTCGCTGCCCGGCTCTTCGCTGCCCGGCTCTTCGCTGCCCGGCTCTTCGCTGCCCGGCTCTTCGTTGCCCGGCTCTTCGCTGCCCGGCTCCTCTCTGCCCAGCCTTTCGCTGCCCGGCCTTTCGCTGCCCGGCCTTTCACTGCCCGGCTCTTCGCTGCCCGGCTCTTCGCTGCCCGGCTCTTCGCTGCCCGGCTCTTCGCTGCCCGGCTCTTCGCTGCCCGGCTCTTCGCTGCCCGGCTCTTCGCTGCCCGGCTCTTCGCTGCCCGGCTCTTCGCTGCCCGGCTCATCGCTGCCCGGCTCTTCGCTGCCCGGCTCTTCGCTGCCCGGCTCTTCGCTGCCCGGCTCTTCGCTGCCCGGCTCTTCGCTGCCCGGCTCTTCGCTGCCCGGCTCTTCGCTGCCCTGGCTCTTCGCTGCCCGGCTCTTCGCTGCCCGGCTCTTCGCTGCCCAGCTCTTCGCTGCCCGGCTCTTCGCTGCCCGGCTCTTCGCTGCCCGGCTCTTCGCTGCCAGGCTCTTTGCTGCCCAGCACCCCTGATCCCTCAGGCCTCTTTTTGGCAGCCTTGGCAGCCTTCTGCACCTGAATCAGGGTAGCCTCCAATTGAGCAGCCAACTTCTTGGTGGGGGTCTGGTAAATGTCCTCCTCCTCTAACTTGTGTAAACTATGTTCTAGTTCCTCCAGGGGATGGTCCGTCTCCACCTCCTCCTTAGCCCTGACACACTCAAGGCAATTCTTGAATCATCCATTGTACGACTCTTTACACACCTCACACAACTTAGTCATGAGTAATCTCCAATATCCAATCCTCAGTCGAAAATTTGACAAGTTTACATTATGAGTTTCAATCCAATACTGACCAGAACCAGTCAAACACATGCACCACTGACCCAATGCGGCGGTCAGTGGAACTAGAGGATGGTCAGTTTGGTATTTGGTATAATATACCCCAATAACATGATGCACTATTATTGGAGTATATATATATATATAAGGCCTCCAAATCATTTAGCATCTGGGACCCTATTTGCAAGTGTGGAGTATCTGCTTCTAAATGTACATATAGGGACAAGATGAAGAATTGGATGGCAACCAGTTCATCTGAGATTGTTTCTAGGCAAATGACCAGGCAGTACCAGACACATAAAGCATTTGGCAGGAAAAGATCTCTGCAAATAGATTCATAGAAAGATTTGATGATGAGCCAAGGTCAGTATGAGGTTAGGGAGTGGTCTTTTTAAAACAACAGCGGGGGAGGGGGGGTGCTGGATTAAGGGGAACCAATGAAATCTGGACTCCTCCTGAGGGGGATCAAACAGATCACCCTTTTTCTTTTGCAAAAAATGCTAGTAGTACTCCGGTTAAAAGGAGTCAGCTGTGATAATTTGAACCCTGTTAGGGAGGGGGAGGGCAAGATTTGGACTCCTCTTATGGTAGGATCAAAAGATGTTGTCTTGCTTGGTAAAAATCTACCAAGCACATACCCTGGAAAATCCACCAAACACCAACTGTAGGTAATCCCCAAAATGACCACTCCTATACTATGCAGTACTATGGGGATGTATGGGGATCTACATCACACTTTGCAGCTGGGATGCATCCTATAGGGCATCCACTGCACTGCAGTAGAAGAGACTTGGAAGCTGACTAGGGTAGTAGGAAGCAAAATATTCTTAGGGGCAAGTAAGGTTCTCAGTTGGGGTCCCTATAATTAAAAACAAAATAAAATAATTTTGAAAACAAAGGGGAGGCATTTATTGGAACAAGTGTTCAATTTGTAATTACCTTACAAATCTCCTGATCTTCTTGCTCATGAACACAGTCTATAATCCTAAATCCACAACTGCAATTAAGGTATTGGTGTGTCCTGTGTATTTTTCTTAATTGACTTTGACTTTGACTGAATTTGACTCAGTTATAGCTTAGCTTATCCTTGTCTATGTTCTATAAATCAAAGCATTACAAGAATAAGGCATTTAGGTCTGTCTTTTAATAGGTTGATATAGAATCAATGCTTTTGGTTTAGTATAAAACCATGTATGGATTTTCATTATACCTTCTGCAGTAAATCCTATAATCCATGTGATAAATAGTGCAATTGACTGAAATCCCTAGCTTGTCATAGAAATAGCCAATCAGATGATAAATAAGTTATTCCCATCAAAAGAACATTCAGCCGGAAGCACCGATTCAATGACAGGAAGGGATAGATTCACACTGCATCTGCCATCGTCTCCATCTCCATTGATATTTCTGTTGTGTCAGAAGTGAGATGATGATGGTTGCCATGTTGGAAACCTATGAATTGTGTGATTGGATCTTGCTTTCATCTCAAGATGTCCTGAACTGACCCAAAAATGTGCATCATGATTTTACCATAGATAGCAGACATTGTATTGCAAATGGTTAGAAGAGCAGACACTCCAGTTGTCTCTCCTAATAAAACTGCATTTAGAAATTACTGCATATCTTTAAGGACCACTTCAGCACCTGTTAGCCTGAAATACACCCTACAGCTAAGTCAAAGGTAACACAGACAGTCCCCTGTGGCAGGTCTTTTGGGACAATATTCCTCAAATGAAGTAGGAGGGTGAGTAGAAAATTGCATCGATCAGCACATAAAAATTTCTATTGTATTCATAGCATGTATGTATTCTGAGACATTCTGAATCCATATTGGAAAGAACAGAGACAAATATTTGCGTTTCCCATTAGCACTCTCTCGGTAGCTGGGTACACAGATTGTGTTATTTGCAGGCTAGTGGGTAAGATATTCATATTTTGTTTGTTAGCAGTTATGGAATAATTGGGGTGGTTGTCAATATAAACTCTTTTGAAAATGAAGTACAACCAGTCTTCAATTTTCGCCAATGTTAAAGGCAGAGGTAAAGGTTAAATTGGTTGACATTATTCTGAATCAACACAGCTTCTTCTAAAGCGGCATGGATTTTCTACCTAACGTAATGCCATACTCTATCACTGGGACTGCTGTAGTTACAACCACTACTGCACAGTGTGCTCATGGCAGTAAAGCCTTCCCTTTAACAGACCCCCATCTACTGACCATAGACTCTGCACCATAATGTCCTCTGTCCCTGTCCAACCCACTGCCTCCCAATACATCTCATCTACACCCAGCAATCCGCCTCTGGTAATCTACTTTAGATTACTGCTTTGCCATTCCACTCATGACTGGCCTGGCTAGTCAGGGGTTTCTGTCCACAGGGCCCCCTCTGCCATTTAGTCTAGTGGTTCATCATTCATGTGTAAAGGGTCTTGGTGCTGCAATGTTAGGCCTAGGCAGAACCAGTGCCTTCTTTTATGCCATTATATGAATTAGCAGACCTGCCACATTAGCAAGTTTGGCCCCTTAAGAGCAATGTGCTATTTCCTTAGTCCCTAGAGGGTAGTGAAAATTCCTAAGGATTAGCATGATGCTTCTCGATAAGTCTTGCAGTCTTGTAAAGTAGACCTGATCAAAATGCAATTGTGCTTCATGACAATAAAGAGTATGATGCATCGAAGCACTCTGGGGCTCTAAATTGATAATAGACTTGCTGCATACTGACTAGTATTATGAGATGGATTGACATCTCTCCGTAACTACCTCTGACAGGATCATTATGTGAAGAGAATAGGGCTCTAGCTAGATTTCATGAGATATCAAAGAGTTTGGTCAATGTACCCAGACAAACGGTTCAATGTATTATATATAGCCATGGTGGTGTCTCTGTAGGGAGTCCTAAGTATTTTCCATAGCTCTGGACCCTCTGCATTTGATAAAGGCCAAACACTGGACTGTAGGACCATTGGGCACTAAAAAAAGGGGACGCCATTGGTTGGTTAGTTAAATAAGCATGGGGGTGGTTGATGGAGGTTTGATGGGTGTACTGGGAACAAGGTATGGTGCTGGGACTTATTGGTCATCAACATATATAAGGGTTATAGCCCTCTCTGATAGGAAAGGGATGTCATCATCCGATTCAATTGTAACCCTTTTACTCTTTTCTAGTGTCATAGCTAGGAGGTTGTATTTGCACGAGGGTAATCAAGTAAGTTTAATTTTCACTACCACAGAAACTCACCACATCCTTGGAATAACTTGTCTCTTTTTTCACTGTAGAGATAATTGTATTGATTGCAAAGGAGGGATCTAGGTTACATGCTGGTTGAATTACAAAGCTGTTAAGAAATCATCTCTTTTTTGACACTCTCACCTTCAAAATGGGTATCACAAAAACGTATCCATTTTCTAATTTTGTGTATACTTTAAAATTGTTTTCGACCGGCCAAATACATTCTTGTAAAACATTAAAGAAATTGTGACTTAATTTAGCATCTTACATCAGGTATTCCACTGGTGGGAAATAGGTCAATAAATGCTGAGAGAGCCTGTTAAGTGTCTGTCCATTGATTTGTTGGCAGTGATAAAAATATCATTTAGACACATCTCTTGGCAATATCCTGGCTCAAAAGGAAGACTAGTATTGGTGACATTTTCTTACCCCTGTTTCCTGATCTAATATTTTCCAGCTTTATTCATGGGGGTCCAGGCTACTATAAATGTCATGTAGAAGGCATGTGATCACCATTAGAAACACAAGAATACACACAGTATCTTAGGCGGAGCTGACTATAGTAACCCAGTCTATATTTATACAGCAGCTGCTTTTCTATAGAAGTTACGATATCTTAAATCAAAGATATTGATAATATACCAAACAAAGTGCAATACATATGCAATTTTATGAGGCCTGCAAATTACATTGAGATATTTTTGATGTGAACTAAAATCTTTTAAATCACCCTTCATTGAATGCTTCATAACCTGGCCCTTTGATAACTTGTACTTTTCTCGAGTGTGTTTTAAAGAAACCTATACATTTTAGGTATAGATATTTCGTGCCACCATATATGTCAACAAATTTACAAACCCTAACTAGTAGTCTGCCTAGTGCTGTATACCCTTACTACTTAATGCTTTCAGGGTACTGTCAACATCATTTACTAGTGAACCATGTCTCATTTTATTGACATTCCTATTATTGAGGTCTACAGAGCTGTTCAAAGTAAGAAATTTCGGGGAGAAAAAAAATACAATTGTTTAACTTCCATTTCAACCAACAGATATGTTAATTTCAAGTACGTTCCATTCTAAAGAGCTCTTCAAAGAGAAATAACCTAAAAAAGAATGTTTTTGTTCCCACATTCTATCCCTAGCAACCACCCTTTAAAACCCATGAATTCCAAATTTTATTGCAATGTTTCAAGGGGAAAATACCGAAAAGCAGTGTTGATTTGATGTCCAGGCTCTCAAAGTTGAGACCAACCTGCATAAATTTTATAGGACCAGATGTGCTGCATGACTTTTCCTGAAGGCTGATATTGAAATTCCCCAGGTAGAGACCAGATTTGATTGGTTTCTATACATATATATATGGGAACTGGCATAATTATTTGCATCAAGTGGCTATGGGAGCAGGATATGGAGTTTTAAGTAAAGACAGTTCTTCTATTATTATGCTAATAAACCTGCCATCCCTGACAAAAAAAACGGGACAAGCTTTTACTATCAGTGCAGGTTTGCTTCATTAAAACTGCTTGTTAACAATGAGTCATGATGGTGGTGAGGAGATTGACAGTTATTCACCTCATTAATGTCTCTTAGAGTGTCCGATAACCTAAATGAAGTGACATCGCCTTTGCAGTTGTCATGGTTTTGCAGAGGTAAACCAGTAACTCAAGATGTAATTATGGATTCAACATGTATATGAACTTTAGTTAGTCCCACATTTAGTCTTTAGTATCAAAAAGACTCTTTGTATACTGATGAGATGGGTTTGCATTGGGAGAATTATCTTGTGGTTTCAGGGGTTGGATTGATTCTTCCTGGAATTTCAAATAAGGAAAAACCATACTAGATGCCTATACAGGTATACATCTCATCTTGACATTTGCATAGATCTTTCATTGCTACCCAGAAAGTTTACTTGCAGACTACTCACGATGTCCATTATTATTTACACATTTAGCCACTCATTGTAATCATCCGTTCTGTATTGCAAAGTCCTTAATTACTACAATTAGAGTCATTTGGACTGGGTATTTTTTGGATCAAAAACTATATGATATATTCTTTCTAATACAGACTACGTGGTCATATAAGTTAGTTTCCTCTGAATAAAACTACACAAATTTCTATCATAGATATTTGTTCTGTATCATTTAGCCAGCACTATATTTCAGCCTGCCTGGCCATCAACACCTTGGTTTATCATGTTTATTGAACAACATTGGTCAGACACTCAAACTCTGTCCCTGGGTCTAATATCAATTGCTTCCACTCTATATAACTTGCATCACTACAACTAACCACACTGAAATGTTGAAAGAAGGCCTTACGAGTCCTGGAAATGATGGATAGTGGACATAGATCATATACCTGTCAACATAGGCTCAGTAGAAAATGAGAAAGTAAAAGGTGAATATATGAAACCACCCTGCAGCTGGGTAACCGTCATGCCAGGCATAAAATGGCAGGAGACCTGCCCAGGAGCAGTGGGGCCTTTTTATAGGGTAGTTATTATTCCATATGACACCTCTTTAGGTAGTCCTGTTGTAACAGGCTGCAATGACCATACAAATTTACAGCCTGTCACAGCTTCTCTTGTAATACCATCATAAACTTCTGTTTAAACCTTGTCACTGATTCCAATGTTAGGTGTGTATGAGGGGAACTACTCTTTGGGCAGTGATTGGGGAGACCCACCGGTATAGAGAGGCAGCTGTGAAATGGTGCCTTATCAATGAGTCCTGCATTTAAGTGTGAGGGACACAGTTTCTCTGAAAATGACGTTTCCGGAGACACTGGGACTCGAACCCGGGGCCTTCCGCTTGCCAAGCGATTGCTCTACCACTGAGCTACATCCCAATGTCCTATCAGATAGAAAGTGTTTCACACTACTGGATCGGTATGGTACAGAGGGGAGCAGGATTACCCAAGTAGCACCCCCTTGTGGGTTTACCACCAAGGCGCATGTAATCCAAGCCCCTACATGAACTAACTGTCTGCCCGACCAGAATCGTGGGGACATATTGGGATTGGCATTGATTGTGCTTCTGCACCAGGTCTCTCCCACAGACTCCTATAATACTCCTGGATTGGCCTGAAATGACATCCAATCCTATAATTATATCAGTATCTCAGACCCCTCTTATATTTTAAAACTTATTCTCATAAAACATATTAGTGTCATAACTGATGGAGAGAAAGGTTCAGAGGAGGAAAGGGGATTCAATAGGAATGGTAGGATTTTAGTGAGTAATTTATAGAATCTCTAAGTCAAGAGGGATTAAGGGCATCATCATTCTGCCTAACCCCATTATAGCAGGAATCTCTGGCAGGTTCTCACACCTAATATCTGCGGACAAACCCTCTGTAATGATGACCCTCCCCCCCCAACAAAATCACCTAGTCGGTCATGGGACATTAATTACCTATAAATCAGGTTTTGGTACTCATGAAATATGTATGAGAGGGCAAAGTGGAAAGCATTATAGGAACATCATGTTTATGTAGACATGCCACTAAAGCCATCTCCCATTGCATTATTCAGGTTGATGAGTATTTGCGAACATGTGATACAATAGTATGAGCTGGACCAGGGACATAACAACAGTGGAATACGAGCATACAGCAACTGTTCCTGTACTACTACAGTATGATAAAAAATACAAATGTATAGCATTACCCTACAAATAAAAGAAATCGTATGAGGATGTTTGTTTGGCAGCATATCTGCCTCTCCTTTTTCGGTGCAAATAGAAATATAGAAAATGCCTAAAATCTTGGAGGCTGATTTATACAGAAAAAAACAGCCTCATTATACAATATTGGATTTAAATGTCATGTCATGGAATTGACATGTCTTTATAAATGGTTTCACATACAGCAATAGATTACAACTAAAAACTGGGCGACCATGGAGTCAGGATTTTGGGATAAACCATAGGGGGACAACAAGTCGGGCCCTGCCAAACCCAGAAGTAGGATTCAATGGTGAAACGAGAAAAATAGCATCAACTTTGAAATAAAAATGGACAAAATTTAATAGAATAGCTACAAGTGTTAAGCATTCACCTATTATGGACATCAGTAAAAAATATATATGTTTTGTAAATAATAGCATGGGGCTGGGCAAACAATTGAAGTTCCTCTGCAATATAATTATCCGTCAATAAAGCAATTTATGATACTTAATTTATAAATACAATTCAATAATTGGGGTGTCCTTGGAAAACTTCGTCAATTGAATGTTATTGCTTTGCTAATTTATGTCTGTGTGCTTTTAATCAAAACTGTCTTAATGCGCTTCACAAAAACAGGTTACTTAGGTCTCCCTTTGAGATGATTGATATAGAATAAATGCCTTTCATTAAGTATAAAACCTGGTATTGATTCTCCTTGCACCATCTGCAGTAACTGCAATCCTTGTGACAAATGGTGTAATTGGCTGGAATATCTAGCTTGTTATAAAATTAGCCAATCAGCATATATGAATAAGGTACTTGACCATTAAGGAACTCTCAGTTGGAAGCACAAATTGTGGAGATCAATAACAAGGATGGATACAACAAAGCACACATTGTGTCTACAATTGTCTCTGTGTCTATTGACAGTTATGTTGTGTAAGAATTGACGCTGTCAGCCACGTTTGAATCCTCTGAACTCCCTTGTACGAAATTGCTTTGATCCAAAGCTGCCCTTGACTGACCTTCAGAAGGATTCTATCTTTAACTATAGATATTGTGGGCACACTATTGCAGATGGTTAAAAGAACAGAACTCCTTCCACGCCAGCTGTCTCTTCCAATACAACTGCATTTAGAAAATAGCATGTCCTCAAGGATTACATGATAGCCTGGTACAAAGGCTGGATACACCCTGCAGCTACCTGAGAGAAAACACAAACATACCCCTTGAAATGTTTTTGTGTGGCCATAACATTCTTTAAAGGTATTAAGAGGGTGAGCAGAAGATTGCATTGATCAGCACCTGTATATAGTTTTCTATTGCATTCATAGTTTTGACATTTTCTGAGACATCTTCATTGTAGAGAATCCATTTTAGAAATTCTTCTTCTATCCTATCAGGTTGGGGTAATCAGAATGAGGGGGTTTCTACTCAAGATTTTGGGGCAATATTCATGTGATTGTAGGTTCAACCAGAATATCCAATTTGCGAATATCTAAACATTATTTGCGGAAACTGATCAATCTGTATACAGGTAGAATTCTGGTCCAATTTTCCTAATATTAATCTGGTGAATTCATTATCAATCTTACTAATCAATGCTGGGACAAACTTGCCAGACTGGCTAACCCAAAACACGTCTTAGAAGTAGTAGGAGTACATGATGTGTCAATGCAGCACTGGCAAGCCACTTGACTGGGCTGCATTCATGCATCATGACGATAAAGGACGTATTGCATTAGATTAGTATGCAAACATTTGAGGGTATATTTCCTTTACTACCTGTTGCAGCTCTGCTGCCATGAGTGCATTAATTATTACCTAATCCCACTACCCACAGCAACTGCTGCCTATTTAAGGTGGGCCAATCCCTTGGTGTAAAAGTAGCTAGATTTTCATCAGGTTTTTGCCATAAGACCATAATAGCGTACACTTTCCAACAAAGCTGAGAAAATAGGAGGGTCCCGGGTTGTTTTCTGAGATATTCAAGCCTTAAGTTAATGTTTCATATAATAGGAGTATATAGTGTTTTGCCGCATATGTATATAAAATAGTAGTGAAAAGTAGCTAAATTTCTATGTAACTCTCTCAGGATATAGGTTATAATGTTCTCTCTCTCTCATATTTCTAAAGTTTCTGTCAATTGAAAAAAAAAAGTTGAAAGGAAATAGAAATATTCTAAGGGTTTGTTATGTATGATTTCTGAATGAGAGCCACCACCACATACTCCATAGCACAGTGGCAGAATGCATGCCTTAATAGCCAAAGGCTGGTTGTTCTCGCACCTTTGTCCATTTTAGGACAATTTGATAAAATTGTTCTATATGTGACAGAGGTCCCCTGGTGTTTTATGGTCAAAGTAGAGAATGTATCTGCACGGAAAACGGCGCAGTAGATGAAAATGTGATCATATTGACCCACCTTCAGGTGGAATCCGGCAAAAACAGTAACATCTGTGTCCATCTTAATTATTCCCACACTTTGGCAGTAATGCAGAATGTCAGCGCCATCACCATTTTCCCTAAAAAAAACACGAATAATGACAATGTTCGTATCTTTGATTGTCAATTAGGCAGAACTCAATACAAACTGTTCACAATGCAGGCCTTTCTGAAAACTATGGGTGTGAGTTTGCAAGTTAGATACAGATTTTCTGTTTCAGAATTAGAGTACACTTTGGCGAAACTGAATGTCTAAATTAAGTTGTCTCCCAATATGAAATGATAGCTCTTATTTTATTTTCTTCTGCATTGGAGAAGTCAAATATCACAGCTGCTTAGTTTGTGCAGGAAGTTACCTGAAGAATGTTAGTGGCAGTAATAATGCATAGGCTTGGTGTTAGTTACTGCACAGACCTCGATGGAATCGTGTGGGATTTAGGAGGGCCCTGGCTGCTTATGATTATAGCAATCAGACAAGAAGTATAAATCAACTGTCATTAGATGTTCATGTCTGCTAAAATGTTACAGGCAGCATACTACAATGCATGTATAGACTTGTAGGCCGGTATCTACCGTTGCCATTGTGTGGCGCTCTAGTAACACTTGTGTATAATTATATTGAACCCACACTGTGGGTACACACTATTCTGGGTTGTACTGCAGATAAACCAAAATCACACACCTAACTGCCAACTATTGTTGTCTCTCAGCTCATGCATCTATTATTCTTGCAAATCATATAACTAATACTAGTTAACAATGCCGCGATATGACACTCTCATTCGTCATTAGGATGATTGTATGATGTTTGACTGATGTTTGAACCAAGCAGTGAAGAGCAACTAGAAGAACACCTAGCTTGGAAAAAGGGCTGACCCTAGCATTTTACCCTCTTGAAACCCATTTTCCTGCTTTAATACACTATGTGGTTCTCAGAAGCTTACAACTGTGCTTGAAGGTAAAGTTTGCAGATGATCCCTGATCAATTTCAATATTGAGTTAATGAGTGCATAGTAATCTGGTCAGGTTACTTTAGTAGGGTGTCCCTTACCTTAGTAGAATAAGGTAGGAGAACCTCCTGCGGAGACAGGTTATCATGCTAGACGGCCCAGGTCACAGACCCTCAAAGTGCCAATCAGTGGGGTGCAGTGCCTGGCCTGGAAGGGGCTTAGTGGCATATAAAGGGTGGCTTAGGCCAAGGAATATCTGTTCCATGTAACCCTTACCTGCCAAGTAAGATGAGGTTGATATCTAATTACTGCATCACAGCAACATCATTATATATCACATTACTGCTTGGATTACAATATATATTGTTTATCATATTGCTTGAAACACACAGTCTCTACCTTGGATCAGTTGACATGACCATAATTATAAGATAGATAAGAGCTAACTACAGAATGGAAATTCATATAATACAATAAGTTTAGGCAATTCAGTGCTGCTTCCCCTCTGAACTACTATGCCAAGGCAACTGTCCCTAAATGAATGATCTACTATGAAGGCCATCAGATTTCATGTCCTAGGGTAGCTTCCTGGATTCACCTTTAAGAAATGCTCTGATGCTTTTTCTGAATGGAGTAGTCTATACCTGAAGTAGACACCTAATTTGCGGCTGCCGCCGGAGACCTGCCGGCCTCACTAGAACTTATTCTCTAATCTTTTATTTGCGAGTCAATTTTCATTAAGGGCAAAATACCCCAAGTCACAAGTTTGAAAGCGACATAAGTGTCGAGCTACAATCCCTGCGCGGAAAATGTCGCCAGTACAAATAATTATGTATTAGCATTAAGTAATTGTTTATTTCCTCATCTACCTTAGCCTCATCCATACTCATCCCATTGTATTGACTGAAAACTGTATTTGATGTAACTGTTGTGTATATATGAAGCAACAACATATCTGAATCATGATGAAAAATTGGAAAAAGCCAGTATGTTGTATGTCATGTATCATTTTTTCTGGTGAAATATACTCAAATGTACCGCGTCTACGAATGTGAAATTTGAGAATAAACGAGTGCGTTCAGTGCTCATTGAACCAAAAAAAAAATTTTCTTCTGAGGTCTGAAGGGTGCAAATTACCTACATTGAGTTTCAGACTGTATAGCCTGAAACACAACTTAATTTCCTTTCTGGCCTGATCTGACCAATATTGATGGAGCTCTCAGCCTAGAACTATAGAGGTTCAGATTGACATAATTCCTTGTAGAATTCCTTGTAGCTTGCTTACCAGACACGCCAGAGCTTCAATTAATTGAAAGTGTGATGAAAAGGATACATCATTGGTGATATATAAATAGAATGTCATATTGACCTTGATATTAAGGTGTTAGATTTTATCCGAGTTTTGCTGAAAACAAAGTAATACTATTTACAATACATATATACACTGTCCTGGACAACCATCAATTTATTAGAAATCACTTTGACTCAAACATTTAAATCCTTTTCTTTGTGTTTTCCTAGGTCGGCACGGTGAATGAGTGCAATTGACACACATTTCACATTCAGCTTCTCAACCCTCGACCGACAGGTTCCCATGGTGCCATATGGGACGCCACTCAGCACCCCAAGACTGCAATCTCAGCACTGGTATAAACAGGGCCATCACTCCTGCAGCCCACACAATGGTAACCAGGAGGCCAGACCCAGGCCATTGTAGCCACACACAATCAGGGTGAATAGGAGGAGCGGGCCGTAGTACATTCTCTCAATCCCCTCATCTCAGCCAAAAGGGGCACCAGGCTCTAAGGATGAAGAGGTGGAAAGAAGCCTTATTGTCCTCTAGAGGCACTCTACCAACAGAGATCACTGCACTCCTCACTGTTGTTGGTTATTTTTATCTCTGTCCAACTAGTCCGATCAGATATTGGCAATTGTGTCCATTACCACTATAAGCCATTTGCATTTTATTGGACTGTGCTGATGATTCAATAGATATAATATCATACTCTGTAATCTAAATTTTGTGATAGAACAATGATAGTGCCTGATGGAGAACTGCTTGCTCCGGACCTATTGCCGCCTCCATTTACTGAGAATATGAACTGCCAAGGTGCAGAGGTTATGTGGGAGAAGTAAGAAACAAGACTCTATACTATATTCAATATTGGTCTAGAGGAACACCTCACAACACCAGCCATCATCGGACCCGTGGGAACTACCACGCCCACCACCACACATGAATAACAGATTAACTGAAGCCAAAAGAATCCAGCAGCAGATTTAGAATAGGATTATCAGGAAAGGTGTTCATCTCCTGATGATGTATCAGACACCCTAAGGTAATGAGGTATAATAATTAAACCTAAAATATCATGTAATATATATCATGTTATTTTTGTGAGCAAATTATTTTCTGTGTTTATTATTTACACTCCTCCTCCCCCCCCTGCCAACCTCCAACTGGGGGCTGGGAATAATTAAGGTGCACATCATTTCACATACAAATCATGTATAATTACGTGCAAGCATTTTTGTCTGAACATTACCTTGACATTACCTGCCTGGTCAATAGAGCAATCTTCTCTTTTCTGCCCGCCACCCTCAAATCCCCGATACCCTGTAAACTAAGATGAAGGAACCTATATTGAAATTTTAAAAACAAATGATAATGAATGAATTATTGATATCAGTAATTGTCATATTCACGATCATAAAGCCACTACTCCCTCCATCAATTTGCAATTGCAAGAACATTATATTTCAGTGATGAATGTTGTATTTCTTATACCTGTCTGGCTATAAATATTTGTAAGGAGAATTGGAAGAAGGCCACTGGGACAAAACGCCTTTATATCATATTTAAGTCTTAATCGATTGCCATTCCAGTGCCCTGCATGTATTCATCATCTTTTATTGCCAATAATTGTGCCAGGGATATTTCCTCCATTGTGATGGAGCAGGAGTCAGTATTATTCAGGAAGTCATTAATTGTTAACCCTTTGAGGTTTGCAGAGTGCTTTATTGCAATATTCCCTCTGTAGCCCTACACAGAGAGTAGAAACAGCATCAAAAGGAAGTCCAGGTTGCCTCCAGAATGACTCGCCTAACGGAGCCTATATGACTCTCTGGCTGAGGTAAGGGATGTGGAGCTATATGACTCCCCTGGTGACTCCCTTAGGTCAGCCAGAGAGTCACCTAGGCTCCCTAATGCAACCTGGACTCCTCTAGAGAGGGGAGTTATTCTGGAGGCAACCTGGACTCCCGTTTGGTCCTGTTTCTTCTCTCTATGTAGTGAGTCAACTTGTCAGGGTGGTATTCAAGCCTGACAACTCTAATGCTTAAAACACTGGGCTGCACTCATGTATCATGAGAGCATTAATGGCTCTTCAAGTGTTCAATGACCATGAAATATATCAAACCCGTACATAATACAGATAATTTTAACAATTTCCTCCAATGTTTGTCATTCCCGTTGCTGTGTACTTTGAAAGGGACAAGAAAGAATTGAACTTATTTTCTTTGATCAGTGTTATAGGGTGGAAATTGTGTTTACAATAGTTTGGCTTAACAGTACCGAGGTGATCTTTTCTTCAGTTATAGAAATATAAGCCCTCCCTGTGTATAAGCCTGCCCCATGTATTTACCTGGTCAATTTTTTTAAGTTTGGATAAGCCTAGGGCTGTGTCTCATGACCTTGGGCCAATGTTTTCATCTCTGACCGGGTGCCAGCTCTGACCGGATGCCAGCTCTGACTGGGTGCCAGCTCTGACTGGCCTGAATAAAAATGGGTTATTTAGGGCAGATGACGATTAAAATGGGCAACTAATTACTAGTTTAAAGGGTTATAACATCCAATAACCTTTTCAGCCAAATTCTATCTATATATGCCCTAAATAACCCGTTTTTATTCAGGCCGGTCAGAGCTGGCACCCGGTCAGAGCTGGCACCCGGTCAGAGCTAGCACCCAGTCAGAGACGAAAACATTGGCCCAAGGTCGTGAGACCCAGCCCTAGGTATATACAATAAGAAATACAGTATTATTCATGAGACAACTCAGTACTAAATGACATGTATCTAGAATATCATACAAGTAAATCAAAATGATGTTTTTTTTTAACTTTTGCAATAATTGAACGTCGTCATTTATTCATTAAGAGACATATTTTCATTTGCAATAAAAGCTGTGTAATGTGAAGGTCATGCTAGCCCTATTCGGCACTGTGTTGTGACATTTGCATGCACTAATGTCTTCTAAAGGGGAAAAATTTTCAGTTCTGCTTAAAACATTAATAATGCTGTTGTCAGGGTTTGCTGAAAGTTTAGACCTCATGGAAACATTGACAAATATCCCCTTTTGAATACTTATCAAGTTTAAAATTGTAACCTCACATGACATGTGATCGGTATTGATTTACTGTTTGATATTACCGAGGTCACTGACTTTCCAGCGAAAGTAAATCTTTCTGCTTTCAACAAAACACTTTTCTGGTACACAGGATAGGGTTTTTGTGGGTGTGAGTCAGTGACTGTGATGGGAATTGTTCAGGAAGCAATCTATTTTTGGTGTCTAGTAGCATATGATTATATTGCTCCAAACAAGTGTTACACACCTATTTAGCCTTTCATGATGATATAATAGGATGTGTCCTTGGTAGTCATGGTGCAGGAATGCATCTCTGGTGACTTATCCTCTTGGGCGGCATTTATGCATCATAATGTATACATGTACAGACTCACTGGTTTTTTTTAACAAAAAAAACATAACTCGTTAGCACTATAGTTGCTGACCTTATGGGTTCCAAGTAGCGTCTTTGGACGGTCAGTTCGTAACATGAGAGAAGAGGGTTCACCCTAGTGTCTGTTGGGAGAACCTTAGGTATGGTCTGTCATAAACAATATATAAACATTTTCCCTTGTGGCGGGAATATGCCCCACATATCCTTGACAGAAAAAAGACCATACACACTTTTACTATCAGCACATGTTTGCTTCTTTATAACTGCTTTTTAGAAATATTTGATGATGTTTGTGAGCAGATTCTCAGTTACTCATTACGAACTCTCAGAGCAGATAATGACCTAAATCAAGTGACACCATATTTGCAGAGGTAAATACAGAAATTCCTGACATAGGCCTAACTATGAATTCTACATTTATATGAACTTTAGGTTTTATTACATTTAGTCTTTAGTATTAAATTGTCTCCTTATATACTTATATGAGATGTGACTGCACTGGAAGAATATTGTTGTGGATTCCAGAGTGGGGATGACTCTCCCTAGAATTTCAAATATGGGAAAAATAAGATTCGGCCATACAAATTTAGATAATTTGCTTATGTTTGTACATTTCATTGTTTTCCAGTTTGTAAAGTTTATATTCAGGCAAACCATGTTGTCACACATTAAGGCCACTTATTGGCACCATCTGCATTGTAACATCTCTAGCTATATGGGTACTTGGTCTAAGGAAGTTTCTGAACCTACAGATCTCCTTTCTTATAGAGACTATTATGGTGCAGGAAGTAGCTTTCCCATCAATGATCCATAACCACTTGCTATCCTCAATGTGTGGTTGTCAACGCCATTTTAGTGGGAAAAAGTACATGCGCTAAATTATTAATAATGCTTGGCCTTCAATAAATCCACCTAAACATTAACCTTGGGTTATCCTCTTTCTTGAATCACATTCCTCACACACCTTTAGGGTCTGTTGCCTTGTCCAATTAGAACCACAATCACGCTCTGCAGTATCAGCCTCACTACAACTAAGGACTATTTGATGTGCAAAGAAGGCCACACTAACCCTGGAGATGATGGATAGTAGAAATTGACCATATACTTGTCAACACAGGCTTAGTGGAAATGAGAAAATGAAAAATGAATTCATGAAAGTCGACCTGCAGCTGGGTAACATCCATGCCGGGCATAAAATGGCACAGGGATGTGACCAGGAGCAGAGGGGCCTTTTTATAGGGTGGTTATTTTTCCATGTGACACCCCTTTAAGTAGTCCTGTCATATCAGGCTGCAATAATATTCTGAGGTTATAGGCTTTTCCCATTGGACACAGAACATTGAATCAACATTGACTGATAGGTGTCAATGGTGATTCAATGTTGAACTGAACATTGTGCCTGACGGGTAACAGCTTTCCTAAGCTTGTAATAACATCATGGCAACCTCAATGCTGATAACATCTGCCTGTGAGTTGGGGCCAACTTATACCATGCTACAGGCAAAGGGTATTGTACAGTGAAGTACTATTATGGCTCTTAAAGATACAATACACCAAGTTTAGGTGATTTTCTCATTTAAGGTTGATTACATGCTATGTATATTTGCATGCCCACGTGGAAAGTTTGGAGGCTCTCATACATCCTTTAGCATATTAATAATACAATATGTTGTCACAAAAAAATAGCTGTCCACCGAAACAATTGAGAATCAGCAAGAGGTGCATTGAAAACAATCAAAAAACATAATAATGCTCACTCAGGGATTTCATATGTCTACCAAAGGGCCCTCAATTTGGTTTTTAATTTAGATGTCATAGCAAATGGCTTTCCTATGGCAAAAGGGCCTGCCAATTAATAAGGAAATGACTAATTAAGTTCTATATAGGGTTTATTTCATAACTTGATTTTGGGTCAATTGAGATGGTAATACATATTTAAACACAAAGCAACAGGCCCTCACACCCTGTGGTTTGTGGACAGAACCACTCAGTGATTGTGGCTCCCCACTGGTATAGAGAGGCAGATGTCAATTAATGACTGTGCTCTGCATGTAAAATAACCATGTGTCCTGAACGGAAAAGGGATTTGTTAACCCTTTAAGGGCAGCATAGTGCTTCAATGCATTATGTATTTTGTTATCATGATATTCATGAATCATGTCCTGGCAGATAACTCACCAGTGCTGCAGCGAATAATCATGCTGACTTGTTTGATATGCTCCCGATTGTTTGTCATATTGGTAGATGCTACCCTGTCACATGGACTCATCCTGGCTGCATGCTTGTAGAGGGCATAGCATACTAAAGAACAATGCCGGTTAATGAGGGTATTATATCTGGCATGGCATGAAGGGTGTTGCAGTTGCAGTTGCAGGTCCCTTTCACTGCTCTGCTAGAATAGTCCTGGACTGGCTTGACATTACTTGCAAACACCTTGACAATATTATAATTCATTCCATGCAGGGAGGAACCTGTATGAGTGACCTTTGTAAAAGAAACACCTCATGAGGCGCAAAACATGAACAGTTTTCTGCTATCACCTAACACACCTTGGAGAAACCTTTGGGAGTAGACCCCAGGTGGGCAACAACGTTCACATGATTACACAACTAGACGTAAACAATAGTGCAAAGGGTGGAAATCTGATATTTAAGGGATTGGGTCATGCCCCAATAGGGTAAAAAGCCGGAGGCTCATTTGATGCTTGGAAGGACAATAATAGGATTTGCATTCCTTGTCTTCCTATCACTCTTCCATGAAAGTCTGGAGAGTTGGGTCCAAAGTGTTTCAAAATCAGATCCTATCCAGTGCTCGCTGCAGTTTCTTTTGTAATTTAACCCCATACCCAGCTTGCATACCCATCCCTCCGAATTATCCTTTGATAAGTTTCTGCTTCTCACCAGGAAGCACCCCACTTTAATGATATCAGCAATATGGAGGATATGGATATATAAAAATATGAGTTGAGTTTTGAAAAAGTTTATTGACACAAAATATACACAACAAGTTGCGCCTTTCAATATTTGGTCAAGTACAAAATGTATACAAATGCAAAAAAATCGTCAATCTCATATGTAGGGTATAAAAACCTTTTTCACCACACAATTTATGGTAATATAGTACATGAGTAGTGATAATAATTCACAGGAGTTACATGCCGCATCACTCGGAGTCACCACTTAATGCAATAAATCCAATAAACATTCCACACAGTTAAGCTTGGGTTTTACATCATATCTTAGACATAAATATGACATTTGTTGCCGCTTTCTGGGTTTCAGCAGGCAGTTCATTCCATATCAATGAGCCCCTGTATAACGGGCTGTTCCTATATAACGCTCCCTTTGGACGTTGAAGTTTGAACTTTAATAGAGCGTTGCTCCTCAGTACCCGGTTAGGGACAATTAGGTTATCAGCACACTTCGAGTGTTTATACATTAGACTCAAGATACTACGACGCCGTCTATAAGATAGGCGATCACACTCACACTGCTCGTGTAGAGCATCAATACTAATATCTCTGGGATCCACAATATCCAAACAGCATCTCAAGCAATGATTTTGTATAGTCTGCAATTCACGGCACATGCCTTCAGGACCACTCTCATAGATGAAGGTACAGTACTCCAAGGCAGGCACAACCATTTGCTTATACATAAGTAAAGCAAGTTGAGTATCCATATGCTTCTTTAACCTTCTCAAGTGTCCCAGTTTAACACGGCGAGATTTCAGAACTTTGTTACAATGATTATTAAAGCTCAGGGTACTGTCTATTGTTACACCCAAATAGTTAAACGTCGACACAACCGAGAGCTTCTTGCCCTTTAATACTATATCATATGCATTAAAGTTGTGGTTGTCACCACTACCATGACACCACATAACATGTGTTTTACATGAATTTACAGTTAATACATATTTGTCACACCAGTTGCATAAATTATCAACGTCCTCCTGAACCAGGGCCTGAACAATTGTTGGGTCCCTACTGCTAACTGATATGGCCAGATCGTCGGCATACATAAAGTAATCAGCGTGCTTCAACGACTCAACAATATTATTAAGGGGTCGCTGTAGGCAGGATCCACTGAAACAGTTGAGCATGCATAACTTAAAAGGAATGTATCGAACCTGTACATGTTGTACAATGTTTTAACCATATATGATACCTTTATCAAATTCCTTCCATTTTTGGGGGATTTAATGGCTGTGGAATGTGAATAGAACAAAAATGTTCTTTTTTAGCTTCTTTTCCTTAGAACAGCATTATGGGATGGAAATAAGGTATAATTTCCAGTTTTGATGATTAAAATGTATTTTTTGTGTGCTAACAGAGGGCAGTTTTTAATATTTTGTTAATATTCCAATTATTAAGGTCTACAGAGCTGTTTAAAGTTGCATAAAAAAAAAAAGGTGAATTTCCCAATTTTTATGTAAAAATCACCTTTTTATGTGTAGGAACAACCCCTTGTTACTAGTATTGATGGGAGAAGTTCAATTACTTCAGCGGCTCTGCCATGCCACCGTGTGGCGGCCGGTTGTACTAACTTTGCTTGCTTGAGTTTCACCTCAACCCCACCCCCTGGTGGTTAACTTATGAACTGCTGGTTGCCAGGGAAGCCTCAGCCCTTGGCTACTGTTTACTTGCTTGCTTGGCGTCACCGACAGCGGTCGGGTGCTTCGTGCGTGCTCAAATGTCATATACGAGTGTGGTTTTTAATAATAGGAATATCCACAAAATATTAAAAACTGCCCTCAGTTATCACACCGAAAATACATTTCACTTACTAAACCTGAAAATCATACCTTATTTCCATCCCATAATGCTGTTCTAAGGAGAAGAAGCTAAAAAGAGAACGTTTTTGTTCCATTCACATTCCACAGCCATTAAAATGTCCAAAAATGGAATGAATATGGTGGAGACATTATAGACGGTGATAATGATGTATAATATGTACAAAGGTTTGATTAGTTTCTACTGAATTGCACAGGCTCAAAGGTTCAGAAGATCTTCCCTACAGCGACCCCTTAATATATATATTGAACAGAAGCGGTCCTAGGACGGATCCCTGTGGGACACCACAGGTAATATGTTGTTCATCTGAATTAGATATGTCATTACCCAGTCCCGGAATTACAGTTGTTTGTTTACGACCGGTTAAATAGCTTTTAAACCACTTAACACAGAGTTCATTACAGCCAATACGGTATGACTCATTTACCAGGATGAGGTGGTTGACTGTGTCAAAAGCCTTTCTCATATCAAAAAAGACCACAGCAACCACCTCACCCCGATTGAGACACTCGTACAGTCGCTGTATTAAACCCAAGCACGCATCAGCAGTCGGACGTCCAGGCAAAAAGCCAAACTGTCTTGAACTAATTATATTATATTCTAGAAGATAGCACATTAATTGATGATGTACAGCCTTTTCCAAAAGTTTCAAAAAAATACTTAGTTGACTAACAGGTCTCCAATTAGACACCAACGACAAGTCGCCACTTTTTGGTAGTGGGACGACTGCTGCTGTTTTTAGACAATCAGGAAAAACACCAGTGGTAATAGAAAAATTGATCATTTTAGCTAAAATAGCTGGCTCATGCATTAACACATCTTTGATTACCCGGGAATTAACATGACATGATGATTTATTAAGTTTAATTTTTTTGACTAGTTTTTCAACTTTACCAAGGTCTAAAATTTCTAAAGAAAGTCTAGGTCTATCCAGATCTATGTCGGTTATCGTTAGAGCATTTGGCAATATTACATGTGTGAAAGATGCAGCCAACTTTGCCCCGATATCACGGTAATATTTGTTTACATAATTTGCCAGGTCATTGTCGGCTACATAAGTCCCATCATCATACTTCAGCTTCATTACATTAGGTTTCCTTGAACCTTTCCAAACTACACTCACTTCCGCCCAAAACCTAGTAGGATTGTCTTTGTAGCGATCCAGTTTGGTCCTAATGCTATTCTTCTTGTTTGAAGACAACAGGACATTTACTCTTCTGTCAATCGCCCTAATAGCAACTGTAAAAGTATTGAAGACACCATTCACAACCCTCCTTGATTTTCTCAGCAATCGATTTTTTTAATCAATTAATTTAACTATCCTAGGAGTGAAACCAGTTGACAATTGAGTGTACACGTTGAAGCTTTTGACTGGGTGCTCAACATCTAAATACTTAGTTATGTTTCCAATCACATACGGAATATACAAGTCATTATCACTTTGTGTATCAAGTTTCCAATCATTATCATTAACAAATATGTCAGTTTTCCGTTTGTCGTATGTTTTGTACGACCTACCAGTAACCGACACAGTCTCAGGTTTTTTTGTCACACCCACTTGCTTTTTAATAATATATACAGGGGCATGATCGCCATACATGTCATTGATGACTCCTGATACCTGAATATGGCAGCAATTTGTATAGACGTGGTCAAGGGTGGATTTTCCATGTGGGTGATAGAAGGTCGGCTTGGTATTCAAATACTTTAATTTGGTGGTTTTTAGAAATCTAAACATAGCTTCACATTTTGGGTTGTTCCTATGAAGTGTGTTTACATTTAAATCTCCCATTAACCATATTTCCCTATTTCTGCATACTGGAAGTTTTAATAATTTCTTTAATATCTTATAGCAGTTATTGTAATTTGATTTTTTCGGCGGACAATATAGAGTTAATATTACACGGTACTTCTGGCCAGGAAAACATGTCAATGTACCTAGACACTCTAAATCTTTGTGTGTAAAAGTCAATTCATCCACAATAGAAGTATAAGTTGCATACCGGTTGGGTATATAGCATCCTACACCGCCACTCTTTTGTCTGGCAACAGTGCGGTCCTGACGGAAAAAAGACATACCCGGTAGGTCAATAGTCCAGTCAGGATCTCCACCATTTAGCCAAGTTTCAGTAACACTGATATGATCAACATTCCACACAATCTTTCTCATCTTTTCAATTCTACTTCTGAGACTTTGAACATTCATATTAATCATCTTGAAACCTTTACATTGACAGAGCTGCAAGTAGCTCAAGTAGACCATACTGACTACAGTTGGCAACTATGATATAATGATTCCAAAAACACAAATCAAAATAGACGAACAGGTGTAAACATAAGGCCTCAGGCGCTAGCTAGTAGGGCACAGAGTGGGCAGTATAGGTATATGCCTACTATAACTAGTAGGGTGGGTTCCCCTGGAGTATATTCTGTGTCTTTTCCTTACTTGTATGTACATTGGTTATGGCATTGCACCTTGCGAGATTTGTCAACTTGGTTTAATACTCATTTATCCACCAATATAAATTATATGTTATACCTGTCAAATTAATTTAAAGATGTTGGGCCACTATTGAAGAAAACAAAAAGTAGCTTATCTTGATATCCAACTACATTACCTTTGCATTCACCCATTGAGGGTGAATGGTGACTATACTCTACATCCATCCCAGCCCGAATGTTGATTATTTACTACACCATGAAGGGCCGTATGTTGAATGACTTAACTCAATCTGATTTAGGAATACCCCGGCTCCAGAGAAAATCTTTGAAGAAAAATCCGGCCCCCTGGCTAAAATAAATCTTCTTTGGCCGGCCTGAATGGGTTAGGCACCCAGCTTTGAATGAGAATATCATGTAATATAAGTGCTGGTGGTGCCAGATTTTGAGATATGTCCTAGTTCTAGACAAGACCTTGGGAAAGCATGTGACCAATTATAACAAAATGGGTTGGAAGTTGCACTTTGAAGAGCCTGGATAAATGCTATTTGAGTAAAATAGGGTCGTAAGCTGCAAAATTTATTACAGCTCCCATTAGTCCCAACATAAGATTTAATACTGTACAATATCATATATATATATATATATATATATATATATTTATCTATCTATATATATATATATATATATATATATATATACATATATATATATACATATATATATAAGGCCTCTGAATCTTTTAGCATGCTTGCAACTCTGCAGTATCTGCATCCAATATATAGTCAAGATGAAGAATTGGATGGCAACAAGTTCATCTGAGATTTCCTTTTAGGCAAATGACCAGGTAGTACCAGACACATAAAGCATTTGGCAGAAAAAGATCTCTGCAAATAGATTCATAGAAAGATTGGATGATAAGCCAAGGTCAGTACGAGGTTAGGGAGTGGTCTTTTTAAAACAACAGCAGGGGGAGTGCTGGATTAAGGGGAACCAATGAAATATGGACTCCTCGTCATAGGGATCAAATAAATCCACCACTCTTTCTGCTGCAAAAGGCCAGTAATACTCTGGTTAAAAGGAGTCAGCTGTGATAATTTGAACCCTGTTGGGGAGGGGGGGAGCAAAATTTGGACCCATTTTACGGGAGGATCAACAAATGTTGTGCTTGCTGAAAATCTACCAAGCATATACTCTGGAAAAATCCACCGAACACCAACTGTAGGAAATGACCACTCCCATACTCTGCAGTACCTCCTGTAGTAACACTATGGGGATGTATGGGGATGTACGTCACACTTTACAGATGGGATGTATCTTGTAAGGCATCCATTGCACAGGGTACCAGCGGCAAAAGGGACCTGAAAGCTGACTAGGGTAGTAAGAAGCAAAATATTCTTAGGGGGGCAGGTACGGTTCTCAGTTGGGGCCCTATGATTTCAGATAGGTAAACATACATAGCAGTTGCATAGGGGGTCTCCTCATTACTTTCACTACTATGGGGTTCAGCCTGATGCCCTCTAATGTTGGTATACAGTCCTAAGATTGCATTTCAACTAGCATATGGCATCAGTTTTGAAAGCAAAGTGGAGGCATTTATTGGAACAAGTGTTCAATTTTTAATTACCTTACAAATCTCCTGCAAAATAATAATGCAGTGTATACATCATTCCAGATCCATAACTGCAATTTAAAAAAGCGGAGTGTCCTTTGCCTATTTCTCAATTGAATTAGACACAGTTATAGCTTAGCTTATCTATTTCTATGTGCTAGCAATCAAAGCTTTGCAAGGATAAGGAATTTAGGTCTGCTTTTTAGAAGATTAATGTAGAATCAATGCCTGTGGTTTGGTATAAAACCATGTATTGATTTTCATTACACTACCTGCAATAAAACCTATAATCCATGTGATAAATGGTGCAATTGGCTGAAATCCCTAGATTGTCCTAGAATTAGCTAATCAGATAAAAGATAAGTTACTCTTATCAAAAGAACATTCAGCTGCAAGCACCGATTAGATGACAGGAAGGGATAGATTCTTTAACAAAATACACACTGCGTCTACCATTGTCCCCATCTCCATTGATATTTCCGTTGGTTTAGAAGTGACTATGGTGTGATGATGGCTGCCATGTTGGAATCCTCTGAACTGTATGATTGGATCTTGCTTTCATCCCAAGCTGTCGTTGTCTGACCTAAAAATGCTCATCATGAACTTAAGAGATTGCAGACATTATATTGGAAATGGTAAGGATAGCAGACACCCCATCTGTGCCAGCTGTCTCTCCTAACAAAACATTAGAAATTACTGTATATCTTTAAGGACCACGTTAGCACCTCATAGACTGGAACAAAGGCCAAATACACCCTACAGCTTAGTCAAAAGTAACACAGACAGGCCCCTGTGGCAGGTCTTTTGGGATAATATTACTCAAAGGAAGTAGGAGGGTGAGTAGAAAATTGCATTGATCAACACATATAGTTTTCTATAGTATGCATAGGGTGGATGTATTCTGAAACAATTTCATTATTGGAAAGAACAGAGATAAATATTTGTGTTTCCCATTAGCTGTTCCCTCTAGCTAGCTGGGTACACAGATTGTGTTGTTTGCAGGTTAGTGGGGTACAATATTCATTTCTTTTTTTATTAGCAGTTATGGGATTATTGATGTGGTTGCCAATATGTAAACTACTGTGACTCTTCTAAGAATGAAATACAGCCAGTATTCAATTTCATCCTATGCCAAAGTCAGAGTGCATAAGGCTTAAGGTGGGTCGATCCCATTTAATCAAAGTCATCAGAATTCCACAAATTCTTTTTACAGTGGGTACCCTAAATCATTTTCAAATAGAAAGGAAAGTAGGGGTTGCTGCGCTACTTTTTAAATATGGAAAATTGAAAAAATAAAAGTAGTTTAATTTTACAAAAAACGGAAATATTGTCAAAATTTGTCTGATTTTATTCTCTATGAACCAATAACCATAGAATTTCGAAACCTTACACGATAAACACATGCTTATTCACCTTTATTCTAAAAAAAAGAATAATAGTTGTGAAAGTCATCAGATTTTTCTTAAACATCCCAAAAAGATTGCTTAGATTATTTGCCAATGAATGAAAATAATTTTTATATGGGGTGCCATGCATAATTTGAGGGTTGAAAAATTTATGCAAAAACGGACTAAATCACATGTTTGAAGCATTGCATTATGGGCAAATTCCTAAAAATCTTCATATAAAATGATATCGTCATATAGGTTTGGATATTTTCAAGGGTTTTCTTCACTTTACACTATTTCTTAGGCCATTCATTATTTCACAAATGAAAACTCCTGAAAGTCTTAGAAAATGTAAAAAAAAAATGCCTTTAATCATCACATATGCCTACCAAATATGGCATTATTCTGACATATCTGAGCCATATGCGCAGAATTATGTGCAGTAGTCCATTCTGCAATGGCCGTGACCCACCTTAAGGCCAAATTAGTTGACATTATTCTGGATCAACACAGCCACATCATGGTTATAGTAGGGTTTGACTATTGCTTTTTTGCCTGGAAATGAAGAACTTACAAGCAAGAGAAAAAACGGTAAGCAAACCTGTAGGGAATAGCAAAGGAAACATCACAAAGCACCCTGGATCTGATGAAGGGCATAGCAGAGGTTTCAGTATTTATTAGTCTTAGCAGCTTAGCAAGGAGTTTCAAATTAGGGCGGACTAGGGGGTGTTTTGACCCTTTTTGTCCCCTTTTTACTTGACCTTTTTGGTTTGACTTTTTCTGAGGCTAGTCAAAAGTGTGGGGGATGTCCCCCCTTGCCCCCCCCCTCTGGGGCCCATTCCAACACCCCTGCTCAGTCTAGCTGTAAATAGTTAATTAATTGTCATGGTTGCTCTTCTAATTAAAGAATGATAACAACAAAAAAAGTGATCCCAAAGAATGACAAACAAGGTTCTGCTAGGGTGTAAATAAGGTTTATTGTTTTACGTAGGCAAGAACAAATGCACATTACCAAATTTATACACTCCAGTCAATCCAAGGACTTTTCAGACCTATTTCGCCATCTGTTATAATTCAACATACTATATATTTTCATTTCAAACTCTGAATGATCGGCATCATCCATCAGTGCATTATAACAACAAAGGCAGAGAGATCCCTACTCTCTAAGGTTCACTTTGGTTTCTAGTGCTGCTATTCCTGATGCCCACAACCCATGTGCTTATTCTGTGGACCAGACTCAGTACCATGGTTCCTATTTGATGCAAATATTGCACGGTCATCGGCACCGTGAATAGCATCATGAGCACTGGTACTGAGGCAGACCATAGATACATTAACGTGGACAGAAGTTCCAGGCCAATTTGGAAGTTGTTTGACCTCACACTGAAATATAAGAAGAGAAAGCTAATTTCTGGCAAGGCACATACAATGTAACAGACTGAGTGCTTCACCAGTAGCCATGTTACCTTCAGTTCAGTTTGGGACAAACTGGGTCTTGATTCTGTGCTTTCTTGTTGGGTGAATTGTTCCCGAAAGCGCCCGGCTTTTTTCAGTAATCTGATTATTTTGACACACAAGACAACATCCAGCAGTAATGGTAGAATGTGACCGATAACCGTCCAAGATGACATCACCAGGATAGCAGTCACAGTGTCTATCACATAAAATGGATAAAGCAAGCACACATCGTCTACGAGAAAGAATTCTTCACCAATTGGAATAACCCTGCAGAAGAGATACATGGCCAGACTCAAGACTGATGCAAGAACCAGTACTCCTCCTAAAACCTACAATGTTGGAAAAAGCAGAATGTTTATGTATTATTTCATTGCTGACACAACAACCAAAATAGTTCAATTGTGAGTTTGGCTGTTTTGTTAGTGACTGAACAATACAAACACAGTTCAGCTTGGGTCGTATGCGGAGGTAGTTTATTGCCAGAATTGGGCCAATTTCAGAAATCCAACATTAGCCCAATTGTAATGCATATTTGAGGAGGGATTAAAATCACTTGAAGCTTTTTGGTGCACTGATGGTAGTGCACCTGAGAAGTGAGTCACTACTGACTATATAGTGATGTGAAAGTATAGCTATAACCTGGGGGTTCCATTTTTGAATATTTCTCCTGAGTCATGCAGGTTTAAAAGGCTGAGGAGGGTCAAATCAGAAAATTCTTGATATGTTTAAACAAATGGAATATATTGAAAGGTATTTATCTTGGCTCCTTGGAACAATTTTTGATACGTCCTAACCCAAGCGGTTCAGTTTTTATTGCCTCAAGAAGTTGATCTTCACTATATATAATTAATATCCTAAGAAAAAAACTTCTTGAGATGTGGCCTCATCAATTTTGAATGTTAATCAAAATTATGAAAATTTCTGTTACATACTCTCAACTTTACACTATTTTTTCTCAAAATGGTTCAATTAGTCCTTAAAATCACTCTATAATATCCTCATCGTATGTACTTCAATATATATGGAGCATTATGACCACTGGTTGTACCTACTATGCACAGTACTGGCCTACATTATGGCCTAATCACTGATTTTGCATCTCGGAATCACCAATATGATTCACTCCTAAAATTATAGATAAAGGTCTCCCATCACTAGCAAACTCCACACAACCTCTTCAAACTGTCTTTACATGTACAAAAATGTGCGGGCTGAGTCCTGGGTATATTTTACAGCATTTGGTACCTTTTTACTATGTGCACTTTCTAATATGAACCCCATTTCCTGAATTTCCATCTCGGAATCACCTGTATCATGCCATTGAACATAAAGTTCTCCCATCACAACCAAACTCTACCCAACCTCCCCAAACTATATCTACATGTACAGAACATGTGTAGGCAGAGTCCTGGCTATATCTAACAGGATTTGGTACCATTTTACTATATGCAGCATCTCTAATGAAATAGATTCCCTTTATTTTTCTAACTTTCCTGAGATTATGCTACTAGATACAAAAATAATATCATCAAAGTGGCACTCTAATACCTGTATGGTATAAGGTTACCATGTCTTCTATCAGTTTAAACAGTTACAAAGGCACTCTCATAGTCCATATATGCATGCTATCCCTTCTAATATGTATCACATTTCAGGAATTTCCATTTCGGAATCACCTGGTGATTCCGAGACACTAAATATGTATACCAATCCTGGAGGCTAGATCATTGGTTTTGGCACAAATTTCTTTTTTTCCAACATGAGACAAAATAGTTACCTCACCATCTGAGGTACAATGGATAAAATGTGTATCTTCTTTTTTCACTATATAGGGATATCAACCTGAAAGGACCTTTGAATATTTTGCTGACAATACACACTTAAATGGCTGTGGAGAAAGAAATATTGTCCATAACAAGTTCAAACCTCATGAATAGATTGACTATACCACAAGGCTATTGGAAAAAGTTATTTTAGATGGGATCAAACTGCCACAATTGCCATGGGGGACATGTTAAACATGTCATATTTTGCTTTTTTAATGTTGTTGTTGTCTCTTTGGGCATTTCGGTGGCCACAAAACCCAGAAATTTGGGCCAATACACACAAAAAAACAAAATCCTGAAAGCTTAGAATGTTTTCTCACACATGCCAAAAAATTGAAAAAAATGATGCATATGTTTATATTCTGTAGGGGTATAAGGCTGAAAAAGACCAGAAATAGCCAAAACTGCATGACTCAGGAGTTTGTGCCTTCTACAGTTTGAGAACTTTATTGCCATACCCCCTTATGGCACTAAAGAACTCAACATCTTTCATAAGACCTCCTTAGGACCAATCTGAGGAAAGTAGAAATTTATAAAACCAGCAGTCTCTTCCCCGGAAAAGGTTCACCAAAGCTTTTATCAACTAATGATTTTTATTATATTAGGCTGACCCGCTATTAATCCACTCATAAACCTCCATTGATAATTAGGTAAACCATTAATTTTATTTACCAGTGCATTTGTAATTTATAACTTGCCCCTCAGCTAGTAATAAATGGTGTGTCCCTACAAATAAGAGCAAACCTTGAATACTTTAGCCAGTGTCAGGTTAGCCGTCTTGAATTGAAGCGGGTATCTGATGACAAGGTACCTTTCCAACATATACAGAGCAAACAAGATGTTGGAATAAACCCGTATGGTAATGTATAGGAATGCAGTTAATTCACACTTGACATCACGGAATATAAACATGCTCTTGCTCCTGTAAAAGACAGCATAATGTTTAATTCTTGAATACGCTTTTGATATGTAATATGTTTAGGCCACTGATTTCTATGGACAATATTTAATCTAGCTGTAGAATGCGTCAGCATTAAGCAATTATGGACAACTGGATTTAACCAGGTATCTATTCCGCCTTAGCAAGATGACCAGTGTAAGGGACCATTCTGCCTGTACCACTGTATTCCCTTTGTTCTGCAGCAACAAACGGAGTCAAATCTCTGGGACAAGATTGGGACCATAACCCTTTAAATTTCAGTTTATAAATGTGTCTGATAGGGCTTACACTGCAAAAAAGGTGTTTAGATCCTAAACATAATCCTAAACACATTCCTGCCCCGTTTTTGTCCACATGATATGTCCCTAAACATGTTTAGACCAATAATATGTATAGCTAAGTGCTTAGACATTCATGTGTTTAAAGCAATGTGTTTAGGAAAATGAAGTGTTAACAATTCACGAATTTAGCATATGTGACCAGGCGAGGGAAAAGACCCCTCCAGGAGGGAAATTAGTAATTAAAGTTAGTGTCATAATCTTTAAAATAAGATATTATGAGCTAAAAAATTCCTGGTAGGTTTCTGCGAATCCCTTTTCAAACATTGGTACAGACCACTAACTGAAAATGGTGAATAAGCTCTAAATGCATTGTATCCCATAGTGAATAATGATAATCGTGAAAAATCTGTTTTATTTAGAAATAATGGAATAAAATTGGATTTGTTGGTCTAAATTTGCTTCTAGATGGAATTTTTGCGTTCTGTTTTCAGTTTTGGGTAATCGATGGGACATTTCAATAAATTAGGATTATTATCTCTAACTTGGCCTTCTGGGATGGTTTCCATGGCAACCAGAAAGTGTCATATGTGCTAATTCTTCACAAAAAAACGTTCCTTTTGCATTCCAAATATAGAATGTTAGCATCAAGATGGAATAATTTGAAGAAGATTATTGCATTCTACATAAAAAAAATGGCCCTAGAACATTTTATCATGTATTTTACACTCTTTTGCATCTATGTTGCTCCCTGGTGGCCAAAGCTAGACCTAAAAATCTCGCCTGAATGGGGTCTTTTGCCTAGATGGGTCACATATAATTGTGTTTATCTGTCAAGTTCTTAAGGATAAAGGTGGTGTGCCTAGAGATGTATATCATTATTATGTTTCGATATCTATATTTAAATAAATAAATACTTTTATTTCCATATAGTGTCTTTAAGAGACTTCTTGCAGCCCCCCTCCTAGGGCAACATGTGCATCATTATTTCACATAGGCCTCTATTTTAACATAGATGCAGCCTTGAGTCAATACAATAGACCCTCAGGGAAGATAATGCTTTATCCATTCTTAAAGTTCTTAAAAGAGGTGTCTATGTAGCAGATGTATCTTTATTGCATCGTAATCATAGTGATATAGCATTCAACTCTTGAATCCTGCAATGTGTATTATTATCCTTTTGTATCCCATGCAATTTGAATAAATTAACTCAGAGTTAAGCGCCTGTAGATCCACAATAACATTAAAGTGGTTGTAGAAACTACAGCCAGCCACAGAGCTGCCATCTGGTATGTATTTGATATACTATGATCTAAACACTACATGTTTACATCCTAAATCCAACTTTTCATGCTGTTTAAATACTAAACATCTAAACATATTTAATACAACTGTTTAGGTGTTTAGAATAAAAGTGTTTAATTCCTAAACAGAAGGACTCAAAGACACAAACATGGTAATATGTTTAGACTTATGTTTAAACTTATGTTTAGACTTCAACATGTTTAAAACCTAAGCAACTTTTTTGCAGAGTAGTACCTGTTCCGGCTCCACTCCAAGTGTTGCTATGGAGCTACCAATATTTTGGCCATAAACAGTTAGGGCAGAAATCGTTTATACTCACCCCTTAACTTCCATTAGCCCTCTTTTCTCAGAGCTTCTATGATGAAACAGGCTTGCCAGTACAATGTGGACCATATTGCATATCGAACTGTTAACAGTGGCAACGGTGATCAGGGAAAATGGCTCATGGCAAACATACACACCTGTAAGGTGTATAACAGAACTAAAAACTGCAACAAGGAAGACGGCTTCAGATTAGTTCAGCAGTATTATCCGCTCATTTCTCAAAACTGTTGCAATAACATATATAATTTATACATAGAATGCGGGGTACAATCTCTGGTCAGGCGTATTTGGTGCATAGGGCAGGGAGTAATAATCTTATGGGAGTGCGGTGGGCAAACAAACCACTAGACTGTGCCATCCAGGTAGGCTAACTCACAGGTCGCCAGATCCCACCTGTATGATTCTTAAAGGGGCATTCTCACCACTCGCACTAAACCACATAGTAGACTAGAACAGTACTAGAATTGTGAGTGGGATACACTCGGTGATTATACCACTTTAAGTTGGTACGACTCTCTTACCCATTTTATGACAATCAAAAGCCAACCAACTATAGTCTGAAAATACAATTGCTGACCCATTTCGCAAGAGGTAGTGGTATATTGCTCAACAACAGCTTGAAGTAAATTGAGTTACGATTGGGAACGTATGCAGTCATCAAGTATTTCTTAAGTCATAAATCACCCTGTTGTATAAAGTGGCTAAAAGGTATTTATTGCAATATTTATTGCAATATTTGGGGGTTTTCCAACCAAGAGGGAGTTCCCACCTTGTTGTTAAAAGTATTTTTACAAATGTCACCCAAAAAAGTAGCATCAGGGGCTCGCTTCATAACAATATACGATAGCTCAATAATACTACAATCGCAAGATTTGTAGGGAAAAGAGAGCAAATCGGTTTTTTTCTACTGGTTGTAGTCAAGAAGTCTTACAAGGCAGTCGTACAGAAAAATGTGGTGCATTTCACAATGATAATCATCGGACCTATTTCCTTTATTCAATTGTATCACTAACTTTTAGAAAGTTGTTGTAAAAGTAATTATGCTAAAAATATAACTTTGTATTACAGAGTACATTAGAACATTAGCCACACTACGATTCAGGAGGAAATAGTTGAAATGTGATTTTTTAAAGATGTATGTTAATTATAGTGAATTGATGAGGTACTCATTCTTACAGGGCAGTCTATATATCATTATGATTTATTACATCTTGGTTTGGTACAAAATAAACCATTATTTGAATGGCTGAGATGACTTCAGAGGCTGTCTCAGCCATCTGTTGTGCAATGGGCATTTTAGCCCTTGAAACCACCTTTTACAGGTATTCTGTACGATCAGGTAAATTGGAAATTTGCTACGATTTTCTTATGAAATGCACCCCTTTTTTTGTATGACAGCATTCTACGGTTTTCTTGAGATAAGCTGGTCGTATGAGATAAGCTGGTTGTATGTGTGCTTATTTTACTCCACCCTTACAACTCTTCAACAGATGTAGTAGGCATTGCATAAAATGACCCTTGGACGATCAGCAATAGTCGTAGCAGTGAAATAGCCCTCCATGTCATAGAAACTTATGAATCGAGGCCCAGAGCAGTATTGTTGGGCCCTCACCTCACTAGTCCTACAGGAGTGGTATTTTTTTCCAAATAAGGTGGGGGTGAACAGGAGGGGGAATAGGTAAAGGGACAAGAGGTCAAGAATATGTTGGGTTGAATGGTAGAAAAATTTACAACTGCACATTTGCTAAATGTAAATGCATAACGATATCTCACAACAACCATTGTATGGTTTCAAATAGATTTACCTAATTAAAGGTTGATTTATCTAAAATGATGTAATGAGGACCTCTTCTACATCCATCACTTTCATTTGGGCTGGGGTTCCAAGCTCCAAACATGTTTACAGAAAAGTTGCATTGGCTGAGATGAGTTTTGCACCTGTCTCAGCTATCCATTGTGCAATGACATTTAACATACTTATGACCACCCCTTATCCTTATTTTGAACGATTTGCTGACACAGTTTACTGTTACAACCACATTGTGTGAAATGCACCAGAAATTACAATACGACTGAGAAAAGAACATAATAATTGTCTGCTTCTGCCTGTGTTAATGTACTACACCTCTTTATTTGTACGAGAAATGGAATTGCTCTGTAGTTACATTACTCACCAATCGTATATTGTTATGAATCGGCCCCAAGGGGTAGGTGCAGTGGACCATTACCCAAAGAGTCTCTATATGCAGCTTTAGGCACTCTGTTCTAGCAGTCCCACTGAGATGACCCTCTGAGTTTATTTGATTGTTCAGCCCCTGATCGGGCAATGATAATATGAAATGGCACATTGTGTATTTAACATAGAGCAATAGCCAAGAGGGAAATGACAGCTTGCGAAAAGTGATGGTCTTTTTTACCCAATAGATAATGTAGATATTAGCCAAAAGCTCCAGATGTGGGAACATGATACTTTGAGGCATTATGTCTGTTATTCTCATGATGCATGAATACAGCCCTGGTAAGTTACTCGCCCTAGCTATATTCATAAATTTATGATGATAGGGGGCATATTACATTAAAGATAATATGCAACCCTTAAAGGGGTCAAGCGGGTCATAACATACTTTAATACTGACGTACCTGACAAAGCAAATAGAGTATACATCACAGGTACGATGATATCTATATAAGGATGATCTGACATTCCATATGATCTTTGTTTTGTGGAGGCGTCTGCAACACATTCAAACCATCCCACAGCGACCATGTAGTATATCACCAAGTTAACCGGTGATGGTCCAACATTCCCATCCTTGCATTGTCTGAAAAACAATAAGCAGCAGCTTCAATCCAGTTAAACTTGTTATTCTTTGCTAAATATACCTTAGTAATTAAACCCATATCAACAAAATACTATCAAGAGTTTCATCCATCACATTTTCCCTACAACAGAAATGTTAAAGGATTTTTTAGGGAATTAATGAATGGAAACCACCCCATGACAATAAAGGTAGGCAGCATGCCAAGGATGCACAGGTTTACGTTAACATGACTGAGTTTGAGCAGGCTCCTATTCATTAAATATGCTATGCAATATTAACAAAAAGTCTTTTTGTACAGCAGGTCTCTTCTATAGTGGCCCACAAGGGCCAAAAAGTGATTTCGGGAAAACAAAGTCATTTTTGAAAAAAAGATTTATTTCAATAATTTGACTTTTTTTTTATGTTTAAAATTAATTTGAAAGGAATTTTTTTTTTCGAAAATGGATGCTGTCAACTGTCAATCCATGTAAATTGACAGTTGACAGCACCTATTTTCAATTTTCTTTAACGGTCCTGATGGAAAATTAAATTCCAACTGGTTGCTGTCAACTGTCAACTTATTCAGAACAGCTTGTGATAGGTATCTTTGGAATCGGTCAAATTTCCTAAAAATGTCCAATTTGAGAAAAAGGCGACTTGGCGAGAAAAAAAGTTCAAAAATCTCAAAAAAGTTGATTTTCCCCGAAATGGTAAGGAAAAGGTAGAATCGCCAAAAGTTGATTATCACCAAAAATGTTTTTTACGCTGGGGCCCTTTCTGTTGGGATTTCATGTTACATATTTCAGGAATTATACAATATGGCTACCATAATAATTGTTATATGTAACATTTTAGAGTCAAGCAGATCTTAATACTGGTCAGAACATCATGTATTTTATATTAATGATGTGATGAGATGAGAATGAGATTTATTTGTACAGTTTTTGAGGTATGTCTTATCTTTTTCATAATAAAAGAGGATTTCTTACATAAAACAATCATTTGCTCTTAATTGCTAATTTAAAAGCAGATAGGTCTGCAATGAATGTGTATTCAGCTTTTAATTGATTCCATCTAGATATGGCCCTGTAAATTACACTTCTAATCACAATAGGTTTTAAGGAACGTATCACAGTTAGCCTTAGTCCTTGGTTTCTGCGGGTTGGCAAGTTCCTGTTATCCCTTAGATCGTGATTATTAGCTAGTGTATGTGCAAAAGATAAAAGGTGTATATCATGTCTGTCTATAAGGGGACAGCATTTGCTCACCATATGTAACATTACAGTATTAACCTTGGATTTTCTTCTAATTTTACCTTATGTACCACTCTCAAGGCTTGGTTTTGTAAGTATTGTAGCTCTTGGGTCCTTCCCTTATTACCCAGATCCCACACATAATCAACGTAGTCTAGCGAGGGTAGAACCATGGTCTTATAGACATCCAGGGCTGTATTGTGATCAACATAGTTTCTTACACTCAGGATCTAGTGACAGACCTTGATATGGAAAGACTTCCACCTGTTCCAATATAACATTATTTAATACAAAAATGTTTTTTTCTAGAATTATTATATACCATCCACTGTGTCTTTTTTTCATTAACAGTTAACCTATTGGCTATACACCTTCCCTAGTGCGTTATCCATGGAGTCAACAGTAGTAGTATATATTACCGCATCTTCAGCGTATAATGTTATGTTAAAATCTGCAACTTTTGCAAGTGAATTGTAATGCTCTTTGAATTAGAGACAATATTATTAGCTACTGTATGTTGTTTTCTATTGGTCTGATAATCCGAGATTTTTTTAACTAAGTCCTAAAGCTGTCAATTTTTTATTTTAGTTAAATGCTTCATATCACACACATTCATTACAAATTATTAATTCCTACCCCTCCCGCGTGGGGCCAAAATAAAATTCAACAACAAGAATGGAATGTATTACCTGTAAATACCTGCAAGCTCATCTTGAGATATGTTCTTTTGGAGTTCAACTCCATTTGGTATACAATATCGAACGTCAAGGATGCCATTATCAGATCCAACCCGACAAACAACCTGATAAATCAGAAAGGAATGACAAGGAAATCAGTATTCCGCACACAGAGAGAAGAAACAGCGTCTAAAGGGAGTCCAGGTTGCCTCCAGAATGACTCCCTTAAGGGAGCCTAGGTGACTCTCTGGCTGAACTAATTAAGGGATGTGGAGGTATATGACTCCCAGAAGTGTGGAGCTATATGACTCCCCCAAATGGCTAATTTAGTCCTGGTCGCCTAAAAGAGCCTAGGTGACTCTGTGGCTGAGCTAAGGGAGTCACCTGCACTGCATGAATATTGGCATTTAAGCAAAAACTGGACTGCTGAAAGTCACACTTTAAGCATCTTTAATTTCAGTAAATGCCACTTAGAGCCACTTAAATGTCATTATGACTTTTCCGGGACATTTACATAGAATTTACCAAAATTAAAGCTGCTTAAATGGTGACTTTAAGCAATAAAAGGTTTGCTTAAATGCTAATGTTCATGCAGTGCTGGGGTAGTCATATGACCCAGAGAGCTATATGACGGCCCCAGGTGACTCCCTGAGCTCAGCCAGAGAGTCACCAAGGCTCCCTTAGGTGACCGAGATTCTTCTATACAGGGGAGCCATTCTGGAGGCAACCTGGATCTCCTTTTGACGCTACTTCTTTTCTCTGTGCATGATAAGGGCTAAGGGTATTTGTACAACGATTTCAGTCTCGTTCTTCATGCTTTTATTAGGCTTAAGAATGTGAAAGGAATTTGTTTTGTTTTTCTTATAACTTCGTTGAAGCTGGGTCATATAACACGAACCCGAATAAAAGGGCCATCAACGTAGTCTGCACATACCATGTGTAATAGGGTAATCTATTAAAGAAATGGACATACCTGATATCTGGGTTCAACTACAAACTCCCCAGTGTTAGTCCTTGAGTAATCTCCACACTGCTCTCGTGGAGCGATGGACAGAATAGACAGGATTTTGTCATTCATATCTATGCCTTTCTCCTTAAGACATGGCTTAAAGGAAAACATATTTATGGCTGATGTACCTCCTTCTACAGATCCTGCCATACAGGCGAATAGAGGTGTAAGCTTAACAGCATTGTCGATTGCCTCCTGTGTAATGTTTATCATTATACATATTGCACCCTCTTCTAATAAGGCAAGGGGATGGTCTGACGTCTCTGGAATAGTGCATGAATTAACAGGATTAGCTTTCCGCCAAGGGCCAATATCATTTTGTTTCATGGTGGGAAGTGGGATCTCACTTTGAACGTTTAAGGTTCAAAGGTTTCCATTGCCAAGACACAACAGTAGAAGTTACGTTTTGAAAATAAAATGTTATGATCCTTAGTTAAATCAGCAATTGCAATTGCTTTGTTAGCTTATCAGGATATAAATATTATAATGAGACCACAGAAATACAACAGAGGATTACATCATGTACAGAAATAGTGCAAGAATGTCCACAGTGTTTAGCAATATTTTTAGAAAAATGAGGGGATTTGTGCTTCAAATCACGGAAAGACGCTTATTACCTATCAGTCTCAGCACAGCCACTTATAAGGCAGTAAGTTATAAATCTCAATATTAGAATAACTCTGCTAATTGATAAGATTGTCATTCACAAACATTTTCGATAATAAAGACCCCGACCCATCTAGATGCGGTCTTGATAACAGCTCCAGGAATTGTGAGTCTACATGTGTATGATGGTATGAGGATGCATGTCTCAGAGGGAAGACCCTTCTGGGTGACTCACATTACAACATCTCCCTCTAGGTATTCTCGACGGGGGAGCCCATACTCCATCATGCAAAACCACATTAACATGGTCTATCTCTCCTCATTATCAGAATTCTGAGTAGTAGTCCAATTGATGAACACTTCAGAGTCAATAAAGGTGCTATGTGAGGTTTCTTAATGGTTTTGACCTCTATGTTACATGCACATTTCAAAAAATAAAGTTGTCAGAAATCCTCCTTGGGGAAGTGCCTCAAATCCAATATGGCCATCTTTATAGTGTTTCTCAATATTAAAGTGCCCTATATTTGGTTCTAATCAAGATATTGACTCTCATTATAGGTCAACTGATACCAGCTTGAAATTGTACATACATTATAATTATTTCCGAAGGTCAAGGTCACATAGTCAGATGGTGATATAGCGATTAGGCTGCCACCAAGCTAGCATAACTTGTAGTAATCACATCACTTTTACACCATTTTGTGATTGGTGATGACATCAATTTTTTTTTCAAGTAAGAATATTTTATGTCTATTTTACACAAACATTAGTGACATAACAGGGGAAAACGTACCATTACTGGGATTTAGTGTCATAAACAGCAACTAGGTGGCCAACAGTGCACCAACATACCGTTATCCTAGTGACCATTATCCTAAAAACCTTATGGTAACTTCCACTTGCCTGATTTTGACAACCATAACCTCAAAATGATCCTAACAATCTACTCTTCCCAAAATTGTATTTGTGTCATTATCCAATGTTGACTAGATTCCGCTCAGTACCACTAACCCTGTCAGTACTTAACACAGGGACAGGTTCATATTTTGTTGCGACGAAAGCTCTTGATGATTATTATGGGGGTAGGATTGTCAGAATCGGGAAAGGAGAAGTGCCCAAATGATAAGTCAGTAGGCTAATGTCACATTGCTGCATGAGTGGTGGCCACTTAGTGGCTGTTTATGACACTAAATCCCAGTAATGGCACGTTTCCCCTGTTGCATCACATTTACATAAAAAAGAATACATATCAGTGATATGTTTGAACTTAACAATAATGACATGTATGACCAGCTGTAATAGCTGTCGAAAACATTTAGAGATATCAGAAAGATTTGATATGGAGATATCTACAGGACATGTTGCAGGGATGACATTTATGCAAGCTCTAAGTATAGCCTCCACCAGTTGTGATTATAAATGCCCAGATGTCATATCAGTCCAAAGCCAGAATTTCTACTTATACAATTCCAAAGGACACAGAAACGGTCTCCCATTGTGTGCCTTGGTTGTGCAATTATAATTGGCTCATGTAAGGCATACTAGAATAGTGGGTGTGTCCCCAACCTGTTTAAATACGTGTTTGAATAAACCTCCAAGCCAGATCAGGGACGGTATTATCATAAAGATAATCCCAGTCAGCTTCACTTAACCAGGGAAAACATCACATCTGCTTGTCAAATGTAATACTTTGTAATAAATGAGTCTCGCTTAAAGCTCGCTGAAACGAAAAACATATTCATCAAAATTGCTATACTTATGAATATTTTATCCTCAAAAATAAATATTGAACTTTGTCTTCACCCCAAACACGGGTAGGTGGTTACTTACTAAAGAGTTCATCACACCATTTGTAATTTAATGTTTATACTTTGTGAAAATTCTTTCCAGCACAGCAACATTCTTAAAGTGGCTAGACCCTATTGTAAACATGTCAACTGCGCAGGTCATTGCGCATATATGCACATGTAGTTGACCCAGAACACACCAGGGGGTGCCTTTGGTCATATTTTTGTATATTAGATATGTATTTTTATGTGTTGTCAAAATTACCCTGACTTGACCAGGGCACCCAGGGCCTCCTGCATATGGGTCTAAGGCTTTACCCCTACTTCTCCTGGGGCTCTGGTAATAGCCTGCTGAAAGCTATACATCTACCATATCAGGACTCTGTGCTCCATTTATATATTTTTTTGGGTTGCCCCGGAGCGTAGCGACCTGACGTTGCGCAGCAACGTCATGGCAAGCCTATTAATGTTTTCGTTTTGCCTGGGTGCTGCATGGGGCACATGTGACGTCATAGGGCGGATTATGACAATGAAAATAGGACTGGTGCTGCTGTGACGTCACAGGGCGGATTATGACAATGAAAATAATGGGGGAAGGGGGGAGCAGCAACCCCGACCGTGGTCAAAGCCACATTTTTCTTGTTTATTTCAAACACCAAAAACCTTTAAAATATGCAGGGGACCATATGTTCAAAATATTGTTTCTGGATGTAAAAGATTATAGACTATATCCTGGGAGAACTATAGGGAAAGTTAATTACTTTAAGATGCTATTTCATGCACATATGTACTATCACCATAATTATGTGGCCAGGTGAGGGAAAACGTGCCTCCAGGGGGGATTTTTAGTACTGGTTTTGGCCACCAGGGGGCAGTATATGGGTAAAACACTGAAGAATAGACTTGAAAATATGTTGCCATGTAAACATAGAAAATTGGCATATATGGCAATTTCTGGTTGCCATGGAAACATTCCATTATTCTAAATGGATTTTTTTGTCACAAATGTTTTTCACAAGGAACTCAGAAGCAAAAAGAGACCTCAGAAATTACCTCTAGAAACAATTTTATGATAAAAACATCAGATGTCTTTGGATAGTTTCAACAAAACTCTATTTTTTACATTATTAGTATTCATTATAGGATATAGTGGATTAAGAGCTTATTTGCCATTTTCAGTTCTACACACCAACCCCGGTTTGACAAGCAATTACAGCAAGATATTTTAGCTCAAGATATCTCATTTTCAAGCCTGTAACATTAACCTTGAAAAGCCATTTTCACCCTGGAGGCACGTTTTCCCTCACCTGGCCACATATGATCCTATTACAGATCACTACAAACTCAAAGCCAGGTATCTCAGAAACTAGCTCGGGACCCCCCTATTTTCTTTACAACATTTGAGAATACTGTAGGGGCAATAATATATGTGTAACATGGGTTTGTGGTTTCGAGGCGGGAATGGCACAGTTCCACGATAGGTGGCAACACTTGGCGCCCTTTGCTATGTCCCCTGAATGATTACCGGGTTGCCATTTCTAGCGGGCACTCCAGATGGGGCACCGGTGGAGTGCCACATTGACACTGCTTGGTCCGCAACCCGGGTATATAAGAGGCGGCAGTTGGCCGTATCGAGGAGTTTGTCCAGGGACGAGCTCAGACCCACACCCTTCGATACCTTTGAGACCGGGGCCCCTACACCCCTCCTGCCTCTAACTCTTGCACCAGTCCTTGCTGGGACAAGACCACTCCGACCGGCTAGGCTGACTTCAAACCAGCGTGAACATGTCTATAATTAACCTGTACAATAATTGAATCCTATTTTCGAGGCCGTATTCATATGAGAACCAAGGATTGAGACCTGAATAAACCTGTTGCATTCAAACTGAATTGGGAACCTGTGTTTGTTTCATACTTTCACAACCCCAACACTACTTATAATATTAGCCTCATGGCGAAAATCCTGACGAAATCTAAATACTTCTATGGGGTCTACCCACCTTAATAGCTTTTAAAAGGGTGCGGACACTGACTGATGCAATCGTTTGTGATAACCTCTGTCACTATCATATTGCTATTAACGTGCCATATTCTACACCACACAGACTAGACACCAATTGCAAAGGTTTCTCGGAAAAGGTTTCTGTCCCATCATGTGTGTCAAAGAATCGTAAAAACAGTGAGAGGGGCTTGCCTTCTGAATTCATAATGCTACCTGTGGTCACTTCGGGTTCACCAGAAACCGTGTTTACTTCCTGAACTGCAACCTATAACAGAACAAAAGGTAGAACTGCAACTAATTACCAGATTGTAAATATTTTTCACATGTTCTTAGACAACTAAACATGCATTCCCCTTTTCGAGTATACACATACATGAAATATGGTCTTTAATTGCAATTGGAGCCAATTAAATCAACTTGAAAGCAGCAGGTTAAAGCATATGAAAGTTAATTTATGCATATATCAGATCTCCACTGAGTTAGACCGGTTTAGAAAGTATAGTGCATATCAAAAAGTTTATAGTCTCAAGGAAAATACACTGTGAGCACAGATATTGTCATGTTTTTGAATTGGTTAAAAATGTACCGTTTTGTGTTTATTAATGTATGTGTGATTCTGAAAGTAGAGACTTGTAAAATAAAATTATCGAAAAGATCTGATGCACTAACAAAAGATAATACTTCTTTTTTTTTTTTAATAGTTTTATTGACGACATTTCACATAAAATAATGCGATCTTCCAACGAGGTCATACCGAACAGGGACGGAACGATTGTGATAAAGTTAGTGTGTAGAACAGTAAAAAGAAAAGTTTTTCGAGTGTTTGTATCTCAGAGTCCTTACATATAATGGCGCTTGCATATTTTAAATCAAGCGTCTACTTATTAGTGATATCCTTGTATATGCATGTTTTGCAGCAGCAGTCCATTTGGATGTATCAATAATCATACTTGTTTCTGTATAAAGATAGGAGATTTATACTGAGTGAGTTATAGGTTACTTAAATTTGATATTTGCAATTTTGGCTTTAAATATGTGGGCCGAGTCACTTTTCTGTATATTCCAAGGGACTTGATCCCAAATGTTCATTCCTCTGTAAAGGGGTCCTTTCTTATATTTTTCTCGTTTTGGGCGCTCAACCTTGAGTTTGACCTTTTTGTCTGAGCGCGTCCTGTTGTGTTGGAGCACTCGATTGTTTGGATCCTGGGCAACCTTGTAGATAAGGGATGCCAGGTGCCGTTTTCGTCTTGGGGCAAGTCTTTCAACGTTACATTTTTTGTGTATTGCGTTTGTTGATAGTTCCAGTGGTTTTACACGCAGACACGCCCTCAGTCCTTTATTTTGCACCGTCTGTAATTGTTTAATGTGAGACTTTGGGGCTGATTCCACCAAGAAGTCTCCATACTCGAGTAATGGCACTACAGCGTGTTTGAATAGGCATATAGAGTCATCCCTATTTATAAAGTAGCGAATCTTTTGCAAATGTTTAACACTCAAGTCAGTTTTAATGACTGTCTCATCCAATTGTTTTTTGAATTTTAATGCGCTATCTAACCAGACTCCTAGATACTTAAATTGGCAAGTGTTGTGCATCGGTTCCTCGTTCAGCTTTACGTACAGGTTAGTAGATTGACCCAGTTTTGAATCAGGGGCGAACCACATCCCCTTTGACTTTTTCAAGTTGGGGGTTAGTCTGTTTGTCTTGCACCATGTGTTGATACTATCAAGATCTGATTGCATCAGGGCAAGAGCCCGTTGGGGGTCTTTGGCACGAGTGATTATTACCAAATCGTCAGCGTAGAGTATGACTCTTCCATGGCTCACCACTTGAGGAAGGTCGTTTATATAGACCAAGAAGAGGAGTGGTCCCAATATACTGCCTTGGGGCACTCCGTAGTTGACCTCATTCATAGACGATCTTGTATTATTTGCTAGAGTACAGCATTCCCGGTCTTGGAGGTAGCTCGAAAGTAACTGGAGGGCAGCGTGGGTCAGGCCTAGGTTTTTTAGCTTAACAAGGAGTCTGCCATGGTGGACCACATCGAAGGCTTTGGTGATGTCGAGAAAGACGCCCATGGCAAACTCTCCCTTGTTGCGAGCGCTATACAGAATATTTGCTAAGTAGAAGACAGCCAGGCCTGTAGACTTGTCAGGTAGAAATCCAAACTGGTGTTCACTAATTAAATCATTCTGTAACACAAAGTCTAACAATTGTCTGTAAATAATGCGCTCCAGTACCTTGCCTACTATGGGTAACAGTGTGATTGGTCGCCAGTTGGTTACATTTCGAGTATTGCCTGTCTTGGGTAATGGTACAATGGTGCCGGATTTGAGTTCTCCAGGGAAGTTCCTTTCTACAATACACCTATTGACCATGGAGGACCAAATATCACCATTTCCTCTCATTGTATCTTTAATTACCCTTGAGCGTACATTTTCCATACCAGATGATTTGGACACATCAATTTCATCAACTATAAAACCTAAGGACTGAGCACTAATTGGTTCAAAGACAAGTTCAGGAGTGTGCACATTTTCGTCTTCATTGTCCATGGGCTCATCACTCCTAACCATAAGAGCGTCATGGCGGCCATGGTCTCCCGGTAGATGAGTAAGTTTATTTGCCAAGTTTTTTCCAATGTTACAAAAGTAACCATTTATATGTCCTGCAGTGTCCTCGTGTTTTATCACATCGCCAGTTTGTTCGTGGAGTAGACTGATTCGTACATTAGACCTTTTCCCTTTCCAGAGTTCGTTCAGTTTCTCCCATAGCTTTTTGGGATTATTTTTGTAGCTAGAAAGTTTCCCTTTCACGTCCTTAGCTACATTGTGGCGTATCTTCTTGTTTACTTTCCTACGGAGCCTGACAGCTCGTTTATAATGTGGGTTACGTCCAGCTCCGATAAATGAAACTGCACGGCGAAGCTCACAGTGGCGCTCCTTTATATATTGTCTGACCTCAACATCAAAGCCCAGCTCCGGACTGCTAGGCACTTTAATTTCTCTAATGGGACATGACATATCTAGATAGGATTTTATTCCAGACGTTACTAAGCCACAAAGTTCTGTTGAGTTAAGAGTGCTAGCATTATCGTCATTTGCTAGGTCAGCAACATGTGAGATCAGTGCATCTTTATCATAGTGTTTATAACTACGACCCATGACAGTGACCTTGTCATGTGTATTCCTCTCTTTCTTGCATATGGCAAATATGGGTATGTGATCAGAAATATACTCATTTACATTACCAGATCTACACGGAAATCTGGAGTTAGTATAAATGTGGTCAATCTTGGTCGCGCCAAGTGGGTGTAGTCGGGTCACACCTGTGGTCAGGTGTTTGAGACTGTGAGTTCTTAGGAAACGTAAGACTTTCTTATATTTGGCGCTGTTCCTTTTTAGGGCGTCCACATTTATATCTCCAGCAATCCAAACTTCCTTCCCCGCGACACTTGCATGTTTAAGAATGTTCGTGAGGGTTTTGAGAAATTCCAGTACCTTGCCCCGAGGGGGTTTGTATACAGTGATGACTGCCCTGTGCCTAGCAGTGGGTGATGTACACACTATGGTCAAAACCTCTATGTCGTCGTTCACAAGGCAGCATTCATTAACCCTGGTCGTGTAGGGAGCGTGTTTTTTGTTAACATAACACGCCACACCTCCAGCCAGCTCAGCGTCAACATTTTCTCTGTCCTGCCTAAATATGTCCATATCATGTAGATGTGCTAGATGGTCAGGTATGGCTGCAGTGAGCCAACTCTCTGAAATGCACATGTAATCCAGGTTGTCGTTAAACAGTTTCCGCATCTGTTGTATTTTTGACATTAGGCTTCTAGTGTTATGGCAATATAGCTTAAAGCCTTTTTCCTCACTCAACTCCTTGGCTGTTAAGAAAGGAGAGATGATGATCGTAATACTCCATTCACATACAAGTTCAAATGGTGGCTGCTGCGTAGCCTATGATATCCGCTGTTAAACATGTTATGAGCCAAATGACTGACAGATAGTTCACTTATGCGTCTGACATGTACAATAACAGAGCTTGTGTCATGGTCATGTACAGGGTAGAGTAAACAATGACACACTAATAAATAACACAATAAACAGTTAGTGCAGACAATATACCTGTGCGCACACAGAGTGGGCATCAGGGGTGGTGCAGGTCCTACGGCCAGAAATGGCTCCTCTGGTTGCATCACGGTGGTTTGAAGTTTGCTCATGTGAACTGCATGTACATGGGTTTATTATATTAATATATATTACTTGTAAATTGCCCCAATATTCTACGAGTGAAGATTGAGGATTTGGGTGTGGCGCTGAGCCTATAGAGTTTGTTCAGAGAAGTTGTGCTTGTATTTAATATGATTGAAATTTGTAGGGCTCCCACTCTACTATTATAGAAAAATAGGGCTAGTTGCGCTCGCCTTAGAAAGTCCATGTGTAAAGAATAAGACGTCTGTTATATCCAACTTGACAATTTTATTCTTATAAGCAATATTCCACAAAGCTGTCGAAGTTGAAGTATAAGTAACTGGTAAACATGAACTTAAACGCCAGTTGTTTTAATAACATGGGTCCGTAGTAGTAGTCAGGCATATGATCTGAATTGCTCAGGCAGCAATATAATATTGTATACCGATAAATGAGAGTTGCTCGTATTGGTAAAGTTGAAATATAATTAACTGGTAAACATGAAGTTAAACGCCAGTCAGTTAATAGCACAGAGTCCCTTGAGTGCAATGAGAGTAAAGAACTCCAATCATAATAATTTATGCCAGTCAGTAGAGATCAACTTGAGATATAAATCACTGGTAAACATGAACATAAACGCCAGAGTTATTATCCTCAGTTATAACTAACTAAATGTGAGGCACATCTGTGGAGCATTAGTTGCTCATCACTTTTATCAGTTTATGATATGTTGGTTGTTGCTGATGCAGCAGGCCAGCATCTCACGTATCCTTATTATGTCACACAGTTGTGGGAAATGTCCGTCCCAGAGATGTGACTGATCAGTAGAATAATGGTCAGACAGTGGACGATACTTCATGGTAAACACGTCAAAACCGGGGGTTATAATACCCGGGTACATAGCTGAGTTGTCGACCACTATACTTTCATTTATAGAATAGATGCTATTTGAAAGGTTCAGCCTATCTCTGATTGATGGTGTCACAGGGTTGGCATCCACTAAGTCCACTTGAGGTAGTTTACACATTATGACGGGAAGAGACGGATCATAGTCATGTACCACTGCTCTAAGTGTATCCATACGCTCCTGTAATGCATAAATGGCTATTGCTTCAGTGTTGTATTTTACACTGACAGCCCTGGTTAATCGATCGAGAGTGAGCAGATTTTCCAAACCAGCAGCCACATAAATAGCTGTTGGTGTTTCCTCTTGTAGATCTTTAATTACACTTAGGCTGATTTTTTCCAGAACTGCATGTGGGACCGCACTTACATAGTGAACAAATGTGCAGTCACGTCCAAGAGACAGGTTCATGTGGGCTATTCTATCATCCCCGAAAGACAATGAATTATGGCAATGAACATTCACTGTCGGTCACTCGGTGACAATGAAAGTTCAACTAGTCAGTATGCAGGTGTCCTATATATATATATATGTATTGGTCAGTGTGAAGGGGAGACCGGGAGGGTTGTTATAAATAGCCTGTGTACAGCGGGGGCGATCAGCTGTTGGGTCACCGCTATGTAGGCCAACTGTAGTTCCAGCTAGGTGCCTAGACATTACATATGGGTTCTGAGTCCGAACCGCTGTGGTGCCTAGACGTTCATGCATAGTTGCTTAGTTATCAATTTCACTTCTAATTTCCATTAGTAATTTACCAAAGTTATTCATACCGGGGTAGAAACCTCTTTCATAGCACTTTGCGCCGATGACCTCGCCTCCACCCCATTCTTGCTCCTCACATGCAAAAACAAGGTCATGTGGGGTTGTTTCACATAATTCCCTTTTGCACTGTTCATCCTTGTATTTCTGGAGTAGCACGAGTCTCATGGTGGGTAACTCTTGGCGTTTCCAGGCGGGGGTGGGGTTCAGCATATCTCCAATGTTGTGTGCGCTGGCGCCATCTGGTGCATTTTTAATCCGGTGGCGTATTTCATCAGAGCACCCTATTTCGTCGGCTTTTAAGTACTGAAATAGGTGTTCAGCACTTTTATGAGTTTGCCCCTCAAAGGTGATGTCTTTCATGTACAGAGGACTTAGAGAAGTACGTATTCCGGTGAAGGTTATACCAGCCTTGGTTTGTGCTTCATTAACGGAGTTGCTATTAGGTGCAGGGGCCCTACCCCAGGCTCCAGTTTGGGGTTTGATTGTAGTCCACCCTGGACCTCTGCCCTCGTTCATTCGATATAGTTTCACTATTTTGTACCCGGGGGGCGGGATGTCCTCAGGTGGTATCTTGTCCAGATTTTCCATGGTGTGTGTATCACCGCCAATATATAGAATGTTCTTTTTGACATAGGCTTCTTTCCCATTTGACCTACAGTAATTGACTATAAACCTCAGTTTTTGGTTTCTTTTCCTGGTGTCCGGGTCTTCGTCAGGGTTTATGTAGACTTTTTCACATCCAGGAATGTTGATCAGTCCCCATTTGGCTTGGAGGGCTGCACGTCTCATTCTTATAGTCATGAAGCATAATAGGAGGGTCCTTGGGCCGGTCTGATTGGGTCGTCTTTCAAGTCTGATTGCAAAGGATAAGTCAGTTTCCTTACAAGTGACACTCATTTTGTTCATTAGGGTGCAACCATCTTCATACTCACTAATCCCTTCAGTTTCTGGATATCCATCTACTAGTACATTCAAATACCTAGGGGATTTGTCTTGTGGCAGGTTGCTGGATGGTGGTCCTGGGCCTAGATTAGGTGCCCCGTTGGGGGCTGCTGCAGCTGCTGCAATGTCCTTTTTGGCGGTGTCTGCATTTGATTGAACTGTTGCTTTCAGCGTGCTGTGTGAGGAGTCATGAGAATTATGTCTAGAGTCAAATTCATTGTAATTATTGGTTACTTTGATTTCCAAGTCGTGTAGTCTGTTTGGAATTTCTTGATTATTTTGCTTGTTTTCAACTGACTGTAGTCTATTAGCTATATCCGGGTGTGTTTTTGAAAAGTCACGCTCCTCCTCAGTTTTATTTCTCAGCCGGACTATTTCTTCATGCTGTGACTCAAGTTTGGCATTTAGAGCTTTGTAGTCGGCGGCTATTTTTTCCTGGAAGTCTTTTTTGATTTTTTTTTACAATGAGCTCTACCGAGGCGATTTTGGCGTCAGAGTCACTTTTGTTGGTGTTCACAACAGTAGTCAGGTCCTCTACTTTAGTATTTAACTGTTCATTAGACAGGTTTACCGATTGCTTCAAAAGGGTAACTTCGTCAAGCATGTCTTTTTTTGCATTTTTTACACAGTCGGTAAGCGATTTGCTAGCAGCTTCTGTATTCACCTTTGTTTCCTCAAGAATCTGACTTTTCATGTCCTCCACTTTGTTGCCAAAAAAGCTTTTCATTTCGTCCAAAAATGAGGACATGTCGAGATTAGAGTTGCTCACCGTCTTGTTTTTCTTCTTTCCTTTAGAATGTGGTGTGGCAACTTCAAGGTTCAGCCTTTTGGCAAGCTGACTATTACACTTGGGTGTAGCTTCGTCGCTGCTAGTCCTCGGTCTTTTAACACTACCATGGCTTTTGGCAGTAGTCTTTTTGGTTTTATTATTAATATTGGGCGGTCTACCTCTCCTTTTCTTGGGGGCGGTTGGTGCAGGTGTGTCTATGTGCTGTCCATTTAGGGGGGTGCTGTTGTCAGTAGGTCCTTGATTGGACGTAAACACCAGGGATGTATCATGTTGAGCGGTCTTACTAGTGTTGGCATGTACAGAGTGCCTACCCTGCCCCAGCTGCGACAGGGGTAGGCTGTCACAAATGTCGTCGTCTCCAGAATCCACATCGACAAAATCGTCGTCATTTTCACTGTCCTGGGATTGATTCATGGCATTTGGAGTTAAAGTTTTATCACTGGCCAGATTGCTGACATTGCATTCCATGGAGTTACCTGTTGTCGTAGTCTCGGGCTGGGCTGAGGTAACAGCCTCACTTTGTGTACACTCCGCGGCGGCCATTGTGGTCGGGGTTGATTTCGGTGTCTGGTGCCGAGATAGAATGGCTCGTACTCCTTCCCACATTAGGGGATCGCACAGATTGACGTCAATTGGTGAGTCTTGAAGTGTTTACAGTTCACGTTAACTCACTTTAGAGGCAATAACTAGTCCTTACATTTGTTTATCGTCGTGATAGGTGGGAGCCCTCGTTAAGGTAGGTCTCTACAGGCTCATGACGTCACAGGCCAATATCCCAAGTATATAGTTTACATGATGCATACACAAACAACTCCAGCATCCAGCCTAGTTTATCATAACCATGCTATTAAATCGTACAGTTTAGCGCTCGACTCGGGCATGGTCATAAACCAGGGCCACCACTTTTAGATTTGGAGACTTTTCAAACTTTAACTCTAGTTGCAGGTTTTTAATGATTGTTAAAGCATCAATTTTGTTATTCCCAGATCGGTTGGATAGGGAGCTTAATCATATTTTGGCTCCATATTCGCTCCACCTATTTTAGTCAATGGTGTCACCAGGCCAGGAAAATCCTACTTGTAAAACCCTGCTGGAGAATAGCAGATTAAGGTGCTATCTCCCCTTTATCTTGGGCCAACTTACATGTAATATTGAGCTCCATCAGAAAATTCAATTTGCTGAAATCTAACCATTGGTCTTGATGGTACATCGAGAGATAATGTAGGGATGGACACTGTGTCTTTCTTCATAACCCACACTTGACGCGGGAAACCTGTATAAGATCCAGCACTGGGAGATTCCCCCTTGGATGTGCAAGTCGGGGGTAGCCCTTGTCTCTCACAGTGGCCCTTATCTCCTCAGCTGGTCAGGTAAGTCAAACCGACTAACATACCTTAGTCTTTTCATTGAAATCATATTAGGGTTAGACATTTTGGCTAATGTATAAGGCATTAGTTTTGCCTTAGTCATATTCGAGCATAATCACTAATTAAACTCATCATTTTGACTAATGTGCCTAGGTGACGAACCTGGGATGGCCACTACTCACTAAACCCTTAAGCCTATAAATTAGCTGTGCGTTGACTGTGTACTCACCCCTGTGTAGTTTGTAGTTGTTGACTGTGTGGTTGTTCTCTGGCTAAGGCAGGAACTGACACTGATGATGAGCAGGAGGAGTACGGTCAGACTCATGGTGGGTGTGTAATGCTGACGGTGAAGATGAGCCTTAAGTCAGCAGTGTAGGCACGTCCTCACGCCGCACTGTAACTTGCTGCTTATATATACAGACCTCAATGTAATTATAGCACTCAGGACTACTAAGTAGTCATAGCATTAGGAATGTGTGTGGCACAGACTTAAGTTATTTCACACTTAACCCCTTTAAAGTTTGAGATTAAATGGACATGTCTGTCCACTGATGATGTGCATAATGCAAATGGTATCATTTAAGATCTGGTTAACAAGTCTGTCTGGCCACAATGTGAATTCTCATTAACCCTTTTGGAGATGTACTATGCCCTTTGTCACCATCATGCATTCCGTAAAGTATCCCATTATTCGGCTGAACCCACAGGGTTGAGAGACACCAGTATGATTCGCCAATAAAATGCTTGGAACTTCCCTGCATGTCATCATGAGAGGGTTAAAATAGTGTAATTGGGTAAAATAATGTCAATAGCACTTGATGTAGGAATCCATTGTTTCCGGAGATTTAACTAATAGTGACTTACTCTATGCTGTGTAGCATGCTAGACCACACCTTTCATGTAATCTCCCAGTGGCATATGTAGGAGGCCACAAGGAAGCATTTTTCTCCCCATCCTCGCTTCCTCTAAAAGAATAAAGAAAAAGGGGAGGAGGAGGGATAGACTGGAATTAAAAAGAACAGACATCACACTGGGTTTTTTCATGGAAACTACTGCAAAATTGATATAATCAAAGAACATAAATATTTCAGATCAATTAAGTGAAACTTTGACAAATATTGTTAATGATGACATGAAATGAACACAAAGAACACCCCCATCAGGGGTTTAGGGGGTTCAGAGGGCGCAGGGGCTGCAAGGTGTACATGGAGTGCTAGGGACGCAGGGCGCGCGGGGGCGCAAGGGGCGCAGGGGGTGCAGGGAGTGCATGGCGTACAGGGGCGCAGGGGGTGCAGGGGGTGCAGGTGTTGCAGGGGGTGCAGGGGGTGCAGGGGGTGCAGGGGGTGCAGGGGTGCAGGGGGCCCAGGGGGTGCAGGGGGTGCAGGGGGTGCAGGGTGTGCAGGGGTGCAGGGGTGCAGGGGGCCCAGGGGGTGCAGGGGGTCCAGGGGGTGCAGGGAGTGCAGGGTGTGCAGGGTGTGCAGGGGGTGCAGGGGTTGCATGGATTAAAGGGGGGTGCAGGGGGTGTAGGGGTGCAGGGTGTGCAGGGGGTGCAGGGGTTGCATGGATTAAAGGGGGGTGCAGGGGGTGTAGGGGGTGCAGGGGGTACAGGGGGTGTAGGGGGTGCAGGGGGTGCAGGGAGTGCAAAGAGCCCAGGGGGTGCAGGGGGTGCAGGGGGTACAGGGGACACAGGGGGCGTAGGGGGGCATGTACCCCCGACTTTTCTGTACATTTTAATGTAAATCTATAGATCATTACCCCCTGCAGGTATTGTCAGTATGTAATTATGAGTAACAGAGTAATTAATGCAGAGATATATAGTGAACAGAGTTGTGCAAAATATTTGGCTGAATTCCTACTATGTCAGATCTTAAAGGTTCACAAATAGGGTTAAGTGAGTACTACTTTTCTATACCTCATTTCTGGGCCATTTCCAAGGGCTGGTCTATCGCCCGGGATGAGGATGTGTGGTTCTCTGAATTTTGGTTCTATGGGTTACTGGCCATAGGCTAATGCAATTGACTGGAGAGCATAATGCGTTAATGCAGCACTAGTAAAGTACTTGACAGGGCTGCATTTATGCATCATGACAGTAAAGGACATAATGCAACAGTATGCACACATTAGAGGGCTTATAAATTGTCTTTATCACCTGTTGCACCTCTACTGCCATGACTGTACTGATTATTACCTAGTCCCACTACTCACAGCGACTACTGCCTTTTAAAGTGGAATTGGACAAAAACAGTGACATCTGTATCCATCTTAATCATTCCTACACTTCTGCAGTAATGTGGAATGTCAGGGCTATCACCTTCTTCCTGATACCTTTTTCCCTAAGAGGAAATAATAAAGACAATGTTCCTATTTTTGATTGTCAATTAGATAGAACTCGATACAACCCGTACACAATAGGGTCCTAAAAGTTAGCCCCTCTAAAACTCTAAAAAACTGTAGGTATGAGTTTGCAAGTTAGATCCAGATTTTCTTTTTCGGAATTAGCGTACACTTCTGCTTAGTTCGTGTAGGAGCGCACCTGAAGATTATTAGTGGCAATAATAATGCATAGGCTTGGTGTTAGTTAATGCACAGACCTCGACGTGATCGTGTGGGATCTGACTGCTCATGATTATAGCAATCATACAAGAAGCATAAATCAGCTGTCATTAGATCTACATGTCTGCTAACCCCTTACAGGCAGCATACAGTTTTATTGTCCTCTTGTGATGTCATGACTACTTAACCGCTACTAATTTACATATACATATCGGGGATAATACATATATCTGGGATTGCTTGTATACAATTAACATCTACTACAATGCATGTATAGACTTGTAGGCAAGTACCTACTGTTGCCACTGTGTGGCGCTCTGATACCACTTACCCACTTGTGTATTATATTGAACCCACAATGCGGGTACACACTATTCTTGGTTGTACTGCAGTAGTATCAACATCTGGACTGTTTGTATGTACAAATAAACCAAAATTACACACCTAATTGCCCACTATTCTCGTCTCTTGGCTCATGCATATATCATTCTTGCAAATCATATTAACTAATACTAGCCTTGATATGACAATCATCGTTAGGATGATTGAATGATGTTTGACTGATATTTGAACCCAGCAGTGAAGAGTAACTAGAAGAACACCTAGCTTGGAAAAAGGGCAGACCCTAACATTTTTTCCCTCTTTTGGGGATTTTCAAAAATAATTTGATACTCTGTAATCTAAATCTCAGTATATCTTGTGATAGAACAGTAACAGTGCCTGATTGAGAACTGCTCACTCCCAGCCTGCTATCACCTCCTTCTACTGAGAATATGAAAGACCGAGGTGCAGAGCTATGTGGGAAAAGTAAAGGAACAACACTCTATACTATATTCTATAGTGGTTTAGAGGAGCACCTAAGCTAGCATTTTACCCAACTTTTCAAATTTAAATATATGGTCATGAAGAACAAAGTCTGACTGGCTTCAGTAGCCTAAATAATTTCCTGGCTTCAGGAAATTGCTTTTTAACATCAATATGTAACATTCTTGTGATATTCCTAGTTACAGGAGAAATCAGTAGGCATCCTATTGATCTGTTAATCAGATCTATAAATTTTCTTTTTTAGAAAGAACAAATAACGACCTACCTACCCGTATTTTTCGGGCCATGTTGCCTGAAACCCATTTTCCTGTTTTTATACATTATACAATCCTTAAAGGGTTACAACTGTGCTTGAGGGTTAAGTTTGCAGATGATCCATAATCAATTTAAATAATAAGTTAATGAGTGCATAGTATTCTGCTCATGTTACTTCAGTAGGGTGTCCCTTACCTTAGTAGAATAAGGTAGGAAAACCTCCTGCAGAGACAGGTTATCATGCTAGACGGCCCAGGTCACAGACCCTCAAAGTGCCAATCAGTGGGGTGCAGTGCCTGGCCTGGAAGGGGCTTAGTGGCATATAAAGGGTTGCTTAGGCCAAGGAATATCTGTTCCATGTAACCCTTACTTGCCGAGAATAATTACTACATCACAGCAACATCATTATACATCATATTACTGCGTGGATTACAATATTTGTTCATCATATTACTTGAGACGAACAGTCTCTACCTTGGATCAGTTGACATGACCTAAGATAGATAAAACGTTACTGCAGTATGAAAATTCATATAGTACAATAAGGTTAGGCCAATGCAGTGCTGCCTCCCCTCTGAAGTACTATGCCAAGGCAACTATCCCTAAATGAATGATCTACTGTGAAGGTTATCGGATCTCTCAGGACTTACACCTTTAAGAAATGCTCTAATGCTTTTTTTCTGAATGGAGTAGTCTATACCCTGAAGTAGACACCTAATTGGTGGCCGCCGCCTGAGACCATCCTGGCATCACTAGAACTGATTCTCTAATCTTCTATCCAATCCGATAGTACTGACTCTACTCTAGGGCAAAACTGTTTCATTTCAGGTTACCTGAGCCTATTTAGCAAGGCACTGCTTTGTTAGATGCTATTTTGGAGCTATTTCAGAGTCGATCTTAATGTCAACAAGTTAAAGTTATTGGTCTACAAGTTTGTGAGTCCATTTTTATGTTCTTCTGAGGTCTTAGGAAAAGAAGGGGGGGAAAAAAGGTCCGAATTACCTACATTGATTGACAGACTGTATAAGCTGAAACACAACTTTATTTCCTTTTTGGCCTGATCTGACCAATATCGATGGAGCTCTCATCCTAGAACTGTAAAGGTTCAGAGTGACAGAACTACTTGTAGCTTGCTAACCAGACACGTCAGCGCTTCAATTAATTGAAAGTGTGATGAAAAGCATATATCATGGATGAATTCATATTGACCTTGATATTGAGGTTTCAGATTTCACCGAGGTTTGCTGAAAACAAAGTTATACTATCAACAATACATAAAACACTGCCCTAGTCCAACCATCAATTCATTAGAAATCACTTTGACTCAAACACTTAAATCCTTTTCTTTGTGTTTTCCTAGGTTGGCATGGTGAATGAATGCAATTGACATGCATTTCACATTCAGCTCCTCAACTCTTGGAGCATTGACCCACAGGTTCCCATGGTGCCATATGGGACGCCACTCAGCACCCCAAGACTGCAATCTCAGCACTGGTATAAACAGGGCCATCACTCCTGCAGCCCACACAATGGTAACCAGGAGACCAGACCAAGGCCATTGTGGCCACACACAATCGGGGTGAATGGGAGGAGCGGGCCATAGTACATTCTCTCAATCCCCTCATCTCAGCCAAAAAGGCCACCAGGCTCTAAGGATGAAGAGGTGGAAAGAAGCCTTATTGTCCTCTAGAGGCACTCTACCAACAAGGATCACTGCACTTCTCACTGTTGTTTGTTAGTTTTATCTCTGTCCAACTTCACCTAGTCATATCGGATATTGGCATTTGTGTCTGTTACCACTATAAGCCATTTTCATTTTATTGGACTGTGCTAATTATTCAACACATATTATATCATTCTCTGTAATCTAAATCTCAGTACATCTTGTGATAGAACAATAATAGTGCCTGATGGAGAACTGCTTGCTCCGGACCTATTGTCGCCTCAATTTACTGAGAATATGAACTGCCAAGGTGCAGAGGTTATGTGGAAGAAGTAAGAAACAAGACTCTATACTATTTTCAATATTGGTCTAGAGGAACACCTCACAACACCAGCCATCATCGGACCCGTGGGAACTACCACGCCAACCACCACCTGACAGCCGCACAGGAGTGGGAGGATGATTAACAGATGAACTGAAGCCAAAAGAATCCAGCAGCAGATTTAGAATAGGATTAACAGGAAAGGAGTCTCCTGACAATGTATCAGACACCCTTAGGTAATGATGTATAATAACTAAACCTATATTATAATGTATTATATATCATGTTATTTTTGTAAGTAAATTATTTTCTGTGTTTATGTTTACACCCCTCCTCCCCCCTACGCCCACCTCCAACGGGGGGGGGGGCTGGAAATAATTAAGGCACACATCATATGATGTACAATTATAATGTATAATTACATGCAAGCATTTTTGTCTGAACATTACCTTGTCATTACCTTGCTGCCCTCTCTTAGAGCAATCTCCTCTTTTCTGCCCGCCACCCTCAAATCCCTGACATCCTGTAAACTAAGATGACGGAACCTATTTCAAAATTGAGAAAAACAAATGATAATGAATGAATTATTGATATTAGTAATTGTCATATTCGCAATCATAAAGCCAATACTCCCTCCATCAATTTGCAATCACAAGAACACTATATTTCAATGATTAATGTTGTATTTCTGAGAAATGTCTGGCTAGAAAGGTAGGAACTACAAATCTCTGTACTTCAGATGGTGCCACTGTCTACCTACAATCCCATGTACAGTGCTGCCGCCTCAAGTGGATAGATGACCAGGGACTAGGAGTGTCAGACCTTTACATATATACTATACATACACAATACAATGGCAGCAGGACTCAGTTACAGCCTGTGGTGTGTAGTGAGTCAACTTGTCCGGGTGGTATTTAAGCCTGACAATGCTAATGCTTAAAATACTGGGCTGCACTCATATATCATGAGAGCATTAATGGCTCTTTCGAGTGTTTAATGTCTATGAAATATCTCAAACCCTTACATAATACAGATCATTTTAACAATTTCCTCCAATGTTTGTCATCCCTGTTGCTGTGTACTGTGAAAGGCACAAGAAAGAATTAAACTTATTCTCCTTTGATCAGTGTTATGGGGTGCAAATTGCGTTTACTATAGTTTGGCTTAACAGTACTGAGGCAATCATTTCTTCAGGTATAGAAATATAAGCCCACCCTGTGTATAAGCCTGCCCCATGTATTTGCCTGGTCATTTTTTTACAATAGGACATACAGTATTATTTATGAGACAGCTCAGTACTAAATGTCATGTATCTAGAATCTCATACAAGTACTTGTAAGTAAATCAAAATGATGGTTTTTTTATACTTTTGCAAAAATTGAACGTCCTCATTTATTCATTAACAGACATATTTTCATTTGCAATAAAAGCTGTGCAATGTGAAGGTCATGCTAGCCCTATTTGGCACTTATAAAACAGTGTTGTGGCATTTGCATGCACTAATGTATTCTAAAGGGGAAAGGTTTCCAGGTCCGCTTAAAATATAAATAATGCTTTTGTTAGGGTTTGCTGAAAGTTTGGAGCTCATGGAAACATTGACAAATATCCCCTTTTGAATACTTCTCAAGTTTAACAATTCTTACCTCACATGACATGTGATTGGTATTGAATTACTGATTGATATTACTGGGGTGACTGAGTTTGCAGCGAAAGTAAATCTTTCTGCTTTCAACAAAACAGATTACTGGTTAACAGAATAGGGTTTTTGTGGGTGTGAGGCAGTGACTGTGATGAGAATTGTTCAGAATGCAATCTATTTTTGGTGTCTAGCAGCATACAATTATAGGGCTCCAAACAAGTGTTACTCACTTATTTAGCCTTTCATAATGATATAATAGGATGGGTCCCTGGTAGTCATGGTGCAGGAATGCATCTTTGGTGACTTATCCTCTTGGGCGACATTTATGCATCATAATGTATACATGTATAGAGTGTTTTTTAATACTTAAGAAATATATATTTTTTAAGACCAGCCAACCCTCATTGTTTATACTATACCGGTACAAAATCAAAACCCTGCACAATAATGTGATTGTGCGATGACCTCTGTATCTCCACATACAACCATTGATATATCCCTGCAAGCACCAGTCCACTATAATCTTGGTGCCGAACACTGGCATGGTATTAAATATGTGCCTGCCAACACAGGCTCAGCGGGAAATGAAAAAGTTATGAATAACACCTGTCAAGTCAGACAAAAAAACAACACTGTGACCAGACCAGGAACAGAGGGCTTTATATATGGGCAGGCAATATTCCTCCAGGCAAGGTGGGGCCAGCTTGGCTAGCATATTCCCTCCATTTCATTATAATACCAGCGCCTTCGGCGACTGGAATATGAAGAAAATAGTCACAGGCCTTTCCTACCGGCAAACTGTAGCCACTTTCATACCCCTACTAAGCCTCCCGATCCTTCCTACCCCATTCCCATGGCTTCCAGTCCATCGTATGTGGGCGGGAAACGATGGCAGTGGCGCCATCTAATGTGATGCGATAGAAATGCTTAGTGATGTTATGTTGCTTAGTGACATGATGTTGTTTAGTGACCTGACCTGACCTGACCTGACCCCGCCCCTGCCAACAAGGGAGCACCGATCGGGAAGTTTAGACTCGGAATTCTCAATCAGTTAATTGTACTTTAATGTCATATTATACAGGGGACGTTAAATGGGTATTTACTCAAATTTGCCATATCATTCCACATCCTTTCTCTCACAATTATTATATTTTAATGCCTCATACGTGGGAAAAGTATGGCGGACTTTTTGTCATATGGCAGTCTTGCTGTTGTTAGGCACTGTCTGGCGAGATTAGGTCATAAAGAAGGGTTTTCTATTAAAGGCACTTTATATCAAGGAATAAGTCAAATGACAGGAAAAATGGCGATATGAAAAAAACAAAAAACATTCTTTTTAGTACATATGGAGAAAAAAATCGAGTTAACTTTAAAAAAAGTACTTATTTTTAGTTAGCCCCCTTTGGTTTATCTGTTCCCGGCGAGCACTCAAGCCTATTTCAATGGGGTAGTTCGCTGGTCTCAACTTATGCCGTTTTATATATAGGGGAATAAGATTAGGCAATAACAGACTTTCATCAGAACCTAACATCCTTTTGTGTGTGTGTATGTGTGTGTGTGTGTAGAAAGCTACTCTTTAGGAAGTGAGTTCCCCACTGGTGTAAAGAGGCAGCTGTGAATTGGCGCCTATTTAATGACTGTGCCAGGAAAGAATTTTCCTTTTTCAACATGGCTCTCCCCTGGCAATGATGACAGGTTGCCTGATACCTTAGACGATTGTGGTTCGGTACTGTAGGAGGTCCCTTATATTACAGAGTAAAGCTTTAGTCAGCTGACAAGTGTGTTATTGTATTGTTGCAGCTCTTGGTCAGATACCAATATGAGGCTTGAGTAATCTGGAGAGACCTTGTGTCCTAGAGCCAAGACATCACCCAGCAAGGACAGGCTTAGTGGTAGATGAGAGCAAAGAGGCTACTTGATGTCTGTGGTGGCTCATGATGACATGTCATTACTATAATACTCCCTTTGAACGCCTAATGTATCATAAAACAATTCCCTATACCAACATATAGCATCAATGCAGCCATGGTGAGTATCTCACAGTAACTTAATTATTTACACACAACAAGGTTTCTAATTAAGGTGCAATCAGTCCCTAGTCTACTTACAACGTTCCTCCCTGAATAGATCTGAAAAGATAGAAATGGCAAGGGGTGCAGTGACAGCTGGTGATCATATGGAGTATGGCATCATGAAAGGACAATAAGCCTTTTTCATCCTCGTCTTCATCCTTAGAGCCTGGTGGCCCTTTTGGCTGAGATGAGGGGATTGAGAAATTGTACCACGGCCCCACTCCTCCCGTTCACCCTGATTGTACGTGGCCACAATGGCCTGGGACTGGCCTCCTGGTTACCATTGTGTGGGCTGCAGGAAGGATGGCCCTGTTCATACCTGTGCTGGGGTTGCAGTCTTGGGGTGCTGAGTGGTCTCCATATATGGCTAGATGGAAATAATTGGGTAATCTCTTTTTAAGACTTTTTACATATTTTTCCATATTTTGAATCCTACTCAAGTGTGTTCAAAATGCTAGTACACTATGATATATAAACGATGGGGTACAATAAAATATCCTATGTATGGGAAATTATACCCTAAATAGAGGGTGCCATGTGGCCCAGGTAGGTCTACCGCTGTTTTTACTTTAGTTTATGAACAGTAAAATAAGCAAATCAATTAACTGAGGGAAAACCTGTAGATAAAACCCATTTCTTAGATGATATTCCGATGTCAGTTATGAAAAAGGGAGTATGTATGAATTATAGACCTCCTCATATGGTAGCATTAGAATATATGTTTTCTCTTATAGAAGAATGAAGAAATTGACATCTCACAACCTACAAGTCTTCTACATATTACACAAATATGCGCAAAATAATTATCATAGCTAAATAAGGAGCTTTAAGGAACAGCATTCTTTTGCTAGTAGCGAGTTATAAACCTGATATCCTTGACGGAAAAAAGACTATACACACTTTTACTATCAGCACAGGTTTGCTTCGTTATAACTGCTTTTTAGAAATACTTGATGATGTTTGTGAGCAGATTCTCAGTTACCCACCTCATTAAGAACTCTCAGAGCAGATAATGACCTACATGAAGTGACACCTTATTTGCAACTGTCATGGTTTTGCAGAGGTTAATACAGAATCTCCTGACATAACTATGGATTCTACATTTATATGAACTTTAGGTTTTATTACATTTAGTCTTTAGTATCACGTAGTCTCCTTATATACTAATGAGATGAGACTGCACTGGAAGAATATTGTTGTGGATTCCAGAGTCGGGATGACTCTCCCTGGAATTTCAAATAGGGGAAAAATACTATTTGACCATACAAATGTAGATATTTTGCTGATGTTTGTACATTTCATTGATTTCCAGTTTATAACGTTTATATTCAGGCAAACCATGATGTCACACATTTAAGCCACTTATTGGCACCATCTGCATTGTTACGTAGGTACTTGGACTAAGGCATATATTCTTAATCTACAGATATCCTTTCTCATAGAGACTATTATAGTCCTGCAAGTAGCTTTCCCATCAATGATCCATTTCCATTTTCTATTTTAAATGTCTGTTAGCCATTCTAGCAAAGGATAACTACATTCACTAAATTATCAGTAATATCTTAATAAATTATGGTTCATGGTTTATCATTTTGGTTATGGTTTATGGTTTATCATTTTTATTGAATCAAATTCCTCACACACCTAGGGTCTGTAACTGTGTCCAATAAGAACCACAGTCAAACTCTGCATTACCAGCCTCACTACAACTAAGAACTATTTGATGTGTAAAGAAGGCCACACTAACCATGGAGATGATGGATAGCAGACATTGATCATATACCTGTCAACACAGGCTTAGTGGAAATGAGAAAATGAAAAATGAATCCATGAAAGCCGACCTGCAGCTAGGTGACTGCCATGCCGGGCATAAAATGGCACAGGGATGTGACCAGGAGCAGAGGGGGCTTTTTATAGGGTAGTTATTATTCCATGTGACACCTCTTTAGGTAGTCCTGTTGTAACAGGCTGCAATAACAGTCTGAGGTTATAGGCTTTTCCCAGTGGGCACAGAACATTGAATCAACATTGACTGATAGTTGTCAATATTGATTCAATGTTGAACTGAACATTGTGCCTGACGGGTAACAGCTTTCCTAAGCTTGTAATACCATCATGGCAACCTCCAAGCTGATACCATCTGCATATGAGATGGCACCAGCGTATACCATGCTACAGGCAAAGGGTATTGTACAATGAAGTACTATTGTGGCTCTTAAAGCTAGTTTTAGGTGATTTTCTGATTTAAGGTTGATAACATGCTAATTGCATGCCCACGTGAAAAGTTTAAAGACTCTCATTCATCATTTAGCATAATAAAAATAGAATAATTATGTTGTCACAAATGAATAGCTGTCCGCCGACACAAAAAAAGAATCAGCAAAGGGTGCATTATTAACAATCAAAACACACATGCTCTCACAGTGACTTCACAGGTCTACCAAAGAGCCCTCAATTCAGTATTTCATTAAAATGTCATAGCAAAATTAATGGCTTTCCTATGGCAAAAGGGTGTGTGACTAATTAAGGTCTATATGGGGTTTATTTCATAACTTGATTTTGGTTAGATTGAGGTGGTTATGTATCATTAAACACCAAGCAACAGGCCCTCACAACCTCAGGTGTTTAGACAGAACCACTCAGTGATTGTGGTTCCCCACTGGTATAGAGAGGCAGATGTGAAATGGGGCCTAATTAATGACTGTGTGCTGCATGTAAAATAACCATGTGCCCTGATCCAAATAAGGTTTTGTTAACCCTTTGAGGGCAGCATAATGCTTCAATGCATTATGCATTTTGTTATCATGATATACATAAATGATGTCCTGGCAAATAACTGCTGCAGTAAATCACCATGCCAACCCAATGGGGTTGATATGCTCCCGATTGTTTGTCATATTGAAATATGCTACAGTGACACATAGACTCATCATGGCTGCATGCTTGTAAAGGGCATAGCATACTAAAGCACAATGCTGGTTAATGAGGGTATTGTATTTGGAATGGCATGGAGGGTGTTGCAGTATCAGGTCATTTTCACTGCTCTGCTAGAATAGTCCTGGGTTGGCTTGACATTACTTGCAAACCCCTTGACAATATCAGTAATTCATTCCATGCAGGGAGAAAACTGTATGAGTGACCTTTGTAAAAGAAAAACCCCATGAGGCGCAAAACATTAACAGTTTTCTGCTATATATATATATCAATCACCTCACACAAAGAAACCAATGGGGGGCAACAATGCCTGCATGGTTAAACCACTAGAGATAAACAATAGTGTAAAGGGTGAACATCAGATCTTTGCGAGATTGGGTCAAGCCTCAATAGGGTAAGAAGCTGGAGGCTCATTTGATACTTGGAAGGACAATAATAGGATTTGCATTCATTGTCTTCCTATCACTCTCTCATGAAAGTCTAGAGACTTGGGGGCCAAGGTATTTCAAAATCAGATTCTATCCAGTACTTGTTAAAGTTTCTTTTGTAATAAACCACATACCCAGCCCTCCAAATTATCCTTTGATAATTCCCTTCTTCTCACCAGGAGGCACCCCACCCAAATTTAAACAAGCACAACATCTTGATGATATGGAGGATATGAATGATATTGAGAATATGGGCGGTATAGGTAATATCCAGGCAATAGATGTTGGGCCACTATGAAGAAGGCAAGAAGTAGCTTATCTTGATATCCAACTATATTACTTTGGCACTAAGCGCCAAATTTTGAATCAGCACCAATCATATAAGCACCAGGGTGCAGGATCTTAAAATATGGTCTAGTACTAGACATAGACCTTGAGGAAGCATGTTATCAATTACAACAAAATGGGTCAGAAGTTGCACTTTGAAGAGCCTCGATAAATGCTTGTTATATAAAATAGGGTCCTAAACCAATGATAGCCCCCATTAGTCCCATCATAGGATTTATTACTGTACTAAATATCAAATAGTTAGTATCTAGTTTAAATCTCGGTTATCTTATTTTGATTAAGTTACAGGTAACTTGGTACACTCACTTGTTGTCAATTTTCTCATATTTCCATGCCAAAATGCATAGTTCTGATGCCACCATAGGAAGCAGTAAATAAGCCATATAATGTAATTATAAGTATGAAATGGTAGAGTACTTTCCATATTTCCACCTATGACCCCAGTGACCCCACTAATTACATGCACAGGTATGGGTCAGTCCAGTGTCCACAGGTAAGGTACATGTGTACTGGGCTGTGATTGGCCCATTTACCTGCATGAGCAGAAGTCATGGCCCAGTGAACACACCAGGAAGGCGTTTCACCGTATGTTGATATAAAATATAAGATACGGCCGAAAGATGCGGTCAAGATGCGGACAAAATATCACCAAAGCAAATTTTCCGTTTCTTTTGACCCTCCGCATACCCTCCGTATCTTTTTTTATCAAATTCCAACATACACCCCTGCTATGCCGTATGTAGCAGTCAACATGCGGCCCTCCGTATGTTCACCTCCGTATGTTCTTCTTCTGACCCGCCGCATTTGAATTTGGCGCCATCGACCAGGCTACATCCGGGGGAATACCCGGGGATTCCGTATCTGACGTCATACACACGTGACTTGTGGGCGCCGCCATTTGCAATTTCTCAATAGTAAACACCGAGTCGGGCAAGCGTGCGGAAAGCGATTGTAAGCCACAACAACCACCAAACAACATGGGGAGAGTCAACAAAAGGGTAAGTAGCACATGTCCTTCCTGTGCCATTACATGCATCAGATAACATAGATTCCAGCAATGTACTTTGTTGTGGGTGTTATTCTGATTTTAATACATGAACATCGGTGCCAAAGTAGCCGGTCCGTTTTCCCGCTTTATGTGAAAGCAACTCAGATACTACCGGTACTGCTTGTATACACCCCTTACAACTGTATTATGCCAAAATATATCGCTTATTTCGATACTACTGTCCCCCTTTGTGTGATACACCATACAACATACCTTACATAGCATTTTCAATGAATTCAGGAAGATGATAGTACCTCAGAGGAGGAGGTCAGTGACAGCCAACCCCCCACTACCCAAAATCAAGCCGAATCAAAAAAAACAAGATCTTTCAAGGGCCTTTTAGGCAATCTGGATGCGCTCAGCCTGCTGCTGGGCACAAACAGAAAATTAACGGGCCAGCCTGCTTTCCCTATATTTCATGTATGTATTATGGCAATGTGAAAAAAAGCACTACACTTATTCTCCAGTTCCATGCTATGTTCATATATCAGTCCGTTCTAAAAATTATTTTACATTATTATCATTCAAATACAACTGTGTCACGGGGTATATGTAATGTTTTGCAGCCCCCCCCCAACAAGGAAGATCCGGAGTTTCAGTCATCAGAGGAAGAGGAAGAGATCAGTCCGACCGACTTCGAGGGAGATGGGGGCGACCAAGCCATATCGTATATCTTGGCTCTCATCAAAAGGAACCGGGAAAAGAATGCTCGTGGAAAGGGGAAGGCCCCCTCCAGCGAACACCCGTCCAATGGTGGGCCTCATACCACACAGACCAAGAAAAGGAAGAGAGAGAGTGAAGACCCCACCTACATACCTCCTGCACCAGCAACTGTACCACAGGTAAACATGGAGCAGCCCTCAACCCCCACCCCCAAACGTGGTAGGGGGGGTAAGGGACGTGGGAAAGGGCGTGGAAAAACTGTTGCCAACGATTCAGTGGCATCCGGCTCTGCTGTAAATACCTCAAAGGCAGCTCGGGCCAAAAGTGAGCACTGGAGACCGGACGAACTTGAAGCGCTCATAAAGGGGGCGAACCACCTAAAGCCCGTCTTGAAGGGACGGTTTAAGCATGCCAGCGATGGGGTAGCACTGAAGAAGCTGGCATGGGGCGAGCTAGTTGGTGAGTATATTTAAAACATTATTCACATTCCTTTCATATGCACCCCAGCAAAGTGAGCAGTATACCGTATCATTTGATGTGAATCACTTTATTATGACATGCACCCCAGCTGTTTTACCTGTATACCGTATCATTTTGATTTTGTTCTAGCTCTGTCATGTGAGTACCCTTACCATATTTAGCATAAAGTAAATCCTTTATCCCTGTTAAACGTGACAGTATACTACATGCTATATAAAGGACAGAACAATACATCTACTTGACATTTCATTATATTCTCCTCCTTCTGCCAGACTATGTGGCAGCGAACGGTGGGCGCGACCGAGATGTTACAAAGTGTCAAAACAAGCTGAAATACTTCGTGCAGGAGAGCAAGAGGAAGGTACGCATACACATGTGGTTCTTGAAAAGTCACACTTTTTTTTTTGTTTTTATTTTACCACAGGTATTAAAACATATATGAATATAGGATGCCAAAAAATATGCCTTTGTCTAAAATATCCAGTCCCATTATGACCTGTGTTACCTAGCTTCTTACCACACCTTGCTCTAGGTCATTGTAATCTTATTTATATTTTTTTCTATAGCGTCAACTGATAGATATGAAATACAAGACGGGCAGTGGACAGAGGGACGAGAAAGACCAGCTAAATGAACTGGAGCAGGCCGCATGCGATTATGCGGGGAAAGAAGTAATCCTAGGTGAGCATTCAGCCAAAGCGCATGATATATCTCCTTACTGTATACTCCACCTCAAGTGCCCATATTTAATTTCCTTCCTTTGTACTGCGTATCATTTGAATTGAAGGAATGCCACATGCCATATGTATAACACATAGTACAGGTGAAAACAATACATTTTTAATTCAATCTTTTATTTTACTGTGCTATAGGGATCGAAGGAATGCAGCCTCCCAGTATAAAAGGGGGCGGGCGGCCCCGGTTCGTTTCCTGTTACGATCCCGACCGAGCATCAAAGACTGACTATGCCGGCATGGGTCTGCCCTCTTCCGCACTAGCTGCTATAGCTGATGGGGACATGCTTAAAGACGACGAGGGTGAGATATGTTTGAATCTTTTTACCCAAAAATAATATACCCCACATACATATGTGGATATATATTCCCTTTTTCTTGTTTTACCTGTGTGCTGAAAATAACTCTAAATACATTGACATTATATATGATTGTAAAATTCTTTTTGTCTGCAGTATTTTATCCTATTTTTGCTTCTGGATTTATGACTGTGGAATATATTGTTTTTTTATTTATTATACGGTAATAATATGGGTTACAGACACAGCAGAGATGTACCTACCTTCCCTTAACATATACCATATAGTACATGTACATGATGCAGCTAATTCTATTTAACTTACAACATATACCAAGTCAAAACTTATGGTGTATTACATGTATTTTTCTATCCACAGAGGAAGACACGGCCGCTGGGGAGGAAAGTGGAGAGGAGGAGGAGTACAACGAGGTTCCAGATCCACCGCCCGCTGCCCTGCAAGCTGAGCCGGATGACGTGTCCACTACAGAAGCATGTGACGCCATGTTCGGGGATATCAACCGGTCTCCTATTCAACGTATTTCCCGCAGAGATATGTTAGATTTAGTCGCCAGAATAAATGCCAAAACAGCCGATCCGGAAGGCCAATGCAGCAAAAAGAAAAAAGTATCCAAAACTGAATCCCTTCTTATGTCCTCCGGAAGAAGTAGCGGAGAGTCGCAATTGGCTATGGCACTCAAGACACTGAAGTTGAAAGTTTTGCCTCCAAAAACAAATCAGGCAGAGCCTGCAGTGCTTCCCAAACCTGCGGATAAACCTACTCCAAAACCTCCCTCTAAACCTTCTGCTGCTGATACTGCTCACCGTACTGCTCACCCTGGTCCAAGCATGCAGAAAAAACCTGAACGTGTTCGGGGGAGGAGACCATCTTTCTCTTCCATTTTGAACGAGGAGGAGATTGACTTAACTTCTCAACACTCTTCTCCGGGTCCCGTTTCACATGTGGACACGGATGACGCCAACAAGAAGCATTACTCGGAGGAGGAGGTAGCCGAGCTGATACATTTGGCGCTGAAAGGGAAGTTTGAAACCAGTACCCCTAAACATAAACCCCCCCCTGCAGAGCCTGTTCTACCAGATCCCATAGAAACAGAGGAAGAAGAAATAGAACCTGATTTTGAACCAATGAAAACCCCACATCACACTCCTGCCTTGTCCCATATACAACGCACCGCATCTGCTAACCGGAAAGCCCTATTCAAATCTTTTACGGAGGAAAAAGCACAGGAGGATTTCAGTGAAGCTATAAGAAAAGAAATGGAAAAAGTCACATTGGCTTTCAGAGATAACCTGAAGACAATGGCGGATGACCAGGCCAACTGCCAGCAGGATATGGCCAGGTGTAACCGGGAAATGAAAGACAGCACCAGAACTGTCGTGATAGCTGTATCTGACAATGCGAAGCAAATCGCTGAGGCGATGAAGAAACAACAAGAGCAGCTAGATACCTGGACAGCAGAGTCAGCTGCCAACACTGCGCAGAACAACGAGGAATTTATTGCCATTACAGACAAACTGTCTGATCATGTTCTTGGCAAACAGGCCGCAATGGTGCAACAACTGAATTTAGTCAGAGGTGCTATTACCAATACGGGTGTCCGTGTTGCGAAAGCAGAGGAAACTATGATGTCAGGCGTAGTGGGTATGGTGGACAGTCTGACCACTCTAGCCAACAGCATTAAGGACTTGATGACGGATGTACAGAGCGTGGCAGAGATGCATAAAAAGGAGAGCGAGAGAGCCAACTCTGCTCTTGCTTTGTTGACTAGGAACTTTGAGATCCTCGCGGTGGCACAGGGGAAGCTAAACCGGGCACATGTAGTGAATTCTGTTATTTCATGTAAGTATGACATATGTTGGTCCTTCGGGAAACAAGCTACCTGCTCCTTTACTTACCATATGTTATCCACCTCAGTATATGTATGCTCTGGTTTTTATGTACTGCAGAAATCAAAACATTGTGAGGATATTATAAAATGATTTTATCCGTTTATATGTTTCAAGTACAACTCTAAATACAGAAATATGTGATCGAACAATGTTTTATTATTTTTCACTGGTAATTAAATGTATATGTGTAATTCTTTTCTCAGTGAACAAGAGCAGCGTGGAGGAACCGGAGGAGGAGGATCAGAACAGAAACCCGTTACCGTCTACTTCAAACATCACAGCCAGTTTGACGCATCCCGAGCCACCCAAACAGGGAGAGGAGGCGAATTACCTGTGTTCCCCCAAGCCCCAGCTTCATCCAACAAAATGTGTGGTTAACGCTCATGGTAAGCACGCTATATACCATATCTTTATTTTCATATTCTTTCTTCCATATGAAAGTATGTATCTACGGTACCGTAAAATGCACAAAATATGTATCACACGTACACATGTATCAACACTGTATAAGTTAATACCATATCTTTTTTCCCTTTATATGTTTACACACATATCTGTATGCTAGCAACAAGGGAGAAAATCACAACATTCTTTTCAATTGTATCTCTCTATAGCCAATCTCTTGAAAGAAGATTGTACTTGTAACAACCGGTCCCACAGTGTATTATACAACAATTTGTTTTCCCCCTTGACATATATATCAACAATTGTATGTGAATAAAAAGAGCCAGAATATATTACAGTGTAAAATTTAATGCATGCTTAAATTACATTGACTTAAATTTTTTTCCTTTCTTTATAGTCATACAGACGGAGGACGTCAATTCCGACAGTGGACTGCCACACTACCAGGTCCTGAACAAGGATGAGGTAGTGCTGATCCAGGAAGTAGCAGACGACGTGGAGCAGAACATGGAACCGGCAGTAACCGACGAAGAACACGTGCAAATGGTTCTAGGTTTAGCATCGGCGGAGGAGAGCGAGAGTGAAGTGACAACACTACCCAAAAGATCCACGCGAGTGAAAACCAGGAAAAATCCAAAATGAAAAGCAGCCGGACTGGGTTGAACTGTATATATTTTAACACAAGGGGGTTGCATGTCATAATACTCCACGGCGCTGTTATACACCGAAATATATTTCACGTTATATTTGTTGGTACAGAATTCATGTATATCAGGTAGTTCATGTTGAAACATAAGTTGACTGCTTGTCGCAGAATTCATGTATATTAGGTAGTTCATGTTGTAAGATAAGTTCACTGCTTGTCGCGTTTGACAGCCTCCGGGTTGAAGTACCTGCTGATGTACTCTTTACGCATGTTATTGAAGGGGACGCGTTCTCCCGCTGCCACATTCACGGGTTGCTCCACAGGTGCTTTGTAGCCGACGAAGGAATCCTTGGCGTAGAAGTCCTTCTTGATTGGGAGTCCGGCAATTCTAGCACAGTTGTTCAGTGCTACACATGCCTCTATGATGCGCCCAGCTCGTACGGGTTCGTGGAAGAGATATCCTCCACTTGTATCGAGACACCTACCGAAACAGATACATTTTAATGTTACATAGTATTAGGGTTTTATATTGTGAGACATATCAGGTATGGTGCTATTTAATTGTATTTTAACATGTCTCTTTTAGTGTTAGGTATATATCAGAAGGATCATGGCAGAATGTACAGAGGTACATGTGTTATATGAATGATTACTGGACAGGCTGTTTTGATGTACACATTTGTACAGTGTCATAGTATTATGTGTATCATTAAGAGGAGATAATTTTGGGCATTGTGTTATGTGGTACTACCCTAGCCAGGTATGGAGTATTTTTTGATATGATATGCAACATGTAATGTGATATTACCTCCAACGCTGCTTTACGTTTCCGATCACTCGCTCCACCAAGGATCTGGTTTTACGGTGCCATTTGTTGTAGGCCACATCGTCTGCAGTGTACTCTACTTTGGTCGGAGTAAGCAGGTAGTCTGTCAATACGTATCTGTAGTAGAACAAAGTGTGTGATATATTTCTGTATGATATGGACAAATGAGTGAGAGAAACAACATGTATATTTTTGATAAAAGTTTTTGTCTTAGGACAAACTATTACTGTGCTATGCCAAACTCAGGTCATACAAAATATATATTTATTTTTTGGTTCTTAGTTGTACTGTAAGGAATAACTATTAATCTGCTATGCCAAAGTCAGGGCACAGGAAAATTAAATTATTTTACTTACCCAGAATCTCCCAACAGGAAGAACCCTTTAAAGTCATTCCTCTCCCCCAGGAACTTGATTTCACTTCCGTTCATAATGTAAATGTCATTCTGGGAGCCTGGGTATGACGCGTCCACATGACGTACTATCCCGTCCAGATCACATATGATCTGCAAAATATAACATTCCATTTTTGGGTTACATGTGTGTGAAATATTTTTATTTTTACCCGTTCAAAGGTACATATAGAATCTAAGTCAACTGTTATATAGCGATAAGATTGTGCTCTACTATTTTTTCAAATAGGGACAACATATGTTATGCATGCAAAGTTTCATGTTTTTTGTGTACTTTGATTTTACTCACCATGGCGTTTATACTATAATAGCCTTTGTAGCAGTAGTATTGGTTTTCGTCACGGGTATAACCCCGAGGGCAGGCTATTGGTATGTGAGTACCGTCAACTAGTCCAAACAGTTTGGGTTTCTTCATTTTCTTGTACCAACGATACGCCAGGTTAGCTTTGTCATTCGTGCTGTCTGGCCAGCTGACATATCGGGCAAGGTTGTAATGAAAGAAGTCAGAAACTGACTTGACTGCTCTGCATACGGTACTGCGGGACACACCGTGCACATCCGCTATGTCGGTGTAGTTTGACCCCGTGGCAAAGTAGCGTATAGCTACACAGAACTGTTTTAAAATAAAAAATCATTTTGTTACACTTTAATTACTGCCTTGTTTTATTTCATTTGGGATAGTAGAATACATTCAGTCATATCACATATGAAGGGAACATGAGTCATGTATATGGAAAAAGCATAACAGTATACATAGCGTATTATGAGTGCAGGGCAGAAGCCAAAATCAAACTTAATATAAATGGAGAAAAAAATAACAACATAGGAAGAAGGGAACACATATAGCCATAGTGGGGTGTAGTGGTGGTACATACCTTTATCCTATGTGGTACAGCATGTTTGCCCCGTAACAACTTGTCCTCTAGGCTGTCCACATAGTCTTTTATCAGGCATTTGGTGATTGCCTTCGTAAGGCGGTATCGCTGAAGGAATTTCTTCTCCCCATACTTGATGAAGGGATCCACCCGCTGGTAATACTCTCTTTGAGTCTGAAGCACATACCCTATCCTGGGACCCATCTTGGCTCTATCCAAATAGTGCGCCAAAATATATCGGGGTCAAGGGTCAAGGGTCAACTGCCAAGGTGAAGGTCGCTGAATTTGGCCAATACATATAGTGCAGAATTGACATACGGCCGACTATACACACATACGGCCCTAAAAAACAGGGTATATGTGCATTATTTGACATAGCACCCCCCCCCCTACCCCTCCGTATATCTTGTAGCAAATACGCCAAAGATGCGGAATTTTTGTGCTCCGTATGTTGAGCTGAAACGCAATTATCGCCGTATGTGAATACGGAGGGCCGTATGTACATACGGCCTCCGTATGTTTTTCCGTAAGATGCGGACATGTTGAGCTGAAACGCAAAAATGAACTGAAACGCAAAAAAACGACATACGGACCCTCCGTATGATACGGTGAAACGGCTTCCAGGTGTACCAATAATATGGTACAGCCCAAGATCGTGCACAGTATCATGATCCTGATATAGTCCCAATGGAAAGGGTGTACTACGTATATAGTATGTCCTAACAACATGGTCCCGGCCCCAACCTGATATAAACTTCTTTTATTTCCCTCTCCCTAATCTTAATTTCTGTCCCTATTTTTAGAATGGCCCTTATGTTGTTTTGCATCCAAACTCTTCATATATACATACATGTATGTATGTATATATATATATACATATATATAAATATATATATATATATATATATATATATATATATATATATATATATATATATATATATATATACATACATAAGGTCTGGGAGGTCTGGGAGCTTATTTGCAACTGCACAGTATCTGCATCCAAATGTATATATATGGTCAAGATAAAGAATTGGATGGCAACCAGTTCATCTGAGATTGCTTTTAGGCAAATGACCAGGGTACCAGACACATTAAGCATTTGGCAGGAAAAGATCCCTGCAAATAGATTCATAAAATGATTGGATGATGAGCCAAGGTCAGTACAAGGTTAGGGAGTGGCCTTTAAAAACAACAGCAGGGGAGCGGGGTTGCTGGATTAAGGGGAACCAACAAAGTGTGGACTCCTCGTCACGGGGATCAAACAAATCCACCACTCTTTCTGTTGCAAAAGGCCAGTAATACTCTGGTTAAAAGGAGTCAGCTGTGATAATTTGAACCCTGTTCGGGGGAACAGAGTTTGGACCCCTCTTACGGGAGAATCAAAAAGTGTTGTTGTGCTTAGTGAAAATCTACCAAGCATATACTCTCAAAAAATCGACCAAACACCAACTGTAGGAAATCCCCAAAATGACCACTCCCATACTCTGCAGTACCTCCTGTAGTAACACTATGGGGATGTATGGGGAGGTACATCACACTTTACAGCTGGGATGTATCTTGTGAGGCATCCATTGCACAGGGTACCAGCAACAGAAGGGACCTGGAAACTGACTAGGGTAGTAGATAGCAAAATATTCTTAGGGGGCAGGAAAGGTTCTCAGTTGGGGCCCTATGATTTCTGATAGGTAATCATACATAGGGGGTCTCCTCATTACTTTCACTTCTATAGGGTTCAGCCTGATGTCCTCTGATGTTGGTATACAGTCCTTAGATTGCATTTAAACTAGCATATGGCATCAGTTTTAAAAGCAAAGTGGAGGCATTTATTGGAACAAGTGTTCAATTTTTAATTACCCTACCATTCTCCTGCAAAATGAAAATGCAGTGTATAATTCCAGATCCATAACTGCAATTTAAAAAATTGGTGTGTCCTTTGCATTTTTCTCAATTGAATTAGACACAGTTATTGCTTAGCTTATCTATGTCTATGTGCTAGCAATCAAAGCTTTGCAAGGATAAGGAATTTAGGTCTGCCTTTTAGAAGATTAATATAGAATCAATGCCTTTGGTTTGGTATAAAACCATGTATTGATTTTCATTACACTGCCTGCAATGAATCCTATAATCCATGTGATAATTGGTGCAATTGGCTGAAATCCCTAGCTTGTCCTAGAATTAGCTAATCAGATAATAGATAAGTTACTCTTATCAAAAGAACATTCAGCTGCAAGCACCGATTCGATGACAGGAAGGGAGAGATTCTCTAACAAAATACACACTGCATCTACCATTGTCCTGATCTCCATTGATATTTCCGTTGGTTTAGAAGTGACTATGGTGTGATGATGGCTGCCATGTTGGAATCGTCTGAACTGTGTGATTGTATCTTGCTTTCATCCCAAGCTGTCCTTGTCTGACCTAAAAATGCTCATCATGAACTTAAGAGATTGCAGACACTATATTAGAAAAAGGTTAGGATAGCAGACACCCCTTCTGTGTCAGCTGTCTCTCGTAACAAAACATTAGAAATTACTGCATATCTTTAAGGACCACTTTAGCACCTGATAGCCTGGTACAAAGGCCAAATACACCCTACAGCTTTGTCAAAAGTAACACATACAGTCCCCTGTGGCAGGTCTTTTGGGACAATATTCCTCAAAGGAAGTAGGAGGGTAAGTAGAAAATTACATGGATCAGTACATATAGTTTTCTATTGTATGCATAGGGTGGATTTATTCTGAAACAATTTCATTATTGGAAAGAACAGAGATACATATTTGTGTTTCCCATTAGCTGTTCCCTCTAGGTAGCTGGGTACACAGATTGTGTTGTGTGCAGGTAAGTGGGGTTCGATATTCATTTATTTTTTTTAGCAGTTATGGGATAATTGAGGTGGTTGCCAATATGTAAACTGCTGTGACTCTTCTGAGAATGAAGTACAGCCAGTATTCAATTTCATCCAATGCCAAAGTCAGAGTGCATAAGGCTTAGGGTGGGTCGATCCCATTGAATTAAAGTCATCAGAATTCCACCTTTTTTTTCTGTGGGTACCCTAAATCATTTGCAAATAGGAAGAGAAGTAGGGGTTGCCACGGTACATTAAAAAAAAAAGGAATTGCTAAATTTAAAAGTAATTTATTTTTACACCAAAAAAACTGAAATATCGTTAAAATTTGTCTGATTTTATTTTCTATGAACCAATAACCATAGAATTTCGAAACCTTACACGAAAAACATATGGTTATTCACCTTTATTCTAACAAAAAAGAAAAATAGTATTAAAAGTCATCAGATTTTTATTAAATATCCCCAAAAGATTGCTTAGATTATTTGCCAATGAATAAAAAAAATAATTTTGATATGGGGTGCCGTGCATAATTTGAGGGTTTTGACCCTTTGAAATAAAAAAGCAATGCAAAAACGGACTAAATCACATGTTTGAAGCATTGCATTATGGGTAAATTCCTAAAAGTCTTCATATAAAATGATATTGTCATGTAGGTTTGGATATTTTCAAGCGATTACTTCACTTTACACTATTTCTTAGGCCATTCATTATTTCACAAATGAAAACTCCTGAAGACTCTTAGAAATTGTAAAAATATGCCTTTAATCATCACATATATATGCCTACCAAATACGGCATTATTCTGACATTATTTAAGCCATATGCGCAGAATGATGCGCAGTAGTCAATTCTGCAATGGCCGTGACCCACCTTAAGGTTAAATTAGTTGACATTATTCTGAATCAACACAGCTTTTTTTTTAAGCGGCATGGATTTTCTACCTAACATAATGCCATACTCTATCACTGGGACTGCTGTAGTTACAACCACTACTGCACACTATACTCATGCCAGTAAAGCCTTTCCCTTAACAGACCCACCTCTACTGACCATAGACTCTGCACCATAATGTCCTCTGTCCCTGTCCACCCCACTGCCTACCAATACATCTCATCTACACCCAGCAATCCGCCTCTGGTAATCTACTTTAGATTACTGCTTTGCCATTCCACTCATGAATGCCCTGGCTAGTCAGGGGTTTCTGTCCACAGGGTCCCCTCTGCCATTTAGTCTAGTGGTTCATCATTCATGAGTAAAGGGTCTTGGTGCTGGCATGTTAGGCCTAGGCAGGACCAGCGCCACCTTTTTTGCTGGTGTATAAATAAGCAGACCTATTCACATTAGCAACTTTAGCCCCTTAAAAGTAATGTGCCATTTCCTTAGTCCCTAGAGGGTTGTAACAATTCCTAAAGATTAGCATGATGCTTGAATGCAGCCTTGGGAGGTAGACTTGCAAGAGCTGAATTAGTGGATCATGACAATAAAGGGTATCATGCATTGAAGCACTGCTGCATATAAGCTACATAGCCATTGTGTTGCCTCTATAGGGAGCCCTAAGTTTTGTCCAGAGCTCTGGCCTTTCTGTATTTGGTAACGGTCGAACACTGGACTGTAGGACCATCGGGCACCAAATAGAGGGGAGGCCATTGGTTGGTTAGTTAAATAAGCATGGGGGTGGTTGATGGAGGTTTGATGGGTGTACTGGGAACAAGGTATGGTGCTGGGACTTACTGGTTATCAACATATATAAGGGTTATAGCCCTCTCTGATGGGAAAGAGATGTCACCATCCTATTCCATTGTAACCTTTCTACTCGTTTCTACTGAACTACATAGTTAGGAGTTTGTATTGGCACTGCCAGTTACGATCAGAGGGCGTCCCTTCCTTGATGAAATGGTTAATGAGCAGAGCGGACACTTAGTATGGTAGAGCATAGCACTCTCCTGGGATAACTTTTATTTGGCTAACAGCATTACTTAAGTTCTCCGAAAGATTACCCTAAAAACCTACGACATACATATAGAAATTTAAAAACAGTTGGATGTGCATTATAGTCACAGAGAAGTCACGTACCATTCGTTATAGTGTTACAGGGCCTCTCTACCACCATGTTTCCCTATGTAGAAGAGGTAAGTATTTAGAATTATTTGAATTATATAATAGGGCCATTTTGGGGGGGCCCAAACATATTCAGCCTCCCCTCTTCTTTGATTGGGGGGCCTGGGCCCCCCTGGCCCCTCTGGCCTCTCCTTTTCCTATGCCACTGTTTGATACTTAATGTGATTACTAATTGCAGTATGTAGTATACTACTACATAGCATTGGACGACATCTTTACTGTAAATGTGTTATTTGAATGCCTGTCTTAAATGGAAAAGAATGGCGGATCTTTGAAATCTTTTCCCTAGTTTGTTGTCAAGCACCTTGTGTGAGCTGATGTATATCTAAAGAAATTTTTTTTATCAAATAGAGGTGTATAACAGGAATTATTTGAATGAGGGGAAGATTATGTGTATACTGAACTCTTCAGATAATAAGTCAAGAACATATAGAGGGGAAAATTGAGTTAACTTTGAAAAAGGTACATATCTTTTATCTAGCCTCTTTCGGTTTGCCTGTTCCTGTCAAGCACCTCAAGCCTGATTCAATGGGTCGGATACCAGCGGCCAACTAATGCTGTTTTATATATAGGGGAAATCGAAAACTCAGTCTTCACATCTTGACTGTCTGTAGGCCTATAACGCACAACAGTGTCGAGCCTCCAAAAGGCTGGGGACAAGAGGCTCAATGTCAAAGACATCGTTTTTTTATTCTCTAAATAGATGCATCCAACTATCGATCCCTCAGTGCTGCATATGAACCTAAGAAACCCATTTACAGGGTTTGCTGCATCAATCTCGATAGGCAGTAAATTCACGGCCAAAAAAACTATATTTGAATTGATTGGTTTGATATCTCCTTTTATGAAAATGCTCAGACACTCTCATTTTCGAATGGATATGCCAAGAAGCACAAAACTATGCAGCAGGTAAACCAACAATCCCTCGCAAAAATTAATCTGTAATAATAATAAATTTAATTTGTGACTTAATTTAGCATCTTACAAAAGGTCTTCCACTAGTGGGAAATAGGGCAATAAATGTCAGGAGAGCCTGATAAGTGTTTATCCATTGATTTGTTGGCAGTGAAAAAATATCCTTTAGACAGACCTCTTTGCAATATGATAGCTCAAAAGGAAGATTAGTATCGGTGACATTTTCTTACCCCTGTTCTCTGATCTAATAGCTTCCAGCTGATACCTTTATTCATGGTGGTCCAGGCTGCTATAAATGTCATGTAGAAGGCATGTGATGACCATTAGAAACACAAGGGTACACACAGTATCTTAGGCTGAGTTGATCATAGTAAACCAGCCTCTATTTACCCAGCAGCTGCTTTGCTATAAAAGATATCTTAAATCAAAGATATCAATATTATACCAAACAAAGTGCAATACATATATATGCGATTTTATGAGGACTGCAAATTGCATTGAGGTGTTTTCAATGTGAACTAAAAGTGTTGTGTTTTATATCACCCTTCATTAAATGATTTATAACCTGGCCCTTCGATAACTTGTACTTTTCTCGAGTGCATATTTGAGAAACCTAGACATTTTAGGTATAGACGTTTCATGTATTTACAGAAATCGCTGCCACAATATTTATCAACAACCCTACCTGTCTTGACAAACCCACGATAGTCTACTGCCTGGTGCTGTATACCCTATGGTAATGATTAGAAGGATACTGTTTACCCTCCTCTTCCCAGGTAGCTGAAATCAATTATGTATGATATCATGAGTTTTATTCAGAGGTACACCTATTATACACCAGTGTGCTTGTATGATATACCCCTTTCAGATTCCATGGATTAAAATGGTGGTTGCTAGGCTTGGATAGTAAATCGAACAAAAACCTGTTTTTTTTCAATTGTAACAGCCTTATGGGATGGAAAATGCTCAGAATAAATAGTTTTGATAATCCAAATGTAATATCAACTTGATTTACTGGGGAACCAGGTCTCATTTTATGGACATCCCTATTATTAATGTCTACAGAGCTGTTCAAAGTAAGAAATTTCGGGGGGAAAGACTATAATTTTGTTTAATTTCCATTCCAACCATCAGATATGTTAAATTTGAGGACATTCCATTCTGTAGAGCTGTTCAAAGAAAAATAACCTAAAAAAAGTTTATTTTGTTCCATTCACATTCTATCCCTAGCAACCACCCCAAAAAAAAACATTAATTCGGAATTGTATTGCAATGTTTCAAGGGGAACACAGTCTATACTAAAACCTTTTCACCATGCAGGACATTTGGTCCTGCAGATTTCTTTTTGTTGCAGGCCCGGAATAAATTTTGCAGGCCCATATATTGGAGTACAATTTTGTAATTTAGAAATATCATATAATAACAAGTGTTTGTACTGATAATCATATCGAATATGGTTCCCTTGTATGTTACAATAATATAAACCATTTCTTATAATTATATAAATTACTCAGAAACATTGCAGAAAATGTATTAGCTTTCTGTTCTATGCTGTAGAAACCTTAATGACAGTCCGATTCACAAGACGTGAAAACAGAAATGTAGGTAAGGATCACAAGCATGCAGCCAGCCATTTGGGCTGGTACTAGACACCTTTCTGCCGAATCCGCAGACTTTTTGCTGGCTGTAGCCAAACTATTATATGAAATAATATGTTTTTTAATATTATGATGCTCTACTCCAGAAAATACCGGTATCTAGACAGTAGCATTGTGCAGAACGCTAACTGCTAGGGATTTAAATGTTATCAGGGTCAGACCATGCTCAGGCACAGACATGGATTATTGGTTGAGGGGGGCTATGAATAATTTTACTTGCATCACTGCAACTAACCACACAGCCTGCATACATATACAAGCTGGCATAATTATATGCAGGAAGTGGTTATGGGAGCAGGATATTGAGTTTTAAGTAAACATGGTTCTTCTACTATTATGCAAATAAACCTGTCATCCTTGACAAAAAATATGGGACACGATTTTACTACCAGTGCAGGTTTGCTTCATTAAAACTACTTGTTAACAATGCTTCATGATGGTGCTGAGCAAATTGACAGTTATTCACCTCATTAATGTCTCTCAGACTCTCTAATAACCTAAATGATGTGACATCGCCTTTGCAGTTGTCATGGTTTTGCAGAAGTAAATTAGTAACTCAAGATGTAATTATAGATTCAACATTTATATGAACCTTGGTTAGTGCCACATTTAGTCTTAAGTATTAAAGAGCCTCCTTGTATACTGATGAGATGGGTTTGCATGGGATGAATTTTCTTGTGGTTTCAGGAGTTGGATTTATTCTCCCTGGAATTTCAAATAAGGGAAAACCATACTAATTTCCCATACAGATGTAAATCTTTTGTTGACATTTTCATCTTTCATTGCCAGGAAGTTTCAAAAGTTTACTTGCAGACTACTCACGATGTCCGTTATTATTTACACATTTAACCAGTCAGCTGTTCTGTATTGGCAAGTCCTTCACTACAATCACTGTCATTTGGACTAGGGTATTTTCTGGATCTACAAATATATATGATATGTTTTGTCTTATACAGACTGCATGGTCATATAAATTAGATTCCCCTCAGTATAACTATACGAATTTCTTTCATAAATATTTGTTATGGGAATTCTGCATCATCTACACTGTTAGAAGTAAGTAGTGTTCCTGTACACCAAATACTGGGGGCAACTTTGGTTCCAGTAGATTGTGCTGTAGACCTACAGCAAGTGAGCTTTTGTATATTTACAGTACTATGTACTGTATAGGGACAGCAGAATCTTCTGTTACTGTACAGCAAAATTGATTGTAAATCATAGTCTGAAGGTCCTGATTTCACCTCCCAGTGCTGGTGACATTTTTAATCATCCATGTGAGGGAAAAACGAATTTAGATGATGTAGGTAAAACAAGAGAAGTTGCTCCACCAAGGATTGAACTCATCACCTGTGGTGTTGGAGACAGGCGCTGATCCGTTGCGTCACAGAGCCAGTGTTACAAACATTCATATTGGGATATATCTCTACTCTACTTCTCAACTGATTAATTATAATTTGTAACGGTCTGGGGTTCGCCTCCCGGTGCTGGTGATATTTTTAATCATCCATGTGAGGGAAAAACGAATTTTAGGTGGATGTCGATGAAACAAGAGAAGTGGCTCCACCAAGGATTGAACTCACCACCTGTGGTGTTGGAGGCAGGCGCTGATCTGTTGCAACACAGAGCCGGTGTTACAAACATTCATATTGGGATATATCTCTACTCTACTTCTCAACTGATTAATAATAATTTGTAAAGGTCTGGGATTCGCCTCCCGGTGCTGGTGATATTTTTAATCATCCATGTGAAGGAAAAACGAATTTTAGGTGGATGTCAGTGAAACAAGAAAGTGGCTCCGCCAAGGATTGAACTCACCACCTGTGGTGTTGGAGGCAGGCGCTGATCCTTTGCGCAACAGAGCCGGTGTTACAAATGGTCATATTGGGATATAAGCTACCTCTGCCATGTCTGTATTAAATGAGCTACAGATTTGTTGCTAAAGATCCCTGATGAGAGATGGCTAGACCTAGGATCGATCCCACGACCTCTCTTGTACATATTACAGGGAAAAGTACTGTAGATCTACAAGTCACTACCGTAACCTGCATCTACAGTAACAGAATTGTACATGTACAGTAGAATTTGCTGTATTATTATTTCACCTCGGCAGTATATGGTGGTCCTATAGAGGTCGGATGACCGGACAGTGTGGTCATGCATATTACAAAGGATGACCGCTTTGCCCTCTTGTCACCAGTAACTAAACGGTCATCCAACAAATAGGATGATCTTCCTTCCTTCCTCCTTCTACTTCCCCTCCTCCTCCTTCCCCCTCCCTCCCTCCCTCCCCTCCCTTCGCCCTTCTTCCTCTTCTACTTCTCCCTCCCCCTCTCCTCTCCTTCTCCCTCCCTGCCTCCCTCCCTCCGTTCTCCTTTATCTTTCCACCTTCCCTCTCCCTTTCTCCCCTCCCTTCCCTTCTTCTCCCCCCCTTCTCCCTTTCTCCTCTCTCCCCCTTCCTGTCTCCCCCTCCTTCTCCCCTTTCTCCGTCCCTCCTCTCCTCCCTCCCTCTCCCCCTTCTCCCTCTCTTCTCCCTCTCTCTCCCTCCCCCTCCCTCTCCCCCTTCTCCCTACCCTCCTCTCCCCCCCTCCCTTGTCCCCCCCTTCTCCCTCCCTCTCCCCCTCCCTCCCTTCTCCCTCCCTTGTCCCCCCCTTCTCCGTCCCCTCCTCCTTCCTCCCTCCCTCCCCTCCCTTCTCCCTTCCCCTCTCCCCTCCTTCTCCCTCCCTGCCTCCCTCCCTCCGTTCTCCTTTCTCCTTCCCTCTCCCTTTCTCTCCTCCCTCCCCTCCCTTCCCTTCTTCTCCCTTCTCCCTTTATCCCTTTCTCTTCTCTCCCTATCACTTTCCATGGCCTGAAAATGTCCACATAGTCGCACGGAAATCCATTAGTCAAATAATCGCTTCCTTCAAATAGGAAACAATAGATCATGTAGGTGTAGAGGAAGGGAATATTATACATGGGCATCAGAGCCCTGTTAGCTGTAGCCCGGTTCCTGGATGTAGGCATCAATAAAACCTATTAGAAAAGACTGTACATGTATAGAGTTCCTTCCTTATTGTGTTATAATGCGCCACTATAGGTTTTCACTTAGCTTAGCCCACTGACATTGTGCATTGAGTACTCTTCATATGACACTAATTGCAAACTTATCTCATTACCTTACTTAGCATCAATTGTTTTTATTCAAAAGAAGATAATGGCTCTTAAAATCACCTCAATGCATTTATAAAAGCCGACTCTGATAAAAATACCCTGTCTACCATTAATGCTAAAGCGTACTTCCAATCAGCCCTTTTAGAGACTTTGATGTAGAAGGTGTGTTCTATCACATCAACAGCAGTGACATTTGTTGTATTGGTTATAATGTCATCTTTAGAAACTCTTTGATATAATTTATGTTTGGACAAAAATAAACAAAATTGATGCAGGTTTATTTATTAGAAATAAAAGTTTCATTGACATTGACGTTGGTTATAGTGCTTGGTAATTTATATTTTCGATCCTTATCAGAGCAATACAGAGATTTTATATTATATCAAACATATGTGGCCAGGTGAGGGAAAACATGCCTCCAGGGGGAAATGGCTTTTCAAAGTTCAAGCTACAGGCTTTAAAATGAGATATCTTGAGCTAAAATATCCCAGGTAGTTTTGCTGTACTTGCTTGTCCAACCTAGGTTGGTGTGTACAACTAAAAATGGCAACTAAGCTCTGTATCAACTATGTCCTATCATAAATACTAATAATGCAAAAATTTCAGTTTTGTTGAAAAATAACCAAAGAAATCTGATATTTTCCTCATAAAATCTGTTCTATAGGGAATTTTTGAGGTCTGTTTTTGATTCTGAGTTCCTTGTTCCTTGTTTCCATGGCAACATACACTCCTTTTGCATTACATTAATGGAACGTTTTCAGTTGAGATGGAATATTTCTGAGCATATTACTAGATTCCTTGTGGTCTCAAGTATTTTTTCGTATATTTTCCAGTGTTTTACCCACATACTGACCCCTGGTTGCCAAAACCAGTACTAAAACTCCCCCCTGGAGGCAAGTTTTCCCCCGATGGGCCACACATTTTCTTCATTTAGTAGGCTGGAAATGATGCATCTCTCCTGTATAGACTGCAGATTGATTAGACAGGTCAATAACATTATGCATCACCATACGGACCCAAAATCATCACCATACGGACACATTTTCTTCATTTAGTAGGCTGGAAATGATACATCTCTCCTATATAGACTGCAGATCAAATAGACAGGTCAATAACATTATGCATCACCATACGGACCCAAAATCATCACCATACGGACACATTTTTTTCATTTAGTAGGCTGGAAATGATGCATCTCTCCTGCAAACCCTGTGAACCAGCTGTTTGACCCGGAGCACATCATGCATCACCATACGGACCCAAATTCATCACCATGCAGAAACATTTCTGAAGCCACCATAGTGCCTCTATCACAATGATGTTTGACCTGAAGCCCCTATGGTGCTTCCATCTGCAGCCAGGCTGTAGGCCAATTAAGCTGCAGAGGGTAACAGCATTGACTAACCTAATATAAACAGTTGAATTTGATTTGTGTCTTATGCAGTCAGATGAAGGAGTAATTCAGTTGATGTGGTGACCCTGGTCATCCTGCGGTCATCCTATCTTTATTGTGTGACCACTTTTTCTGGTCACACTTTGACAATTTTCTATGCTAGGGCCGAGTGATTTATTACTAGCTTGAGCGGCATAGTGGATTTTATCAAAACAACTAGGCGAAAGTTATCACGACCCCCCCCCCCCCCCCCCCCGCAACTATGTTCAAATTTTGAGAAATGACCCCCCCCAAAAAAATTGCATGCGCATGTGGAATAGCGCATGCTAGTGAGTATCTAAATGGACCATATTTTATTATGACCCTCTCCCCCCAGCACAGAGGCTTTTCCAGTTTTGCTCCCGCCCACCCCGGGTCTCTTTTCTATTATGACCCCCCCATATCCACCAAGACCCCCCCCCCAGCTTTCAATAAATGACTCGGCCCCTATTTATGGTATATATATGGAGCGAACTTGTATTGTACTGTACTAATTAAGCTAAATATTGCGGATATACCAAGGAGAGACAGAGGTAGTTTGGGTTTTAATAAAAGAGACATTTTCAAGGGGTCATTTTAGGAAGCAAAATATATGTGTAGGGGTTTATTATTAATACAAACTCATCCCCTTTGGACCAGGTTTGGTGTCTAATATGCTCTTACCAATCACTTCTGGTGTGGTTCGGGCCACCTGGATGGCTTGTCACGGATCACCTCGCAGGAATCCAGGTGTCCTTGACCTTACCTATGACGGTCAGGTATTGTGTCAGCCATCACCTGGGATCGAGTTCCGCTAGCCACATGGTGGTTTGGGGTTTGCCTTTACACTCCATTCCATATGGGGATCCAGGCAGCCTTTTCCAACCTACCCGAGGTACCGGGGCGCTGCCCAGGGATCAGCACCGGTCGCCTTACCCTACCATATAAGGTGGCCCACTTCACCTGATCCAGGTCATGTCTTTGGTCTGAGCCTGGCTAGGACATTGACGATTCGCGCTCCCCTTACCCCTCGTCCCTACCGGGGTTATGCCCAACTGTTGTCCTGAGTGTTGGCCTCTGACCATTGCATCCCAAAGAGGCTTCGGCACTCGCTCCCCTTGTCCTCCACTGGTCTCAAAGCAGCCCCCGAACAACTTCCTGAACACCTATTTCTCCAAGTTGGTTCGAACTGGTATCAAACCACTCTTCGCGCATGTCACCTTGTTTGCCGATCCTTCAGATCCGAAGAACACACATTTAGCTGTTTGTAAGCAGGCTACGTAAAAAAACTACTTGTTGTTGAAAACCAAAGCAGAACAGGGTTTGTTGATATCTCAACTGACTACATATTTGTTTATAAAGCAAAAGGGGCACCTGTTATCCCGTAAATAAGCTTATATCAAGGGGATTATTACTTGGAGTTACTCGCCAGGGCTACATTAATGCATTATTATGACAAAGGGCATGATGCATTAAGGTATAATGCCGTCCTTGAAGGGTTTATGTGTGTATTGAAATTGTGCTTATTGGTGGAATGTACAAAAAAGGTGGGTGTGCGGCCATCCTATATTATAAGTATGACCAGTACAAACCGCTCATAGATGGGATGAGGGGAGGGGAAGGAAAGGGAGGGGAGGGGAAGGAAGGGGAAGGAAGGGGAAGGAAGGGGAAGGAAGGGGAAGGAAGGGGAAGGAAGGGGAAGGAAGGGGAAGGAAGGGGAAGGAAGGGGGGGAGTATACATGGTCATCGTATTGGTACTGGTGACAACGGAGTGAACCGGTCATCCTTTCCTATGGGCATGACCAGTACAAACCGCTCATAGCATAGATAGGATAACCGCTTGAAGTGTATGACTGAAGTGAAAAAAACAGCTTATTTAGGGAAGATGGAGAGAGAAATTTCAGGATGATTATCATTAAAACACAAGGGTGAGAGGAGGGAGGGGAGGGGAGGGGAAGGCGAGGGGAGGGGAGGGGAGGGGAGGGGAGGGGAGGGAAGGGGAGGGGAGGGGAGGGGAGGGGAGGGGAGGGGAGGGGAGGGGACAGGATGGGACAGGACAGGGCGGGACGGGACGGGACAGGACGGGACGGGACGGGAAGGAGTATACATGGTCATCGTATTGGTTGGATGACCGTCAAGTTACTGGTGACAAGGGAGTGAACCGGTCATCCTTTCCTATGGGCATAACCCTGGCATCCAGTCATCCTACCTCTATAAGGAGACCACATACTAGGCAGGTGATTATTTACAGCTTAAGTACTGTATACTTGCAGCAAACTTTTTACAGTGTAGCCAGCACTATATTTTCAGTAATGTCTGGCCATCAACACCTCAGTTTATCATTTAGCATTGTGATTGCATGATATTGGGAGCACACACAATCTCTGTCCCTGGGTATAATATCAACCACACTTTAATGTGGACAGAAGGCCTTACGAGTCTTGAAAATGATGGATAGTGGACATAGATCATATACCTGTCAACACAGGCTCAGTAGAAAATGAGAAAGTGAAAAATGAAGTCATGAAAGCGACCCTGCAGCTGGGTAACCATCATGCCAGGAATAAAATGGCAGAGGCCCTTCCCAGGAGCAGAGGGGGCTTTTTATAGGGCAGCTATTACTCCACATGACACCTCTTTAGGTAGTCCTGTTGTAACAGGCTGCAATAAGCGTACAAGTATACAGCCTGTCACAGCTTCCCCTGTAATACCATTTTCAACCTCTGTTTAAACCTTGTCACCCATTGCTTGTGTTTCGGATGTTAAGCATCAGGTGTGTGTGAAGGGAGCTACTCTTTATGCAGTGATTGGGGAGACCTACTGGTATAGAGAGGCAGCTGTGAAATGGTGCCTAATTAATGACTGTGTCCTGCATGTAAACTAACTGTGTGCCCCAACCAGAATTGTGGTTACAATATCATATTGGGATTGGTGTTAAGTGTGTTTCTGCACAAGGTCTCTCCCACAGTCTCCTAAAGATATGGTGCTGATATTTAGCCTAGACAGCATAAATGCTCCCCTGTGATTGTAATTTTCATAATACATATTAGTTGGTTTCATTTTGCCAAAACTGATAGAGGGGAGAGGTTCCAAGAGGAAATGTAGAATTTAGGGGGTATTTTATAGAACCTTTTTTTTTTATTTTTTTATTTAGCACAAATCAGAATCATTTTCATGATATTCATTCGACTTGTAACTTGAGTTACGTCTGGATACCTTGGCATATTATCATGGGGTTATATGATTGTTGTGATAAATTTAGATATGAATTATAGATATGAGTATGTGATAATAAGTTATGAATTAATGATCTAGCTTAAAGAGTCACTTTGGAGTGTCCTTTATAATGAGAGTGATTCGGGCATCATCAGTGTGCCTAACTCCATTATAGTTGGAAACTACTTTGGCAGGTTGCCACACCTAACATCTGCATGCAAACCCTGTAGGACCCTCTGTAATGATGACCCTCCTCTCTACACCATCACATAGTTGGTCATGGGACATTAATTACCTATAAATCAGGTTTTGGCACTTATGAAAAATGTATGAGAGGGCAAAGGGGAAAACATTGTAGGAACATCATGTTTATGTAGACATGCTAATGACGCCGTCTCCCATTGCATTAATCAGGTTGATGAGTAATTGCAAACATGTGACACTATAGTATGGGCTTGACCTCAGGGACCTTCAGTAAAATATGTGGCTCAACACGTGAGAGGTACCTTCGCGGAGGATTTTTAGTTCTGGTTTTGGCCACCAGGGGGCATTAGAATGGCGAAATAGTGAAAGATATGCTCAAATATGCTTTAGGGTACTTTTTTTATGGAGAATACAGTAGTCTTCTTAGAATTATTCCATCTTTAGTGCTAACATTCCATATTTGGAATGTAAATGGAACGTTTTCTATGCGAAATTGGCACATAGCGCACTTCCTGGTTGCCATGGAAACCATTCCAAGGTTTCTAAATGGAATATTTTGGTGCTAGTCTTTTGAGAATTCCATCAGTAACTCAAAACTGAAAACAGATCTTGAAAATTCCTTCTAGAACCAAATTTACATTAGATATTTGCATTAATTTAGCCTATTTTTAGGAAATCTGACATTTTCATCATTTTTAGTGGTTATTATGGGATACAGTGCATTTAGAGCTTATTTATCATTTTTAGTTATGAGTAACAACCCACGTTCGAGATGTTATTCCCACAAAACTACAAGGAGTATCTTGCTTTATGATATCTCATTTTAAAGATCATAACATAATCTTAAATCATCAATTCCCCCCTGAGTACCCCTTTCCATATGCCTGGTCACATATGCTCTTTGTTATGAGGCAATATAGGGCTGCATTCATATAACAGGATGACCATGGACATAACAACAGTGGAATACGAGCATACAGCAACTGTTCCTGTACTAATACAGTATGGTAAAGCTATAAATGTGTAGCACTACTGTAGAAATGATGGATAATGAGCAGGCCACTCAGGCTACTTCATTTTGATGACTCTGATGACAGCATTCTCAGTTATGTTTTAGGAAGGCAGGAACCTTAACTCAACACCAACCAGAACCAGAGAAGGGAAAGACCGAAAACTCATTACAAACACCCTTTTGGACAATCAAATGAAAATATACTGAGAAATAGTCCCAATCCATAAAGCCAAATAATGAGTTTTGTGGGCAGCATATCTGCCTCTTTTCATTTTTTTGGCGCAAATAGAAAATATAGAAAATGCTGGAAATCTCGGAAGCTGATCCATACAGAACAATGCCTTACTGCACAATATTAGATTTGAATGTCATGCCTATGGAATTGACATATTTTTGTAACTTTGCTTTATATTGATATCTTTTGGAATCCACTCCTAGCATTGTTCCTTTCCACAACAACTAATAAATGGTTTTACATACAGACAAGCAACTGGATGGCCATGGAGTCAGGATTGGGGGATAAACCACAGGGGGATAACAAACTGGGTACTGCTGACTCACAAGCAGGAGTTGATGGTGAAACGAGAAAATTCTGATATTTAGGAGAGAGGGTCAAGCATCAAGTGTATAAAAGACTGAACCTCATTTAATGCTTGGGAAAACAATAATTAGAATTTGCATTCTTCATCTTGCACTCACATAATTACATTCTGAGGGGGATCTGAAAGTTGGGTCTAAGGTGTTTTAAAATTAGATCCTGTCAATTTTGCAGTTATTTTGAACTGACATGCCATACCCGTTATCATTGATGAACTAAATAAGTTTCTGCTTCTCATTCATAAGCACCCCACTTCATTTACACATGCACAACCTTTTAATGATGTGAGGATATGGACATTTAAGGATATGGACAATATAGGTAATATACAGGCAAAGCAATATATAGTAGATCCCCTGGAGTCAACCATAAGCACTAGACAATATTTCACAGACCTTGAATAAGACTGCCTGTCTTATGTGTGCATAGGGGTAAGCGGGGCCCCGAATCTATGAAGGACAGGGCAACTGTACAGTATATACCTCCAGATGTATATATAATCAAGATGAAGGATTTGATGGCAACCAGTGTGTCTGAGATTGCTTTTAAGCAAATGACTAGGCAGTGCCAGACCAATAAAGCATTTAACAGGTAGCGATGCCTGCAAATAGGTTCATGAAAACATCGGACGATGTGCCAAGATCAGTCATGGATATGAGGGGGGGGGAGAGGGACAAGACTTTGGACCCTATAAGTACAAAAGGGTTCTTACCATTTTTAGCAACAGCCTGTGTGCTACTATATAGATGATATAAGTGGTTGGCCACAATATATTTTAACCCGAGCGAGGCACAGAAACAGATTTTGACCCCACTCAAGTGGGCAACTGGTGAAATATTTTTGCACTCGCTCAAAAACAACTCCCCATCCCCTGTGGTTGATAAAAGATGGTAACTCCCTTAGATGAATACTATAGAATCAATGCCTTTGATTAGGTATAAAAGCTGGTATTGGTTCTCCTTGCACCATCTGCAGTAACTAGCTGGTCATAGAATTAGCCAATCAGCATGTGAATAAGGTACTTGGCCATAAAGGAACACTCAGCTGGAAGCACAAATTGTGGAGATCAATTACAAGGATGGATACAACAAAGCACCCATTGTGTCTACCATTGTCTCTGTCTCTATTGATAGTTCTGTTGTGCAAGAAGTGACGCTGATAGCCATTTTGAATCCTTTGAATTCCCAGGTTGGGATCTTGCTTTGATTTAAAGCAGCCCTTGAAATGGTCTTTCGTGCCCAAAGGTAGTACACTGAACATCTCCGGGACATATTGACATATTATAGTGTTGTGGTCATCTAAACTAATGACCGTAGAGGAGTTGTCTCATCAACATATAGTTCTACTTAACAACATTGTTTATGTTTATATAGGGGAGTGTGAGTGTTGGTTAAACTCCAGCATTACATTGTGTCAATGTAGTGGGAAATTAATAGTAGCAATTACCTAAATGTAGAGAAATTCAAGCGGATTGTGGCTGTGGTAGCAGTGCTGGTGCATTGTACTTACCTGGTCAGATAATCATAGTGGTGGCAGCGCTAATGCACTGTACCTACAGAGTAAACAGGTTAATATGGTAGCAGTGCTGGTGCACTGGACTTACCCAACAAAGTCAGGTATCAATGAAATGATATGTATAATAAAGGTTCATTTGTAGCTTTAGTGGGTCGCAGTGCTAGTGCACTGGACTTTCCAAAAAACGAATAAATATATGTCATAAGTATGTCATATATATAATGAAGAAAATGTCAGAGGAATCTCATAATGGTGGCAGTGCTAATGCACTGTACCTATCAAGTATACAGATTAATATGGTAGCAGTGCTGGTGCACTGGACTTACTCAACAAAAATTAGGTATCATTGAAGTAATATATGCACTATAGTTATATGTGTAGCTTCAATGGGTAGCAGTGCTAAAAATAAATAAATAAATAAATAAATGTACATGTCATAGGTATGTCATCTAATGAAGAAACTGTCAGAGGGTTATCATTATGGCGGCAGGGCTAGTGCACTGTACCTACCGGATATATGCAGTTCTTTGAGAGAGCAGTGCTGGTGCACTGGACATTCTCAGATGGATAAGCTACTAAGAAGCTGTAGGTAGACACAACTAGACTATCTAACAGCGGCACATATCTGCCATCTAGTGTTAGCATCTGCATAACTAATTATATTCCAAGCTATAAACTGGTGACAGGGAGCAGAGTGGTCTCTATACCTTTGGGGACATCATTTTCACCCATTGGCAACTTATTTCAATGTGCGGGTACACCACATAGATTGGTTAGTTTGGTCGGGACGGGATAGAACTGGGTTCAAGCAGTTACTGCTGGAGACTGAACAAATTCATAGTTGACTTGCTCTTTTACAGTGGATGTCACGTGACCTAGATTGACCAATCACAGTCCTTGTCGTGAGAATGTGATTTGTTGACATAGGAGTGGTAACCACAGTGAGGGGTGGTTGCCAGGGCAATGTGACCTCTAACGTTAACCTCAGTAGGTCTAAATAGAGAAACAGGTGTTTTCGCCTGTGAGGATCTTCAGACTAAAATTGTTATAATTAAATTGAAATTATTTGGGCATGCCCAAAAATCTAAATTTAATTGTGCTGTACTTAGGCCAATTAGTAGAGAAATTATTTGACAACATAGCTCAGCTGGGGGTGAAATAATTTAGATAGCAGTGTATGATATTCTTGATCGAGGAGTCCCAGGTGTAAGCTACCTTTTGGGGTTCCTAATGTACTCCCAGGACTCATCTAAAGATCATAGCTGTACAGCTAGCAATCAGTTTGGAGTACATAAGGCAAAGGTTAAAGTATTTTCTGTTCCTCTGAATGAACACAGCTTTAAATAAAGAGCCATAGCCTTTCATCCCAACAGTATGCCACAGTCCATCACTAGAATTGCTGCAGTTACAACCACGGCTACATACTACTTATCCCACTAAGCCATTCCCTTTAACAGGCCCCATCTACTGACCATAGACTCTGCACCATAATGTCCTCTGTCCCTGTCCAACCCACTGCCTCCCAATACATCTCATCTACACCCAGCAATCCGCCTCTGGTAATCTACTTTAGATTACTGCTTTGCCATTCCGCTCATGACTGGCCTGGCTAGTCAGGGGTTTCTGTCCACAGGGTCCCCTCTGCCATTTAGTCTAGTAGGTCGTCATTCACATGTAAAGGGTCCTGCTGCTGCCATGTACGGTCTAAGCGGGACCAGTCCCATCATACTTGCTGAAACCTAATGGCAGACCTGCCCCATCAGGGAGTTTAGCATGAGTACATAATGTAGACAAAGGATATAATATAATTATTAAAGCATTTTTTGTACCCCTTAATGCTTAAGTGTTAGAATTGATACTACCAGCCCTACACAGCAGCTTATGTTATGGTATATAGTGAGATCTCTCTGTAACTGTGATATCGTGCCCAGGTTTCCTCTGGGGCTCTCGTCCATACCATGTTGCCGGACGATCACGAAGGGTATGGCACTGGCATATGCATCTGTCGGCCGAGATTCTGTCATCAGACGAAAGCTACAATGTTAAACTTACAGACAAATCTCGTCCAACGATGTTCCTCAGTAGGGGGTCCTAATTAGTGTCCAGCTGAAGAGCTCTGGACCTTCTGTGTTTGTGGTGGAAGGCTAATCCCTGAACTGTAGGACCGTTGGGGACCAAATAGCCTTGGTTGGTTAGTTAACTGTTTAAGGGCCGCATACTGCTTTGATAACTTATGCCTATTTGTCATCATGATGCATAAACGCAGCACTGTAGAATATCTCACCAGTGCTGCATTCATGCATCTTTATAAGTGTACTTTACCTGTGCTGCATTCATGTGTCATTTGGGACCATATCAACCACCTTTTATTGGCACCATGCATGACAAAGTGCTGTGCGGTCCTTAAAGGGTTCAATAAGCATGGGGATGGTTGATGGAAGTTTGTTTGGTGTACAAGGTACGGTGCCGGGACTTACTGGTCATCAGCATGTATCAGCGACAGGAAAAGGTTGATTTTTTTTTTTTTTTTGCACTGGAAATAACATAAAAAGATGGTTAACTAAATTGACTCTCGCTACCTCGCGCACTCAGACAATAGTCCTTGCAACAGCCTTTCTCTTTTCCAATAAAGCTTACATGATGCTTGTCAAATTGAAAAGTTCATTTTAAAAGACGTTTTATTTTTGAAAATGTTACTTCTTTGATAACATGGCCCAGTAATAGTTCTCTAGAGGTGACACCCCAGTCACGGTATGATAGAACATGGCACCATGCCTATATATATTATGCTTCAGCAGACAACTCTTTTGGAGGAGTCAAACCGTTGATATGCCTATAGCTGAAGGTAATTTACTAGTGAGTGAGTGAGTGAGTGAGTGAGTGAGTTAGTGGGTGAGTCAGTCAGTCAGTCAGTCAGTCAGTCAGTCAGTCAGTCAGTCAGTCAGTAAGTTTGTCAGTCAGTCAGTCAGTCGGTTAGTCAGGGAGAGAAAGAGTGACTGAGTCGCTGATTAAGTGAGTGAGTCAGGGACTCAATGAGACAATGTGCCAGCGGGTGTGTGAGTAACGAGTCAGGGATGAAAGGGTAAGTGACCGAAGGTTAAGCCATGAATTAGTGTATGAATATCTGCACATGTACACATGTGCACATGTATTATCCAGATGATATGTAAATATCTGTGTTAGTACCCAACACAAACTTAACTGATAGGGAAACATTTAAATTGAATTTAAAGTAATTTAAATTTCAGTTTCCTGTGAGTCCGACTGATATGATATAAATTGAGGGTAGCTGTGTCACTTGTCAACGCTAAGAAATGTCCTTTGTTGATCCTAACAATGGGCCTTGACCCTCGTCGATGTTAAAGGGAATCGCTGGTTCCTACACAGAAGCCACCTGGCGGCATAAATCGAAGCTTGTAAAAAGTATTCTTTAAGCTGTATTCATATTCCTACATAGACCACTTTCCCTAAATCAACTATTTGTATTTGTTATTTGGTCAGTATACCTCCATTGTTCACATATATTCACTACTAGGACACCCATAGGATCCTATATTTAAGGCAAAAGAAATATTTTTCCAAAATTCATGTCTTTCTCATTTCATCCGTGACCCCCTGTTTTATTGGTCCTAAAATGTTTGTATAGATGTCCATTATACATTCTCAAGGTTTGGTTGCAATATCAATAGAAGAAGGGGATTATCCATGCCAGATAATGTGAAAATGCTGTTTTCCTATTCATTTCTATAGTTAAGGTACTGCTTTGCCCAAATGGCCGTGTCATGAAAGTTATAACCGTAACATGGCAAATTCTTTTGATTTTCTATTAGATAATAAATCAAACTATCATAATCCTGAGTTATATGCAAAAGTCAATAGACCATCAGTAAATCTGCGACAAGTAGCGAGTCCCTTTAAGAAGCATATGTTTGTCCCTTATCGCCAACCCCCAGAATTCCCTTGGAAAGGTGGAAAGTTTACAGCCCAGAGTCGCCATCTAGTGTAGGACGTGGGAAGTAAAGAGAACAGACTCATAGCACAGGTTGTATAGGGCTCCTCGTAGGGGTCTCATGGAGGGTAATCCCGCAGAAAACTGAGAGTCATATACGATTCTGGTCAGAAGTGAATACTGCAGGGGCACTAAATGGTCCATAAATAAGTTGGAAATGATGCCAATATTATGAAAACCTGTACACATGCTGCTGAATGTCAGCCAATTTCAATCAAATAATAGGAAAGGGATTCTCAGTGAGTCTACATTTTTTTCGAAGGCTAGATTGGGGATCAGTGAAAATGCAAATTATTCAGTGCAAATTCAGGTGGAATTCAGGTGGTTTTACGCTACAGACCAGTGCTCAAATTTTCCCTGGTGAGTAGCTAATTTTGGTTGGAAATGTTTTGTAGGAAAGATGTATCTTTTAGGTCAAGGGTGATTTTCAGAAATTGTAAATGTCCTGGTAGCTGTTATTGCGTTTTCCGCTATATTAAACTATATAGTAAAAGGATTTCCTTCGCTGAGACCTAAAGCAAAAGGGCTATTACCATGGAAAAGTTAAAAAAACAACTCAGATTGATTTCTTTTTGCACTGGATATGTACAGAATAATTACTTTTGCCAAATCTCATGGAATATTTATGACTAGGTCCTTGAAATGTGGAAAAAAAAGAACAAAATTCACAATAATATTACTGTCGGAGGGTCCCCGAGGCTGAGCAGCAAGTGGGTTTCAGTTTATAGCCACTAGGGGTAATTCAGAGTAATTTGATATGTCTTATCTATTTTTACATTAATCACAATAACACAGGTATATCAAAATTGTGTAGTATCTAGAGTTTGTAACCATTCAAGGGCATACAGGGAGCAGGCATTGATGACTTTTGAAGGATCCACGGTGAGTATTTAGTTAGAGGCTGGCACTGCAAATGGCATATCTGCTACTACAAGGACAATTTCCACCGTATTTTTTCAAAGTGTACTTTCTTAAAATCATGAAGAAATGTAGAAAAACATGAATCAATGGCCTTTCAATATACTCTGAAGAATCAGTCCTGGCATGATGTACAAATAATATCTACCTTTATAGCAATTTTCAGGTATTTTTCCATATTTTCCCACAATTTTTTGACCTTATGAACAGAAATCTATAGTATTGGCACATGTATCACATAAAGATATTCTATGCAAAGATCTATGTTGGATTTGATGGCCCTAGAGGTACTCCTTGCTGTGAAAATTGCTAAAACATGGAGGAAGGGGCGCTCCTGGCCCGATTCGGGAAATCAGGTTGATTTTGGGCCTGAGTTTGTCCAGGAAACATCAGCTTATCTTGGTATTGAGGAACCCAAAGGACATAAAACCTCAGGGCCTATCTATAAACATGTATTGGGTTATAGAAATCACAATTATAGACAATAGCAAGCAACATCCCACTAATAGTAGGTCTCATAGAGGGTAATCCCGCAGAAAACTGAGAGTCATATACGATTCTGGTCAGAAGTGAATACTGCAGGGGCACTAAATGGTCCATAAATAAGTTGGAAATGATGCCAATATTATGAAAACTTGTACACATGCTGCTGAATGTCAGCCAATTTCAATCAAATAATAGGAAAGGGATTCTCAGTGAGTCTACATTTTTTTCAAAGGCTAGATTGGGGATTAGTGAAAATGCAAATTATTCAGTTCAAATTCATGCAGAATTCAGATGGTTTTACGCTACAGACCAGTGCTCAAATTTTCCCTGGTGAGTAGCTAATTTTGGTTGGAAATGTTTTGTAGGAAAGATGTATCTTTTAGGTCAAGGGTGATTTTCAGAAATTGTAAATGTCCTGGTAGCTGTTATTGCGTTTTCCGCTATATTAAACTATATAGTAAAAGGATTTCCTTCGCTGAGACCTAGGGTGGCTGGAAGGCCTGGCCAAAATATGACAAAATTCGGAAATGAATTTTGCTGGGGCCAAAAAAAAAAGGTGTGTTTCAGGTTACATAGTCTGAAAATCTAGGAAGGGTAGGTCGGATTTTCATTTTTTTTTTTTTTTTTTTTTTTACTCTGGCCTGAAATGTATCCAAAAATTAACTCGCAAACTCCAGCGCTGACTCGCAGACAACTATGCTGACTCGTGGACTGTCAATTTGACTCTGAAATAGCCCAAAAAATGTTTTCCAAAGACAGATTGATCCCATGGCCCGAAAAGTATCAAAAAATTAACTCGTAAACTTCAGCGCTGACTCGCCAACAATGGCGTTGACTCGCGGACTATCAAATTGACTCTGAAATGGTCCTATTGTTACTTTTTTTATTCAAATTGGATAAAAATTTCTAGGGTCGGCCCTGTTTTGCTATGTAGGGTCGAGTAACCTGAAACACACCTTTTTTTTGGCCTGGGTCTCTACTGGACCATTTCATGAATGTGGCATGTTCTATGCATACTATCTAAATGAATATAAATGATTGTAGTTTGAAAATCAGTCAGTGTATAGATTTGAATGTCCTCTTTGCAATGGTACCAAACAAGCCATATAAAACATAGGGACTATGAGAGAAACCTTAATGTCGAGATATACTGACACTGTTGGGAAGGTCATTATAATAGTACGGCCTAGATGGTGAGTACAGGTGCAGCTCATTTAGGGCGTACTAGAATAGCTGGCATGTCCTCAACCTGCTTAACACAAGATAGCTCCCTTTTTTTTGTCGGTGCTTACTGTCTACTTACTTAGAATTCAAGAACAACAGCTTGTGACAGGTATCCTAGGTCTTGGTCCGAGTTTGACGCACAATGATGAAAGGTATGGGGGAAAGTGTGACAGGGGTTGGTGGGTGTTCAAAATAAGCCATATTTGTGTGCCGTAATTTATGGACGACTCCTTACTGGCGGTGGGCGGCACCTAGGCCCTGAGGAAGATAGGCCCCCAAACGACCAGACATTGGGTAGGCACCTGCCCGGATGCTGGATTACTGGGCATTTGAATAACCAGAAATATAATCAAAACATCTTGGTTTCATAAGCTGCTCGGATGTTAGATGCTTGAATGTTGATGCTCAGACGTTGGATGATAGGATGTTACTATAACCTGCCTTACCCATTGTCATGTTGGAGGTGAGGCACTTGGTGGTTTGTGTGGTATTACAAGTCATAACCTGCTCATAAATGGCCTAAAATCCGGGGGCCTAAAATCAGAATCCTGGCAGTGTGCCATAGAATATTCCATTTAATTTAGGTGAGTGAACTGGTTTAATCCCTCGTATTTGGGTTTCGGAAGGTGTATCTCAAAGCAATATGATAATGATAACTCTCTGATTAGAGCACAGGCTTGCTTCCTATAGATATTTGAAGCATGAGGATATTCATAGTTTGATTTTTGCGCAATGTTTGCGTGGATGTGTGTTGTAAGAATTGAAGTTTTACTAGTGTTAAGAAATAATGGATGGCATTCGTTTTAGGCGAATATGATTTATTCATCTGATTAGTTTTGTAATGTTCAAGTACAGATGTTCCTTATAATCATTTTGACCTCATTTCGATATGTAGAACATGCAGATGGCACTAGCTATCCTTGTTAATTAACTAAGATCGCAACACTGAACGTATATTGAAACTAACAACGAGCAGTAAAATTTGTCACATGTTGTTTTTTTCTCAGATACAGGATAGCATGTTCATTATAATTATTATCGCTACAACTATCATGTAATTACCTTATTTCAGTTTCATAATAAAATGGGTCAGTACCTGATGCTATCTACTTACATTGATTATCTGTGCAATGGTGGCTGCCTATGGCACAGGTCATGGTTTAATAGCATAATTTAAGATACTACCATGTATATCTATGGGGATAGCATAATGAATAATTATTGAGCAATTGAACAATTGTATAACTGCTGTGTCTGTCATGCATAAAGCATTATACATATAAAGCACGTATTGGTAGAATGTCAAATAAGATCATTTTATCAAAGGGATGATATATATTATTTTTAGAATGGGACTTGATGATTTGGTTTCATTATATCCTAGGGGCAAATTCCAATAACACATAGTACGTTATACAACTACAGGCTACATAATTATCATTTAAGATTTCCATATTTAAAATATAAGGCCAGATGAATGAACACTAAAGCCCATGTAAAGTCCGTTTTGCCAAATAGAAAACAGGATGGACAATGTCATTTGTAAATCCCTCAATGGATAGCGATGTATTCGAACAACATAGATAGCGCATCCTGAATACAGACTAACCTACCTCAGTATTTTCATTTCTAAAAACAAAAGGAAGAATGGGCAGACCTTACGAATCCTCAGTGAAAATATTTTCCTACACTAAGCCGCCTTCTCTCTTGATAAACAAATTTATCAAATACTCAATTTGGTCAACGGAGAATTTAGATGTATCATTACTAAGCAATAACTCCATGAATTTAGCAAATGCAGACAGAATATTTAGCTGCTGGCTTTTATTTTCTGTATGCATTATGATATCCTTCTGAAAAATATGTTAGCTCTTACTTTTATATTAATTATTTTTGTAGATTCTATCAATTGTGATGTCTTTCAGAGTCGGTGTACCAGCGAGCTTCATGACGGTGAGAAGCTCCTCTTTGAGAATATTGATCACATGACAAAGCCCATCCTGCCCACCATGCGCCAATCCCCAAATAGCTGAACGACCAATAAATACCATACGTGCACCTGGAAAAGGAAAACCATTCACTATTGAGAGGTAGAAAGAGGCAGGACTTGGTCAGTTCTATTTGTAAGGCATGGTGATTAAAAGATACTAAACACCTACATTGACCAACAAAAATAATCTTCTGTGGGTTGGTTTTGGCAATCAACTAGCCTGTCAAAAGTCTGAAAATTACCTTTAAAGTTATTTGTACCATGGTCGTTATACAGAGATATGATGCTTACCATAGGCCAGTGCTTTGAAGACATCTAGTCCCGTCATGATGCCGCCGTCAACAAAAACTTCTATCTGCTCGCCCACAGTCTCCACCACATCCCTCAGGACCTCCATAGTACCGGGTAGGGAGTCCAGTGTTCTGAGTAAAATTGAATTGAGCTTTATTTGGCATATAATTCCCATGCGGAAGTGAAGGTGGATAGTAACTCCAACCCACACCCGGGGGTGCCTACATCGCCCACCTCCCTGGCTACATTGACATTCAACTGACTTTGCTCAGTCAACAGTGTGAACCGCAATAACTTTTTGTTTAAATCCATTGAGCTTTTTGGACCAAATGATTTGATGGACTGCACTGCAAGAAAATTACAATGGATGAATGAAATGATTGTTTTTTGACATTGCAATGTTTATGTAAGTGATCAACATTTATTGGTGTGATTGTCAAGATGTTAAAACACATCTTACACTTTTACTTCTTTAATGTAACTTTCTGACATTCTTGGGGTAACTTACCGTCCACCATGGTTGGACACGATTACCCCCTTTGCCCCAACCTGTAAAGCCATCCTTGCACTCTCTGAGGTCATGACACCTTTAATGATGACTGGTAGAGATGTCAGCTCACAGAACCACTTCACATCATCCCAAGTTGGATCAGGGTTGACCTGCAATTTCTGTTCAAAAGACAAAACTGTTAAATTGGTAGTTGAAATAATTATACAAAACCTGCTATGGTAGCCATTTCTTTACAGGTTTCATTGCAGTGTGATAGAAAAATTAATTATCAATGTACTTTGAGAGATGAGAGTTATAACCGCCAAATAACTAGGTCTAACCCACTACTTGCAATGAAGATGAGTAAATAAATATAGGTAATCAGTACTAACACTTTGAATCAGTTTCTGTACAGATTCACAGTAGTTGGCAGTCATCAGGTCATCAGGGAACTTGCTAAGACCTCTTTTCACGTCCCATGTTGGTTCGTATATCGGTTTGTCGATAGTTAACACTATGGCCGTTACACCTGCCTTCTCTGCCCGCCGCACCATATCCTCAGTAAAGCTGAGGTCCTATTAGGAGAGAATGGAAAAGTTTGAGATGTAAATTCCAATTTTCTATATGCCCTGATGCTAGACATTTTTAAATGTATTTGGTAGGTGACCAATGATTTCACTAGGGTTGTGTGAACTTCTTCTCCCTTTTAAATGTATCCTGCTCTTTTTCTCTTTAATGATACTACTTATCACTAGACAGGTTCAGTCTGGCACTTATTGGCCTAAAATGGCTACATAAAATTTCTTATCAAATGTCCCAGGGTCCATATCAAGTATAACATTTCATTATGATATTACACAGCAGTTACCTCGAATATCTCGTGCTGTTGCCAAGTGAGGGCATTTGGCTCTGCCTCAGTAATATCCTCTAGTTTGGTAGTGGAATGAATACTGGACACATAGACGACCCCTGTCTCCCTTGCAGCTCCGACTGTAGCCAATTCCCCTCTAGGTGTAGCCCATGAATGTAAGGCAGTAGGTGCTATTCCTATAGGCAGTGGCACGGTCTCACAAGTAGCTTTGATGCTGTATGTAAAGTCAGGATGGGAAACATTAACAAGTTGTCTAGGAGTTATTAGGATGTTCTTGAAGGCATCTTTGTTCCGCTGTATGGTTGCCCCTGTCATGGCTCCTGATGAGAAGTAGGACCATGCACTCATAGACATGGTCCTCCTACAATAATCCTCATAATCAGCCAAGCAGGCCAAGCGTGGTGTAACCTGTTTGAATGGTATTAACACACGGTATATTACATATAACTGTGAGATTGTAAGTTAGATACAACACTGTTCAATTCAGATCACTTTATGTAAAAGCTCATTGACCCATATGAGCTTTACCACTCCATTAACCAATCATAATTGTATATGACAGTTTGGAATATATAGAAAGGCATATCAAAATGCTGCTGTGGTCAATGGGGAGAATTAAATCGTTTTTTTCTCCTTACTGCATATAGAATGTTAATGCCATTACATTTGATACCATTTGATTGATAACATTTGATTGCCCACCCCCCACCCCCATTCCCTAAATAAAATACTCTTACAGTCTTTTACAACCAAGCGTAATTTTACAATCAAGGTGTGTAATATGTATACTCGGTGAAACAGTGTTCTCCTGACAGTAAAATAAGAACAATTTTATCTGTCATCAATTACTATTCAGATACACATGTATATCTCTTTTTCAATTACCTGACTCTCTAATCGACCATTCTCAGTAGCAGCAGGTAGGGTCATTGTAGTATTACCCCCCTGCTTACCGCCCTCCTCCTTCTTCCCAACCATCAGGCTGGAAACCATCTCACATGTCCCTTCCTCCTTCTTGACCTCTGAAGTACCAAGGGTATGTCCCTGCAGGGTGCTCCTCGGCAAGGTGTGGAGATTGTCAGGGAGTGGTGTATGGTCACCTAGGGCAGGAGGTGATGTAGTCTCCGGTTTCATTTTTATAGTCCTTGCACTCCCTCTTCAAGAAAGGCATGAATTTTCACATCTTATTGTAAGGGAAAAAGTTAAGCCACCCGCCTTATGAGCAAACCGACACAAGGCCAAACCGGTTGGGCAAATGAGACCTGGGTTTTACCTGGGCAGATGGGCCCAACCACATTGCCCATACTATGAAATCCTGCCAGAACCAGACAGACAGACTAGGGAAGACAGTCAATACTGTGAAGGGATCTTCGCAAAAATATCGGCCTATATATATATGTACCAACAATTTTCAGATTGAACTTCCTGTCCTAGGTCACGGCTATTTTGCACCGTCTTTATTTCCTTGTTATGGGTTATCATCCGCGCTATGCAACAAACATCATCGAGGAAAGCTTGAAAGTCTTCAACAGAATGTTATGTCACGAAGCATTGGTGACATTAACCTATTCAATATATAAAAAACTCACCTGTGGATTGCCTCTATTGTCTGTGGTGGTACAGGTGTGCTGTTTGAGGACACCGCTGTCTGTTGGGGTAACTTCTATAGTAACATGGGCTATCACAGGCACCCTAGAGAATGATCACTATTTCACAACTGGGGTCTGTTCCATAATCTGTACAGATGTGCGGGTATGGAGACGGGAATGAATTAGGGCTGTTGCAGATTTAAATTAATTCTTCGCTAGTACCTAAATAATCTCTCTATAATATTATTTAATTTAATTACTTCCACTTAATGACTCTAAATCTTAGGGAATAACTTCTACATGTATTTTCTACACGGTAAAGTACACATTTTCGGGTAATATGTCACAACTGGAGGTGTCAGCCATTTTTGATGGGTCACTTGTGGTAGGCCTAGGTTTCCTTTCTTTTCCCCCTAGGTAAACAATGATCGTACTATATGTTGTAATATTTTCTAACCCAAATAATGAGCAAATTGAAGTGAATTTACATGATGAAAAACAACCTAATACCCTGAAAGATTTACATTTGATATGATTTAGACAACGTTATACCTCAATTGGAGGGATGTATAACTTTTCATTGAGTTTACATCTGCACTGTTAGAGAACGTTTTTGAATTAGCTAGCACTTTTAAATTGGCATAGTCACACTGTACAGCTTCATATAAAAAAACAGACAATACTCTTTAACAGGCACCAATATGTTTTCAAGTGCAGCCTTCTAACCACCAGCAGTAAGCAGCACTTTGACCATTATTCGTGCCCATCCATGAATTATGTAAAAGACCCCAGGGGGATTGGTGGGTGAGACCATGTGGAAATAATTTGTACCCCGTCCCCTAGAGCCGTCGACCAACATTTATCTTTTATGTCCATTACATTCTTTTGGCCCCACACCCGCCCACTCTCTAAGCCATCCCAGCTGACAAGAAAAATCTTTATTTTACGTCAAAATAACATTTCAAACGTTGTGTAACGTTTTGCCATAATAAGGAGCCTTCGAAAAACGTTATATAACTTTATAAAATGTTGTATACCGTTTTTTGTTTACTGGGATGGCGCTGTAGTGTAGAGTGATGCCTAGTGAGTCCGACATTCACAATTGTAAGAGTAGCAACAACCCAAATCGCCTTTACCTCATCAAACCCAAAAATAAAAGACGAAACAAATCACCAGCCACAATCTGCACAACCCACCCATCTGAGTAACAGTTGGGATCAAATAAAGAAATCAAATACTACAAGGGCCTTCCACGACCACAAACTATTTTTGGGTAGTAGGAATTCTAAGTGACAGTCTAGGCAATGAACTGGCCAGAGCATCAACCAGTACCAAGACAAGCTTCCAAAAGATCCCACATATTAGAAAATACCCTTGTACCCGCCCCCTACTATGTAGATACTGCCCCCTAAATTAAATAGAAGCGGCTGCGTTAGATCTACCGCTACTAGGGGCTTTTGAGGGATAGGGACATGCCAGAAATATTTGTGACTAAGAAACTTCATATAGGTACTATGTCTTAAACTGTTTTGAGAGATAGGGACCATTTAGCACATAAGGACTTCCCCATGTCCCTATATCTAAAGTCGACCAATTGTGAGAATTATGGGCCATTGCTTTAACATTGACATACAGTATTCACCATGATATGAAATATGTGTAGCCCCGGAGACTAAAGGTCAATCACCTCTCAGGCAGGTTATGGAAGACCGGCCTTATGCAGTAAGTCGACGCCATATTTCAACATTTGTGAATTATCTTTTAACTGGCTTTAACTACTTAAATACTTATAATTATCCGGATTAGAGACCTAAATATCTTAGCTAAATCTGAGTTAAATACAGTGCCAATAATCATATTTAGGTATCATCTGCTCAGAAGTCATTTACAGATAATAAACTGTATATATACCACCTCAATTATATTTTTTGGATATACATAGATCTGGATAAGAGATATATAGCATGGTAAATTACCAAATAATGTGTTCCGCTGAATGTAAATCAGAGATAATTGTGTTTAAAATGTTTAATTGTTATGACACTGTTGGCAGCACTCATGAGTTCGAGTTTTATCACTTTTATTTGGCCTAATTCCATTAGATGTGTAACGTCTTTTGAGTCAGACTAAAGAGACAGGCTAACCAGGCCCATTCACCAAAGCAGAACATAAATATATGCTAAGGCAGGGACTAAATGATATAAACTGTAATACATAGGGCAATAGACATGATCAGTGATAAGTCACATATGGACAGGTGGATGACGATAAATAACTACACGTAATTCACAACCGGGTAGATGCAAATAGATACAGCGAACTTCCTTAGTTGGTTGGCAAATAGTTGATAAGTAGTTGCTTTTTGTACATTCTCATCCAACTCGTTCCAAGCTATATAATGCATCGTTAGGACGCTGTACTTTAGTTTTACTTTCACATTTCCTCTTGTCACTTCTCATTCTACTTTTAACTTTGATATTTGCATTGTTTGCGGTTGCCATGTTATCAGATATGGTGCAGCGATTCACTTTAATTAAGAAAGGTGTCTTCCGTTTACATACTGTTATGCCGCCAGATTTAATATGTATACCTTTTTGTAACGCACTACACACTGTCAAAAGTGTGTTGACCTCAAAAGTATACAGCAAATTCATGTTCATGCTCTTTAAATGCGTGTTCCCATGACAAACATCGTTTAGAGTGAACACAGAAGTGGCAAGTACTTCTCCAGAACGATGCATCTCAATACCATGGTGAGGCATCAGGACGGTAAAACATTTGTGTAAGTCAGACATAAAAGCAATCCGCCTAATCTCACATGTTATCAGCAAACTGCACCCAGATAAGGAGGGCCCTGTCTGTTCCTGATAAGACCCTGGATGGCGCCGAGTGGTGCAGTCCCTGCTGGAGTCTAACCCACACAGGACGTACAACCAGAGGTGCAGCAAAGTGGTGCTAAGTTCTGCCACTTTACCACTTTTGGACAAACTTCAATGCAGGGGTCTAAAGAGCGACTTTGTGACCTGGAACCCTTAATTTCGTCAGCTTTCCAACCTCAGGGAGGTGGGGGGGACTCCCCTCTGTACCGCAACAAGGATAACAACCACGGGGATGCATGGTAAGTCATTGAATGGTGTACTGTTATGAAACATAACTAGAGATAGGTATGCATCTCTTTATAGAACTTGCTTGCCTTGTGTCGGCACAAGGCCCGCACAAGTTGACACTAATATATTGGATATCTCTTGTCTCCATATCTCTTTCCGTCGCGCTCTGTCTGTCTGTCTGTCTGTCTGTCTGTCTCTGTCTGTCTCTGTCTCTGTCTCTGTCTCTGTCTCTCTCTCTCTCTCTCTCTCTCTGTCTCTTTCTCTCTCTCTCTCTCTCTCTCTCTCTCTCTCTCTCTCTCTCGCTCTCTCTCTCTCTCTCTCTTTCTCTCTCTCTCTCTCTCTCTCTCTCTCTCTCTCTCTCTCTCTCTCTCTCTCTCTCTCTTTCTCTCTCATGTCTACTATTATATAATGACCTCCGAGGGTTCACCGTTATCTGGGTGATCCCTATCATTCCAGAGGTCAGAGTGTGTATATATATACTAAACATAGGCTACTGATAGTGATAACAGGGTGATATTATATAGTTGTGTAGATGGTGTAGATGCCAGTGCTTCTTGACTGGCATGTGTGCCAACTATATTCGACCCCTTTTTACTTGACCTTTTTGGTTTGACCTTTTTTTGGGGTTGGTCAATAGTAGTGGGGGGGGGGGGCATGCCCCCCCCCCCCGATTGACACGCCCCTGCATTGTGTAGTAATTGAGAATTTAGCACTGTGCCACTCTGGCCATTTGTGGCTATTTCTATACAGAACTACTTATAGTGTGTCCTCTGTTTTTCAGTGTGTTATTCTGTTTTTCAGTAAACCAGTGTCCAGCAATCGTTAGAAGAGTGACCCCACACAATCTGTACACACGTATCTCACTTAGTGTTGTCTTTATCTATATTTGCAGACTTATGAGGTACCACTTGCGACAGATTGTTAAATCTACAGAAAACATCTGCCACTGGATGCTGAATAGTACCTAGTGAAAGAGGATGAGTGAATGGCATTCTCTGATTGTGCTTCTTCGTACATGGCTGATAAGGCCCATTTTGATGAAGCTGCAATGAACCAAGCACACTGATAATATAGAGGATGGTATACTATGGGTACAGCTGACCATAGTTTGTGGTGTGTAACTTCTGGTGTTTAGATATGTAACACCCACCTCTATCATATAAGCCCTTTCATGGTTTTATCACACACGGAGCTCCAACCGTTACAGTCCCGTTTTGCACCATTAGTTCCATACATCCCTGAATGAACATCTGTGGGTGAACAAGGAAAAGACTTGAATATGCCTGATAACAAATCTAATTGTCACATCTGTGGCACAATAGTATCACCGTGCAATCTCACTAGACATATCAACCAAGTCCATCTGAACATGAAGGTCTTTAAATGTTCAATCTGTGACATGGAGTTTGGGCTGAAGTTCAGCCGTGACAGGCACATGCAGCATCAACACATGGATCATAGAACTTGCAAAGTTGACAGCACAACAACATCAAATAACTCAACATTTAATTTCAATATCAGACAAGATCGAGCAGCAGGAACTGGTGACGTGTCTCAAACTGTCTCTTCATCCCTGAGTAATATGAAAAGACATAGAAAGCTACAAGGGGAGCGACCGGACAATGGCAAGGTGGAGAATCCAGTGATAAGACAAGGTCTTTTTGAGACATTGTTGAACACAGATGGATTGTGGCCATGTGAGAACCAAAAGTCAACAAAAAAGGATGATCAAGAGAAGCATACCTGTGATATCTGCCAAAAGGTGTTTTCCTACCGGTTTCTGATGCTCCGCCATCGACGAGTCCACATCACAGAGAAAGGTGCGAACATTAGCAAAGATAAAACCAAACCTGAGCAGGATGAAAAGAACAAAGGTAACGAAATGATACAGTCTACCAGTCACAAAACTTTGGCATCACCCAAGCGCCATGTTGAAGCTGGGCACTTTAAGCTGCGGATATATAAATGTAAACACTGCAACTCAGCATTTCATCACAAAATAAACCTGGTAAAGCATATACAGCGAATACATCCCACAGTTAGCACAGACCGGGCTCTGGGCTCAAAGGTTAATTATGGCAGACATTGGGATAGACAGGTAGCAACATGGTCACAGGATAAACCTGTCGTGAGATGTTTGACGTGCCGGGTCTGCAGTAAAGTGTTTTCCTCTAAGATTATTATGCTGAGACATGAACGAGTGGTGCATCATACTTCAGAACACAAAGCCCCAGTCAGAGGACACAGCTCTGGTATAACAGGTGACGACATGTATATGAAGATGGATTCCTTAGAACATGAGAACTCTATGAAGGGGAATATCTCACAGAAAAGCATTCAAGAGACGCATATGATGACATCCAAACAAAGTCCAGATGTACCCACAGAATACCCAACTGGAATGAGCCTGTCTGTACGAAACCAGATCAAAAAGATGCTGAAAGGTGATTACAAACGGACTGAATGTACAATTTGCCTCAAGGACCTTAACAGCCGAACCTATCTTGTATGGCATATCAAAGGGGTTCACTTAAAACTAAAACCACATAAATGTGAACATTGTGATTCAGCATTTACAATGAAGTGTAACTTGAGGAGGCACAAACAGAAATTCCACAGAGACATTGTAGCTGGCCAGGGACTTGTTGGAGGCAGTATGCAACCCAGGAAGAAGGCATCATTGAAGAACATTGAATGCAGTATTTGTAATAAAATGTTCTCAACCAACAATGGCATGCTCCAACATATAAAGATGCACTCAGGTGATCACGACAAAGGAGGAGACAACAAGACTCTGGGACAGTGTGGTGACAACCAAAGTCAGATGAATGAAACTTCAGTGCCCCTCCAACCTCCCGTCAAATCTGAAAGCCCTACAGTTAAGACTCTGAGATCTCTAAACTGCGCCGGTTCTTGGCATTGTAACTCGCCAGGTACCTCTCAGTCATCGTCATCTCCACGCAGCGAGGGGTCCTCTCCCGTGGATAAATCCTCCATCTTACCAGGGTCTACAAACTCAGTGACATGTTCTGAGTCAGCAGGGCAGTGGACAGAGTTCTTACAGCAGCTGCATGGTGGCAGTAGCAGGAGCTGGGCGGCATCAGGGTGTGGGGATGGGGAGGGTCCAGCAGGCTGGTACTACACCTGTCCGTCCTGTAAGCAGGAGGTCCTGGGCTCCTTTAACTTAGTCCTGCACATAAAGGCACACATGACAAAGCGGTAATCACTGACAACTTAAACATGTATAGGCTTTATTTTGACGTTGACGTATACTTTCTGATGTGCGACTATGTGGTTCCTGACTCAATGGGAATTGGTTAAACAATTCTATTCCATTAGGGTGTGGTTAAACTTTTTTTTAATGATACAGGGGCTGGTGGATTTTGGGGGAACCATACAACGTTCACCCCCTTTCACAAAAATATCCATCCGAGGGGTAAGTTGCAATTAATTTGAATCGGGGGGAGGGGCAAAAGTTTTGAACCCCTCTCGTGGAGAGACCAAATCATTTTTCTGTGCTTGCTCGAAAATCCAGCAACTGCCCTGTTATTGGACACTGCCTTATTTGGCTATTTGATACTGAAATTGGATAGGGGAAAAGGGTTCTCGCTTGCATTTTTCAACAGCCTCAATGGATATAAAATAAATGTATTCCTTGGATCCAATGATCGGAAACCAATTAAGTTGTAATAGCCATTAGGACTCTTTTTTTTTGATACCCCTAATATTAAGGCTTACAGACAAAGTTGAAAGTTCCCAGTTGGATAATGGACGAGGTTGTGAAAAATATGAATTTTAATCAATTTTACTTAGAAATCAATTCTTCTCCAATGAAGAGCTGTTTACCTTGTACAAGGATGTAGGACGAGTTGTCAAGTTAATTGTTTCATTCTGAGAAACATAAATATTAATTTAACCAGTCTTGTGAATATCGTGTACCTCTTTGACTTGTAAATAAAATGCATTTGAAACCTATTTGTTTCCTGGTTTGCAACAGTAAAACACAAATGTTATCGAGTGAAGTGTTTTATATTGTCTTCACAGAAAAAAAAAAGTGAAGCCTTATGGCACCAACACCCCCCTCACCCATCCATAGTGTGTCAGTAAACAAGGACAACTATTACAGTGGTCCAATTGCTCCTTCATATATTTATTGGGTAATTTTTCATGCATCACAGATTGTATCATCGACATTTCATGTCTTTTACATAACAGTCTACTGCTGTTGTGTCAATCATTCTTTCTCTGAAATCAGTAATGTGTATAAAACAACTTGAGCTGATGCTGTTAAAGTCAAAGCCATGGCAGGTGAGTAAGATGGCAGTGGTAAAGCCCTGACAGCGGTCAGCGCACCTGGAGACGGTGTTAATGTCTGCCGGCTGGAGGAGGCCGCGTCTAGCCGACCTGTTGGGGAACTTGGTGTAGGTCTCCTGGCAGGTACTAGCATGTTCTGTAAAAATTTAAAGATTTTTTTAATGTATGTTTCATAGATTTTTCGTGAATACTAACACCAGCATCCCAAAATGATGATGACAAAACAAACACATTTAATCAGAACATGACTTGTGTATAAATTTCTCTCGAAAAGTAACATAAGTGATCAAATTGACAATGTAGAATCTATATGAGATTAATGTTAAATTAACTTTTGATCATAATTATACTTATTGTGAGATTGAGAGGACTGCAATTGTAAACATTCTACATTTTAACAGTCATGAAGAGTTTATTCTTATGTAATGACAAAACTACCTATACTTACCACATTGATAACTTCGGCGGTAGAAATCAACTCCATTGCTTTTACCAAGCACATTTATTTCTTGCCAAAAGTCCCCTGTTAATACACACTCCTTGGTGGTGTGGTCAAATGTAAATCCCTGACACGTGGAGGAAGTGAGGTCCTCGTCTGGAGCAGCATTCCTGCAGCGTCTCTCACAGTCTACCAGGAAGGGTGCATGGAACCTGCGCAGACTGGGGGAAGGTGGGAGAGAGGTATCCATAGTACTCATGTAGCTTACACCATGCGGACAATCTGCAAAACAACAATGGGGTTTATATATTTCTTATTTTACATTCAAGCTTTCTACTTCAACTAAAGGAAATTATCATTTTTTTATATCTTACCTTCAACAACTGTGCATATATTGTCATGTTATATATCATTAGGCCTATCTCTGTTTGGTGTGATTTTGTATGATTTGTTAGCTATGCAACTCAGATTTAGTTTCATGACGTTTCATAAATTAGTAAAAATCATTTTCAAAATGCTTGCTCTGAGAGCACTCAAAACTTCTGCCTTTGCAGAGCCATGATATATTGTATTTTGACAATGCACAGATTGATAATGTTGATTATCATGCTGAGCATTTGGACGTCTATCAAACTTGTAGTGCTAGCATAATGGCTGAAAGTAGCCATGCCCATGGGCAGTTACATTTGACATAGCTGCATTCATGGAGTATGGCAACATGTTTTATAAATTAAGGGGCTACAACTGTGAAGGCATCACTCCAGCCTTATCACCTACCATTGCACCTGATATGCCTCCTATAATTGGTGGTATTAACTCTTGGTTGAAGGCTGTAATCTTTGTCTGTTATTATATTACATATGCTGTCTTTGGCATTATAGTCAAAGCCATAACACATATCCGCATCTACCGTATGGTAGGTGTCACATCTTTGTCTACACTTGTACACTGATGTGGTTCTACCAGTGGATGAGGGTACAGCAGATGCTGCCTGTCCTTGGTTAACTACTGGAAAGGTGTCATGGCATTCCATATCTGAAATAATTGAAAATGAGTTAACCAAAGATTTATCATCGAAATAGTATGAAGATACTCTTGACCATCATAAATGCTTTTTTATTTTGAAGTATTGAGGGTGCATCAGCAGAAACTGGTCTAAACAGAAAGAATGTCCTTTAAGTGATTACATTGGCCAATTTTATCCTCCATTTATAGTTCTTCTATAAGTCAGTTTCATTATGTATGCACATTATAATAACACCGTATATATCCTATAATGATATTGGGAAATTCCCTTTTAAAAAGAAAATTGAATAAGATCATCATAACATATATGTATTAGCAATCTATGACACCACATGATATGTACTGGCTAAACTCCTGGTAGCCGACAGGCAATATCATTGATATAAGCCAAATACCAAGCCTGATATCAAAGATATTGACTGGGGGCAACAGGAGTATGTCCAACATACAGCACACATTCATGAATTGATTATGTACTGGATATACTCCTGGGGGTCGAGAGGCAATATCATTGATATAAGTCAAGGCCGAAGGCCGAGGCTTATATCAATGATATTGACTTGAGACACCAGGAGTATATCCGACATACAGCCCGCTTTCATAGATTGATTATGTAAAATAGCCTGATTACAGCTCTTTTTCCACACATGTGGCCTAGGAGGATATCCTGTATAACCCTCCTAGGAGGTTATATGATCATCAAACATATCCTCTGTGTGTTCTCATATAAATACAATGATCAGAGCACATGCTTGAAGAGTGTAGCCTCATTCTGATACAGCATAGCCATATATAAACTAACCATGAACCAACACTCACAGGTGGTCTCTGAGGTCACAATCCTTGAGTACATGGCACTTCTGGTTTAGACTCCCAGACCCTGGGCACGAATCCCATGTGGAGCAGAAATTTTGATATGCCTGATACACGTTTTTTTATTTCTTTGACTATTCAGCTATTTCAAGAAAAAAAAGAAGAAAAGAAAAAAAAGAAGAAAAGGGGGGTGCGGGGGCGGAGCCCCCGAATTATACAACAGCAGCACCAACATAACAGCACTCTTAACTTCATCTAATGGGACAATACCTCACCAACATAGGCCCTAGTTAGCCAGCTGCACTAACTAAACAGCACTCTTTACAGTGTCTAATGGGACAATCCCTCACTAGCATAGGCCCTAGTTAACAGGCTCAAACACATGTGACTGGTTGGTCCTGCTGCTAGCATATAGGGTACTTCTCGTTGGCATTGGGACCAATTGGGTTCGAACCCCTCAAAATTTTTAAATAACATTACTCATTGAGCTAAAAAGGCAGAAGCACTACATATACTATTGGCTGTTTAGTATCATTGCATGATTCCCGGTGGAGCAGTCGGTTAGCTGTTGGGCTCAATGTTCTGAGGTTGTGGGTACGGATCCTGCTAGATACCCAGGCTCTCAAAGAGAAAAAGAGCTCTTAAATATAACCACCTCCTAGGGGTGTATATCGAAACACCACCCACCACAGTCATTTCTAACAGTATAGCTGTAGAAGTCAGTTCCATTTGCCTCCTCCAGGTGTCCTCCCGGGCGGGAAGTGACAAAGGTACAGGCCATGTTGTGCCTGTTGTAGGTAAAGCCGTAGCACCTCCTCCATGGCGCCCTCTGGTGGCGCTGCATTAAGTTACAGCCCTGGATGCACTCAGCCATTGTGGCCCCTGGGGGGAGGCCCTCTGTGTAGATAAAGGGGTACGGCCGTCTGTTGATCCACTTTATGCCGCGGGAGTTACAGCCTGTAATACAGCATGATTGATAACCTTTTAAGGTTGATCGCTACTCATTGAATATGGAGCACTGCGCAGGTCTCTGCGCACCTAGCCTAAAAGTACTAGATTAAGCTAATATTACACAGGTGGATGCATATATATGCTTGCTTAGCCATAATACAAAATGGTACCATTTCAAGAAAAATTACGTAAAGATGATGAGTAATTTGTCTGTTTTACATAATGAAGATGTCATTCAGACCAGTGGTGCTACTGGGTCAGGGGGGTTACTCACTGCTGCTGCATCGGTACATTATGCAAATTGATACATAATCAAAGGGGGTTAGAATGACTGATCTGTTCTCCTATACATTGACGGAAGCTACCCTTGTGATTGTTATTGGAGAGGTATAATTGAAGTTCAATTTTAGATAACTGTGGACGGATTCATAGAGTTTATGTTTTTCTCAGGCCTCAAAGGTACAGGTCTACAAATTGACTATGGAATAGCCTCAAAATGGCATTACATAATGTGTATGTATTCTTGTTTTTCTTTTTTTCAAAAATTGAATCAAATTGGTCTGCCTTGGTTTCTGTTGGCTAACCTGTTGGCTAAACTATTTGCCTTGGCTGCTCATATGTTTCATGTATGAAAAAGAAATGTTTACATGATGATGGACGATATGTCATAATCAACTTCAAATGAAGGAAGAAATAAATCAGGTACACTGAGTCTACTGACCTGGGGCTGTAGTTGAGTAACAAATCAGCAGGTTGTAGAAACTCACAAACCCCACTGCCCCTCCTCTATCTCCGTCACCAGGCGGCACCCCACTGTCCTGTACATGGTCATGTAGCTCTCCATAGCTGGTCAGCCAACATGTCCTAGTCTCATTGTAAAAGACACCACCGTGACAAGTCGTCCCTCCTGGCCCCAGGACCCCCAACCCTGGAGGGTCGAGGCAGGCCTGCAGACAGCTGGGGAGGGAGTCTATGTCAGGAGGTTGTTGTATGGTAGTAGCCTGTGGGGGAAGCTCCAGGTCGGGGTAAACCATCGTAGACACATCACAACGTGCTGCAAGAGGAGGGAAAATAATAGTTTATCACCGTATATAGTTACCTGTTGATTGCATGTTTCAATTTATAAATATAACAATTTCAGAAGTGTTGTTTATTAACTTCTTTTGGTTGTTTGGGGGGGGGGGGGTGCTACATGTATGCATTATGATTATGTAAGGCATGATAAATTCAACTACTATGCAGTCCTTGTTCTCCTCAGACGTCTATGAACTAGAATTACCACAAAAATATTTTTGTAAACAATAGATCTCCCTTCTTCATGCTTGGGTGGCCTAAATATACATTCAAACCATATTCTGGGTCAATTGAAACGCCTTCCCGCACACTGCACGTACAGGGCATTTACTACATCCATAGTTTATGTTAACCCTTTAAGGGCTGCATAGTGTGTTAAGGCACAAATCCCTATATCATAACGATGCATGGATGCAGCCCTGGTGAGTCACACACCAATGCTTCATATAAAGTGACATGGTCCGATTTTTCCATATTTTAAATCCTGCTTAAATATGTTTTAAATGTTAGTACAATATGATATTTGGAGGATAGGGCACAATACAATGTCATCTATGGGCATTAAGAGCTCATTTAGAGGTACAGGTGTGGCCAAAGTATAGCATTTTACAGTGTATTTTCAATGGGGGAATTATAGCGTGCACTCCAAAATGAGTATTATTGAGCCATAATCTGATAATCAGTTGAATTCTAAGCTGAATTCTGAGGAATGAGATTCAATTAAGTAGCTAGCACATGAAGTATGGCCATAGGGAACAATCTGGTTCATTTTGAACCATATTGATTTTTGAGCCCAAATCATCGGACCATGTCACTTTAAGCATCATGCTTATATTATGTGATTGATGCATTTCGGAAGGATTGGCATGGTGCCTGAATACAGCATGGGAAAATACGTGAATGCAGTCTATGCTGACAAAGGGCACATTAGAGCATGTATAGGTCTATGCAGCTAAGTACTGCCTGGCCCTTTAAGGATCGAGATAGACCACTGTAACTGGCCTTTTTCTATACAACCTTCCTGAATGGTGGTAATAAGTGTTTAAAACAAGGTCAGTGAAGTCAGCAAAGAGGTGTTTTTCACTTTATATACACAGGTGTATGTAGACAAATCCAGGACCATCATAAATAAAGAGTACTTTTATAGGTTACCTAAACTACTTAGGGAAACATCTCCTGTCATGGAGTGGCCATTATTTAACAAGAAGGACTACTCAAATTCTCAAACACAGATATTTTCCTGTATATGGGAGTTGAAGTTGTTCAAAGTTGTTTAATTGCACTTCTACTTCTAGTCCCAAATTGGACTTTTTTCAGCACACACATCGTTTAATTACAACTATGATTGATTGATTGATTTTTTATTTTACTTGGTTAATAAATCACAACATGGAGCGCTTTTAATTAAGCATAACCAAGAGGAGGCTATTCGAGAGAATACGCCTGATAGTCTATAAGAAATGTACATGAGTCAATGTGTCTAATTCAATTGAACGTCATAGAGTCATAGAGTCTGTGAGTATTTTAGTCAGTGACCAGTTTAAAGTATGAGTTACTGGGAATTACGAGTATTACGTTTGGTCTTGAGTGACCAGTAGTAATTGGCTCTAATAGTACTTTCTACTTAATTGCCTTAGCAAATTCATTGATTGAGCCGATTCTCTGGGTGGCTGCTGGCAGGTCATTCCAAAGAGCGAATCCACGGCTGAGAGGACTCTTGGAATAAATCCATTTCCTCTCACGAGGTTGTAGGACGAAGATCTTGTCGTTGTTGCGCATGTTCTACCCTGCTCCTAAACCTAATGCCCTGATACACTCTTGTGTGATATACTGTACTGACCCATTTAAGCACCCCTGTGCTTATACAATTCAAGTCCCTGTTACCCCCTGCACTTCTACAGGAACCTGCACTTTTATGAGTCCCTACAGAGATTTGGGCTTCAGATGGTTCTAAACCTGCGCTTAAACAAGACCTGCGCTTATTTGAGACCCCTGCACTTAAATGGGATATTACTGCATGTCGATCTGTTGAATGGAAAGTACAATAAAACAATCTGAGTCACAAAGGAGTATGGAACATAACACATGCATTTAGTATATTTCTGCCTGCACAGAACAGGTTTGACAACCGGAGAGCAGAGAGGCGGCTAATTACCCAAAATGGGTGGCAGTTTACACACAGCATTGTTTAGCTTTTGGATATCCTTGTTTAGCGTATCCCATAACTTAACCCTCCTAAAGTGAGGTGTTTTTTTTTTTATAGAAGCTGGTTTTCGCTTTAAGCTGTGCAAACTTAATTTTTGAATCACCCCAGGTTCCTACTCCCCTCTGCTTGAGGGCTTCTCTCCCATGTGCCTTTTTCCATATTAAACAAAGGAGACTCAGCCTTCTACTTTTATCTAGCATATCTACCTTACACTCTATGTGAGAGACTTGTTAATGATTCTACAATTTCGATTAGAAAGTCCCCACTTACATTCAGGTATCAGCTTCTTCATGATCTTAGTCAGGTTCAAGATGAGCTCTTCCAGTCTATTGATGTCGTGGACTGAGGGCATCTTAACGCCCCCTGTGGAACCTTCTAACACTTGAGTAGTTCCCCCTGACACTGTGTTAACAGGTGCCTCTGTGGGAAATATAGGGTTGGAGGTGGAGGTGCTTGGCCTCTGTATAACTGTTGTTGCTTTGCTGCCACCACGAGTAGAAGCCTTATGTACCAGAGGAACTATGAGCCTTGGTGTCATTTTTAATAATCCCGCAGACAGTATTGTAGGCTTAGTTGTTGACATGTAATTTTTGGGGACCTTTAGTGTTTTGGGTGTAGCCCTTCTTGTGGATGATACAGTAGGATGCTGTGCTGGTGTCGCTGTAGGTGTTGATACAGGAGGGTGCCGGATAGGTTGCAGATCACCAGGGGTATCCTGGAGCCTCTGGTTGGTGGTAGGAGCCACTTCTGCAGAAGAAATACATCTTGGATAAAAAGTTGGCACCATTGACACTACTTTCCCACTTCCGAGTCTACTTAGATATTCCACATTACCCCTATCTAGAGGTTGGCCCTCTGCCCAAAGAAAGTCCCATAAACCAACGATCTAAATAATTAGAAGAAAAACAATGCACCAATACAATACTTACTAAAGATGGCAACAGCTGATGAGACGACTACACTGTAGATGACGCCGAAGCCCACAATAACACAGAACCACATCCAGATAGGAAGGTTCCTGCCCTTCCTCCTGGGCGCTGCACCTGGGTTAAAGATGCTATTTCAGTTAAGGTAGGGCTCATTTCTTAACAACAGGGGGGTGGAAATTTGTTTGGAACTTGTGTGTTCAGGAACTTTTGTTGCACATGCTGGGGTTATTTTGCTGAAAACAGGTGTTCCCCAACAGAAGTCAACATTTCTACCCCCCCCCCCTCTCTAAAGCAAACAAACATCAAGTTATGGAATAACGTGTCCATCACCCATTTTTCCATTGTCTGACGTTAACATTTGCATAAGTTATCCTTTTTTAAATAAAGTCTGAAGGCTGGGGTGTGGACTGAATGCTCCCTCTGCAGCTATCCCTATCTAATTAGTGTATAATCAATGCAGTTATATTGCATTCCTTGAGGTCTGCTAATAGCAATTCATTTGGAACAATGTGTGGTGCATTTCATAAGATATATCAGAAGTAACAGCTTCTAAATTGTGTATACATATCATGCAAACATAATCAAATTGAAAAATCACCCAGGATTAGCTGACATACCATCTTTAATGCCTGCCTCCCCCACCTGTAAGGCTGCAGCATGGGAGGCATCGTCCCCATAGTCCTGGCAGGCGGAGCTGTAGAAACTGCCTTGGGTATCGTTGGTGAGTTTTTGGTATTGTCCAGTAGTTTGATGACCTTTAGTGGCTGGCAGTGTTGTTTGTGCCTGTGGGTGCTGACTCGCCGACACATTGTCATGAGGAATATTGCAGAAAGGTCCATCTTCATTCCCACAAGACGACATTGTCCTTTTCAGTCTGGAAACTGCAAAACTCATTGTCACTCAATGGTAAAATTGTAAGGTATATTTTATGAGTGCGAGGTGTATTCCCCTTCAATAGAACAAGGCTTGGAGTAGCGTTATGAAGGGCTGTGTCAGCTAGGGAACAATACATGCAGCTTTTCAGCTCTATTCCTGAATGTGTATGCATGGTATAGCCTGTAAGTACACTGTAAAAAATATCCGTTGAAATTACGGAGAATCAATGATAAATTTAACGGTGTATCACCGTGATTGTGATTTACGGCGAGACACTGTAAAACTTATTACTTTTACATTGAACATCCGTAAACCAGTACAGTGAAACAACATTTTTTCTTTTACGGTGAATCTCACGTTAAAAGTTTGCTCACCAGGTGGCGGCTTGGATTGATAGAGAGACTTTAGTGGAAGCTATCAACTAAAAACATACATAATTGTGTTGGATTTATAAAGATATCCAACTATCTCATTAATTACACAATCAAAACTGAGGCCTTTGGCATATTAAAGATAAAAAATATATAATTTCCTTTTTTGAGACCCTGGAGACTAGTACGAATAGTATAAACACCCATGTTGTGGTAATTAGAATTATACATATTGAGACTGTTGTCAAAGTTCCTTTGGAACAATCCTAGAGTACCTTTTGCTCATGGATTGTAATTGTATATTGCTATGAGGCATTCAATTATACCTCTCAGGCCTAATATATATACAGGCCTGGAATTAAGATGATATTATGAAATATACAACAATGAATCCAAAAACAATTATAATCATCATTGAATAGCAGAGAATCATTGTATAATAATGATGAATCACCGTAAAAATACAACGGGAAAGACCTGTAAAATTTACGGGGGAAAGCAAAATACGGTGACCGTAAAAAAAACGGGAAACAGTCGGCATTCAGTGATGCCAGTGATTTCACCGTAATTTTTACGGGATATTTTTTACAGTGTATGCATGCTAGGTAAAATACATCAGACACCTTAATCATATATAATGCATTCCCATTGGTTAACAGGACTACCACGTGGCCACCAGACACCAGGGCGGTTTAACCCTTTAAGACCCACATGGTGCGTTAATGCTTCATGCTCCTTAATCATTATGAACCATGATTGCAGCCCTGGCAATTAACTAGTCAGTGATGCCTTCATTACAATCCTTTGGGACTGTATGACGCCCCTAGGGTAAGCATGATGCTTAAATGCAACCCTGGTAAGTTACTAGTATCAAGGTTACAAGGACACAGTGATAAAATACCAGCAGCACTTTAAAGGTTAATAGACTAATGCTGTACCTGTGAGGGAACAGATATAATGTGTTTGCACCCTATGTGTGTAGTTATATTACTGTAAATTGCATGTGCCCCATGGTCACAATGCACTGTAGCATACATGTGAATACCTGCATACCTCCTGCACACGCAGCCCCAGCGGTGGGAGAAAGTAGAAGGTGTGTTTCAGGTAATATGATGAAAAGCCTGACCCGTAGTAAAGAGCTAAAAATTGCCCTACAATTTTTTTCACCTGAAATTCCCTTAGAACAAAGCCCCCCTTACACCCCTCAATACAAAACAGAAGAGGATGTAATGTATTGGAATATTCAATAGTGCCTAAACGTGTGAGGTAGGTAGGTAAATCCTATTTTTCTGAACACAGTGGGACGGACTGAAACAGCCTTATTTTAGCCTTGTGCATGCAACAGAATGTGCACGTTTCCCTAACCATTTAGAGGCCGCGTAGTTGTTAAATATCCCATTACCCTTTATTGTCATAATTATGATGAACACATGCTCATATAGCGAGTCTACTCACCAGGGCTGCAATCAACCACCATGCCGATTCTACAGGGTTGATGCAATCTCCAAGGGTTGGCATGATGCATGAATATAGCATTGGCAAGTAGACTCCCATGGTCTGCATGAATGCATCATTACCACAAAGGGCATGTCTCATTACAGCACTGAGTGGTCCTTAAAGGGATAATTGAGGACCTGCACCGGGACTGTATGCCCCAATATCTTTGTCAACCATTTCTGGGTCAGTTATTGCCCTCCGTCGCTGAAGCTTGAAAAAAGTACTCAACGTTTGTACCCTGGACATGCAGATGGGTGTAGACAATTGGAAACGTCTTGGAACAAGAAGAGGGGGGGGGCTTTATACTTAGCACTTGGAGGACGTGTTGATGCCTCAGGGTTCCTGTTTATTTGTCATCATGATGCACCAACTATTGTTAGTGAGAAAATTGCATCATACCGACCCTTCATTAGTATAAACCCGGTAGAGTTGACATGATCCATGATTTCAGCCCTGGTGAGTTACTTGCCAGGGATATATCGATGTATCATGGTGGCAATGGTGCATGGTGCACTAAAGCATAAGGTTGCACTTAAAGGGTTAAACGTGTGGTGAAAAGGTAATTCAAATTAAATTTGATATGAAGATAATTTTTATACTAGATGTTTGAAATAAGATGTAACTGGCATGCTCCTATAATCACATGCAATAAATTCTCGCATAGAAGCTGCGGCTTGTACGCAAGGCAGACTCAGCTTTCCTTTGATGCCAAACATGCCTGTATAATACTGTATAGGATTTAACTTATACGAGAGTTTTTATTAGTATTGGCCTACTACAGTACCAAAATCACAATTTCAGACCCACTCTGCAGCTTATGTAATTTGTCAAAATTAGGGGTGCGGCTTAAACGTGAGTTCGGCTTATACGTGAGAATTTATGGCACAATTATTTCACCAATAGATCTAACAGGTCAGGGCGCACAGACTTGTTACTTATCTGTAAGGATAATGTACTCTTACTGCAGGGCTTACGTAGTAAAATACAATGTGATTGCCAGAAAACTCTCAAAGGTACCTCCCAAATGCAGTAAGATCAAGTTGTAGATTATGGTTAGCTCATTCTCTGAAAGACTTAGAGGGTCTGCCCCTCAGACAAGAGATATATCCCCCTGTAGTATGTTATAGAACATAGTCAGTTAGAGAAATTTCAAATGTCCTGTGCGTTTACGACATAGGTAGACCTGTTCCCATTGGAAGGAGGAAGTCTAGACCCTCGGAGATATCTCACTACAATCATATCAGTCAAATAAGGTCCTCACATAGTGGTTAGTAAATTCTGGTCAAATTTAACCACAACCTCAAAATGACAATATAAAATGTAGGGCTACACTTACCTGATTGCTTCTAAGGTTATTTCCCAGGAGCAGCAAGCAATGCTGTGTGTTTCAACGTGAGGTAGGTTTCCATAACAGTTAAAGATCCAGTTAGGACTTGTCATGAGTGTGTGTGTTCGTGTGTATGTGCTTTTCAGGTTGAGTGAACTCAGTTAGGGTAGTCCTGACAGGTGGCTTAACCATTTTAGAGTAGTAGAGTCATTCAATGTATTGCCTTGATGCACGTATGCAGCACAGGCAAGCATTGGGCCGACCCCACATGGTTAATACCCTCCCATAGGGTTGGTATGATGCATGATATAACCCTAGTAAATAGACATGCATCATAAAACAAAGGGCAAAATGCATTAAAGCACTATGCGGCCCTTAAATGGTTTAATATTTAGCCAGACACTCCTGATGCGGTCAGGTGTATCGTGGTAGTGCAGAGGGAATCTATGTCTGCCTGTAAACTAGTGATAAAGATGAATTAAACAAAATAGGACAGTCCCACTGGTCTAAAGTTCAAATCTAAGATCTGAGAAAAGGCTAGGTGGTAAAAAGAGGTAATTCCCTCACATACTAACACAACCAAAGACCAGATATTAAAAAGTGTCCACTGCCCAAGGCACATCAAGGAGGAAAACCGCAGAGGAAGACAGCTACCGTAGCAGCTTGAATATGACCACCTGCACTTATAAATTTGTATGGTACCAATTACCCGCCATTTATACAAGACATGCGCTTATTCAATATGCCTAAATGTCCATTAAGTTCAATACCCTCATTTATCATGCGCTTATTGAGGCCAGTGCTTCTATGAGACCCCTGTGCTTATTCAAGGCACTGCGGTATAGGGAAAGTGAAGGTTTGCCACTGTACATGACTTGTAAGCGGTGTTATCCCAGCAAGGCTGTGTTATGGATAGACCGACCGATTGTGTCACGACCACAAAGATCTAGGCCCTAGTTTTTGATGCTATTTGATTTGTTTCCCTTTGTATTTCCCTGTGGCTCAGTAGTAGGAACACAGAGGTGTGGGAGTGCTGGAGTGACTGCCTCCCGCCCATCCTGCATGCACACTGTAACTGGATTGCCAAATACAGGAAGTCTCAATACCGTATTAGATGTAAAGTGCCCCTTGGAGATAATTTCATAGCGAATTAGTTGAATTGTCTCCAAAATCCTGGATCATCTTGCCTAATAAATGCCCCAAAGGAGGTGGGTATGGGGGTGGGGGGGGGGGGGGCTCTCATAAGAGATACCGGTATGTTAAATATGCGGTACTTCTCTCGGTGGAAGATATGAAAGGAGATGTTTTTATCTGCTATACGTATAGCTCTTGGCTTCTATGAGGTGTGCAGTCACCGCAGGACCTGACTATAATTACATGTTATAACCCCACCTGACAGCTGAGTCATAGGATCAACACGGAAGCTATATTACGAGTTGCGCCAGGACATTGCACTCTTAGAAATATCCCGTAAAATTACGGTTATTCACTGGCATCAATTAATGCCAAGCTTTCAACGTTATATTTACGGTCACTGTATTCTCCTATTCCCTGTAAATTTTACGGAGTTTTTCCGTTGTCATTTAATGGCGATTCATCATTATTATAATTATGATGGTTCTCTGCTATTCATTGATGATTCTCATTTCTTCTTGATTCATTGGTATATTTCATGATAATAAACTTAATTTCAGGCCTGTAAATATTAGGCCATAAGAGACATAATTGAATGCCGTGAGATTCACCGTAAATGAGAATAAGGTGTTTCACTGTACTGGTTTACAGATGTTCAATGTAAAAGTAATGAATGTGACACTGTTTCACCGTAAATCACATTACAGTGAGAAACCATCAAATTTTACGTAGATTCCCCGTAATTTCAACAGGAATTTTTTTACAGTGTGAACTTTAGGGCCGAGTCATTTATTGCCAGCTGAGGGGGGGGGGGCTTGGTGTATATAGGGGGGTCTTAATGGGGAAAAAAGGCCTTCGGGGGCATAACAGGAAAAGCCTCTATGGTCATAATAGAATATGGTCCATTTAGATACTCGTGACCAGGTGTGATTCAACAGGTGCATGCGATAAGTGTGTGTGTGTGTGTGGGGGGGGGGACATTTCTCAAAATCCAAACGTTTTGGGAAATCCACCAGCCCCCCTAGCTAGTAATAAATGAGTCAGCACTTAGGCGGCACATTTTAGTTTGTAGAAATAATATATGTATGTAAGACTAGACACATGCAGTACTATGCTCATCCATTTTAAAATCAAACGTATAGTTATAATAGGCAGGTACACAAAGCAGTTTATGAACGGCTATGTAGGCTATGCCAATTTTTGATTAGCCAAGTTTGTGAGCGTTGTCATTTTTTGGATACAAAATTGTCGTACATGGGATGAGTACGGCAGTAGACTTATCGTGGGTTGGCACTTATTTAATTCATCTGTCTTTTTGGGGAGCAGGGCGGATAAGTGAATTATGATTATTTTATGATCAGTACACAATTGGATACCAATCCTGTCAAGCGACTATAAATGTTATTGCAATGTCTACTCTCTGTACATATACTGTTCATGTGATCTCTAGATATCCAAGGGTGATACTGAGAGACATTATCCTGACCATGTGCATTATGTTTCATATAATATCATAGCAACAGGTTTCAATGTGTTGTCATGATATCGATGTAGTAACTGGTCAGTGCTATGTTGGAAATATAATATAATGGAATAATCGTATAATAAACCTAATAATATATGGATAACGGGCACACTCGGGGCTGTATACGTATATAACACCCTCGGTGCTACGCACCTCGGGCGTTATATATGTTTATTATACGATCTTGGCTCTGATCGTGCTTTTTAGGTGATATTCCCGTTCTGATAATCCTGCATACCGCACACTTGGCAAGGTGAAATCGTGCTGATATTCTGGATATCAGAGCGATTTGTAATGAGTTACCGGATATCAGAACGATTCTGTCGGAACTCTCGACAGCCATAAAATCCGAGGTTCTATGGAGACTCGAACACGCTACATCAAGACTTGAAGTCCGATGAAGGATGAAGGTAGAAGTTGGACTTTACTTAATCATTCTAGGGATTTTTTTTCACATAGAAATAGGCATTTTGAAAATGGTTCGTTTCCACCCAGGCTCGATCCGGGTACCCCTGGTGTGCGAGGCGAAGTCGCTAGCGCCCATGCCTATCCGGCTGTGGTGAATGTGGAGGGAAACGCTGGTTAGTATATAACATAGCCCCAAGCTGGCCCCCTCACAAATTCTATGTTGAACTCAGTGTTGGAGATTGAGGGTATGACGTCACCAGGCTCCACCAATCAGCGAGCAGGGTTGGTGGGAGGTCAAAACAACATGGCGCTACTGCTGTACGAGTGATATTCAGTCAATAATCCTTCAAAATGGCCAAATTAGGACGTTTTAAAGGTAAATAAGGACATATTAATCGAAATATCGTATAATAAACCTAATAATATGAATATCGCCGACCTTGGGGTGTGTATTCATGAATAACAAACCTCGGTGCTACGCACCTCGGTTCGTTATTCAAGAATACACACCCCGCGTTCGGCGATATTCATATATTATTGGTTAAATACATCCCCTCGTGTGCCCGTTATCCATATACTATTGGTTAAATATATGAGTGTCTACTGTCAACGTACATAAATCTAGGGCGAAACTAGAATTACCAACCCATTCATGGTTGCATGTGGCTTACCCTTTAGTATCTGTCGATACATGTGTGGTATCTGTTATTGAAGGGACACCAGTTACACATATATCAGAGTTGTGTTTTCCTGCACAATTAAAGCAGCTACATCACCTCGATTTCGATATATTATCTGTAAAAATATCCACAAACCATCAGAAATGCATCAGAGTGGATGACTAAAACTCAGCCTACATGGTTGGCACACGATTGCCTACTCAGTGCTGCCTCCTTGTAGGTATGAGGTGAACCACCTTCCACTATGCTGAATTATATGAACTATACAAGCATCATTTTCACCCACAAATATAAGGGTGTTCGCGTGTTTAAATCATGCAAATCATACATTGTATACTGCTCCATTTATTGATAGTTATGGAGACCTCCACCATGAGTGTGTACTCATTGTTCTTGGCTGCAAAGTATAAAGACCACACAATTCTTCCTACCACAGAAAGTGAAATATCTGTGTTTTAAACCTTTCCAGTATGATATGGAGAGGCCTGTTATGCTATGTTATTTTGTTCTGCCTAATATAAAAACAAAGGGTGGTCCCATAAATGTTAACTTTTATGCTAGAGTTGTAGGAAGTCTGAGGAGGTGAGGATGAAGCTTTAATGTTTTGAGGCAGAATTCTGGTAAATTCCTAAAATTGTCTTTTACATTTGATAAATGTTTTGAGGCAGAATTCTGATCTATTCCTGAAATAAACTTTTACATATGATACATATGGGTATCTGTCGTTACTTTATTGAAACAATATCCAGTGATGCAATTTCCAATTATCATCCTTATCATCTACGTTTTCATTAATGCTGAATTGTTAGCAAAACATTTAGTATATAAGTGATGCATTGGCATATATTTCTACAGGTGAGAAAACGTTTGTTAGACTTTTATAAGGAGTGGCACTCTGCTTGATATATGCCCTACAAGGATGATCTTGATAACCATATGTAGGCCACATTGCGCTCTAAATTAGTGATAATACCTGGTTTATTTCAAATTAATAATAACTGTATGACATAATTCCATGTGCAAATGAGCCATAGATATATAGACAAATGCTAACGCCCATTGATAATTGATACCGTCTCTGCTGTATTTCACAAGTGGCGACTGAGGCCATATCCCACGAGGCCGTTATAATATAACCAACCTTTGATAAATAAGTTGTTCACGTTTAGGCTTATGTCAACACTTACACGTGTCAGGGAGCGACACATTAAGGATGTGTGAAGAGTCACGCGTTTAACCCTTTAAGGACGACTCGATGCAAAGGACCATTAATGTTGTCACTATGATGCTCAGATCAGGGACCCAAATGCAGTGCTGGCGAGTAACTCACCTACACTACATCGGTGCATCTTACCAATATTTCTGGAGTGTCATCATGATGCATGGATGCAGTCTTGGTGAGTTACTCACCAGGGCTGCATTCATGTATCATGCTGACTTCAATTCATTGAGTCATTATGCGGCCCTTAAAGGGTTTAAGTATCACAGCACGGATGTAGAAGGATGTGGTTGTGCCCACATCCGTACCCTCCCCCTGTACCTGACCTACCCCGGGTGAGGCGCTCCTAAGGCCCTATAGTCTCCTGCACATGGTCACCTAATAAAGATAAGACAAACATAAATTGTGTTCAGGTCCAGGAGCTATATTCATTATTCAGCTTTACAAATCTAATGGTTATAATCTACACAAAATTGATGAGTTTTCATAATGAAATGAACTGTGAAATCGTATTCCAAGATGTATTCGATTTTAGACTATTGGAGTGGTAGGTGGATTGAATCCTTCCTACAATTCACAACTATTTTTTCTTCTAAAATGTTTCCTGTATGCAACATTTTTATGGCTATGTGATACAGTGGATATCGCACTTATTTTTAAACTCTCTCTGGGAGATTCAGTGCAGGGTACATGTTGCTATCAAATATTAATATAAAGTGCACGTACCATGCCTTCAGCATTGTATGGTTCGGTATCAGCAAGAGTGCCATAATTATCTTGACTAAATGCTTACTGCAACAAATATCACCCCTCTAAGCCCATACACAAGATCTATATGCCATTTGCCAAGGCACGCTTATCAGTTTTTCCAAGCGTGCGTAAGCTCAAGTGTCAAATTCAAAAATATCTACAGGGTAAAGCTTGAAGGAAATGATAAGCGAATGGTCCTCTATTTTTACAACGGACAGGGGAGTCATCAGTGGACTTTAGGCAAAGCGAAGGGTCCAAATGTGTTTCCCCACCCCCTACCCCACCCTCTCACGGGGGTTACCCCTCTGTTATTAAACTACGTATCCCTGACATAAATTCATTTGGTCCCTAGATAATTTTTACCATTTCGTTTTTGTAATAAAATATTACATGTTTAATCCCCGCATGCATCCCTGCAGGAACATTAGCTGGACCACTGTTCGAAACAATCCCAGAAAACAATCCATGGGCATCTGCAGTAAAAACACCCCTACCAAAACATGAATAACAACAGCAACAAGTTCTAGCAATACTCTATTTCCTGCCAACAGTCCCAACAGCACATCGAACCATCCCCACTAATGGTGATGATTGGCCTCCAAATATATCCGTATGTATACTAGTATACGAGGATCCAGCTGCGATAATAGCACACCTATTTCAGGATACCGGTATACTGAAATTGTATAATAAACATTTAAGCATTGCCATATAGCCCACCCACAACCCACCACCATCACCACTACTGCCCCACGGCACTGTGAACATACAGATATACTCGGCTCTTTTTATCTTAATATTACTAATATTAGTAACCTTGGCAACCTCAGTAAATCATTGTGTGTATATCAACAGAAAAACAGATATTGGGACTGTCGAAATGTGCCCCATGTGATGTCGGGATGTGCTATGGTGGTGCAATACGTGGAACTGTAGAGTTTCCAACTGTCTCTGTATGTGGAGATGGTGTTTTGCTTTTTGAAAGGCGTTACATGTAATGCATTTTTTCGCCAAATAAAACATATAATCAGACTCAAACTCCTCCTCCATCCTCACACGACAGGCATACATACTTGAAGTATGGACCCCGCTATGGTATGTTGCAAAATAATTTGACAAATAAAAAGTATCATGCTGACCAGCAAAAAAACTAAGCATTAGGCCTTTAAAATTGGGGATATTTCTCAGTATATAATGTTCATTTCATAGCCCAAAGAGTAATATTTCATGCTTTGTCTTTTTTGCCCCTCGAGTTATGACACAAGAATGGCACGAGTTCCGCTTGGGATTTTGTTTGCGCCTGTGTATCGGCCTTATAGAGGCACTACATGTCCTTGGCGTGGAACTCTCTGATCTAACGTTGCACAACTTGAGACAAACATGGTCTTAGATTAAGCATTGGGGAATGGGCTCTTGTTGTAATAAATGGGGACCACTTATTTATTTTAGGATGGATGTCACCAAAAGGTGACATTTGTCGTCATGATGCATCAATGCAGCCCCGGCGAATAACTCGCCGGTGCTATTGGTGCATCATGCCGACCCTGTGAGTGGTGTCTGACCCCTGTAGGGTTGGCATGATGCTGCTTGAATGCAGCACTGTTGAGTCCCTGCATAAATGCATCATGACGACCAAGGGTATGATGGATTAAGGCATCATACCGTCCTTAAACGGTTACATGCTTGTGGGTGCTGACTCCTGTGTACTCATCGCCCCTCGGTCTGAGGAGTTATATGACGGAAAACAGCAGCGGAGGGGTAAGACAAAGGAATTCACACCTCGATTATTTCACATGCCATCACTGTGGTTAAAAACAGATAGACAATGGTTGTGACTATACATGGGTAAAATTCGACAAACAAGGCGACATGTCAGAAGTAAGAGAGTTTAATGTGCAGAAATTGGGAAATGTAAGTTATTTCTAGCCAACTGTATTGCCGACCGGGAAAGATTTAATTTGATATCAGATATGTCAATATTTATCAATTTTAACCATGTTTTTCATTGAAATTTTGCAAAAGAAAAAAGAGGCTTCTCTCAAAACCTGATTTCTACTGAAGACACACGCAGTGCTGACATGAAAAAGTTTATTCTTTTGAATGGCCTAAAGAATAATTTGAAAATCGCACCTTTCAATTCCAATGATAATGTTGTAACCAAAAGTGTTTTTGTGTGAATTTCTAGTAGAATTTTTAAGCAGTTAGCCCTTTAACGGCCACATAATGCTGCGATGTGCTGTGCACTCGGTCGTCATAGTAGGGCCCTAGACCTCTAAATTCGACATGGTGACATGAGGCCTAGTGACATGTGACATGAGGCTTAAAAGGATAGTGACATGGGATATGGACAGTTCTTAAAATCGACATGGGACATGAGCATTTTTAAGCGACATAGACATGGAACATGGCCTTTTCTTAAAATCGACATGCGACATGGGGACCCCCCCCCCATCAAGGGCCGCCATAGTGGGACTGTATCAACCCCGTAGGATCAATCTACCATGGATAAATGCAGTCTCAAGGAGCTCACCAAGGCTGTATTCATGCATCATAACGACCAAGGGCATATCGCATTAATTAAAACGCTATGCAGTGATTAAATGTTTTTTGATGCCACACGTAGGATGCAGGCAGTAATGTCTGTGTGTAATTAATAACACGCATGTGGGTGCTAATAACGCATGACGTCACAGTCAACCTCCTCCCAGACCGTACACGGGCACCATACCCCTATACTACATCTAGTACAAGCTGACAAACATCCCCAGACCGTACACGGCCACCATACCCCTATACTACATCTACTACAACCTGACAGACATCCCCAGACCATCCGCGGCCACCATACCCCTATACTACATCTACTACAACCTGACACTGACAGACATCCCCAGACCGTACACGGGCACCATACCCCTATACTACATCTAGTACAACCTGACAGACATCCCCAGACCGTACACGGGCACCATACCCCTATACTACATCTACTACAAGCTGACAGACATCCCCAGACCGTACACGGCCACCATACCCCTATACTACATCTACTACAAGCTGACAGACATCCCCAGACCATACACGGGCACCATACCCCTATACTACATCTACTACAACCTGACAGACATCCCCAGACCGTACACGGGCACCATACCCCTATACTACATCTACTACAAGCTGACAGACATCCCCAGACCGTACACGGGCACCATACCCCTATACTACATCTACTACAAGCTGACAGACATCCCCAGACCATACACGGGCACCATACCCCTATACTACATCTACTACAACCTGACAGACATCCCCAGACCGTACACGGGCACCATACCCCTATACTACATCTACTACAAGCTGACAGACATCCCCAGACCGTACACGGGCACCATACCCCTATACTACATCTACTACAAGCTGACAGACATCCCCAGACCGTACACGGCCACCATACCCCTATACTACATCTACTACAACCTGACACTGACAGATATCCCCAGACCGTACACGGGCACAATACCCCTATACTACATCTAGTACAACCTGACAGACATCCCCAGACCGTACACGGGCACCATACCCCTATACTACATCTACTACAAGCTGACAGACATCCCCAGACCGTACACGGCCACCATACCCCTATACTACATCTACTACAACCTGACACTGACAGACATCCCCAGACCATACACGGGCACCATACCCCTATACTACATCTACTACAACCTGACAGACATCCCCAGACCGTACACGGGCACAATACCCCTATACTACATCTAGTACAACCTGACAGACATCCCCAGACCATACACGGGCACCATACCCCTATACTACATCTACTACAACCTGACAGACATCCCCAGACCGTACACGGGCACAATACCCCTATACTACATCTACTACAACCTGACAGACATCCCCAGACCGTACACGGGCACCACACCCCTATACTACATCTACTACAACCTGACACTGACAGACATCCCCAGACCATACACGGGCACCATACCCCTATACTACATCTACTACAACCTGACACTGACAGACATCCCCAGACCGTACACGGGCACCACACCCCTATACTACATCTACTACAACCTGACAGACATCCCCAGACCGTACACGGCCACCATACCCCTATACTACATCTAGTACAACCTGACAGACATCCCCAGACCGTACACGTGCACCATACCCCTATACTACATCCAGTACAAGCTGACAGACATCCCCAGACCATACACGGGCACCATACCCCTATACTACATCTACTACAACCTGACACTGACAGACATCCCTAGACCGTACACGGGCACCATACCCCTATACTACATCTAGTACAACCTGACAGACATCCCCAGACCGTACACGGGCACCATACCCCTATGCTACATCTACTACAACCTGACACTGACAGACATCCCCAGACCGTACACGGGCACCATACCCCTATACTACATCTAGTACAACCTGACAGACATCCCCAGACCATACACGGGCACCATACCCCTATACTACATCTACTACAACCTGACACTGACAGACATCCCCAGACCGTACACAGCCACCATACCCCTATACTACATCCAGTACAAGCTGACAGACATCCCCAGACCGTACACGGCCACCATACCCCTATACTACATCTACTACAACCTGACACTGACAGACATCCCCAGATGCCGTGACCAGGATCAGTTTCGAGTAGCAGTCAGGTGAACCTGGCCGGAGTAGGAGAGTATGGGGACGGTAACGTCCCGGAGCGGAACAACCCAGTTGTTCCGACCAGCTTCGAGGGTTTCATGCGTGAAACCGAAGGAGCTTTAAATCCAGGAGCGACTTTGGAAGAAGGAGAACTGGAGTCCACCCGAGTGGACCAGATGGAACCGGAGGAAGCGAGGGGGTTCACACCGAACTTCATTGCCACTCAGGGCCAAATCATGTTGAACACGGGGCGTTCTTTGTTCAACACGACTGACTCCGTTTTCTTTCCCGGAGGAAAGAAAAGGGCGAACCAGAAGGGCTCATTTCTGGACCCGACGTTATTAGAAATACCGCCACAACCCCTTCGGGTCGTACCCGAAGGAGGTCCCATCGTCGGGACCCAACCTGATCTTGATCAGGACGACACCTTGGACCGGGACAACGATTACCGGAACAAGGAAGAAATGAACAAGCAGTACGATGCTCTGCACGACGAATTGGTTTCGTTGATCTCTGAAAGGAATAGGTACATCCTAGAGAGTAGACAGGTCCATCAGGATATGGAGTGGAGAACGGATCAGTTGACCCGTGACAACCAACTGGTGAAAGACCAGATGGAGAAAAATCAGGAAACCCTGAAAGCGGAAAAGAAAAGATTATCCGAGTTAGGTCAAGCTAACCGGAAGTCTTATGCCTGTCAACAACAGTATCAGGCGGACCTAGAAAGATACTCTAGGGAATGGCACGCCGCCAAGGACGCTCGCAACCAGCAGGTGGAAGACAATAAGGCAGTAAGAACCGCTATCCTAGAAGCAAACGAAGAGTTAGATCAGAAGAAACTAGAGGGCATGAAGGCGGTATCTATACTGGAAGCTAGACGAGTAGAGTTGGAACTCTACCTAGGTAACCAGAAGGTACCTGACCCAGAGGTGACCCTCACCCCTGGGGAAGGAGTGGAGAACCCTCCACTCCAAGGAGTTCTAAAGCCCGCCACCCGATACCCTTCCGGAGGACAGGTAGAGAAAGATGTCTACTATACATCTGCTCCCCCTGCTCCGACGGGACCTTCGGTAACCATCGATCCGACGGCATATTCCGCGGGAAGTGCGCCGGGAGTCGATAGTTATGACACCTTGAACCCCTTCGCTGGGGATAGTCCATCTCAGTATGGAGCTGTTCCACCCCCTTCGGGTACGAGCAAGAACACCACCACCCATGAGGATCAACAAGGGGGGTGGTATGGTTATGATAATTGGGGTGACCTGATTTTTCATCATAACCAGGAGGCAGAGACCCGAGAAGGGAGAACTCCGGGAAATCAAACCCGGGGGCATGCAACCCGAGGCAGGAGAGCAGGGAAAGGACCTTCTGCTGGATGGTCTAGGGATCAGAACCGACAGTACCCCCGTACTGATAGTCCTGATAGACCCACAAATGGTCAGGGAAGTCGGCCTAGACCCCAAACCCATGACCAAACAACCACCGGGAGTGTTCCCCCTTATCCGGGTACCACTTCTCGCCCTCGACCCACCCGGTTTCCCGGGTGCGAACCAGTCTCTCCAGTCCGACCATTGACCCGAAGAACCTCAATGGCTCCCGGATTGAGACAGGTTTATGATACTGATCCTTGTATCAAGAGCCTTGGCTTAGATAGCTATAGCCGGGGACAAGATGCCACTGAAATAATGGACTGGAGCCGGAATCTATCAGATCAGCTGATAGAAGGGGTCACCAGGGGTGCCCGACGGACCGCCCGGATCACTAAACCCTACAAAGGGAAAGGACCCTGGAAAGATGAATACCAAATATTTGTGGATGACTGCAAATACAATGGGTGGTCTAAAGAAGACTCATTAGGAGCCTTCGTGATCTGGCTAAATGATGGGCCAGGTAAATCAGCAGTCTCCCAATGGAGAAGTACATATGGCCCTTTGGGTACATATGATCAGCTCGAAAGTACTGCTGTATATATCTTTGGGAACCTGGTGACCGTGGATCACTGGTTGGTCTTCAAGGGACGAACCCAGAAACCAAAAGAGTCCCCAAAGATATATGGTCTAGAGCTTCAACGGATTCTGCATCAGGCAAGACCCGAATGGGCTAGAGACGCCGATTACTATATCGAGACTCTCTTTGTCCGGTTTATTAGCGGACTGAGCGACCCTGATCATCAGGAACTAACCAGAAAAGCTTGGAAAAGCGATTCCTCCCTAGCCGATCTATTTTTAGCCATAGATGGTTATGAGAAGAAGAAAGTTCTTCTTGCCGGATTGGTGCCCAACCAATCCCGAACGTCAGCGGTAGTTGACTATAGTAGCAGCGGGGGATCCTCGGGTGAGGATACCGAAGCAGAGGAGACCATTGGGGCGGTAGCCTTCAGTGGGAAGCGCCGGGACAAAAAGTCCAGTGATAACAAAAGGCGGAAACCTTTTGACAAATCATCCTCTAGCAAAAAGCCAGAGAAACCTCCAGGGGACAATTCAAAAATCCCTTCCAAACCTCCCTCGGGTCCACCAGAACCCAATGTTCCGAAGAAATCGGAGCCTGACCAGTCCCTCGGATTGGTAGAAGCCATGATGCAGCGTATGATGGCGATGTTTGATAAGAAAGAGGAAAGGAGGGTTAAACCCGAACTGAGTACTGTAACATGCTACAGATGTCAGGAGAAGGGGCATTACGCCTCCTCATGCACAGCTGAGAAACCTGTGATGCGATTCTCCGGAAAGAACTCGGAAAATTAAAGGGGATCCCTGAGGAAGGCGACTCAGAGATCCCGAAGGAAATATGCCATGATACTCCTGACGGAACGGGAGTAAGTTCACACTCAGTAGTGACGCCCGGACATATGGGGGACAAGCAGGCGCAGCTTGGGAACCCTGGGGCCGGGGCCATCAGCATTCCAGTCATACATTCGGGAAGTGAGTCGGGGAAACCCGGTGCTGATGCGGAGGAGTATAGTGCAATGGTTTGTGGAACCAGGCTCCCCCTAGATCACCCTTGCCTGGAATACATAAGAGGGCGTGGATTAGATCTAGGTACTGAGAGTGACTTACAGAAGTTCACTAGTAACCCTTCATTGAATGGAGGAAAAAGGTGGTATTTAGCCGCTTCTGTGAAGGGTAGAGTCGGGGAATTTCTGATAGATACTGGAGCCAGCCACTCCATCATCTCTCGGAGGTTCTACACTCTTCTGCTGGGCACAAATGATGACCTTAAAATGAGGGTAAATGCGTGCACAGCCGACGGTAGCAGATTGCGGACGTTTGGACGTACTTTCCTGTGTATCTCGGTGGTGGGGAAGGAGTTTGTATTCTCCCCAACCATTGCTGAGATCGAGGATGATGGCATTATAGGGATGGACTTTGCCGACCTGTTCGGGATGATGTTGAACCCGAAGACAGGTGAATTGTCCATACAGAGTCCCTATAATATCAAAGCACAATGTGTGCTGAGAGTTATCAGTAGTGTAGCAAGTGTCGCACAGACGGTGAAACTTCCACCGGGAACCACATGTGATGTGTTAATAAGCGCTTCCTCTGAACTAAGAGGAAGGGCCGGGGTCATGGAACCCGACGTAGCTTATCTCCAATCCCTCGGGTTGGAATCTGCTGATACGTTGGTGGGAAATGCCCAATGGACCCTTGTCCCCATTTCCAATCCCGGTGTTCATATGGTATATCTCCAGAAAGGCGCTAAAGTAGGCAGTGTGGTACTCGCGGAGGCGGTCACCAGCAGCCTTCTGGGGTTGCCATCCGAAGAGCCGCCGGGTACGGCCGTAATTGAAGAGGAATTAGAAAAGCTAATTCTAGATGCTTCGGAACTAGATCCGAAGGAGCAGAAGGACCTTCGGGTAATGTTAAAACGTTGCCGAAGGGCCTTCGCGTTCCCAGGAGAACCCTTAGGACGAACTGATAAAGTCCTACACGGAATTGACGTGGGGGAAAGTTCCCCCTTTAAAATTCCTTACCGTCGGCTACCTCTGAAGAAGAAGGAGGTAGCAGAAACTGAGATCAATAAGATGATTAAGGATCATGTTATTGTACCCAGTTCCAGCCCCTGGAGCAGTCCAGTCTGTATGGTCACCAAAAAAGATGGGACCATACGGTTCTGTATTGACTACAGGAAACTGAATGGGATGACGAAGAAGAACTCATATCCTCTACCGAGGATTGATGAAACCATTGACTCACTAGGAGGGAATGAATGGTACTGTACCATAGACTTACAGTCTGGGTACTGGCAGGTCGGAATGAAGCCTGCCGACATGGAGAAGACGGCCTTCTCTAGCCATGTAGGATTGTTCCAGTACAACGTCATGCCCTTCGGGTTGTGCAATGCGCCAGCCACCTTCGAGGCCATGATGGAGACATTACTGAGCGATCTACTATGGAAGAAATGTCTAGTTTACCTAGATGACGTCATTATCTTCGGAAAAACATTCCAAGGTTGTCTAGACAACCTGGAAGAAGTCCTCCAGAGGATAATGAGTAATGGGTTGAAATTAAAACCTAAGAAATGTCAGTTGTTTAAGAAAGATATTAATTATCTGGGGAGAATCATTTCCACACAGGGTGTGAAAGCAGACCCGGAGAAGATCCGAAGTGTGACGGAGTGGGAAAAACCCAGGTGTCCCAAGGATGTCCGTTCATTCCTCGGGTTCTGCTCGTATTATCGAGATTTCTTACCAGGCTATGCCCAGGTGAGCTATCCTATCCAGTCACTATCTCATTGGACACCTGGTAGGCGTAAGGAAGTTTTTCCATGGGGAAAAGAGCAAGACGAGTCTTTTGAATCCATCAAAAGACTCTTTGTTGAAACACCAGTGTTGAAATATCCGACAGCCGCCGGTCATTTCATCCTGGATACTGATGCCAGCAATGAGAGCATTGGAGCTGCTTTGAGTCAGGTCCAAGACGGAAAGGAAGTTCCCATTGCTTTTGCTAGCAACACCATGAACAAGTCACAGAGGAATTACTGTACCACCAAGAGGGAACTCTTGGCAGTGATTGTTTACACAAAGAAATATAAACATTTTTTGTGGGGCTCAGATTTCACGCTGAGGACTGACCATTCCTCCTTGAGGTGGTTACTTAATTTTAAGGATGCTGAAGGCATGATAGGTCGGTGGTTAGCACACTTATCAGAGTTCGGGTTGGAACAGAAGCAGATCCAACACCGACCCGGTGTGAAGCATGTAAATGCTGATGCACTGTCCCGCAGACCCATCAGGAGTTGTGGAAATGAGAAATGTGATGATTGTGGAGCCCACGGGGCGGTCCTAGCTGGAGTCCGGTTGCCACTGGAATCCAGGGGAACTGGTATCCTTCAATGGTCTATGGAGACTATCCGAAGGTTCCAGGAGAAGGACCCGAACGTGGGGAGGTTGCTCGGGTTGATTCCTAAAGGGATCAAACCTGTTCGACCTGAAATCTCGCTAGAAAATAGAGAGATGAGGAGATTTTTAGCCCAATGGACAGAGCTGGAAGTATCCGAAGGTGTTCTATATAGATGGAAGATCAATCCTTCGGGAAGAAGGATCAGACAGGTAGTGATCCCCTCCGGTATGAGGAGGGATTTGATGTATTATTGTCACGGTCATATGACCAGTGGTCACTTTGGGAAGAAACGTTCATTAGAACGACTGTCCCGAAGATACTACTGGCCAGGAATGAGCACTGACTTATTACGTTGGATCGCCACGTGTCCCGATTGCTGTAAAAATAAACCCGGCCCTGGGATGGGTAAAATGCCCTTGTCCCAGGAACTGTTCGGAGTTAGGTTTGCGAGAATAGCAATCGACATCATCAGTGGTTTTAAAACAACCCCTGATGGTAACACGTGTATGATGGTAGTCACTGACTACTATACTAAGTATACGCGGGTGTTCCCCTTACCCGATCACAAAGCAGCGACCTGTGCGAAGGCCTTTGTGAAAGGTTGGGTATTACACCTAGGAGTGCCTCTGATGATGCATAGTGACCAAGGCCGGGAATTTGAGTCGGATCTATGGCAGGAAATGTGCCATGGGTTAGCCATCTGTAAGACCCGAACCAATCCTTACCGACCCCAGAGTGATGGGATGGTGGAAAGGTTCAACAGAACGCTGATTCAGGTTCTGAAACCCTTGGTGAATGAAAGTATGACTGATTGGGATGAACAATGTGAATATGTATGCCATGCATACAACAGCACTGTTCATAAAAGCACCAATTGCACCCCAAACTTATTAGTGTTTGGGGAGGACATGATCATGCCAGCCGATCTTGTTTTTGGAGTGGTCGGGTTGAATCCCGACGCACCCTGTCACGTGATGTTTGTGGAATCACTAAGAGACCAGTTCAAATTCGCATACGAACTTGTTAGAACGGAGTTACAAAAGAACGCGAAATGGCAGAAGACTGGTTATGACCATGGACTAAAAGTCCGTCGGTTCAAGGTAGGGGATCAAGTAGTAAGACTACACGAACCTCTATCCAATTTAAAATTGGCAAGCAACTGGGATGGTCCATTTGTAGTGACTAGGGTAGTAAGTGACTGTACTGTCATGATTAGATCCTTAATTGGGCGGATCTATAAATCCAACGTGGCTCGGCTCCGTCCCTGGAAGGGGAGGGATCTGACCACAGAAACGTATGGGTTAGGAGTAGATGAATTACTCCAAGAAGTAAAGAGCAGGAAAATGGATCAAATAATCCCGAAACGTGGCCGAGGAAGGCCTAGGAAGTTGGGGGGCAGTGATCCGAAGGTGCAGAAGAAGGAAAAAGTCTCGCTAGCTGTAAGCAAACCTAGGCGGAAGAGAAAGGGGACGGCTAACCCTGCCTCTGAAAAGGCGCCTTCGGGAGCTAGGTCAAAGAAAATACCCATGGGAGGTACCCGACGCAGTCCCCGCCTGATAGAAAGGGCTGCGGTAACCTAAGCTAGTACACAACGAGTGTGTTGTCCTGTACTATGTTAGGAGAGGGAGGGAAGAAATTCCTGGCGGGAAAAATTATAAATTTATTTCCTCTTTTTCCGAGAAATTGTTTTGTGTTGTCATCTGTTAAATGTTGGAATATACATGAGTGACCGGGTATGGAGCGTGTAAACCCCCCAGCAGGGTACCAGTGGGTGGTGAGCGGATAATCCGGTGGGTTTGCGGGCATGCTTCCCATAAAAACCTCACTAATACTCCAGCAGAGCTGTTGGTTGCGAATGGTTCGGCTACTACCCGAAGCACCTGTTTATAATAAAAAGCACCGGCGCCCTGCGGGCGCGGGAAAAGAACTGGGTCAATGAGTGACCTAGTTAGGGCAGTCTCGCGGAGGGCCCGAGACGCGCGTGGATGCGCGTGACCTCTGCGCAAAGAGGTCGTTTTGGTTCATTAGATTTCGAATCTTCGCCGGCACAGGGTGCTGGCCAACGAGGAGGATCTAATAAGAACCGAATTCAAGCGTCAAAAGTAGGTGAATACGTTTCAAAAGGAGAACAGGTCCTCCACAAAGACCTGTAGTAATAGTTAGGACTCTTATTTAGTATAAATAAGAGCGCCCAACCCAGCATGGCCTCACGGCAGCTCGAGTTGGGCGGAGGGGAACGGCCACACAACATGGCCGATTTGCCCCACGAAGACAGGGCTGGTGCCGCCAGCCCTGTTACTCTCTCCGAGGAGCAGCTCCTCGGAGAGGAAGACATGGATGTATCCACGTCTGAATCAGCACTCACTGAGGCTGAACGAAGGAGTCTTCATGAAAAAGATCGTCTTCTTGCTCTAAAAATAGAGCAGGAGGAGGCCCAACATCTGAAGGATACGTGGGATAGGTGTGGTAATCCGAACATCAACCCGGATAACCACCCGAAGGATGAGAAGCCAGCTAGCCTGGTGAAGACAACTGATAAAAGTTGTTACGATGGAAGGGAGATGAATCTCCATCCAGACGTGATGTGCGCCACGGAGATAGGCCTAGCCAGACCTATCCCTAAACGACATAGTGGATATGTTGCAAGAATTTATTGATGCTGGAGCTCTCCGCATCATGCCCCCAGAGTGGTTTGCCACCTGGGAAAATCTACAGCAAGGCCTCCGAGTGTGTAAAGCACTTCGGAAGGGCTTGTTTGACGCCGAGATGGCTGACGTCGGGATGTGTGTGCCTCGGATGACACCCATCTCGGATGACACTTCGTGTGGGGCATTCGGCGCCACTACCCTCGCGGTAGGTTGCTACCGCAGATACAACCCGGTAGGGATGTTGGAACCGAGATCGGTTGAAGGATATAGGGACTTAATACGGTCCAACTTATCCTACGAGGTCTATCAGATAGACTATAACCGCATGAAAACAATCATGGCGGAGAAGGACCTCAGCCGTCACGAGGCCATCATCGAGACGGTGGAGGAAATGGTCAAGACTCGGACTAAGAGTTTGACTCAGGCAGAGGAGAAGGCTGCAGCTAAAGCCAGCAGGGACATCCGAAGGGGTGACCCTGCAACCCGCACTAGCAGTCCCCACGGTCAGGATATCCGGACTGTGGTAGTTACAAAAGGTGAATCCCCTTTTGTCCAGCCTCGGGGTCGCCAAGCCTTGAGGAATGAGGCAGCCCGGTTAAAGAGAGTACCAGACGCCCAGCGGATTGTGACCGATGGGTCAGTATCGGATAAATCTGATACGAGCAGTACTTCCCAAGGGAAGTCTGCTACAGGGGAGGACGATATGGACATTGCGGCTCCAAAATCTCCTTCCGAGACGAAGGACCCAGTGACCACAGTCACCCAAACCGACCCGACGCCCGACCCGAAGGTGGCTGCTGGACATCAGTCCGACGCCAGCTCGGGGAGCGAGTCGGGTACTGCCCTGGAAAAACACATCTGGAATAACGCCAGAGGTGGATTTCAGGGATTCATTCCCTCCTACTGGGGGGAATGCGCAAAAGGATCGGGGCGTTTCTCCATCCCGCCCGTAATCAATTTAAATGGGAGATCCGACGATGAGGATTGGTGCAGAGCGACCCAAAGGGATCCTCTCGTGAGCGAGTTCTACGAGGACTGGCTTAAGAAAATAGATTTCTTCCCAGAGACCTATTATACCAGGGATCAGAAGGCAAAGATCCGCTGGGCTGTCCGACATTGGGACAGGGACCACCTTCAGTGTCCATTCCAGAAATGCCAGTCATCTCTGGAATTACAGGTGTCCTTCACCACTAGGGCGAGGTACCTGCGCCACTTAGTGGAAAACCACACCCATCACTATATGGTGTACCAGTGCGATCCGGAGGGGGCAGGTACCACTACCTGTTCGGGTCACCTGCATCCTAGGCGTGGACGATTGATAAAGCACATGACCATGCTCCATAATATTGGAGGTGGTGAGGCCAGAGCCAAGGTAATGGCCCTGCATGAACGCGTAATAGACGCGTTCAGAGATGTCCTGAAGAAGGATCCGAAGAGCCTTAATTCTTCTAAGGCGTATTTCTGCGAGGTAGCAGAAAGCAAATCGAAGCTCACAGTAGCTAGGTTTGCGAAGGTCCCGGGTTCACGGAAGTTTGATTTGGATCCGGACCAATACCCACCCGAGATGTTCCGTCGGTCTGCCAATCGAGGCCGGGGGAGAGGTGGGAGAGAACCCGACCCGAGGGATTACTACCGGGGTCGGGGGGAGCAGCCGAAAGGTGATCGGGGACGGTCTCGGTCCACCAGCCCGGCTACTCACGTAAGAAGAGGAGGGACCCTCAGCCTTGAGGAGATTGACTCCCGTTATTACACGGAGTCCTCTCATAGTGGTCGTAGCTATGAGGCATCTGCGGATAGACATACTGACTATCCGGAGATGGACTTGGCGCCTGGACAGGAGTCTCAGACGCTCGGCCAGACCCCCCAAGACACCCGAAGGCGCGAGAATGAACTCTCTCGCCAGAGGGAGGTTGATAGGGAGCTGGCCCGACGGGGACGCAGGAGTCCTGGGGAGGAACCCTCCCGGACCTGGTACGACTTGGTGCGACATGTGGCGTCCACCTCGTCTGCCCAGGGAGGTGTCCTACCCGACGCCGGTTACCGAGGAGGCCCGACAAGCAGACCTTCATCTGCTTCGGGACGGACGGAACCATCCGCTCCTACAGGAATACACCAGCAGGTGTTAAAGCATGCCAGTAGGGATGCTTCGCGGCACCAACAACAGCCGCCATCACACAAGGCATTCAAGCCTGCTCACCGGATCACTGGGCCGGATGGGGAGGCTATGAGACCTCCTCCTCCGCCACCGAAAGGTCCAGTACCAGCTCCGGCGATACCACCCCATAAGCCGGCTCCACCACCAGGGAAGCCGACTGAGGTTGGGAAACCAACCATGGATCCTCCTGTTAAAACACAGGAGGTCAAACCCAAGAAGGAGAAGCCTGCGGCCACTCTTAATGTAACACCGATAGCATCCTACTTTCCTAAGGATGCTCCGCTGTCCAATCAGATAGGACAGGAGATTCTGGATGACTTCCAGAAGGAACAGCGGGTGATGGCTGAGGATTACCACAAGAGGGTGGTACAACACTTCATAGAAGGGGTGAGGAAGTGTCACCGGAAGGAAAAGGAGAGCCTTCAGAAGGACACTGCCGATGAGGTAGTTACCAAGACCAGGTTCTTGGAAGCACAGCGCGACAAAGCCGCTGTGCTGGAAGCTACAGTCCGAGAGGAGTGTAAGGAGCTCCAGGAAGAAATCCGGGAGATGAAGGCCAAATTTAAAATTTGCCTCGGGATGAAATTCTCGGACTGGGATGGGAGCATGGATCAGCTGAAAGATGCCATCCAAAAGAAGGAGGTACCCGAAGGCTGAAACAAAGCTCCTTCGGGATAACTGAATACAGCTGTAGTTGTTTCAGGAACTCTTCGGCTACGGAAGCCGAAGGTGAATATGAAGGGACTATCCCTTCATATTAAAGGAACCTTTAGGTTCTGAGGTAATGATATCCATACCAAGTGTTAATAATATTTCCACATATGTAAACGTTTTAACATACATCGCACCTACAGAAGTCTACCATTTGCTGGTAGACCCGAAGAGGAGAGCACCTCACTCAGTCGTCCAAGATGAAGAGGAGAGCACCTCACTCAGTCGTCCAAGATGAAGAGGAGAGCAACTCACTCAGTCGGTCTGTACCCCTATACTACATCTACTACAAGCTGACAGACATCCCCAGACCGTACACGGGCACCATACCCCTATACTACATCTACTACAAGCTGACAGACATCCCCAGACCGTACACGGCCACCATACCCCTATACTACATCTACTACAACCTGACACTGACAGACATCCCTAGACCGTACACGGGCACCATACCCCTATACTACATCTAGTACAACCTGACAGACATCCCCAGACCGTACACGGGCACCATACCCCTATGCTACATCTACTACAACCTGACACTGACAGACATCCCTAGACCGTACATGGGCACCATACCCCTATACTACATCTAGTACAACCTGACAGACATCCCCAGACCGTACACGGGCACCATACCCCTATACTACATCTACTACAACCTGACACTGACAGACATCCCCAGACCGTACACAGCCACCATACCCCTATACTACATCCAGTACAAGCTGACAGACATCCCCAGACCGTACACGGCCACCATACCCCTATACTACATCTACTACAACCTGACACTGACAGACATCCCCAGACCGTACACGGGCACCATACCCCTATACTACATCTAGTACAACCTGACAGACATCCCCAGACCGTACACGGGCACCATACCCCTATACTACATCTACTACAAGCTGACAGACATCCCCAGACCATACACGGGCACCATACCCCTATACTACATCTACTACCACTGCATGAAAATTCCTATTTAAGTACATTTAAGTTTACCAAAATATCGGGAAATGTCCTGGAAATGTCGTTTGGAGCTTGCCATGAAATATAAGATATCTTAAATTTACCGGAAATGTCATTTGACATTTCCGGTAAATTTAAAGTAAACTTAAATCTTCCCGAAATGTCAAATGACATTTCCGGTAAATTTAAGGTGAACTTAAACCTTCTTGAAATGTCAAATGACATTTCCGGTAAATTTAAGGTAATCTTAAATCTTCCTGAAATGTCAAATGATATTTCAGGTAAATTTAAGGGAAACTTAAATCTTCTGTAAATGCCAAATGACATTTCCGGTAAATTTGTGGGAAACTTGAACTCTGTAAATTTGCAAATTGCATGCAAGTATTTTTAAAACATAAAAATGTGGTGGTGGTATTACATGCCGTTATCATACATTCTTTTAAGGGTTTTCGGAGGGGTGCAACCCATGATTCTAACCAGGGGAGTAAGGGGACCCTGACCCCGGTATTATACATTATTTTAAAGGTTTCTGGAGGGGTACAACCCATGATACTAACCAGGGGAGTAAGGGGACCCTGACCCCGGTATTATACATTATTTTGAGGGTTTTTGGAGAGGCACAAGTCATGATATTAACCAGGAGAGTAAGGGGACCCTGACTCTGGTATTATACATCATTTTGAGGGTTTCTGGAGGGGTACAAACCGTGATACTGACCAGGGGAGTAAGGCCAAAAAAAAAAAGGTTTGTTTCAGGTCACCCGACCGACCCTATCTAAACCGGGCCGACCCTACGTTTTTTTATACAATTTTTAAGAAATTTTTATATTTTTACACTTTTTTGGTGTAAATTTTAGGTTTACAAAAGTTTTGAAAAAATCTTCCCGTTTTTTCACTTTTTTGGGGTCGATTTTAGGGTTTGTAAAAAAAAAAAAGTAAAAAAAAAGAAGAAATCCGACCTACCGACCCTAGAGTTTCTTCCCATGTGACCTAAAACAAAACTTTTTTTTTATTTGGCCTAAGGGGACCCTGACCCCGGTATTATACATTATTTTAAAGGTTTCTGGAGGGGTACAACCCGTGACACTAACCAGGGGAGTAAGGGGACCCTAGGCCCGTCATTATACATTATTTTAAAGGTTTCTGGAGGGGTACAACCCGTGATACTAACCAGGAGAGTAAGGGGACCCTGACCCCGGTATAATACATCATTTTTAGGGTTTCTGGAGGGGTACAACCCGTGATACTAACCAGGGAAGTAAGGGGACCCTGGGCCCGTTATTATAAATTATTTTGAGGGTTTCTGGAGGGGTACAACCCGTAATACTAACCAGGGGAGTAAGGGGACCCTGACCCCGGTATTATACATTATTTTGAGGGTTTCTGGAGGGGTACAACCCATGATACTAACCAGGGGAGTAGGGGACCCTGACCCCGGTATAATACATTTTTTTGAGGGATTTTGGAGGGGTACTACCCATGATACTAACCAGGGGAGTAAGGGGACCCTGACCCCGGTATTATACATTATTTTGAGGGTTTTTGGAGAGGCACAAGTTATGATACTAATCAGGAAAGTAAGGGGACCCTGACCCCGGTACTATATATATTATTTTGAGGCTTTCTGCAGGGGTAACCCCCCCCCCCTCCCCAAGCAACTCTTCAATATCATATCATAAGGGGTCATATCTAAGCCCCTATTTATAACAGAGGGTATTGTTGCCCCCCCCCCCCCACCCTCCCCCCCCCCCCCACCCCCACTAGACCGCCACACTGCTACAGGTAAACAATGGGAGGTGTTATAACGGTTTCCATATATAGACATAAGGCTCCATGCTTACACCAAGCTGAGGCCACATACATGTAGCACACATGTGACCTACATACATTATAAACAGCCAATAGGAACACAGCAGCAGGAGTCAATGAGCAGTTTGAACCAGTATACAGTTAGACATGGACAAGGACACATGGTTACATGATATACATGTATTACATGTAGTTTTATCCTGTTATAGGTAGGTATATGAACACAGTGTGTTTATCATGTTTGTTCATAGTTTGTTCATACTGAAATTAATGCAATAAGCTATACCTTTAATACAATAATATAATAATATACAATAGATTTAGGGTATCTAAGATTCTAACTGTACATGCATGTACCACAATACCTGGTCCCTTCGTAAGGACTATATGTACTCATGACCAATCAAACAACCTAATACATTAATTATGAATTTAAATTCTATTTGTATTGTATAAACCGACCCCTAAAAAACATGTAATTAATTTCCTTTACTTTTATTGCAGATCGACCCCTCCCAGTGTCTCACTGGAGGCTCCCCAGTCTCCCTGGAGGCTCCTCCGGCCTCTCTGGTGGCTGCCCTGGCCTCCCTGGAGGCTCCCCGGCCTCCCTGGTGGCTGCCCCGGCCTCCCTGGTGGCTGCCCCGGCCTCCCTGGTGGCTGCCCCGGCCTCTCTGGAGGCTGGCTTGGCCTCCCTGGAGGCTGCCCCGGCCTCCCTGGAGGCTCCCCCGGCCTCCCTGGAGGCTCCCCGGCCTCCCTGGAGGCTGCCCCGGCCTCCCTGGGGGTTCCCCCGGCCTCCCTGGAGGCTCCCCGGCCTCCCTGGAGGCTGCCCCGGCCTCCCTGGGGGTTCCCCCGGCCTCCCTGGAGGCTCCCCGGCCTCCCTGGAGGCTGCCCCGGCCTCCCTGGGGGTTCCCCCGGCCTCCCTGGAGGCTCCCCAGACTCCCTGGAGGCTGCTCCGGCCTCCCTGTAGGCTGCCCCGGCCTCCCTGGGGGTTCCCCCGGCCTCCCTGGAGGCTGCCCCGGCCTCCCTGGAGGCTGCCCCGGCCTCCCTGGAGGCTGCCCCGGCCTCCCTGGAGGCTGCCCCGGCCTCCCTGGAGGCTGCCCCGGCCTCCCTGGAGGCTGCCCCGGCCTCCCTGGGGGTTCCCCCGGCCTCCCTGGAGGCTCCCCGGACTCCCTGGAGGCTGCTCCGGCCTCCCTGTAGGCTGCCCCGGCCTCCCTGGGGGTTCCCCCGGCCTCCCTGGAGGCTGCCCCGGCCTCCCTGGAGGCTGCCCCGGCCTCCCTGGAGGCTGCCCCGGCCTCCCTGGAGGCTGCCCCGGCCTCCCTGGAGGCTGCCCCGGCCTCCCTGGAGGCTGCCCCGGCCTCCCTGGAGGCTGCCCCAGTGCCTCAGGAGGTGCCCTCAGCCGCCAGCTCTGAATAAAAAGATGAAACTGATGAAATAACCCCCTCAATAAAAAATATTCCAATATAAAATGACGAAATTTAATGACATTTAAGTAAAAAGTAGAGAAAATGGCAATGTCCATTAAAGGTCACTATAAGTGCTTAAATGTCATTTTTTAGTGAGGGAGACCTCGACCTTGACATGTTATTTAATGGCCTTTAAGTACTACCTTGCCATGATATTTAATCATCTTAAATCAACTTAAATTCTACTTAAATGTCGACTTAAAGTGTTCTTTTAAGTACACCAAAAGTTACTTAAATGTCAAAAATTGACATTTAAGTTTCACCTTAAATGTACTTAAATATGACATTTAAGTAGTAAAAATGACATTTAAGGTACACTTAAATAGATATTCTCGTGCAGTGTACAACCTGACACTGACAGACATCCCCAGACCGTTCACGGGCACCACACCCCTATACTACATCTACTACAAGCTGACAGACATCCCCAGACCGTACACGTGCACCATACCCCTATACTACATCTACTACAACCTGACAGACATCCCCAGACCGTACACGTGCACCATACCCCTATACTACATCTACTACAACCTGACACTGACAGACATCCCCAGACCGTACACGGGCACCATACCCCTATACTACATCTACTACAACCTGACACTGACAGACATCCCCAGACCATACACGGGCACCATACCCCTATACTACATCTACTACAAGCTGACAGACATCCCCAGACCATACACGGGCACCATACCCCTATACTACATCTACTACAACCTGACAGACATCCCCATACCGTACACGTGCACCATACCCCTATAGTACATCTAGTACAACCTGACAGACATCCCCAGACCGTACACAGCCACCATACCCCTATACTACATCTACTACAACCTGACAGACATCCCCAGACCGTACACGGGCACCATACCCCTATACTACATCTACTACAACCGAACGGGCACCCTACACAAGGGCAGATCTAGGGATGTGAAGGAAAATGGCGGGGATGGGGAGTATGCTGTGGGGAAAAGATAGTCGAGTTTGTTTTCTTTTCATAAAAGAACACATACCCGGACACATACACACCGCACATCTGGGAGAAACGGGTGGCTTTCGGTCGGCACAAGGTTGATGAGCACTATGGTACACTATAACCACGGGGTAGGCTACTATCTCAGGGTCCCGGGAATATTCCTGGACCATAGATGCAATATAGATTTCTGTGAAACCAGAATGGATTTTGAACCCCCAGCGCCCTTATATATATATACATAAGGCTGAGTACCTGCCCCGACTGCACTCTGACTGTTACTGTACGTGCAGTAAGATCTGCGGGTTTAAAGGCGTTTCACACATTGATATGGGCATGAGGATATATATCATATAATATCATACGCAGAAACCAGCCCTAAGTTACTGGTAACGCAACGTTAAACCCCCAGCCCCCTTATATATAGGGATGGGTACCTATCCTGGCTCCACTCAACTGTCGCTGGAGGGGTACCGAGATTTGCGAATTTAACCGTAGCGGCTTTTGTCTGCCAGGTTGTGTCGGACACAGTGTATGACAGGATTGACCCCAGCAACCCTGAGTCCATGGAGAACCGCTAACCCTTTGTTGCTGGCATAATCATGATAATGCACTATGCCATTTGCCATGATTTGGTCAACATAAATGAAGCCCTGGCGACTATCTCACCAGTGCTTCATTCATGCATCATGTCGACTCTAAGGGGTCGATATTGCATATGTGTATCATGAAGATACATGATAACTGAGGTATCATGCCGTCCGTGAAGGGTTACAGCTGGGTACAGGACCATGTAGTGTCCCCTGGCACAGAGGAGCCGGCCTCACACTGCCGCGTGACCCTTATTGACTGTATGGTATCACTGACAATTCAATTCTTGCATCATGAATAGGATGTTGGCACTAATGCCCTGAATTTTTTAAGTAAGGGAGCGATCATTTTTTAACAACAATTTTTTACCCCCCCCCCCCCCTTACGGCCGAAAATCGGCTCGCGCACGGGCCCTTTGAAGCATAGTAACGCGTGGGCTTTTTGGCTAAAAACAGATTAAATTATTTTGACCTCCCCAAGAGGGGTCCAAATTTGTTTCCCCCCCCCCCATAACCCCCCCCCCATAACCCCCCCCCCAATGTTGTTAAAAAATGATCACTCCCTAAATCGGAGAGGAGGGAGACAGGGGAGGAGGCCCAAACGAGGCAGACGCCCGGGGAGGGGGGCACTCCCTCAGATTTGGATACATATGTGTGAACATGATTACAAGGGAAAGGGTCCGTTTTTGGGTCCTAGGCACGGACCCGCGAGGGTCCTTGATAAGGGGTGCTTTTAAGCATATTTGGGGAGAAAGGGGTCAATTTTCAGACCTTAATGGCTTTTTAAAGGTATTTTTCACTTTATTTTTCTACAATATGTCTTGGTCACCCTTGATTCAGATATTTTCTCAAGGTCACGCTGTGATTAGGGTATTTTTTACAGGGCCGTTTCGTGATTAGGGTCCGTTTTTCTGGTAAGTTTACCTTGAAAAGGGTATGCTTTTTAAAAATGTCTCCCTTTGATAAGGGTACCAAATTTAGGGTGATGTTCGCACATAGTAACTATAGAAAAGATAGGGAGTGCCCCCCGGGGGCAGACGTCGTACTCTTAGCAGTGATGAGGGTATGGAGCGTGACATTGAAGCAGTTTCAAAGCACGAACAAGAGATGACTTTTGTTTTACCCCCTTTCTCTTGACCTTTTAGGTGTGACCTTTTTTCTGACCACGCCCCTGGCAGGCCTTGTAAATAGGGTCAAGGTGTGAGGTGACCATTCAAGACCTGTACATGTGTGCCTGGGGCTAAGTTGGGGCTAAGTTGAATCATGGCAAGTTGTTTGTTATGGCATTTGGGGGAAGGGGTATGCCAATCATAAACCTTTAGTGGTTGGCTCCCCAGGCTGCACTCAGTAAACTCTCAGTGTTTAGGATGCGCTATTTCAAACACTGTCAGTATGATCTATGGAGTCGTCCCCGGCAAACGGTGTCCCGGAGTAGGACGGAGCCGGGTATGGTAGCTGGGTCAGGGTGTAGAGTGGGGCAGCTGCTGGAGGAAGGCTGCATGGGTCACCAGACACACTCCACACACACCATACACTAGAGGCAGCCCACAGGAGGACACACAGGGGAGACACAGGGGAGACACAGGAGCTATACGTCCTGCTGCAGGAGGGCAGAGGTCTATAAACACAGGTGTGATCTGCAGACCCTGGAGGAGGATTAACTCAGAGGGGATAACTCAGATATAGCATCCTCCTGATCATTAACCATCAGTAGGACTGCACCTCAGTACTGCTGCACCCCTATATCATTATAGGGTATAGACCTGTAGGGTAGGGCTGGGGAGTAGGTCTGTCCAGGATACAGATACTAGCCCCAGGATACTACCTCACTGTACAACAGGGGACAACCAGGAGCAGGGACCTGTTTGATAAAACTTTTGACATTTTGTTATTAACTGTGAGGACAAGCTCAGTCTAGAGAACGTATAAATAAAACTTTACAGTTACACCTCGCCAACCTGCCAGGGGCAATACTACTATAGTCTACCCCCTCTCCTGCACCGCTGACTGGTAGTCATGTATAAAGGGGAACACTGAGGATTTGTATTCTAAAGGATTCTATTTCTGTACTGCTCAAGTGTATCATTGTACCCCAAAGTACATTTCTCTCCTGCTTTGTTGTCACCCTGTCAGTAGGACTGAAGTGTCCCTACCCCTTGTCTGCCGCCCCCAATACCGACTACCTGTCACAGTGTACAGTCAGCACACCTATGGTGATAACTAGGGACAACTCTCTCTGATCTGGCAGCTGGCCAGTCTAATATAACAGATAGCACAAGGAGTGATCCCCCAGAGCAGGGTCTGTGTCAGTGGTTATCTAGTCTGGGCCCATTGTGCACTGCCCCACTGTAGAGGTGGTAGTGGTGGTGCAAGCTGGAGACGCAGTTATACAGGATATATAACAGTGGAATAAGCAGGACCTATATACAACCATTCACACCCGTCCAAACAGGACAGTGGTATACTTAGGTATCACACACACCACAACCTAACTCCAAAACACAACAACCGGACCACTACTGAGACAACGCCACCAGGGACGGCAGACTTGTAGACCTGCAACAGATTGACCTCAGGGTACCAGAGGTCAAAGGTCAAGGTGCAGGAGCAGCAGGGGGCTTGTGGGGTGACCGACTGACCAGTGTGCCCCTGTCCAGCTGACAGAGAGGCACTGGAGGAGGCTCCAGTGTATAGAGTAGCATCTAGACACCCACAGCATGGAGTCCTACAGTAGACTGCAGCTGGTGCTGGGCACCCTGCTCTGTCTGGTGGTGTGCAGTCTGGTGAGTACCTGGGTGTAATGTACTGTTACTGTAACATGCTGCATGGAGATCACACCTGGTGGTTATACACCACGCTCAGGGTGCAGTCATCCTGCTGTAGGAACCCTACATCTATAGTAGTAGCAGCCACCTGTAGTGCAGCCTATACATGTGGCACTATAGCCTATGGCATGCCCTATGGGTAGAATATAATACAATTGTTAAGAATAATGTATGATATGCCGTATTTTATAATGATGCACATATATGTGGAGGTAGCATGTAAGTTCTATTGTATGTAGATGTGGAGGGAGAGGGTATAGGGTATATGGCAACATCATGTCCATTGATCAGGGCCATAAACATATGGAATAATATTATTAGATGATGTTTTATTTCATAATGTGGCCAAAATAGGTTTTTCTTGCAATATGGACCAGACGTTAGGACACGAAGGTGTAATCTTTTTTAAACATCGATCTAGTATCCAGGAATGGGGTGGGGGGTGGGGGTGGGGGTCAGGTGCCCCAAAACTGAAAAGAAAAGCGAGGACCGGCCCTGGGGACCGACCTCGGGGTTCTAGCTATAGAGTTGGGTATGTCGATATGCTATGTACTATACTCTTTACACACTATGCGTACAATATATCATATTACTATGTCTATGTTACTTTATTGAACATCTCAGTGTGACCTCTGTCCTCCATGCCCCTCCTATATTTTATGCAGTATGCTCTCGATATGATAAGAATAGGTATCCATGATTTACAGATCACAACATCGATATGGTCTAACAATAGACCATCTACATGATTTAACCTATTCAGATATTTGTAAACTCTATAAAAGTTCACGATTCCCACCATGACAGCATGCAGTATACGACAACTATATAAGATACTTTAACTTTCTGTATAAGCCTATTTGCCCAAAATAGTAACACTTAGGTGAAGAATAGGGGGGATCTTGGAAAAGGTCCAAGAATAGGTGACTCTATTTACGAGTGTTACCAATCTGGACTCGTAACAAGACAATATTGGACACATGATTTTCTTAGTGGCCATTCCCCGGTGGCCATTTATTGTATGACGTCATTGGTAGGTACATCTATACAATTTCCAGGACAGTTGTTCAATATCATAGTTTCCCATCAGGTACAATAAGGGCCCCAGACGGGGGGGGGTGTCATGTCCCTTGTCCATTGTAAGAAATGGAATTGTCACTTGTCACTAACAAAAATCACTTGTCCATTTGTCGCTATACATATACATGAAATAGGCAACTTCGAAGTTTCGTTGATGCGAAAATAGGTGTAAAATAGGACTTTTGATTGGTTTCTTGAATATCTAATGTTACTGTATATGTCCCAGGAAATCGTTGTCACCTTTGGCCACCTTTGGCCAACTTTGGTCATGCCGAATTTGGTCATGCCCAAACCTAACCAAAGTTGCCGAATTTGGTCATGCCCAAACCAAATTTGGTCATAGCCAAGCCTCACCAAAGTTGGCCAAAGCTCACAGTTTACAATTACTGTATTTAGATGGGGTGGGGATGGGTTTTTTAACGGGGGTGGTGGGTCAAGATCTGACCAAACTGGATGTATATGCATGTTTTTCTAAGCACCCACTCCAAGAAAATTGAACAGTTTAGACTTTTATTACTGGTAGCACATTCTGATCTCTACACATAATGCATTAACATTGTATACATCCTTTAGCAGGGACATTAGTTTTGAATGGAATTATTGTGGAAAATTGTTGAATTGTTGAAAGGTTTAGAATTGAAATGGTGCATATTGGTGCATTTTATTATCAAAAGGTTTAGACTTGAAATGGTGCGATCTGGTGCATTTTGACTCAGATTTGGCAATAAGAGTACCAAATTCACCCCCCCCCCCTTCAGTGTTGACAGCTGACATGTGAGCTCAAAAGAAAACTTGAGACTTGAAATGAGAAGGTAGGCATACATAAGCATATATACAAAATCCTATTGGGAGTGGAAAAATATTGAAATATGGAAGCCAAATAGTGCATTCTAGTGCAGTTTCAAGAAATATTTTGTGACTTTGGTTCCAGTTGGAATATTTACAAAATCCTTTCAGTTTTAGAAAGATAGAGACCAGGAGGAAAACTTAAAGACTTGTCACTTAGCTGTCTCATAAGCACTGTGTCCCTTGTCGATCCTAAGAAATGGTATTTGTCCCTTGTCACTCACTTCCAATGTCCCTTGTCGATCCTAAGAACTGCCCTTGTCCCCTTGTTGATTCTAAGAATTGCCCTTGTCCCCTTGTCGAATTTACCCGTCTGGAGCCCTACAATAGCATTTCTATTGAGACCCACCATTAAGTTTACCGTATTGCACATAAGCTAACCTGCTAATTGGGGTGCAATATTTATGTAAATTAAAACGTGACTACATTACGTAATTATTTTACTACCCCGGTACTTCATTACAACCTTGGTGTGTCCAGGGACAGTGGGTGGTTGGTCTGGGATTTGGGAGATGTGTAGGGGGGGGGGGGCAGTGGTAATAAAGTCACACTGGGTTATAACTAGTCACAAACAGCAAAGGCAATGGTACACCAAATGCACCGTATGTATAGAAGTTCTTCCTGGGGAACTAAACTCGCCTCCAAAGCTCCTATACCCTATTTTTTAGATTTCCCCCTTGGTCAATTTCTTAAAGAGGGGGTGGGCCTTGGGAGTGGGATGCAGGTATAGATTGTGGCAATCTTTAGGAGATGTGTGTTGACTCATATTAACTTCATAGTGTTTACTCGTAGTGAAGTAGATCTCTGGACTAATATAAACAGCATATAAACCAATAATTGACCTCTACTGTACATTTATCAAACATACTTCCTATCGTCGGGGCCCTATTCATATCTCAAAGATCGGGAAGTCCACACTGGGTGACCTAAGCCTCGGCCTTATCTAGCCTTCTTATCAGTATTGTTGTCAACACCTTGGTAGGTTTTCTACCAAAAGATCTGCCATTATCACACGATAACAGATACCAAAGCATTGTTGACTCATGGATAACCCAAAGATACCTAATATATAATTGAGAAGAGCCCCTAAATTAGTGAAGGACCTCGGTTATTCCTTCCTCCCCATTTGGAATAAGTTGATGTCACAACATCTATTCGACTATTATAGCTTTTGAATTTGCCTGGTTCCCCGATCTACTGTTTCAAGTGCATTTCTAGAGCCTGATGTCTCAGACAAAGATGTCTCAGGCATGTACATAGATAGTGTGCACTGTAAAAAGTTGTTGTTCGTGAACAGCAAAATTTGCTGTAAATGTACAGTACTTAAGCTGTAAATAATAATACAGCAAATTCTACTGTACATGCACAATTTTGTTACTGTAGATGCAGGTTACGGTAGTGACTTGTAGATCTACAGTACTTTTCCCTGCAATATGTACACGAGAGGTCGTGGGATCGATCCTAGGTCTAGCCATCTCTCATCAGGGATCTTTAGCAACAAGGCTGTAGCTCATTTAATACAGACATGGCAGAGGTAGCTTATATCCCAATATGACCATTTGTAACACCGGCTCTGTGGCGCAACGGATCAGCGCCTGTATCCAACACCACAGGTGGTGAGTTCAATCCTTGGTGGAGCCACTTCTCTTGGTCTACCTACATCCACCTAAAATTTGTTTTTCCCTCACATGGATGATTGAAAATATCACCAGTACTGGGAGGCGAACCCCAGACCTTTACAAATTATTATTAATCAGTTGAGAAGTACAGTAGAGATATATCCCAATATGAATGTTTGTAACACCGGCTCTGTGGCCCAACGGATCAGCGCCTGTCTCCAACACCACAGGTGGTGAGTTCAATCCTTGGTGGAGCCACTTCTCTTGGTCTACCTACATCCACCTAGAATTCGTTTTTTCCCTCACATGGATGGTTAAAAATATCACCAGCACTTGGAGGTGAACCCAGGACCTTCAGACTATGATTTACGATCAATTTTCCTGTACAGTAACAGAAGATTCTGCTGTCCATGTACAGTACATAGTGCTGTAAATATACAAAAGCTCACTTGCTGTAGGTCTACAGCACAATCTACTGGAACCAAAGTTGCCCCCAGTATTTGGTGTACAGGAACACTACTTACTTCTAAGAGTGTGAGTCCAAGGCAAATTTGATACTTCATCTGGTAAATTCAAGCATTGAACTATTAGTGTTTGGATTGTTTGTTGTTCCTATATATTAGTTGTTGGATATATGAGCCCATGTGTCATTATAATTGAAGTTGCAGTGTATTGATAATGTTGGGGATGCTTTGGCTAACTGAGATGGTAGAGAACTCCTCGCTTGGCAGATCTTTGAGACCCATAGTTCAGGATAGGTCCCAACAGATCAGTGAGAAGTCAGCAATATTGGACAGCCCTTTATTTCATTTGATTAAACAACAGTGATAAGCCCATGCAGTGAGGTTGACCAGTATCTCCAATCCAGTCCAACAATGTGATAAGAGCCAGTGTACATCAATTATACAATGCATATACCATGTTCAGTCAATCATGTCTCAGTCATTAGTCAGTTGTATACTGTCCACTATACACCCTGTCAGTTCTAGATAGCAATACAGTCACAAAGCATCAATGTCATTGTATTAGAATAAATGGGCAGGTAAGTTCAGAATGCTTTGTTTGGCTAAAGCTATAAATTGAATCTTAACTGACTTGGCCAGGTGAGGACCTAAACATCATTTGATCAGTAAAGTAAGAGTTACAATCAAGGTTTTGGCATCTACATCATTGTGTGCATGCACATGGTAAGGTGTTCGAAACCCCACAATAGGTCAAGCTTAACAGTATAACAATGGCTCGGTGCCATCATAAGCAATACCAGTATCAGCATTAATTTAGCTTCACTGAATCACAATATCAAGAAATATTAAGAGATCAAGAGTTCATTATAACCACAATTAGCCTATGTGAGAAACCAAATATTATATGGCAAGATAGAGTTCAAGGGATGCATTGAAATTGCATATGTTCAGTTCAGTTCATCAAATCAATGTTTATAGGTTCACCAGTGTAATGTAGAAAAGTCAAGATGGATACTACCGTAGGTTACACACTGTCCAGTGTCCATACCCCAGTACTGATCACAAGTTAATCCATGATTGTGCACAAACAGTGTCTGCAGGGAACACAAGGCCGATGGTGATCCTTTCTAGCCTATATCCCCAACAAAGTCACTGTAAATGGTCCATGTTGTACTGTTCTATGAGGTGCGAAGTTTGAGGTGGATTGCAGCCTTAACAGCAGTATAGTTGTTTGGAGTAACTATGTCTGTTGAGTTATGTATAAGTAGTCCAACTCCAATAGTGTCTTAACTGAGCCAGAACACCGACTCTGCAAAGTTCCCATCACAACTGCTCAGTGCAGTAGATGATTGATCCACATAGGCTATGCTGTTAGATCTTTAGGTCGTCTAAGCACAGCAGTCCAGCACAGCCAGGTCGAATTGTGGTTATTATATATAAATATCTCCAACTGCAGACTCTGCCGCAGTGCATAGAGATAGATATCCACAACCACCCGAAGCTCTACAGCTCCAACGCGAAAGTACCCATGTGTCTATGAGTGTAGTCTGTACCGTTCTGGCAATCTACATACCGCGCACTTGCATACATACTCCGCCCAGCGGGGTACGTCATCCCTTGCTAGTGCGCAGGACGAGGACGCTTGTTGAGCTGCAGGTGCTTATTAGGCACGGCGTCCCTACTGCTGTACAGCGTCCCTGGATGGGCCTATTCTTGGTGGCCCGCCTTGGCCAGTTATCCGATCCACACCTCCACCGATCCTGGTCTCTCACATGAACTCAGACTGGGCCCACACAGTATCCATGCACTGGCCCATCCTTCTATTTCTTCTTTAATGTTTATTATACATTCCACATTTTGCCATATACTCAAATACCAAACATATCCACCTAGTAGCGTATCATTTCCACATTCCACCAGAACCCATTCATGCACCTGGTCCAGTTATTCATGGCTCCTATCACAATCACACGTATGCTTTACCAATAAACATGCCTACATTATTATTGACACAATATCATTCACTGCTCATATTATTTCTATCTATCCCAACCTATTCTGGTCACCCCATCAGCACAAGCTACCGGGTGGCCCTGATATGAATCCTACAGTCTGCTGTAGGCTTCATACTTAAGTGTTCGACAATGCTTTCAGTAATAATTTACTCTATCATTCTCTCCATTATGGTTGTTATATAATTTCACCGGTTGTACCGCACACTGCCCGTTCATTCAATTCCTAAATTAGCTTTCTTTCCTTTTTGTAAATCGTACATATTTTTCCTTGTTCATTTCTGGGCTTTGAAAGTAAGATTATGAAAAATTGTCCTAAATGTTAGTTTTTCTATTATAATGCCCGGGTTCGATTTCCCTCGTCGGGTATGCCCTTTTCTCCCGTCATGATAACATTGTTTCCCTCTCTTTCTAAGCATTTCATTCCATAATTTGTTTGCTTTATATTATCAGCAATTCTTTTTTTTATAGTTATAATGGGATTCAATCTTTACTATATTATAATCACACTTATCTACATATATGTACAGTCATGTTTCTCAGTCTGGTGGCAATTATGTGGCACACTTTCTGTCCACACATTAAGTTCCTTAGTCTCTGTTCGTCTCTAATTGCCCTGTCCAGTTTTCTGTCTTTGTCATTTGTTGTGTTTTTTGTTGTTTGTCATTCCATTTATAGTTTGTGGTTTACCTTATCTGTTTCTTAATTATACATATTCCTGTGAGGTTCCACCAGTTGCTCCATCACCTTCACCCTCCTCTACTGCTGAAGCATTTGATAGTCGACTGTGGTTGTCCAGTACCTTTAGCGTTTGTATTCCCCTAAGCCTATCTACGGGTGGCACGTTAGCTGTTTTTCTTCTATGTGTCACCATGGAGGTTCCTTTCTTATTAGCTCTTCCTTCACCTGATTATTTCTAGTTATTTTTGGACTATAGGTAATGGTGAGAACATTTCTAATCCTTTGGAATTTTGTGAATAGCCAGAGTGCAAGTGGGGTAGCAACAATGTGAGCCAAGGATACCAAGGTCGGGTCCCCAGTTTGCCATATCTAACATAATAAGTAAGACATGGCTCCATCAACATTGGAGTGATATTCAAAAAAAAAATTATTCAAACTGCAATTACTCAGGGTTTCCTTGATGAATTAAGATTGGGTAAATCACAGACTGTAGGTATTGTTATGTATTCTCAGTTTTGTATGTGGAATAGGTATAACAGCTTTTGGTGGCCATTGCAATAAAAAAAAAATTAACAAAATCACTATTTCTAGACTATCAGTCCCTATGGCTAAGGATATTTTCATCAAATCATTCAAAAACTAATGCTAAATCTGAGTGCCATCCCTTTTTTTAAAGCAGATGATGGTGTGCAGATAATGTACCCATGTAAACTGATGCTATTCAATATTTTTGCATCAATACATTCTCCTTACGTTCAAACAAAAGGGCTGTGTACACTACTATGAAATGTTATTTTTGAATAGTCTTTAGTCATAACATTTCCAATACCCACCAACAGTCCTCCAAGTGGTGTTTATGTGGTGTCTGTGGTTCTTTTTGTGGTAATAGACTGGGTGCTAATGGCTTTGGGCTCCCTGCCAGAAATCTGAGCTACCCACTATGACCTACCTGCACCGGCATACTGCTACCATACACACACTGTCTAAATCCCTACAATGTTATGCAGTAAGATCTCTACAGAAATCATTTCACATCAAAATGCATCTGTATACAATCAAACTGCCGTACAACACTTACTGTTTGATGTATAAGTGCCAATAAAAACTTACTCCTGATGACCTGTAGGCCATAGCAGTATATAGATCTTGCTCAGATAATATACCCGGGGCTCACCCCCATTGCCTGATTGTTTCCCATATTTAAGATATTGGCAGCTATTTACATCTCTATATTGTCCCCACTGGTTCCTATAACCATGGTTATCTCTATGGTTATTTTGCGTCTGGCTAACACGGACCTGGTTGTAAACACCCTTATCTCCTGTGAGTTGCTCCTGCAGCAGGCTCCTCCTGTCATATGTTTGAATGTATACACAAAAGCCACAGCAATAATGCTACTGTGGTGCTGCATTCATTTTCTATGGTTCTCAATACCAATTTCCATTGTTGGTAAGTTCCCTTTTTCTCACATGACTTTAAGTTGAACCAGGAACCCTTTGGAATAATTGATATCAGTCTCCCCATTCATATTCTACCAGTTTTCAGGCCAATCCCACAAACGATTCTGCTGTACTCCTTGTATCTTATTTTGTATTTGAAATTGCTCCTCTAATTCATTTGTGGGTGTTGTTTAATTTCCCATCAACCTAATCTAACCGTGGTTGTAGAGATATTCCTGACATAGGTGCATTGGGTACTATGGGCGTCTCCACTCTAGTTGGGTGGATGTGATGTCATGACTACGTCAGAGGGCGCGGAGGTGATGGACAGTGTCACTCACCCCAACTGCGCACCTGTCATGTGATGTCAGAGGACGCTGAGGTGACGGGCAGTGTCACTCACCCCAACTGCGCACCTGTCAGTACAGCATCACTCGCTGCCATGTCTCTCCTGAGCATCATGTCAGCAGCTCAGCGACCACTGCGTTGCTGAGCTCCCAGTGCTCTATCGTATTCACCCTTTTCCTGCTACTTTGAGTCACCTCTGATTGTGATGGCACTCATTGGGCATTAAAAATCCCAATACACTAACATTTCAATGTACCCCTTACAGTATATATATAAGTCCCAGGATTCTAATATAGGGACTTATCCTCATTGCTTGCCCGTATATAAGGTATTCGGATGCTGTTTATACAGTCTGTAGCTAATGCTGCTGTGGGTGGGGTTAGCTTTATGAATGCAAGGGGGCATACGTCTCAATTCAAAACCTCCACTACATGTTAATATCATTGTCAGTTGCATGTGCACTCATCACTGCATTTCTGACGATACATAAGCAATTGTCAATTAAGTATCATCATCACACCAATTCAATAGCTCCTTTTGTCTATTTAAAACACATATTCTGCTCTACCATATTCTTTTCTCTGTTAAAATAGTTGGTGCAAGCATCCCATCAGCAGAACATATGTGGTTTCTTGCTTTACTCTAACATCAGGCACGGGAGTTTGACTCTGCCTACCAATTATAGGATGTCCAGAGCTGAATTATTTCCTATTCCTTGCCCTAACAGAATTCAGGCTCTGCCGGCTGCAGTGTTGAGGCTCCCTGTCCACCACAGTGTTGATGTTCTAATTTTGTAACGCTCCCCAGCAGTATTCATGTCTTCAAGTCCCCAGGTACTCAAAGTCAGCCCTACTGGGTGCTGGGTGGGTGTGTTGGATGGTGGAGTAAGCAGGTGGGGGCCACCTGTCATCCCTTCATCACCCAGCAATGGTATCTGGATCTGTATGAGCATTGGGAGTTAGCATTTAGTAATTTCCTGGGTGTGCTCCCTCCATCTTTGCCTACTGCGTAGGCACACACACATGCAACAACACCAATACAGGCATTCTTTCTGTTCATAATTTAGTACTCACATTGCATGTCATGATCCTCCCAGCCAGTTATATCACTTTGATATGTTAATATCCAGCAGCCCATAATTGTATTTTGATACTATGTCAGACACTACTTACTTAATTGTCCTATGTCATTTGACCTCCTATCCAAATGTCAATCTGCATGTCACACCCTGATGTTTTATCTATGCATTGCATGTCCTATTCTTAAACTACAGTTCCTTATATCAGGTAGGTGGCATGCCTGCAGTCCCTATTTTCCCTTTACATTTCTGTGTACTGTCACCCCATCAGCACAAAATGTGCTTGCCTCTAGCCCAGCAGCCTGCCTGTTGGGTGTGGCTCTGGTTTTTTTTATCACCGCTAAACGGAGGATGGGTGGCTACAGTTCTGTAAACCTGTTTCTCTTAAGCCTCTATTCCACTTGTAGTTACTTTCTCACTTATCGTATAAATGAGCTAATAGGTTTTGGTTGCTCATGTTGACTAATCATGGGTTAATTGGAGCATTTTTCTCGCTGCTTCTGACGAGTACTCCCCTTATTTGACACGCCTCTGCCAATCCCAGAGGGTTCTGTCTTCCTATTCCCCATCCTTTTGAGGGTTACATTGATTGGAAAGGTGGAGTTTGGAGTATATCTTCACCTTCCTTGGAAGGATGAGTTTGGAGTATATCTTCACCTTCCTGGTCAGGAACGGGTGGGTCAAGGAGACTGTCAGTAATCCCCTCCCCTATATCATCTTTACTTTCTTTAGCCGGCTCAAAAATGTCCTTTTTTTGTAATTGGTCTGCTATTCATTCGATCCCATTCCTCTTTATTTTCTACAGGCGACTTATTTTTCCGTTTTATTATTTTCATTGTCATTTTTTATATTATTTTATTGTCCTTTGTTAGTTGCCTCCAGATTTCCTGACCCTTGGGTTTCCTCGTCATGCGTTGTTCCCCCCTTCCCCTTTGTGCGCCTGTATTTTCCATCTCACTATCACATTCCTTGCTAATTTCGCTTTGTTTTATAAGGGGACATCCAGCCTCTACTTCTGTCCTTTTTCCTATTATATGGACAGTAGGCTGAATGTCGTCTGCTGAGTCCCACTACTGGCCTCCCCCTGCTGCTGTTTCTGGAGTAAGGCTACTCCACCACCAGTAAGCCACTACTCCAGCTCCCTAACATCTGTAGGTAGCCTCCTCCTATAGCAAATGCTACTGGGGTACTCCCTACCAGCAGCCGGCTGCTGCTGCTGGCCAGCTACCAGTATAGTAGTTTTCAGTGCACGCAGGGAGTAGCCCTTCATGTGAACGAAGTATTATATATATAATTTGCCTTTGTTTCTTTGATTTATGATGTAAATTTCCTTCAGTATTACTATCTGTCTGATCGGCTGTCTGGAACTGTTACTTCTACCTTTTTCCTTTGTTACTTAAATACTCTGTTCATTTGGCCTTTGCCTTTTATTCCTTCAGTATTATTTTCTCCCTGTGTGGGTTGCTTTATATCATCAAGTTCCCTTCTAATTTCCCTTTCTTCCCCACTGTTTTCCAATTGCAGAAAACATAGTTTCTTATTTATTCCTTTATTACTAGCAAGTGTTGTAGAGCGGTTGCCCGTTGGGGTATCTTCAGACCTCCGGAGTTACAAGTTGCGTAACATAGGACCCCTTTTGTTTGTTTGATTAATCCCGTTACGGCCCTTGTGGCCTGCATTTTAGCTTACATTTTGTTTTCCTGATTATGTTAGTTTTCTTTTCTTATTTCCCCATTTGGGCTCTAGGTGGTCTCAGGCCTGACAACAGCCTCTCCGGTGGCTGCTTCCTGGTTTAGCTGATCTACACCTGCGTGTCTCAAAGTGCAGTCCTGCCCTGGAGTGATTGGTTTGGTCCTGATTGGTGTCGGATTCCCCAATCTCCCCTGGTTGTCTACTGAGTGGTTCTATGCGCGCCAGCCACTCCTTAGACTAACCGGGCAGTCAGAGGGATTTCTGTCTTTTCTCCGTCAGCCTTTATTGTTCCTGGTGTTGCCTTTGCTGTGCTTACCTGTCTTCTTCTGCCTGTGTTGTCTATCTGTATTTTTTCTGTTAATCATTGTGACCTTAGTGTCCTGTCAGGTTGATCAGGCCTTCTAGTTGACTTTTGGTCTCATTTGTTAAATGTCTGGTCAGTTGTGTTCTGTCTTAATGTTACTACCGTCTCCTCACCTTTTTCTACTATAGTCACTTCTATGTCACCCTTTACAGAGTCTAATTGTACATTTGGCTCAGACACATAATGGTCAACCCCACCGGTATTTACACCTGTGACGCTGATCTGATCTGCGTCCCCACTGCGGGCGTGCTGTCCATCGCTGGGTACCTGGGGCCTTTGAAGTTTGAATTACTCTACCAGCCTGAACTATTAGTATGTTGATTGTTTGTTGTTCCTATATATTAGTTGTTGGATATATGAGCCCATGTGTCATTATAATTGAAGTTGCAGTGTATTGATAATGTTGGGGATGCTTTGGCTAACTGAGATGGTAGAGAACTCCTCGCTTGGCAGATCTTTGAGACCCATAGTTCAGGATAGGTCCCAACAGATCAGTGAGAAGTCAGCAATATTGGACAGCCCTTTATTTCATTTGATTAAACAACAGTGATAAGCCCATGCAGTGAGGTTGACCAGTATCTCCAATCCAGTCCAACAATGTGATAAGAGCCAGTGTACATCAATTATACAATGCATATACCATGTTCAGTCAATCATGTCTCAGTCATTAGTCAGTTGTATACTGTCCACTATACACCCTGTCAGTTCTAGATAGCAATACAGTCACAAAGCATCAATGTCATTGTATTAGAATAAATGGGCAGGTAAGTTCAGAATGCTTTGTTTGGCTAAAGCTATAAATTGAATCTTAACTGACTTGGCCAGGTGAGGACCTAAACATCATTTGATCAGTAAAGTAAGAGTTACAATCAAGGTTTTGGCATCTACATCATTGTGTGCATGCACATGGTAAGGTGTTCGAAACCCCACAATAGGTCAAGCTTAACAGTATAACAATGGCTCGGTGCCATCATAAGCAATACCAGTATCAGCATTAATTTAGCTTCACTGAATCACAATATCAAGAAATATTAAGAGATCAAGAGTTCATTATAACCACAATTAGCCTATGTGAGAAACCAAATATTATATGGCAAGATAGAGTTCAAGGGATGCATTGAAATTGCATATGTTCAGTTCAGTTCATCAAATCAATGTTTATAGGTTCACCAGTGTAATGTAGAAAAGTCAAGATGGATACTACCGTAGGTTACACACTGTCCAGTGTCCATACCCCAGTACTGATCACAAGTTAATCCATGATTGTGCACAAACAGTGTCTGCAGGGAACACAAGGCCGATGGTGATCCTTTCTAGCCTATATCCCCAACAAAGTCACTGTAAATGGTCCATGTTGTACTGTTCTATGAGGTGCGAAGTTTGAGGTGGATTGCAGCCTTAACAGCAGTATAGTTGTTTGGAGTAACTATGTCTGTTGAGTTATGTATAAGTAGTCCAACTCCAATAGTGTCTTAACTGAGCCAGAACACCGACTCTGCAAAGTTCCCATCACAACTGCTCAGTGCAGTAGATGATTGATCCACATAGGCTATGCTGTTAGATCTTTAGGTCGTCTAAGCACAGCAGTCCGGCACAGCCAGGTCGAAATGTGGTTATTATATATAAATATCTCCAACTGCAGACTCTGCCGCAGTGCATAGAGATAGATATCCACAACCACCCGAAGCTCTACAGCTCCAACGCGAAAGTACCCATGTGTCTATGAGTGTAGTCTGTACCGTTCTGGCAATCTACATACCGCGCACTTGCATACATACTCCGCCCAGCGGGGTACGTCATCCCTTGCTAGTGCGCAGGACGAGGACGCTTGTTGAGCTGCAGGTGCTTATTAGGCACGGCGTCCCTACTGCTGTACAGCGTCCCTGGATGGGCCTATTCTTGGTGGCCCGCCTTGGCCAGTTATCCGATCCACACCTCCACCGATCCTGGTCTCTCACATGAACTCAGACTGGGCCCACACAGTATCCATGCACTGGCCCATCCTTCTATTTCTTCTTTAATGTTTATTATACATTCCACATTTTGCCATATACTCAAATACCAAACATATCCACCTAGTAGCGTATCATTTCCACATTCCACCAGAACCCATTCATGCACCTGGTCCAGTTATTCATGGCTCCTATCACAATCACACGTATGCTTTACCAATAAACATGCCTACATTATTATTGACACAATATCATTCACTGCTCATATTATTTCTATCTATCCCAACCTATTCTGGTCACCCCATCAGCACAGCATCATTGTTAAATCACTATGTTTTTTTCCAAATAGGCATTATATGCATACGTACATTGTAAATAGTTAGTGTAGGTACACAGTAGAATCTACTGTAGATCTACAGTAGAACCCACTGTAGTATGAATTTACAGTAGAATCTACTGTAGATTTACAATATAACTAATATCAACTCTACACCTACAATAGAATCTAGTGCACACCTACAAAAAATGGCAACCAACGTTTTACACTGTATCTCATGACCCGGTTAAAACAATATTTTCTGTTATTGTAACCCAGAACAGTTTATTTAAAAAGTGCCAGAATCAGCCGCACAATTATGCTTGATCATAAGGCGTATTTTTAAGTGGTGTTTCAGGTTACGTGGTCTAAAAATCTGGGTAGGTAGGCCAGCTTTTAATTCTAATTCTTACTTGTGCCTCAAACGTAACCATGAATAAAATCCCGAATTCCAGCCCTACGTTTTTGTTTTTTTCAAATTGGGTATGGATTTTTAGTCGCCCCTGTTTTGCTGTAGGTAAAGTTGGGTAACCTGAAAGATATTTTAGTAGAGCATATTACACACTCAGAACACAAATGAGAAAGGTCCCCGATGCTGCCAGCTGGTTCCACCTCTACTGACTGGTGGAGCAGCATGGCAATGTGAGCAGCCTTTATTCTATGTATTGCTGTCACCAGGCCCCTGTCTGTCATACAGACTTACATCCTTTGTACCGCTACTACAAGGCCACACCAGCATTCCTACCACCCCCCCCCCCTTAACCCTGTAGGGCGACACACTGCTTTAATACTGAGACTGTAAATGTAGAAATTTTCGTGCTGTACATAATTTTGTACCTATTTTCGCGAATTTTTAAAATGGCATTGCTATGTGAGCAGGCTACAAAGCGAATATTTATACATTTACTGTATCAGATTAAAGCACTGTGCAGCCCTTCAGGGTTAAAAATCCGCGAAAATAGGTACACAATTATGTACAGCACGAACATAATATACGTTTACAGTATGTATTTTTTCACCAAGATGCATGGGTGCATCATGTCGACCATAATTATAATGCTCCCAAAGGGTTGGCATGGTGCATTAATTATGCCCTGGCCAGTTTGATACTCACTAGGGCTGCATTCAATGATTCATGCATCATGACGAGAGGTAAAGTACCCTGCAGCCTTTAAAGGGTTGGGATACTCCCACACACTGTCTGTGGATCAGGTGATGTGGGAGGAGGGGAGACGGTGACTGGTAACTATGGCAACTCTAGATCCCGGTAACCATGAGAGGCAGATCCTGATGGGTGTGCATGGGTAGGGCCAAAAAAAAAAGGGTTTGTTTCCGGTCACCCGACCAGGTCTAGCAGAACAGGGTCGGGTCCCCCGGTTATTTTTTTTGTTCTTTTTTTATCTCCGGAAAATGTTGCTATTTGCCGTTTTTTACGGTTTGTAAATCGGACAAATATTAAGGATTTTACCGCGAAAACTCCAAAACCAGGCCAAAAATGGTGAAAAACAAAAAAAAATCGCGTGTCCGGGCCTAGCTTGCCAGACCATGTTACCGGAAACCAACCCTTTTTTTGGCCTAGGGTCCCTGGTGCTGGGGTGGCGGCAGATATAGGCCTACTGTCTGTATCATTTTACCCACCATGTGACTCCCCTTGTAGATGGGTCATTTACAACTACCCCAAGTACATTACACAGGACACTAACAATTTAAGGGCTGCATATTGTTATAATATGCATTATTAATACATTAATGTACTTAAGAGAATCAATTGGCGTTCGTCTCAGTGTGGTGCATTTAGAGTTAAGGTCCTTGGGTTGAAGGTCCGGGGCATCCTTTCCTCATTGGAAATCATGAATTAAAATGTGTTTCTATATACATTTCCATCAATGAAGAAATGCAGAAATAGCTCGTGAAGCGTGTCCGTTTTTCTATATTGCTATATGAGATATTATAGTGATTATAAATAAGTAATCTTGTGGAAATGATTCTATTAACGAGCACCCAAAGGGGCTCGTCAACGCAGTACTTTTAAAAGAAGACGTGGTCGTTTTAAATGGAATAGGTGCCCCGCCCATATCCACAGAACTTAATTTAGCCCCACCCACGCCAAAAACTCTGCGAGCTGCGACTTCCCGATGAAAGGCTAGGGCTATTTGCATCTTAATCTTATTTGGCACTGTAGCAGGTTGGTGTACATACATCCTATGAGTGCCCAGGCCTTGTAGACTTTAGACATTTCAAAAAGAAAGTGCAAGGGACTGGTTCACATTGTTCAGGAGGAAAGAATTATACTGATCTATATATATGGGTGCAGCTTATACATTACATGCTATGGGTTCCTATGATCTGCTGATGTCAACAGCTCTGCAAATTCAACTTATTCAATCAATATTCAGTGTTACTCAATATATGTAATGTGCTCTCTAAACAATGTAATACTTAGGGAGGAAACCAACACAAAATAAACTATTCAGAAAATGAATTACTTGTATATGTTTCTATAGTACCGTGGCCCTGTTAAGCTGCTATTACCGCCCTACCACCTAGCGTTATAGGGCATAAACTTGCCATGGTGGACTTCCCCATGTGATTTTCTGTAATTAAACGCCCAGAATGATTTTCCTGGAAAACATGTTGCATTCTAGAATAGTTATAAACAATTCTCTATGCCATAGAGCTTTTGAAATAGTGAGCTTATGTTTTGTACATCTATACTGTTGCAATACATATTAATAAAGGCATTGAGGGATACAAGCAGACTATAGATGGTGGCCAGCTGTAATAATTGGATATCAGACTGGGACAACCTCCGAAATTATTTGCATGGCAACTGCAAAAGTTTACAAGAAATCTACAATTCAGTCCAACCTTGCGCATATCGATGGAACATACAGATTTGATTTGCTATGCGGTGCTGCAGTTCTTTTAATTTGCTATGCTGGTTGTCATTATATAGCGGCACTGGTGAGTAACTTGCCGGTGCTGCATTCGTACATCAGGCCGGTACACCTACCAAATGTTAAACATGACATATATACATATATACACATATACATATACATATAAAGGCATGCACGGTCAGGAGCCCGATGCAAACAGGAGCCACAGGCACTCCAACCTCCTGAATATGGGTATAGACCCCTAAAATCGACATGGGCATTTCTTAAAATCGACAGGGCGACATGGGCGTTTCTTAAAATCGACATGGGACATGGCCAGTTAAGTGACATGTGACATGGGCATTTCTTAAAATCGACATGTGACATGGGGCTTAGTGACATGAAAAAAGAATCTAATATATAGTGAGCTAGGCTACCAAACCCATTCCTCAAACTTGGCCACTGCAGGTTTTAAAATTCCAAAATTTTCTAACTCTCTATATGCCCCTAACTTATTTTCTTTAGTGACACTAGTGACATGGCTTTTTCCTTAATGACATGTGACATGGCCATTTCTTAAAATCGACATGCGACATGGGGACCCCCCATCTACCCCCCCCCCCCCCCCCCCTGAATAAATAATAGTGATTAAAAAAATATATATGGATGCAGCCCTGGCAAGTAGAATCGCCATAGAACTGCATTCATGACTCATGCAACATTTCTCCAGAAATTCACCCCACCCCAACCCCTGAAACTTACGTCTGCATCAGAATAAAGGGGCCATCCAGTTCCACGCAAATACACACAATACTAATGGAAGCCCCAACTCCCAAGCGCCTTGGCATATCAAGAGGGTTCATGGCTTTTACTTTTACCATTTCACAACTGTAGTCCTGACTGCTTGTCAGTATGGTGCCAGCTTGGTTTGTAGGGCCGTGTAAACATCTGACATCCTATTGTCTTAACACATATGTAGGGAGCAGGTTATGGTTTGTATACAGGCCCCTGGTTCTGACTAAAAGGGATATCCTGACCCTGCGCCACCTATGGCTGTGTCTCATGAGATGGGGCCAATAGTGGGGGGGGGGGGGGATTTTCGTGGTTATGGTACTTTTTTAAATGGAATCTATGGAGAAAAGGCTGCTGAAAAAGATAAGATACCGCTCCATTTTTTATTTCCACAATTTGAGCTATTTTTAGGCCAATTAAGGTTAATTGTGGTAATTACAGATTAATGGGGCTACAATGTCATAGTCTTTGACCGGGTGTCATTTTTGAGCGGGTGCCATCTTTGACCTGGTGCCATCTTTGGCAAGCTGATAGAAAAGGGGTATTTAGGGCAGATGAAGATATAAAAATGGGCTATTAACTACTCATTTAAAGTGTTATTGACCGGCACTATGTGTCCGGTCAGGAATTAAGGTAGACAGTGGCCGTAAGCTCAAACAGCCGAGCGGCGAGCCCATTGAAATAGCATTGGGGGATCGGACTGACCACCCTGTATACATAGGCTCTATACTCCGTAGCATTAGTACCGAGCACCCTTCAGCCATGCCCGCTACCAGCGTGGTCCTCACACCAGCCTGGCTGCAGCGCCCACCCCTCAGCCCTGGCCAGGTCTCAATCCGTTCCTTTTAAGACCTTACCTGCAGTTAGCCTATATGTTGTTCACACGTCTCCCACCCACAATGCACTGCTCATTCCGGTCTACTGAGCTTTCAATAAGTAAATAGCTTTAATATTAAGTTGTTCACACCCCACTCCACATAGTAGCAGTATAGAACGCTGCAGGCGAGTCCTATTCACAAGCTGTCATATACATATATGGGAACGATCACCTTCCTGTGTGCAGTGTGGGATATCATTCACGGGTCTGGCCACGGCAAGCAGTACTGTGTACAGGCATAGACATAATTCCTTGGTAGAGGGCGGGTGGGGGTAATTAGCAGCTGGTGAGTGAGGGGAACGATCAACTTTCTGAGCTGCGTGCCTAATGTGTACTATTATAGAATAATTCTACTCTGTATTATCTCATTAAGGGCCACATACGGTATTACTATGCTGACCTCCTACTTTATATACATTATACTTATATGGGTGTGGACCACCAAAATCGACATGGCGACATGGCTATTTCTTACAATCGACAATCGACATGAGGCCTAGTGACATGTGAAATGAAGCCCAAAAAACATAGTGACAGGTGACATGAGCCATTGTTAAAATCGACATAGGATATGGCCATTATTAGGCGACATTGACATGCGACATGGCCATTTTTTAAGATCGACATTCGACATGGGGAGCCCCAACCAGAGCCCCACTTATAGGGGAACAATCAGCTTTCCTGTGTAGAGTGTGGGATGTTCACACCCCTCAGGCCTGCCAGGTCTCAATCCGTTCATCTCACACATGAGACCAATCCATATGTTGGTTACAGATCTCTCGCCAACAATGCACTTCTCATTCCGGTCTACTGACCTTTCAATGGCTACATAGCTTTAATATGTTGTTCACACCCCACCCTCCACATAGTAGCATTACAGACCACGGCAGGGCAGCCCTACACTGCCACAGGTGGAGGTAATTACCAGCTTTCTGACGTGCTTAGGATTTGGTAAAGTACTATATATTATGCAGTCCGAACCATTCTCTTGTGAGTATTGGAAAAGGTCGGCATGATGCTTGAATGAATATGCCCTTTGCCGTCATGATGCATAAATGCAGCCCTGGAGAATAATTCTATTCAGTATTATCCCACATATGAAGGGCCACAAAGTGTATTATTATGCCATATCCCATTTGTCGTCATGATACATGAATGCAACCCTGTTACAATGACAGCATATTGCTTCAACTGGACAGTGATTCATTCATGCATCATGACATTTATACAATAATCCGTGAATGATAGCATAGTGCTTCAACTGGACAATGATGCATGAATGCATCATGACACTTAGACAATAACCCTTATAAGCCTTCAATGATGGCATAGTGCTTTAACTGTACAGTGTTTCATTTATGCATCATGACTATTACACAACAACCCTTTAAGGGCGGCATATTACTTCAACTGCACAGTGATGCATTCATGCATTATGACACTTAGACAATAACCCTTCAATGAAAGCATAGTGCTTCAACTGTACAGTGATTGACTCAGGGAGCCTTGCTCCTAGAGTCTTATGCGACGCCTCTGTGAGACGTTTTTCAGGGGATAGTGATTCATTCATGCATCATGACTCAAAATCCAAAATTCTAATTTGATTGCCGGTCATCACACCTACGGTGTGCAAATCCTAGAGCAGAACCTTTGCATCCTAGTAACATCCATTAAAGTGGCATTCTCACTGAGCGTATCCCACTCACTATTCTAGTACTGTTCTAGTCTACTATGTGGTAAGTGCGAGTGGTGAGTATCAGGGCACAGGTGAGCCTTTAGGCTACAAAGGGAAGCAGAGTATAGCAACAGGAAAGTGGAAATGTATTTACAATTGATGATAATGTGCAGGTTTATACATAATTAATAGGTACATGATGAAAAGGGAAATCATTTCTTTTTCTGTATAAGCATGGTTCTGTCTATTGGGCGACCCCCGATCAGAAAGGAGTTGGTGAGGGGGATGGGACTAGGGTCCGGAAGCAGCCTCACAGTTATGTCATTCTTTATGTGTGTCATTGTCACATGACCTTGCAACTACCCACATGACCTCAGTGACCTTGACCTATATGTTAATGGAGTTAAAGGGGTTTCTAGTGAGAGTTGAGGTTGTGACGGGGAGGTGTGGGTTAATGTGCTGATATATAAGGCTATAACACGTCCACTCCACCCATCAGGCTGCCATAAACCAACGGTAAACGCCACCAGAATAGTACCATTGCCAGTTCCTGCACTTTATTCCACTACGTTTTCAACCAATCTTTGCAAGGTCGGTACTCATGGGGAAACGGACAACGGGAGACTATTCTGAGACACCAGCTGTCTGCCTTATTTGGGCATAGGTCCGGTCAGGCACGCCATTAAATAGGTCATGGAGACTATAAATAGAGCGTGGACGTCGCACCCTGGAGGAAGGCGTGGGGGGGGGGGCAACTCGCCAGAGGCCGAAGGCCTCTGGTATAATACAACGTTTAGTCCAATTGGTGTGGTCCACAGGCGGGTACGTTCACAAATAACATCACCAATTGCAAGACTCTTTTTAGAGCCCACCCACCCAGCCCCTTTTCATTATTGTTAGAGATTTATAAATGTACAACTCTAGTAATGGTCATGTCACAAACGTCCCTTGTAAACGTCCATTCCACCCCTAGCCAGCGTCGTCATTTGTGAACGTTCCCCTACTAGCTGTAAGGCCACTATGGGGGACAAGATGGCGTCCTACATGTCAAGACAAGCTACAGTGATATTGCCATGCGGGTAGGTTAGCCCTCTAAGGGCCGCATAGTTCTCTAATATAGCAAGTACCATCGGCATAATGCATGCATGCATCCCCGGTGAGTAACTCTGATCATGCAGTATCCAAGCACCATGCCAATCCTACGGGATTGATACACTACCTAAAGGTTGGCATGATGCATGAATGCAGTCCTGGTATGCTTATACTCGCCAGTGATGCATTGATGTATCATAAGTACACAGAGAGAAGAAACCGAGTCAAAAGGGAGTCCAGGCTTGCCTCCAGAATGACTCCCTTTTCTGACTCTCTTTCTGACTCTCTTGATGAACCTGACTCCCTTAAAAGGGAGTTATGTGACTCCCCTAAGAGAGCCCAGGTTTTGCCTCCAAAATGACTCCCTTTTATGACTCCCTGCTACAGACAGAGTCCAGGTCTATGCTGCAACTTCCTTTAGAAAGGGAGTCTAGGCACAGGATGGCTCCTTTGGAATAGAGAGTCATAATTTATAGGTAATTCCTACCCCCTAACCCTCTCAGGCCCGTAACTAGGGGGGGTTCGTCGGTTCGAACGAACCCCCCCACGGCCCTGATGGACCAAAAGAGTTCCACCCAAGCTGGCTTGAAAATGGAGATAATTAGCTTCATGCCAGTTTTTACTGCTTGTAAATCGGACAATTATAAAGGTCTGTACAGGGTAAACTATGAGAGCATTATATATTGTGTTATATGACCCATTAGAATCATAGTTTTGTGTAGAAATCAAGTTACTATTTGAATCCTTTTTACTGAAAAAAACACCGAATTGCGCGTTTAAATTCATCTAGTTCCACCTTATCGAAAAACGAACCACCCCGCGAAGAGGGCTAGTTACGGGCCTGCCCTCTATATAACCATTTCAATAGCTGTCTCCCTAGCTGATGTTTCTACATTATGTTGGTGCAATGCCTCACAAGGAGGAGGGATCTCAATAAGATCCCTCAGAGCACATTAGTTAATATACAAAGGAACATATGAGCTTTTGGGATTTAACTTTCTCATGTTGCTACAAATTGGGTGTCTATACCTTATACATCATGCTTATGCTACAGTTTTAAATTAACTGTAATTATTTCATAAAATGTAATTCTGACATTACATGTTGATGCTACAATGATATACAAGTATCACCATAATTATCAATGTCACAAATAACATGGATCTAGAGATCTGAGCCTGCAGAATATTACCATTTTAGGTATAGTGCTACCACCTAGCAGGCTTAACTGTAACCAACTGTTTGACTCCCTTGGGGGAAAAGGGAGTAGGGACCCTTGACTCTGATTAGAAACAGAGTCAGATGGCTTCTTAACATATATGCTAGAGGGCATTACAGTCATTGTACAGTAGTGTCACTTAGTGGGTTTCCTATTTCCGTTTTGTATGCTCACCTCTGTGACTCCCTTAGGGAGTCCAGGTAACCATTGACTCACCTCAGCTGACATGGACTCTGTTTGATCTAATTGAAAAGGAGTCAAGGCCGTTAGAACGGGGAGTCAGACAGTGTGAAAAGTGAGCCAAAGAGACCCTGGCTCTCTTTTTATAGTCTGGACTCCCCTTGTGACTCGGTTTCTTCTCTCTGTGTACAAAGGGGATGATGCATTAAAGCACTCTGCCACCTTAAAGGGTCAAGACAAGATGAAGTGTTAATCGACATAATTGTTGGAGTCAGTCATGCTAGGAGTGGGTGATGGTATCAAGTAGAGTGTTGGTTAAATACTGCAACATTAATGGAAGCACTGTGAGTATGCGGTTTTAGTTTAAGTGCATTTGAATATGGTATTATGTAAAAGGGTGGCTGTCCATAAAGATGATAAAGAACAGCATAAGATTACAAACACAATTATGAGTCAAATAGGGTATAATAATTATTATCGTGTTATCGAACAGTAGTGCAGAATCTTCATCAACAACTTCATTAGCCTATGAATGACGTTCATAAAGTTACCATATTCTTTGGTGGATTTTTTTTCTTTCTTTTTTCAATGTGTTTGAAGCACAGTAACAGTATAGTACTCAGGGGATGGGAGAAGATCAAATGTCACCCATGCATAGTAAAACGTCAGAAAGGGAGTCCCATGGGAATCAAATATTGGGGGGGGGGGTATTCAATTGTATTAACGACGGATGGAATACAATCGTGCATGATTGCATTTTGAGTTCCAATCACCATATAAATTCATTATATTATAAGCCGTACACGTTCGAAATTGTTTCCCATGCTCTTGATGTACATACATTATACATAGTTTTAGTCTCTAAATTTGCACATACACTGTGAACACTTGTAGGCAGTCAGCTCAGTTTATTTTTGCAATGTTTTCCCTCTTTTTGCCTTCACAATTGCATCTCAAGTACATAGAAGCTTTATACATTATCTGTACACATGTTAGAGCTAGATAATATACATCATCTTCAGTCTCTACTGACCTGCCTCCCTCTAGAGTTCACTCATGTGATGGCCAGGCCATGTTGTTTAGACTATGAGACCACATCCCGTCTCTACTTGCATGTTTTAACAGGGAATGATGACATACACGTCGGGCAGTGCAGGATCAACCAATTATTTTTGTCATTATTATATGGAAGATGATATTATGATATAAATTATGTGGTTGCTTACATAGCCATATTATAAATCATATTGCATATCTATATAATTATAGCTGCATTACTGGCACTACTCTCTGCTTAGACCTATCAACTGAGACCCTTATACTATGTCTTATATGTCCTCTCATCTATATACAGCTCTGATGTCACCAACTTTGAGACCCTTTATGAGACCTCCATCCACAACTATTTTTGGAAGTTTTTCCACACAAATTTCAATATTCCTCTCATATGCAATTTCATTCTCAACGATAGCGCCTAGATTAAAGTTTAATGCCATGCATGACTGTTATAATATGCCCTCATGTGTAAGGTGTTTGGTCCACTAGTCACCACATGGTCTGTGTATACACGATCCCTGCTGGTCCCATGACGCTAGCATCTGCCCACACCCACTGTCTATTGTATTGTATTCCTTTGTGCATATCTTTCTTCATTTGTTTATCCCCACCCCTCTCTGTTCTACTCCCCGTTGTCCCTACTCTGTTTCTCGTTGTGTCATTGGTACAGAATTGCTCCCTTAGCCCCCTAGTATTGACAATTTGTCAACTGCTTAATATCTCATTACAATCTATCTGGGTTCCCGCTATGTGTTCTATCAGCACTCAGTACTATACTAAAGTACTCCAGTTCCGTTGACCTTGCTGCTACCCATCACAATTCTTTTCACCCCCTCTTGTCGACACCCCCCCCCCCCCCGACTGAGACCAAGCGCACCCTCTTAGGCCTACATCCAGAAATTTTCGCTGAGAACTGGTGGAATTCCATACACACACCACACACTGGAAAATGCCTCCCCCTCCCCCCCCCCCCCCCCCACACACACAAAAAAAATAGAAGAGTAGGCTAGTACCCTGTGCTGTTAAAAAGTGAGCAATTTTTAGTAGAAGAGAAATGTGACGCAGGCCTCACATTTCTATAACTTATTTGCTCAAAATAGTGACGTGAGGGGTGGTAATCTTGAGGAAAGCCCCAAAATAGGTCATTTGTGAACGTTTCACTACCTCCACCTTTCTCCTTCACTGCCCCTTGCCCCCTCTCCCTGTTTCTCTCTCTCCTTCCCTACCACCCCAGTGGGGTCACTGAGTCTTTGATGGTAAACAACAACCGCCGCCCTACCACCCCTCTTATCAGAGGTTGGGAAATCTTACTGCCCTACTCTTTAGAGGTTTAGAGGTTTGACCTTCCCACTGGGGAGATTGGGAGATTAAATTAGCTATTAGAAGTTTAGGTCGCCCTGGAATTTGTTCAAATACAGTTTTATTCATCTCTTTCAGCAAGAAAGCTTGGCTCAATTTTATTACATAGTTTTAACCACCCTACTTAGGCCAAATAAAAAAAAGTGTTGTTTCAGGTAACATGGGAAGAAACTCTATGGTCGGTAGGTCGGATTTTTTTAAAACTTTTTTTCTTTAACTTCCCCTCTAAAATTGACCCAAAAAAGTGTAAAAATGCGGAGATTTTCCCCCCAAATTTTGTAAACCTAAAATTGACCCCAAGAAAGTATAAAAATATAAAAATTTCTTCAAAATTGCATAAAAAAACGTAGGGTCGGCCCTGTTTAGATAGGGTCGGTCGGGTGGCCTGAAACAATCCTTTATTTTTTTTGGCCTTATCAGGGCCTTGACGACATCTAATCGCCCTCCCCCCCTTTTCAGGATCTAATGGAAATTCACTGCTACCACTTTTCAGAGTTGTGCTGCAGATGTTATCCAATAGGCAATACATAGTAGAATAGTAGAGTCCCCCCCCCCCCCCTGGGCCCACCACATGCTGCTCTGACCCCTGCTCTGTACAGTGTAATGCTGTGGCACCCTGTCTTCCCCTGTGTCCCTCTCCTCTCCCACACAGCTTGGTGTCAGGATGGACCTGCTGTGTGCTGTTATATTGCTGCATACCAGACATGGGCATGCACCTGTCATTCACATCCCAACAATGGGGACAGATAGAGACATAGAGGAGCAGTGGTAGACATGTATAACTTGAAAAATTACATGAGTGGAATTATGAATTTGATATGTAGTTATTGTTATGTAGTCTGTATTCTTATCAACTCGTTATAGGTTAGGGGGATCAGGGTTGGACACACTCGGATAGCCATTGCATTTTGATATTGGCTTTGGGGCAAAACTCCATACAATTTTCTGCCAACTCTTATTGGAAAATTTTGATCACTTTGATTTTACTTTCAAACAATGTTTACTTGGAACTTGTGTCATGGACCTCTCCATCCAATGCTTTCATAACTGACCTGGCTGCTCACCCACCCTCTTTAGTATTTTATGACTTTTCTCAAAGCTTACTGCAATCTATGTACACAAATAAAATATCATTATTCATAACACTGGCTCTGTGAGCCTTTTGATGTATCATACTCTTTGTTGACATAATGCATTCATGAGGCCCTGGCACATAGCTCGTGATACATTCCCCTATGTATTTCTCTAAGGGTTTAAGCATGATGCACCAATGCAGTGATGAGTTACTCTCCAGGACTAAATTGGTGCATGGTGATGTCAAGTGTTGCCTCAATGCCACCATTAAAGGGTTAAGGCTGTAGGAATAAGGCAGAATAAGGTGGCCTTGATGTCTGTGTATAGACAGCTGGTAGTGGATAGGTATCTGGGACACATGCCCCCCCCTCCCCCACACACCCTGGTACAGACCTATAGATGTGTAAAGCCATATCCACCAGCAGCAGGGTCACTCTATATTCTCTTTTATATCATGTTTTACTGTTCAGACACAGCCCAGTCACAATGCCACCACCAGCCTCCGCGGTCTACATGCTTTATACAATGTATAGGCAGCGCTGTTGGTATGGGAGGCCGATGTAGCATGAAACAAATGGGGCATCATATTTAATCCCACTAGTAGATGAAAATGTAACATATTGAAGTGACAAGAACAAGCAGGTGCATAACTACACACAAAGTAGAAGTAGAATCACTGTGACTCCCGACTTGATCACTGAGGTACCTCTGCCCAGAACTCTAAAGTGACTCCCTAACATTACCAGGACTCTATAATTAAATTATATAATGACTCCTATTCTAAGACTCGCTAATGATTGGGAGTCACTTTAGAGTCATCGGGAAGGTTACTGCAGTGATTGAGTCCAGACTCCCATTTGGGAGTCACTGTGATTCTACTTCTTTTCTCTGTGTAGCATTATATTTTCTATATTTGTCAGACTGAAAAAAGTGTTAGAATTAATCTTCAAATTTATTATTTCTACTAAGTGGAAGGTCTGGGGAAGAGGAGGAAGAAATGACAGGAAACCATGCTGGGAATTCTGTTATTCTACGGTCTGTTTTAGTTCTCGATATTTATAACGAAACGTTGGAAGTTGTGGCCCCCTTATCTAAGCCATATGTACCTCCGTCCAGCTAGCATCACTGTTAGAATAGCTCTAGGGCGAATCTAAGAAGTCCGAATCTGAGAAGTCTAGCATCTTCTTTCCATCTTTTACCATAATGTGATCCAACTTCTTACATTTCTTACGTTTCCAATCCGATGTTTACAGGATTCGACGCTACAGGGGCAGCATAATGCTTTAACGCACTGTTGCCCCTTTGTTATCTTGAAGCATGCAGAGTACCCTGCCAGTGCTGCATTCATGCATCATGCCGACCCTACTGGCGTTAATTAATACACTCCTGAGGAGCTGGCTTGATGCACCAAAGCAGTACCGGCAGTGCAAGTCCACTGCATTGGTACATCATGCCTTCTAATAATCATAAACCTTAAGGCATGATGCTGTCCTTGAAGGGTTAGACGGCTTCATCCTAGGCGTGTAGATGGGTAGAGTGACAGAGGTGAGGGGTCTGCACACAAATAGCTTTTTTAATGCATGGCTTAACCCTTTAAGGGCCGCATCGTGCTTCTATGTGTAATACCCATGCATCAAGCCAACCCACCGGGAGTTCATCAAGCCCATGTGGTCAATATGGTTCTTGAATGCACCCCTGGCGAGTTACTCACCACTTCACCATTTATGCATCATGCCGATAAAGGGTGTGGCACTTGAAAGCACTATGCCGCCCTTAAAGGGTTAGTGTATGTACACTACATGACCAGGGTGCATCAGAACAAACAAAAACAAACCTCTTTCATGTCAGCTGAGTCCTGAGTCAACTGCAGACAAGATGGAGGTAAATACACACAGCGAGGCAATGAAATGAGCTCCTTTTGAATTCCTCTTCATGCATTACTCTCAGGACTCCCAGCTTACCATTGCCTTCTTAGCCATCTGGAATCTCTATCTGCTCCCCTATATTAGAAATATGACATAGAAAGTAGTAGTGCTACCCGGTGATTCTTTCGAAAGCACACTCAAAATATTATTTATGGAGACAGGATCCACATTAGTGAATAATTCTTCCAAGAGAGGTTCGAACTCACAACCTTGGGGTTCATAGTCCGGCCTTCGACCATATGAGGTGATAGAAGCAAGGCCTGTGAGGACATTTTATTGCCACAGGATCCTATACTATAGGAAGTCTGACTGCAGTTTATACTTTCCAATTTGGATTGGCATAGAGTTGTCTTTTTTTTCAATGTATCACACAGATACTACAGGAAAAGTTGTTATGTGTTAGGTGACATGCTCCCAATGTATGACAACTTTGGTGCAGGGGATGTGGCCATTGAATCAGTTTAATTTTTCATTCCGAGGTTGAACATAGACATCTGCACAGATGTCACGTTGTTTCCTGGATCATGGATCAGTACATTGAAACAGTAAGACCAAATATTAACAAAGTCATAGGAAATGGGGGAAAATGACTTATTATCTTGGTGGACATGATTTTTTTAATTCTAAGATTGAATTCTGAACTTTAATTAATAGGAATAAAATATATACTGGGGAGTTGGGAGACCAGAGTACACCGCTCCCGGAAGTACGGTGTCCGGCGTCCTTCTGATAGTGTCCAACAGGAACCGGAAGTAGATGGTAACTATGGCGACAGACAGCTACAGGGGGACCAGGGAGCACTCTCCACCCATGGGTGCCAATAGGTGTCATTTGATGCCAGGGTTATAGCGTACAATGGGACTGTGGTTGGAGATTGTGGGTTTATCAGATTTAGCGTGAACCTGTGCAGGTTAGTACAGTATCCTGGAGTCACCACCATGTGTCCTGTTTAGGGCCTGCTTATTGATGGCTGTGGACCACCAAATTCGACATGGCGACATGGCTATTTCTTAAAATCGACAATCGACATGAGGTCTAGTGACATGCGACATGAGGCTCGAAAATCATAGTGACAGGCAGCATGAGCAATTTTTTAAATCGACATGGGACATGGGGATTATTAAGCGACATTGACATGTGACATGGCCATTTTTTAAGATCGACAATCGACATGGGGACCCCCCATCCAGACCCCCTTATTGCCATGGAGAGGGGGTGCGCTGGGTGGGGGGGGGGGGGGGTGCTTGGTGAACATGGGGGAGGGGCATACGGTAGCCCCAAGGGAGAAGGTATTAATACACTCCAAGAACAGTGTGTTGCGGGAACATGCAAAATGAGTTATACACACAAATTTGCAATACACCTTTGAGATCAACACATTGTTGGCAAAGAGTGTGTAGTGCCTAGTGTTACGTCAAAATGTGTGTCAAAAGTGACTGCAGAAAAGCGTGTTGATAAGTGTGTAAACCCGGGGTGTAAACGTACACTGTTCTAACTCCTCCATAATGCGGAACAAAACTAACTACATGTATTGCTTCATTGATTTACCCGTGATTTACCCGTGACCACTCATTATCCCACCCGCTTATTCAAGATGTTTTTATTAAGTGTGCTGTTTTTGTGGGGGTTTTTCTTTTTTTTTGGGGGGGGGTTCCAAAATCATCAATCTTTATTACAGGCAGCGGAGGCTACGTTGAAAAAAAAAGAAATTAAGAAAATGCACCTAGCACGACCCCTCCCCCATTTATTATAACAAATGCTTCGGCCTTCCCCCTACTACACTGTAATCCCTCCATCTATCTGTTATTTGTAGCGGCGATGTTGGATCTGGAAAAAAAATCTGGGGCCCTGGAGACCCCCCCCCCCTTTGTGAACATTACATTTGAAATATGAATGTTATGGCCGAGACCTATTATGTATATATATATATATATATATATATAATTATTTATTATACGATCTTGGCTCTGATCGTGCTTTTTAGGTGATATTCCCGTTCTGATATTCCTGCATACCGCACACTTGGCAAGGTAAAATCGTGCTGATATTCTGGATATCAGAACGATTTGTAATGAGTTACCGGATATCAGAACGATTCTGTCGGAACTCTCGACAGCCATAAAATCCGAGGTTCTATGGAGACTCGAACACGCTACATCAAGACTTGAAGTCCGATGTGCTAACCACCACGCCGTGAAGGCGCTGGTAGAGGTAGGTGGCGAAACAAGGAGTCTACAGGCGGATTTCCAGCCCTGTGGGACCATTATTTACCGAGTTACAGAAGAAAAGGCATTTTTTGGTATAGTTTCATTGAAAATCAATATTTTTTTCTAATTTCTTTTTTACTATAAAGGTAGAAGTTGGACTTTACTTAATCATTCGTTAAAATAATTCTAGGGATTTTTTTTCACATAGAAATAGGCATTTTGAAAATGGTTCGTTTCCACCCAGGCTCGATCCGGGTACCCCTGGTGTGCGAGGCGAAGTCGCTAGCGCCCATGCCTATCCGGCTGTGGTGAATGTGGAGGGAAACGCTGGTTAGTATATAACATAGCCCCAAGCTGGCCCCCTCACAAATTCTATGTTGAACTCAGTGTTGGAGATTGAGGGTATGACGTCACCAGGCTCCACCAATCAGCGAGCAGGGTTGGTGGGAGGTCAAAACAACATGGCGCTACTGCTGTGCGAGTGATATTCAGTCAATAATCCTTCAAAATGGCCAAATTAGGACGTTTTAAAGGTAAATATAGACATATTAATCGAAATATCGTATAATAAACCTAATAATATATGAATATCGCCGACCTTGGGGTGTGTATTCATGAATAACAAACCTCGGTGCTACGCACCTCGGTTCGTTATTCAAGAATACACACCCCGCGTTCGGCGATATTCATATATTATTGGTTAAATACATATATATATATATATATATATATATATATGTGTGTGTGTGTATATATAATGTGAATCTACTAAACCAAACCTATTCAGTACTAGAATTGTACTGTATATGTTACGAATGGCTTTTTAATGTGTGCATACCTTAATTGTCCATTATGTACAAGGAATGTTTCTTCATTAAACCTTTGAGGACGGCATGATACCTAAAGCAGCATTTGTAATCATGTCATAGAACACGAGCGAGTAACTCGCTTGCATGTGCTTCACTGAAAACCATGACCCATATTTTGCACTGTAAACATATCTAATAGTAGATTCTACTGTTCATGTACGCGTAGACCATAGTATAATCTGTAAAAGGACAGCCGATTCTACTCCATAATATAGTTATTCTGTGAAAGGACAGTCGATTCTACTGCTCAGCTCCATCGACTATTAACAATGTTTGTTGGTGCATCACGCCCAGGGGGCTGTTCAAAACAAAATTAACGCCTTAGAGTGAAATAGCGAATTTACGCTAATGCTTAATGAATTTTAATAATTTACCTTAATATTTAACAATTTCCGATAATACTAGTGAATATTTAATGACTTATGCTGTGGTCTTCAAATTTACGTTGTGGTTTCCTAATTTTCACTGTGGTCTTCAAATTTACACTAATCTAGGCAAATTTACTATATTTTTCAACACCACCTTTGAAGTAGGATGGTTTTCTCAATGCAAACATAAATAACGTAAAAAACTAAGGTAGATCCATATCGTAATTTTTTTTCTGTAACACCCCCGGAAAAACAACATAAAATGATAATTTTGTAATGCTTACTTACGCTATGAAACTTATCACAATGTTTTGTAACAGCCCCCTGGATTGTCAATCCATAGCGTATATAGGGTCGGCATGATACATAATGGCAGCACCGCATGGCTAGTAACTGGTTTGTGCTGTTTTCATGCATCACGCCATCATTAAAACCTATGTCAATGCTTAATACGAAGTGATCCAAATAGAACCATTCTCGTGCCATTGGCGTCCAACAAACACTCTATATGGTGAAGTACCATACAGTAAGTCTACCAGTAGGTCTATATCAGCTATATGAAAGATGGAGAGAAGCAAAGTACCGTGCAAATACCTTTTGTACATTTATCTATAGAGACAATATTTACCCTTTTTTTCTAGTAGGAGCAACGATGTGGCAAATGCAAAGGCTTATTGATTAAGCACGTACTATTATATGGCCTATAAGGTCACCCACTATGTATATTCCAGGTCTACAGTCCCCTGCTCTATGGGGGATCGATGAGCAATGAGGTCATTGTGATTAGTTAACAGTGGACTCTGAGATAAGAGTTGTATACGTGCTGGGTTTGGTAATATATCATATTGTCACTATAAGATGGTTGAATAGTTATACAGAAGTCATTTATTTGGGGTATTCAATTTGAACTTTAAGAAGGTCTTCTTGCGACTGAGCATCCTCACCCTTGGGATGGTCCTAATGACCTGTACATTAAACCATGGCATGGTCGCATAGTACCATACTGCAATGTGTCACGTGCACAAGTCACGTGCACAAGTCCATCATCTTTCCTATTTATGAAAACTACTCCTCCCTAAACTTGTAGGGGGTTTGGTTATGGGCGGTTTACTCTAAAGGGGACATAGCTCTGTATATCACAAGTTATGACTGGGAGACTCATCCCTATTGTATTAGATGAAGTATAGAGGCCCAAGGTCCGCTCCCTGTACCACTGTACATAACCAATATCTGAGCACTGGGTCTACATTTGTATCTATGACCCATCCTTTATAGATCAATCTATCATTGATCTGTGTTTATCCAGGCCCAGTTAGGCCACTAGCTCTTTTTTTCTCATCAAGGCAAAAAATTTATAAAAATCATTATCAACTGCTCGTTGGAGACCATGATTATGGGTCAAACTGTATATAGAAATGCAACAACCTAGAGTAAAAGTGGCAGCCATGTCTAAAAACATCACAGTTACTTGAGTTTGAGTTTTATTTATTTAGACTGGATCATGAATTGGCTACAGTGAAAGCAGCAAAGTATAAACAAATGTAGAAGATCATAATACCAAGGTCTCCACACGCACATAGGAGCTATTATACAGCTAATATGATGTTCTTCGCTAAGCGCTGGTGGCTACAGTTCTATAGAACCGAAACCTGCATGTAGTTTTAAGCTTGAAACAAGTAGTTTCAAGCTTATTGCTAATAGCAAGGTTATAATGGTGATGACCTATATATTGATATCTGGTCAGATAATATTTACATAGGTACGGGCAATGGCTCAAAGCCTGAATACACGTATACATGGACCAGTAAATGATCCATTATGTTTAGTGAAATGTCAGAGAGAGAGAGAGAGAGAGAGAGAGCTGAGAGAGCGAGAAATGCTCCTTGTAAAAAAAGAAATGCTCTTACATCATTATAATTATGGTATAGGGGTAGATGGTTAATTTAGTTTACGAGTTGCCACAGTATGTAGGATTGTGCATACCAAGTTTAATAATCACCACTTTCCATGCTGTCGTGTCTAATATCAAATAAATGCAGGTTGGCACATATCCAAGAGTGACCAATATTTTCACAACCTAAACATCAGTAGCCTTGCAAACCCCGGAGAACTAAAACATACAAAAAGAAAAAATATCCTTGCCATATTTGTGATTTGTGATGTGAAGCACGTTTTATTTGGAGTGCCCCACGTTAACAGGGCGTGGCCGATGGGGTTTCCCCAATATATATTATCTAGCTACATCGGGAATATCACAGATCATTTATTTCTTTTTAGACGGGATATTCAAGACAATAGCATACATGACATTTCCAAGAAGAATGCTCAGCCCCAGTGCCAGTACCTTTTTCTATGGTCAAGTGTAACGTCTCTACTTTCTGTTCTATTTCTTATGGCCACCGTCCACTGAGGAACTTTGGCCGATTAAGCCCATACATTTCCTATATAACTTCGGCCGATTAGAGCCCAGTGGACGGAGGACACGTACCAGTGCAGTATCACTATATATGCTGACCAAGTACACTGTAAATAGTAAGTGTCGGTACACAGTAGATTAATGTAGTGGTATGTACAGTACAACTGTAAAACCACAGTAGGATATTGAAAATACCTTCGGTTTCTATTTATGACGTAGTATCTTTACTACCATGAAGTACTTCCGGATTCCTCGTGGTCCATGTTATCAGAAGCATCTTTCTGCTGCAGATTGTTTATAATAACATCCTATCTCCGTCTATTATAGCAATACAAGACTACCAAGGGGAGCAGCATTTTACATCCTTCACACACAGAAAAGTGAGAGTCATTGTCGCTAAAACTACCCTCACCTGAGGGTCAGGCACTGCCTGACTCTCAGGTGAGGGTAGTTTTAACGACAATGACTCTCACTTTTCTGAGGGTGTTGTAAGAAAACCATTGTGTACAAGTACCAAAAAGTATGATATTAACCAGCTCTAACTATGTGATACCCCATCACTTTAAATGGAACGCGTACGTTTACAAATAACGTAAATGACAAGTGGGTGGGGTGGAGGGTGATCTTATCGATTAACAGTGCAGGGTAACGTTGCAGTGGGAGGGAGAGGTGTCTGAGGTTGCGAAATGACGTCTTGTTCCCTATTAGTTGAGCACCTTTTCAAAACAACCTAAAGTTAGGACATTTATTTACCCTAAAACCATTCTACCCCCCTCTTCTACCTCGGCGCTTTTTTGAAGACATTGAAACGAATTAGACACAATATATCTTAAAATATATACTAGTTTTTTGCCTCAGTCTGCAGGGCTCATGATAAAGTCTCTTTTTTGCATTATTTCTTAAATAGGCAACGAGTCCACCGCGTCAAGCTAACTGGCCCGATAATGGAGGTAAGCCATATTTGTAGATTCTCATTTTTGCATTCTTTCTTGAATAGGCAACGAGTGAACCAGTTATTATCCCACCATTGCCGCCACTACCCAATGACGGAGGTAAGCTATATAAGTTCCTTTCCCTTTCAGGGATGCAGAGAGATTTTAAAATATAATCGAATTGAGCTAACGGTTATATGAGTTGGTGGTGGCTTTCCGCCCCAGCCTCCATCCTCCACAGAGGGGCGTAACATTAACTCTCCTCTTCTTTGATCTATAGTAAAACATAGGCGTTTTGTTAAAAAAATATTTTGGCCCCCTACTTCAGGGGTCTAAGTCCAATTTCTCCCTCCCTAACCCTGTCCCCTGTTTTTAGCTAATGCACTGAAAAAGTAAACTTGTCTCAAGACTCGTCGAAGAGACTATCATAAAAATAAACGAGTCAAAAGTTGTCTAACCTATCAGGTTACCATCCCACAAATAGAATCTGGAACTGGCAAATGTCAGGTTTTGGGCTGGCACATGCCAAGTGGGTCTTCTATCTCCAGCTAAAAGACTTGCTTCCTTGTCACTTAGACAAGTTTTTGAATCGTTTATTTTATGACCGTCACTTTGAAGAGTCTGGAGAAAAAAATCATTTTTTGAGTGTGCCTCCCCCTCCCCTTACAGAGCTGCGACTGGTGCACCCCGATGGCTGCACCACAGAGGGCCGCTTAGAGATCTACCTGCGGCACGCCTGGGGAACCGTCTGCAACGACAACTTTGACGACATTGACGCCACAGTAAGTATGCCGTCTAAATTATATTTGTGCATTTCAATATTTTCATAATTTACATTTGCTTCTGGTTATTGATGGCATTGGAGAGTGCTTTCCCCTCGTATTGCAGTATTATTATTTCAATACATCAATGCTATATATACTATGAGGGAATGCCTCGTTCTAAATATAATAAGAAAAAAGAAAAAGAAAAGATCCAATTTCTTCTAGATTCAATATGTAATGTATGTTTCTATGTGTAGGTTGCATGTGGTCAGCTGGGCTTTGGCCGTGGTCAGAAACTCGAGTTGCGTTCAGTAGGCACGGGGGCCATCTGGTTGGACGAGGTGGGTTGTAACCCGGACGATGTACGCCTCTTGGACTGTGCACACAACCCCATCGGGTCTAACGACTGTGGACATGGGGAGGATGTGTACATCGCCTGTTTCAGTGAGTATTATAATGAATTGAATATGAGTTTTGGGGTAAACAACTGCAATTTATTTTTCATGGAATACTGCAGTGCCATTGATTTAACCAAAGAGCGCCGTATTTTACACCCCCGTGAAATAACCTATGTCCGTATTTCACGGCCTTGTGACGTCATCAAAATGGCGGTTTGTTTACATTTGAACGATGTAGAAAAAGACTAGTTTAAGCCCTTCACCCCCCATAAGGCCCTAATAATTTAATTTGAATCGAAAAAGGTAAAAAATAAACACAAAGGAACACTCGTTTTAGTCTGTTGACTGGGTTATTTCACTTGTTGACTGTCAGGCCGCATTTCACTCGGCCTACGGCCTCGTGAAATACGGCCTGACAGTCAACTCGTGAAATAACCCAGCCAACAGACTAAAACTCGTGAACCTTTGTGTATGTATTCCTGTTAATGGGAAGTGGTTTTAATCGATGAAGTAGCAATGTTTCCGAACAAAATATAGTATCTTTTCAGGATAATCAGCATTATTTCATGTGGAGAAACAAAGTTACTATGCTTAAGTGCTGGAATGGCCGTTCTCCACACCCCTGTGGGGAAACTGATGCTTATTCTCCATGGGATGTTTCTCCATGATGATGTCATAGTTGAGTAGGAAACAGGGGTTCCCATGCACCCGAACGGTATATTTTTTTAACCAACTTTTTTTCAATCCTTAATATGTCTATTTTAATTTTTTTGATGTTCCCAGCGTGAAATATTGTCCCATCTCATTTTTCTGGCGGCCATCTTGGATTTCTGATGAAATTTTGGAGATCAAGAGAAAAATCACATTTTCCTCCATAATTTCCAAACCATTGGAGCTACATTCATGATTTTCGCACAGAAGACTAAAAAATGAGGATTCTTTCTACCAAATAAAGGAAAATGACCTTGACCAAGGTCAAGGTCACTAAATTTGACCTTGAATATGAAAAAATCACCAAATTACAGGATATGACTATGTTTCAACTCCTATTAAGAAGCCAAAAAAGGTAATTTTGTGCATATTAGGAGTTGTCATCTTAGAACACATCAGTATCATACAACTTAGTTGATAGGAGGTGAAATTAAAATATCCGTTGCCATGGTAACCAGGTATTTCCAAATTTGACCTGGAATTTTTGAGATCAAGAAAAAATCACATTTTCCTCCATAATTTCCAAACCATTAGAGCTACATTCATGATTTTTGCACAGATAACTAATAAATGAGGCTTCTTTCTACCAAATAAAGGATAATGACCTTGGCCAAGGTCAAGGTCACTAAATTTGACCTTGAATATGGAAAAATCACCAAATTACAGGATATGACTATGTTTCAACTCCTCTAAAGAAGCCAAAAAAGGTAATTTTGTGCATATTAGGAGTTGTGATCTTAGAACACATCAGTATCATACAACTCAGTTGATAGGAGGTGAAATTAAAATATCCGTTGCCATGGTAACCAGGTATTTCCAAATTTGACCTGGAATTCTTGAGATCAAGAAAAAAATCACACTTTCCTCCATAATTTCCAAACCATTGGAGCTACATTCATGATTTTTGCACAGATAACTAATAAATGAGGCTTCTTTCTACCAAATAAAGGATAATGACCTTGGCCAAGGTCAAGGTCACTAAATTTGACCTTGAATATGGAAAAATCACCAAATTACAGGATATGACTATGTTTCAACTCCTCTAAAGAAGCCAAAAAAGGTAATTTTGTGCATATTAGGAGTTGTGATCTTAGAACACATCAGTACCATACAACTAAGTTGATAGGAGGTGAAATTAAAATATCCGTTGCCATGGTAACCAGGTATTTCCAAATTTCACCTTTAATCTTTGAGTTTGAGAGAAAAATCCCATTATCCTCCATTATTTCCAAACTGTTTAAGCTACATTTATGATTTTCGCACAGAAGACTAATAAATGAGGCTTCTTTCTACCAAATAAAGGAAAGTGACCTTGACCAAAGTCAAGGTCACCATCCATGAAAAAGCCAAATGCATATGACCTTGAGGTCAAGGTCACTGATTTGACCTTGGAAATTAAAAAAGTTACCAAATTACAGCATTTTACCATATTTTGATGACTTTCAACAAGCAAAAAAAAGGGCTTAATACTTAAATCACATCAGTACTGTCATAGAAGGAATCCCTGTCCTGCAGCTTGCAAATTTCGCAGGATCAGACAAATTTCCACAGGACCGGATACCGAAAGAAAATTATATATGCTATTTTATGATAGAAAATAGAAAATAAAAATAACTTTGATTAACTTTAGTGTGTACTCTAGGACTTGTACCTTCAGTTATAGTTGGAATATTTGAAGAATTCAGCTTTGGACCAGCAGGACATCTGGTCTGGAAACAGTAGTTATTCTGCCGGACCAGAGCCATTTCAGGCGGACGTTGCCACTGTCCGGCACGTTTTGGCAAAGACTGTATGACAGGTGGTGGATGATAGGATGGTGGGTGGTTGTGGCCTATGGACAGGGCGTCAAAAGACCTGGGTCTTTAAAGTCAGAGGGCCTGAGGGCAGGGGGCCAGTAATCATGGGGGGTATTAATGTCTAAAATCACAATGCCTAAATATGCCTACCGTATTCGACGTAATAAGCGCACACCCCCTAATAAGCGCACACCCCCTGTTTTTGGCCGATTTTTAGACTACAAAGTACCAAAAATATTTCAATTTTTTACTCCAATTAAACTGTTAACTACTAAAAGGTGTCCATAATCATTTTTTAAGCGCACTGTGCGCTTATTACGTCGAATACGGTATATGCATAGACAGGAAAAAAATATTTATAGCCATAGGCTAGGGCAAACTAAAAAGAAAGTGGAAAAAATTATTCAAACTGTCTCCATCTAGTACATAGGGCCTGCCTAAAATACAGTGGTTTATTTTTGCAAAATGACATAAACTTACCTCACCAGACACTGTGTCTGTGTATGGCTCTTACTTCCTGTATGTATAATGTCTAAAATGCCATTATCATATATGATGTTGCTCTCTCAAAATGAAATGAGCATCCTGACTTAGAAGAAATATGAAATATGGATCATTTTTAGGCAATACACATGCAGGAATTAAGAGCCATACACACTGTAAACATCATCTAGTGAGGTGGATTTATGTTGTTTTGCAAATATTCTGCTCATGGATTTATGTTTATTTGCAAATAAACTGCTCATGGATTTATGTTGTTTTGCAAAAAAAACTGTATTATCGGCGGGCCTTATGTACTAGATAAGGCCTAAAAAAGAAAAGGTGTGTTTCCGGTCACCCGACCGGGTCTAGCAAAACAGTGCCGGATACCCCTATTTTTTTATTCTTAGAAAATTTTCCAGTTTTTATGGTTTGTAAATCGAACAATTATTAAGGATTCTACAGTGAAAACTTTAAAACCAGACCCTAAAAAGTAGTTTTTCCCGTTTTTGTATTTTGGCGCTTATGTAATTTTACATCCAAACTCTTCAGATGTTAATCAAACCCAGTAAAACTTCATTATTACAAAGTCTATTATAACAAATTTTGTTTATTACATACGGCTGTGTCGCACAAACTTGGGCCAATGTTTTGTCTCTGACCAGGTGCCGTCTCTGACCAGGTGCCTTCTCTGACCAGGTGTCAGAAAAAAGGTGTCTAAACAGAAATTATACTCATACATATAACGATTTGTAAAAACTTCATGGCGGTAGTTATATAATTATAATTATAATTAGCCGCCTGCTGTTGGTATATTGACCTTATCATGCCAAACCGGTCAGAGACGGCACCTGGTCAGAGGCGTAACCTGGTCAGAGACGGCACCTGGTCAGAGAAGGCACCTGGTCAGAGACGGCACCTGGTCAGAGACAAAATCATTGGTTCGTGAGACAGCCATATTTGCAAGGATCTGATTTACTTCTGTACATCTCTATAGTAAGAAAACTTCTTTAGACCAAAGTACTGATGTTATAAATTAGTTTAGTAAATTCTGACTTTCAGAAGTATAATTCAGGTTACTGAGGGGACTTCTGCCCTTTGAAGTCTGACCACCATACAGGTGAATGAGGGGATATCTGCCACTCTCACCTCCAGCCACTGGACAGGTAAGTGAGGGGACCTCTGTCCCTCCCCACTCTGACTACTGGACAGGTGTGTGAGGGGGTCTCTGTTCTTTGAACTCCAACCACTGGACAAGTGAGTGAGGGGACCTCTGTCCCTCCCACCCTGAGCACTAGACAAGTGAGCGAGGGGTCTCTGTTCTTTCATTCATTCCAATGCATTTTTAAGCTCTTGGAACTTCCTGCAAAGAACACAAGGGGGCTTAGGGAGCACACTGCAAGAAAATGTTGAATGTCTAGACTTGAAATAGTGCATACTGATGCAATCTCCAATAATATTTCTCATGCCCCTAAAGGCCATGTCACCATGTCAGTTTCAGAAATGGCCATGTTGTATTTAGGGATGTATGACAGTAGGTGAGTGAGGGCACTTCTGCCACTCACCTCCGACCACTGTACAACCTTTCCTGCATCCTCCTGACCCCCATCACCACCCTCTCTCATTAGGGATTTTGTTTGGCAATGCAATGATTTCATGATTGACAGAGTACTTCATTCTTTAACATCCTCCTATTTTTTTGAGGTGTGCCTAGTCTGAGGGCATCCCTCTGGAATGTGGAGGCATCTCTCTAGTATGAGGGCTTCTCTCTCTGTAAGAGCTAGTATCCCCCCATGCCCACCAACAGTACTCTTTCTACCTGGGGTTTGCACTAGCAATTCTCCTTCTAAATGGGGTTTGCATTAATTATCAATACAGTTTCGTGATAGTTTTCTGGAGTTAAAATAACATTAATTTCCCGTAAAATGTGTGGATTTAATTTCTAAATGTAAGATTTACTTTGTTATAACCAATTCCAAACCAACAGTACCAGTGTGGGTAAAAATTGGGAACAAGCAAATTTGTTTGTTGTAACTCAAAACTTGTTTTTAGGGAGTTCGCTGTAACCAAGTTTACTGTATCGCCCACACCTAAAATTTGAGGATATTGTATGTAACCTGCACTGGAGGTTTAACTCACTTATTAATGCCTGGTTACCATGGCAACAGATATTCTATTTTCACCTCCTATCAAATAAGTTGTATGATAATGATGTGTTCTAGGATTACAACTCCTAATATGCATAAAATTATATTTTTTGGCTTCTTTAGAGGAGTTGAAACATAGTCATATCCTGTAATTTGGTGATTTTTCCATATTCAAGGTCAAATTTAGTGACCTTGACCTTGGTCAAGGTCATTTTCCTTTCTTTGGTAGAAAGAATCCTCATTTTTTAGTCTTCTGTGCGAAAATCATGAATGTACCTCCAATGATTTGGAAATTATGGAGGAAAATGTGATTTTTCTCTAGAACTCAAAAATTCAAGGTGAAATTTGGAAAAACCTGGTTACCATGGCAACGGATATTTTAATTTCACGTCCTATCAACTGAGTTGTACGGTACTGATGTGTTCTAAGATCACAACTCCTAATACGCACAGAATTGCCTTTTTGGCTTCTTTAGAGGGGTTGAAACATAGTCATATCCTGTAATTTGGTGATTTTTCCATATTCAAGGTCAAATTTAGTGACCTTGACCTTGGCCAAGGTCATTTTCCTTTATTTGGTAGAAAGAAGCCTCATTTATTAGTTATCTGTGCAAAAATCATGAATGAAGCTCCAATGGTTTGGAAATTATGGAGGAAAATGTGATTTTTTCTTGATCTCAAAAATTCCAGGTCAAATTTGGAAATACCTGGTTACCATGGCAACGGATATTTTAATTTCACCTCCTATCAACTAAGTTGTATGATACTGATGTGTTCTAAGATGACAACTCCTAATATGCACAAAATTACCTTTTTTGGCTTCTTTAGAGGAGTTGAAACATAGTCATATCCTGTAATTTGGTGATTTTTCCATATTCAAGGTCAAATTTAGTGACCTTGACCTTGGCCAAGGTCATTATCTTTTATTTGGTAGAAAGAAGCCTCATTTATTAGTTATCTGTGCAAAAATCATGAATGAAGCTCCAATGGTTTGGAAATTATGGAGGAAATGTGATTTTTACTTGATCTCAAAAATTCCAGGTCAAATTTGGAAATACCTGGTTACCATGGCAACGGATATTTTAATTTCACGTCCTTTCAACTAAGTTGTATGATATTGATGTGTTCTAAGATGACAACTCCTAATATGCACAAAATTACCTTTTTTGGCTTCTTAATAGGAGTTGAAACATAGTCATATCCTGTAATTTGGTGATTTTTCCATATTCAAGGTCAAATTTAGTGACCTTGACCTTAGTCAAGGTCATTTTCCTTTCTTTGGTAGAAAGAATCCTCATTTTTTAGTCTTCTGTGCGAAAATCATGAATGTAGCTCCAATGGTTTGGAAATTATGGAGGAAAATGTGATTTTTCTCTTGATCTCCAAAATTTCATCAGAAATCCAAGATGGCCGCCAGAAAAATGTGATGGGACAATATTTCACGCTGGGAACATCAAAAAAATTAAAATAGACATATTCAGGATTGAAAAAAAGTTGGTTAAAAAAATATACCATTCGGGTGCATGGGAACCCCAGTCTCCTACTAGACTATCACTAAAATAGCTATGAAACCGCCTCGTGTGATATGATCCAAGATACCACTTGTGGAGAAACTCGTGGACCTCTGTCTATTTATACCACAGCAGGGATGGAGAACAAAGCATTTTACACCTCTTGTATACTGCATACAGCTAGTGGTATACATAAGTTATAGGCCTTGTACCCAAAGCTGTAGGGGTATTCTATAAGGCTCCCTTCACTGTATTTCGCGTACAGTTTGGTACTTGTCCTTTAACTACTACTTGAACAAATCCTATACAAAGAAAACGTTGAAATTGGTTCTAGAATAAGGGTAAGGGGATATTAGCCCTCCTCATATACCGTATCAAAGGCACGATTCAATTTAAAAACTGGAGAGCTTGAGATAAGATCTTTAATTTATATAAAGCAAAGCTTCACTGGGTTAGATACATAGAGTCTACTGCCTTTTTTGTACATACTTATAATTGTCACAATCTTTATTTCAGACGGTACCAGAAGAGAATACTGCCCCGGTAAGTTTCCTGAAGAGGGTTAATTTGGAGATGTGGAGCTAAGCCCTTATGCCTGTCCATACTCTTCACTGAATATGCTATAACTTCTTTTTACCTGTCTTCAATCCAATTCCCTTCGATAAATAGTGTATCTTGGTAGTAAAGCCATTTCAACAATTTGGGAGATTATTCATAAATAGATAAATTGCATGAATTCTTATGGTTTCTTTTTTACCTTGGCTTATAAAATGCAGAGATCAATTACACATACATATCCCTTAACGGGGTCGACAGTTTTTCAATGCACTGTTCCCTCTGTCGTCATAAGGCATGAGGGCAGCACTGGTAAGAAACCCCCCAGTGCTGCATTCACCCTTCGTGTTGACCCTGTGGGGCTGATCATGCATCATGTATACATGCATCATCACGATTAATCGCATATAGTATTAGAGCAATGTTGGTCCCTTAATAGAATGCAGTCCTCGCGAATAACCCCAGCTAATATAGGCATTAGATTTACTCGATCTGCCTGCATTCAAGTACCATAGCGACTCAATATATATATAATCTAAAGGGGCCCTAAAGCTGCATTAAGGTCAGCCTTCAATAGAATTGCACCTGTAACCACGTGACCTGTGTTTCCCTTCCAGGCTCCAGTACACATGACGTTGTTGAAGGCAGTAAGTGACACATTCACTTTCTGTAGTTTGATCTTACTAGAATACATTATGTAGACATGGAAATCTGTTTTATAATATTCTGAAGATAAACAGACAATGTCCATTAGCTGTGGGGTATGTTTGTAGCAGTTATACAAGGAGTTTAATAAGTTTACTACAAAACTAGAGTCATCATTATTCAGATCCCCTCTACTTGTGGGATTTTCTCAAACTTGGAGTGTGTCTTATATGGAGGTTTGGCTTATACACAAGACCTTATCCTCCTCTTCTCGTGACATTTCCCCATATATTGCTGGTGCCCTAGTGCAGCCGACCGTGTGTGTTTCAGGTCTACGACTGCAGGACGGCTCGTGTCCAGACGAAGGGCGGATTGAGATCTTCCACAGTAATGTGTGGGGCACCATCTGTGACGATGGCTTCGGTAAGTCAGACCTAGGTGTCAAGGTTTGTGAGAAAATCGATTACAATCCCTTAAAACCACTCCATACTCTTCCTGCAGAGTATTGATTAGTGATGTACTTTCAATTTTAAGATAATTCTTCATTGTTTGCATCACTGAAATGAAAATCATTTTCTCTTTACCCTTTTTCCCAACCCTTTCCACAATATTTTTTACACAAAAATAAGCATTAATCTGGTTTGTTTATTGACTCAAAGTTGATACAAGGTAGCAATGCCCTGAAACCTGAAACAAGAAATATTATAGATTACAATGTGTATAAATCTAAAATGTCTGTGGAACTTTGCAAAACAGTGCCTGTAATTCTAACATAGTTATATTGTATAACCTTTTATTTTCTCTATATATATCAGGGGTTTAAACACTTTGTATATACGACATTAATACTTCGAAATGATGCCGCAGCAAGTTTTCCATACATAAAATGTTATTAATATGTTTGTAATTAATGATATGGTATATGTGGGCAGCTCCTAATAACTGCATGCAGATGGGCTGTCCATGAACTTTATTGGTCGAAATTGTAAACATGAATCTACGCACAAAACTATGAACTTATCTAGACCGAATAAAAGTTCGAATTTGTTTAAAAAAATAAAAAATACTCAAAATGTTGGTAAATATAAGTAATATCAGTAGCAGTTGATTAAGAGTCACTTGCTTCACCAGGTCCTGAGGAGGCGACGGTGGCCTGTCGGCAGCTGGGTTTTGACAGTGGTGTGGTGATGAAGGCGCCGTCCCCAGGTACAGGGACCATCTGGTTGGACGACCTGGCGTGTACCCTGTCACACGGGTCTATAGCCGAGTGTGGCGCGTCACGATGGGGGCGCGAAGACTGCAGCCACACTGAGGACGCAGGCATACACTGCTTTAGTAAGTCTCTTACTTAGAGCTTAAATTGATATTTCTCCCGTGCTGTTGCACTACAGGGCCAAAATTTTGATTAAAAATGAATCAATATTTTTTGGGATACCATGAATGTAGAGTTCAGCGTTGGGGAAAAAAGAGTATACACCCACAGTCCACGTCGATACATACTTGGTCTGTTACTTAAACCTTGCAATTCGCCCTCTTATGATTGCTGTTTCATGCTCTGCTTTAGCCCATTCTGGGGTTGATTGTACGAGGTTACCAAGTATTTTCTCTCTTTGTAAAGTCTATTTCCCACTCGATTTCCTCAGCTATTTTACAGGTTTGAAAGAAAAGGAATGTATCTATTGATAGGACATAGTCATTCTCGCCGATAAACACTTTCTTTCAAATGTGTAAAATAGCTGAGAAGATTTAGATAGAAATAGACTTCACAAAGAGAGAAAATCCTTAATCTACTTAAGGTGGCTCGAACATATGGTCTAAGATAAGCTAGATTTTCATCAGGCTTTTACCATAAGACCATGATAGTATTTACTCCGCAAAGACGCTGAGAAAATAGGGGGTCCCGAGCAATTTTCTGAGATATAAGGGCTGCATAATGCTTTAATGTACTATACCCTTTGTCATCATAATGTATGCAGCCCTGGCAAGTTTATGAGTTTACTTGCCAGGGCTGCTTTCATGCATCATGACTATCCTTCGGTGTTACAAGCGTATCAACACTGTATGGTCAGCATGGTGCGTGAAGAGTTGAATCCAGCCCTGCTGAGATACTTACCATGGGTATATCCTGATGATAAGTGGACTTAATGCATTAAGGCAATATGTGGCCCTTGAAGGCCTCAACATTCAAGTCATCCCTCCAAGAATTTCTCTTATTAGATTTTAAACTACTTTTTCAACCCCACCCAACTGTTAATGTTGAAGAATGAGACAAAGGTCGCCAATAACTACCTAAAGTTATACAGTTACAATTTTTCTCTCACCTTATACGAAACTGCTTTACATTTTCCAGATTCTACAGCAACTGTCGACTGCCGTGAGTGCTATATTTATTTGCTTTTGTCCTTATGAATATAAAGTATGTATCAAGTATTTGACCAAATCGATAGCTTTGATTATATCATTTGCCTGACATGGGGTATGGAATACTTTTCCGTGGGAAATGAAATAACCTTAGTAAGATCAGACCATTGTGGATAGGAATTAGAAACCTTAGATGAAATCACAGTTTCACATTTTGTTTTATATTTGTTTCAGATGGAAATCCAATCCCTGGTGATGGAGGTAAGTCATTGTTTCTATGCTTGTAAATAATAAGCCTAAATATTGATACTTAATAGTATTTTTAATTCTTCAAGATTGTAGCGCAAAATAGCAGTTTTACTACCATGTGTGTTATATTATTTGCAGCAATATAGCTATATATATATGTTAAGATACTACTGATAGTCTTGCGGGAATCATATCCCGAACATGAGTTGTTATGTGAAACTAAAAATGATAAATAAGCTCTAAATGGACTGTATCCCATAATAAACACTGAAATAAAAAAAATTAAAACAGATTTATTGAAAAAAACAAACTAAAAAAGTGCGACTTTTTAGTGTAGTCTGTTTTCAATTTTGACTAACTGATGTAATTCCCAAGAGATGAGGACAAAAATGTTCCATAGAGGAAAATGGAATGGTTTCCATGCCAACCAGAAAGTGGCATATATGCAAATATCCCTTAAAGACGTTCCATTGACATTCCAAATATAGAATGTTTGCATCGAAAGTGGAATATTTCTCAGGAGACTACTGTATTCTCCATGAAAAATTACCTTAAAGCATTTTGGGCTCTATTTTCCACTATTTTACCATTATGATGCCCTCTAGTGGCCAAAGCCAGAACTAAACCCCCCCTCTCCCCCAGGCTGGTTTTCTGAGGACGGGTCACAATCGTGTCTTAATCATAATGGTGCACAGATGCAGAGCTGGCAAGTGACTCACCGGCACTGCGTTGATGCACCAACTGACCCTTTGGATATTTCAACCTTTAGGGTCGGCATGATATATGAATGTTGTACTGGAGAGTTAATCACTAGCGGAAAGCAACTTTATTGAATATCATCACTGTAAATAGTTAATGTAGGTACACAGTAGAATATACTGTAGAATGGATTTACAGTAGGCAAAAAAAAAATAATGTAGATTTACAGTAGATTCTACTGTTAACCCACAATAGACTGTACACCTACAGTAGAATCTACTGTAGTACTGTACACCTACAAAAATGACAACTAACTTTTCACAGTGATGAAGATGAATAAATCATATCAAACTTAAATACTATGCGGCCCTGTAGGGTCAACATACCTTCATGCGACATGTCACAAATAACGCTGTATTGGTAACACTTGCAGCTTTACGCTTGATGAGTGGAGAGTGTGCGTTTGAGGGACGACTGGAGATCTGGCACTCACACCGTTGGGGAACAATCTGTGATACCGGCTTTGATAACACCGATGCCAGTAGGTTACACTACCTCCTCCTGTAGTGATAGGTCATACACAAATTTATGAAGCAATTCTTTTTCCTGTTTTTTTTTTACTCAATTACAGTAAGATGTGATCTTACTTATACCTCTAATATCAACATAATCTCATAAAAAGTCTTTCATTTATTAACTTCATTGAAAAAAATAGCAGGGTTTTGTTTTATTTACAGTCGGCCTATAATATCCAGTAAATCAGGATCATCACAGTAAATTGTCCAATATTTTGATATTTTTGATTGACCCATGTTACCTTGTGTGTATGTCATTACAGCTGTGGCCTGCAGAGAGCTCGACTACAAGTTAGGGTTTATCCACACGGCGCCTGCTGCTGATTCCAGTGCCCAGATCTGGCTGAAAAACATGAACTGTAGCACGACCGACACGCGGCTCACTGACTGTGTACACGGCATGTGGGGCAACACATACGGCTGTGACCACAACAAGGATGTCGGCATCATCTGCTCCAGTAAGTTTTTGAGGCATTATCTTAACCCTTGATGAGCCACATTTTTTGTTGAAGGTGCTATGCCCTTTGTAGGCATGGTGCATGAATTCGGCCCTGGCGAGTCTACTCTCCAGGGCTGCATTATTTGACATCTTGCCGACCCTTAATTCAAGCAGACCTTTCGAGAGTATGATAACCCTGTAGGGTCGGCATGATGATTGGATGCTGCCGTGGCAAGTTACTCACCAGGGCTTTATTTATTCTTTTGATTTCTAGTGTCAAGCTTTACCATTATTTTGGTAACTTGTCTAAATGAATTAGTGGTATCTCCCTTGAGTGCACCACTACCTATAAATGATGGAAGTAAGCTATTTCCCGCCTGCATTGTTCAAACTATAGTATGAGAAAGACGTATCACATATACATACTTCTATGAAATTGTAGAAGTATAGATTATGTAAAAAAAACACTTTATAATAATATGTTCTTTCTTTCTTCCACAGACACCACTGAACGTGTGAGCTGTTGTAAGTAATCTTTTAAACAAACTAAAAGCGTGAATCCACTGAGGCAAAATCCGTCGGATCGGATGGACCTCACAATGTTAAACCTATGGACGAATCTCGCCCGATCCGACGGATTTACCTCAGTGGATTCACCCCTTTAGAGAGAGAAAAAATGATTAAAAAAGAAGAAATTGCTGTAATGTATCTGACTATAATCCACAGTAGATAACGGTTGTACATAATTATGTAACTAATATTGTCTTAGAAACCGACCAGGCTACTCTGAACACGTGAGAAGGGAACCATGAGTAATATGTTTATCATAATTATGCCGGCTTTTATTTTATGTGCTAATATTTCACGTACCCCCCCATAAATGCTATGGTTTTAAACCATAAAATAATCCTTAATAGTTCTTTAAACATTTTTGGCAGAAGTGATGGCTTTAAATTTCATTGGATTATAATGTGCATGTTATGGGTGAATTAGAATATGGGACCAGCCCACAGTCTGGTGCGGGTTATAGACAAGGTATTTAGCAGTATGGTGCAGGACAGTTAGTACTAACATGTTTAGAACCCTTGTGTGTTAAGTAGGGTTCTAAAAGTGTCTGATTGCTTCCTTTAACCTTTTCAGCTGGAGACACCATTAATTTCCAAGACGGAGGTAGGTGAACTCCTCTTACTGTATGTGTTATAGTTACTGTATGCCGAATAAATCTCCACATTAATTAAACTTGGGATCTGACACGACATGAGGTAATTAATGAAAATACAATAATGACTTATTCAAGCACTCGGGCACTAAGATTCAATATCATTTTACCCCTGGCGCTTATGTAAGACATGCGCTTATCAAAATACTTGGTACTTAAATATTTGAGGGGTGCATGCTGCTTTAATGCATCATGCTTTTGGTTGTCATGATACATGAATGCAGTCCTGGTAGCTCAACACTGGTCAGTGCTGTGTTCATTCAGTATGACAACAAAAGATAAAGCACACTAAAGCAACATGCCACGATTAAACTATCAATTACTGTAAATCCTCATGTGTATTACAGACCTTCGGCTGAGGGATGGGGAGTGCGCCTCACACGGCCGACTCGAGGTCTACCACTCAGGACGCTGGGGAACTGTTTGTGACGACAGCTTCACCGACGATGCCGCAAACGTATGTATTACAGACGCTTCATATTTGTATCATCTATGAACTTTGTAAATTCAACTTTTATTTGGATATTTTGCACAAATACTATTCACATTTCCATTCGGAGGCTTAGCTATATACATGGACATGCACAAGCTAGTAATGTGGAACAGACATTAAGGGCAGGTATACTTCTAATAAGTATTATGATCTTTGTCATTTGAAACTACACAGCCATTTATATTCATATCATTGTCATTAAGTCATCCCTGTGAGTTTGTTTGGGGTTGTGCTTACAGGTGGCCTGTCGACAGCTGGGGTACTCTATGGGCTTCATCAGACAGGCCCCGGCCGGTACAGGAATCACCTGGTTGGATAATGTACAGTGTACGCCCACTTCGCGGGGTCGACTGGCCGACGCATGTGCACACGCCAACTGGGGGATGGAGGACTGTGGGCACAGTGAGGACATCGGTATCCAGTGCTACAGTATGTTATCACATTTATTATCTGAGATTAGAGATGTTATTTTTGTAGGAATAAATCTCAAGAATATCTGAAGAAGGTAATCGTCCATGGTAAAAATAACTTGCATAAAGTAATGATTAAAGTAATGATTATACAGGCTTATATGTAACAGTGAACAGTACATCTCTTAAGGACACGGCAATTATACATGTAGTGATAGCCATCTGGTGGTATAAACAGTTCAGAGCCACTGGCTACACCTGCAGAAGGACTTTGGAACAAGCGGGGGATCCTGGGATAGATCAGCCATCTGGGGAGCCATCTTTGATGAATGTGTACCTGCCAGTCATGATATATATATAAATCTATCTTTATCTGCGTTACCAGCTACTTTATGATTGCCTTATCGTTATAAAATAAATATATTCAGGTCTCAAGTATTTGCAAGAGTAACTTGATTTATGATATAAAATCCATTCAGTAATAAATTATCTCACTTATATCCTTTATTGTACATCTGTTTCATCATGATGACATCCTCGGAGGAGCCTATAGGTTACATGAGATTTGTCAATAAACCCATTTTGACTTTTATTTCCAGATGGGTCAGGGTCCTTGGACTGCCGTAAGTAACATTTCTTGTATATTTGTACCTTCTACACTCACAGAGAGATCTTATACAAACAGTTGTAGCTGGGATTTATAAGAATATGCCATGGCGCATATTGCTATATAAAAACAGAAGAACCAAACATCATCACATGTGTATCTGACATAAATTATCGCTAGCGTAAGATAAACTATCCCTTTACTGTACCCAAATTAAATCTCGATGAAATGTACAGAAGGCTTTTGATTGCTCCGTGTTAATATACCGACATGCCCCCTAGTATCTCCATGCAGACAATTCATATTTAGAGTAATTTTAGCCTAATTAGGAAGTACATTTTAGGATTGGAAACATGTCAAAAGGTGAATTTAAACCATAAAATATTTGATATGGGCAAATATGTAAACATTCTATCAATTTCATCATTTTACCTAGTTGCCATGGAAACGGACATCCCCTAAGTCTAAGCTACACCAGATGTAAGTCCATGAGATATTTCCAGATGCGTCAGATAGATTACTATGAGAAAATCATAGTGAGAGTTTGTCCCCCTATTTGGCGCTCAGATTTGGTCTGGCTCATGAACTTAATGTTTACTTTTATTTTGCAGACGGTGTGCCATTCCCACCTGATGGCAGTAAGTTTCCAGCTTGCTATAACAGATCGAAATAACATACACATAAATTCAGCTATTGTGAATTCAATAGATTTTATCTGTGCATTTAATAGATTTTATCTTTTTGCAAACACAACTTTAAACGTTTTGTTTTGAGTGTGTATATCATGCAGGAATGAAGCAAGTGGTATATTTCCAGGTGTAATGCTAGTATAATAACATTAATAGACCAACGTTCACAAGCTGAACTATTTATGTGCTCCTTCGTATTTATATTATGTAATTAATGATATTAGTTAAAAGTCCACTTGATATATCTGAGAAAGGTATTATATTTCCATTCTTTGGTTTAAATCAATAGTGTCAATAAAAGGGTGCTTTTTTAAGCATGCAAATTATTGATGGTTTTTCACAGAACTGCGTTTATCGGATGCCAACTGCAGCCACTCGGGTCGCCTGGAGGTGTTCCACGCGGGGCGCTGGGGCACGGTCTGTGATGCCGGCTTTGACGCTGTGGACATCAAGGTAGCCTGCAAGGAGATGGGGCATCAGGATGGGGTGCTAGGAGCCTCTAATGTTAATGCTATACCTTCAGTACTAAGTCAGAAGAGAGTATGGTTGAAGGATGTGGCTTGTACAGAAACTGATACACGACTGATGAGCTGTAGACACAGCCCGTGGGGAACGACCGGCTGTGATCACAACCAAGATGTCTTTATAACCTGTAAAAGTAAGAGACTTAGCCTTTGATGTCTTGATTTCAAGGGAAATTAGACACTGTTGAAGACTTGATTTAAGGGAAAATTAGATACAGTACTGCATAGTACCCCATTTAGTTCATTAGTCAACGATATAATACTCATAAAGCATACATGTACATGTAGTGTAAAATTTGTTAAAATAGGTACCAAAGTACAATATTGTTCTACAGTTAAAATCATATGCATCCTCTATCACATTCAATTTATTTCATATTGCATATTCTGACTATAAACAATAGTTTGTTTTGTCTGTTGATAGATGCCTCAGCAGCAGTGGACTGCGGTAACTATCTGTTTATAATATATCCATAGATCACTGGCCTATCATAGATATATTATCACCATCTTAACCATAGAGATACATGTAATTCAATTTCTCAGAATATTCCATGTCGTTTAATATCATTAAAAAGATACCATTATTATTGACTCAAAATCAGAGTTCTCCCGTTCTATCTTTGTAGGTTTCTTTCTTTTCATTATGTCAAACTAATACTTCTATTGTGTTTTTAGCGGGCAACCCAATGAACTTTATCGAAGGAGGTACGTACAGTTTTTGTCTGTCAAATACATCAAGTTATTTTAATGTTTTGAGCAACTGTACAAAGTAATCTAATCTTAACCATGTTAACTATTGATCTATCATGATATCAGATCCCTAAAGATTTCCTTGTTGACATTTGGCTCCAAACAGGAGAATACAAAACTGTATGCACAGAAAACTTTTCATAAAAAAATAGAATTAGATGATATCTGTCCTTTTTATGACTTTACTCAAGTCTAGTAAAGCTAAGCACATCATAGATCATAATTGTGGTAATTCTTTCTACAGACACCAGGTTGGTGGCAGGCAGGAATAGTTCATCGGGCAGGCTTGAGATCTTCCACAGTGGTCGCTGGGGCACCGTATGTGATGACAGCTTTGGTTCGACAGACGCTACAGTTGCATGTCGCGAGCTCGGTTTCCACAGAGGTGTACTCGGCAGTCGACTACTGGCTCCTGATGGTTCTGGTCCCACTTGGCTGGATGAGGTGAGGAGCAGATCTATGCTGACCTTTTAATGAAAGAAATAAAATGAAATATATTTAAATGAACTCCTCGTTTACATCAATGATGCGCTCTAGCATATATGCTGTGTGATAAAGCAACCTGACGATGCATTTAAACCAACCTCAACAAGGTAGCTTTAATAGAGAGGGTGGTGTTAACTCATTTTCTATATCTGGATATAACATCTTCACTACCTTTATCATTAATCATCAACTTTTGTATTAAAAAAATCAGTCCCAATTCCATTAGTTACATGACACTTGCTGTGTGTGTTACAGGTGCGGTGTGTGTCGACCAGCAAGAAGTTAGCACTTTGCCATCACAACCCGTGGGGACGTGAGGACTGCGGTCACTCAGAGGATGTACGCCTCCTGTGTACAAGTAAGACACCTACCCACTAGTAGCAAGCCTGCACAGGGCCAATTTGGTTTTTAGTTCGGATTGGCTGTTTGAAGTTGGGCAAAACTGAGTAGGGTTTCATGTTGGGCAGTTGGCTGGGCTGAAGTGGAAGTGTGGCCCTGACCAGGCTACCAGATTTGGGCTCAAATCGGTTTCAAAGTGGGCTGCCCGAATCAGGCTCAGCTCGATTTCAAAGTGCGCTGCCCCTTTTAGTTTCATGTTGGCCAGATGGCTGGGCTAAAGTATGGCCCCTTGGTCAAGGAAAATGATAACTCAATAACATTTTGGAAAATATAGAAAGTCAGAGAATTTTAATCTGAAGTTGGCAACCCTGTCACCCTGATACTGTATATGCCAGTTTTACTATCACTTAAGATGTCACATTAAAAGAATTAAAGACATTATGAGAAACAAATAATAACAGGTTATACATTTTCTACTTGACAGACACCACAGAATGTGCCAGTAACCCGTGCCAGAACGGGGGTGCCTGCGTCACCGGCTTCAACAACTACTCCTGTAAATGTATCCCTGGCTATGCTGGTATCAACTGTCAGATTAGTAAGTACAACAACGGGTTCTCAGTTTGATATCTATTGATATTGTACAGTTGTAGGGGTTTACAAGGTATACTACTTGCACATTGTTGTATGAGTGAAGCTATTGTTGCAAAAGTGTGCAGTAAATTTAGTCAAGTGGTACTGCGGTTTAGGCACCCACCACAATGGGGCACCATTAAACGAACAGGCAACCCCTCGCCGGTGTGCCTTCCTTAACGTCAGCAGAATTATAAAAGAAAAAAAATAGTCTACATCTTTATAGCTACTCCGCCAACTTTAACCGAAGTCGACTCAAACTGAATAAGGAAAAAAGAATAAATACGGATTGGCTTTGGACTATATTAACCCTTTGTGGACAGCATCATGCATTAATGCATCATGCCTTGGTCGTCATGATCTATGAAAGCAGCCCTGACGAGTAACTCGCCAGGGCTGCATTCAAGCATCATGCCAACCCTATGGGGATGAGACACTCCTGAATAGTCGGCATGATGCACCAATGCAGCACCAGCGAATTACTCGCCAGGGCTGCATTGGTGCACCATGCCCACAAATGTCATTTTTAATGGCATGCGTCCTTAAAGAGTTAAGGGATTGTGTTAATCAAATCCAATACAATACAGTTTCTTTAACTCACAATTTCTGACCTCTTTGTCCTCTTGTTTGACAGACATAGATGAGTGTGCGGCACACCCATGTGACAATGGTGCCACGTGTGTAGATGGCGTCAACCAATACACCTGCCAGTGCATTCTGGGATATGAAGGCCACAACTGTTCCAAAGGTAAGGGCTGAATACAGCTTTCCCAATATCGTCCGTCCCAGTCAGACTAGCGTCTTCACACCGGGGTACATGCCCTCAGTCCTAGTTGAGATGTCTGTGGTGGAGAAAACTGAGTAATACAAGCTTGTTGTTATCAGATCTAATCTGTAGAAGTAGACATCTTTTTTCCTTCTTAAATCAATAAACATTGGTTGTGTATGTCCCTCAGAAGGTCATTACTGAATAGATGAATTTATATTTCTATCTTAGATTCTATTTAAACTTTGATATTTAAACTGATATATCCTAATCTAACAGACATAGACGACTGTGCCGGTAACGTGTGTAAAAATGGAGCATCGTGCATCGACAAGTTGAACGGTTACACGTGTACATGCGCTGATGGATACAAAGGTACCAACTGTGACATAAGTAAGTATCTTTTAGATCTTTTTATATGGTTTGTTGACTGATCATTATTATATTAATATCAATAACAGTAAATCATTCAGAGACTAACACACGATGATAGAACTATTTATTAATGGATTTGTTTTCACATAATGTACCTTAGTATATAATCTTATTAATATTTCCATATTTTCATATTTTTTATTCATATTAAATGTTTTCTTTTGTTGACCTCAGACATTGATGAATGTGCCTCCATTCCCTGCCATGCTGGTGGGACCTGTCAGGATGGCGTTAACGACTTTACATGCACATGTCCACCCGGCTTCACAGGCAAACGATGCCATGTCAGTAAGTGGGTCTTGTAAATGTAATATAATACCATCCATAATCATTGAATGGGTGGTGTATTTGATGACAGTAGACAGCAGCAAGGGGACCTAGCTTAATGGTCAGTTAAGGCCTTGAGCCTAGATCAGTTGATTTTACAATGCTGTCGTAAGGGACAGATCCACTGCTGTGTATTTGATATGAGTGTATTCGTACGACAGACATGACGTGATCACGCAAAAGTATCAAAACTTGATAGTTTACTGTTGCAAGGGGTAAATAATTTTTGTACAACGGTTAAAGTCTGAGGACAACATCCCTTTTCACATTACGTAGATTGGCATAGAAAAGTAGATTTCACGTCATGAATAGTGTGCTGTTAAACTGGTAACAGACGTATTGCAAAAAGGTGATACAGTTCTCAGACTTTGATCTTCATGCATTATATCAATGTGCTTGTTTATTATGGCGTGTTCATCAAAGTCCATCCATAAAACTAGACAAAATATGCATGGATCCATCCAGCCTAGGGTGACTGGTGCACACTTTCTGCTTCCACCCGAGTCCGTCTGTCCATTACGTCCATCGCTACGGTGGCTGACTAGGATCACCCCCCTCCCCCAGAAAAAAAAACACTTCAAAAAGGGCTCATCTCATGTACTCATGTCAGAATATGCTTGGAAAGCAGAATGTTGAAAAAGTTGACAGTTGACAGCAACGATTTCCGATGTAGACAGTTGACATCCTTTTTTAGATAGTACTTTTTGGGGCCTAACCCTTGTCGGCCACCGTACATCACAGAGAGGAAAGTACTGGACAGACAGATGGATGGAATGGATGGACAGATTATCTTTCACTTTCAGAAGATGTCCGTCTGCCAAATTATGGACAGACGGAAACCCATGGTTGATTTAGTTATCCCTGTAGCCATGCTTAATTTAAGTTAGGCCAAAAAAATAGTTGTGTTCAGGTAACATGGCTCAAAAAATCGGTGATTAGGTCGATTTTATTTTACCTTTTTTTAAGGATTACGAGACGAAATTCCTTCCCTTTTCACATTATTTCAGTAAAAAGACAAATTTCAGTTAAAAAATAAAATCTTTGGTAGAAAAAAACACACGAAAATGTCTTCCAAAATGGCAACAACAATAGGGTCGCTAGGGATACCTGAACACAACCTGTTTCTGGCCTTAGTTACTGATCATTCCTATAACATGCTTTTATTTTTCCTCTCAGACATAAATGAGTGTAGTTCTAACCCCTGCGTTAATAACGGCACGTGTCTGGATGGCAACAACTGGTATGTCTGCAAATGTCCACCTGAATATGCTGGCCAGAATTGTAACTTCAAATGTAAGTATCTATATTTATCTGTAATCGGTATTTAACTTGAGACGAATATGTTGATGTTACATGTTATAAAATCAACAGAGTAAAATAATTGTCACATCTAAAGTGGAGCAAATCAACATAGAATCATAGAGTAGTCTGATTATTTGGAAGAGAAGAATATGGTTGTTCTTCATATGTGACGTGCCCTGGGAAAATGGTACATAATGTACCCTACAATAAGGTCCCTTTTCACAGATCGTGCCACATATGTGTTACTTAAATTACTATTCTTGATAGAAACTGTATGATCTACTACGTACCTAAATTTGTGGCAAACTTGATCCAATGTAAGGGATACCTTTTAAACAAAAAAGATTAGCATGATGTAAAAAATAATTTTTGTGTGTTTTTAGTGAAAGATGTAGTACCACACAGCACTAACACGGGTAGTGGTGGTAAGACGGACAAACAGTCCGCCGGACAAACAGCCCAGGTTGACACAACAACGAGAAACGCAGCCATAGCAGCAATCCTTCTATCACTCATTGCCATCATCATTGCCATTGTAATGATTGTAAGGTAAGATATTTTTATCGAATGATGTAGCTAGGCATGGCTTTATATCACTGAACGCACGCTTCCGCATGCAGAAGTCTTGGAGATGATTGGTCTCCAAATGGCTGAAAACGCCCAGAAATGTTCATAACAACCATCATTTTTATACTGGGGTAGGTCTGGGACATACAAACGCATGAGTAAGATAGGTAATATTATGGTGATAATAGCCATTCTCAGACTCTCGCTTTTGGGAAAATGGAAATCGGCTATAGAAACCATCTTTTCCAGCTACCTCTGTATTTTTCTCAGACTGCATAACATGAAACTGTATTTCTACATTTCTGGGCAGTTTTAGCAAAATACTCTCTGTTAACTACATGGAAAATATTACACTCGAATATCCATGGTATCATTAGGGAGTGATCATTTTTCACCAGCAGGGGGCAGGGGGGGGGGGGGGGGAAACTTTGCGTGGGCACACTGTTCCCTTTAGTTTACATTTGCTAACAAAGACTTTGTTAGTGATTGACGGTGCAGTTTTGAACAACCAGTTCGAGGGTCGGAAACCAAAATTTCCAAAATGTATTGTACACAAAATATGTAAAATTTTAGAACTATTGCATGTAGCTTCACTAACATTGCTTGCAGGGAATACACAAAATGGAGTTAGTGTGTTTATATATATACTGAATCTGAGGTATTCTTCAAATATATAAGGAGAGTAAACTTAGCACACTCATTCCCATGTGTATTGATATCATTCCTCAAGAAAACCTTACAATATGAATATAGCCAGTTGAGAACTACCAATTTAAAAGCAAACCTTCACCCAAAATTACTATTCTGTATGAAGTTCATGAAGCACACAGAACTAACCATTTCCATCTAAAATGAAAATGTTATTTATTCAGAGCAACATTGAAAATAGTCTCCATACTGTTCATCACCCACCAATTCCTTTTCTTATCATATGAAACATGAACAAATATTCTGAAATTGGTATATATACAAGGAGGGGTATGATGACTTGCTAAAGCTTTATTTAACATGGTGATTGTGTGTTCTATGCTCACTGCCTGGCTTATACTTTCTGGGTAGATACCCGAAGGGAGCTCAGCGGGGCAAGACAGCATCTATAGGTGACCGGAGGCGCGCAGACTTCAGGTGCTCCATCATTTAAAATTCTCACATAGAATTAGATACTAAGGCCTAATATTCAGAGATGTGTGGACTAGTTATGGCTTAACCCTTTAAGAGCAAGATAGTGCTTTTAATATAATCTGACCCTCTGTCACTATGATTTGTCAATGCGGTACTAGCAAACTATGACAGAGAAAAGAAGTGGAATCACTGTGACTTCCGACTTGATCACTGAGATAACTCTCCCCAGGAGTCTAAAGTGATCATGACTCCCTAACATTAGCAGGACTCTATAATAACTCTATAATGACTTCTATTCTAAGACTCCCTAGCTATTGGGAGTCACTTTAGAGTCATGGGGAGAGTTACCTCAGTGATCGAGTCCAGACTCCCATTTGGGAGTCACCGTGATTCTACTTCTTTCCTTATAACTACTGGTGCTATATCCATGCATCATACCATCCTTGTCAGTTATGCACGGCAAAAGGGCTAGTATGATGCACTAATGCACTGCCAGCAAGCCACTTACTGGCCCTGTATGTGTGAATTAGACACAATTTAATCCACATAAAGTCTTGAGCATCATGCTGTCCTTGAAAGGTGAAGCCCACTACTGCAAAAACAGCATACACACAAACTTCTGTCCAACTCTCCATGTCTATATAGCCGGGGGAGATTTTTATGCTGCAGTTATTATTGTTTTTATTCACAGAGCATTTTGGAAGATGCCCCATCTCGCATGCTTTCACCTTGTTTTTGCATAGTGGACTCCCATAGCAAAGTGAAAATGAGGATTAATCTTGCTAATAGAATTTATATTTGCAATTATAATAAGATAATCAGTTTTACAAGTAGATGTACACAGTACGTACATGTGGTTGTAATTTGCTATGCGTTTGAGTATCTAACTATAGGTATGTCTATTATCAGATTATTTCATAGTCATGATGTAAATTACTACTGTAAACGTACATATTTTTGCGTGTATATATTTTCGCGATTTTGCTATAAAGGGCATTTTCGCAAGTTTTTAAATTTGCGATTTTTGTGATATTCTAGTAATAATTATGACTATATTGGATAAATATTTGCTCTATACATATTTCGCGATTTTTAGAAATCGCAAAAATATGTACAGAAAATAAAAACGCGAAAATATCTACGTTTACAGTAAACATACTGACATACATTCCTAATAAGTATCTAAGCATGATCTCCCATATTGTGTTTTTCTGTCTTTTGTGGTGCTGTCCTTTAACCCAGCACTGTGTACACGATTTTCTTTCAGACTTATATTCTCTTTTATTACTTTCACTGGGGAACCAAATTCTTCTGAGCCCTTACACCTTTTATAGTGATATTAATATCCTGGTTTGAAGTTTATTCGGTTTTAATTGCTTCATTTGAGATCCTCATGGTAACACCTAAGCGAAACATTTCTTATTTCACATATTCATAAGTAATATGCCATGGAAATAATATAATGTTGAGTAAATATAATCAAAGCCCAAAAATGTTGTGTGGTATATATTTACAATATTATATTGTTTCCATATTCCCAACTAGATGGCAGATGCTGAACAAGTATCCTGCTGAGAGCTCAGGAGATGGCCGCGAGGACGAAGCAGCCTTTTATCGTAAGTAATATGACATATCTTGTCAAAGGTGAAAATAGTACTTGCAACAGGTTTATACCATTGATCAAAAGTGAAAGTGGCATAATCACCAAGCGTATCCCACTCACAATTCCAGTACTGTTCTAGTCTATTATGTGGTTAAGGTGGGTCGCTACCCTTTGATCAAAGTTAACAGAATGTCTTTATTTTTTTTCTAAAGACAGTCTGAACCATAAAGAAACAGAAAATGAAAAGAAAAATGGGGGGTCCCGACCTACTTTTTTAGATACAGAATTTTGAAAAATTAAAGTATTTAAATTTTTCTCTCAAAATTAGAAAAAAGTGTGAAAACTTCAATAATTTTTTTAAATATCAACCATTATGCAAAGAAATGTTAAACTTCACATGTAAAATGGCTATATGTTTTACTTTACTGTAAAATTAATTTTACAGTTATATGCCATGGAATTCTGGGTAAAAATATGATGTTTTGGGGAAGAAAATGAATAAATTGCTATCATTTTGTGGCGTTATTGGCTAAAAATGGTATTCAAAATTAACAGAATTTTTTTTAAACTTCTCAGAAAATAGTTCAGATCATTTGCTAACATATGAAAGTGATTTTGATAGGGAGTCCCGGGCATATTTTTAGGTTTTTTGGCCTTTGAAGTTAAAAAATATAGCAAAATCGGCCTAAATCTTACATTTAAAGCTAAAAATAAAGTGTAAAAAAGCTAGAATCAGGGTAGAAAATGGCTACAATTTATACCCTTGGTTATTCTAAGTAACTTAATAAGATCTACATCATTCTAGATAATGATTTATTGGTAAATAGTTTCAATATTCTAACTTTTGATAAAAATAGCAAATATCACTGGTTACAAATATATAAAATATTCAAAGTCCAAAAAAACGCTCAATTTTGCTCGAAATCTCCCAATTTTTTAACATAGCTTAGTCAGCATATATATGTATCAGATTATGTAATATTAGCTAATTCTGATACATTTAAGCTATATGCGCATATACCTGCGCAGTGTGTCCATATTCAAGAGGTAGCGACCCACCTTAAGTGCGAGTGGTGAGAATGCCCCTTAAGACTAACAACACATATTTTTGTGAACTAGTTGCACTGAATTATCTCTCGGATGATGATATTGGGAATGTATCACATGATGTAAACCCAGAAACCAATGTGGTGTTAATATCACTTTGTAAGCATACTCATTATTTATCAACTCTTTAGAGTATATTATAATGCTGCTCTCTACGTACCATAAACACCATGTATCTAAACCATATTGGCATGAAATTGAAAATTCATGAATCTAGATTTCAGCAAATATTCACCTATTTATCACACCCATGAACCTTTGGTACTCTTCTCTTTATATGCTTTGTGATCTCATTTATTTTTCAACATTATCTTACAGATAACTCCTCGGACAAGGTCAACCTCGTTGCCTGAGACAGTTACTAAGGGCTCTGGCACATCCAAACTGGAGAATTCCAATTCAAGACTGGTTGGTACTGGTTTAATAGGGCTGCTTCCAGTATAAACAGCCTTCTCCTATTGGACTCTTCCAGGATTCTCAGACAGACAATCATACCTGATATCATCAACTTGAAATGTTCTTTGTAGCCTTCTCTAAATGTCATGATACTTTTCTTTATGATGCATAGAAGGTATTTGTTTCCAATGTGGGGCAGTGAAGTCATTAATGCACCCAATGAAGTCAATAATGATCGAGCTACATATATGCAATCACTTCATGTTGGCTTTAATTGAACTGAATTTTAGTCCATAAATGTTTTTTTTTTTGTTTGCTACATGCCTTCCCAATGTATAGGATTTGGTAAATACAAGAGGATATTCTTACCTACTGATTTGTATAGCATCTTGAATTGTTATTTCCTAAAGGCTTAATCAGGTTGTCAAAATGAAAAATGTTTGTTAACTCATATAATCTGGTTGTGCAAAGTCATTAGCGACATAACCGGTGATACAGAGTAGATGGATATTCATGTGTTTTATTTTTAACAAGGTGCAACCTATACAACTACCAACAGTTGTAAACCTACTTCCTTTCACATCATGCTGTCTGGGTTAGTTCTTGTAATCATTGTATTTACTATTAGTAAATCAGTGATTATAACTAACATTTATATTGTTGTAATACTACATGTACTCATCCCGAACAGAGCAATTGACATACACATTTTGCCTCATTAAATGTAACCCTGCCCGTATACTGAACAGGGGAAGCGACCATAGTCTACAGGATAAAAAAAAATTCGCCATTAAGGCACTCCATGTAATGTTGCTATATTATTTCTATACTAGAATCCATACATAATTCTACACAGTGTAAGTAGCAGGACAGGACCTGGTCCTATCTTAATGCAGTATCAATATACGATTTTGAAACTTAGACCCTCTCCCTAACACACCAAAATATGTACTAATGATAGCTGAGATCCTACTCATCATCTCAGACAGGTCTTGGGGTATTCCATCATGCTTTGATATTGGTTGTTGAGTGTTATACTGGCTGAATTGTGTACATCAATTGAACTTATTACTAGTATGTCTTTAGTAAAATAGAGCAGTACAGCAACTATATATTGCTATCATAAACTTAGTATCACACATCTCTGACAAAAATGGTGCTCACACTTTTATAATATCTTTGTATAGAAATATCTTTGTACAAATAATTAATCTGTAAGGAAACTGGTTGGTCATGTTTCAGATAGTAGGAGTCAATTCATGAAAGAATAGTATATTTTCATACTAGTTATAGTAATAGATTTGCCGTATAGGACATGGTATCGCCTTCCGCCTAAAATACCATTACAATAATTTTCATGAGTGAACAAGGCCCTAATTAAGTCAAATACAGTATTCGCTTTTGTATCTTAGTGCATAATGGTGATGTATTTGCCCAATTACTATTACATCTGACACTATTAACTGCTTTGCCTCTATGAGGAAGGGCCTACTCTTTTATGCTTTCATGTAAGAAGGTCATCAGTGTGCTTCACAACTCTGCCTAGTCAATGAGAATTCCTGAATTTCTTGTAATGCTCTTATCTTAAGCATGGGCTCTGCTAGGGTGACACAGGTACCTGTGAAACGTGGCGTTCTTTATTCATGTTTTCAGAATGAAGCAAAATGTGCAAAACAAAACATTAATAAAGAGTCCGGGCTATAGTTGGTTATTGGGTTACTTTAGAAATAATGTATCTCAGTACTTCTGATGTCCTCTTTAGACGTCTGTTAGAAAGCTATGCAAAGCCACATACATACGTTACCTGGTGTGCAGTACCCAATACAATTATCTCTATAAATAATCAATAATCTTTCATTACGAAAGGGTGGTTAGCAATACCTTTCAGTGCCAGTGCCTTGATATATAGCTAATTGAATCTATGTGAATTATATATGCAATATATCATTATGTACAGAAGCTGCTATATGGCACTTTCCCTTCTCGAGTGTTGCTGTATATTTCTAGTGCCAGTTGTAGGCAGTACTGCAGAGCATCCTTTACGTCATGCGTGCCATCCCGGTTAAAGCGGTTTGTGTTATAAGAATATCAGTCCTTGCGTACCAGGACCGGAACTACCAAATAAACTTGCAGACAGCAGCAAACAGTTTAATCATAGAGGATGTAATGAGCATAATCGAGAACAGTGTAGTGTTGCATTTTATGTACTATCATTTTCGCAGTGCGAAAGATATATAATGCAATTAGTTGTCTACTTTGGTAGCTTGGAAAAAAAACTTTTTAGTGGATCGTCAAGGACCAATATTTGATTTTGGTCCAATATTTCCCCCATGGTTAACTACATTCTGTGTTTCTGTAGTTGTATTGGTCCCATTAAAGTAAGATATCCACAGAGATTTTGCATTTAGCCGCTCTTCTGTAACATACAGTCAATGTAATGATGTAACCAAGATTGATATTAATTTTTATATACCTATGATTGATGTAGTAAATTACATGTACATAATTAATCTAGATTAGAATTTTATATAAAAGCATACATTATTACTGGACATTGATTCTCTCTCTTTGTAGCTCTATAGTGATCGATGCCCAGTTTTATACTTCAGACCAGTGGCTCATTTTGGCTGTTTTTTTGCCTCACAGATTGCTTCTAGGGCAAAATCCTGACTAGGTGCCAATATATTCTCTATGCCAATGTGTAATATGAGGGTAGAAAACACTGGAACCTCAGTTAGAAAAAATCCTACTGAACAGTTTTTGAGAAAATTAGGGTTTTGTTGCATATTTTTGGTGTTTTTAGTACATTTCCTACATAAACCGTGAACGCCAGCATTTTTCACTTTTCAGGTATTTAGAATTAGAATTTGACATATATTTATTCGCAGTAGGATTCCTGAATATCAAGCCATTTTACACAGGGTGTTATTTTGAAAAACTATGAAACATTTGATAGTGTATTTGGTCTCCGAAATAGAGGGACTTTGGTCATAGTTTAATTGATTGTTGACAATCCAGTCAAGGGCTATTAGGTTCAGTTCAGTGCAAGTTGCAAAACAAATGACTTGCACTTTTTCACTTGACCTTATGTCCACTATGTAGGTCTTCACTATGCATGAGTCCATCCAGAGTCCATCAATGGGATCAGACATGAATGCAGATTCCGCAGCTTTTGGCGAGAAAAAAAATTCAAATTGCAAAAAGGTGAAATTCCCCTAAAAACACCCTATTTGGCGAGAAAAAAGTTTGAAATTGCAAAAATAAAAATGAAATTCCCCTAAAAAAAACCTATTTGGCGAGAAAAAAGTTGGAAATCGCAGAAAAGTGAAATTTCCCTAAAAAAAACCTATTTGGCGAGAAAAAATTTCGAAATCGCAAAAAAAGTGAAATTTCCATAAGAGACGCCAATTTGGATGCAAGATACACCCACACAGACATACCCATAGGCATGAACATGGCCTTCTCCTTCATATAGCAACCCATGGATTTCTACTTTGATGAGACTGAATATAGCTTTCTGTTAGAAAGACTCTGTTACATGGATGTCAATGTCCAGTTTTAGATATATACCCATATAGTGAATTGGAGGGCTATAATGTTGGACTGCTGTTTATTTGAGATTGTTGTTAAAAGTCCCAGATTATAATTTTTACCAACGCAACCACTTGTTACATCAGTCCTCAACAGTAATAAAAAAGCATAATGTGAAAAAGATTAACTCACTTATAGGATGTTACACCAAACCCACTTAGTGCACAATTTGATAATCCAGGATCAGCGGGTTGATATTATAATCGGTCCAATAATATGAAACATATCATCATGTTTGGTATTATTGGACCGATACTTAGTTTGGAACATATTGGGCACTATATTAAGAAATGGCATCTTACAAAGGTGGTTTTAAAAAAGAAAATATGGCAAAAAATCCGACATATGGTATGGTTGTGGTGGAGGACCCGCTGCCTATGGCATAATAGGTGTATTAATACCATAAACGATGCCACATAACTAGTCCAGGTGGTTGATTAAATAATTACATTTTTACTTTCTAACCATTACTTTGGAGAATGTTACTTTTCATGTTTATCTAACATCAGCGTTGCCATAGGAATATAATAATGTTAAATCATGTTGATTTAATATGTTTTCATGTTTACTGGGTAATTTCCAGTAAGCTTGTTCTATGCAGTCATGTATTAGACCAGCGTATTTCAACTCAATTATGAACGTTTGTAGCTTAACACATTGATACCTTCTCCTATTTTACTCTTAGTCAATGAGTACTGGGTGGGATTTTAAATCTATTCAGTGTACTGATCGATCATTGTGACATAGACAAAAGGCATTGTTATCCATCTTCATTTGTACAGGCATATTCTGTTTGGTGAAATAAGAAAGAATTCCACAATACTTTAAGATAATTAAGTAGCAAATGACATTATATTCTTGTATACATTATATATATCATTCAACAGAATGGATTGCTTACTTTTCTAAAAAGTGAAATTATATGGATTTAGATTTGTATATTTTTGCATGATATAGGAAAGAGAATAAAATCATTAAGTCTATAATATGTATCCCTTTGTGTGTTTGTGTTCCCTTCAACAGATGGAATGTATGAGAGGAAGGAGCTAAATGTGTCATTACCTTGTAACAAAAAAAAACAAGCGCTACTACAGTTCAAATTTAGTTTCAGGTAGCATGGCAGGAAAGTGTAGGTCGGTAGGTCGGATTTTCAAATTTTTAAATTTTATGTACTAGCCAATTTTTTTGAATACCCTAAAATCGACCAAAAAAGGGTACAAATGCGAAAATTTCTTCAAAATTGCATAAAAAACGTACTGTCGACCGTGGTTTTTTTTTGCCTTATGGCTTTTATCAACAACTAAATGAACAACTATGTGCTACTTTACCAAGGTTTCTACATTATTATAATATTAACCTAGGGGATTTGTAAACATCCCAGATTTGGCCAGCCAGTGTGTTGCTGGATCGGTGTTCAGTTAGTACACACCAGATGGCAGTATACACTGCCAGCATCCCCCGCCCACACACGGTGGCCGGCCGCCCCACAGTCTCGGGCCCCGACTGTATGTATACAGTCTGGGAGAGTCCTTATGTACTGACTGGTACTGGATATCAGCAATCTGGACATCATGGGTTCGAGTCCCACCTTGGCACAATTGGTAGGACTTTTGATATCTATATAATGCACCTCTATTACACTATTGTCCCTATCCAAATATGTAATATGTAACATAACTATGCCAGTATAGGAGTATTTATGCTTTAAATAGGCCAAATAAAGAATGTAAAAAAACGAACCTATGTTTTGCCAAAGGTGGGATTCGAACCCATGAGGCCAGACACAACATATCTATGTCATTCATGGTCATGTGACCATGGCTAACCAATCAGTGGTTGAGCTATCTCATTAAGAAATGATCAAGGATCCTGGATCATTTTCTAAGTAGGTCACAGTTATTAGATACGGGGGCTCGAGGCTGGCCGCCCCATGGTCATGGATGTAGCTCCACATGGGGAATGCTCTGCCTATACCACAGGTTGAAACAGAGTCCTAAGCCTGTGGGGGGAGACGTGTGTGTTGTTCTATATATAGAAAAGGTATGCCACTCATTTGGCACGGTCATCTATACACTTGTGTATTACGGTTCAAATGCACAACTGGAATAAGTTAGAATTAGGTGCATTGTCACATTTTCATACTTATGGAAATACCAAACATATGCAGACCCCAGTAATAGAAATTTTACATAAACTTCTGCATAATAGCACATATTGTGTTAGTCCCCCTTCATCTCTGTGTCAACATTGCTGCGGAGCCCTTCCCACGTGGGTAGTGAGCAGTGCACTGTGGGACTGTTATTGGGAGACCTGCCTGTCTTGCCTTCACCACTGCTGCTGCCATTTGGGACCACACAGTCACGGAGGGAGGACAACCATGGAAACGTACTGGTAAGTGACTTGCACATGTATAGAACATCTTGACACTCCCTATGGCGACACTATTAGAGTGTAAGGGCTTCAAATGTATCTCATATTCCGTGTACTATGCGTAGTGTTTACATTGAGGTTCAGGGAGATTCCCTGCAGCGTCACTGTCCACTAGGAGGTCCATTTGGGGGTTTCTGTAAGTTGGTGATATAGAGGGTGAGTGCTTCCCGCCATGACATGGTCTGGCCAAGTGAGAAGCTATTGTAGTGAACCCTCCCGTCAGTACTATGGACAACAGCTCTCTGGGGGTTCTAAGTCTACAGCACCCTAGTGTAATGAATGTTTACCACGCCAAGAACAAGGAAATATGAATGTAAAGCTAGTTGTCAAGGTCTACTGAAGTCGAAAATAGGTCTATATATACTTAGCCTTGTAGTAGGCTACTAGTCCTAGTACTACTGCCGAGTGAGGGTAGGTCTACATACCCTAGCACTCTGTAACCCGGGCAGCTAACAGGCCAACCAACTGCAGTCGATCTTACAGACCTAATCAAGTATTTGTTAACGACTGGAGGCATCCATGTGTAGCTGTGTAGAGTGCCCCCCCCCCCTAGAGGTTGTAAAGTCTCTGAAATTAAGGGGGCCAGGTCACAAAGTTTTTATTGGCCCCTTTGACTAGAATTACCTAGACTAGACTTGACTAGAAGAGCCCCGTCCTTATGATTGGAGGTGTTACCCTACTGTTATCACCACACCCATGCATGGGCATTTTTTGTACACCTGGTCCGGGGATGGGGCTCTTGATCAAGTTGATGGGGGTCTGGATGGGGGGTCCCCATGTCGCATGTCGATTTTAAGAAATAGCCATGTCATTTGTCACTTAAATTCCCATCTCCCATGTCGCTGCTAAGAACATGTCATGTCCCATGTCGATTTTAAGAAACACCCTGTGTCATGTCACTTATTTTTTTCCTCATGTCACTAAGGTCCACGTCGAATGTCGATTTTAAGAAAAGGCCATGTCGCCATGTCGAATTTAGTGGTCCATACCCATCTTGATGGGGGGGGGGGGGGGGGTTGTCCCCATGTCGCATGTCAGACTTAAGAAATGCCCCATGTCCCTAAGGAAAACCCCATGTCGCTAGTGTCACTACTTTACTATTAAGAGAGATTTTTGAATACCTGTCATTAAACATACTAATAAGTAGGCCTAATGTTATTTTTTTAAATGCATTTATTGTGTAGGTCTATAACTCACCGTTATCATCTGTGGCCTATGAGATAGGTTACCTTCAGAGCACAAGAACACTCTCCCTTATTAATGTTTAGATATTTTATCATTACATTTATGGCTTCAAAATTACAAATTTCTGGAAAATTCGGAAACAAGTTCATGCCTGATTCAGAGATAATATATTGCACTAATGTGTAAATTCTCTCACAATTCCCTGATATAAGTGATAACTTGATATATAGGCCTACCCGTACCGGTATATCAGTGGTGTCAGGAAAGAGGGGACAGGGGGGGGGGCTCAATATATATGTGAGATATTAGTAAAAAATCTATCCAAAATCGTACTTGCTACCCTAAAATCGTACTAAATCGTACTCACAATGACACAAATCATATTCAGCCCAAATGAGGCCAAAAATGGTATTAATTGTAGGCTACTAGTGACGGCCTTCGGGTGAGTTTTGAGAGGAATGATAGCCTACATGTTGCCAGCTATGAGGCTATTCACATTCATGTCACTAAGGCTAATGTCGCATGTCCGACTTGAGAAATGTCCCGTGTCCCATGTTACTAGTAGGATATCAATTTCCAGTTGTATAATTTAAATTGCAAATACACAACATGAATTATATAGGAATATATCCCTAGAGCCTCAGGTTAAGTATTTTGAAGGGGGTTTGTCCACGGCTTTGTCTTCACTTTAGGAGGCCGCCTCAAGTGCATTTGCACCCACAGGTATCTCATCTGAATTCTGCTTACAAACAGTTTTGTCATTCTAACGGCATGGTGCATCAATACAAACAAAAACACATTATTTTATGTCAAAACAACGTATTAAAACTTTATATAACTTTATGGCATAGAAAGGAGCCTTAAAGAAACGTTATATAACGTTATAAAATGTGGTATAACGTATTTTGTTTACTGGGAATAAGTATTATAACAATATGATATTAAAATAATTCTATTTTGGTAAAGCTAGTTTGACCTATTGTCAAATTTGTCCAAAAGTCGGCATGTCACTTATATTATTACCTTAATTCGAAAGTTGCCTTCAAAACTGCCCAGGTCGCCAGGTCGCTTTTGATCCATCTGCAGCCACATGTGTGCATAGACATGGCCATTTCTTAAAATCGACATGTGACATGGGGACCCTCCATCTATACCCCCTCACCCATGTCATTAGTGTCACTAAGGGAATAATTACTTTTTAATAATTGAGGGGGGGGGGCTCTAAATTCCCTGGGCCCCTGCTTGATGAATATTCCCTAAATTACTTTGGCTTATAAGGGAGGTTTTTTTATCAACTAAACTATTGTTTGATCATGTTTAAATGTGCCCAAAATTGGCTTATATTATTCTCTCTAAGACGGGGGTCAACTTATAAGGCACACCCAGGATAGCTCTCCTAGGTGCGGGGACAAACATTGACAGCGCAATCTTGACAGAGAATTAAGATCGTTTTAATTATCTTAAAATGAGTCTTAATCTTCCTTAACACTGAATTAAGATTATCTTAATTATCTTAAAATTAGTCTTAATCTTATCTTAACCTATCTTAAAAATGTTATCTTAACCTATCTTAAACTACACCATCCATTGTAGGATAGGCTAGTCGACTAGTATGTAAAGTGGGGCTCTGCCCCCCAACTCCCCTTTTTGTTTTCTTTCTGGGTAGATTAAGACATTTTAAATGTAAGATTAAGATGTAAGATGAAGACTACGCTGTTAACGTTTGTCCGCGCACCTTGGAGAGCTATCCCGTATCTGCGCTTATAAGGGAGGTCGGCTTATAAGAGATGTTTTAGGGTAGCATAACAGTCCTTTAAACAATTGAGGGGTGCCTAGTGTTTTATATATTATGTCCTTGCTCGTCATGTTGGATTTATGCAGTCTTGGCGAGTAACTCGCCAGGCCTCCATTCATGCATCATTCTGACCCTGCAGGAGTGTATAAATACTGTGCAGTAGCCATGTAGCATGGATGGAGCCCTGGTGAGTAACTCTTCTAGGCTGCAGCCATGCATGATGTCGAATAAGGCTACAGTGCACAGATGATTTCAGTTAGTTATCGATTGCATGTCAAGTACAGGGCCCTCTGACCCCTAGTGCCAAATTTATTTTGGGGGCATGGGGTGGGAGAAGTATTATCAATGGTCAAGGAATATTCGGTTATTTTATTGAAAAAAACTATGACCCATAACTTGAAGGACTCAAACAATCTGCAGTGAAAATAGAAACACTGACATGATATAAGTGAAATTGCATAGACATGTTTTCCTACTCTATCTTGAACAACTCTCTCGCTTGTTTATTTTTGGTTTTGCTTAACCCCTTCAGGAGGGCATAATAGATTAATGCATTATAGCCTTGATTGTAATGATGCATGAATGCAGCTCTGCCGAGTAACTCAAATTCCCGAAAGGTCGGCATGATGCACCAACAAGTTACTCGCCGGGGCTGCATTTCATGCATCATGACGACAAATCTTTTAGGGACGTACGTCGTTAAAGAGTTAAAAGCGCCCCATGTATGTGATGGAACCACAGAAAATGATCAAAACTCAACTCGAATTTGACATGATAGATTTTACAGCCATGGACGCTATTAGACTTGGAATCTTATGCTTTGGCTTCTATTAGAAAATAGGCATAGTGACAACCACTGCCTACTCACAACTGCTATTCTATTCCAATACATTTCCATTAATATAATTTGTCTGTCTTCCCTTTTTTCCAGGCTTCTAAAGAACCTGCAGAACCAGGGTATGGGGTCTGGTTATGTTACTGTGCAAAACATGTACCAACAATACAAGCTCAGTAATCAATTACCTACCACATATATTGCATTTAGTAGAACGGTATCAAAGGTGTTCCCTGAAACTGAATCCAAGACAAAGCAAAGAAAGAACCTGCGTCAGTCTGTCCGACAGGGTCAGTGTATAACTTTACTCTCAAAGGTCGATAATGCAGTATAACACTATAGTCGATGTATCCACTTCTGTAGGCCATCTGTCAAATATATATATATACCTTTACAGATTAGTGAACAATGCTCACAACATAATCTAACTGCCCTCAGTTTTTAGAATACTCCCTTTATATGCAAACATACTACAGAAATAAAATCACGAGTTGCAATTATTTCATATACTTTGCTATGAACCATGCATTTCAATACAAGGGTTATAATTCATAGTCAGACTGTTGCTATTCATGCTACTTTATCTATTACACAGGTCTAATGTGGACACATGACTTCAACATTGAAAAGACCCAATTGCATGATGTGCTCGAATCCATTGGCTTCACCTGTGCCCAGAACATATACAAAATATCGAGTGATTGGACTAGCACTTTCTTCTGTGACTCCAGGGAATTAACCTTTCAAGAAAATGGCTCAATCAAGGTGTGTATAATGCCCTGTACTTTGTATGCTGTATAGTGGTCACATGTACTACCGTATTCACTGTAATAAACACCCTTATATCACATTTTAATACTTGAGCCTATTAGAAGAAGGGTGTGGAATATAATATGCCCTTTTACCGTTTTGATGCTTGGATGCAACCATACTAAATGAGCTGGACATCCCCCACTGTACGTCCACTAATGAGTACAGCCACACCCTGTTCACACAATGATCATACCATATCCTCTTTGTCATCTGTTGACTGACACATAAAGCCTTGTTATTTGTTTACGAACCAGTTAATTATGAATTTCATCTCCCTAAAGGTCTCAATTGATGGTGTGGATATTGATGGACACATGTATGGCATGCCACCTCAACTGCAGCAAGTCACTGTATGTGGTGTACTAGCATTTGGCCTTACATTAAAGGCCATCCAGCTGTGCAAGGGCCTAAGACATGGACATCCATCACGATCAATCCATCAAGACAAGGTAAACATATTCTTTTTTAATTCATTTTTAGTAATATACCATGGTGTGCTAAGTCCATGCTTTTATCAAAAGTGCTCAAACAGATTTTTAGCTACACACATTTTGTGTATTGTGCCTTTATGTACAGTGTCTTGTTCGCCTCTTACATGCAAATCTATTTTTAAAAGATCACATGTGCTGGAGAGGTTACAGAGGTACTGCGATCATCGAAGTGCTGTCGTGTTGTAGCTATCACAAGTAAGAGAGCCTTACTGCTTTTTTTGTGTGTTGGATGGCCTTTACAAAAGCCTCTACATGTTGTAGAAAACACTTTATGGTACTTCTCCATTGTAATCAGTTTTCATTACCTAAAAAATTCAAGCCTAGATCTACATTTATTTAAAATACATTAATTGAACTGGCTTATCAGTGTTTTCCCAATACCTTAAAACCTGTATATGCCTAACTTGCGTGTAAGCCATAACCCGACTTCAGGGTAATACTATAAGGCTCACCAGCAATCTGATTGTGGTGAATTTTGTACTTTATCATAATAGTGAAAACTCCCGTATAAACCACACAACGACTGTGCCGATCATATAAGCCGCATCAGCAATCTGACTCAAGCACTAGCTGCAGCCTATACAGGAGTTTTTACGGTATACAAAGTTGCCTCATCTGTCAAAACTTGATTCCATACAGGTTTGGGAGAAAGCTGTCGCGAGTGCCTGAAAGGAGCGAAAAATGTGAGGCGATCAGATTCTAGAAAAAGAAAGGTGTGTAAAAGCCACAATCTATTGTTACCTACATAATAAAAGAGGTGATGAATATGTACAGATCAATTTGCAAATGCAATCTCATTGCCCATGTAATCTGCATAGTGCTTATAATCTATGTATAATCTATGCTTATAATCTATATCTCTCCCTACTCTATTATATGCACTTAGTAGAGTTTGTCCGTGGTTATCTTAAAGTGTAGCTAGCACCGCTAAGAGAGTCACTTTATCACTGATTGACCAGCGGGGGCGCTGCTAAACCTCTGCTTGTTCCCGCCCAGTTAGCTATGCTGTATGGGCAGCTACCCATCTTTGGTATGCTCCCTGCTAGTTATCCTTTAATATACTGTAAACGTATATATTTTCGCGCAGCTAAATTTTCGCACACCTACCGTAGAAAGACATGTTTGCGCAATTATATTTTCGCGCAGCTGTAAGCGTCACTTCTTTAGCTGCAAGTCATTTTTTACGGTTTGTAAATCGGACTATTATTAAGGATTTTAGAGGCCAAAAAGTGTAATCTTATGTATCGACTCTATAATGTACAAGGGAGGGGGTGCTGGAAGAACGGGTAAGACACTAACCCGGGTAACTACTCTGATACCCTACCCCGAACACTAGCTACATATATTTATATATATATATATGTATATATATATATGTATGTATATATATATGTATGTATATATACTTCGATTGTGGTTGGTAATATCACCAAGGAAGGAAAGAGAAAAAAAAACACTTTTATTCATGCTACTTCACCGATGAATGTTCCTGATTATTGAGTCATCCATTAGCATTATAGATACTGGTAGCAACATATAGTGTTACACATCATTGGAAGGCTAATTTCAAGGGCATAATTTTCGCGCACATTATATTTTCGCGCACCTAAGCATGTGCGCGTAAAACGCGAAAATATGTACTAAGCGAAAATTAATACGTTTACAGTATGCTATAGAAGTAAATACGCTAGTATAAGCCCCACCTTATATAGGCATGTTTGGTATCAAATTAAAGCTAACGTTCATTTCCTTACAACCTGCAGGCTACACAGGAGGTCTTGCGGTATATAGCGTGTTTATCAATGTGATATGTATTTATAAAACATTGTTTCTACACAGTTCATGTACTATTGTACCACGCAAAAGTCTAAAAAGCTCTTATACTCCAATGCAAGGAATGTGATGACGACATATCAAACATGTTTGATTGCCTCCACTTCATCAGGAAGACGTAACTGCACATTTACCCCTACTGCCTAGTTACTTACCATCAGGCGTCATTGGCCATTCCCTCCAAATTCTTGATAATATTGCGACTTTCTCTCATCCATAAGAGGATTCAAAACACATAAAAAAAACTTAATATTCAGTCCCAGCCACTATAATGCCCGACCTCTTGCTCCTTCGACCTAAGGAAGTACATAACATTACCAGATTACTAACTATTGCTATTCACAGGTTGATGATCTGGTCGAGGCGGATACTTCTCCCACGATTGTGTCACACATGGAGGAACCGGTATGTATCATCTACATTCATTAAGATCAGTAAGACTTACACATCAATTTGGCCACTACTTGGGTATCTTTCTTCGCCCACAATTAGCCGTCAGAATCACCCACAGTTTACAGGTGTTTTAGGCTTAAAAGTCTCGGCCCTGTTGGTGGCAGTTTGCATCGATCTATGAGTATGGCTACTTTGCCGTGATTACTGGCTCAAGTTTGCCGTGATCATTGGCTATACTTTGCGTGATCAATGGCTAAAGTTTGCCGTGGTCACTGGCTCAAGTTAGTTGTGATCACTGGCTCAAGTTTGTCATGATCATTGGCTATAGTTTGCCGTGATCACCGGCTCAAGTTTGCCATGATCAAGTTTCCCGTAGTGATTGGCTAAAGTTAGCTGCGATCATTGGCCAAAGTTTGCCGTGTTTAAGGGCTCACTTTTTTTCCAGTGAGGCTTCCAATTTCAAATTATCAAGTGTGGTAGGGGGTAGGTCATTTCTTTTCCCCTGGGAAGTACAGAGGCACCAGGGTGGCTACAGGGGCTGGTCGCTTCTGTCTTTGATTTCCACCCACCTGGGAACCGGTACAGAACCCCACCACCTCCCAGGATTTCTATGGTAGATTGCATTAATTTTCCAGAGAAACTTATTCAGTATAAGAGTTTGTTACAAACAAGTTTATACGAACAGCACTTTTTATAAACAAGTTAGTTTACTATAGAAATGTTTGGGTCAACATTGGGACCAATCAAATCTCTTTCTTATAACCGAATTCTCTGTAAGGAGGTTTGTTTCAACCAGGTTTTACTCATCTATACCCCATTGCTCGTGATGGATGTCCATGTTAGGGTATACTATCTCCTTAGCTAGGCCTAACTATTGCACGTGACATATGCATGAACAAATTCTAATGCATTGACTTTAATCTCAGGGGAAGTCGGGACAGCCTGTTTCAAATGAAATAGTCATTCTAGAAGAAAAACCGCCAGAACCTGCTAGCGAAACATCTGTAAGTATACTATATCTCATCAACATCGCAATCTATGAGTACATGGCTGTAATTTTGAAGGTGATAATGCACTGCATGGATAAGGAGTTGTTGACAATTGTTCGATGTACACAGTCACAGACAATTATTTTATGTACACAGTGGTGGAGGGGCACGGCTGGCTGCCGCACCCCAAGTTTGCAATATATGGTGGTCCGTTGCCCCGCGGCCTTCAGTGTTCCCCACTCCTTTGTTGTCACCAGTTGTCTGTTAAGATTGGACCACTCATGCTGTGTTATCATTATAACAAGTAGACCTAGTTAGTTGTGTTTAGCTTAACCTAGTATCCTCATACTAGTGAAGTTTAGCGGTTTTATATGCTAGTATCGCCATACCTCTTGATTGTCATTCCTCTAAATCACCCTTGAGTATTTTGTAAATATAAATAACCTGTGTTGTTCTGTGTATTAGTCCCTTGAGAAATTCCCCTTCCTGATAGTCGACAATGCCCATTAAGATATATACATTGATGTCATACATAGATCACGACATACAAACCTTTATTGATAATCCTGGTGTAATCGCTTCTTTATAATCAACAAATTCTATAGAAAAATGTATACAAATTCATAAGGGTAGGTTTAGTTCACCAAAACTTCGCTTAACAAATTTGCTAAGCTGGCATTACCCCTACTGTCTCACATGCACACCTCAGGCATGACGATTCTACCCTCATATAACCCACGACCGGACTACAAAGAAGCCACACAGGAGGTTTGAATATGGGGACTTGAACCCTTCTATACCTCACACGGATGCAGGGATACTTGGTATCAAATGAAAGCTGCTTCTGATTCGCATACTTATAAAGGAGACTTTATGGTACTTTATTGCCAAAATCGAATGTACTGGTGTCATTTGGGGAAGACATTTTTGTTAGTAACCTTAACCTATTTATGTTGATAGGTGCATACATGTTTGCTGCACAGGTTGGATAATCGTAAGGATACATCTTTTGGCTCATTTCAATGCATCAACATGACACAAATTTTATAGTATTACATCCCATATAATTCCCATTTTTAGAAACAATCAATGGCAACAGGGTTGGAATGCATGCCACAAAGCATGCAGGACTTTTGGTCTGAGCAGCTGCAGAATATACAGAGATCTCCAAATGGAAGAAGGTAGGTGGCCACTTCTTTTTATATAGTATTTTTCATCAAATAAGTTTGTCTCAAACTGTTGAAAAATGTCACAATGTACACAATTTCATTTCTAATAAATATCAACCACAAACATATTAAATATCCAAGAACGAATACTCAATTGTTGCACTGTATTGAAAATATAATTTTCCAAAGTTAAAGATTTTTCTATAAATTTAAACTTTATATCAATCCTTGTTCTAACCCATGGCCCTATAATACAGATGGAGCAAGGAGGTTCTCTGCATCTGCATAGCGCTATTCTCAAGAGCTCCGACTCCCTACCAAAACCTGGCATTATCTGGGCTCTTTGTGCTTCCCTCACCACGAACACTCCAAAGATACAAGAACTTGGTTGATCAGAGGCCAGGCATTAATAAAGACCAACTGAAATGGATGAAACAGATAGCTGATGAGACTAACCTATCCTCGGAGGGACGCATTGGTGAGTTCAACCTATGATACCATAAATCATTTGGCATAACCTGCATCTCAAATATAACCTAGACTAAAATAAAATCTTATAAGCGGGATGCAGGGTCTGGAGACTAAATTAGTATATGTAGTTTTTTCAAGGGGCATTCACACCAAGTGAATGGGAGTCTAATCCTAGTAATATATATTGTCTTTTAATGTACTATGTGGTGAAGCGTTAAAGGTGATTGCCAAGCTTTACCAGACCTGCTCAGTGCCATCTTTCACTCTAAATACATTGTAGTAAGAATGTCACCCTTGATTTATAAGTAATCGGTACCAAAGGCACTCATATCCCTGAATAAACCCAAAATGATATTGACGAACTAGATACAGAGCCAACACCAAAAGTCATTTAACTCTTTAATCACAGAATGATGTTTAAAGGCAACATGTGTTCTTAATCAACTCCTTTCTTCATATTAAAAGTCAGACATATAACAAATTTTGCTACCCTTGGTTATACTACTTTAGGAGGATTGATATTCGACGAGATGTCAATACAGCCGGATCTCCAAACAGAAAACAAGGGTGGAGAAGAATCATGGGTTGGATTCGCTACACTTGGGAACGAGGCGGACCTAATCAACAACATTTTGCAAGAAGGTAATGAAAAATGTTAACATAACAAGAAAAATGTCTGTGTAATATTAGATTTTCATCCATGTTTTGTTTTCCCACGAGTAGATCTATATGTGACATTGAAATATTAAATAATGCTATGTTTTTTATATTTTCTCTCTAACTGTAGACACTAAAACTAAACTATGCACTCATGCACTGGTCCTTCAATTTCACGGCTACACTGGGTTTGTTTTCCCATTTGCACACTATCCTACTAATGGGGTTAAAGGTGCACAACTAAACGTGATAATCTTTGAAGCAATCAAGGCACTTATGGTTATGGGTTTCCGCACCGAGTATCTTATGTATGATGGCTGCTCATCTAACCGGGGATTTATGAAAGGTTGTTTTGACGGTAATCCACTAACATATCACATGACACTTCCCAACATCTATGATCACAATCACACCATAACCTTCTGTCCTGATCCTAAACACGTCATAAAGAGATTAAGGAACATGGTTCTTACTAGCGGCACCACCCCAAAGTCAAAACGGTTGCTGAAAATCAATGAGCATACTGTAGAGTGGGCTCACTGGGTAGAGGCCTACAAGTGGGATGTCACTAAGAATCCACAGATGATGAGGATACACCATCGGTTGAAGGATGACCACATGGTCCCAACTGATGATGACAAGATGAGAAACAAACTGGCAGAGGAATGTCTTAATGCCAATATGTTGGAACTCATGACAGATTATTCTGAATCTCTGGACGATCCATCCTGCTTGGAGGGCACACTAACCTTTCTCCGTAAGACAAGCTTCCTGGTAGAACTTTTTAACAACACTAATGCTCTAGTTTCTGTGCATGATGCTCGTCTTGTGGGTGCTAAGGAATCTCTTGACTTTTTTACTAACTGGGATGTGGCCGACCCCAAATCTATGATGACCAGAGAAACCAAAGAGGATACTCTATTCCTTCTCTCTGGCTTCATAACCATTACTGAAAAGCTACTAAAACGCCTCCAACCTGTCTATCCTGCACTACTCAATAGTGATATCGTAGAAAATTTCTTCTGTCAGCAAAGAGCACTATTTAACGGAGCTAACCCTAATCCCACTTATTTACAGTTCACTAAAAGTACCAATAGCATCATCTTTGGGGCCGCCTCCAAAGTCAGCGCACAGAGAAGTAATACAGGAGGTGGAACAATATTCAAACCTGCAAAACCATAAATGGTATGTATCTGTTTATGTAGCTGCCATCTTATGCTATCAAATACTATCAAATGTTAACAATCAACTGTCATAGATTGACTGATGTATTAATTACTGCAGAGGTCTGATGCCAACCCATTAAGGGCTGCACGATACACTCTGCGGCCTTGAGAGTCTTAAACAAGTACCTGAGAGTATACTAAAATAACCATGACAGATGACTGGCTCGTGGCTTCCTAGGCTGTATGGGGTAAAGGACACATACATTTAGAATTTGTACAAAGCTTGCACTCAATTTTTTACATTTATAAAATCTTTATAAATACAAGTTGGGTGTTCAATACCTTAATCACTATGGAGTGCTGACAGCTAGAGTAGTGGATGGCATCAGCATTAGTCTGGTATTATCGTCACTCCTGTGGTAAGGAGCACAATAACTGGGAGAAATGCACTTAGAACCACGTGGGTTAGAGGAAATGAAAGCTGAAAGTCTTTTTATATAGCTATGGGAAGCCATTTCCTTGCCATACCAATAAAAATATGTTCACGTCCCCCTAGAAATATGTTTGAATAATCCACCATTGACAGAAATCCTAGACTTACCACACAGCCTTACACACATGAAAATCTAAATATTTTTTTAGACCCAAAAATAAACCTAATTATCGTATAGAAAGTATCTAGATGGATTCAGAAGGGCATGATAGGTATTACCGTGAATTCCCACGTACTACCCGCAGGTTGTACGCGAATCAATTCAGCTTTCATTTGATACCAAACATGCCTATATAGGGTGGGGGTTATACGAGGGTTTTAATTACTAAAGAACAGTACTAAAATTGAGATTTTCAGATCCAAAAACGGGTTATAGGATTCTCCTGAGTATGGGGTGCGTGTTATACGCGAGATGCGGGTAATACGGGGGAATTTAATGTACTATCTATTAAATAAGAGGGGAGACGATATTATCTTCCAAAATTTCCCTCTGTCTGGTATTACCCTCACCCTCTAGGGAAATGACCAACCCCCCCGTAACATGATAACTCTAGTATATTTCAAATATTACAAATAATGTAGAACAAAATTCTGTTTGCAGATTGACCATTAACGTGACGATAATACCATCCACTACTGTATTACATTTTTAGATATGTATCTTTTTTTAGATAAGGAAATTATTTCCAATTTATATAGATAATACAAGAAAAAAAATCAGTTTCACAGGTGGTTCAAATACAGTGTTTCCTCGCGTCCACTACCATCTCACATCTAGTACCATCTCCTCGTGTACCCTACCATCCCCTCACGTTGCTACTATAATAATATGACACTCAAACCTTTCCTGATTTGGCCAAGGGTCGTTCCCATTACCATAATGGAATAGGCATTTATTTATTTATCTTATGCACTTGCTTTACATAAATGTATGACGATGGATACTTTGTTTAAACTTGGTATATGAAATGCTCCTTTACTGATAAATGCTGGATAACCTAAAAAATACCAATTAATATGCAGTGAGCATATGGACTAATGATACTTTGCGTGCATATTAGAATTTCTTCTTCTTAGAGGCAGGAAGAAGAATATCTATCCTGTGTGCACGTTTTCTGCTTTTCTTTAGTCTGTCCAGCACCTCATCTTTGTACTCGTTATTTGCCAATCGGAAATATTTGATTGTCAAATCATGATAAAGGACATCTGTGATCCTATTTGTGTACGTAAACAAACTATCCCACTTTTGTTTGACCTCAGTGTCTGTGGTAATAGCATTGCGAATGATGGCAGGAGTGTGTTCATTGAAGTCCTCATCTCTCAGCGAATCCACAAATTGAAGTCTTTTTTGGTCCATGTAGAGGAAGAATTCAAAGCATCTATCTGATACATTGGTAAGACCACGGTTAGCATTTTGTCTTCCAGCTGTCAGTCTCAGACTCCCTGGGTCAGAGGATGTCTCAAACAGTATATCCTCATCCTCTTCAAGGTACTCAATAGTACTTATTGTTTCATACATGGCATCAATTTGAGGTCTTGTCGCTTTGTATAATGACCTTCTTAATTTGGAAACCATACACACTTTTGTTTTAAATATTGTCCATCCAGATAAATAACGTAACTTCCCTCTGCCATGTGGAGTTGTTGGCTTATTAGGTTCCTTGGAGCGAGACTTACGTGAGCGTTGTGTGATACTGTCCGATACAAACTTTAATTGCTTGTATCGAATATGCTGCAGAAATTCTGTCCCTAGCATTGTTTGTTCTGGAGTGAGATCGTCTGTGCGGGAATTGAACATCACTGCTACTGATTCAAGAAAACCAGTAGATGCTGAGAGCTTGAAAAGTAGAGTAAAGTATCTGCTAACTGCCTCTGATTTCTTTGCTTGAGACCTGGCACTGCTGATTGGTTCCGCTGCTGCTTTGACTATCCGTTTATATTTCTCATAGAAAACTTGCACTTGAGTGGGACTTTGCTTGCATAGCTTGTTGGCAACTTCCCTCTGCAACACATCAGCTTGAAGCAACTCACACACACCTTCTTGAAGTGGACCTGAAATGGAAAAAAGAGCTTACACATCGGTTAATTAACATCTATATAATTTCATGCTCCATGTAGGTAGTGCCACAATGGTTTTATGGGTCAACGATTCTCTGGCCAGGGGGAGGACACACCATCGGGTTTGCTAAATACGTCTGAACATAAATGTGAGGAAAGATGTCGGTAAGGGTATAGGGCCTATTAGTCGAAAGTATTTGCTTTTCCTAATTTCCATAAAAAAAATTGGTGGAATTACCCAATGTGAAAAGGGTACCGATTTTAGGTTATATTCACACACATGGTACTAATATTTTAGTGGTCGTTGCAAGTACTGCGACAAAGGATGTGCTAAGACTTACCAAGATAGTCATGTTCATTCTCATCAACACTTGGAGTCTTTGCATAGGTGTGGTCACCATCTCTTGATTCGCTTTCAGTGACTTGTGCTGAAATGATAAAAGGTGTCAACACCAAAACTGTAATTGCAAGAGAGGATCTAGTCATAAAATATATGGACACCCTTCTTTTACCCTAGATGTTAGTCAAAACCTAATTATAACCAAAACTACCAACCTAATAACTCATCCAATGCAGACATTTCCTCAGCAGGACAGTCAGAGTCTGTGTCATCTCCAGAATCAGGTACTGGATCATTTATAAACGCTGGCATAGCTGTGTGTAGAATCAGAATTACTGTGGAAGTAAAATGGCATGATACAAACCACAATGAGGATGAGAGGCAAAGTATAAGAGACTAGCTAGGAAATAGGCATATTATGGCTATGATTTATTTACTAGATACTGACAGAGTATGCAGGTTAGTCTCATACTAGTTTGCAGCAACCTGAATGATGGGTGATGCGAGAACATATTTGGGGTTAGTCTGTGAATATGGTCATCCTTCAATAAGGAAAACCCTCAAAATGAATTAATTGTCTGTAATTGATAATAGACAATGTGAAAATCTCTCTCCATCTACAGACCACGATGTAGACTGTATTATCAGTTGTTACATACCTGTTTCTGGTTTACAGCATTTTCTGTGGTCGTCTTTCAAGAGGACATTGCGTTTCTGGGTGTAAAAATTCCGTATCACTGCTGGCTGTGGCGGGCATTTAGCTCTAGCAAGATTGATTATTTGCAGGTTGTCAGGCTGTAACAAGTAAAGCCAGTGATGGTCATGAATTAAATCAATATTTTGCATAAATCCTACAACAGTAGTAAAGTAAACATGATAATCAAACCATACCCCAAATTTATTCAAATTCATGAAAATTTTCCTTACACACCCTTTGACCCAATTATCTAGGGTCTAAGTTATGCAAGATTTGACTGATAAAGTGAAAACATATGACATGAGGATTGATAATCAAACAAATAGTTATTGTTTTGAACATAATATAGAACTTACATGCCGCACACGGCTGATAGCAACAGCTAGTTGGCCTGGTTGTCTTATCTTTCTTGCATTTACTCTAAGTGATGGTAGAGTCATACCTATAAAAGAAGATATATAATGAACTTACCCAGAGTAAAGTGACTAATGGCGGTGCATAGGTGACATTAAGTCTATATATATGATAGTACACCGAAAGAGAAATTATTTTTATAATATCCAAGATTGCATTGTGAATGCAAAATGCAGTGTCTGGAAACTCATATTCGATGTCCCAATACACCAAAGCATAACCCAGGTGACCACAATGAACAGAGAGATTAATAATTATGATCAAGCGGTTCAACCTTAGCGGATCTTCAAACTGCATTAGAGATTAATTGATAAAATTAATTCTGACCGGGCAGAAATGTGAAATGTCCCAGCAGTACCATGCACAATCGGGGGCATGGGGGTGATTTTTTCACAGTTAAAAGATATAATTAATCGGTGCGAAATATTGCAAAGCATATTGGAGGTATATAAAGCGTTTTGGTGATGGCTTTTTGAATTAGATTCCAGCCAGGAGGGTATTAGAGTACAGATAGGTCTAGGATCTCATGAGTTTGACCGGGTGATCACAAAAACACTAAACATGCATTGATGTCTGACAGTTGTACATATTCAGAGATAAGTTTTTGCATACTTTAATATACATACCTTGAGCTTTGTGAATGGTAAGAGAATATGCAGGTTTCAAAGGATACTGGGATCTGCTGCTGCCCTCACGAGTGAATACACAACGGGGAAGGTGGTGTAATCTACCATTGCATTTCACTACTAAGCCATCATCTTCAAAACCTATGTACGTTCCCAATGTCCCATTGTGTAGATGCTAGAAATAAAAGAGTACAGGTCTTTTGACACTTATGTTTTAAAGTCCATCACATGACTTTAAAAGACAGAAAAAACAGTAATAAAAATAGGTCAATATATTTGTAAAAGCATGTACCTCGCCAATGTTTTTGAGGATGATGACAGGACATCCTGGTTTTAGGATGAGCTGCTTAGGGACTAACATCTTGTTTAGGGCCCCTTTTTTCTGACAGACATCTTTGGAGTAGTATATTTCATTTTCACCCTCAGCATCAATTAAACTGAAATACACAGATTTATATGATGATAATGAACACCCAGCAATAAACAAGTAGAAAAATACAAATTACACCATGAAGAACTTTTAAAACTACAGTCACATACATACTGCTTTCTTAAATGGTTATACTGGTTGATAAACATTTAGAATGTATATTTTGGTAATTTGAGGGTGATATTTACCTGCGAGCATTATGTATGTCCACCTCTAGATTTGTGCCATATAGTGTAAATGCAGGTTCCGTTGTGAGAGGCCGGCTCAGTGATGAGAGGAACGTGCGAGTTTCTTGTTTCATATGTCCTGCTGCAGCTTCCTCAATAGCTTTTATGAACTGGAACAAAATGTTGATGAGTAAAACACCGAGAAAACAATGCATGTGAATATTAATGTACTGCTTTAAGAGAGACAAATACATGACCCTCAATCCATTTCTTTTGTGTTCAAAGTGAACCAATGTCCGAATCAATCAGGTGGGTGAAATGACAGGGGTATAGGGGGTGTAGGGAGGGAGAAGGGGGGTAACCTGGGCCAGTCTTGGTGGCAGCATTAGTGGTGGTGGGGCTGGCAGTTGTAGTTGAAAGGACCTCCCTCTGTTTTCAACAATTTACTTAGAAAATTAAGCTTTATTTCGATATAAAATGGATTTAGACATGGCTGAGGTGAATAGGGGTTACATAGTTGAAAGCGATTATTGCACACTGGCCGTAGGCCCAGTGCAATACGGCGCAAGCACCACACGTGAAATAATCCACTGATGAGGGCACTTTGAAGTGACGCTCTGTATTTATTTCAGGGTTTAATGAGTTAAAATAGATATATAGTCCGTGTTTGGTTACTTCTGTGCTGTTTGGTTACTTCCCCAGTGTTTGTTTACTTCCGTTGTACCGCCGTTTTGTATTCTGCACAGGTCACGTGACCCTCGGGAGGGTGAAATACAGGCAGAGCGTGAAATACGCTGTGTGCATCTGTGCTACTTACGGCAAATTTTATAACAGAACATGCAGAGTTATCCTGTCAGACCCCAGCATAAGGCTGATCATACAACCCACACTTCTTATTTGGCCAGAAGCAGCAGCTTCTACAGCAGAATTTAGGCTGATATTGCATCTATAGATGTCCATACCTTACCTGATAATCACACACACACACACATATATATATATATATATATATATATATATATATATATATATATATATATATAAATATATATATATATATTAGCATAATAGGAATTCATAATACAATTATTGATTAATGAATATACAAAGTGATCCATGTAGTGTATACATAATGTCATGCATGTTTACAAAGTTGTAACACATATTATATTTACAAAGATTGATTTGCCTTTCTTTATGATTACAGATTTCCATACCTGAGGATCCGACTGTCTGTGTACCTTGGTCAAGGTTACCACATGGAAGCTGTCAGTAGATGGGCATTTAAAAGCAGGCTCACCAAGGTCTCCTATTGCAATAACGGGGACAGGGGCAAGTTGATGGAAGTCTCCGCATAGCACAATCTGCAGCAGTGATGTAATAACAGTTTGTAGTTATTGGAGCAGGTTACAAATAACTGTTGCAGATTTAACATAGGATTATTACGAAATTAGAACATGGACTGTCTGCAAAAGGTAAAGAAAAATAAAGCCAATGAGGAGATGAAGTAAATAGATAGTGTGCTTGCACTTAAATTTTAATGTGGAATAATTTTTATGATTTATAGTTATTGGTACTGTTTTCCTCACCTGGATATGTTGGGTGTGCTGTGTTAAGTAGTTATTGAAGTGCATATAGGGTGATATCAACACATCATATCAACACTTGCTGTATCAACTTATACACTATGGTCCTGCTTGAAACATTCTGGAATAGTATGTTAAATTAGAATTTGGTTAGTATTGGTGGTTACATGAACTTACTATGAAATGTTTACTTGAATAGATTTTTAACTTAAGGTATTTGTTTTCCCATTGAAATCACAAAACATAGTCCTGATGAGTTGTGACATGTACAGAGAAACTTGAATGAAGACTAACATAGCGGAAATGTAAATGAACAAATGTAAGAAGTTATGGGTGCACATGCATGTACAGAGTGGCTTAATGTGATGAATAATTAATATGTTTTATCATAAATAATGTGTTATTAATGATTTTCATACATCGTACATTGACATATGGGGTAATGATAGCTTGAAATGAACTGGGTCATTGGGTAGTAACATAAAAGTGTATTTAATAAGTTTACTTAAACCACCTTAAGCCAACTTTTGTAGGTAACAATGTTGTGAAGATTCACCTGTAATGCACCAAATGGTTGGGTCGGAATACACAACCTTCTGAGACAGGCATCAAGAAGATTTAGTAGATGTGAAGATACCATAGACACCTCGTCTATTATTATTGCCTTTGTATTTTCGATACTGAATAAAGAAGGATGGATTTGTATGTAATGTGAAAGCATAGTTATTATATTAATCTGAGGACATGATAATCAAGTATCCTCATCACTATTTATTTGAATATTCATTATCCCTTAGGGAGTGGTCATTTTTTAACAACGGGGGGTCGGTGGATTTTCGCACGAGGAGGTCGGAATTTTTGTGGTCCCCCCACGGGAGGCGTCAACAAAATTTTTGGTCCCCCCTCAGGCAAGTTGAAATTCAGCACAGCTGACCCCTTTGAGCTATAGTAACGCGCTGGCTTTTTCATTAAATAGGGGTGCAATTTTTTTGGTTCCCCCCCTCAAGAGGGGTCCAAATTTTTTTGTTCCCCCCCTTCAAGGGGTCCAAATTTTTTTGGTCCCCCCCAAATCCACCAACCCCCCTGTTATTAAAAATTGACCACTCCCTTAGTAGGAAAATATATACAATGATCAAATGACCATCATGTCAATCATAAGGCCAGACCAAAAAAAAAAGTTAGTCAATGGATTCAGCGCACCTTATTTTCGGAAATGGAATTTTTTTTTTTTTATTAAAAAAAATGTCAGTAGATTTCGCTTGGTTAATTTTTTTTCACATTTTTTTTTTTTCAAATTTGTCTCCCAGTCATTCCCCTAGATCAACCAATAAATTTGTCTGTTAGGGGTCCACTAAGAACTTTTGTCAAAGGGTGGGGGTGGTCGCTCACTCCACTTTTCCACCGACAAAATCCATTGACAAAAAAAATTATTAAAAAAAAAAAAAAAATTAGCTCGCTCGCACCTTTTATTGAAAAGTGAAATCCATTGACTAACTTCTTTTTTTGGTGTGGCCTAAGTGATTTGGGAGCATTTACCACATCTGTATAACAAATTGTTTAAACATGGTTAAAATTTGATAAAAAAATTGATCATACCGTTTCATGATGTCAGGCCGACTTAGCATGTGGTCCAAAACAGTCTTAGTACCTTTGGCTATCAAGTCTGGGTTTATTCCAAACCAGCGGTGTATGGTCATCGGGTTGCCAGCACGAAGGAGTTGTTCAGTAGCTATTCCAGTACTAGCCAGCAGTGCAACAGAATCTCTACCATGTAGATTGGTTAGCACATTGAAGACCTGAGTCAGAAGATGGGATTTCCCAGTTCCGGGGCCTCCAAGTAACATGAAGTTATGCCCAGCGGAAGCCAGATTTACTGCATCGTCAGCCATATCTGTTATATATATATAGATAAACAGACAGTTGCAAGGTCATTCATGAGACAAAAGAATTTGAGCGATTATAATAGTAAAGTTATTATAGAAATGTTTCATAGAGAAATAAACACGTTTCTTGTCACAGCATACGTCTAGAACTGTCCTATGAAGGTTGTTTTTATTGCAATTATATCTGAGAACATTACCGAAAAGGGCCAAATTTGGTAGCATATTCTATATATTCTAAATATATATTGAAAATATACAGCCAACCATATGTGTATTTTTTAGCATACTTCTCTCTCTTCTCTCCCAAATATTGCAATAAGGCGACCTCATCATGATAACTTTGACCACAGGATTTTACAGCAAATACCTGGGGGGGGGGGAATAAATGGGAAATTCTACAGTGGGGGAAATGGGTGCTAAAATTTCCCAGGTGCCAGGAGCAAAGAATTAGTTTATTTTTCTTTGCAAAGTTACTTTAGTTCAAAGAGGGGGGTCGGAAACATTTGGACCCATCTCAATAGGGAGGGGGGCAGAATAATTCCGACCTCTCTTGATGATGGGGGGGGGGGATGTTTGCAGGCTCACTTGATAATCCAACAACCCCCCGCCCCCTGTTGTTAAATAATGACCACATCTTTATTGTGGGAAAAGTGCGCAGGAACAAAGATATAGTACTACAGTATAGGCTATATAATATTATGAAAATGAAAACGACATTAGTATATCTGACAGCAGTGGTAACTCACAGTCTGTGGTTGAGTGTGGCAGACTCCCGGGGGCAGACTCTAGGCTTAATGACCTTAGGTGAGCGGGCTTTATTTATAATTAAATACAAGAAGTTATTAATGCAGAGGCCAGAGTAAAACAGGACAAGCATGACACTTACCTCTGAAATGTAAACCAAAGGAATTCGCAGGTTGTCTTGAGAGGGTTAAAAACGTGGCTTTCCCTGTAGTAGTCACAAATGTTGTGGGTGTTCTTCTGCGTGGTTATTCTCAGCATATGGGTCAAGGGGGGAACCCCAAGATATGCACCAATCACATCATAGTGCCCTGGGAGTGGGAGGCACATTTGGGGACTATGCATGTATATATAGTATTACGATTCTGGGTTAAAAGAAATATATCAATCAAACCAATAAAAACACAGGCAATTCATATAAGATAAATTCAAATCTATTCATGAATGTCCAAGTGCTCTTTCATTTATTCATGTTGAAGAAGTGAATGAGGGCCCCTTATACCATAGGCAATACCACACACAACAACAATAAAAATAAAATGGCCGAAATCGTTTTGTCAGACCTTCTTGTATATATACTACATACCACTGCTCTCCCCCCACAGGTTTAGGACTTAGTCGGTGCCTGTGGCCTATACCCATGGTTATAGCGCTAGGCCTTGCCCTTCCTAATAACTTGATTCCCTCTACCAACCTGGGACGTCCCACTCCCCTGGGCGACGCTCCCTAAGCGTTACCTCATGTTATATCTATTACAAAGGTTGCTGTTTTCCCAATAAAAGATCCTGTGTAACCAAGGCACAGAAGGGAACGCGATAGAGGCTACTCACAGCCAGGGCACAGTGTACTACAAGATCTAAGGCTTTTACAACTGGTATCTTAGAGTTAGAGGCTCATAGAAGTGGTAGATTGGTTCGTGGCATCAGTGGGCGTTATAATGGCTCACAAACTAAGACTAGAAGGCAAGGACAGAGAGAAAGGCGGCCAGGCTACATCCTACAAACACACTGTACAGCTACGTAAGTACTCTCGTACAGCAGGATTACTGAGCAGAAAATGGCTTGTGTATATTATTCAGTGCTTTAGTATTTTCTAATAATCCAATTACTATATATATTTAAACTTAAATTGCTACATATATATTATATACAAATTAAGTCATACGAGTCAGGGCATGAAACTACACCAATGTAGTTATAATAAGCAACCACTCATTTCTCACTCTCGCTGTTACATAGTGATCCCAAACATCAACAATTATCCGAAAGGAAGCACATATCACATGGTTGTCTAATAAAATGGCTACGTAGGTCTACTTTGCATTTGGAGTCACAGCAGCACCATGTTCTAGACCTATGTAAATTAACTCTCGCCACACCCAAACAAACATTCCGACATGTAAGAAGTATTCTGGAGCAGTAAAACATGTATGATAATGCAGCATCATACCGGTGTCAGTTTTATTATCACTTTCCTATGTCTGTTACAGTATTACTATCCGGTGTCTATTGCAGTACCAGGGTCTGATTTAGTTTCATTATTTGCTATCTGGTTCAATGCCACTATCCAGTGTATCTTGTAGTTTCATTATATTTTATCTGTAAATGCACTGTTATCCAGGATCGTTGTCCAACTATCGCATCATTTGTTCTGTTTCACTATTGTTATAAATCCAGTGTCTGCATTATCCTGGGTCTGTTGAATGATTATAGATATAGTATGTTTTTGAAGTTTGAGTTTATGACAAAAACTGACATACAGCCGTAAATAAAATCTCAAAGATTTATTCATAAAGTGGTGTTTCTTTCTCAATAAGATCTGACTAAGACTCTCTCAAAACGTTCATCCATGCACGTTCATCCATGGTGAGCTAGGCCTGTCGAGCCTACTCTATGACTTTGGCACTCCCTCAGAATTTTACCAAGAATTAAGTTGGCGACTCTGACAAATGGATCCAATCACCCTGCACCTTTACACTACAATGAAAAGCGCCGGACTTCTCCAGAGCTAAAACAAATGGCACATCGTTTTAGGATTCACATAGTTTTCCGATGTCTGCATTATCCTATTTTTGTCTCGGTATTAGTATCCCATATCTCTATCAGTAACATTATTCAGCATGCTTTTCAGTTTCGACGTGCAATGTCTGTTTTAGCATCGTTAGGCCTATCCAGCGTCTGTTTTAGTATTATTATCCAATGTCTATTTCAGTCTCATTATCCAATGCAGTTTTATTATCCAGTGTCTGTTTCAGCAGGCCTACCGGATGACCTGATCGAGGACCTGTCAGGGCGGCTGGCATCTGACTGGTACAAGCTTGGTATTGAATTGAGCATCGATACAAAAATCATCGACAAACTCTACAATAGGGGCAGGGTCCGAGCAGACCGATGGCCGTTACGGTTGTTACAGGAGTGGAGAAAACAAAGGCACCACATGGCGCTGAGGGAGCAGGTCATGGAGCTGGCACATGCCTTAGAGAAGATCCACCGGGGTGACCTGGTGGCTGTGCTCAGATGTGCCACAGAGGAACACCAACATAAAGGTAGAATGGTAATAGATAAAATATTGATAGAAGTGTGCAAGGATGAGGTTGTGTGCTCTGAAATATTGATAGAAGATTATAGCCCCTTAGAGAAGATAACAATTTTGGTCTTGGACGTATTCGCCCTTAGTTTCCACTGCTGACAATATCCCTCCAGTACATTTAGCATCTTTTGGAGGTTCTCACTAGATTCACTGATTAGGATCGTGTCATCAGTATATAGTAATACATAGAGCTTTAGGAGCACCTGGGAATCTGTATTATCTTCCAGACAGGTGATTCCTTTGCAGTTATCCTGAAAATGGGCTTCCAGATCATTGAGGTAAATAGCAAAAAGTAATGGTGAGAGGTTCTCCCCTTGCCGGACCCATACATTCCCAGCAAATTAGTTCCAGATTGTTTCACCCTGTTTTACCCCTGGAACTGTGTGCTCATTTCGTGCATTTTGTGTGACATGTATACCATGTAACAGACTCACACACACTGACACAGTGTTCCATGGAACAGATTCACACAGTTCTGACAGATTTAAAAAAAGCTTATTCACACCAAATAACAAAATATATATATATTGCATAGGGCATTATATATAATGCCCTAAACCAAAATGTTTAGTCATGTATTTTTAGTATCATTATGAATTACTAAAAGATAGGAAATACTGTAATACTTTTTACAACCAGCAGTATTTGATATAGATAGTCATAGCACACTATTGGTGTGTGTGCTGCTGGTTTGCTCATTCGATCAGGTTCCTAGCATTTCAACATAGGGCTGATGAATATATGTACCATTATAACCATCAACATTAGAGTTCACATGAGCAGCAGGAGATAGCCAGGCTTTTATCCAAACATGATGACCAGAGGAAAGGTGTCTAGCATCTGGACCTCTTAATGCTGCTTTCATTAAAATGATATGGCATCTATTTATATACATAATGAATGTTAATAGAAGAACAGGTGCATTGTCTGATTCACAATACATTGGGACCCTGTTTAGATACTTATAACTAAAGAAAATCATTCTCTTTAATCAGGAAAAGGGGTACAATCAACTTTGATGACACCTGGTGTCACACATAACAGGTATTTGTGTGATGTTGTGTCACCTAGTTCCCCTTCTGGCACACACTCACACATCTTCAAACAAAACCATTATCACTTTGTCAGGTTGGAATAGTGCATGGTTTTGACACCAGGTGTCATCTTTGTTGTTCCTTGTTATTCTCATGGGTGAAATGGAATCATTTTCATTGTTTATAACCGTAATAACATGTTGTCAATGCACCTTAGACCTAGCTATACACCTCTAATTCTATCAAGTTCCATTAGTGATTGAAAAACCCACCATATGATTTGATTAAAGCTGCATTAAGAGGGACAGACCACAGACACCTTTCCTCTGGTAATCTTGTTTGGATAAAGGTATGACCCTTTGTTACATGTGTATACAGCTGATAATTGGCATGAATTGTACACAACTTCATCAGGCCTACACTACCATGGTAGAAATCTTGTTGAATGAGATAGTATGCCCATATACAGCAGGGAGTGCACTAACATATTTCTGCTATGGTGCCCTATACCAACTTCTAAATATAATGAGTATTACAAACTAAACAGACTTACCTTTTTTTTTTTTTTTTAATCAAAAAAGTGAAACAATATGGTTGGAAACATTTTTGTGCCATGGTACATGATGCTGTGTGAATATGTGTGAATTTGTGTGAATATGTGTGAGTATGTGCCACTTCTTGTCCTATGGGGTATGGTGTCATATTGTGCCAATTAGTTCCATAGGACAACAGTCACACAAAGTGCACGTTCCAGAAACTAAGTCAAACTAATTTGCTGGGTTGCAGCTGAAACTCTCTGGGCCAAAAAAAGAAGAAAAGGTTTGTGGCCCTGAGCATGGTGTGCCGCAGTGGCCATGCTAAGTGTTTGTTTTTCTTTCTGTACTTGGGGAGAACCGGAGAGAATTAAGATGTATGATAATTATTGTTAATGAACATGCTAATATCGTCTAAAGTGTCCGTTTTATTTTATTTGATTCTTCATGCAAATTATGTACTATAGGATGCAAAACAATCTTCAAAACCAAACAAACTAAGTGCTGCTTTCACTTTCATATGTATGTCCAGTTGCCAATAATTATGGCCGCCGCTAAGTAATGTCTGAATAACTGGGATCAATGCCACCTAGTGGTGTTTGGTGGCTCCCCCTGCTGCTGTCCACTGTCACCAAAAACACCATAAAACCACCAATAAGCTCATTAAATCATAATGGATTAACACCGTCCATAATGATTTAATCATCATGGCCGACAATTATTTACCTTCTTCCTAGAACCAAATCTACATTACATGTTCACACTTATTTGGTTTATTTATTAGTAAGTCAGATTCTTTCATTATTTTTGTAGTTATTATGGGATAAAGTGGATTTAGAGCGTATCTATCATCTTTAAGAATGAGTAACAACTCATGTTCGAGATTTGGCTCCCACAATACTACTGGGAATTTCTTCTCTCCTGATATCTCATTTTAATATCTTGACACAAACTTTGATTATCAACTCCCCCTTAATACCCCTTATCATGTGCCTGGTCACATATAAGAATCTGAAGAATTGTATAAGTTAAACACACCTTTATAATGTCATTATGAACACACTAACTTTATATACCAGGACTGAGTGACCGCCTCCTGCTGCAGCTGGCGGAGGGCGTCAACCAGGACTGGTACACCCTGGGCCTCCACCTAGACTTTACCCCAGACACACTGGACAGCATCAAGATGGAGGAGGTGCCTGACCCCAGACTGGACCCTGGAGGAGACCTGCTGAGGGTGTACAGGGACCAGTACTGTGGGGTGGACATGGTACAGGAGCTGCAGCAGGCACTGCGCGGCATACGCAGACTCGACCTCTCCCGACATGTAGACGAGACATGTGAGTGTGTTTCACTGTATTATCATACCTAAGACAACAAAGCATATGTCTTTCCTATCGCTTAAGTACCTCCAGAGGGGTCAAAAAAGACCTGGCGACCGAGGCTTGTTTTCCAGGCGACTTGGCGACCTAGTACCATTATTTAAGCGACCTGGCGACTTTTGGACAAATTTGGCTATAGTAAAAATGGTCTAACAACAAAGCGAATTTGCGACCTTGGTGCCTTATTTCCGGCGACCTTCCGACCTGAGGGGGTGCCCCCTCTGCACTCCCTCTTAACTATGGGAGCTCCAGATGGCATATGCATGAGTGGCATGAGTAGCTGGTGCGCCACAGCAAGCCACTCAAGCAGCTTCTGTATATTTGACATGTTATATTTGTTACATCTATTAAGTCTCAATTGCTTCAGCGGTTCTCATTAAGTTCAGCAATGTTATGTACAATTTATATGGAAATTCTCGCCCTGAACCATGATCATGTGCATCCATCATAATACATGATTTGAGGTGGCATGGTCCGATTTTTCGAATATTTTAGATCCTGCTTAAATTGTTTCAAATGTTTTTACAGTATCATATTTGGAGGATGAGGCACAACAGCACGTGCACTGTGGGCAATCAGAACCCAAAGAGAGCTCAGGTTCGTTTATTGTGTTTTACTGTGTTTTACAATGGGTGGACTTAAAGCGTGTACACTAAAGGTAGTGAATAGAGCATAATATTGATAATAAGTTGAATTCTAAGGTAGATTCTGGGAATGAGCTTAAATAAAGTAAATAGTAAATGGAGAATGGTAATAGTGAACAGTCTGTATCCGGATATCATTTGAAACCTAATCATTGGATAACCATCAGATAATAACAAAATAAATACTTACTTTATTTCTTCCTGCTGTCTCAAATATGTAAGAGTGAAATCACTCTCCCAACACATGGTTGGTCTAGATTAAAACCCAGTTGCACAAATTCTCAAACATTAGCTGTTGGTGGCTGAAGATGGCTGTATTAGGGTTTAATTGACTGAGGTGGTGTCATCTCATATTGCCTATGGATGGAACCCATGGCGCCTCCTCATGGATATAGCGAGAATGTCCTTACTGCCAATGAACTGTCGCCGATCTCCTCTGAATATGACATTGCAACAATTTGTCATCAAAAGCCCATTAGGCCTGTGTCCACTATACGACAAAGAAAGTGGAATATATGGTCGTTTTGACGTCCAGAAATATGTACATATCTGGGAATATATTTTGTAGATATATTCTACTTTAACTGCAGGTATGCTGTGTCCACTAGGCATTATAAATTGCTGCCCAGGCTGCCCAGGGCAAACATGGACAAGGTTTTACAATAGAATAAAGAGCATATGAAGAGTTTCGTTGCAAAACGCAACAAATCCATTCCAGAATTACAGCATGTAGTGATTTCTCTAAGGCTACCATATTGGCAATTATAGTGCCTCAGATATAATGTGTACACCAGAGAGGACCTATAGACATGAAAAATAGAATTTTGACAAAAATTTGTTTCAAAATTGCATTTACCTATTTCTGCCCTACATCTTTGTAAAAGATGGAGTCATTTTTTTAAATGGCGCTTATTGCGTTTTGGAACCAAACTCTTCATATATTCCAATTTCTGCACTAAAAATCAAACATGTTAGATATTCAAATGCCCACTTTTGACGTCCATTTTTGACTCCTGCATATTGCTCTCCCACCTTTGTATTTGAGAATTTTGTCGTCCAGCTGTGTCCACAGGGACACAAAACATATATTTCGTATTTGTATTCAAATTCAGGTTTTTAAGGGACGACAAACGGCCTCATATATGCTAGTGGACACAGGCCTAATAGGAAATCCATTATCTCATCTTTGTTCTGTTGTTTAGATCATGCAGGCTCGTTACATTATTACAGTATGAAGGTGAAGTATGTTTTCCTCTCCAACAGTGTCTGTGGCTCACCAGTCAATTTCTTTTGTATTGATATCATGAGATCATGAATAATTGTCAAATGGCTTCAGGGGTCTTTTTCTCCACAGATTTACGCAAATACACATTCTATATATTTGTGGAGAACATAAAATGATCAATAAATCTTTTTCTTGGTACTTAAGCATACAAATACGGACCTCTGTATATATTTGCGGACATACGTATATATTTGCAGAGCTCCATAAATATATGGAGAGTGTATTTAGGGTGTCCGCAAATTTGAGGACGTCCGCAAATTTGTGGAGAAACAGCACCCTGGTTATCCTTTTGGACAGTTGAACCATGTTGGGGTAATCAATTCAAGACCAAACTTAGCTCAATCCGAGGTACTCCCACATCATTTGATCTATTTCCATGATGGTTACACATCGAATATTCACTTCTCCATGCCTTAAAATCTATAAAATGTTGCACTTTCAGGTGATGAGGATCTTCTACCAAGGCAGGGCAAGGACACGTCCTACACGTCTACGCCAAGTCAGTCTAGTATCTTATCAACTCAAAGTCACATTGTACCATGTAAGTAGAACACATTTCAACATTTTCAATACACAATATCCCAGCTTTCCCTTTTGATCCTCTCGTCTTCTTGTAATTGACATGAATCTTCATCTTGTTGGCACAACTTATGAATGGCGGTCTATGGCTTTCCCTGCCGCTTTACGGTATATAGGTTTTTTAACGTTAATGATTTAACTTTAGTTAAAAAAGAAAACCAGACGAATATACTAGATAAGTTTTACTAATGCACTTGCATTTTTACATTATTGTAGGTCAATAAACTACTACATGTATAAGAGGAAAATGTCCTGCATCAAGCTTATAACTTTATACCCGTACCCCCCCCCCACCCCCAACTAGAGAAAGAGCTTTGACCATACCTCTCAGTGTTGGAAATGGTAAAACCAGTTTTGTCTGAGTGACCTTACCTTTTTATGTTTGTGAATGAGCAGCCAATTGTCAGTCCACCGACTGACCAGTCAATAACTACAGGATAGACACAATTAATTTAGCTCTACAAAAAGTGTTAACAGACCTAGGACATGAGGAAAAAACACTTCATAATGTCCCAACATTTTACTAAAAAAGATTTGTCATGTTTAGTTGAGATTTGTTGATGATTGCATTTATAACTAAATCTTCATAATATAGTATAGTATTTTTGTACACTTGAAATAAAAATCCATGCTTTCTACTTTCTAGCATCAGTTGACACATCGTTGTTAGTTGGTCAGTCAAGGACATCTACAATCGTGACGTCAGGATCGACTTATACAACCGAGAAGAAATAGAAGTGGTCAGCAGCTTATAAATAGAACAGGCTTATGTATCGTATTTGTGCAATGGTTCTCTATTAATACCTTTTTTATTAAAGGAAAACGAAAAGGATTGACCTTGTGTTATACGCAAATGCAATCAGGTCTTTATTCTCTGAGTCATAGAATGCACCATACAATCAGAAGTATGCAGGAATGTGAATACAAACACCAAATACCCCAATGGGTTACATGAATACCCCAGAGGGAGTAACCACACCCGCACTAGACACTGGTAAAACCAAAGCCTACAATCAAACACACCATTTTTCACCATTGTGGTATACCCATATTCATTACTCATTTTAGATCTTCACCAAGCTTATGTAGTTATGAATCATGGAATGCTAGGTATTAGGTAGCAGCTTTAAAAGATGGCCATGAAGTTTGAATCATTAAAATAATTTCAGTTTTGATCATTCTGATGAGTATGCTTATTTTAGATAATGTATAATTCCCCCACAAAGTATTGACCAGTCAACAGCGAGAGCGGAAGGAGCCATTTACGATGTGATCATAAGGGTGAATTCCTTGATTTATTTGTACAAATAAACGCAGTGTTTTTCATGAAGTCTGACCTCGTTCTTATAACGACTATATACGACATTGCACCTTGTGCAACATAAAGATAAATCGTTTAAAAGTATAAGTCTTAATTGAGTTTTATTAACAGAGAATTTCTACATCCATCATATTTGGATTGTATTCATGCATCATGGGGAGCGAAGGCCATATGTGTACATCAAAACACTATGCCGTTGTTAAATGTTCAACAAACTAAGGCAGACCCTCCCAGAAATAAATGAGAAACATCATTAATGATTGACGTCAAGTAGAATTAGACTTGCAGACTGATAATCGTTTGCCTTCTCTTGTTATATCTTGAACGTTTTTGAATAAAGATTTCATCCTGATTCCACCATCATACTACTTTACTCCAATTTTAACCATTTCAGTTTAACTTTCCTTTAAGGTCGAGTTACACGGGGCAACTAGTTGCTAGCAACTAATTGCAGGCAACTAGTTGCCCCGTCTAATGCAAAAGTTGCAGGCAATAGTTGCTAGCAACTAGTTGCCTGGGATCCATATTTATGGATTTCGGGGCAACTAGTTGCCTCCTATCTGTTGCAGGCTAGCAACTAGTTGCTGGCAATAAGTTGCTAGCAACTCGACCTCGTGTAACTCGACCTTTACTGGGTTATTCTTTAGGGGTGTCTGGAGCCTAGGGGATGGCAAAACTGTCATAATCCTGTGAATATTCTAACTGAAGAAACAAGATGGTGCCTACACTGGATAACTAGTCATAGTACTATTGGGGGACAAGAGGGTGACCTACAAAGGTCAGTTCGAGCCATATATGCACATGAGAGGCAAAATGGTGCCTCCATTGGATGACCAGTATATACATGCTAATTGGGGACAATAGGTTGGACTACATTAGAAAATCAGTTACGGTCTTAGAAATCTAAGAGACAATATGGTGGCCTACACACACTGAAAAAAAAATGTCGTCAAAATAACGTTGAATCACCGGCAACATTTGGGACATAACTTTCACCGTTTTTTTAACGGTGACGGTCACCGTTAATTTTACGCAGAATCACTGTTCATTTTATGTAGAAACACTGTTCATTTTACATTGAATCACCATTAATTTCATGTAGAGTTACCATTAATAGATTCAGAGTACTCAAATATACAGAGAATATTAGATAAGCCGCAAAGGGAGTCTGATTATTGTGACTTTAGTTACTGTAGTATACGTCAGTAGTATAGTATGTATCGGAACGGGACTATAGTTAACTACTGTTTATTACTCAATCGACATGCAGCCAATCAGAGGCCGCCATTTGGTCACGTGACCCGTTGCCATGGTAATGTGACCTACTTAGGGCTCTCAGCCAATCAGAAGCCAGCATTCTGGGTGACCTACTGACCTACTTAGAAGCTCTCAGCCAATCAGAGGCCGGCATTCTGGTAACCATGGTAACGTGACCTACTTACGTCACGTGACCTACTTAGGCTCAGCCAATCAGAAGCCGGCATTCTGGTAACTAGGGTAACGTGACCTACTTAGGGTTTGTTTGTAAACAACACCACGTGGCTCTCTTGTTTGTAAACAACACCACGTGACACGTGACTGTTTGTAAACAAACAAAGTTATATAACTTATATATAGAAATATCACTAGGCGGCAGAGTGGTCAAAAGGCAATCTCGTAGTAGTAGGTCTACTTGGATCTTGAGTAGCCACCCTTGTGGTTATAATTACCTAGACTAGTTGGCTCTGCCAGCCTGGTCAAGTGAAAATTGGTAAGGAGACTATGAACTAGGCTAAGCTTGGATTTTAAAATAGCCTATACAAGTATAATAAAACTATAGTACCCTCTTAGATTTGATGATTAGACATTGCCTACTAGGTATACACATTTGTACAATGGTATCATTGTGTATAAATGTTCTTTTGGTACATCATGCCGACTCTACACGAGCACCATTTGCAACGACAGATAGTGCTAAACCTAAGACCTACCCACCCCGTAGAAAGAAATAGGGGTGACGTTTGTGAACGGTCCCTTAGTCTTTCTATTCTTTGTTTATTGTGTGGCCCCTAAAGAGGGGCCGACTAACATCGGTGTTATTAATTACACCTCATGTTAGGCAGCATAGGATCAAACCTCAAAAGCATCAAAGCTCAAAGTCCTAATGGACAGAGAGCCCTGTGTGGCTTTTGAGGATGAGTGGGAGTGATCCTTTGCAGAATACCGATCCGTGAGAGGTTCTGACTATATATATCTTTTATATCGCTTTAGATATGGTGTAGTATTTTTCATCTCGCTATAGTTTAGTTGATATTTTAAAGAAACTGCCTCATTCTATCAGAAATACACAACATTGACATGTTTTTTATATTCAATATATTAGAAGTGTGCTTTGTTGCTTATATAGTTCATTATGCGTTTAAAATGTTCGCGAGTATCGTAGAAATGTACAAAAATCCTATTGTGGCGCCATCTGACGAAAAGAGCGGAGAACTATACTAGGGTATGGCGAGCTAGACTAGAGCATGTAATCACCAGGCGGCAGAGTGGTCAAAAGACAATCTCGTAATAGTAGGTCTACTTGGATCTTGAGTAGCCACCCTTGTGGTTGCAATTACCTAGACTAGTTGACCCTGCCATCCTGGTCAAGTGAAATTAGTAAGGAGACCGCACATTAACGCGCTCCACAGTCTTTAGACAGTTAAGACTATAGTACCGTAGATTCTACTGTGTACTCACACTAACTATTTACAGTGCTACATATTCATACCCTAGTTCTAAGTGTTTTTTTTAGAAAAAAGCGATCTACTCACCCAGTTTTTTTAGACAAACTCCTATTAGCAGGTAACCCCTGTATAAACCATACTGCAAAGATCTGCTACTTCGAGCGTCTGCCTCGTGACTGATAGTGTACAACAAGACGAAGTGGGCAGAGGTGAAGTACTGTTCCAAGAAAAATTGAGGCTCTTTATATAGCTGAGAGAGCGGCTAATCCGGATGTTCTAAGCTTGTTTTCACCTAGAGCCCCACCCTCTTCCAGAGAGGAATCAAATTGCTTTTCACCTGGACCCTTCCACCCCTAATCCATCAGCATGAAAAGAGGGATAACAAGTGTAACGTGCGCTACATGTATATGGGATTATAGCTGGTGAAGAGATAAAGCCAGGTCAACTGTGTATACAAAGACTACAGGAGGTGATTAACGACAGGTGTGACGCGCCAGCCCGTGGACGGATTATCTTCTAAGCTGACGCTTATTCAACTAGCCAGCTGCCGTCCGCTCCACTCACCACGGCAAGAGGAGGTGCTTTTGTTTTACACTTAAGTCGCTTACCACATGTACTCGTCTCTACCTCACAGACAGACACCCTCTCGCTTGCTTCACGACCCCTGTAGCTTTTTTTGTATACACACTCTAATCTCATAACCCCCTGATCCGTTATACAGGTAACGGGTATTCTCTTTTAAATAGCTGCCAGTCAGCCTGCGGCAGCTGAAAACGACGGTAAGTAGCTTAGCTCTAGAAGCAAGAAGGCGTATATAAGGAGGCTGACACGTGTATAGGCGCCTTATAAGTCGGCAGGGGGTAAATACTAGTGAAAAAGGAAGGCAGGTGTGCAGGTAGCTTTCTAACAGACACGTGTGTGCACTAAGCTGCTTAAGTCTAAACCCACCTGCAGTAGTCAGGTAGCATGTGAAAACTTACTTAACAGATCTCTTAATTGAGTAGAGACTCTGTACTGAGAGAGTCTTTTCAGCCGTTTAAGAGGATTATCTAGGACAGGGTACATAAGGAGTGAAACGACGCTCTCACCCATCACACTTTCTCGACCCGCCCTTCATCATCGTAGCATCGTCCACTCTACGCTCGCTCAGAATGTTATGATGGTTAGTTCTGCTATTTTCAGCTACTTTTCTTATCCAAGTGTTGACGCTACAGAGCATCGAAACTCTCTCCAAATGAGTCCAAGAAAGAAAAAGCAACTTCCACTTGAAGCAGGAAGAGAAACAGTGCCCTATGATGCATGTGAGGTAAAGAAACATTGGAAGGACGTCACCAAGGAGCAATGGATAGAAGCATGCTTCAACTTCATCGGAACGGAAGTAGTTTCATTTGGACAGAGGGAGAAGATTTAGTTGGAGCTATTTTTCTTAGCTCCGTATACTTGGCCTGACTGTGGTGAAATTCCTTCAGGTATTTGTTCAGTCTTCGCCATAGAAGTTATCAGGTCTTTGAAGGAGCTTCGATATATGCAAGGCACTCACGAGGAGATTGTTCAGAAAATGACGGAATTCGAAACAGGAGAAGACACAGTATGGTGCGAGGAGACGACATATACGGACGATGATCTGGAGTACATCATTTGTAGCCCGTTGGAACATTATGTTAAAGACTTTGAGGACATGCTAGACAGCACTGAGATGAACCCGAAAGAGAGATCCCTTACTGCACAGAAAGAGGCCAAAGCTGTGTTGGAAAAGCTCAAGTTTGGTCAAGGATTCACTCTTCAAAGCAGCTGTGTGAGTGTGATAAAAGGCCTTGTGTTGAAACATCCAGACATGAAGTTTTCGCGTGCTGTCGACACACTTCCTTTGCCTGAACTGATGATGAACATGATCGATCCCATCGTACCAACATGTTTCGACTCTGCCAATTGTCCCATGTATAAAATGGTTTCAAGTTTTGCCCGTGGCCGATGGCTAAACGATCCACTGAAGTCAGAAAACCTCCTTGATTTAATCAACTGACTAAATGTATTTTCTCATACTAGTATTAGCAGCATTAGTAATAGCAGCTACTCAGTCTCGTGCAGCACAAGCAGCAGCATCTGTCAGCAGCATTCGGACATCGTCAGCAGCAGCAGCAGCTGCACGAGCAGCACAAGCAGCAGCATCTGTCAACAGCATCCGTGACATCGTCAGCAGCTGCAGCAGCTGCACGAGCAGCACAAGCAGCAGCAGCTGTCAGCAGCTGCAGCAGCTGCACGAGCAGCACAAGCAGCAGCACCAACAGCAGCAGCAACAGCAAATCAGCAGCAGCAGCAGCAGCAGCAGCAGCAGCAGCAGCGGCGGTGTGGACCACTAAATTCGAGATGGCGACATGTCTGTTTCTTAGAATCGACATTCGACATGAGGAAAAGTGACATTTGACATGAAGCTTGAAAAACATAGTGACAGGTGACATGAGCAATTCTTTAAATCGACATGAGATATGAGCATAATTAAGCGACATCGACATGTGCCATGGCTATTTTTTTTTAAGACAAATGCCATAGACTCCTCATTCAAACCCCCACTAGTAGTGCTCTATAAGCGCAAGCTTTGCCTTAAGAGAGCTGTGGCTGTGAACCCTCTCCTCCCCCCGTACACACAGGTAAATATCAGAGTCAGCACAAGCAGCTCGTGCAGCTGCTGCAGCTGACACTATAGTGTCAGCTGCTGCTTACCCTCAGTAGAATGGTCCTTGACCCATCTATTATAGTCCAGCAGTGCCTGACCCTTGTATGAGAGTAGTATTGGCGACATTGGCTGACTCTGATATTTACCTGTGTGTACGGGGGAGGAGAGGGTTCACAGCCACAGCTCTCTTAAGGCAAAGCTTGCGCTTATAGAGCACTACTAGTGGGGGTTTGAATGAGGAGTCTATGGTGTTTGTCTTAAAAAAAAATAGCCATGGCACATGTCGATGTCGCTTAATTATGCTCATATCTCATGTCGATTTTAAGAATTGCTCATGTCACCTGTCACTATGTTTTTCAAGCTTCATGTCAAATGTCACTTTTCCTCATGTCGAATGTCGATTCTAAGAAACAGACATGTCGCCATCTCGAATTTAGTGGTCCACACCGCCGCTGCTGCTGCTGCTGCTGCTGCTGCTGCTGCTGCTGCTGATTTGCTGTTGCTGCTGCTGTTGGTGCTGCTGCTTGTGCTGCTCGTGCAGCTGCTGCAGCTGCTGACAGCTGCTGCTGCTTGTGCTGCTCGTGCAGCTGCTGCAGCTGCTGACGATGTCACGGATGCTGTTGACAGATGCTGCTGCTTGTGCTGCTCGTGCAGCTGCTGCTGCTGCTGACGATGTCACGGATGCTGCTGACAGATGCTGCTGCTTGTGCTGCACGAGACTGAGTAGCTGCTATTACTAATGCTGCTAATACTAGTATGAGAAAATACATTTAGTCAGTTGATTAAATCAAGGAGGTTTTCTGACTTCAGTGGATCGTTTAGCCATTGGCCACGGGCAAAACTTGAAACCATTTTATACATGGGACAATTGGCAGAGTCGAAACATGTTGGTACGATGGGATCGATCATGTTCATCATCAGTTCAGGCAAAGGAAGTGTGTCGACAGCACGCGAAAACTTCATGTCTGGATGTTTCAACACAAGGCCTTTTATCACACTCACACAGCTGCTTTGAAGAGTGAATCCTTGACCAAACTTGAGCTTTTCCAACACAGCTTTGGCCTCTTTCTGTGCAGTAAGGGATCTCTCTTTCGGGTTCATCTCAGTGCTGTCTAGCATGTCCTCAAAGTCTTTAACATAATGTTCCAACGGGCTACAAATGATGTACTCCAGATCATCGTCCGTATATGTCGTCTCCTCGCACCATATTGTGTCTTCTCCTGTTTTGAATTCCGTCATTTTCTGAACAATCTCCTCGTGAGTGCCTTGCATATATCGAAGCTCCTTCAAAGACCTGATAACTTCTATGGCGAAGACTGAACAAATACCTGAAGGAATTTCACCACAGTCAGGCCAAGTATACGGAGCTAAGAAAAATAGCTCCAACTAAATCTTCTCCCTCTGTCCAAATGAAACTACTTCCGTTCCGATGAAGTTGAAGCATGCTTCTATCCATTGCTCCTTGGTGACGTCCTTCCAATGTTTCTTTACCTCACATGCATCATAGGGCACTGTTTCTCTTCCTGCTTCAAGTGGAAGTTGCTTTTTCTTTCTTGGACTCATTTGGAGAGAGTTTCGATGCTCTGTAGCGTCAACACTTGGATAAGAAAAGTAGCTGAAAATAGCAGAACTAACCATCATAACATTCTGAGCGAGCGTAGAGTGGACGATGCTACGATGATGAAGGGCGGGTCGAGAAAGTGTGATGGGTGAGAGCGTCGTTTCACTCCTTATGTACCCTGTCCTAGATAATCCTTTTAAACGGCTGAAAAGACTCTCTCAGTACAGAGTCTCTACTCAATTAAGAGATCTGTTAAGTAAGTTTTCACATGCTACCTGACTACTGCAGGTGGGTTTAGACTTAAGCAGCTTAGTGCACACACGTGTCTGTTAGAAAGCTACCTGCACACCTGCCTTCCTTTTTCACTAGTATTTACCCCCTGCCGACTTATAAGGCGCCTATACACGTGTCAGCCTCCTTATATATGCCTTCTTGCTTCTAGAGCTAAGCTACTTACCGTCGTTTTCAGCTGCCGCAGGCTGACTGGCAGCTATTTAAAAGAGAATACCCGTTACCTGTATAACGGATCAGGGGGTTATGAGATTAGAGTGTGTATACAAAAAAAGCTACAGGGGTCGTGAAGCAAGCGAGAGGGTGTCTGTCTGTGAGGTAGAGACGAGTACATGTGGTAAGCGACTTAAGTGTAAAACAAAAGCACCTCCTCTTGCCGTGGTGAGTGGAGCGGACGGCAGCTGGCTAGTTGAATAAGCGTCAGCTTAGAAGATAATCCGTCCACGGGCTGGCGCGTCACACCTGTCGTTAATCACCTCCTGTAGTCTTTGTATACACAGTTGACCTGGCTTTATCTCTTCACCAGCTATAATCCCATATACATGTAGCGCACGTTACACTTGTTATCCCTCTTTTCATGCTGATGGATTAGGGGTGGAAGGGTCCAGGTGAAAAGCAATTTGATTCCTCTCTGGAAGAGGGTGGGGCTCTAGGTGAAAACAAGCTTAGAACATCCGGATTAGCCGCTCTCTCAGCTATATAAAGAGCCTCAATTTTTCTTGGAACAGTACTTCACCTCTGCCCACTTTGTCTTGTTGTACACTATCAGTCACGAGGCAGACGCTCGAAGTAGCAGATCTTTGCAGTATGGTTTATACAGGGGTTACCTGCTAATAGGAGTTTGTCTAAAAAAACTGGGTGAGTAGATCGCTTTTTTCTAAAAAAAACCACTTAGAACTAGGGTATGAATATGTAGCACTGTAAATAGTTAGTGTGAGTACACAGTAGAATCTACGGTACTATAGTCTTAACTGTCTAAAGACTGTGGAGCGCGTTAATGTGCGGTCTCCTTACTAATTTCACTTGACCAGGATGGCAGGGTCAACTAGTCTAGGTAATTGCAACCACAAGGGTGGCTACTCAAGATCCAAGTAGACCTACTACTACGAGATTGTCTTTTGACCACTCTGCCGCCTGGTGATTACATGCTCTAGTCTAGCTCGCCATACCCTAGTATAGTTCTCCGCTCTTTTCGTCAGATGGTGCCACAATAGGATTTTTGTACATTTCTACGATACTCGCGAACATTTTAAACGCATAATGAACTATATAAGCAACAAAGCACACTTCTAATATATTGAATATAAAAAACATGTCAATGTTGTGTATTTCTGATAGAATGAGGCAGTTTCTTTAAAATATCAACTAAACTATAGCGAGATGAAAAATACTACACCATATCTAAAGCGATATAAAAGATATATATAGTCAGAACCTCTCACGGATCGGCATTCTGCAACGGATCACTCCCACTCGTCCTCAAAAGCCACACAGGGCTCTCTGTCCATTAGGACTTTGAGCTTTGATGCTTTTGAGGTTTGATCCTACGCTGCCTAACATGAGGTGTAATTAATAACACCGATGTTAGTCGGCCCCTCTTTAGGGGCCACACAATAAACAAAGAATAGAAAGACTAAGGGACCGTTCACAAACGTCACCCCTATTTTTTTCTACGGGGTGGGTAGGTCTTAGGTTTAGCACTATCTGTCGTTGCAAATGGTGCTCGTGTAGTGTCGGCATGATGTACCAAAAGAACATTTATACACAATGATACCATTGTACAAATGTGTATACCTAGTAGGCAATGTCTAATCATCAAATCTAAGAGGGTACTATAGTTTTATTATACTTGTATAGGCTATTTTAAAATCCAAGCTTAGCCTAGTTCATAGTCTCCTTACCAATTTTCACTTGACCAGGCTGGCAGAGCCAACTAGTCTAGGTAATTATAACCACAAGGGTGGCTACTCAAGATCCAAGTAGACCTACTACTACGAGATTGCCTTTTGACCACTCTGCCGCCTAGTGATATTTCTATATATAAGTTATATAACTTTGTTTGTTTACAAACAGTCACGTGTCACGTGGTGTTGTTTACAAACAAGAGAGCCACGTGGTGTTGTTTACAAACAAACCCTAAGTAGGTCACGTTACCCTAGTTACCAGAATGCCGGCTTCTGATTGGCTGAGCCTAAGTAGGTCACGTGACCTAAGTAGGTCACGTTACCATGGTTACCAGAATGCCGGCCTCTGATTGGCTGAGAGCTTCTAAGTAGGTCAGTAGGTCACCCAGAATGCTGGCTTCTGATTGGCTGAGAGCCCTAAGTAGGTCACGTTACCATGGCAACGGGTCACGTGACCAAATGGCGGCCTCTGATTGGCTGCATGTCGATTGAGTAATAAACAGTAGTTAACTATAGTCCCGTTCCGATACATACTATACTACTTACGTCTAAAAACTTACGGATAAGCCATACTTTGACTTTGTCCTTATCCTATATGCCACACTGGCAATCTGACTTGCATACTAGCCCCGGCCTATACAAGAGGTTTTACTCTATAGGATTGATACAAGGCAGAGTTTCCACAGGTGAGGATATATGCATAGTATGTTACCACAAAATAGGTGTATAGATCCAGACAGCTACTTTCTTCTGGATATTGTCAAGTGAGCATGGTATTTTGTCAAACCTATCACAAGATTGAATTGCTATATTGTCAAACATATAGATCAATTGAAAATTACTTTTAGTTCAACATGAATACTCCACTTCAAGGGCTCACACTCTCCAGAAAAATCTTTTTACAAACCAGGCCACCTATCTATGGCAAGAACCACTATATGTGGCTCCTTCTGGGATTTGACATTAGAGGCTGATATTTACGATGCTTCATTGTATTCCAAATAACGGTGAATCACCGTTGAATTTTACAGAGTGAATCTGTAAAAAGTACATCTATTTTTCCCAGTGCAGTGTGATCAGTAACAGTGCTAATAGGGGACAGGATGGTGGCCTATACATTACAGGGACGTGGCAGCCGGGGGGGACGGGGGGGGACATGTCCCCCCCCCCCCCACTTTTGACAAACCTCCAAAAAGGTCAAACAAAAAAGGTCAAGCGAAAAGGGTCAAAAAGGGTCAAATTTCCCCTCAGTCCCCCCTACTTTGAAACTGCGTGCTACGCCCCTGTACATTGTGCGACCTCTGTATATGAATCTATGGATCCATGGCCTTATCTCCTGGTGCATGGTTATAATATACAATGTCTAAGTGGGGCATGCGAGTTCTTATCAGCATCCCTCTACAACAACTGATACGCACTGCTATAAATGCAACAGCACTGTCTGGATCAGGGCTTTGGATGAGTGGGTCCCATGTTCCCTGCCGATTTTAAGGGCATGCACCATGTCTCTTTTATTAACAATAACCATCTCCCATGTTAGATTTAGGAATTTAAGGCCATGTACAATGTGGATTTTAGACAAATACTATATTACATAATTATAAGGTTATACTATCTCACAAATGAACTCCAGTATGAAAAAGAGCCTCCTAAACAGACTCATTGTAACCTCAGTGTAATTAGGAGTCTCCTAAATAGATACGCCTATATCCTGTGTGCATAATGATAACGAGCTTCCTAAACAGTAGTTTTGGACATTTTTGTCGTTCACCTAAAGAGGTTACTAGAAGAAAATCCTAAACAGACCCCAATATAACCCCAATGTAACCCCACTATAGAGTAGAACTTCCCTAACATGCCCAACTGTACCCTCAGTACGATAACAGAAATGCCTCTTAAACAGACCTGACTGTAGACTCAGTATCAGAAGGCGCCTCATAGACAGCCCCGACTGTAGCTGGTCATGGTTATAGGGTCAATGCCTACAAACAAACAGTCCCCCTTCACTCACCTCTCATGGACACCTCTAATTAGTTACCTGGACCTGCAGAGATAAGGCTGACTTCATACGGACTATCTTATCTCTGTTAAAACTCAATAAGGTTGGCACCGCCTGGGCAGCAAGGTATGTGAACTTTTAGAAGTGACGTTTAAGGTAGAGAAGGGATGCCTACGGGGCAAGGGGGACAGGTAGGCGTCAATACGGTGCCACAGTTAATGTTAAGTTGAGGCTGAATACCTGAGCTGTTATATAAAGGCGCATACAGTAAGAGCTTGGATAGATATGACTGGATGAAACAAAGGATCCTATACTGGAAGTGAGCTACCAAGTGGAGCATCCCGGAACAGCTATACATCCAGGAAGGTGGGTACCACTTTAGGAGTAATATTCAAACAGATAAAGATCCATATTCATGACGTTCATACAAAAGATTTACATTTTCATTATTTAAATCCTACTGAAACCTTTTCAGAGGCAATAAAATATGCTGTGTCGTGGTCACTTTGGACTAGTTTTTATAGTAACTGACATTGTAAATGGATCCCGACATGGATCTGTTGATGGAGTGAACTATAGACTGACAACACTGGTTAACTTCCTAATACACAAATTATCTTTTGTATTGGTCAACTTTGGTTTTACATATGTATTATTACTCCTATGTGCATGATTATTAGATTGTAATGTGAACCTCTAAAATGAGTGTTACAGGGTGGACGGTTCAACATACTGTGTTACATGTTAGATGTGTATATGGTGATTGCCTAAACACTGCTCAAAAAGAGTGTTTTATCAGAGTATGACCTGTATATTTGTAGATAAGGTTGATAGGTTTATACAGTTCAACCTGGTTGTGGTATAGGACCTCTGTATGTGTGAATGTGGGTGGGGTGAGTGTGTAATACATGTAGGCTTACACATAGATAGCAGAGCTTACATCCCACATACCGTCTACTTACCGTGTATGATATGGATAATACCTTGCTGATCCCAGCCACCTGCTATACTTATCAACTGGTAAGGCCACTCGAAAAAATGAATATTTGTTTCTCGTTACAAGTTTTTCTTAAGTTTCTTTTTCCACTAGGGACAAAATGGGTAGGGAAATATCACCTACATTGAATTGCTATCGGGGTCAATAAGGCCACCCCCACCCCTAAAATAGCATAAAGCGTCCTCAATGATTATATTTAGATAACCAGATTCTGTTCTGCAGGTTTGATTCAATCAGCTTTGGTAGAGAGGGTGTATCAGTTCTTTCTGTGCTGTTGTAGCGGGTACGTATCGCTTGGGGCAGCCTGAGCGTGCGTGGAGAGCGCATTGCCAGCCTGTAGTAGCTCAAGTACCGTAGCAGAGCGGTGGAGAAGCAGCTAGCCCTGTGGTGAAGCAGTAGCATTCTCAACTCCGGAGCGGAGGGGCCGGGGTTCGATTCCCCCTGGGGCTGACCTGTTTTTCGCTGCCTGTTACACTGTTGCCGGTGACCAGGATTGAAGCCAACCTAGAAAAAGTCTGAAGGGGAGTAATGTAGCGGGCACGTGTCGCTCGGGGCAGCCCGAGCATGCGTGGAGAGCGCATTGCCTGCCTGTGGTAGCTGAGCGGTGGAGAAGCAGCTAGCCCTGTGGTGTAGCGGTTTCTTGACTGTGTTGAAAGGGATGGGAATAAGCTGTTTGGGTCATTTTGGAGCCACAAAATTGAAATAAAGGTCTACATTTTTCTGAAAGCCAAGAGCACTCCCTCTTACAAAGAACCAACAGGGATCTAGCTGCTTGAAGGTTAAATGAATATTTTAAAGTACCAGAAAGATACATAATATTATGTAGAAAATATAGCCGATTCTCATTACAGCTGTGTGACACTGCGTCATGATATGCTTATTCCACCCCTTCACAGCCAAAAATAATCATCGCATTTCAAGAAAGTAAGATTTTTAAACTCGACTAGCGCCAGACCACCAGACTTTTATTTTCTTGAAATGAGATAATTTTTTTTGATTGTGTTGTTCTAATTGCAGCTGTGTGACTCTGCGTCAGGATGTGCTGCTTTCACCCCTTGTTCCGCTGGATGCAGCAGTGGCTAGGCCTAGACCCAGAGGAGGACGTCATCTGTATGGTCATCGCCACAGAGATCATCCGCTGGTTTACCATGGCCATCCCCATCTTCCTGGCTGCTTGGCGGTGGGTAACACACATATACTCTCTTCTAGTTCACATCAAGATAAAGGGTTAAAAGGTTAAGACGTGGGCCGCATCAACCATTTGCTGGTTCCTCATGGTCATTCCCAACCCCAGCTTGATTGTACGACTTTCTTCATCATCCCAAATGTCCAGCACTGAGCCAGGACTAAGACTTAAGGTGGGTCGATCCCATTGAAACAAAGTCATCAGAATTTCCCAATTTTTTTTCTGTGAGCACCCTAAATCATTTGAAAACAGAAAATGAAAAGAAAAGTAGGGGTTGCCGTGCTACTTTTCAAAATATGGAATTTTGAAAAATAAAAGTATTTTAATTTCATATTAAAAAAACGAAAATAATGTTAAGATTCCTATAATTTTATTTTCTATCAAACAATAACCACAGAATTCTGAAACATCACACAATGAACACTAGGATATATGCCTTTATTCTAAAAATATTTTCGGAGATTAAGCAACCCGCATTCTGGGGGAAAATGTCATCTTTTGGTGAAAAGTTGGAATAAATTTTCATTATTTCCTTACATAATCAAAGAAAAATATTAGTAAAAGTCATCAGATTTTTCTTAAACTTCCCCAAAACATTGTTTGAATCATTTGCTGATGAATAAGAGTAATTTTGATATGGGGTGCCGTGCATAATTTGAGGGTTTTGGCCCTTTGAAAAAAAAAGTAATGCAAAAATGGACTAAATCAAAACTTTGAAGCATTGCATTATGGGTAATATCCCAACAAACTGCATATAAAATGATTTCTTTATGTAGCTTTGAATATATCTAAGCAAGTTATTCACTTTTATGCCCTTCAAATACTATTTATTCCTTCATAAATGAAAGCTCCTGAAGAATGTTAGAAAATGCCTAAAATACCCTTAATTATGATTTGAAAAATATATATTGCTCTAAAATGCTCAATTTTGCTCAAAAATGTCCGAAATTCTTTTTGAGGGTAGAAATCCATTCAGGGTACCCCCCCTACCAAAAATGGCATGATTCTGACATTTTTAAGCCACATGCGCAGAAGGGTGCGCAGTGGTCTATTCTGCAATGGCCTCGACCCACCTTAACCCACCACATCGCATTAAATCAGAGATGGGTTTTAAATTTTGAGACGACATCGCTGCAATATGTTGTAAACTTGATTATGTTTTACCTTTGAAAAATAATTCAGTTATCATCGTTCCCATTTGTCAATAACATTGTATACATATATAAAACTATGACCACATTTATCGCAATATTATGATATTTAAGCTACAAGTAATAAACTAATATTGAAACTTGAATTGAATTGATAATAACTGCTTCCTTCCTGCAGGTATGCGGAGATCCTGGAGTACACTGTGTTCATCCCGAGTATGGAGGTGAAGGCTCAGTACTGGCTGGTGACCTCACTCATCTTCCTCGGCGGCTCCCTGGTGCTGTACCTGCCCCTTAAGGTGGTGTGCTCTCTGTACTGGAAGGACGCCCGATACACACACGGATGGTGAGTGCAGTCTGGAGGGGTTTGGAGAATAGAAAACGAGTTTTTTTTACAATAAAACATGCACTAACTTAACTAGAACACGAAATTCGTTTTAGAGATTGTCGGTTTAATAAAGAAAGGTGTGTATTTCTAAAGGTCAGTGTAGGGGGCTTCCAAATGTCATCCTACACTGAAATGTTTTCTTAAAGTATATAGATTTGATTGAGACAACCATCCCAGGTGATAGACATGTACTTTGACATATGTTTAGAATAATTAACTTACTTGCCAAGTCATCTAAAATAATTTTTGGTGTAGTAAAAGTGACATTCATAAATGATTTCGTTTAGATGAGATTTCTTACATGATACATTTGGAAACACAGTTGCAAACTGCTACAACACGATTTCGTTAATACAGTATTGCTAAAGGAAATTTACATCAATTTTTGTTCTGTCAAGTCATAAAGATCACTTGGGATCTAAATGTAAATTTAGAAAGGGGGGGGGGGCGGTCATACGCTGTCACTTGATGTAAAGGTATTGGGAAATCAGAATGTAATCTAAGAACCCTGGTGACTTTATAATCGTGTTCACAGATTTACCCATAAGCAAGCATCCGATCAGATAATTTCTTGAAATTTCCCCCAGCTACTATATTTGATTAATCAAAATCGTATGGGGGATATAGGGAATCATGCATACGCCCCTTGCCTGAGAGCGAGTCCTTTTTGACCACTAAACATTAATAATTTTAGTCCTTAGCATAGACATTTCCCCATCATAACTACTGATATTATCATCTGATGAAGCCTTATTTTGGGGAAGCGTTGTGGTCTTTGATTTGTAAATAAACTTACCACCATACACCTTACTTCGGTTATTGTAGTTGTGTTGATCATGTTATAGACTGAGAAACACTGTGATTAACTCACCCTTTCCTCCTGTGCAGGCGTCCGTCCATTGTGATGTACATTACCATGTGTGCCCTGCCGTGTCTGGGCGTTATTCTGTACGCCATAGACAAGTCACAGCGAAACGTAAGTACACACACTACACGGTGTTAACGTCACATCCAACCATGCAATCCATGCTGGGAAAACTCTGCAATTTTGAATTATGTTGCGCTTTGGGGACCTCCCTCCAACTTGCAACAAAGGTTACTACAAAAAGAAGATAGAACTAACAAGAATCTGTTGCAATTCGGGCTCTTCTATGTGTATAGACATTTTTTCCTCTCTTAATTTGAGAAGGTTTGTGCAATATGACATTTTTTGTTGTTAAATCGAGCATACATTTACGTGGACAAATATTGGAACATTTGCTTCCTCCATTTTCCATACAGCAACAGATAAGTCCATATTGCAGGATTACTTAATCTCGCATGTATTGTGCAGTGGGACTTAGGCAACCTTGCAACTTTGAGTAAAAGTAACTGCTACAAAAAGCTGAAATGGTAGCTGTATTGGAGGCGTTTTGTGTTGGATTTGAGCTCCAAAGCTATTGCCATAATGGTTTGGAAAATCACAAAGCAATTCAAGCACTGAACAGGTAGTAGGAATCTACTGCGAAACATATGAGGCCTTGTTTGGAAGTAAACTGTTTAGCATAGAGGAAGGCCATTCATATATTCGATAAGACATATCTATATTTATATATTATTTCTATATTTAATGACTTGTACTTGTCTACCATGTCTACAGATAGATCCCACGACGGTGATGGACCCGGCTACTACAGCTGTCATCCAGGCGTGTGTGATGGGTCTGACCATCACCGAGTGGATGGCCAAGATGCGGGAGGAGGAACTCACCTACGACCTCACCAACAGCATGGCCACAGACTTCTTCTTCCTCTACGACGTCATTGACTTCTTCATGTTGTGCGCCTTCGAAGCCCAAATCTACCATTCCCCTTGGCTGTATGTGACTTTCGCCTTTGGTTACATTTCAATGTTCAAGTACATCCCCAACCAGCCGACGGCCATGAACGAGAACGGCACACCCAAAGGTGCGGTGACTTGCATCCTGGTGAGTCTTTTCTGTAGCGACATCCCCTTCCTGGTTGTCCGCGTTACGACCATGGCGCAATACGGACTGCGCGTCAGCGACATCATCCACCCGGCTAAAAACGTGGCCATGATCTGCTTTGGCCTTACTCAGCTCTACATCATTTACCAGAACCACAAGGTGGCCCAGAAGGGGCTCGGGGAGCAGAAGTACTACGAGCGGCGCTGTACACGGCACTCCAGTATGCTGCCTGGGGGGTCGGTCCGCGGGTCGGTACAGGAGGGCACCTGGCCGCGCCGCCAGGGGGCCGACAGTAGGGACGCTGACTGTACGTGTGAGGACCTGGAACACAACCAGGGGGGAGGAGCAGGATCCATGAAGGTGCAGATGAGGGACAAGAGAAGTGGCTCCCGGGCCAGGGTTTCACCCGAACTCAACCAGCCGCATGGTGAACATATAGACACCGAGTTTATATAGTTCCCTCATCAGTCCCGTTTTACCCTACGCTATGTTCCTACCCCATGTACATACATGAGCATGCTAAGAAATGACTATCTACATTACCACAAGCCTGCCCCTAATTGAGGTCCAGTTTAAATGGACATGAACGCCGAGCTGAGAGACAACAACATAAGTTGAAGGGAGGAAAGGAAATAGGTTATAAAGAAACAAAACAGTATGTACGTAGACCGAGATTATTATTTCATTATCAACCAAGCTGTGTACGTCAAAAAGAGATAATGAAAGCATTAATGCAATTATATTTATCATAGATCTGTATAATTGTTCATACAGGGCATGGTGAGCACATGCATATCAATGTTATTTCATGGCTTAGTAACAATACACGTTCAAATATATCTGACTTGTCCTCTTCTACTGCTCCTGTATAAAGATATACTTTTAGCTCTGGATTATAAGCTGCTTTAATTTATATCCCAATGCCATGCCCTAAGAGAAATAAACATATTTGCCTTTTTCTATTTGGCACTATGAATACACCGTATTTCATACAAGATCGGCTTTTGTACTCTCAAATGTTTTATGCACGTATGTTGGGCAGGGGAGGGCTGACTTCGCACTGTGATGTGAGAACATTTCTTTCTATAGGCCAATGCTTAATTTCAGTATCCTTCAGCATCTTCCAATGACGTGATAATTTGATGTTTGTATCGCTGTTCTATGTTGTGCTAAGGTTGCATTAACCATTATTTATCATTAGTTATTGGCCTAATGCTAGGGCAATATGAACAAATCGGGAGCAAAGACTATATAAGCTCAGGTCATTGCATTTATGTACTTTATCAACGTCTGAACCATGTTTGGCGAATAATGTCATAAATTAAGATGTAAAAGAAGAAAATATGTTGTATATAGTTGAAATAAACCTGTATCACTTGATCCTTTTAGCATTAAATTTTTTTTTTAATTACATAACATAATATCCTCTTTTCAATCCGGTGTCCTATGACTGGGCGCCGACACGCGTCAATTCTACGAACCTGTATATCAATGATTCATGACTGTCGCATGTTTATTCAGCACCGGTGAACACAGCCACAAGCAGCACCCCACTAACATTTACACCCCCTTTACTGACCTCCTCCTCCACCCTACTGTGACACTGTACACTCACTATGCACCTCTATACTCACTCCTTCCTACTCTAACAATCTACACTCATGCTACACCACTACTCCCTATAGACCACCTGTCCTCCCACTACCTACTGCTGTTCTACACTCATACTCCATATATACTATTAGTCCCCCTCCCCCACCTACTACCGTTCTACACGACTACTCCCTATATACTACTAGTCCCCCTCCCCCACCTACTACCGTTCTACACGACTACTCCCTATATATTACTAGTCCCCCTTCTCCAGCTACTACCGTTCTACACGACTACTCCCTATATATTACTAGTCCCCCTTCTCCACCTACTACCGTTCTACACGACTACTCCCTATGCCTACTGCCGTTCTCCCTATACTACTAGTCCCCCAACCTACTCATACTCCCTATATACTACTAGTCCACCACTACCTACTGTGGTGCACACTTACTCCATATACTACTATAGTCCCCCCACTACCTACTGCCACCCTAAACTCTTACTCTTTATATGCTACTACATAGTTTACCTCCTCTCTCAGACTCCCACACCACTATCCTCTATACTGCACAAAGAAAAGAGTCCAGAGTTTCCTCCAGAATGACTCCTCTGATTAGGGGAGCCCAGGTTGCCTAATGGAGCCTAGGTGACTCCCTGGCTGACCTAAGGGAGTCAACTGGGGGAGTCTCATAGCCCTCTGCCTCACCTGAGGGAGTCACATAATGACCTGGGCTCCGCTAGAGAGGGGAGTCATTCTGGAGGCAACCAGGACTCCCTTTTGACGCTGTTTCTTTTCTCTATGTGTTGTATACTCCTAGTCTCCCCACCCTCGTCCCCTACCACCCTAAATTTCTAATATTGTATTCTCTATGTAGTTTTATCCTCTCATTCATCCCCTATTGTTACACTACGATCCTACACTATGTTAGCTTTACCGACCCCCCCATGGCCCTAACCACTGCCTATTCCATATACTACTCATTCTATTGTCAGAATACTGTATACTACTTACAGCCTCTCCTCGGTTCCCTAGGTGTCTCTATCATTCTGTTCGACAATACCCCACCCATACTTTGCTTTTGCAACCAATCTTTATCTGTACCTGTCTTTTTTTTCTTTTTTTTTACCTTTCTCCTTCTTGGAGCACTTCCCTCCATGGCTCTCTCTCTCTCTCTCTCTCTCTCTCTCTCTCTCTCTCTCTCTCTCTCTCTCTCTCTCTCTCTCTCTCTCTCTCTCTCTCTCTCTCTCACTCTCTCTGTCTGTCTCTCTCTCTCTCTCTATCTCTCTCTCTCTCTCCCTCTCTCTCCATCTCCCACGACCTCCATGCTTTCCTATCACTCATCCCCTCCTGCTATTCATCCTTTTATACCTTTACCCTAAATCAGCTGTTCCCCACCTTCACCCGCCCTCCCCCGCCACAACCATACGCCTTGAATGTCTCTCAGACCACACTTCTTTCATTCTTGGGTCATGGGCACCTTGCAAGTACGAGGACGAAATAAAATTGAAATTTAGTCTTTTACATTTTACTCTGTACCGTTTGTAATGGTCCGATTTAGATATAGCACTTGAAATGGACTTCCACAATTCTATTTTTATTGTGCAAAGTAGATGCCCAAGTGTATGTCTTGTACTACTTCCCCCACCTCTCAAAAAACAGACCTCTCCCACCATGCCATGTCTATGACGACACAAGGTTGGCTGACCCCCACCCCTACCACCCCTATACCACCCACACGCACCCCTACCAGAGACCATGCACCCCACCTGGGGTATGACACTGTGTGGTCGTCATGAGCAGCTCAGTGAGTCGGTGGGACATGTAGGGAGCAGCTCACACAGTCATGGCGTACAGAGAACCAGCTATGACGTAACGTCCTCCTACTCATCTTGTACCCCCTACTACTCTACCACCTACAACTCCAACACTGGATTTAAAGCACCCTCCCCCAGGGTTGAGCCCATATCGAGGCCTTGTACGGCATATGAGGTTCTCCCTGTGCAGATTGCAGACATTACAGGAGGGCCTACATACCACCAGGAATCATGGAGCTTAAGGACTATATAAAGGTGAGTGATATATTTTATATATAATGTGGGAAATACTGTGAGTAAACATCAAATCACCACTGCTTTAAAAGATTTACATCTGATAGACTGGCTATCAGAGTCAAACTTGCCGCAGTTCTCCTGCTGAAAGAATTTGTGATCTTGCAACATAATCTGGGATTTTCTTTGGTGTGAAACACAATAAAATCATTCTGTAGCAAGATATGGCGCCAGTCGTCAAGGTAAATCACCTCTCTGTACACATACAACCACTTCTCCTTACCAGATAATGTATGAGGCAGATAATGTATGACCATTCATTATTAATGTAGTTGGGGTTGAGTTAAAATCTGCTGTGAGGGTTATACCCCCGCTACAGATTTGAACTCTGCCTCGGGGTCTACTTATCATCCTCTGTCGCGAAATGATATAAAATCACAATAGAATAGGTACACGTGTCAAATTCCGAACTGTAAATGAGTATGTTAAATAGAAAGTTATTGGCTGATAAAAAGGAATTCTAAAACATTTTAAATGTTCTTGGGGCCATACTGGATTTTCGGCTGTTGCACCCAATACGTGTGGACTGAAAAGTCAGCACCATCAAAGGGACATTTTTCATGTCAGATTCAGTTCTGTTGTCAAATTTCTACCCCCCCCCTCCCCTCCCCCCCCCCCCCAAAAAGCAATATGAAATACGCTACACAAGCCAGTGAACTATAAATTATATTATTTTCCCACTGTGGATAAATACTAGAGCAGTATTTCATTCGCCCCAACACATTACACAACCAGACTGTAAGTTAGTTCGAGGAATGGACATGCCACGATGTGGAAAGGTTGCTCAAAATGTCACTCTATGGATATCAGCATTGTCATGTCATATGTAAATCACATGATCAATCTGACGTCCATACAAATGACAGCTATGAGCATGACGTCCAGACAGCTCTTATTGGTAGTTCCTGGAATGCCTGAAATGAGAACATACAAAGCATGATGAAACTAAAAAGTGATATCATGAAACAGAATCTTCCTATGTATTTGCACTGGTGAAACGGTGATACATTAGCTGCAGAATATTGTTTTGATTGGTAACGTTCAATGCAGGGTTTATAGTAAGCAAGAGTTTTGGTTTCATGTAAATTTCAGCGCTTAATCAAGGGGCTTAGACGATAATGCCTTGCAATAGAGTAGTATGCCCGTGCATATGGCCAAAATATCGTTAGTTTCCATATTTTAGTTTCCCCACCTAAATTGTTCTGTGCTGTTTGGCTAAAATAGCACAACAATATTTAAGGTTGGGGAATTCACATTTTGATTTGGTTTGATTATTCCCTCAAAAATATGCTTAACATTTAATACATTGTCGCTTTTATAAACCATGCCTTGCAATATTGTAAACTGCCAAGTTCTCAGGGTATCAGTCTAGCTTGGGACAGCGGCCTATCTTGCCCGTCTCTTACATCAACCTGTTATGTAAGCTACACTGGGCCTCTGTACCTCTCCTTCTCTCAGTGTACTGGTCACCACAGACACTCTGGGTGTCAGGTTTCATTTTTCCATTTTGGTCAATGGATTGACTGTCATGAGATATACTGGTATTGCAAGGTAAAATATTTTATTCCTTTGATATTGAACGCTAACTGTATCGCAATACTTAGAGTGGGAATCTTAGCCTACAGATAATGCATTACAATACAGCAGGAAACCCTTGAATATTGTCAAAATGTCCTCAATTTCTATGAGCATAGGTTTTTCCTACCTACATCATACTATGGAGTTTGGCTTTTTCCTATTTCGAGTTCCACTATAGTTGCTAATCGGTAATGAATCTCTGTGATTATGACTGCATTTCGCCAATTTGTACAAATTCAAGAGCCAGTGTATTGCTAAAGACAAAATGTACGAACTATTGAAAACTCATCGGCTCCTGCAGCATATAAACAAAGGTTTATAGCACATGGCCAGTTCTCACCTGAGTAGGCCAATGACATTTTTCCGGTAATTATGTACGAGGGTTCATATATGATATTGTGGAATTACATAAATAGATTACATTATTACATTGGCAACCGCCCGAAACTAATATATGTCCAGCCTACCAGCAAAAATATTGTTTTGAGGGTATGGGCCTTGACTTTAGGAATATCGGCTGTGGACTTATTTCCTTTAAAACAATGATATTGACACTTCTAGAAAATCAACATATTCAACACAATGCAATAAATATCTCTACATGGTAGCTAAAAGCCACCTCTCGCAACTGGTATATAACACTAGTGCGGCAAGAAATAGGATAAAGGCACCCCTTCTGGACGCTCCTCGACAACAAAGAAGTAATCACCTTTGCCTTTTAAATTTGAAACTATTTTGATATGGGATGTGCCATTGGGCACATTATGTGTATAGCTTATATTTCTTAGCGAATTGCAATAAATAATATAGTTTAACAGTGTTTAGGTAGGAATAAATCCACATCTTATTTATCATTTCAAAAGATGAAAGTGCATCTAAAGTCGGACACCTGCACCTAAAGTCAAGCTGTAGACTTGAATTGTCACAAAAGATATATAAGTTCCTATGGTTATCATTAGAAATAGCATTGGTATAAAGAGCAAGCTAGAAAACATTGAATAAGAAAACAAAATTAACCATTTACTCTGCATTATTGTTTAATCTAATTGAATGCCAATGGTGTCCGACTCAAGGTAGCTGTCCGAGTCAGGGTGCCTCTACCTATAGATACTGAAAACATTATTTAGGATTTACAGGACAGCTACAGGTGGCTTCATTGAGGTATATCTTATTTCAATTCAATCTTTGCGGGGCTTTGCAATGCTCACGACGCAATAGTTGCTATAAGGTTTCTGTAATTCAAAAATAGTTCGCAATATGACATCACAGTACAATCACAATACTAGCTACATTAGGGAGGCAAATCGTCTCAGGATTTCTTGCACCTTGCAAACTGCCAGTTATACTTCTAAGTATTGAGATATATTTATTCTTTCCTTATTTAAGTGGAAAGATCTGCAATTTGCCATTTTCTATTTCAAGATGTGCAGAAACTTTGTCCCATTTAACTTCACAGTGCGATCTACGCAGGAAAAACTCGATTATGGAAGTTTTGGGTAATATTCAAGGCGCTATCAGCTGAGGCCTCTTGCCTATTATAAAGTGTTGCAATTAGATAAAGACAAACATCAAAAGATTTAGATATTTCCTGCTGCAAACCTTGCAATAATTGTGGCTACAGTACATCAAAGGCAGGGTATATAAAAGGGGGAGCATGCAAATATCATTGGAAAATAATCAACCAAAACCATAATGACAATAGGGATAACTTGCACCGCAGAGATTTCAGGCCAATACACTGTCCAGTGGTAATAAAGCTCTAACAGCTGATTGGTACTGTGACCAGTGCACGAGAACCCGGTCTCATGACGTCTAACATGTGTCGGTCGGTGACATTTAAAAGGGCAGGATGTGGATGGCCTCTCACACTGATAACCGCAAAGCACTCTGGGTAGGCACACCTCACTCTATAGGGTGGGGTTGACAGGCCATGCATAAGTACCTGAACACAACAACCACGTATAGTGTGGTAGAAAGCATATGTGACACGATGAACAAAAAAAGACCCTTAGTGCAGGGTGCACTAACGTCCCATTACCCAGTTCATGTTACGTATACTGTACATCAAACCGACACACCAGGAGGTAGACAAGCAGATCTTGTTGAGACATCACATGGTTTCTATTGCCACTGATTGCGTTGTTATTTGAAGCACTGGAGCATGTAGTTACAGGTTGATGAGTATTGATAAAGGATGCTCTCAATATGATTATAACCAATATCTTGATTAGTATTTATTTACCTTCTTAAACAAATTTTTATTACTTGGTGGTACGGCCTTGCTATGCCAAGCCTATGGAAACCTCCGTTTTCCACTCGTTGAAGCTGGGGCGTATCAGACTCAGCCTTCGTCTTTGTGTGATACGCCCCAGCTTCAACTCGTGAAGTATGATGTACATGTGTGTCAATGACGTAGAGTTTGTCCGTTTATGGAGTACTGCAATGGGTATATGCCACATTTATTTTTAAATGGTTTGAGTAAATATCAAGTCGGGTAGGCTTGAGCACTGAGCCTAGGATTTCGCCAAAGCTGAATAACCAGCCCCCGTATTTCGCTAAACCTCAGTATTTCGCCAAAACTTCACTTCCGGTCGCGCGTAAGGATACCTGGTCAGTGGTTCAAAGTCCCCAACTGAGGGTTCCACAGCCAGTGTGTCCGAAATGGTCTGGTGGCTAGCGCTCTCACTTTCGACTCCATTCCCAGACGAATCTGGGACGACGTAGTAAATTCGATTTGAGACAATAATAATTATTATCTTTATTTTTTGCATTGACCTTGTTTGGGGTCATAATTTATTTTTTCTGATTGAAACAAAGCCTAAGCACTATAAAACATCCTATATTTACACGTACAATAGCTGAAATAGGCCCTTTACCCCCAGAAAAGTTGGTTGAGGCTTTCTAACATGATGGGTCGGGGAAAAAATGTATCGTTAGAAATTCCCATAGAGAAACGGTAGCGCCAAAATCAATTTTATATTTTTTTCGGTGATAAAGGATGATTTATATTTTAATGTCTTGTTTTTTAACAAATTAATACATTAAAATGCAAAATAAGGCCTATTTTGTACAAATAAAGACAATATAGGCGATCGAAGGGGGGCAATTTCTTGGTGGAGGCACACAGAATGGAAGTGTGTATTGAGCAAGGTGTCATGGCGGCGAGAGGAAACAGGTTAATAAAATGTACTTTTCTCCTTTAATACTTGACATCTGCATTTAAAAATAAATACAGGGTTTCAACGAAAAACAGAGACTTTCAAGGTCAATCTGTCGAGCAAATACAGAACTTGCACAAATCCTGTTCACTTATGCAGCTGATAACCTATACTAAATATCACATAATTAAATACTAAAAGATGACACGGTCCCTCAGGCTCAGCTCAGCAACATTCAAACTGTACGACGTGTTGAAAAGTCTGTCTGCAGTAGACCTGGTATGTACTTCACAACAGGTACAGAAGGTTAAGTGGTGACCAACACCTCAAAACAGTGTGGCAGATTGCATCATCCTGCAAGAGATGAATCTATTCTGTATTGCACGAGGCCTCTATTTAACATAGAGATGGCTGTAAGACCCATGTATTAGAACACACTTGTTATTATCTTGATTATGTGTGGAAGAGCATTAGCCTAATACAACAATTACTAGATTCCAACTTTGTCTTTGCACGTTTCAGTACACCACGGGGTGGCTGACCCTGACTGCCTTCACTACAGCCTTTGGGTGGTCCTTCCTCCTGGGCTACAACATCGGGGTGCTCAACGCACCCACACAGGTACTGTACTAGTGCAGAAGGGATTGCATGCCATCATGGCCACATGTTATTTATATGTACTTATGACTACCGTTCACTGGGCTCACATCGGCCGAATTGATATAGGAAATGTATGGGCTTAGTCGGCCGATGTTCCCTGAGGGCCATTAGTAAGTGATAGATAACATGTAGTAACAATACAGGGATATATTAGAATATGGATGATATTATGGTGAATCTGTATGTACAGATACCATTAACACTGTAACATACAGTCATTTACACCAGATTAACATGAGGAAGAACATATTTCAAATTCAAAATGTGGAAGATTCAAGATTTAATAGGGTATACATTTCTACAAGATTTCTTTTGAGAGTGTTATACAAAGCAGATTTTGGTCGTCAGGCAAGTCCAATTGCTTACTCTCAGAGACTAGCTGTGCATGAAGTGATACCCTATGAACACTATAGCTAGCCCCTCATGTACTTTCATTGTACTTTAGGTGATCATCTCGTTCTACAATGAGACGTACACGGCGCGGCATGGTTTGCCGCCCTCCCCCCAGTCCCTCAACCTGCTGTGGGCCGTGACCGTGTCCGTGTTTGTGGCCACAGGCATGCTGGGCGCCTTCTTCACTGGGATTGTAGCCGACTTCTTCGGCAGGTAGGCATTTTAGTTTTATTACATGTTTGGTATGTGAGTTTGTATAGACTTGTTGCATGCACCCCTCCCATTAAATACAACATCCTATTGCTCGTACTGTATCGCGTCACACAAATTGATTTAGGCTATTTTAATTCATTTTCACTTGTAATAAACGCAAAAGCCCAGCAGTTAAACATAAATTGCTTAATTAATTGCCTTCATTTTGCTTACTTTATTGCAGAAAACGCGGGTTGTTATTCATCCACAGTATCATGTTCGTTGGGGTGTTTTTGGAGAGTATAGCGCAGCCAACTGGTGTCCCAGAACTGATGGTGGTGGGACGCGCACTCGTGGGCATCAACTGTGGTAGGTACACGTTTTCATGATTCTTATTTATTTTTATATAAATGATTTTTTTCATAACAGCCGCATATATTGTTTTATTATGGTTTTCCCTCTGTCATCATGTAGCATATGAATGAAGCTCCGACTATGCAGTGAAAAGGATACTTTCCATTTGTTAAGTTTGCATTATATAAGTTATCCCGAATCTAACAATCACCACTATTGGTAACACAGCCATGGAGATCCAGTTTGTCCAGGTCCTTATAAAGAATGAGTCTTCCTATGCTGACCTATATAGAGACTATCATCTCTAGGTGAAAAACTAGTTAAACAGATACAGTAGGTCTGCCTTGGTTGCAGGTATGACGGTGGGGCTGGCCTCCCTATACCTGGCTGAGATAGCTCCCCGCCCGGTGCGCGGGGCCGTGGCCTCCCTACATCAGATGGCCGTCACCTTGGGTATCCTCATCTCTCAGGTTCTCGGGCTGAAACAAATCTTAGGTAAGATCTTTGGTCTTAACTCTTCAATGGCCTTCTTAGAGCAACTTTAACAGCTTACATTTTCCTTCAGATTAAGGTAGCTTAAAGTTGTGTAAGGGAGTGGATTCCACCGTAGCCGATTTCTTTGTGGATGAAGCCGGTAGTATTTATAATATTTTCAATCTTCCATCGGGCCCCGGCCCCGGCCAGGGCTTCATTCAGGAAGAAATTGGCTACAGTGGAATCCACCATTAACTGATTAAGGCTATAGTCCACTGGCCAATGTATTAAAGTCTTTTATTTTGGGTAAATTACACAAATACAAAAGTAATGTAGTAAAACTAGTATATCAGTAAGATGTGTTGTCTTCCCTATAATAATTGCATTGTCTACCCATAAAAAAAGTATTCTAAAACAAAAAACAAACAGCCAAAAAAAACACATTCCATTGACCAGAAGACGATCGGCTTAAGCAATCATGGATTAATCTCTGTTACCCTGCAGGTACCCGGGAGCGGTGGCCGTGGCTGTGTGCTCTCTCCCTCATCCCAGCCTTCATCTCTATGCTGCTACTGCCATTCTGCCCCGAGAGTCCCCGCTACCTCCTCATCCGGTGTGGGGATGTCGACAAGGCCACTAAAGGTGGGTCCAACATCACAACTGGCACACTTTGCTGCCAAGATATTGGTCGCTGAGGTATCTGGTATCAGGGTAGGGGAGAGAGGGGCACGTTGAGCCACTTATGCACATTTATTTTTTTCCTGACTTTATCAAGGTCACCTGAACTTTGATTTTGTATCTAGCTGTTACCTTATATCATTGCATTATATGACGACCCATGACAAAGCAAGTATGGTCATTTGTTGTATTTCTTTTGATTTAAAAAAAATAAAATCTTTGGGTGGTTCAATGGGCCCCATGCCCTGGGCAGGTTGACCCACCCACTGAGACACCTTGAACCACATGTTTTGAATGGTCCAAACAATCAGCAATATGGATTTATTACTGAAAGTTAAGGTGGAAATACTTGCTATTGTTACTTTTGCATAGGATTGAATATGAAAAATACATATTTAATGCATACAAGTCATAGAATTATAGCCTCTAGTTTAGTCACTGGGTTCGAGCCTTACAAATATTTCTTTAGGTTAATATAAACCTTTTTCAAAGGATTTCTGCTATTTGCATGTGCCGTATAAATCTTTAATTCTATTCTTATATGATATAATAGGCTGTCCTGCTTCTGAAAAATGATACATCTGAGAATAAACACACTAGGAATATGCTATGAAATAATTTATTATCACAACTAACAAAACATGTATTCTATTGTACTTGTATAACCAAAGTGTATATTGATATTGTGTTTCTTTCTGTGTGGCTTAATTCTAATGAACTATGGGTGGTTTGACCCATAGCCCTACCTGTTGGGTTAGCCTATGGTTGACCCAGAGATGGAACTGAGCAATATCATCTCATCTATTGCCTACAAGCTGACAAAGGGACCTTAAAAATGCTGCCTTCTGGTAAAAATTGGTGATAGTTAGTCCCTCTGCATTGCAAAGGCATGTATGTGGTAATTAATGGAACTAGTCCTCCAGGACAGAGCTTTGGGTACTTTGAGCATGGTTCAAAGTGCCCCAATTTTTGTGGTTCAATGTACCCCATGCCGACCATCATAGATAAGGTTGATTTTATTCAAATTACATAACACTTTCAGGATTAAAATCAGGTTCTACGCAAGCATTCAGATATATACTTTGACCTCCATATAGATCTTAGGCCAACAATGTTTTGTAACAACATAAGAAAAAAAGTTTAACCAATGCAACTTTTTACTTTGAATGACTTAAATCTTTCATGTTGTCTGAGCTTCTCCTCAGCATCCCAAAATAAATATGATGTTGCTTCTCTGAACTGTCTATATAAGGGGGTGATATGGTAGGCAAACTGCTGGAAAATTCCCGAAGGAATAGCAAAGAGAGCATGCGGTTCAATGTGCCCAGGTGGTCAACGTGCCCCTCTCTCCCCTACACTAAGAGGAAAAGAAGTGAGGCAAGACCTTAAACATTGGCATACTAATTAAGTTGAAGATGGTTACAACCAGTAATGATATTGGACCATGTCACGCAAGAGTAAAAAATTGGTCGTTTATAGGTCAAATATGAACGTTTTTCATTGACATGCCAAAATGGCCTTCTAACAGATAAAGGTCGTATAGGAATGTTGAAGCATACAGTCTCATATTATTATGTCGATATGTGTTGACAGCATCAAGCTAATTAAGCCAATACGGTCTGGTAAGTGTAACAAGTTAGCCTGGACTCTTTAGAGGGGCAAGAAACCTTTCTTTATACCAAGTGTCATAGATGGCTTTGATGAATGCCCTATGCTATGACACGCTTCAATACAAAGTGTACATATTGCTTCTTCAGCCCTGAAGAACCTGCGGCCGAATGCAGACTTCATGGACGAGATAGATGAGATGCAGCGGGAGGCTAAGAAGTACGCACGTAGCTCGGTACACGACCACTTCTCGGTGCGGGAGCTGTTCCGGCGCCGGGAGCTGCGCATGCCACTACTGGTAGCTGTGGTACTGCAGATAGCACAGCAGTGGTCAGGCATCAACGCTGTAAGTGCACTGTTTAAATGTACAAAATGCACCTTTGTAATTGGAGGTCTGAATACTACACTGTACTCCAGTGTTGTGCCTCTACATGGGAAAATCGACATGGGCGACACAGCCATTTTAAAAATCGACACAGGTGACACTGCCCTTTTAAAAATCAACGGACACAGAAAAATTATGGATCAACCTACAGAATTTTTTCTATAAGTCCCTATATACATAGAAAGTGACTCAGTGACACACTGTCTCCAGGAAAATGTGACAGAGTGACACGCTCAAAAATTGTAGGACCGATGTAGAGGCACAGTGTTTATACAAGAAGGCACACTTTCAAGAGCTTTATTTTATACTTTTCCAAGATTTTGCTGGGCAAGGCTTGTGATTTATATTTCATACATGAAGATTTACCCGTTATTTTAACGTTTATTATATTTTCTCAAAAAGAAAGTGTGTTTTTCAACAGTTGGTGCTATTGTGTCTACATAATGTTCATATAACTATTTGTTATAATATAATCCTACAGCTGGATCATTCCACTCAGATGAGCCATGATTTAGTTAGACCCAAATAAAACTTCAAGTTTGATAATCCTGAAAATTGTTTGTTTCAGATTTTCTTTTACTCTGAGTCTATCTTCACACGAGCTGGACTAAAACCACATCAGATACCTTATGCAATCGTGGGCACGGGTGTCGTCAACGTCATAACCACTGTCTTCTCTGTAAGTTTTTTTCTCTGTGCACTTATGATCTACTCTTCCTTCCCTTTGCCCTGCCCGCCCTCCTTGCTTGCTCCCTCGATCGCAACATTCTTTATTCCTCTTCATCCTTTTTTTCTTTCCTTTTTCCTTTCTTTTTTTCTCTTCTCGGTTACTTCATTTATTCATTACTTCCTCAAACGTCGTAATGCTTTCAGGTCCTTCTTGCATCTCCGACCCTTTTGTGAGTTTGTAATATACATAATTTCCATCATCCAACATGTTTTCCTCCTAATGTCAGCAAATCCCATACTCCTGTTCCTTATCATTTCTTCATTCACGTCCTATTTATCAGGTAATGGTCCCATACCACCTTCACTCTCCTAGTTCCCATTGCCTGCACTCTAGACAGGTGCCTAGATTATATTATATACTCAATATAATTATGAGAGGACTATGAGTTCATGATTTCATTAGCAGATTCCCCATTGCCTCCATCTATTTGCTTCGACGTGCCCTATATTATCCATAAATTAATCTTACACTAGAATCACATCACTGTATGCTTTTCCATACATAACCCTGTAAATAATTCTTAATACTCCTTACTTTGTCAGGTACATCTAGTAGAGAAGGTGGGACGGCGGATGTTGTTGATTGGTCCCATGCTGCTCATGACAGCATCAACTGTCACCATCACAGCCTCACTCAACCTACAGGTAGGCACTTATTCAAGACTGACCAGTGCTCATTACAAACCTGGCATTTAAACTCACTGATATCTAATTCTAATGATGATCCTCATTATACCATTTTAGATTGTGTCAATTATGATGACAATGGTATCTAAAGGGATGTTATATAATAGGAGCCTTATGAAACCCCATACCTTTCAAAAAGAAATCCTATAATCATCCTATTGTTAATGGTTGGTGTATTTTATTTTCCCTCAGTCCCGCTATGACTGGATGGCCTACGTCAGTATTGCCTGCATCATTCTCTTCATCATTGGCTTTGCCTCTGGCCTCGGTACGTACCTCTTATAAACATTTAAGGGTAGTATGGTGCGTGAATTGCACTATATCCATTTGTTGATTGTTAAGCGACCCTCTCAAAATGCATCACATCTATCCTATGGTGGCTTTTAATTAGTCGGCACAGCAGTGCGCTAATGCAGAACCGGTGAGTTACCCACCTATTCTGCATTGCTGTTGCCTTAAGGTATCATGCAATCTTAGTGGGTCTTATAGACTGGGTAATTTCAAGTTGACAAGCTGATCATTTGTCTAATCTGAATAGCTGGGAAAGGTTATAATAATTGCGAATGAGGTCTTAAAGGAAAAGGCAAATTGTAAAGCATTTCGAAATAGCTGGGAAGTAATGAGCAGGGTCTCAATTGCTCTCGATAAGAAAATGTATAAATTTAGAGAATGTATGTTTAGCTCAGAGTATGTATTGGATCAAATCAGAGTGAGACTTGCAGATAATACATAACTTGCGTTCTCTCCACCTCAGGGTCCATCCCTCCACTCATGTGTGCAGAGTTGTTCCGGCAGGAGCCAAGATCAGCCGCCATGGCGCTCGCACAAGGAGTCAACTGGATATGTAACTTCCTGTTGGCACTTACCTTCAGTTTCATACAGGTAGGTCATGTACACAGGGTCTATACCTTCAGTTTCATACAGGTAGGTCATGTACACAGGGTCTATACCTTCAGCTTCATACAGGTAGGTCATGTACACAGGGCCAATACCTTCAGCTTCATACAGGTGGGTCATGTACACAGGGTCTATACCTTCAGCTTTATACAGGTAGGTCATGTACACAGGGTCTATACCTTCAGCTTCATACAGGTAGGTCATGTACACAGGGTCTATACCTTCAGCTTTATACAGGTAGGTCATGTACACAGGGTCTATACCTTCAGCTTCATACAGGCAGGTCATGTACACAGGGTCTATACCTTCAGCTTCATACAGGTAGGTCATGTACACAGGGTCTATACCTTCAGCTTTATACAGGTGGGTCATGTACACAGGGTCTACACCTTCAGCTTTATACAGGTGGGTCATGTACACAGGGTCTATACCTTCAGCTTTATACAGGTGGGTCATGTACACAGGGTCTATACCTTCAGCTTTATACAGGTGGGTCATGTACACAGGGTCTATACCTTCAGCTTTATACAGGTCGGTCATGTACACAGGGTCTACACCTTCAGCTTTATACAGGTGGGTCATGTACACAGGGTCTATACCTTCAGCTTTATACAGGTGGGTCCTGTACACAGGGTCTCTACCTTCAGCTTCATACAGTTGGGCCATGTACACAGGGTCTATACCTTCAGTTTCATACAGTTGGGCCATGTACACAGGGTCTATACCTTCAGCTTCATACAGGTAGGTCATGTACACAGGGTCTATACCTTCAGCTGCATACAGGTAGGTTGTGTACATAGGGTCTATACCTTTAATTTCATACAGGTAGGTTGTATACACAATGAATGGTCACCTTCGAATGCCGGAGAAGTGATTCCCATTGCAAAGTGAACACACAGAGGAACTAGTCACATGCATGTACATGTATTTAGCTTTGTAGGTTAGCCATTTATCCCAGCCAATCATTAATATTCCTAAAACTTCCCCTAACAAGCGACCTAATTGTGCCCACTTCAGTGGGGCGAATGCCCACTTTAGCAAGATGTACAATGGATGAACAGCTCATATTGTTTCTTTAACCTGATAAGTTGCGGCGCCAAGATACATAGGGATAGTACAGGATATGGGTTATGGGAGATATGTCCATGCATCGGGTGTGAATGACCATAGTGAGAGTGACAGACACAAACCAGTGCGGCACCCAGCTCAGGGTTGTCATGGAAATGTCACACCTCAATTCCTGGCAGTACCCCTCTCCCACTGCACATGCGTGCTGGTGTGTTCCTGTTTGAGTCTGGTCCCCAGCTCACAAGGTCACTGAATGTCACCTCAACCAAAAGGGGTACGGGTTTGGTTTTAATATATGCTGATCCAAAGTCTAGTCTGCAACTAAATTTAATAGTGTACAGTGTCAGGTTTAGGTTTTAGCTTATCTTTAATCACCAAAAGGCGCACCGTACAAACCATGTACATGCTGCGATTCCGGTCAGTAGGGCCTACAATGCACAAGCTGAGATTTAGTAATATACCTACAGTGTAGCGACTTATGTCTACCATCTCCTGTGAAGCTGAGTAACTTGGCCAATATGGACAATCTGAATCGGATTAAATGCTACAAACGTCCCAGGTCTCAATTATATCCTAATTAAGTAATGCCCTGAGCATACAGAGAGGTACATGTTTCAGCTTTTTAATTTGTGTACCCTAGCCTGTGCACTGTAAGCCACTATAAGAGTGTCTTGTACAATGTATATGGACCAAACCTCAGATGGTGATAGTATTGACGCAAATGCATTGACCGAAACCCTAGCACGCATGTGGTACAAACGTTCAATCAAAGTTAATGAAAATTGGATATTCTAGTTAATGTAGATATTGCTGGAAATCGGGACCAGATTATTTGTTTATGTTGGGAAAGTTAAAAAAGATATGTTTTATGTGCAGAATAATCCGCTGTACAATCCGATGAAGCTAAATCTTTAAAATTCCATCTCACCAATCGGGACGGATATTTTGGTGAAAACAAGAACCTTGCAGTGAAAGTGACATTTTTGGTGAAAACAGTCCTCTGTAGAGAAGTGCAACTTGCTGATAATTATGTTTTGTGGAAAAATTGCCCATGTTAGCTTCACAAATAGGTATATATAGCAAAAGAACTATATGTCCATTCCCCCGCCCTCGAATATATACTGGAAGGTGAAGAGCAATAAAAAATATTGGCAAAGGCTATGCAAAGTTGATTCTGAAATAATAAAAAAAGAGCTCACTGTCTAGGTATTCTACTAAGTACAATTAATACAATTCTCAGAAGCACTGTGTGTGACCTATATATAGCTGTCCAGATGTGTCCCAATTGTGGGACAGCTGGAATTGTTGACCATGCTGTCTGACTTTTGGTGGCTGGTAGATGGAGTTTTTACCCTGTCCTGTGCAGGAATGGTGACATATAGTGTTAGTTTTAGCGAGGCTGGAGGTGATGTAGTAGACAGGGGGTGGTGGAGGAAACATGCTATAACCAGGGGGGAGGATGGAGAGGGGGGAAACATGCAAATACCAGCAGCCTGTCTGGTAACTTGGGTATCATGGAGCTGTGACATTGCAGCTTGTTATAAAACCACACCCTCCTGTTAGCTGCAGGATCATGGGCCACATTGACATGTGTTCTAACACAAAGTGCAGTTGGGTCACAACGACGCAGTGCTTAAAGGGGCAATCTCACCACTAGCACTTAAAGCTGGGCTGTCAAGGAATAAGTTCAGCATTTTCCATACATGGACTAAAATATGAGTTCCACAAGAGGGCAGCATTATTTGGACAGGGGACCATAAGCATTGTCCAGCTTCAACATATTCACCCTATCTTGTAAGAGCTGAGCTCGCAGCCCTTAAGAGCCTTCTTGTGAATGAAAACTGAACTATATCCAAAAGTGCTTTTGGCCTCACTTCAAGCATGACGGTCAAGCTTTAACCACATAGTATACTAGAGCAGTAATAGAATAGTGAGTGAGATACGCTCGGTTGTGCTACGATTGTGCCACTTTAAGCGCCATCATTTTGGCCAGGGAACACAGCTGGGACTCAAAAAGATCGCGGTGCCCTTGGCCAAAATCCAAAGAGGCGTCATTATTTTTGTCTGCATTTAAAGGGATTTTTTTTTGTAGTTTAGACATATTTTTGAGTCAGATTCATAACAAAATGCTTGATGTTTTCACTGTTCATCTGTAGAAGGTTATTTCGTTCATTGACCAGTTTTTGTGAGGATGCCTGCAGCATCCACAACAAAGACCTCCGACCTCGGTCACTTGGTCCGAACTTGTGCCATTTGTTTTATGATAAAACCTCGATGCCTTCAATCTGAAGACGTTGTTTAGGACCTTTAGGTCACTTACACAAAGCCCTTATATGAGACTAGTGCGTGCTTAGATATTTAAGCGCTGCATAGTGCTTTAATAGATTATGCAATTTATCGTAAGGGTGTAGGAAAACAAGCCCTGGTTAGTATAACTCTTCAGTGCTGCATCCAGGCATGATGCCGACTCTAGTCTATGTTGTTGATGCACCGATGAAGGGTCGAAAAGATGCTTGAATGCAGCCCTGGCGGCCAGACTTACTGATGCTGTATCTATGCATCATGACGGTACAAGGACATAACTTGAGTGTGGTATGCTCATGCATTTGGTAAAAGTGTATTTATAAGCTTCACACAGATATAAACGACATGATTATACTGGTTATGATTATAACTTCAAAATGGTTCTTTTATGTTATGATATACTGACCTTTCCGTGCTTCCTCCCCAGGCCTACCTGCGTGCCTACACCTTCCTCCTGTTCGCTGTGGTGCTTGCCCTCTGCACCACCTTCGTCGCCATCTTTGTTCCCGAGACCAAAAGCCGGACATTTAACGAGATAGCGCAAGACTTGGAACTCGGGCGCATTGTTCGCTCTCTGTCGCGCATCTCACGCCTATCGCGCATCTCACGTATTGGACTAGTAAACAATACTGTTGAGCCCATGGCACCCACTCCAACCACTCCTACCAGTCCAATAGCAGAAACTCCGGATGGCAACATGGAGCACCTGCCAACTATCTCCAACTCGGTTGGTAATAACCATAACCACGAGCCAGCGTCAGTGTACATGTAGGCACAGCGGCTATAGACGAGAGAAAGCTGCCTGGATGTATGCGATAAATGATGCCGATTGGTATATGTTCATATGGCATATGTGTGACTATATATTGAGTAGTTGAGTTGCAATAAGTAAATATTGAGATAAATTGTGTCCCAAGGACCAAGGATACAGAAGTATTTAGTTTACAGAAGATGCATGTCTAGGGTAAGGTTCCTTCACACCAGCCGTGAAATCCAGAACAATATTATTTATTGTACACCCAACAATTGCACAACAAATTGCTTTAGATTGATTGGGTTCAAAATCTTAGAACAGATATTGTGGGTAAAGGACATCTTGTTCTGAATTTCCCGACTGTGCCTAGACTTGGTGCATAGTTTTATATTGCTACACTGCCAGGATTTGATTCGGCAGGTATATCTTCTCCATTTGGAAAGAAAAGCAGTATGGTATTCATCAAAAATTTCATACGGCTTAATTCATTGCTCTGGTCAAAGTCCTTGTTTCATGAAACATCCGATTTGGACAGGATTGTATACAGTATCCGGTGTTTGTTTGAAGTAGGCCGACCTTAGGCCACTCCAAATAGCGTACTTGTACTCATCACCGCCCGCATCACCAAAATCTAGTTTTGAATTATTTTTAGCTTTTGCAAAAGAAAAGAGATAATAATGGACAAATATGGGCATATTTCATATCAAATTGAAGCTTACAATACTGCAAATGCGATGGGATGCACGATCTGTGAAAAAGACCCTCATTGCAGGGTGCACTAAGGTCCCTTTCCCCATCACAACTTTGGCAGATCATTTATCTGTTTATTACTAAACTATGAATTTAGTTTGCTGATAGCCTGGGTTCCCCATCCCATTTAACCCTCAGCAAAAGAAAAGAGCACTCTCGTCATTTTCTTTGATGGCTTGGTGATAAGAAACAAGTATATTATTTAGAGTGGCAAGAAACCCCTACAAAAAGCGTTTCTTTGAGCAATGGCTTAGTGCAATTTCAGGATTTTCACACCATCTCCTTGGACGGTTTTACCTGTCATGTGTGTTGCCGTTGGGACAACTTGTATGAAGGTCTTCCCATCAGTGAAACTAGGGAAATCCATTATTATCAAATGGATTTAGTATATCTTTAGCCAAGTTAATCTTATAAGAAATAATTGTCTGATTATCAAATTGATAATCGAAGGTGACTAAAGAGATCATGGGTGAATAGGTCTGAATGGCAACAAAGAATGCAATCATATATGTGAGCTCTACCTATATTTGAATCATATAGAGCAATTCGTGATGACGGGTTTATGTGCAGGTGTTATGTGCATGGAAACATGGTTATAGTGACTTATCTAGCTGTTTCTCTTTCACCACTTTGTACATACTATATTCTCTTATATAGATACAAAGCCTGTAGTGTATTCAGGAATATCCATAGCGGTATGAATTATATATCTTATCAATGTAGTATTTCGTATATTCATGAAACGCACGATTTATTGTAGCTTTATTCTAAAATTGCATTTGTCCAGAACGAGTACAGATTATCTACTGCGAAGTGGTATGACTAACATTAGTGTACAGACAAGGGAAAAGGGTAGTCCGAGGAAAAAGCCAACTTTGAAATTGATGTCATAAGCTTGCCAGTGATATATTACACTAGAAGATATTATTTCTAGTTTTTGAGAAATGGCTTCATGAATATGTGTGGGCATCACCCTTTCCAAAATCCCAATAAGCTCTATGTCTCATATTTTCCAAGATATCCCTATTTAATTAGCATTATCTATGATAATTAGAATTTATGATACATTTTCACTCTTTAAGTCATAAAATTCGATCTAGGAATGGTAATTTTATTTTGTTTTCACCATGGCAATCCTCAGAAATCATTCTATCAATTTATGTCTTAATTTCCTCTAATTGGAATAAAAATCATGTTTCCATGGCAACACATATCAACAAGCACACCCATTTAGGCTTCAAAACGTTCCTTTTACCTTCCAAATATAGAAGCTTTTTTAGCAAAAATGGGTGTTTTATGTAATCCTATTGAATTCGCCAGAAAAAAGTACCCAAGAGCTATTTTTAGCCTAATTCTTTCATTTTAGGCCATAGTGGCGCCCCCTGGTGGCTAAAGTCGGAACTAATCCCGCACGGACTATCCTTTCTGCTTGGCTGCTCACTGTAATATGTTTAGTATCAGATGGACACAGTTTTTGTAAAGCTCTGATACTAGAAACCGACAACTGGCGTATCTAAATAAAGGTATTTCATGAAGTATATCTTCGATATGGCCAGTACAATTGGATTAATTTGTCTATTATTGTGAGTATTATTGTAATGATGTGTGAAGGTTTTGTTGCCTAATTGCACTTTTTGGTTATGCTATTCGATTTTCAGAGTTCTCTGCTGGTAAATAGTTGTTTTACAATTGCTCGTCAGTTAAATAGTGATATAATGTATATAAGAATGTTGATAGCATGAGTGGTATAGTTGCGATACATCCTTTCTGTAGTGACTAAGCTGAAATTACACTGAACAGTATTAATAACGCCATCTATATTTTCCCTGGCATTTGCCGGAACAGTCGTTTGTGTCAGCCTCCAGCATATATTTATCTTATAATGAACCACATTTTTACTGAGCAATTTGCGTATTAAGAAATGTAGCCTTTTACATTAGAAGGCATCAATATCCATATTTCTGTAGATTTGTAAAACCCACAAAAATGGCATTATTCAATCTCATGACATGTGTGTGTCTGCATTGCATACTACCTATAGCGGTGTATATGCCACCATTGCGCTCGTAGTGTTCGTAAAAACATGGCAGGAGATTTACATTTACCTTTTAAAGGTTTACAGGGTAGTAGTCAGTAATGTCATGCTGTATGCTTTCAAATAACTTACATGTACATACACTAAGTTCAAGACGAGGAGCTAATCATATATATATATGGTAATCATGCTTTTCATTGGGTAATGTCAATGTCAGGTGTATGACATTGGATCTCAGACGCAAAGGGACCAAGGCTGCTCCAAGACAGTGTGGTCTGCCAGGGAATTACTTTATCTTTGTATGTTGTGTGTTGAGAGTTTCTTTTGTCATAAAGGTGTTGCTTTATAAATTTAGGTATTCTCTTAGAAAATAAATTGAAAATTTGCACTTTCTGTCTTGTCTACTTTATGTTGAATTTAAACATGCTGTTATTGATGTAGTCCTAAAATGTTTTACATTTAAGTATTGAATAGATCATAAACAGTTTTGATCAAAATGAAAATTAAATAATCATATACTGCCCTGAAACCGTTTTTTTTCTCTTGCAATCCTTTGTCTGCAAATCTATCCCAACAAAAGGACAAAATTCAAACCCCACTCATTATGAGATGTATTTATTCATGAATCAATAATGGTTTCACTTTCTTTATTCATCTGTAATCAAAGTATCTCTAATCAATGAAATGATTCAATCTCTGCCAAATAAGATCACTCTCCACGAGCAGCTTTGGCCATCTTCTTCCAAGTTTCATTGTCGACACCACTGCCGTTAAACTGGATGCGCACGGATGTGACATCACTGAGGTCTATGTCTTTACTGCGGGCGTCACTGACCCTCATGACCCAGGTGGTGAAGGGGGTGATGTGCTGTATGATGTTACGGTACGGTGCATACACATCAGCATGAACTGTGATATGGTCTGAAAAGGAGAGGAAGATAGAGCTATTGAGATGGGATTGAGGGCTATAAAATGATGCATGTTGAGGAGGATTATATAATAATATAACCTATGATTTATGATATGATTGCATAGTTATTGATTATTAAGATGGTTCCCTTAGTTATATGATTCAAGGGTAAATATAATTTTAAGCTTTCCTATCTCCCTGACAAAATTAAAGTGAGTACATCGGATGATGGGGACTCAAGAATTCAATTTTCTTTAAAATGATCAAGGGTGTTGACCAAGACCATTATTTCCGTTCTTACTTATTCCATTCATGTTAATTCATTTCATTCATATTTGATCTTGTTGGTAAATCATGGTCAATGGGTGGAATAAAACCATGCACAATTCTATTCTCGCCATCAAGGATACACTGCAAGAGACCATGGTTGGGCCTCGTTGACCCACTTTATGAACTATTGCTGCAAATGGATAACCTTTAGTATATCACCAACGGGCCTCTATAAATGAGATATGATGCAGTAGTAAATTTTGCCCTTAAATTTTACACTTGGGTAATAGGCCTTATTCTATTACATCAGCATATTAAACATTTAAAACAAATCACAGTTCATACCTGAGTAAGTCACCTCTCCGAGGAGCAAACACACAGTGACTGTGCAGTGGTGGTGCAATGAGGCAAACATACTCCCTCTAGTGATATAATTCCTATACTGCCAATGCTGCAGTAAAGGCCACAGGTTTATTATTCATATTCTAAATAGCTGTCACCAACCCTAAATGTGTCTAACTAGGACAAAATCACATACTTGTGTTCAAACTGTACTCAAAAGTAAGTGACAGTGCTCGTGTCAAGAAGTTGTGGACTGTGTTGTCAGCACGGCCACGGAAGTCACCACTGGACTCAATCTGAATCTTCAGATACTCATTGGTTGTTGTCTTCTTGGCACCATTGAAGGTGATGATCAATTCAGAAACCTGTGCAAGTAAGAGTCAATGAACACTTTAATATGCTAGATACAAATACAAAAATAGTATTTCGGGTAAGTGATTTTTTATATAAATCTTAATAGAACCCATTGAACTTTGTCTGGGTACTTAACCCGCCCAGATGAAATGCTGGTGGCCTCATTTTGCAGATATTATGGTTTGATTGGATTTCCCTCAACGTGGGTTAAGTCTAGAATATTTTGCAGGCTGTCCAAAAAAGTGATGAATTGTAATGAATAATTATCATGGAGTTATCCAGGTCGTCTTTAAGTTCAATTACTCTATATAAACTTATCTTACCTTGTATGCATCCATGTCAGCTAGTTCAGAATGGTTTGACGGGACGGTGAGGTACAAGAGGCGGTGTCTACGCAGATAGTTAACTGGACATTGTGTGGCATCATTACAGTCAGCATCAGTGTCTGTATCTTCTACAGTGATGTACCTAAGGAGAAGATTTTTGTCTCTATACAGGTTCTAATCTTTATGACTGGAAACAATTGAATATTAGATACCTGTCTGCTTCCAGGATACACCTGTACTACTCTTTCTCATCCTTACTTGTTGAGCAGATTTATCCTATAGAATTGCCCTTGTATTATAAAACTGCACACACACAAAAGATTTACCCTACCACAATTTTTGATGAATCATGTCCATGAAAATCTATACTTAATATTGTTGTAAAGCCAACAATGTATAATTTGATTTTACCTTCTAAGAGTAGAGGGTGCGGAGCCAATAAGTAGGTCATCTCGCTTGGCAGCATTCACCTTAAGCAGAAGATCCTGAAGTGACCCTCCGAAGGATGGTTTGTAGCCTGGCTTACACTCGAACATGTTCTCATAGAAGTATGCCTGTTGGGTAGAAGGTGAGATACCTTAAAAATGTACAATTCCCAAAGATACAAAAGCCTTGCAATTGTAAATGAGCCCTGCTGTATATCTTATATTCTCTACCATTGATAAAAAGTTCCTTAAATTCCTCCGCACCACATTTCATACGCCTCTTGGCTCTTAAGGATTTGTGTTATATATTTAAAGTTATACAACTTCCCTGTGAGAGGGTAGCGATGCCTGACTAGAATGTAAACTTCTCTAGACTGTCTCAGCATATGAACCTACAATCAAATAATATCACCTACTAAATATGATAAATGCTATATAACTAAATAATATGACGGTGGACAGCAAAATTTCTATCAGAAAAGCATGACAATATGAGGTACATCTAAACAATAAAATTGGAGTACCTAATAAAGATACAGAGTTACTAGTCTTACTTGACAGAAAGTGAGGAGGGCCTCGTTAAGATCAAGACGTATATCGTAGGACTGTTCGACAATCTCATTGATGAGTAGTTCACCACTGAACAGGTCATTACGGTACTTCTGGATGTGGTCATCTATCCTCTTCTTCTGCTCCTTCTTCAAGTCGAGTATCATTCGCTTCTTCATCGCCTCACGGAGCATCTCAGAGCGCTCTACCATTGATCTGTGTGGTTCCAATCAAGCATTCGCAAATTCAATTTTATGCAATATCCTTTTTTGAACTTTAAAAACATGCTTGATTTTTTTTTTACTGATGACATTTTCACGTTTGCATTAAAAGGGTGTCCACTACATGTTATCTAGGATAAGCCTATGGTGCTACACCTACCTTGTTAGTGCCTCACCCCAATTACATAGATCGAGTAGATGCCGGTGGTACTCAGAACATCCTCTCACTGCAGCAACATCATCCCGTGTCAGCAAGGTCTCACCATAGTTCTTCATGTTTTGCCACTTTATAATGTTAACCTTCAAAGTAAAGATGACCATTTATTGTGTACCTTGTTAATGCACAGTTGCAAAAATCTCCTAGAATTTATGCACTTTTGTACAATAGTATATAATAACATACAAAAGTTGTGTATCTTTAACTTGTAACTTGAGATGATGGGTGCCAGACAATTTCTGGTTAAATTTGCTCTTTCAAATATGGGACTATCTTATTTTGTTACAATATTAAAGTGTTCTATGAATTCTTGCATATAAGCTTGACTTGCTTATAAGTAGAACCATTAACTTTGACATATACAGCAATATTCAATCGAACACAGTTATACCCTAAGTTGCACGGTCATCTCCACTTCATCATAATACCGAGCAGAGTCAAACTCCTTTTCTATTAGTTCTATCTGCAACAGTGAAAACAAGAGGATATTTGCAAAAAGATCCACAGGATTTCTGTGATGTCATTAACGTTATGCATAGAAATACAATTTTCATCCAGTTTAGCTTCCTAATTTTATTTATTTTCTCATGCCATGTACTTAATGCAAGATCAATGCATTAAAGTAGGTGCTTTTCTGAATATGATATCACAAAAGCGTCAATTCCTTTGATTATTGCTTAATTACTTTGACACACTTTAAATTGTAAATTTTATGAATTTTATTTAAAGTGAAGCCGTTTTTCACTATTGTCTTTGTTTAACTGCAACACATGTCTCCCAGCCTTACCTCAGCTATAACTTTGTCAACAACAGCAGAGAGTTCATCAATTGTTGCAATAGTCGAAGACAGTTCCTGCAGCAATGCAAACAGCTCCTGGACATTAATCTTGATCCCATCAATATCCTCTTCAGCAGTCTCCTTATCGTATTCCAGGCCACCAAGAGTTGCTTTGGCTACACTGGCTATGACCTAATTAGGTATAGAATATGTTATCATGGTTAAATGAACTAAGTTGTTCTGTCAATGAGTAATCAGCAATAGAACATTGACTAGAGGGATAATAGGAAGGCATAAATCTTGATAATGTAGTCCAAGTCCATGTTACACATCCATGGAAATTATTACAAAATATACATAGTTAAATGATCATCCCCATCTGGACCCAAAGAAAAGTCCTTTCTGTTTGAGCCCAATTCAGTTTTTTGGTCCATTGGCCTAGAAGTTTTTACCATACTTACATTGATCAGGAATTTCCCAATCTCCCACTTCTTCTTCTCCTCCAGTCCTGCTTCGAATCCCTTTTTCGCCTCTTCCAGTGCATCTCGAGACTCGTTGTAGTCTTTACGGAAGCGGTGATAGGTGGCATTGCTGCGCTCAACTGCATCTGTGGCAGCCTCAAACTGAGTGTTGGCCTCTAGGATGTTGGTCTCAGAGTAAATGTCATGCATACCCTCCACATAGTCCAAGATTTCTTCCTTTGTATTCGACTCCCCTAGCAGTTTCTCCAGTTCCTGCAGAAGGGAAATTACTAAATAACTCTCATTCACGCAGTTATCTATTTAGATGTGTACTGTATATACATGTATAGATACATACTAAAATGATATTAACTAGGTAATGCTTTGCGGGCCGTCATCAAGCACAGAGAAGATTACAAATGTTTTAAGATAATGCGACATCATAAATAAATGCCTTGACACTTACAAATTTGGATGTCTTAAACGTGACTGCGTTGTGATTTTTTTTTTCTAATTCACAATTTCACAAAGCGGGCGGACACTTACCTCTTCATAGATGGATATCTTCTCAGCATAGTTGTCGAGGATCAGTTTGACGTGGGATTTGGTGTAGAAGGGTACATAGCGCACCTTGTCACGTGAGAGACCAGCAATATCAACAACTAGATCACGGGCCATACTGATAACCCCACGTGTCTCTCGATTTTGTGTTTGTGTATCAGCGACATCGTTGAGAATACCAAAGGCAGTACTGGTGTCTTTGGTGCTGAGTGTGTCAAGCAGGATATGTGCACACATGATGCTCTGCTTCTGCTGCAGAGTGTCTGGTTCAGGGTCACTGAAAGGACAGGCAGATAATTGTGTAATATATTCCCAGTCTTCCTAGGTTAAATGATACATCATTTATGGAGTGTTCATTTTTTAACAACAGGGGGTTGGTGCAATTTCGGGAGGAGTATTCAAAATCCCCCAACCTTACTAATCAAAAATGGTACATGTTTGTGCCCCTAAAGCTGTTGCATAGTAAAGCCCAGGCTTTTTTGCTTAAAACAGGTGGATTTCCATTCCCCCACCTCCCTGGTCAAGAGGTTGACATTTTTTAACCCACCGCCAAATCCACCACCCCCCATTTGTTTAAAAAATGAGCACTCCCTTAACCTGGGAAGGCCTTTCGAGTTTATACATATCTTTATTGCACATTGTGATTTTGCAAAGATAACCACATTATTTATAGACCTCAAAGAGTAATATATATTTACATACAGTATACATTCAACTGGCCACATATATAGGGTACCAGGAGATATCACTTCCATATAACAGACTACGGCAAATACATTCTTTTCAGTAAATAGTCTAGGGCAAAGCAATGAGGGCGGAGGGCAATATACAGGTATACACCCCTAGGAGGTGGTTATATTTAAGAGCTCTTTTTCTCTTTGCGAGCCTGGGTATCTAGCAGGATCCGTACCCACAACCTCAGAACATTGAGCCCAACAGCTAACCGACTGCTCCACCGGCGCGGGACTCATGCAATGATACTAAACAGCCAATAGTATATGTAGTGCTTCTGCCTTTTTTGCTCAATGAGTAATGTTATTTAAAAACTTTGAGGGGTTCGAACCCAATTGGTCACAATGCCAACGAGAAGTACCCTGTATGCTAGCATCAGGACCAAACAGTCACATGTGTTTGAGTCTGTTAACTAGGGCCTATGTTGGTGAGGGATTGTCTCATTAGACAATGTAAAGAGTGCTGTTTAGTTGGTGCTGTTGTTGTATAAATCCGCCCCCGCACACCCGTTTTCTTTTTTTCTTTTTCTCTTTTTTCTTGAAATATCAGAAAAGCCAACTGGCTAACTAGGGCCTATGTTGGTGAGGTATTGTCCCATTAGATGAAGTTAAGAGTGCTGTTATATTGGTGCTGCTGTTGTAAAATTTTGGGGGCTCCGCCCCCGCACCCTCGTTTTCTTTCTTTTTTTCTTTTCTTCTTTTTTTCTTGAAATATCGGAATAGTCAAAGAAATAAAAAAGGTGTATCAGGCATATGAAAATTTCTGCTCCACATGGGATTCGTGCCCAGGGTCTAGGAGTCTAAACCAGAAGTGCCATGTACTCAAGGATTGTGACCTCAGAGACCACCTGTGAGTGTTGGTTCATGGTTAGTTTATATATGGCTATGCTGTATCAGAATGAGGCTACACTCTTCAAGCATGTGCTCTGATCATTGTATTTCTATGAGAACACACAGAGGATATGTTTGATGATCATATAACCTCCTAGGAGGGTTATACAGGATATCCTCCTAGGCCACATGTGTGGAAAAAGAGCTGTAATCAGGCTATTTTACATAATCAAGCTATGAAAGCAGGCTGTGTGTCGGATATACTCCTGGTGTCTCCAGTCAATATCATTGATATAAGCCTCGGCCTTCGGCCTTGGCTTATATCAATGATATTGCCTTTCGACCCCCAGGAGTATATCCAGTACATACATGACAACAACGGTGACTTTTAGAATTATTGTCATGTGAAATTGTATGAAGATTCAATAATCAGAATGATCATTGGGAATGCAGTTCTAAATTCAATAATTGAGCATCAGTGCATCTAGTGCAATATATGCAATGAATATACTTAATACAACCTGATGCATTTCACAATGTATTACATACTGGGTGAGGAGATCAATATTTAGACCTAATCCTACTATCTAATTACTATATATTTCTATACTCACAATAACTTCTGGGCATCAACATCCAAGTCAAATTCCTTGGCATCGGATGGTACATTGATGTAGTAGGCTCTGCTCCTGTCCATAACAATGTGACGAGCACGAAGGAAGAGGGCATACCTGAAGTAGAGGTATTAGTTTAGCATTGACAAGCCTATGTAGGTTTATACATAGTTGATACCAGAAGACATAGATTGATGGTCAAGGCATTGTGCTAGTCTCTGATATAGATACGTTACCAGTGATTAATAAATACTAGGCCAAAATCGTCTGAGATTGCTCATAACTCTTAGTGAATCCAGATTCTTTATTCAACATGGGAAATTGCTGTTTTCATCATACAAATTACAGTAGGCTTAGGTCAAACAATGAAAGTGCATTAACGACAGCTGGGATACCTATTTGTCATTACTTTGTTGGATTCAAAGATGATTTACATGATTTGACCACACACCTCAGGTTAATATCGCGATCAATTACAACTGTCTGTGCATGTACAAAGACACGCTTGGCCACTGTACCAACATAGTCGTCAAGGTCAGAGAGGTTGATGTAGAAAAATCGTAGCGTGACATCGGTACCCTTGTTGCTGATGCGTGTCTCCTGGTAGATCTCTCCGCAGGGCTTATAGCAGTCTGCACCACAAGTGTCATCACCTGGTGTTATCACTTCAGTACTGGAGTGAATTATCAGCCTAAAATACAATAAGAAAGGAGAGATGTTTTTAATGTGAAGTAAATTTTGTATTACTTTTTTTTAACAGACTAGCATTTTCAAATTATGTTTTAGATAGTCTGCATTAATTCCTTTTCAAATATTTAGAGTTTAGTTTTCGTAAATCATTCATGATTCATGTTTAGTTCTATTAGATAATCAATATTAAACAATTTTCCCAGTGTCATGAAAGAGTTTGGGATTGAAGAGTGACTTTTTCAACAATGAAAAATACCTTTTGGACAGAACAGACTGTAGTGTAGGGAACAAGGTGAAGACTGTGGTGCTGATACCAGCTAGGCTGCCACTTGCATCATACCTAAGTGGTAAGATGGATTTAAATTTACTACATTTTGTTGTGAAAGCCTAACAATTAGGTGTAAATTATGTTCATTTCATTGCTTCTTATTAAGATTGGTGTCATTCATGAATTGGTAATTTTCTTTCAGGTTATTTGAAATATTGTATAATTATTTGGAATAGAATACCCTAGAATTCGTTTGAATACTTACAAACGATAAGGTGAACTTCCAGGATCTGCAAATGTTGCAACTGGAAAAGATGGACAATTATATCTTTTTAAATCTGTATTTGAAAATGTATTAAGCTTATTCATACTAGAATTCCCAGGGTACACAGTATGCACAACATCAGAATTTTGGACGAATAAATTGAACACATCTTTACCAGCCTTTGTCTTGTACACTGCATTGTAAAGTGACCCTCCACAGTTTTGGCGGGTGTAACCGTAACATTTTGAGGAACAATCAGATTCGTTAGCACTTCCATAGCTGCCGAATGTGTTACCACAATAACAGACACCACCATCTTGTAGTCCTGCATACATGTAGCCCCGCTTTACACACTCATCCATGCACTCGCCCGCTGAGCGCCCGGCATCCTTACCCCACACAAAGAAGGGGAGGTCACGAGATTCTGTGTCATCTTGGTAACATCCCTGGTAGTTGTCAGCTGGTAAGGTGAATAGATAAGGATTACATTTAATCATTACACTTTTTATACTATTCTTCTGGAACTCATCCATGTTGTAGTTATTTTTGTAGCGTATTTGCAGCTTTTTCCTCTCCCGCATCTCCCGCATCACCCTTTTGCTTTTTCAACAGCCCTTCTAAAGTAGCCCCCCATGGCTTTTGCATAGCCAGGCAATTGGCATGATACATATGAAATAAAGTTGAAATGAAAAAGTGAAATTGCAGGTAAAATGTCTTAACATTTTTTCCACACCTTTATGGTTGTAAAAAATTCATACTCACTCCAGGCAACAGAGTAAATGGAGTTATCAGAGACACCACCACATGTCAGACTGCTGTCCCCACTGCATGGTACATCACATGATTCTGACTCGCCATATTTCCGGTAAAACTCACTTCCACAGTAGCAGTCAGCTCCATTCTAATGGAGAAAATTTAGCTCCCATGAGGTTTGTGTGCATATAATTGCATAGAAATAAGAGTGTTAAAAGTGTTATGTGCAGTACCATGAATATGCCTTGTCTGTAGAATTTCTTTGGAAATGGACCACCTAACCACTTGGATTGTACATACTTCATGGAAGACCCCTAAACATGTTTGCAATGCAAGGATAAATATTGATTTTGTTAAGTAGACTTTTGTCCATAAGTCTCAAAATGATTTCCCCTCAAAAACACTGAACTTTAAAATCCTCCCTTGTATTTTAATACCATAACACACAGTGCATGATATTTGGGATTTCATTATTTCTTAAATATCCCATACACCCTCTCCCTATTTATCTGACTGGCCTTTAAAGTATAATATCCTAACTCACCTGGATCCCCGCGTACTTGTAGCGTTGTGCACGACACAGTTCGACACACATGGTGGGTGTCATGTGAGTGGTACTCCGCAGCACATGATGCGGCAGGTCACGTGATGTCTGGTTATCATTGTAACAACCAAGCAGCTGCTTGCTAAGCCCTGCATCTACTGGAAGGTCTGCGGTAGGAGATTTAAGGAGATGATTCATTTTAATTAACTTGTATACTTACTTGAGTTATGAGATTTGAGGGGCTTTCGTTCATGGTAAACCACTAACACTCATACACTACTTAATCCAAGAGAGAAAAAGGGAACAAACATCCATCTTTCATTCCTTTCTCATACTGCATGTTGTAATAAAGCATGAATTAATAGAGGTTGACTTTTCATGGAAAATTGTCCAGTGACAACTACATTCAATAAAGATGTGACGTCATGCAAAATAAATAAATCATACAATGCACTGTATGATCATATTTACAGCTGATCACTACTCTTACCTGTCTGGTATGGTGTAGGGTTGTCGAATGGCTCATACATGCTGTATGAGGGGTTTGGAACCAGCTTTCCCTCCGAGTCCAGCTCACCTTTAGACTTACTCAACATGTAGCACTCCTACAAAACATGTTTGAAAGTGTATAGCATGTATTGAATTAGGTGTACAAAATGCATGGTGTATTTCTCATTAATGCAAATATAGAAATTGTGTCTCAAATCTTATTTGATTTATCCAATTCCTTTGTGTTTTATCATATGTAACTCACATGGAACTCTACACCATTGGTGTCGTTACGCCCAGTTGTCTTGTAGCCAGCAGTCTTACACTGACCTCTGTGTGTAGTCTGGCAGCGATGTACACAGCTCTCTGTGTTGTAGTTCTTGTAGATCCTAAATCCTTGATCTTCGGCTGGCACCGGTGCTACACCACCATAACGAATGTAGCTTTTCTCTAAAATCACCAAAATTATTTGTATTGTCAAATTCTGTATCTCTATTGTTTAGCTTGTACCTTTCAGATGCTTTTTCGATGAAAGATGTTGGGTGGGGTTAGTCTGACCTGGCCGCAATATCCTGAAAAATTCTGAATTAAGACAATATAGCTGGGGAAAAGTATATAATACTGGTTTTTGACTGATGGGATTGGGTGTAATCAAACATGGTTTACTGCTTAAAGCCCTAGATATAAGATCAAACTTCATGTACTAATAAGTAGTCATTTAACCAGTCATAGATAATTACAACACTTTGAAGTTAAAAGTAGATAAACGTTACCAGGGTTGACAAAGCATGAAGGTGTACTTCCGCTGCTGTAACAGCAGCCCAGCTGCTTGCACCGCTCTTCCGTTGTGCCATCTGCAGTGTTAGGGCAGCGCTTCTTCTCACTCTCTTGCACAGTAGTACATGTGTCTGAGAAAGAAAACAGGTACTACATGCTATAATTTCTAGGCCCACATTGGTATCCCTGCAAATCTGAATCATTTTGAATTACACTTAGAACACTATTATTACGTCAGACCTTCTAAGGTTTAAACGTTATTGTTTTTCATGTCGAATAGCATCTGTAGATTTAGTTGTACTGTTTGGACGATGACAAAAAGGAATTATTCTCTGAATACTAGAATGGTCAGAACATCTAAGAACTAATAATTATTATTGTCATAATTATGCATATCCATAGATTTGTCATAAAGGTGAGTACAATGTACGCTTATAAGGTACCTGGTGTTAGGTTCATTATTAAAACCATGCCATGGAATAGATAGATATGTTCTTCAACTTCATGAACGTTGGATATTAAAAACAGGTAAATCTCATACGCATCCAATAAAATGACAAAGTAAAATATGGTAGTCCATACCGATAGGCATCATGTATGATGATGCACCAATGAAGTGCCAGTGAGTCACTTCCCAGTGCTGTATTCATGCATGATGCCGACAAAAAGACATAATGCTTGTCCTTATAGGGTTAATCTATTTCTATGTGGATATCAGTTAATGTAACTCACCAACTGCAGTTGGTGCGGTCCCAGCCCAGTACACGCCATTGCTGTTGGCTTCACATTTCAACATCTCCGGCCCATCAAGTGTCAGTGCCTTGTCTGTGGTGTCAAACTTGGCCCAGCTATAGTACAGCCATTTGTTGGTTGGCGTTACCTTAACTCCGGTGGTTGAGCTAATTGCCTGGCATGTCAACCCTGGAAATAATGGATTTCAGAACAAATAAACAGTAATTTAATGACAGTTATTAGAATCCCCTACATGCGCACAGGCAGCATTACCACAGCCATATAATTTATACTCAATGTCCTTAACATTATACTGCTATTTAAAGGTATTATCGGTGATACAGCCATTTTCAACTAAATATGATAAATACATGTATGTGACTTACTAGTACATGTGTGCTTGTCTGTATTCATCTTGAATCCGTATTCACAGCTACAGTAGTAGGAACCATGGGTGTTATGGCACTTCTGCTCACAACCACCTTTCTTATTACTGCACTCGTTCAGATCTACAATAAAGATGATATGCTTACATAATGTGTGTAATTCAAATTTACAGTTTAAGTATAACCAAATGCAAGATAACATTTACCAGGATGCATTCTGATAATGTGTTTGGAGCAACAAGATCAACACGCTATGGGGAACAGTGTGCAAAATATTTTGCAAATATTTCTAAAATTTGATACAAATATGAAATTGTTTGTCAGAAATGCCTAGAAAGCTTCTTGTATTACAATATCTGATGAATATACAAAAGATAATAACCTCTGTCACAGAGTCCGTTTTCATAGACGTAGCCAGGAATACAAGAGGCACAGGCACGCATGTCCCACTCTCCGACCTTAGACTTACAGGTGTTACAGCGTGTGTACCGACTACATCCCCAGTTGTGGCACATTCTACCACAGCTACCAATACAACAATCAGGAAACACAATGTGAACTCAGAATTTCATACAATATCAGTTGAACTAGTCATCACTAGTTTAATTTACTATTATTGTTCTCTATATATATTATTCAGTTAGTTCATATAATACACACAGGTAATACAATACTGTGCATAGCAGTGGTGTCAAGATTCTCACAAGACACATTCTGACTGCCATGGAAATCATTCCATGACACAAAATGGAAGATAATTGTGCTAATCTCTTCGACATCTCATCAGTTACTCAAAACAGACTGTATAAGTCCCTTCTAGAACGAGAATTAGACCATCTAGAACCATTTTATTCGGTAATTTATCAATAAAACGGATCATTCATAACTATCACTATTTATTACGGGATGCAAAGCTTTTAAAGCTTATTTACCATTTTCAGCTATTGCTTGTGTTCCACCATCTCATAATGATAATGCTAAATCATGCTTAGTTGCTAATAATTATAAGATTCCAGACCCAGAAAGTGTGTTATTGTTGATATTACACCTCAGTTCCATATTCAGTACAAACTCTAACCTGGGGAAATGGTAGCAGCATCCGATACTGAACTTGGCTGTCGCACCATTCCTACATCTGCAACTGAACTCTCCATTTGCACACTCAAACCCGTCCAGATGCCAAGGGCAATCCCAACTGCCATCTATAAAATATAGATCAGAAGTCAATAGTACCAGATCACTAGCTCAGCTACAAAATTTGACCACAATATTTTCGGGCCAATGTAAGTAGCACTATGATAAACTACATGCTTTAAATGTGGAAGATCAGCAGTTTTCGGTGTAAATTAGTATGACGCAAGGATCAAGGTGATACTGGGCTCCCTGACTCACTATAACTGTTCTTATAAAACTTATAATGAAACTATTTAAATTTCACAGAAATGTTATGTCAACAGAATTCCAATGTGTTAAGGCACTCACCGTATGTTTCTCCGTGAGCAACCAGCACGTCACCCTCTGTGAACATGAGAAGGACAACCATAGTTGTTGGTAAGTGGAGCAGATCCATCGGCTATATTATTGAGTTACTACATCTTTATATTATAGCAAATAAAAGGTCGATTCCACTGAAGGGCATTTATTGAAAATCTGTAAGGTCTTATTAGATGGCCATCAGAGATTGTAATAAACAATTCATCTCTTGTTAGGGTAATAGTAGATTTTCATTGAGGTTAGTAAATATCATATTATGATGAGATGACGATTACCTCGGCTGACACCCTGGAGCCTTGCATGCCTCGGATCCCATGTCCTCTCTATACCCACTGCGATAAAAGTATACCACATCGTTATTATAGAGCTGAGGCAATTCCGCATTAGCGAGATACAGTGGCTCTACCTTTTGGACCACTGGTAACAATCATAACCCTTTGCTCTGCAAGGACCAGCTCAGCCAAATCTCATGGCCGAGATTAGGGTACAAACAGGGCTCAGGTATTGTGAATAGGTTGTACCTGGACACTCCTAATGTCACCTTTGTCCAGTATAGTGTAGTGATTAGCACTGTGGACTCATAATACTGGGAGCCCAAGTTCAAATCCCTACCAGGCCAAATAACACCATGTCCTTTAAATACATATTTCTAAATTTTCTTTAGTATTGTGAATAATGTATTCTGTTTCCAAAATTGCTATACTTATGAATTTGATAACCAGGCATTGCCTGGAAGAGATTTGAACTCAGGTACTCTGCATCATGAGTCCACAGTGCTAACCACTACACTATACTGGACACAGGTGACATTAGGAATGTCCAGGTACAACCTACTCACAATACCTGAGCCCTGTTTGTACCCTAATCTCGGCCACGAGATTTGACCAAGCTGGTTGCTGTGAGTACTGGGAATAGACCTAGTACCAGTGGGAATGGCGCTATCCACTGATCATCTTGCTAAGGCCCTATATGCTGCACATCATGGGGAAAGCGCCCTCTTAACTAGGATCAGGATGATATGACAATGTCGAGTAAGAGCTGGCTAACTGATGAAACTCGAGGGGTTATGTAATTATTCAAGAGGTTAATTAGTACCCCTTAATGTGCTGTGATAATGTCCATCACCTACAGGGTCATCTCCCTCTGCCAGAAATGACAAACCTCAAAGTCTTAATGAATGTGTGAACTTATAGAGCAGTATGAGAATATATTCCTGAAATAAAGAAAGATTGGATAATTACAAAATAATGAGTTATATAATCTAATATAAATAAAGCTTTTACTTACTTGCCAGGAGTGGCAGGGCCACTGCTAGGACCAGCAGCTTGAGCATTGTCCGAGTTGTGTAGTGCCCTGGAGTCATCTGGCTGCGCACCTCACTCTCCTATAAAGGTCTCCGTCTCTTATCTCTGAACTCATGAGAATCAACCTTATGCTGCCTTACAATTATATACTATCAGAATTGTGTATGGAAGTGTGCATTGTATTGGTGTCAGTGCTACTTGTTGTATCAGATTAAAATGATTTATCATTAGAATACCTCGTGTTACCTGTAATCATGATGGCCTATTCCCAGGGTGTAAAGGAACTGGCCCAGAAAAGGAGCGAGAATTAGATGGCCATTAAAATGATGAAGAGGAAGAATAAGTGACCTCAAATTTCATTAACAAAGGGTATAGCATGCATTCTTAGTGGGGCTGGATAGCAGTCTGATTCCCATCAAGATAAGCCTAAACCTACTGATTTTGAGCTATGTTTAATATTAGAGAATAAGGAGTGGATAATCCACCACGGTGGGCATAGATGATTAGTCCACTCCCTTCACTCCCCCCCCTTAATATAAACCATACCAACTGTCCACCTACCCGTGAAACCAAAACACCTATCACAATAAGAAGACAAAATTCAAATCTTATTCAAAACAAAATTTAATTGTAATGTCATCATTTTAGCCCTATACTCATTTATATCTCTGTCAAATAAAATCACTCTCCACGTGCAGCTTTGGCCATCTTCTTCCAAGTTTCATTGTCGACACCACTGCCGTTAAACTGGATGCGCACGGATGTGACATCACTGAGGTCTATGTCTTTACTGCGGGCGTCACTGACCCTCATGACCCAGGTGGTGAAGGGGGTGATGTGCTGTATGATGTTACGGTAGGGTGCATACACATCAGCATGTACTGTGATGTGGTCTGAAAAGGAGAGGAAGATAGAGCTATTGAGATAGGAAAGAGCGTTATTAAATCATATATTTATAAATATCATTTCATATGCTGAGTAGGTTGTATAATGATGAACTCTATCATTCATAATATGACTGCATTAGCTATTCATTATTAAGATGGTTTCCATAGTTATTCAATTTAAAGGTGGAATATAGTTCTACACTCTCTGATCTCCCTAAATAAGATTAAAGTGACTATATATATATATATATATATATATATATATATATATATATATATATATGATTATATCCAATGATTGATACAGGAAGTTGGCCAAGACCATTTTTCCCACCTTACCTATTCCATTCATGTTAATTCTTTTCCCTCACATTTGATCTCATTGGTCAAAAAAAACAAAAGCAAAATTTGATTTCCCCCCATTGCGGACACAATGTCTTTAGGTAGGATTCTAAAAGTTGGACACAGTCACTTCAAAACCCCTTTTCTATAACAGTGTTTTTTAATAAACCTTCAATGTATTTCTTTCTTATTCTAAATAGTTTTCACCAACCCTATAAAATGTTTAACTAGGACAAAATCACATACTTGTATTCAAACTGTATTCAAAAGTAAGTGACAGTGCTCGTGTCAAAAAGTTGTGAACCGTGTTGTCGGCACGACCTCGGAAGTCACCACTTGACTCAATCTGAATCTTCAGATACTCATTGGTTGTTGTCTTCTTTGCGCCATTGAAGGTTATAATCAATTCAGAAACCTATATGTAAGTAGAGTAAATAAACGCTTTAACATGCTAGAAATAGATACAACACAATATGTGACCTGTTTTAACTAAATGGGTCAGAAGTCACACTTTAAAGAGCCTAGATATAGCCTCTTTAAGTAGTATAGGGTGGAAAGAATTTAAATTTTTCAAACATATGAATAGTTATTGTATGAAATACTGGAGTTGATTTGTCTACACGCAAAACCAGACACGGTCAAGTATGGTTAAAAATGTATTGAACACAATAGAGTTTATACATCAGGTCTTATAGTTGATTCCTGTTGAGATTTGTTGTATGAAGTTGATCGACGTTTCGGGCTAATTAATAGTCCTTCTTCAAGATTGTATGAAATGATAAGGTAAAAAAACTAATTTCAACTCCCATTATTCCCAAAATCATGGCTATAGGATTTATAATTGTATTGTTTAATATATTAATATCAAATTTAAAACTTAATTATCTCATTTTGATTGATTTCCATTTAATTCAACAAAAATGTGTCAAAAATATTGCTAAAGGGTCAAGCTGGCCCATATACTACATGTCAGATACCAAATGAAAGCTCTTGATGGGCTGTACAGGAATATGGCAATATCACAACATTTTTAATATATGACTTCTGGCAAATTTCGTTAAAACGGGTCACATATGTTGAATGTGTAAAACTGTATGTGAATCTGAATATATACCATTGTACAGGTTATTATGAATCCTTTGTCCATGTGCCCAACCTGCCCAGATGAAAGATTTAAAAACACTGCACAATTTGGTGGTCTCATTTTGCAGATCTTTCGGTTTTGATTGGATTTCCTTCAGCTCTGGTAAATTTAAGAGTATTTTGCGGACTGTCCAAAAAAGGTGATAAATTATGATGAATATTGTGGAGCCCCTGGTAAAAAAAGTTGTAGATAAAATCTTAAGTTCAATTATTCTATATAATCTTGTCTTACCTTGTATGCATCCATGTCAGCTAGTTCAGAATGGTTGGACAGGACGGGAAGGTACAAGAGGCGGTGTTTACGCAGATAGTTCACAGGACATTGTGTGGCATCATTACAGTCAGCATCAGTGTCTGTATCTTCTACAGTGATGTACCTAAGGAAAGGTTTTTTGTCTCTATACAGGTTCTAATCTTTATGAATATTAGTGGAATGTCTGCTTCCAGGATAAATATCTAGTATTCTTTCTAAGTGATGCTTCACTTAGATTTATCCTGGAAAATATTGCCTGTGTATTGTGAAACTGTACACACTGTCACATTGCAGAACCCTTTTTTTATCCCTTTTACCCCTACCAAGCTGTGAAAAAAATGTTGGTTTACATCAAAATAGCGTATTTAACGTTTTGCCACAATAAGTAGCCAGGGAAAAACGTTATGAAACATTGTGTTATGTTCTTGTTATTTTCCAGGGAATGACATATTTATGGTCATGTAACATGACATGATATGACGTAATATGAAGTCATCATCATTAATTATCAAAACTATCATGAGGTTGATATTAATGCAGGTTATAACAAAGACAAATATTTCCCCAGACAAGCCAAGCCAGTAAAGCACCACTTATGAATTGATTCATAGATGACAAAGCTGACTCTATGACACTACGGTCACTGCCCATGACTCATGCCGACTACTATTGAACAATCATGTACCATGTAATGTATTAGCTTTAAGAGGTTATCCAATCATACATTATTTACCATATACCATACCTGTGATGTCATGACCCTCCCCGGGGGGCCAACTATGTAAGAGACCATACCTGAGAAGGAGGGCATGAAAGACACGACAGACTGATGGCCACTATTTATGCTACACTGAATAAACCACAAGTATCGACCCATTCTGGTGTCTATTCCTTGACTACACACTGCAAATTTTATATGTATGGAAAAAGAATGCTTGAGATTGCTGAAAAGCCACCAATATGTATTTAAATTTACCTTCTCAGGGTAGAGGGTGCTGAGCCAATCAGTAGGTCATCTCTCTTGGCAGCATTCACCTTGAGCAGTAGATCCTGAAGCGACCCTCCAAAGGATGGTCTGTAGCCTGGCTTACACTCAAACATGTTCTCATAGAAGTATGCCTGTTGGGTAGAAGGTAAGATACGTTAAAAATGTACCATTCCCAAAGATACAAATTTTCCCACGCCAAACCGGCAAAAATTGGGGGAAATTTCAAACCTAGAAATTTGCCCAATCGGTAAAAAACAATGGTCAGGAAAAATCCTCATAATGAATGCTACAAACTAAATATGAGGATGGTAGACAGTAAAACTTGTACCGAAAAAGCATGATAGTATTAGGTTCATCTAAACAATTGCATAGGAGTACATAATAATGATACAGTGTTACAAGTCTTACTTGACAGAAAGTGAGGAGGGCCTCGTTAAGATCAAGACGTATATCGTAGGACTGTTCGACAATCTCATTGATGAGTAATTCACCACTGAACAGGTCATTACGGTACTTCTGGATGTGGTCATCTATCCTCTTCTTCTGCTCCTTCTTCAAGTCCAGTATCATTCGTTTCTTCATCGCCTCACGAAGCATCTCAGAGCGCTCTACCATTGATCTGCGTGGTTCCATTCAAGCATTCACAAATTCAATGTTATTTCTTTGAGATACAATGCAATATTTCTGAAGACATTTTCATCTTTGCATTAAGAGGGGGTCCAATACATGTTATCTAGGATAAGGCTATGGTGGTACACCTACCTTGTTAGCGCCTCGCCCCAATTACATAGATCGAGTAGATGCCGGTGGTACTCAGAACATCCTCTCACCGCAGCAACATCATCCCGTGTCAGCAAAGTCTCACCATAGTTCTTCATGTTTTGCCACTTGATAATGTTAACCTTCAACAGTAAAGATGACCATTTATTGTGTACCTTGTTAGTGCACAGTTGTAAAAGTCTCCTAGAATTTATGCACTTTTGTACAATAGTATATAATAATATACAAAAGTTGTGTACCTTTAACTTGTAACTTGAGATAGCTGATGGGTGCCAGACAATTTCTAGTTAAATTTGTTCTTTCAAATATGGGACTATCTTAATTTGTTACAATATTAAAGTGTTCTATGAATTATTGCATATAAGCTTAACTTGCTTATAAGTAGAACCCTTAACTTTAACATATACAGCAATATTCAATCAAACACAATTATACCCTAAGTTGTACTGTCATCTCCACTTCATCATAATATCGAGCAGAGTCAAACTCCTTTTCTATTAGTTCTATCTGCAACAGTGAAAACAAGAGGATATTTGCAAAAAGATCCACAGGATTTCTGTGATGTCAGTAATGTTACGCATAGAAATACAATTTTCATCCGGTTTAGCTTCCTAATTTTATTCGTTTTCTCATGCCATGTACCTAATGCAAGATCAATGCATTAAAGTAGGTGCTTTTCTGAATATGATATCACAAAAGTGTCAATTCCTTTAGTTATTGCTTAATTACTTTGACACACTTTACATTGTAAATTTTAAGACAATTATTTGAAGTGAAGCATTTTTTCACTATTGCCTTTGTTTAACTGCGACACATGTCTCCTACCCTTACCTCAGCTATAACTTTGTCAACAACAGCAGACAGTTCATCAATTGTTGCAATGGTCGAAGACAGTTCCTGCAGCAACGCAAACAGCTCCTGGACATTAATCTTGATCCCGTCAATATCCTCTTCAGCAGTCTCCTTATCATATTCCAGGCCACCAAGAGTTGCTTTGGCTACACTGGCTATGACCTAATTAGGTATACAAGATGTTATCATGGTTAAATGAACCAAGTTGTTCGATCAATGAGTAATCAGCAATAGAACATTGACTAGAGGATAATAGGAAGGCATAAATCTTGATAATGTAGTCCCAGTCAATGTAACACATCCATGGAAATTATTATAAAATATGCATAGTTAAATGATCATCCCCATCTGGACCCAAAGAAAAGTCCTTTCTGTTCCAGCCCGATTCAGTTTTATGGGCCATTGGCCTAGAAATCCAGTTTTTACCCTACTTACATTGATCAGGAATTTCCCAATCTCCCACTTCTTCTTCTCCTCCAGTCCTGCTTCGAATCCCTTTTTCGCCTCTTCCAGCGCATCTCGAGACTCGTTGTAGTCTTTACGGAAGCGGTGGTAGGTGGCATTGCTGCGCTCAACTGCATCTGTGGCAGCCTCAAACTGGGTGTTGGCCTCTAGGATGTTGGTCTCAGAGTAAATGTCATGCATACCCTCCACATAGTCCAAGATTTCTTCCTTTGTATTTGACTCTCCTAGCAGTTTCTCCAGTTCCTGCAGTAGAGAAATTACTGAATAACTCTCATTCACACAGTTATCTATATAGATGTGTACTGTATTATACAAGTATAGATACATACTAAAATGACGGTAACTAGGTAATGCTTTGCGGGCTGTCATCAAGCACAGAGAAGATTACAAATGTTTTAAGATAATGCGCCATCATAAATAAATGCCTTGACACTTACAAATTTGGATGTCTTAAACGTGACTGCGTTGTGATTTTTTTTTCTAATTCACAATTTCACAAAGCTGGCGAACACTTACCTCTTCATAGATGGATATCTTCTCAGCATAGTTGTCGAGGATCATTTTAACATGGGATTTGGTGTAGAAGGGTACATAGCGCACCTTATCACGTGACAGACCAGCAATATCCACAATAAGATCACGAGCCATACTGACCACCCCACGAGTCTCTCGGTTTTGTGTTTGTGTATCAGCGACATCATTCAGAATACCAAAGGCAGTACTGGTGTCTTTGGTGCTGAGTGTGTCAAGCAGGATATGTGCACACATGATGCTCTGCTTCTGGTGCAGAGTGTCTGGTTCTGGATCACTGAAAGTACAGGCAAATAATTGTGTAATATATTCCCAGCCTTCCTAGGTTAAATGATCATTTATGGAGTGTTCATTTTTTAACAACAGGGGGTTGGTGCATTTTCGGGAGGAGTATTCAAAATCCCCCAACCCTACTAGTCAAATATGGTACATGTTTGTGCCCCTAAAGCTATTGCATCGTAAGGCCCAGGCTTTTTTGCTCAAACAGGTGAATTACCATCCCCCCACCTCCCTGGTCAAGAGGTTGACATTTTTTAACCCATCGCCAAATCCACCACCCCCCATTTGTTTAAAAAATGAGCACTCCCTTAACCTGGGAAGGCCTTCCGAGTTTATAGGTATCTTTATTGCACATGGTGATTTTGCAAAGATAACCACATAATTCATAGACTTCAAAGAGTAATATATATTTACATATGGTATACATTCAACTGGCCACATACAGGGTACCAGGAGATATCACATCCCTATAACAGACTATGGCAAATACATTCTTTTCAGTAAATAGTCTAGGGCAAAGCAATGAGGGAGGAGGGCAATATACAGGTATACATGACAACAACGGAGACTTTTAGAATTATTTTCATGTGAAATTGAATGAAGATTCAATATTCAGAATGATCATTGGGAATGCAGTTCTAAATTCAATAATAGAGCATCAGTACATTTAGTGCAATATATGCAATGAATATACTTAATCCAAAGTCCATACCTCTGGAGAACCTGATACATTTCACAATGTATTACATACTGGGTGAGGAGACCAATATTTAGACCTAATCCTACTATCTAATTACTGTATATTTCTATACTCACAATAACTTCTGGGCATCAACATCCAAGTCAAATTCCTTGGCATCAGATGGTACATTGATGTAGTAAGCTCTGCTTCTGTCCATAACAATGTGACGAGCACGAAGGAAGAGGGCATACCTGAAGTAGAGGTATTAGGTTAGCATTGACAAGCTTATGTAGGTTTATACATAATTGATACCAGAAGACATAGATTGATGTTTAAGGCATTGTGCTAGTCTCTGATATAGATACGTTACCAGTGATTAATAAATACTAGGCCGAAATCGTCTGAGATTGCTCATAAGTCTTAGTGAATCCAGATTCTTTATTCAACATGGGAAATTGCTGTTTTCATCATACAAATTACATTAGGCTTAGGTCAAACAATGAAAGTGCATTTTCGACAGCTGAGATACGTATTTGTCATTACTTCTGTGGATTCAAAGATGATTTACATTATTTGACCACACACCTCAGGTTAATGTCACGATCAATTACAACTGTCTGTGCATGTACAAAGACACGCTTGGCCACTGTACCAACATAGTCGTCAAGGTCAGAGAGGTTGATGTAGAAAAATCGTAGCGTGACATCGGTACCCTTGTTGCTGATACGTGTCTCCTGGTAGATCTCTCCACAGGGCTTATAGCAGTCTGCACCACAAGTGTCATCACCTGGTGTTATCACTTTAGTACTGGAGTGAATTATCAGCCTGAAAGACAATCAGAAAGGAGAGATGTTTTTAATGTGAAGTAAATTTTGTATGACTTTTTTTTTAAAAGACTAGCATTTCCAAATTATGTTTTAAATAGTCTGAATTAATTCCTTTTCAAATATTTAGAGTTTAGTTTTCGTAAATCATTCATGATTCATGTTTAGTTCTATTAGATAATCAATATTAAACAATTTTCCCAGTGTCATGAAAGAGTTTGGGATTGAAGAGTGACTTTTTCAACAATGAAAAATACCTTTTGGACAGAACAGACTGTAGTGTAGGGAACAAGGTGAAGACTGTGGTGCTGATACCAGCTAGGCTGCCACTTGTGTCATACCTAAGTTGTAAGATGGATTTAAATGTACTACCTTTTGTTGTGAAAGCCTGACAATTAGGTGTAAATCATGTTCATTTCATGGCTTCTTATAAAGATTGGGGTCATTCACAAATTGGTAATTTTCTTTCAGGTTATTTGAAATATTGTATAATTATTTGAAATAGAATACCCTAGAATTTATTTGAATACTTACAAACGATAAGGTGAACTTCCAGGATCTGCAAATGTTGCAACTGGAAAAAAATGGACAATTATATCATTTTAAATCTGTATTTGAAAATGTATAAAGCTTATTCATACTAGAATTCCCAGGGTACACAGTATGCACAACATCAGAATTTTGGACGAATAAATTGAACACATCTTTACCAGCCTTTGTCTTGTACACTGCATTGTAAAGTGACCCTCCACAGTTTTGGCGGGTGTAACCGTAACATTTTGAGGAACAATCAGATTCGTTAGCACTTCCATAGCTGCCAAACGTATTGCCACAATAACAGACACCACCATCTTGTAGTCCTGCATACATGTAGCCACGCTTTACACACTCATCCATGCACTCGCCTGCTGAGCGTCCGGCATCCTTACCCCACACAAAGAAGGGGAGGTCACGAGATTCTGTGTCATCTTGGTAACATCCCTGGTAGTTATCAGCTGGTAAGGTGAATAGATAAGGAATACATTTAATCATTACACTTTTTGTACTATTCTTCCGGAATTCATCCATGTTGTAGTTATTTTTGCTGCGTATTTGCAGCTTTTTCCTCTCCCACCTCGCGATTTCACCCTTTTGCTCTTTCAATAGCCCTTCTAAAGTAGCCCCCAATGGTTCTTGCATAACCAGGCAATTGGCATGATAAATATGAAATAAAGTTGAAATGGAAATTGAAATTGCAGGTAAAATGTCTTAACATTTTTTCAACACCTGTATGGTTGTAAAAAGTTCATACTCACTCCAGGCGACAGAGTAAATGGAGTTATCAGAGACACCGCCACATATCAGAGTGCTGTCCCCACTGCATGGTACATCACATGATTCTGACTCGCCATATTTCCTGTAAAACTCACTTCCACAGTAGCAGTCAGCGCCATTCTAATGGAGAAAATTTAGCTCCCATGAGGTTTGTGTGCATATAATTGCATAGAAATGAGGGTGCTAAAAGTGTTATGTGCAGTACCATGAATATGCCTTGTCTGTAGAATTTCTTTGGAAATGGACCCCCTAACCACTTGGATTGTATAAACTTCATGAAAGACCCCTAAAGATGTTGGCAATGCAAGGATAAAAATTAATATTGATTTTGTTAAGTACACTTTTGTCCATAAGTCTCAAAATGATTTCCCCTCACTGAACTTTGAAATCCCCTCGTTTATTTTAATACCATATCACACAGTGCATGGCATTTCTTGAATATCCAATACACCCTCTCCCTGTATATCTGAGTGGCCTTTAAAGTATAATATCCTCACCTGGATCCCCGCGTACTTGTAGCGTTGTGCACGACACAGTTCGACACACATGGTGGGTGTCATGTGAGTGGTACTCCGCAGCACATGATGTGGCAGGTCATGTGATGTCTGGTTATCATTGTAACAACCAAGCAGCTGCTTGCTAAGCCCTGCATCTACTGGGAGGTCTGCGGTAGGAGATTTAAGGAGATGATTCATTTTAATTAACTTGTATACTTACTTGAGTTATGAGATTTGAGGGGCTTTTGTTCATGGTAAACCACTAAAACTCATACACTACTTAATCCAAGAATCCATTCCTTTCTCATACTGCATGTTGTAATAAAGCATGAATTAATAGAGGTTGACTTTTCATGGAAAATTGTCCAGTGACAACTACATTCAATAAAGATGTGACGTCATGCAAAATAAAACAATCATACAATGCACTGTATGATCATATTTACAGCTGATCACTACTCTTACCTGTCTGGTATGGTGTAGGGTTGTCGAATGGCTCATACATGCTGTATGAGGGGTTTGGAACCAGCTTTCCCTCCGAGTCCAGCTCACCTTTAGACTTACTCAACATGTAGCACTCCTACAAAACATGTTTGAAAGTGTATAGCATGTATTGAATTAGGTGTACAAAATGCATGGTGTATTTCTCATTAATGCAAATATAGAAATTGTATCTCAAATCTTATTTGATTTATCCAATTCCTTTGTGTTTTATCATATGTAACTCACATGGAACTCTACACCATTGGTGTCGTTACGCCCAGTTGTCTTGAAGCCAGCAGTCTTACACTGACCTCTGTGTGTGGTCTGGCAGCGATGTACACAGCTCTCTGTGTTGTAGTTCTTGTAGATCCTAAATCCTTGATCTTCGGCTGGCACCGGTGCTACACCACCATAACGAATGTAGCTTTTCTCTAAAATCACCAAAATTATTTGTATTGTCAAATTCTGTATCTCTATTGTTTAGCTTGTACCTTTCAGATGCTTTTTCGATGAAAGATGTTGGGTGGGGTTAGTCTGACCTGGCCGCAATATCCTGAAAAATTCTGAATTAAGACAATATAGCTGGGGAAAAGTATATAATACTGGTTTTTGACTGATGGGATTGGGTGTAATCAAACATGTGTGGTGGTTCGTAATTAACTCTAGGTTAAAGAACAACGATCACGGCAGTTTCCAGGTGCGAGAATATATCTATCTTTATTCACAAGAATAATAACTCCAGTTCCTTTACTAGGGAACGATCAGTGTAGAATGAATACACACAGGTAAATCAGGTTTCTCTATAAATAGAGGAAACGGTCAGTATACAACTCTTAGCATACAACTCTGTCCGCACGGTTGGACATGTGAAGTCTCTCGTCAGTCGGGCCTGCACTGACTGCCGTTCCAGGTAAACACATGGGTCTTATATAACACCGGCTCTTAGATCACGTGGCCAGGTGGGTGGGTCGGCCGCCCACCTGAGAGCGGCACACGGTCACCTGAAGAGGACCTGCGCCCTCTCCCGGGAACTGTGTGCACTAGCTCCAGGTGGAGAAGCCGAGTAAACAGACGTTACCCGGAAATACCGTGTATGAGATTAATATGTAATATTATGCCCCTACACTACCCCCCCTAGACAAAACTAGGTGGTAATGAATATATATACGGTTTTCCTAGTATATAGAAAACCTTTTAGAACAACGACTTTATAGTTATTGTCTATACAGTAACTAGGGGCGTAAACATATTATTACGACATACTACACAAGCGAGATCATAAAACTCAATATAAATATGGCATTACACTGTAATAGCAACCATAATAGATGATTTAGGTATGTTTTATGACAAGTGAATATAATATCATACATACAATCGAACGGCTTGACACATTTCGATATGACTTCCTTATGAAGTTTCCTTACTCGGTTATTAAAAAAATGCGCGTGGGGTGTGTATATATTTAAGTTGAACAGAAAAGTTATTAAAAACCAGTCCTGATAAGGACTCACAACCACCAGCGTCTTACATTGATTTGTGATTTAATGAAAACATTCACACAATGGATAACAGTAACCACAGCCTTTGTTTTAAGCCGGGTAATCCGATTATATAACCGGAGTATTAATATCTCTCGCAACATACAACAGAGTCAACACACACGACAATACCTGGCGGTATATTTAGTATATACACATAGCCTTAACGACTTCATATAAACATTACGGGTAGCCACGTTTCCTAGCTTATCAGATCATACAATCTTCATATGTAGCATATTATGAAACCTGATTCATAAGGTAAATATGAGAATACCTTATTGGAACACCTGAGGTGATATGTATCACATAATAATGATATATTTTATATATTAAAAACGTTTTAATGAGTAACCTGGCAGTGTACCCGGAAACCCTTACAATTAGATATAGCTTACTGGTGATCTAGTTGTGGTCAAGGTGCTCTCCGCTTCTAATAGACGAATGAGTGAGGTGCTCTCCTCTTCTTAATACTGTTTCTTGGATAAATATCACCCGAAGGTAAGTTCATATGTATACAGCTCGATAAGTATCCCGTCCTCGCTCCAGTAAAGTTCATGACATATATAACTATAATCCGGCTGGAAACCACGAGTACTGTCCGTTTAACACGTAATCCTAGCTCCAGGAATGTTCATGAAATAGATAAGTAGAACTGGAACCACGAGCATTGTCTGTTTGACACGTAATCCTTTGGATGGGAACAGTTTATAACTCAGCATAATAGTATCAGGAACACATCATGGTAACGTATCCCAAAAGTTAGTTTCAGGGACGTTAGGTTGGTAGCTTCCCGGTGGAGTCCTGATTCCCCATCGGTAGGCTATAGTTGAGAGTTGAGTAGTTAGGTAAGTCCAGAGCTTCCACGGAAGGTTCCCCCCGCGTTGATCCATATGCATCTAAAAAGATGCCCCTCCCCTCAAAAGGGAAACCCCGTCATAAACAATTTATGACGTCAGATTAAATGAAAGAACAATTAATCTATCCGGAAACTATTATAGTTCCCTCCTCTATTCCTAAAAAAATTAGAAATAGACTCAGAACCTTCTATTAGTCTTTTTAACCTAAAGGTTCATCTCTTGCTCTCATTAAAGCAAGCGCGTGCTCAGCTGTGCCATCCCAGGTATCGATAGTCACGCCGAACACCCCGTAAAACTTTACGTTCATGTCTTGTAACCGTTTGGTTAACTTCTCGTTCTCTTGCTGAACGAACCCTGCGGCGGCTTCAGCGGTCTTTTGGCCGGAAGCAGCTTCCCTTGACTTTTTAGCCAAGTAGTCAGCATTGCCAACAGCGACCAATGCTTTCTCCTCCCGATGGGCAATCTTTAGGCCATGCGTGAACAGGCCTAACATCTTGGTGTTATATTCCACCGCCAGCTCGCGTTGGGACTCCTGGAATTCTGTTACAATCCTTTGTCCCACTTCGCAGCTCGCCTTCTCTTCCCTAGAGAAGTAGTTGACTATCGGGACGTATTTTAACTTTACGCCACCGGTAGTTTCAGTGCGGGAGGTGCCCGCGACTGGCTGGATGACAACCGGATCCTGGGTTACAGGAATCACGGGTTTAACATCCACTTGCGGCGCTTTCGCAACCGCTGCAGCCTTCGGGACAGTTATGCCCCGAGGCGTCACCACTGAGATTAGTGATTTTGGTTCTGTTTTCACGGTCAAGCCCTGCATGTCCCGAGTTGGGGTAGTGGGCGACCGGACGTCCCTGGGGGTTAGCTTGGTAGTGGTCCCCAGATGGTACGTCAAAGGCAGGGAAGCCTTTGTTCTGGTAGCCGGTTCTTTAGGCCGGGCACCCCCATGGTCAGGTTGACTGGTGGCACTGTCTGAACTGCTCAGACGTCTGGAACGGTAATCCATGTTAGTCGCCGCTGCTTGACCACCGGAATCACGTTTCCGATCTTTCCGGTCTGTAAACAGCGGGTCTGGATACTCGCGATAATAGTCGCGACCTTCCGGGGCATGATAATTCCCATAGTAGGAATTATCGAGATCCTCTAAGTTGGATCCGGCATGTCTCCGTTTTGGTCCCGGTGAGACCGCAGGAGATCGAGAGCGGTCGCGGGCGGACCGGCTCTTCCCCCGGGAACTACCCCGGGTTTCCGGCTGACGGAAACTACCGCCACCTCTGCGGGAAGTACGGGTAGTGCATAACACCGTATACTCCTCGTCATTCATGGCGAACTTATGTCGTCCGTCCACTCTGGCAATCCTGGCTTTGAACTTCCCATCTGCGACTTCGCAGTAGAAGGGAGTTGCCGGCCGGATCTTAGCCTTTTGTTCCTCCGTGAGTGATTTGTACTGTTCACAAACGGCGTCATGTAGCGCATTCACACGATTGCGAGCTACACTGATTCCCATGTTATGGCAATCCTTCATGTGGCGCATAAGCTCACCTCTCCGGGGTTCTAAACACCCGTTACATAGCTGGGATTCCCTACCTACTGTGATATCACAGTGATACACCACACAGTGGTGCATGTGATTTTCACAGAGGTGACGCAGAAACCGTTGCTTTGTTACAAACACGGTTCTGTCTGTGCCAATCGTGTTTACACATGTAGCGAATGGGCACCAATTCCTTTCCCGCTGACTGTACCAGCGGTTAACCGCAAAAAGAAGTTTTTCCTTCTGCTCCTTACTGTAGTAAGTGTCTGGCAGGATCCTGAGTTGATCTAGCCACTGCTGATAAAAAGCAGACGGAGGACGGTCCCGGGGGGTATTCCGGATCCAATCCTCATCATCACTTTGACCTTTACAGTTGGTCTCAGGTGGACATCCGAAATTGGTGGGACCAATCGGACACTGTTCCCATGAATTGGGAATAAACACGCGGAACTTATTGTTAGCGTTCTGCCAGACTCGCCTCATCACGTCATTAGGCGGGATGGGGTCCTCTGGGGCATTTCCTGGTTCCTCAGCGTTAGCCGGAACCTCTCCCTCTTCCGGGTCCGACTGAGCCGGACTACGGAGAGGGCTGAGACGTGCTGGATTGAATACCAGCGCAGCCGCCACGGCGGCCGCTGCTCCCGCGGCGGCGGTCATGTCTGCCACAAGGGCCGGGGTGGTGGTGGTGGTGGTGTTGGAGGGTTCCGGAGTATTGGCTTCGTTTATGTCCATCGCCTCATCCGTTACCTCCTCAGCCCTGGGAATAACGGGCTGTCCTCCGGAAGGTTGTTCCGGTAATCCCTCTGCTAGTACAGAGTCCGGCAAGTTAGCTAATCTTGCCTTCTCGTTCCGGCGAGCCTGACGTCCTCTCTCCTGGACAAACTCGTCAGACTGGTTGCTGTCAGCCGAGCTTGACCGGTTTGAGGCCCCCCTCTCACCTTTACTGCCGCGCCCCCTAGGTGTGGCTTTCAGCGCTTTTACTCGCGCCTTCTCCTCCGCACTGGAAGATCTGGTTCGTACCGTACGAACCGCCTCATCAACCAAACAAGATATGGCAATATCTCGTTTGACGTGGTGAGAATCCATGTAGTCCTCTATAGTGGCTACATCCAGGACATACGAGACTATTCCCTGCGTATTAGCGGCAGCAATCTCGTACTCCTTCCGGGTTTTAGGCTCTCGGAGTTTCCCGATTCGCGCCCGGTATCTGTTGACACCAGTCAACAACATCCCGGCAACTCCACAATTCGGGTCCAAAGACAGAATTGGGAGTGCGGGCATTAACCTGTCGATGTCCGCGATGTGTAAATCGAAGACAGCTCGTCGTAAGCAGTAGCATACGCGTAGTCCTTTCTGGAGTGCCTCCCAGTACACAAACCAGTCCGGGGGCATCTCCTCCTGCTCCTCTACTAACAGGAAGAGCAATATGGCCTGACTCGTGAGTGAGTCAATCCGGCGGGGAGCTCCCTCCGCCGTGAGCCTCAGCACGTCCTCGTGCAGTTCTACTTCACGTCCGTCGTAATTGGACATGAAGCCTCCCAGGGTTGGTACGGCCGGGCGGGGTTTTTCAACGTCCGCCGGCGGTTTCCCATGGTACAATAGACCCTGATCCTGATACTCAGCTTCACCGGTATCAGCGCGACCGTCAGCAGGGCTGATGGCCTCAATGTCTAGACCTTCCAAGTAATTGGCGGCGACATTAGCAGGGCGAAGCGGTGACTGAGAGTCAACGTCGACGTCCATTATCTCCCCTTGTTCCAGGAAATCCAGAGATTCCTGGTCCACGAGGTCAGGTTGATTAACAACCACATTTCCTCCGCTAGCGGAGTCGCCCTCTTGAAGAGGGTCCACCTGTTGGTGGTCTGTCTCGGAAGACATGTTGTAGTGTCACACTCAAGAAAAGTGTTTGTTGATGGATTTATAGGGGATCCACCTCCCCACAGCGACAGTGGTCGTGTCCGAGCTCTCACGTCTGCTCTGGACCGCCTCTCAACCCCAACTGGCGATTCCCGCCGCTCCGCGGGCCTTATATAAGGCGCGCCACCGCGCATGCGCAACCCCGCGCGTCCCGTGACCCAGTTCCTTGGAACCAGGTCACCGCGCGTTTTAATTGTAAACAGGTACCCTTATTCCACGTGTTAATCCTTACGCTCTGTCAACTCGTCGAGAGTATCAATGAAATATATATGAATGGCATAATAAAGCACATTCACCGGATTATCCGTCCATCACCCATGGGATCCTTGACAGGGGGACTATCACGATCATTCTGACCGTACTTACTTCCACACATAACTGATTACAACATTAAAATATTTAACAAGATTACAGGACACCACACTCGTTGTGTACCGGCTTAGGTTATACCGTCCCTGGCTAATAACCGGGGACTGCGTCTTATGTTTTTAGGCATAACATTAGACCTGGTTCTAGGACACGCCTTTTCCAGAGTGGATTTAGCCCTAACCACACTCTTCCGGGTCCTTTTCCCTTCAGCCAGCGAGACTTTATTAGCCGCCTTCTTCCCGAATCTTTTTGGGATGACGGGCTTCTGCACCATTAGTTTCCGGGAGACCTCCTTCCGCGGCCTTCCGCGTTTCCGGGGAGGTTCCTTCACTAATTTCCGCTGTTCACTTTCCTCTATCAAAGTATCAACTTCCAACTCATACGAGTCCAGGGACAAATCTCTCCCCTTCCACTCTCTTAGTCGAGCTACATTAGATTTATACATCTTTCCTTGTAATGAACGTATCACTACAGTACTGTCACTTACTATGCGGGTAACCACAAAGGGCCCGTCCCAATTACTAGCAAGTTTCAGAGTCGATAACGGCTCATGTAATCTTACTACCTGATCACCAACTTTGAATCGTCGCGGCTTAAGGCCTAGATCATAGCCGGTCTTCTGCCAGGTAGCATTCTTCTGCAATTCAGTTCTCACCAATTCATAAGCATATTTGAATTGATCTCTTAATGACTCCACAAACATCACATGGCAGGGGGTTTCCGGGTTCATTCCGACCACCCCGAATACCAGATCCGCGGGCATTATCAAATCCTCCCCGAAAACTAATAAATTCGGGGAACAGGAAGTACTAGAATGGACAGTGCTATTATATGCATGGCATACATAATCACACTGCTCATCCCAGTCATCCATTCTATCATTCACCAGGGATTTCAAAACCTGAATCAATGTACGATTGAATCTCTCAACCATTCCATCACTTTGTGGTCGATAGGGATTTGTCCTCGTCTTACAAATCGCCAGTCGGTGACACATTTCCTGCCAAAGATCAGATTCAAATTCCCGACCTTGGTCACTATGCATCATTAGGGGAACCCCAAGATGCAATACCCAACCTGTAACAAAAGCTTTTGCACAGGTTGCTGCTTTGTGATCCGCTAATGGAAACACTCTCGTATACTTAGTATAATAGTCAGTGACGACCATCATACAGGTATTACCATCAGGGGTAGTTTTAAACCCACTGATAATGTCTATGGCGACTCGCGCAAATCTTACACCAAACAACTCCTGGGACAAAGGCATTTTACCCATCCCAGGCCCAGGTTTGTTTTTACAACAATCCGGGCAAGTAGCAACCCATCTTAATAGATCACTACTCATCCCTGGCCAGTAATATCTCCTTTTCAGACGTTCCAGGGAACGTTTTTTTCCGAAATGCCCACTGGTCAGGTGTCCATGGCAATAATACATAACATCCCTCCTCATACCGGAAGGTATTACCACTTGCCGGATTCTCCTACCGGATGAATTAATCTTCCACCGGTAGATGATTCCGCTCTGGACCTCTAGCTCTGCCCATTGAGCTATTAGTCGTCTCATTTCCCGATTCTCCAGGGAAATCTCAGGCCGCGGGGGCCGTATCTTCCTAGGTAACAATACCAACAACCGGCTAAGGTTAGGATCCTTTTCCTGGAATTTCCGGATGGTTCCCATGGACCACTCCAGAACCCCAGTTCCCTTGATCTCAAAGGGAATCCTTGCTCCGGCTATGACAGCTTCATGCTGACCACAGTCATCACAGTTGGTGTTTTCGCACTTCCTGATAGGACGTCGGGAAAGTGCATCAGCATTTACATGCTTTACCCCAGCTCTATGCTGGATCTGACTTTGCTCCAAACCGAACTCGGAAAGGTGTGCTAGCCAACGTCCAATCATTCCTTCCGCATCTTTGAAATTCAATAACCATCTCAAAGAGGAATGATCTGTTCTTAGCGTAAAATCGGACCCCCAAAGGAAATGTTTGAACTTTTTAGTATAAACTATCACAGCCAACAATTCCCTTTTAGTGGTACAATAATTACGCTGGGTCTTACTCATAGTATTACTAGCAAAGGCAATGGGAACCTCCACTCCGCCTTGGACTTGACTGAGGGCGGCCCCAATACTCTCATTGCTAGCATCGGTATCCAATACAAAGTGACCATCCGGGGTAGGATACTTTAACACCGGGGTCTCTACAAACAACTTTTTTATTGCTAAGAAAGCTGTGTCCTGTTCCCTCCCCCATGGGAACTCTTCCTTCCTACTTCCGGGTGTCCAGTGTGACAAACACTGGATCGGATAGGCTACCCGGGAATACCCCGGCAGGAAATCCCTATAGTATGAGCAGAATCCTAGAAAGGATCGCACATCTTTAGGACCCCTGGGGACTTCCCATTCAGTTACACTCCTGATCTTTTCCGGATCCGCCTTAACCCCCTCGGTGGAAATAATCCGCCCTAGGTAGTTAATATCCTTCTTAAACAGATTGCATTTCTTTGGTTTCAATTTGAGACCGTTAGACATGATTCGGTTTAAGACTTCCTCTAAATTACTTAAACAATCCGCAAAGGTCTTTCCAAACACAATTACGTCATCCAGGTAAACTAGACATTTCCGCCATAACAAATCACTTAACAGCGTCTCCATCATGGCTTCAAAGGTGGCCGGCGCGTTACATAACCCGAACGGCATTACCTTATATTCAAACAACCCAATATGGCTAGAAAACGCGGTTTTCTCCATATCTTCAGGCTTCATGCCTACTTGCCAATACCCGGACTGTAAATCCAGGGTACAAAACCATTCATTCCCTCCCAGGGAATCAATCGTCTCATCTATCCTAGGAAGAGGATAGGAGTTCTTCTTAGTCAACCCATTCAGTTTCCGGTAATCAATACAGAACCGTATGCTACCGTCCTTCTTGGTTACCATACACACAGGGGAGGACCAAGGGCTCATGCTGGGAACAATAACATTATCCTTCAGCATTTTCGCAATCTCTTCCTCAGCTACAATCTTCTTCTTGAGGGGTAATCTCCTATAAGGAATCTTAAAAGCGGGGTTATCCCCGGTTTTAATTTCATGCAATACCTTATTGGTTCTCCCCAGGGGTTCCCCTGGGGCCGCAAAAGCTTGCCTGCATCTCTTCAGCATAGCCTTTAGGGCTTCCTGATCATTCTCATCCGTTATGGACGATCCTGTTAACAACTTAGTTAACTCTTCATGCAATTCCTCTTCCCCTCCTTCTTCTAACCTCAGGTCTTGGTGGCTACCGGTGACTGCCTCCGCAAGTATCACTTTCCCAACTTCAGTGCCTTTCTCAAGATATACTGTGGAGTTTCCGGGGTTGGAAATGGGTGTCACTGTCCATCTGGAATTCCCTACTAGGGTATCCGCAGATTCCAATCCCTTCCGGGATAATACAGCCATATCCGGCTCGATTACCGCTAATCCTTTCTGGATTAGCCTCCCTGAACTGACTAACACGTCACAGGTCATTCCCGGGGGAATCTTCACAGTCTGTGCCACACTAGCGACACTACTTATCACTCTCAACTTACAGAGTATGGTCATATCATACGGGTATTCAATTTTCAACTTCCCACTTTTCGGATTCAAAGTCGCACCGAAAAGCGCCGCAAAATCCAAACCAAGAATACCATCATCTTCAATCTCAGCTATGGTCGGGGCCCAAACAAATTCTTTCCCGGCCACAGAGATTATCAGAAAAGTCCGTCCAAATGTCCTCATTCTGGTACCATCGGCCGTACATGCGTTTACCCTCATTGTGAGGTTCTCACACATATTCGGCAATAAGCTGATGAATCTCTTAGAGACCATGGAGTGGCTAGCTCCAGTATCCATAAGAAATTCCCCAGTCTTTCCTTGTACAGAACAGGAAACGTACCACCTCTTCCCATCAGTTACTGAGGGATTCCTAGTAAACCGGTGAAGGTCACTATCAGTGCCCAGGTCGAATCCACATCCTTTCAGGTGTTCCAGACAAGGATGACCCGGGGGAAGCCTGGTTCCTCCAACCTTAACCAACTCTTTGGTTATTGACTCCTCTAAACTGGCACTAGGTTTCCCATACGCGCACCCCTGGGCGCCTGTTGTACCAGTCTCCCCAGCCTCATGGTTTCCGGGATGTACGGTCCCATCTCCCTTCTTGCTGGACGCATTCACTGTTAATGAATCTTCACCGCCAACGTCGGTGATAATCTGACATATTTCCTCAGGGGTTACCGTCCTGCCATCCCCGGTAACCCCCTCTAATTTCCCGAAACCTCACTTCTTAAAACAGGTTTCTCGGCTTTGCATTCAGATGCAAAGTGCCCTTTGACTTGACATCTGTAACACTGGACAGTGTTACGATCGACCCTAGGGCGGCGCCTGGTTTGATTATCAAACACCTCGTTCATGCGTTTAATCATGGACTCCATTAAGGTATTTAATGAGTTTCCTGACGCATTTGTTTTATCCGGAGTGGTCATCTCCGGGGTCTGGGTTTTCTGACTGGGTACAGTCTGAGGGTCCCGAGTATCGGGTTTCCGGGTAGTTTCCGAATAACCTTTGTTACTAGGAAGCTTCCCGGAAGCTGGGGTAGAGCTAGATTTCTGTCGACCCTTGAATTTCAGGGCGTCTACTCTCTCCTCCCCTTCAGATTCTTCCGCGGAAGAATCGTCACCATCTAAGGAATGTTCAATTCCAGAGACGCGCTGTCCCCTATTAGCGGGTATCATACCAGCCAACAGTATCTTCTTTTTGTCATGTTGATCAATCGCCATGAACAAATCTGCTAAGGAAGACCCAGCTTCCCAAGCTCTACCACATACTTTAGCATGTTCAGGATCACTCAATCCACTAATAAATCTTACAAATAGGGATTCTATGTAATATTCAGCATCCCTACTCCATTCTGGCCTAGCCTGCCGCAATAATCGCTGCAATTCTAGCCCAAAAATTTTAGCAGATTCCTTCGGTTTCTGCGTTCTTCTCTGAAACAGAGTCCAGTGATCTACTGTCACCATTTTCCCAAAAGTATAACAAGCTAATACTTCCAACTGGTCGTATGTAGCTTCTGGCCCGTAAGTGTCCCTCCATTCTTCAACCACTATCTTACCCGGGCCGTCACTCAGCCATATCACAAAAGCTCCCAAGGATTCCTCCTTGTTCCAGCAATTGTACTTACAATCATCTAGAAGTGATTGATATTCTTCCTTCCAGGGTCGTACACCCCTGTAAGGCTTAGTCACACGTGCAGTTCTTTTAGCGGCATAATTAGAATGCACTAATTGACCCGACATGCGTCTACTCCAAGCCAGTAGGTCTGTACCGTCTTGACCTCGGCTAGAGCAATCTAGTCCCAAATTACCTATGGCGGGGTCTCGATTATGTAATCGGTGCTCCGCCGGGGTCATTGTGACTCGCCGGTTCAAAGGAACCTTTCTCTTGGGTACATCGTCAGATGATTTATCTGATTCAGATTCTGAACCCTCATCAAAGCGTGGGCCTTGATAGCCTGACAATCCCTTAGTGTTTTTATGCACCGGGTTTGACCTTCCCTTTGTTCCCGGTTGGGTCCCCTTATTCATCCTATCCCTCGGCCTAATCTCCGGATCTTTATTGACTCCCGAGTGTGTTTCCGTGGCCGGAGGTGGGTACGAATAAGTTGCATCTGGGCAATACCGATAATTACCCTTGCTATCATAACCTCCCGGATTCCCATATAGAGCCGGGTCATCTCCCGCGAAGGGGTTCAATGAGCCATAACTATGATTCACCACTTCATCTCGAAATTTATTTTTATAATGTCGAGACACTTCCTCCTCTGGAGACATTTCCCTGTTAACCGGACCAATTCTGGCATGATTAACTGGTTCCCATCCAAGAGAGCGCCCGGTAACATTCACTCTCCTTGAATCTTTCTCTCTGTTCTTATACACAGAGTCTTCTACATTCCTCAATCCATTATCATTAATAAATGGATCGAATTGAGGTAATGCTTCCTCCTTACTAGTAGTAGGAGTACTATCAGGAACAGTTTCCGGCCTGCCAGCTGGAAGTTGTTCCTCCCCCTGCTGTTCCATTGCCTTTAACAATTCACCCCGCAGGAGAGTTTTCCTAGCTTCAAGGGAACAGACAGCTTCCACCTCAGCTTTCCGTTTCCTTTCTAACTCTTCCGTTTCTTCCAGGATTTGTATCCTGGTGGATTCATTATCCTTGACCAACTGGTCTCTGCCCTTCTCGAGCTCCTCTGTCCCCTTCTTCAAGGCATACCATTCTCTAGAGTATTTTTTCAACTCCCTCTCATACCTCTCCTTAAGAGATTCAGAATGTTCATTCTCCTTCTGGTTCTCAGCAATCTTTGCCTGAATCTTTTGGTATTCATGCGATTCCTGAGCAACCTTCTTTTTCATATACCGGTTGTCCTCTATCAACCGTTCTCTCTCTTCTATCAGAGTTCCTTTTACCCTCTGATCCTCAGAGAGAATCTCGTCCCTTTCTTTTACCAGGGAAGTCAATTCGTCAGTTAATGCAGCATACTGATCCTCCATTGACTGCTTGTCCAATCGGACATTTTCCCAGTAGAGGTCATCCTCTTCCCGAGCCAAACGCTCGTCATATTCCCTCTGGAATTTCTCATCCCCTACATAGGGTTCCACCCAGGAAAGATCCTGCAACTTCCTCTTCTTCTGTCCTGGCTTCAAGCCCTCTCCAGGGTCCACCCCTGGCACCTCCAGGCGAGTTGATTCCAACTCCCCTTCACTCAGTTCTGGACCAGAGCCGCCCAGGCTACCACCGGTAGCCATTGTCCGTCCACTAAAGGACTGTCTGTCCAATCAAGGACTTCCTGTTCAGTATAACCCGAACATATTCTCGAACAACTAGCTTGTTCTGCTACCTTTACTGCTACTGGTCACGGCACCAGTGTGGTGGTTCGTAATTAACTCTAGGTTAAAGAACAACGATCACGGCAGTTTCCAGGTGCGAGAATATATCTATCTTTATTCACAAGAATAATAACTCCAGTTCCTTTACTAGGGAACGATCAGTGTAGAATGAATACACACAGGTAAATCAGGTTTCTCTATAAATAGAGGAAACGGTCAGTATACAACTCTTAGCATACAACTCTGTCCGCACGGTTGGACATGTGAAGTCTCTCGTCAGTCGGGCCTGCACTGACTGCCGTTCCAGGTAAACACATGGGTCTTATATAACACCGGCTCTTAGATCACGTGGCCAGGTGGGTGGGTCGGCCGCCCACCTGAGAGCGGCACACGGTCACCTGAAGAGGACCTGCGCCCTCTCCCGGGAACTGTGTGCACTAGCTCCAGGTGGAGAAGCCGAGTAAACAGACGTTACCCGGAAATACCGTGTATGAGATTAATATGTAATATTATGCCCCTACACATGGTTTACTGCTTAAAGCCCTAGATATAAGATCAAACTTCATGTACTAATAAGTAGTCATTTAACCAGTCATAGATAATTACAACACTTTGAAGTTAAAAGTAGATAAACGTTACCAGGGTTGACAAAGCATGAAGGTGTACTTCCGCTGCTGTAACAGCAGCCCAGCTGCTTGCACCGCTCTTCCGTTGTGCCATCTGCAGTGTTAGGGCAGCGCTTCTTCTCACTCTCTTGCACAGTAGTACATGTGTCTGAGAAAGAAAACAGGTACTACATGCTATAATTTCTAGGCCCACATTGGTATCCCTGCAAATCTGAATCATTTTGAATTACACTTAGAACACTATTATTACGTCAGACCTTCTAAGGTTTAAACGTTATTGTTTTTCATGTCGAATAGCATCTGTAGATTTAGTTGTACTGTTTGGACGATGACAAAAAGGAATTATTCTCTGAATACTAGAATGGTCAGAACATCTAAGAACTAATAATTATTATTGTCATAATTATGCATATCCATAGATTTGTCATAAAGGTGAGTACAATGTACGCTTATAAGGTACCTGGTGTTAGGTTCATTATTAAAACCATGCCATGGAATAGATAGATATGTTCTTCAACTTCATGAACGTTGGATATTAAAAACAGGTAAATCTCATACGCATCCAATAAAATGACAAAGTAAAATATGGTAGTCCATACCGATAGGCATCATGTATGATGATGCACCAATGAAGTGCCAGTGAGTCACTTCCCAGTGCTGTATTCATGCATGATGCCGACAAAAAGACATAATGCTTGTCCTTATAGGGTTAATCTATTTCTATGTGGATATCAGTTAATGTAACTCACCAACTGCAGTTGGTGCGGTCCCAGCCCAGTACACGCCATTGCTGTTGGCTTCACATTTCAACATCTCCGGCCCATCAAGTGTCAGTGCCTTGTCTGTGGTGTCAAACTTGGCCCAGCTATAGTACAGCCATTTGTTGGTTGGCGTTACCTTAACTCCGGTGGTTGAGCTAATTGCCTGGCATGTCAACCCTGGAAATAATGGATTTCAGAACAAATAAACAGTAATTTAATGACAGTTATTAGAATCCCCTACATGCGCACAGGCAGCATTACCACAGCCATATAATTTATACTCAATGTCCTTAACATTATACTGCTATTTAAAGGTATTATCGGTGATACAGCCATTTTCAACTAAATATGATAAATACATGTATGTGACTTACTAGTACATGTGTGCTTGTCTGTATTCATCTTGAATCCGTATTCACAGCTACAGTAGTAGGAACCATGGGTGTTATGGCACTTCTGCTCACAACCACCTTTCTTATTACTGCACTCGTTCAGATCTACAATAAAGATGATATGCTTACATAATGTGTGTAATTCAAATTTACAGTTTAAGTATAACCAAATGCAAGATAACATTTACCAGGATGCATTCTGATAATGTGTTTGGAGCAGCAAGATCAACACGCTATGGGGAACAGTGTGCAAAATATTTTGCAAATATTTCTAAAATTTGATACAAATATGAAATTGTTTGTCAGAAATGCCTAGAAAGCTTCTTGTATTACAATATCTGATGAATATACAAAAGATAATAACCTCTGTCACAGAGTCCGTTTTCATAGACGTAGCCAGGAATACAAGAGGCACAGGCACGCATGTCCCACTCTCCGACCTTAGACTTACAGGTGTTACAGCGTGTGTACCGACTACATCCCCAGTTGTGGCACATTCTACCACAGCTACCAATACAACAATCAGGAAACACAATGTGAACTCAGAATTTCATACAATATCAGTTGAACTAGTCATCACTAGTTTAATTTACTATTATTGTTCTCTATATATATTATTCAGTTAGTTCATATAATACACACAGGTAATACAATACTGTGCATAGCAGTGGTGTCAAGATTCTCACAAGACACATTCTGACTGCCATGGAAATCATTCCATGACACAAAATGGAAGATAATTGTGCTAATCTCTTCGACATCTCATCAGTTACTCAAAACAGACTGTATAAGTCCCTTCTAGAACGAGAATTAGACCATCTAGAACCATTTTATTCGGTAATTTATCAATAAAACGGATCATTCATAACTATCACTATTTATTACGGGATGCAAAGCTTTTAAAGCTTATTTACCATTTTCAGCTATTGCTTGTGTTCCACCATCTCATAATGATAATGCTAAATCATGCTTAGTTGCTAATAATTATAAGATTCCAGACCCAGAAAGTGTGTTATTGTTGATATTACACCTCAGTTCCATATTCAGTACAAACTCTAACCTGGGGAAATGGTAGCAGCATCCGATACTGAACTTGGCTGTCGCACCATTCCTACATCTGCAACTGAACTCTCCATTTGCACACTCAAACCCGTCCAGATGCCAAGGGCAATCCCAACTGCCATCTATAAAATATAGATCAGAAGTCAATAGTACCAGATCACTAGCTCAGCTACAAAATTTGACCACAATATTTTCGGGCCAATGTAAGTAGCACTATGATAAACTACATGCTTTAAATGTGGAAGATCAGCAGTTTTCGGTGTAAATTAGTATGACGCAAGGATCAAGGTGATACTGGGCTCCCTGACTCACTATAACTGTTCTTATAAAACTTATAATGAAACTATTTAAATTTCACAGAAATGTTATGTCAACAGAATTCCAATGTGTTAAGGCACTCACCGTATGTTTCTCCGTGAGCAACCAGCACGTCACCCTCTGTGAACATGAGAAGGACAACCATAGTTGTTGGTAAGTGGAGCAGATCCATCGGCTATATTATTGAGTTACTACATCTTTATATTATAGCAAATAAAAGGTCGATTCCACTGAAGGGCATTTATTGAAAATCTGTAAGGTCTTATTAGATGGCCATCAGAGATTGTAATAAACAATTCATCTCTTGTTAGGGTAATAGTAGATTTTCATTGAGGTTAGTAAATATCATATTATGATGAGATGACGATTACCTCGGCTGACACCCTGGAGCCTTGCATGCCTCGGATCCCATGTCCTCTCTATACCCACTGCGATAAAAGTATACCACATCGTTATTATAGAGCTGAGGCAATTCCGCATTAGCGAGATACAGTGGCTCTACCTTTTGGACCACTGGTAACAATCATAACCCTTTGCTCTGCAAGGACCAGCTCAGCCAAATCTCATGGCCGAGATTAGGGTACAAACAGGGCTCAGGTATTGTGAATAGGTTGTACCTGGACACTCCTAATGTCACCTTTGTCCAGTATAGTGTAGTGATTAGCACTGTGGACTCATAATACTGGGAGCCCAAGTTCAAATCCCTACCAGGCCAAATAACACCATGTCCTTTAAATACATATTTCTAAATTTTCTTTAGTATTGTGAATAATGTATTCTGTTTCCAAAATTGCTATACTTATGAATTTGATAACCAGGCATTGCCTGGAAGAGATTTGAACTCAGGTACTCTGCATCATGAGTCCACAGTGCTAACCACTACACTATACTGGACACAGGTGACATTAGGAATGTCCAGGTACAACCTACTCACAATACCTGAGCCCTGTTTGTACCCTAATCTCGGCCACGAGATTTGACCAAGCTGGTTGCTGTGAGTACTGGGAATAGACCTAGTACCAGTGGGAATGGCGCTATCCACTGATCATCTTGCTAAGGCCCTATATGCTGCACATCATGGGGAAAGCGCCCTCTTAACTAGGATCAGGATGATATGACAATGTCGAGTAAGAGCTGGCTAACTGATGAAACTCGAGGGGTTATGTAATTATTCAAGAGGTTAATTAGTACCCCTTAATGTGCTGTGATAATGTCCATCACCTACAGGGTCATCTCCCTCTGCCAGAAATGACAAACCTCAAAGTCTTAATGAATGTGTGAACTTATAGAGCAGTATGAGAATATATTCCTGAAATAAAGAAAGATTGGATAATTACAAAATAATGAGTTATATAATCTAATATAAATAAAGCTTTTACTTACTTGCCAGGAGTGGCAGGGCCACTGCTAGGACCAGCAGCTTGAGCATTGTCCGAGTTGTGTAGTGCCCTGGAGTCATCTGGCTGCGCACCTCACTCTCCTATAAAGGTCTCCGTCTCTTATCTCTGAACTCATGAGAATCAACCTTATGCTGCCTTACAATTATATACTATCAGAATTGTGTATGGAAGTGTGCATTGTATTGGTGTCAGTGCTACTTGTTGTATCAGATTAAAATGATTTATCATTAGAATACCTCGTGTTACCTGTAATCATGATGGCCTATTCCCAGGGTGTAAAGGAACTGGCCCAGAAAAGGAGCGAGAATTATATGGCCATTAAAATGATGAAGAGGAAGAATAAGTGACCTCAAATTTCATTAACAAAGGGTATAGCATGCATTCTTAGTGGGGCTGGATAGCAGTCTGATTCCCATCAAGATAAGCCTAAACCTACTGATTTTGAGCTATGTTTAATATTAGAGAATAAGGAGTGGATAATCCACCACGGTGGGCATAGATGATTAGTCCACTCCCTTCACTCCCCCCCCTTAATATAAACCATACCAACTGTCCACCTACCCGTGAAACCAAAACACCTATCACAATAAGAAGACAAAATTCAAATCTTATTCAAAACAAAATTTATTTGTAATGTCATCATTTTAGCCCTATACTCTTTTATATCTCTGTCAAATAAAATCACTCTCCACGTGCAGCTTTGGCCATCTTCTTCCAAGTTTCATTGTCGACACCACTGCCGTTAAACTGGATGCGCACGGATGTGACATCACTGAGGTCTATGTCTTTACTGCGGGCGTCACTGACCCTCATGACCCAGGTGGTGAAGGGGGTGATGTGCTGTATGATGTTACGGTAGGGTGCATACACATCAGCATGTACTGTGATGTGGTCTGAAAAGGAGAGGAAGATAGAGCTATTGAGATAGGAAAGAGCGTTATTAAATCATATATTTATAAATATCATTTCATATGCTGAGTAGGTTGTATAATGATGAACTCTATCATTCATAATATGACTGCATTAGCTATTCATTATTAAGATGGTTTCCATAGTTATTCAATTTAAAGGTGGAATATAGTTCTACACTCTCTGATCTCCCTAAATAAGATTAAAGTGACTATATATATATATATATATATATATATATATATATATATATATATATATGATTATATCCAATGATTGATACAGGAAGTTGGCCAAGACCATTTTTCCCACCTTACCTATTCCATTCATGTTAATTCTTTTCCCTCACATTTGATCTCATTGGTCAAAAAAAACAAAAGCAAAATTTGATTTCCCCCCATTGCGGACACAATGTCTTTAGGTAGGATTCTAAAAGTTGGACACAGTCACTTCAAAACCCCTTTTCTATAACAGTGTTTTTTAATAAACCTTCAATGTATTTCTTTCTTATTCTAAATAGTTTTCACCAACCCTATAAAATGTTTAACTAGGACAAAATCACATACTTGTATTCAAACTGTATTCAAAAGTAAGTGACAGTGCTCGTGTCAAAAAGTTGTGAACCGTGTTGTCGGCACGACCTCGGAAGTCACCACTTGACTCAATCTGAATCTTCAGATACTCATTGGTTGTTGTCTTCTTTGCGCCATTGAAGGTTATAATCAATTCAGAAACCTATATGTAAGTAGAGTAAATAAACGCTTTAACATGCTAGAAATAGATACAACACAATATGTGACCTGTTTTAACTAAATGGGTCAGAAGTCACACTTTAAAGAGCCTAGATATAGCCTCTTTAAGTAGTATAGGGTGGAAAGAATTTAAATTTTTCAAACATATGAATAGTTATTGTATGAAATACTGGAGTTGATTTGTCTACACGCAAAACCAGACACGGTCAAGTATGGTTAAAAATGTATTGAACACAATAGAGTTTATACATCAGGTCTTATAGTTGATTCCTGTTGAGATTTGTTGTATGAAGTTGATCGACGTTTCGGGCTAATTAATAGTGCTTCTTCAAGATTGTATGAAATGATAAGGTAAAAAAACTAATTTCAACTCCCATTATTCCCAAAATCATGGCTATAGGATTTATAATTGTATTGTTTAATATATTAATATCAAATTTAAAACTTAATTATCTCATTTTGATTGATTTCCATTTAATTCAACAAAAATGTGTCAAAAATATTGCTAAAGGGTCAAGCTGGCCCATATACTACATGTCAGATACCAAATGAAAGCTCTTGATGGGCTGTACAGGAATATGGCAATATCACAACATTTTTAATATATGACTTCTGGCAAATTTCGTTAAAACGGGTCACATATGTTGAATGTGTAAAACTGTATGTGAATCTGAATATATACCATTGTACAGGTTATTATGAATCCTTTGTCCATGTGCCCAACCTGCCCAGATGAAAGATTTAAAAACACTGCACAATTTGGTGGTCTCATTTTGCAGATCTTTCGGTTTTGATTGGATTTCCTTCAGCTCTGGTAAATTTAAGAGTATTTTGCGGACTGTCCAAAAAAGGTGATAAATTATGATGAATATTGTTGAGCCCCTGGTAAAAAAAGTTGTAGATAAAATCTTAAGTTCAATTATTCTATATAATCTTGTCTTACCTTGTATGCATCCATGTCAGCTAGTTCAGAATGGTTGGACAGGACGGGAAGGTACAAGAGGCGGTGTTTACGCAGATAGTTCACAGGACATTGTGTGGCATCATTACAGTCAGCATCAGTGTCTGTATCTTCTACAGTGATGTACCTAAGGAAAGGTTTTTTGTCTCTATACAGGTTCTAATCTTTATGAATATTAGTGGAATGTCTGCTTCCAGGATAAATATCTAGTATTCTTTCTAAGTGATGCTTCACTTAGATTTATCCTGGAAAATATTGCCTGTGTATTGTGAAACTGTACACACTGTCACATTGCAGAACCCTTTTTTTATCCCTTTTACCCCTACCAAGCTGTGAAAAAAATGTTGGTTTACATCAAAATAGCGTATTTAACGTTTTGCCACAATAAGTAGCCAGGGAAAAACGTTATGAAACATTGTGTTATGTTCTTGTTATTTTCCAGGGAATGACATATTTATGGTCATGTAACATGACATGATATGACGTAATATGAAGTCATCATCATTAATTATCAAAACTATCATGAGGTTGATATTAATGCAGGTTATAACAAAGACAAATATTTCCCCAGACAAGCCAAGCCAGTAAAGCACCACTTATGAATTGATTCATAGATGACAAAGCTGACTCTATGACACTACGGTCACTGCCCATGACTCATGCCGACTACTATTGAACAATCATGTACCATGTAATGTATTAGCTTTAAGAGGTTATCCAATCATACATTATTTACCATATACCATACCTGTGATGTCATGACCCTCCCCGGGGGGCCAACTATGTAAGAGACCATACCTGAGAAGGAGGGCATGAAAGACACGACAGACTGATGGCCACTATTTATGCTACACTGAATAAACCACAAGTATCGACCCATTCTGGTGTCTATTCCTTGACTACACACTGCAAATTTTATATGTATGGAAAAAGAATGCTTGAGATTGCTGAAAAGCCACCAATATGTATTTAAATTTACCTTCTTAGGGTAGAGGGTGCTGAGCCAATCAGTAGGTCATCTCTCTTGGCAGCATTCACCTTGAGCAGTAGATCCTGAAGCGACCCTCCAAAGGATGGTCTGTAGCCTGGCTTACACTCAAACATGTTCTCATAGAAGTATGCCTGTTGGGTAGAAGGTAAGATACGTTAAAAATGTACCATTCCCAAAGATACAAATTTTCCCACGCCAAACCGGCAAAAATTGGGGGAAATTTCAAACCTAGAAATTTGCCCAATCGGTAAAAAACAATGGTCAGGAAAAATCCTCATAATGAATGCTACAAACTAAATATGAGGATGGTAGACAGTAAAACTTGTACCGAAAAAGCATGATAGTATTAGGTTCATCTAAACAATTGCATAGGAGTACATAATAATGATACAGTGTTACAAGTCTTACTTGACAGAAAGTGAGGAGGGCCTCGTTAAGATCAAGACGTATATCGTAGGACTGTTCGACAATCTCATTGATGAGTAATTCACCACTGAACAGGTCATTACGGTACTTCTGGATGTGGTCATCTATCCTCTTCTTCTGCTCCTTCTTCAAGTCCAGTATCATTCGTTTCTTCATCGCCTCACGAAGCATCTCAGAGCGCTCTACCATTGATCTGCGTGGTTCCATTCAAGCATTCACAAATTCAATGTTATTTCTTTGAGATACAATGCAATATTTCTGAAGACATTTTCATCTTTGCATTAAGAGGGGGTCCAATACATGTTATCTAGGATAAGGCTATGGTGGTACACCTACCTTGTTAGCGCCTCCCCCCAATTACATAGATCGAGTAGATGCCTGTGGTACTCAGAACATCCTCTCACCGCAGCAACATCATCCCGTGTCAGCAAAGTCTCACCATAATTCTTCATGTTCTGCCACTTGATAATGTTAACCTTCAAAAGTAAGGATGATGATTTCTTGTATAATTTATCAGGTTAATGCACAGTTGTAAAAGTGACCCCAAACTTATGCACTTTTTGTACAATAGTTATATAATAACATACCTAAGTTGTGACCCTTTAGCTTGTTTCTTGAGATAACTGGTGGGTGCCAGACATTTTATTAAATGTCACAATATTAAAGTGTACTGTAAATTTTTGCATATAAACTTAACTTGCTTATCAATTGCACCTCCAACCTTAACATATACAGCAATATGTGTTATTTAGTTTTTTGTTTATCTCGCTTACAAGCCAAATGCATGGTAGTTTATTCTCATATATATGTCAAACAGAGGTGTACCCTAAGTTGTACTGTCATCTCCACTTCATCGTAATACCGAGCAGAGTCAAACTCCTTTTCTATTAGCTCTATCTGCAATAGTGAGAACAAGAGGATACATGTAAAAAGATCGATGGGATTTCTGTGTTTTTACTAACATTATGGATAGAAATACAAATTTCATCCAGTTTAGCGTCCTTGTATCATTTGGTTTCTTATGCATAACACTTATTGCAGGATGAATGCACTTAAGTAGGAGCTTTTCTCAATATAATATTACAAAAAAAACAATGCCTTTAATTTGTGCTTAATTACTTTGACCTTAAATCTATTGCTTTGTCACAATTCACATAGTAAACTAAATGACAACTCTTGCTATAATTATGCATCTATTTTGTACCAGATTTCTCAGCATGTACATGTCTCTTACCTCAGCTATAACTTTGTCTACAACAGCAGACAGTTCATCAATTGTTGCAATGGTCGAAGACAGTTCCTGCAGCAATGCAAACAGCTCCTGCACATTAATCTTGATCCCGTCAATGTCTTCTTCAGCAGTCTCTTTATCGTATTCAAGCCCACCAAGAGTTGCTTTGGCTACACTTGCTATGACCTAATTAAGCATACATTGAAGAATGTTATGGTTTTATGAACTGAATTGTTCAACATCAAAATTAAGGTGCTGTAGGCAAATATGTGGAATTAGTTACTTAATCATTGTAAGTTTCAACCTCTCTGTAATTCAATTGAAACAAATGAAATCGTATGTACTTTTTAATTTTTTGAGATTGCGGAATAAGAACCTTCTAGATTGAATTGAGTTGAAAACTCAGCAAAAGAATATGGACTACAGGGTGATCGGAAGGCATAATTCTTTACAAGGTAGTCCGAGTCCATATTACACATCTATGGGAAATTATTACACAATAGGCATGGTTAAAATATGATCATCCCCATCTGTCCCAAAAGAGAGGTCCTTTTCATTCCAATCCAATTTAATGTCATGGGATACCTTAGCCTAGAAATCCATTTTCTACCAAACTTACATTGATCAGGAATTTCCCAATCTCCCACTTCTTCTTCTCCTCCAGTCCTGCTTCAAATCCCTTTTTCGCCTCTTCTAGCGCATCTCGAGACTCGTTGTAGTCTTTACGGAAGCGGTGGTAGGTTGCATTGCTGCGCTCAACTGCATCTGTTGCTGCCTCAAACTGTGTGTTTGCTTCTAGGATGTTGGTCTCAGAGTAAATGTCATGCATACCCTCCACATAGTCCAAGATTTCTTCTTTTGTATTTGACTCCCCTAACAGTTTCTCCAGTTCCTGTCGTAGAGAAATTACTGAATAACTCTCGTTCCCACAGTTATCTATATGTTCTGTATTATACAAGTATAGATGCATACTGAAATAATGTTGCGTAGGTAAAGCTTTGCGAGCCATCATCAAACACAGAAAATATTACAAAAGTTTTCATGTGCCATCATAAATAAATGCCTTGACACTTATAGTTTGGAAGTCTTAAACGTGACTCCATGTTGATTTTTCTTTTTAGATCATAATTTCACCAAGCTGCCTGACACTCACCTCTTCATAGATGGATATCTTCTCAGCATAGTTGTCAAGGATCAGTTTGACGTGGGATTTGGTGTAGAAGGGTACGTAGCGCACCTTGTCACGTGACAGACCAGCAATATCCACAATAAGATCACGAGCCATACTGACCACCCCACGAGTCTCTCTGTTTTTTGTTTGTGAATCAGCGACATCGTTGAGAATACCAAAGGCAGTACTAGTGTCTTTGGTGCTAAGTGTGTCAAGCAGGATATGTGCACACATGATGCTCTGCTTCTGGTGCAGAGTGTCTGGTTCAGGGTCACTGAAAGGACAGGCAAATAATTTCTTAGTATATTGAAGTCTTCCCAGCGGTCAACCTCCCCCAACCCCCTAACCTGTCATACAGTTTATACATATCTTTATTGCGCATGGTTAAAGGTTTAGTGAAAAACAATCAGGGCAATATACATGTATATGTGACAATGGTGTATGAGACTTTTAACTATTTTCATGTGAAATTTATGAAGATTCAAAATTCAGAAGGATCATTGGAAATGCAGTTCTAAATTGAATAACAGAGTGTCTTTGCATTTAGTATAATATATGCAATAAATATAGTTAATACAACGTTCATACCTCTGGAGAATCTGAGACGTTCCACAAATGTATTAAAAAGTGGATGAGAAGATCAGTATTTAGACCAACTCCTATTATCTAATTAATGTATGTAAACAAACTTACAATAATTTCTGGGCATCAATATCCAAGTCAAATTCCTTGGCATCGGATGGTACGTTGATGTAGTAGGCTCTGCTTCTGTCCATAACAATGTGATGAGCACGAAGGAAGAGGGCATACCTGCAGTAAAGGTACAAGGTTAGTAAGGACAAGCCTATCTAAGTTCATTAGTAATAAGTCCCAGAAAACATAGATTGTTGGTAAAGGCATAAACATAGATGGCTCACTCTAACCAAATCAGTGCAACTGAAAAGTGGTCGTACATGATCGGTGGCCGTACATGATCGGTGGCCGTACATGATCGGTGGCCGTACATGATCGGTGACGTACATGATCGGTGACGTACATGATCGGTGACGTACATGATCAGTGATCTATTGACTGCCTTACCCTTTCTGAGCATGCTAAAACATAAATAAACCTTACCAAGGTGTACGTATGATGTGTGTCTTGATATGTAATATGTTAGCAATGTATAGATGCGAGTATTATATCATTTTACATGACATTTCAATACCGATCATGTACATTATGTGATGTACATGATCGGTACATGGAGCCACTCTCCTTTTGACCCCTTTCTCATCCATGGCTTAACATGTATTATCAAAGACATGTGAAGCAGTGGGTAATAAGAAAATTTTACATGTCATTCCAAACCGATCATGTACGTCATGTGACGTTCATGATCGGTTGTACATTGAGCCCACCCCCCCTTTGGCCCCTATAAAAATGTTGGGAGTTTTTTTTTTTCTAATAAACTCCCCAAAGATAAATTACAGCCAGAAGGTATGGTTTGATAAGTTAAATAGCAGAGTACATGGGGCCTTAGAGGGACTACTAACCTCAAGTTAATGTCACGATCAATTACAACTGTCTGTGCATGTACAAAGACACGCTTGGCCACTGTGCCAACATAGTCATCAAGGTCAGAGAGGTTGATGTAGAAGAATCGAAGCGTGACATCGGTACCCTTGTTGCTGATACGTGTCTCCTGGTAGATCTCTCCACAGGGCTTATAGCAGTCGGCACCACAAGTGTCATCACCTGGTGTTATCACCTTAGTACTGGAGTGAATTATCAACCTGAAATAAAATGAGAAATGAGAGACTTTTCTAGTGTGAAGTAAACTTTGTATGACTTTTTAACAGAAACTAACATTTCCTTCATTTATCTTCTAACTACTCTGCATTAAGGGAGTGGTCATTTTTTAACAACAGGGGGGGGTCGGTGGATTTTCGCGCGAGCGGGTCGAACATTTTTTGGTCCCCCCCGCTGAAGGGGTCACAAATTTTTTGGTCCCCCCCCATGGCAGGTTGAAAATGAGCGCGGCCGACCCCTTTGAGCTATAGTAACGCGCTGGCTTTTTCGCTAAAAAGGGGTGTAATTTTTTTGGTCCCCCCCTCAAGAGGGGTCCAAATTTTTTTGGTCCCCCCCCTTCAAGGGGTCCAAATTTTTTTGGTCCCCCCCCCAAATCCACCAACCCCCCCCTGTTGTTAAAAAATGACCACTCCCTAATATCTTTTCAAATACTCAGAAGTTTAGCTTTAGTAAATCATTCACGATTCACATTTAGTTATATTCAATAATTCATATCCAACAACTTATCCAGTATTATAAAAGAGATATTGAAGAGTGACTGTTTAACAATGAAAATACCTTTTGGACAGAACAGACTGTAGTGTTGGGAACAAGGTGAAGACTGTGGTGCTGATACCAGCTAGGCTGCCACTTGCATCATACCTAAGTTGTAAGGCAGATTCAAATTTAGCATCTTTAGTAGAGAAAACCTAACAATTAGTACCTAAGTTGTAAGACAGGTGTAAATCATGTTCAGATCCAGGCTTCTCATGTGTCATTCGTAACTTGGTAATTTTCTATCAGTATATTTGAAATGTAGCAATTATTTGGAATAGAATATACTAGAGTTTGTTTGAACACTCACAAACGATAAGGTGAGCTTCCAGGATCTGCAAACGTTGCAACTGGAAAAGAAGGAAAATTAAATCATTTCAAATCTGTATTTGAAAATGAATTAAGCCTATTCATACTAGAATTCACAGCACATGTGTACATTATGCATGATATCTGATTTTTAGACGTAGAAATTGAAGACAGCTTTACCAGCCTTTGTCTTGTACACTGCATTGTACAGTGACCCTCCACAGTTCTGGCGGGTGTAGCCGTAACATTTTGAGGAACAATCAGATTCGTTAGCACTTCCATAGCTGCCAAATGTGTTACCACAATAGCAGACACCACCATCTTGTAGTCCTGCATACATGTAGCCACGCTTTACACACTCATCCATGCACTCGCCTGCTGAGCGCCCGGCATCCTTACCCCACACAAAGAAAGGGAGGTCACGTGACTCTGTGTCATCTTGGTAACATCCCTGGTAGTTGTCAGCTGTTAAGGTGAATAAATAAGGAATACAGTTAATTATTACACCTTTTGTAGTATTTTCTGGAACTTATCTAATTTCTATCATCCAGATATTTGTTTCATATTTTTTTGTTTTTTCACCCCCCTCTCAATTTCACCCTATTGCTTTTTAACATCCTTTCCAAGGTAGGCCTCCATTGCCTTTCTATTCTCTCCATCAGCAAGTAAAATTGCAAGTAAAGTGTCTTAACTTTTCTTTTAAATTTCTATCACTGTATGGTTGTAAATAACTAATACTCACTCCAGGCGACAGAGTAAATGGAGTTATCAGAGACACCTCCACATGTTAGACTGCTGTCCCCGCTGCAAGGTACATCACATGATTCTGACTCGCCATATTTCCGGTAAAACTCACTTCCACAGTAGCAGTCAGCGCCATTCTAACAGAGAAAATATAGCTGCTATGAAGGTCGTATGCATATATTGCACAGAACTTAGGCTGCAATACCATAAACGGGCCATGTCTGTAGAATTCCTTTGGACATGGAGACCCTGTTTACACTTTATGGAAGACCCCAAAACATGTTGGCTTTACAACGATGATATTAGGGATTTCGTTCTTTCTTAAATATCCCATACACCCTCTCCCTATTTATCTGACTGGCCTTTAAATATAATATCCTAACTCACCTGGATCCCAGCATACTTGTAGCGTTGTGCACGACACAGTTCGACACACATGGTGGGTGTCATGTGAGTGGTACTCCGCAGCACATGATGCGGCAGGTCACGTGATGTCTGGTTATCATTGTAACAACCAATCAGCTGCTTGCTAAGCCCTGCATCTACTGGGAGGTCTGCAGTAGGAGATTTAAGGAGATTAGTTATTTTAATGAGCTTGTATACTTTCCTGAGTTGTCAGGTATCTGGGGCCACTAAAACTCATACACTACCTAATTCAAGAGAGGGAAAAGGGAGACTATCGTCACAAACATAATACAATATAGCTGACGAGTCTGTTCGGCAGCAAATTAACTTGTGTACTTACTTGAGTAGTGAGATTTGAGGGGCCACTAAAACTCAAACACTACTTAATCCAAGAGAGGGAAAGGGGAACTTTTAACAAAAACATCCTCCTATCATTCCTTTTGCCTACTGTATATTCTAATGAAGTATGAATTAATACAGATTGACATTTCCCGGAAATTTGTACAGTAGCAACTTCATTCAATTTATGTGTGGCTTTATGCAAAACAAAAGGTTACAAAAAAACAATGATACGATGCACTGTATGATATATCATTTAAGAAATATTTTACTCAAATGTAATTCCTAAAGATATATTCACCTAGTCAATACAATCACAGAGACCACATCTACAGCTAATCACTATTCCTACCTGTTTGGGATGGTGTAGGGTTGTCAAATGGCTCATACATGCTGTATGAGGGGTTTGGAACCAGCTTTCCCTCTGAGTCCAGCTCACCTTTAGACTTACTCAGCATGTAGCACTCCTAGAAAACATGTTTGAAAGTATTCATATAATATTCGCATGTATTGAGTTAGGTTTACAAAATGCATGGTGCACTGCCAATTAGTACAAAATAAAAGTCATATCTCAAATCTTGCTTTAGTTTCTAATACTGTTTTAATATTTAATACAGATGCTTGAAATTGTAGCAATTGATTGGTTAATGAATAAACTCACATGGAACTCTACACCATTGGTGTCGTTACGCCCAGTTGTCTTGTAGCCAGCAGTCTTACACTGACCTCTGTGTGTAGTCTGGCAGCGATGTACACAGCTCTCTGTGTTGTAGTTCTTGTAGATCCTAAAACCTTGTTCTTCTGCTGGCACCGGAGCTACACCACCATAACGAATGTAGCTTTTCTCTAAAAATCACCAAAGTTAATAATGTTGTCAAAGTTGTTTTTTTCGGGGGTGGGTGGGAGGATAGTGCCCCTTTTGGAAGCTTTTTTGATGGAAGATGCTGGATGGGGTTAATCTGACCTAACCTCAATGTCCTGAATAAAATTCTGTATCAGAAAAATAATATAGCTGAAGAAAAAAAGTATATGTAGTATACTTTCATGGCACTGGTTTAACAACTAGACAAAGTACTGGTAAGATTGGGTATCATCAATTATGACTTATTGCTTAAAGCCTTAGATATAAGCCCAAATGTCATAAGTTTTGATAAATGGTCATTCTACTATTCGTAGATAACTTATGGCTCACTCTCAACAAATGGATGCAACTAAAATCTGGCCGTACACGATCGGTGGCCGTACATGGTCGGTGGCGGTACATGATCGGTGGCCATACATGATTGGTGACATACATGTTCGGTGACGTACATGATCAATGAAGTACATCGGCTATTATGTATTGACTGCTTTAATTACCCTTTCTAACCATATTCAAAACATAAATCAATCATAGCAAGGTGTACATATGATGTAAGTATTAACATGTATTACCAAAGTCGTGTGCAGCAGCGGGTAATGAGAAAATGTTACATGACATTCCAAGCCAATCGTGTACATTATGTGACACATATGATCGGTTGTACATTGAGGCACTCCCCTTTTGGCCCCTATAAATATTTTGGGAGCATTCTTTTCCTAATAATCTCCCCAAACATGCATTACAGCCACTAGGTCTGTTTAGAAGAGTCAAATAGCAGATTGTATGGGGTAATTGGTGGATTTGATAGTTTTCTTATCATGTACAGCCACCGATCATGTACGGCCACATTTCAGTTGCATTGATTAGGTGAGAGTGAGTCTTAAACACTTTGAAGTTAAGAGTAGATGAACGTTACCAGGGTTGACAAAGCATGAAGGTGTACTTCCGCTGCTGTAACAGCAGCCCAGCTGCTTGCACCGCTCTTCTGTTGTGCCATCTGCAGTGTTAGGGCAGCGCTTTTTTTCACTGTCCTGCACAGTAGTACATGTGTCTGACATAAAACAGAGAATATAGGTTATAAATGCTAAAGTGGACACTTTTGAATCATAGCAAGTTGATGGTATTATGCAAACTGCAATGAGACGAAAGATACTCTAATTGAAAAATTCCAAGCTCATATCAGTGTCACTGCTAAAGTTAATCATTTTGAGTTATTTGTGAACAATTTTTTGGGCTAAACATCAATTGCTGTGTTTGAAACATAACATTGCAGTATATGCCCCCCCTCTCCGCCCGCACTACATTTCTCGAGAGGACCAACCACCACAATCTAGAGCCAGTGTTAGTTCCACCTATCTAGAGCATGGATGGGTGCCAGCACAGGCCTACACTGGCAGGGGTTCGTTAGTACTAGTGTAAAGGCCTGACACTGTGGTGGTCCGGTCATCTAGGTGACCAAGTGACCAAACACTACATACAGTTAGTGTCCATAGTACACAGTAAATGGCTCCAGTATAGGCCTGGTGATACAGGCCAGACTATACAAAGCTACAGAAAATAGTCAAGTCCCGATGGGATGACCTAGCAGAATCTAGTTCAACTAGAAACCTCCAAAGAAAGAAACTGGTGGTGGGCTATAAAAGGCCCAAAAATCTAAAGGACTTGCTCTGTCGAGCAAGGACAAACTACCACCCCGTAAGGGATGAAAGTGAGGAAAATACCAGTCTGACAATCCGACGCAACGCATGTCAGACTCCTGACTGTGAAGTATGTCCCGTACTTGACAAAACAGGGAAAATCAAACAGAGCAAAAATGTCTTTAAGGACACAAAGACAAACATTTGCTGTGAGAGCTCGAATGTAGTATACTGCATAGAATGCAAAGTCTGTAATAAGAGATACATTGGTGAAACCAAAAGAGCTGTGAAATACAGAGTAACAGAGCATCTGAAAGACATAGAACACTGCAGATATGGGAAAAGTGAAGTGGCTTACCACTTCAACCGGCCCCTCCATCAGAGGATGGACGATGTAAAGGTCTACATCTTGGAGTTCATTTATGAACATCCTGAATCCACTCATGCCAACAAACTAAGGAAAACCTTGGAATGGAACTGGATACAACGCCTAAAAAGTGTCATCCCGCAAGGGATGAACATAATGGAAAAGGGCTTTGGTTAGGTCACCCCCGAAAAGGCCTCGTCATTTTTTCCCCGACGCTAAAACATGCATTTCTGTGGAAAATAGCTAAAAATAAATTGTAGATTTATTTTAAAATAGCTATGACTCCCTGTGTGTTCCCCAGTCAGCAAAGGGAAATATCAATCTAAGATTGATCTGTTACTTAACCAGAAACTGTGCTAAATACAGCATTGATCAGGTAAATAGTAATCCTACCTTGTAGGTTGCATGCAGACACATGCAGCTCCCACTGTTATGTACTGAACACATAAGTCCTTAGAACCAGGTCACCTATCTAGGTCATACTGTGGACACCTCACAAAAAAGCCCATAGGGCCAGTGAAAAATCCACAAAGGCTAAATTATTTATTTAATTTATTTTTGTGGCCTAGACCACAAACTCCTGAATGTCTACCTGATGAATCTTTGAATAAGATGAAACACCAGAACTCACCAGACTTCCAGTCTCTGCTGAATCACCATGGCTGTTGAGTTATGCAAGCCTAATTTGACAAATCCACATTATTTTTTTCTAGTAATAGAAATAAAATATCTCCCTCAGGGGGACATTTGTTTTGTAAAGAACCACACTGTTTTTCTGGTTCTAAAACAAAATAAATTGTAAAGTGGATATCCCCAGTGAGGGATTTACCTGTGAGATTGACCTGCATCCACAGGCTAAGCCAATGATTGACCAGCAAATGGAACCAAGAAGTCACATGTCATGTTCGACACACCAGGGGAGCGCCGAAAACGACTTACCTGATCAGTTCTGAGTGTAGTAGCGGAGTACAACACATCGTCCTACCTATCCACACCTACTATTTGGTTTTTCAAAATAGTAGGGTGGACTCACCATACACTTGAAATAAACAGATGGTGTGGTTAAATCCACACCACTGGCCACCCCTATTCATAGAGAGTATTGTGGTCCACAGGCCACGATACTGCTCTGCAGCATGGCTTGACCAATCACAGAGCAGCAGTACTACCCCCTCACACTTCAAGCTGAGGAACCAGGTAGTATTTTCAAGTTTGGTGCAAGGCCCAAGGTTGGGGGGGAGAAGAAATCACAAACACACTACAAAAGGCTAGACACAGCGGTGGAAGGTCCTCTCAGGTATTGCATTAGTGACAGAAAGTAAGTACAACGCCACGTCTACCATTAAACATTTTGAATTAAACATTTATACGACACAGTTGAAAAGGTGTTTTATGTGTGACCCTCTGAGGTTGAGACATTCTTGTTTCTGATTTTTATACAAGTGTAACAGATGATAAAAGGTCATGTTGAGAAAGCGGGACTAGAACCCAAGACCCTTAGATCTAGACCTGCTACTCTGCGGACAGAACTACTCCCCCTCCAGCCACTTCTCTGCGCTGTACGTTGCTGTACATTTGGTGCCTGGAGGAGGCTAGTGACTGGTCAGTGGTGACACAAACCACATCCCTTGCACAGCTCCCCCAGTGTCCATCATGTCACTGCACTCCCTCTCAGGACAATGATAGAAGCTCACACCAAAGTGTGTCTTTTTCTCAAGGGCTGTTAAGTCCATAGAGGACACCAGTCAACCATGCCCTCACAGTCAATAATCAGTACAACAGTCAAACTTCAAGGGAATGGAAATCTGACGCCCCTAACAAATCTTAAAACAACATAAGGGCATCCAAGAGACCTATCATTACAACTGGTAACTTATTGCAATATTACATCATGGACCGCTTATAAAACATCCACGGTATACTGATATCAGTTAATGTAACTCACCCACTGCAGTTGGTGCGGTCCCAGCCCAGTACACGCCATCGCTGTTGGCTTCACATTTCAATATCTCCGGTCCAACAAGTGTCAGTGCCTTGTCTGTGGTGTCAAACTTGGCCCAGCTATAGTACAGCCATTTGTTGGTTGCCGTTACCTTAACTTGAGTGGTAGAGCTTAATGCCTCGCAGGCCAGCCCTGGAAATAGTGCAGGGGTCAGGATACAATAGACAGAAATCAGTGGCAAACAGGAGTTTTAAGATCATTGGAAAAAAAGCACCACAGAAAGGGGGGCGGAGGGATTGTGACTCTTGAATCCCCACCTGGAAGACTAACACTGAAGTACAATAAGATTTTTCTACAATAATTATTCCTTGGCAGTTCTGTGTGTGTACCCAATCAGGATAAAAGACTTACTAATGCACCCAATCTCTTGAATGTTTAATCATAGTAGTGTTTTGTCGAGGATAAGATAAACCTCATATCTATTATAGTTGATACAAGTATGGACCTTACAGGTACATGCCCTGCCCCACATGACAACTATACCATTCTAAACAAATCTGAGATACTTGACATAGCCTCCGATTGGTCAATTTGGGTCACATGTCACACACAATAAAATTGCATTTGACTTTGAATGTCCTTCATTCCAGGCATATCTGGATCATTGATCAGATATCCTGATTTACAGCTTAGACTTACGGGTACAGGTGCGCTTGTCTGCATTCATCTTGAATCCATTTACACAGCTACAGTAGAAGGAACCAATGGTGTTATGGCAAGTTTGCTCACACCCACCTTTCTTGTCGTTACACTCATTCAGGTCTACAATAAAGATGATACAGGTTTAGCTTCTGTCTATAAGTTCTTTTTGTTGCACATCTATGATTCAGTTAGATTAATATAGCTCCACAAATATTGACCAGGCCAAGATATTTAAAGAGTGTGTTTTATGCAACTTTCAACATGCAACATGTTTAAGACAAGAGTTCCTATAAAGGTTGAAATTAAGTGTACGATTTGATTGCAATATTAGATATAATATTATATTATGGCTGATTGGTATAAAGGATTAATGCACTACATTATATGCTGAATATATGAATACAGAACATTACCTTTATCACAAAGTCCATTTTCATAGACGTAGCCAGGGATACAAGAGGCACATGCTTTCTTGTCCCACTCGCCAACCTTAGACTTACAGGTGTTACAGCGGCTATAGCGGGCACAGCTCCATTTGTTACATATTTTACCGCATCTACCAACAAAGAAGTAACCATGTCATGTAGTTATTTGCAACAAAGGTTAATAATGAGCTAAAGCAGTGATTACATCAGAACCAATTTTTTGGTTTACATTTATCCGGAGCTATTCATTTTGATTGCCTTTCCTAAACCATTTCCTTAGTTCTGAAAAGGAAAAAAAGGGTCCTCACATTTTTCAATGCTAATTGACTTCAGTGGAAAACTCTCATTTTCTAAATATAATAGGACTAGGATAATTATTAAAAGTTGATTATGATGAGATTGAAACTGATGTTGAGTATAAATGCTAACACAGGGAAATGGTAGCAGCAGCCGATGGAGAACTTCGCAGTCGCACCATCCTTGCATCTGCACTTGAACTCTCCATCCTTACACTCAAACCCGCCGGGGGCCCAAGGGCAGTCCCAACTACCATCTGTAAAGTATATAAAAAATAATTCTTGGTTCCTGCTTCAGCTATGGCATTTAACTATTTTAGTCCAGTGTTACTTGATCATCATTATGCACTAACAGAACATCACTCGGCAATACTGCATTCATCGGTTTATGCTGCATGTTAAAGCAGCAACTTTAGCTCAAAGCAGCGAATTTTAGATTTTAACATGTCAGCAAGCTTGATAGACATGGACAGGTTAATCTACAAATACTTTACAAATAAGTCCTGGTTTCTATATGAAAATAGGTGCGAAATAGGTGAGAATGAGAGACAATCAAATGAAAACAATGACAATCTGCAAATTGCCTCCTTAATGTTGCCTCGTGGTAGGTATGAGGTGCACTACCTCTCACTATACTTCTATTTATATGAATTATTGAGGCACTATTCTTATCCACAACCATAAGGGTTTCCACATTTGTTCATGCAAATTACATATAATACATAATATGTATTATATATGATTTGTATGAATAAATGTGGAGTATATCAAACTGCCCTATTTATTGGTAGTATGAAGACCTCCACTGTAAGTGTGTCCTGATTGTAGCTGTATGAAGTATATAAGCTACACAAGACAGACATTTTAGTTTTAACACAAGAGGTCATATTGGCTTCTCCATAAGTATCAATATGTGTATTATCAACCATACTATAGAGAGGCCGGCTATGCTGCATTATTTTGCTCCACCTTAAAGAAAAAACTAAAGACGATCCCATGAATGTTAACTTTATGTTAAATTTGGAGGTCTGACCCAGTCGGCACAAAATTCATTTCAACGTTGAATCTAAAGAGCATCAATATTGAATGAACATTGACTACCATATCAATGTTGATTCAATGTTCTGTGCCCACTGGGGAGGATGGCAAGTTGCTGCTTTCACCCTACATGGTAATTGGCAAGATACACTGATGCAGTGCTGTGTAAATACATCATTTGCTACATCATGAACATGAATCCTTGAGTCATTAAAGAGTTAAACAATGAGATTGTTTGTCTGTTAATGGCAGTACATGTAGTCTGATGCTAAGTTGTTTGCTTTGAATGCGGCGAGGTTGATTCTGCCTGCATTCCCATTCAGTCCAAAAACTAGTCTAAACTAAGCCTGACTTCCGACATTGATGGCAGGCATGAATTACCTCTTCTTAATCATATATGTGCATTTTACACAATACAAGTAGTAACTTTAACAATTATCAGATTCTGTGTTGTGTCACTTACCGTATGTAGTTCCATGGGTGACGGTATCTGTGAACATAAGCAACTTGGGAAATAAATAAGTCATTTTGGTATAGATCAGGCCGATAGTTTCGGCTTTTGGTTGGTGAATATTATTAAACAGAATAACAAAGTGATAAAGAATCTACAGGACTCAACTCTAGTGGAATCAGCTATGCATTAACACCAGTCAGCCTTTGTCACCTTAGAGCTTGATAATCATATTGTAGAGTGAAAATCTCCCAGGCCATAAAAGGGGTTTTCTATAATCATTAATATCTTCTTGTAGTGGAATAGGAGCTTTTCATTTTAAAATCCTTTCGCATTTCTTCCAAAACTACATTAGCAGATGTTTTGAAATTATCTATTTTAACATCGCCTCGTGATATGGAGCTGATGTCTCTCTCATACTGAAAACGGAATATTTCCTGGATGGATCAAAATATGGCAAACAATGATATTCTGATGCCATCCAGCAAGATAGAAGAACATAATTATTTCCTGTGGTGGAACACCCGCTTGAATAAAGCACTGCCATGCGTTATCCCCAATCAGATTACCTTAGGTGTCACCAGTTCCCTATAGGCCTGATTCCACTTCAGACAGAAAATATTGACCCATGAATGCGCACCCCATATAGTTTAAGGTATAGAGGAATATACAAAATTGTCAATTGTGGAATGAGTGCTGTAAGCTGGTTTATTTGGTTATGAAATCTAATCACAGTTACCTGGGCCAACGCCATGGATCTTGGCGTACATAGGATCCCACGTCTCTTCTGTGCCCACTGAAAAGAAATATTTGCATCTATATCATAGTATCATAGTGTAAAATGATAGTGGCTACGACTTATTTCATTCAAGCATAACTTCCACTATAACCAAAGGGTTGGCCAGCCTTTCATGCAGTTTTGGGGGTTGACAGCAAACTACAGGCGTGTCCTTGTGCATTTTAGACCAGGGGCCACCTGGGCCCTAGCCTGAGATAGTTGTGGGCCCACAGGTAAAACTATATAATTACATTGGGGATTGGGGCTCTAGGACCAAGGAAAGTTTTATAATTCTATCTTTAGATTATTACGCCTTTAACACTGTTAGCCTACATTTAATGCATGTGTATAGTCTTTGCCAAATATTCATAACAGTATCAACCCCTGCATGGTCAACATGATGCTTGGATGCAACCCTGGTGAGTAACTCGCCAGGGCTAAAGTATGTATCATGAGAACAAGGGGATATAGTGTAGGAAAGCACTAGGTGGCAGTTAAGTCTTAAGGTGATATTGTAAAAAAAAAGCATATGTATGAAATGACCGTGGAAAAGAGAAAGTTCAACTTACTTGCCAGGAGTGGCAGGGCCACCACTAGGACCAACAGCTTGAGCATCGTCCGAGTAGTGTGGTACCTTAGAGCTGTCGAGCTGTGTCCCTCTCTCTCTTATAAAGGTTTACACCACTCTGAACTCTCTGAACTCATGAGAATCAGCCTTATGTTGTGATACATTTTTTATATTATCAGAATTGTGTATGGAAGTGTGCATTGTGTTGGTGTCAGTCCTACTTCTTGTATCAGATTAAAATGGTTTATCATTACTTATCATCAAGTCTTATAGCAGGAAATTTTCCTTGCGGGCTTCTCCATTTATATATATGCATAATACTTATGCATATAAAACCTATTCATAATACTTAGGCATATAAAACCTGGGTTTTAAACATGAGTATAAAGTTTGACAAGAAGCCATATCATACCATCTAAAGTTTAACACTTTATATGTAGAAGTTGACATGATATTCACACATTTTCCTCGGTGGTCATCCAAATATATAGTACCGGAAAAGACATATAAATAGATAATTTGGTGAACAAAATGAATGATTGTACCTGTCAGTAAACTGTTGCTTGGTTGAGAATAACAGGTAAAGTTTGAAAGATTAGCAGCAGGACATTTCATGATTTTTAAGACTCGAAAATATATTGTCCCCCTTTTAACGCAAAAAAAATCATAGGCAATCACATTTGCTAGTTTAGGTAGAGGGTTTTTAATTCCTACTGCGCCATATTATTTCTTATATCAGGGTCTGAGGCGTTCCATGCACCATTTTTTGCCCTTTTATGAGCGTACATCTGAGCATGATATGTTCTTCTGTAAATCAGGGTTGGTAGGTTGGCCTCAGCATGTACTACCACTATGTTTTTATATATTTATTTTGTACCCTTTAAAGCTGTTCTGACATCTCTACCTTACGACTAGTATATAAAATGTCACAGTAATCAATTACAAGGATAACATGTTGCCTGTAAGGCCAAAAAAAAAGGTTTGTTTCAGGTAACATGACAAGAAAATGAATGGTCGGTAGGTCGGATATTTCTTCTTTTTGTTAAACTTTTTTTTTAAACATGAAAGTACTAACCAGCCTCTCCAAAGACCCAAAAAATTGACCAGAAAACGAAAAAAAAACACGAAAAATTCTTTCAAATTTCTTAAAAAAACACAGGGTTTGGGTACATTAGGGTCGGTCAGGTGACCTAAACAAACCTTTTTTTGGCCTAATCATGATGGCCTATTCCCAGGGTGTAGAGGAACTGGCATAGGAAAAGAGCGACCATTCTATCACCATTGAATTGATGAAAAGTAGTGACCTCAAAATCCATTAACAAAGGGTACAGCTTGTATTTTTTGTCGTGGGGGATGGCAATCTGATTCCCATTGAGATAAGACCAAAACCTACTGATATTGAGCTATGTTTTGGCATTAAGGAATGAGGAGTGGATAGTGCACCAAGGTACACAGAGGAAAGTAGACGAGTCATTATAACTCGTTTGTCTGAGTCAAAGCTCTGTCATCAGGTTAACTCACTTTTTGACTCTGATAGGGACATGAGTCAAAGTCTAATTGACTCTTTTATACAAATGAGTCAAAACGTATTCGACTCATTTGTAAATCAGAGTCATAGTAAGGTATTGACTCTGATTTACTAGAGAGTCAAATACGTTTCGACTCATCTGTAGACTTGAATTGTCAGATGGGGTGGACCGTACACTGAAAAAGTAAACTCGTCTCCAGACTCGTCGAAGTGACTATCATAAAATAAACGAGTCAAAAGTTGTCTAACGTATCAGGTTACCATCCCACAAATAGAATCTGGAGCTGGCGAATGTCGGGTTTTGGGCTGGCACATACCAAGTGGGTCTTCTATCTCCAGCTAGAAGACCTGCCTCCTTGTCACTTAGACAAGTTTTTGACTCGTTTATTTTATGACCGTCACTTTGAAGAGTCTGGAGACAAGTTTATTTTTTGAGTGTAGTAGGTTTATGCCTCTTTATTTATCATCATTTGTGATGTGTGAAGTACATCCTCCACCTGTAGTCGATGAACTAATGATGAACCGTTTTCCAGCCTGTAAGAGAATAATAATGTATATATCTATCAACATACATATATCATAATAATTTATCATATTTCCAAAATGTGGGTCTATGAACGTTTTATATAAATACAGAACAGGATGTGTTATAACATGTGATGTCTGAGGACAGAGCAGAGCAATTATACACTGCACACATTTCCATGTGTACGGTGCATACACTACACATCCATGTACAACATGTACATGTATTACATTTTTGTATGTGTATCCCCCTTCCTGGCCTGTCTCTCTCTGTCTCTCTCTGTCTCTCTCTTCTATCCTTGTCCAAATCGTCCATTTGTTGTCCAAATCGTCACTGGTTTGTCCAAATCGTCCATATATATGTGCCATGCCGTTATCTATATATAGATACTTCAACATGTACCCTCTGCAAATAATGGGAAGGTCGTCCATATATACACCCCTAGGAGGTGGTTATATTTAAGAGCTCTTTTTCTCTTTGAGAGCCTGGGTATCTAGCAGGATCCGTACCCACAACCTCAGAACATTGAGCCCAACAGCTAACCGACTGCTCCAACGGGACACATGCAATGAAACTCATCACCCAATAGTATATGTAGTGCTTCTGCCTTTTTAGCTCAATGAGTAATGTTATTTAAAAACGTTGAGGGGTTCGAACCCAATTTGTCCTAATGCCAACAAGAAGTACCCTGTATGCTAGCAGCAGGACCAATCAGCCACATGTGTTTGAGCCTGTTAACTAGGGCCTATGTTGGTGAGGGATTGTCCCATTAGACAATGTAAAGAGTGCTGTTTAGTTGGTGCTGCTGTTGTATAAATCGGGGGCTCCGCCCCCGCACCCCCGTTTTCTTTTTTTCTTTTTTTTTCTGCAAATATCAGAAAAGCCAACTGGCTAACTAGGGCCTATGTTGGTTCGGTATTGTCTCATTAGATGAAGTTAAGAGTGCTGTTATGTTGGTGCTGCTGTTGTTTAATTCGGGGGCGGAGCCACCCCCGTTTTCTTTCTTTTTTTCTTTTCTTCTTTTCTTCTTGAAATATCTGAATTGTCAAAGAAATAAAAAATGTGTATCAGGCATATCAAAATTTCTGCTCCACATAGGATTCGTGCCCAGGGTCTGGGAGTCTAACCCAGAAGTGGCATGTACTCAAGGACTGTGACCTCAGAGACCACCTGTGAGTGTTGGTTCATGGTTAGTTTATATATGGCTATGCTGTATCAGAATGAGGCTACACTCATCAAGCATACATGTGCTCTGATCACTGTATTTCTATGAGAACACACAGAGGATATGTTTGATGATCATATAACCTCCTAGAAGGGTTATACAGGATATCCTCCAAGGCCACATGTGTGGAAAAAGAGCTGTAATCAGGCTTTTTTACATAATCAATCTATGAGAGCGGGCTGTATGTCTGATATACTCCTGGTGTCTCAAGTCAATATCATTGATATAAGCCTCGGCCTTTGGCCTTGGCTTATATCAATGATATTGCCTCTCGACCCCCAGGAGTATATCCAGTACAAACTCTACATGCCCCCCCCCATCAACCGGTTGAAAACCATCTTATATTTGTTACATCCCTGGTTATGTTTAGACATAGACATAGACATACATATGTACTCACCTACATCTCCCCATGCTGCTGCAGTAGGCCTACGTCCCCACGTGACCTATTGCGGGAATATATGAGTCAAACTCACTTTGACTCTGCTATCAGAGTCAAACAGACTTAATTCTGCAGGGAAAGTGAGTCAATAGTAGTGAATGAGTCAAATGGGGTTTGACTCACTACATGGCAGAGTCAAATGAGCTAAGAAGTGAGTCAAAGTCTCATTGACTAGGGCAGACTAGTCATTGTGACTCGTAATTTTCTGTGGTGTAGGCATAGATCATTGGTCCACTTCCTTCACTCCCACCCCCACTCCCAAAGAAAAATAAAACCATACCAACTGTCCACAAACCCATCAAACCAAAACACCTATTTACCTGGTGTAAATGTGTATTTTATCCTACTCCAAGTATATCGTCCGGGCTATGTCCAGTTTTCTAATTCAAAAAAGGAAATCTGGCACTGAGAGGGTTAAACTAAGTTAGGGTTACTAAGTTAGGCTGTACAAACCCCCTTCCCTTCTTTCCTATTCTATTAAATAAATATCTTAATCCAGTGCACTACTTCATGTTCCTTCTATAACAGTGGCGTAGGAGAAGTGGGACCAGGGCCTATTTGCTGAGACTTAGTCATACATGCACTCTGTGAGGGACAATTAGTTGATATTTTTTACTAGTATAATTATTGCAATGTGAATGTATATACACAGGTGAGTTCGGTAGCAGGTTTTTATTGACTGGATATAACAGCCTGCTTACTACCTGAGACCACCCCTTATAAAGAACAAGCTTCATTTAAACTTAGCTTGGTCTTCGCGAGGGGTGGTCTCAGGTGGTAGGCAGGCTGGTATATCCGGTACAATTCAGTCTCCAATACAACTACTTTTTATCAGACCCCTTTGAAATTTGACTTTTTGACTCGTTCTTTGCCTCCGGAGATGTTGTGGAGTAGTTGAGTTGGAATAAGTAAATATTGAGATGAATTGTGTCCCAAGGACCAAGGATACAGAAGTATTTAGTTTACAGAAGATGCATGTCTAACAGTAAGGTTCCTTCACACCAGCCGTGAAATCCAGAACAATATCATTTATTGTACACCCAATAATTGCAGAACAAATTGCTTTAGATTGATTGGGTTCAAAATCCTAGAACAGATATTGTGGGTAAAGGACATTTTGTTCTGAATTTCCCGACTGTGCCTAGACTTGGTGCATAGTTTTATATTGCTTCACTGCCAGGATTTGATTTGGTAGGTATATCTTCTCCATTTGGAAAGAAAAGCAGTATGGTATTCATCAAAAATTTCATACGGCTTAATTCATTGCTCTGGTCAAAGTCCTTGTTTCATGAAACATCCGATTTGGACAGGATTGTATACAGTATCCGGTGTTTGTTTGAAGTAGGCCGACCTTAGGCCACTCCAAATAACGTACTTGTACTCATCACCGCCCGCATCACCAAAATCTAGTTTTGATTTATTTTTAGCTTTTGCAAAAAAAGAGATAATAATGGACAAATATGGGCATATTTTATATCAAATTGAAGTTTACAATGCTGCAAATGCGAAGGGATGCATATGTTACATGATCTGTGAAAAAGACCCTCATTGCAGGGTGCATTAAGGTCCCTTTTCCCATCACAACTTTGGCAGATCATTTATCTGTTTATTACTAAACCATGAATTTAGTGTGCTGATAGCCTGGGTTCCCCATCCAATTTAGCCCTCAGCAAAAGAAAAAAGCACTCTCGTCATTTTCTTTGATGGCTTAAGGTGATAAGAAACAAGTATATTATTTGGAGTGGCAAGAAACCCCAACAAAACGTGTTTCTTCAAGCAATAGGTTAGTGCAATTTCAGGATTTGCACATCATCTCCTTGGACTTCTCACGGTTTTACCTGTACCATGTGTGTTGCCTTTGGGATAACTTGTATGAAGGTCTTCCCATCAGTGAAACAAGGGAAATCCATTATTATCAAATGGATTTAGTATATGTATAGTCCCGTTAATTTTATGAGAAATAATTGTCTGATTATCAAATTGATAATCGAAGGTGACTAAAGAGATCATGGATGAATAGGTCTGAATGGCAACAAAGAATGCAATCATATATGTGAGCTCTACCTATATTTGAATCATATAGAGCAATTCGTGATGACGGGTTTATGTGCAGGTGTTATGTGCATGGAAACATGGTTATAGTGACTTATCTAGCTGTTTCTCTTTCACCACTTTGTACATACTATATTCTCTTATATAAATACAAAGCCTTTAGTGTATTCAGGAATATCCATAGCGGTATGAATTATATATCTTATCAATGTAGTATTCGTTATATTTGGTATATTCATGAAACGCATGATTTATTGTAGCTTTATTCTAAAATGGCATTTGTCCAGACCGAGTACAGATTATCTACTGCGAAGCGGTATCGCTAACATTATGTTTAGTATCACACGGTGTTTGTAAAGCTCTGATACTAGAAACAGACAACTGCCTTATCTAAATAAAGGTATTTCATGAAGTATATCTTCAATATGGCCAGTGCAATTGGATTGATTTGGCTATTATTGTGAGTAATTATAGTAATGATGTGTGAAGGTTTTGTTGCCTAATTGCATTTTTCGGTTATGCTGCTCGAGTTCTCTGCTGGTAAATAGTTGTTTTTAGAATTGCTCGTGATATAATGTAAATGAGAATGTTGATAGCATGAGCGGTATAGTTGCGATTCATCCTTTCTATAGTAACTAAGCTGAAATTACACTGAACAGTTTTAATAAATCCTTCTATATTTTCCCTGGCATTTGCCGGAACAGTCGTTTGTGCCAGCCTCCAGCATGAATTATATTTATCTTATAATGAACCACATTTTTAGTGAGAAATTTGTATGTTTCATTTTTAGAAATGTAGCCTTTTACATTAGAAGGCATCAATATCCACATTTCTGTAGATTTGTAAAACCCACGAAAAGGGCATTATTCAATCTGATGACATGTGTGTGTCTACATTGCATACTACTTATTGTAGTTTATATGCCACCAGTGCGCTCGTAGTATTCGTAAAAACATGGCAGGAGATTTAACTTTACCTTTTGAAGGTTTACAGGGTAGTAGTCAGTAGTGTCATGCTGTTCGCTTTCAAATTACCTCTATGTACATATACTAAGTTCAAGACGAGGAATTAATCATATATATATGGTAAGCATGCTTTTCATTGGGTAATGTCAATGTCAGGTGTATGACATTGGATCTCAGACGCAAAAGGACCAAGGCTTCTCCAAGACAGTGTGGCCTGCCAGGAAATAACTTCATCTTTGTATGTTGTGTGTTGAGAGTTTTCTTTGTTATAAAGGTGTTGCTTTATAAATTTAGGTATTCTCTTAGAAAATAAATTGAAAATTTGCACTTTCTGTCTTGTCTACTTTATGTTGAACTCAAACATGCTGTTATTGATGTAGTCCTAAAATGTTTTACTTCTATTAAAGTATTGAATATATCATTAACAGTTTTGATCAAAATGAAAATTAAATAATAATATACTGCCCTGAAACCGTTTTTTTCTCTTGCAATCCTTTGTCTGCAAATCTATCCCAACAAAAGGACAAAATTCAAACCCCACTCATTATGAGATGTATTTATTCATAAATCAATAATGGTTTCACATTCTTTATTCATCTGTAATCAAAGTATCTCTAATCAATGAAATGATTCACTCTCTGCCAAATAAGATCACTCTCCACGTGCAGCTTTGGCCATCTTCTTCCAAGTTTCATTGTCGACACCACTGCCGTTAAACTGGATGCGCACGGATGTGACATCACTGAGGTCTATGTCTTTACTGCGGGCGTCACTCACCCTCATGACCCAGGTGGTGAAGGGGGTGATGTGCTGTATGATGTTACGGTAGGGTGCATACACATCAGCATGAACTGTGATGTGGTCTGAAAAGGAGAGGAAGATAGAGCTATTGAGATGGGATTGAGGGCTATAAAATGATGCATGTTGAGGAGGATTATATAATAGTATAACCTATGATTTATGATATGATTGCATTATTATTGATTATTAAGATGGTTCCCATAGTTATATGATTCAAGGGTAAATACAATTTTATGCTTTCCGATCTCCCTAAATTAAACCGAGTATATCTGATGATGGGGACTCAAGATTTCAATTTTCTTTAAAATGATCAAGGGTGTTGACCAAGACCATATCTCCCTTCTTACTTATTCCATTCATGTTAATTCCTTTCATTCATATTTGATCTTGTTTGTAAATCATGGTCAATGGGTGGAATAAAACCATGCACAATTTTATTCTCGCCATCAAGGATACACTGTATGAACTATTGCTGCAAATGGATAACCTTTAGTATATCACCAACGGGCCTCTATAAATGAGATATGATGCAGCAGGAAATTTTGCCCTTAATCTCGACACTTGGGTAATAGGCTTTATTTTATTACATTAGCATATTAAACATGTAAAACAAATCACAGTTCATACCTGGGTAAGTCACCTCTCCATGGATCAAACACACAGGGACTATGCAGCTGTAGGCACCCCCTAGTGGTGGTGCAATGAGGCAAACATATGTGGTGATATAATTCCTATACTGCCAATGCTGCAGTAAAGGCCACAGGTTTATTATTTATACTCTAAATAGTTTTCACCAACCCTATATAATATTTGACTAGGACAAAATCACATACTTGTATTCAAACTGTACTCAAAAGTAAGTGACAGTGCTCGTGTCAAGAAGTTGTGGATTGTGTTGTCAGCACGGCCACGGAAGTCACCACTAGACTCAATCTGAATCTTCAGGTACTCATTGGTTGTTGTCTTCTTGGCACCATTGAAGGTGATGATCAATTCAGAAACCTGTGCAAGTAAGAGTCAATGAACACTTTAATATGCTAGGCACAAATACAAAAATAGTATCTCGGGTAAGTAATTTGTTATATGAATCTGAATAGAACCCATTGAACTTTGTCTGGGTACTCAACCCGCCCAGATGAAATGCTGGTGGCCTCATTTTGCAGATATTATGGTTTAATTGGATTTCCTTCAACGTGGGATAAGTCAAGAATATCTTGCAGGCTGTCCCAAAAAGTGATAAAATATAATGAATAATTATCATGGAGGTATCCTGGTTGTCTTTAAGTTCAATTACTCTATATAATCTTACCTTGTATGCATCCATGTCAGCTAGTTCAGAATGGTTTGACGGGACGGTGAGGTACAAGAGGCGGTGTTTACGCAGATAGTTAACAGGACATTGTGTGGCATCATTACAGTCAGCATCAGTGTCTGTATCTTCTACAGTGATGTACCTAAGGAGAGGATTTTTGTCTCTATAGGGGTTCTAATCTTTATGCCTGGAATCAGTGTAATATTAGTTACCTGTTTGCTTCCAGGATACACCTATACTACTCTTTCTCAACATTACTTGTTGAGCAGATCTATCCGATAAAATTGCCCTTGTATTGTAAAACCATGAATCTATACTTACTATTGTTGAAAAGCCACCAATGTATAATTTGATTTTACCTTCTAAGAGTAGAGGGTGCTGAGCCAATAAGTAGGTCATCTCGCTTGGCAGCATTCACCTTAAGCAGAAGATCCTGAAGTGACCCTCCGAAGGATGGTTTGTAGCCTTGCTTACACTCGAACATGTTCTCATAGAAGTATGCCTGTTGGATAGAAGGTGAAACACCTTAAAAATGTACAATTACAAAAAAAACAAAAAAACTTTGTAATTGTAAATGAGCCCTGCTGTATATCTTGTATTCTCTACCATTGATAAGAAGTTCCTTTAATTCCTCCACACCACATTTCACACGCCTCTTGGCTCTTAAGGATTTGTGTTATTTATTTAAAGTTATACAACTTCCCTGTGAGAGGGTAGCGACACCTGACTAGAATGTAAACTTCTCTAGACTGTCTCAGCATATGAACCTACAATCAAATGATATCAACTTCTAAATATGATGAATGCTATGTAACTAAATAATATGAAGGTGGACAGCAAAATTTCTATCAGAAAAGCATGACAATATGAGGTACAACTAAACGATAAAATAGGAGTACCTAATAAAGATACAGAGTTACTAGTCTTACTTGACAGAAAGTGAGGAGGGCCTCGTTAAGATCAAGACGTATATCGTAGGACTGTTCGACAATCTCATTGATGAGTAGTTCACCACTGAACAGGTCATTACGGTACTTCTGGATGTGGTCATCTATCCTCTTCTTCTGCTCCTTCTTCAAGTCGAGTATCATTCGTTTCTTCATCGCCTCACGGAGCATCTCAGAGCGTTCTACCATTGATCTGCCATGGTTCCAATCAAGCATTCACACATTTTATTTCTTTGAAATACAATGCAAGATTTTTTTTTGAATTTTACAAACATGTTTGAATCCTTTTTTTTTCTGATGACATTTTCACCTTTGCATTAGGAGGGGTGTCCACTACATGTTATCTAGCATACTCCTATAGTGCTACACCTACCTTGTTAGGGCCTCGCCCCAATTACATAGATCGAGTAGATGCCGGTGGTACTCAGAACATCCTCTCACTGCAGCAACATCATCCCGTGTCAGCAAGGTCTCACCATAGTTCTTCATGTTTTGCCACTTGATAATGTTAACCTTCAACAGTAAAGATGACCATTTATTGTGTACCTTGTTAGTGCACAGTTGTAAAAGTCTCCTAGAATTTATGCACTTTTGTACAATAGTATATAATAACATACAAAAGTTGTGTACCTTTAACTTGTAACTTGAGATAGCTGATGGGTGCCAGACAATTTCTAGTCAAATTTGTTCTTTCAAATATGGGACTTTCTTATTTTGTTACAATATTAAAGTGTTCTATGAATTCTTGCATATAAGCTTAACTTGCTTATAAGTATAACCCTTAACTTTAACATATACAGCAATATTCAATCAAACACAATTATACCCTAAGTTGTACTGTCATCTCCACTTCATCATAATATCGAGCAGAGTCAAACTCCTTTTCTATTAGTTCTATCTGCAACAGTGAAAACAAGAGGATATTTGCAAAAAGATCCACAGGATTTCTGTGATGTCACTAATGTTACGCATAGAAATACAATTTTCATCCGGTTTAGCTTCCTAATTTTATTCGTTTTCTCATGCCATGCACCTAATGCAAGATCAATGCATTAAAGTAGGTGCTTTTCTGAATATGATATCACAAAAGTGTCAATTCCTTTAGTTATTGCTTAATTACTTTGACACACTTTACATTGTAAATTTTTAGACAATTATTTGAAGTGAAGCATTTTTTCACTATTGCCTTTGTTTAACTGCGACACATGTCTCCTACCCTTACCTCAGCTATAACTTTGTCAACAACAGCAGACAGTTCATCAATTGTTGCAATGGTCGAAGACAGTTCCTGCAGCAACGCAAACAGCTCCTGGACATTAATCTTGATCCCGTCAATATCCTCTTCAGCAGTCTCCTTATCATATTCCAGGCCACCAAGAGTTGCTTTGGCTACACTGGCTATGACCTAATTAGGTATACAAGATGTTATCATGGTTAAATGAACCAAGTTGTTCGATCAATGAGTAATCAGCAATAGAACATTGACTAGAGGATAATAGGAAGGCATAAATCTTGATAATGTAGTCCCAGTCAATGTAACACATCCATGGAAATTATTATAAAATATGCATAGTTAAATGATCATCCCCATCTGGACCTAAAGAAAAGTCCTTTCTGTTCCAGCCCAATTCAGTTTTATGGGCCATTGGCCTAGAAATCCAGTTTTTACCCTACTTACATTGATCAGGAATTTCCCAATCTCCCACTTCTTCTTCTCCTCCAGTCCTGCTTCGAATCCCTTTTTCGCCTCTTCCAGCGCATCTCGAGACTCGTTGTAGTCTTTACGGAAGCGGTGGTAGGTGGCATTGCTGCGCTCAACTGCATCTGTGGCAGCCTCAAACTGAGTGTTGGCCTCTAGGATGTTGGTCTCAGAGTAAATGTCATGCATACCCTCCACATAGTCCAAGATTTCTTCCTTTGTATTTGACTCCCCTAGCAGTTTCTCTAGTTCCTGCAGTAGAGAAATTACTGAATAACTCTCATTCACACAGTTATCTATATAGATGTGTACTGTATTATACAAGTATAGATACATACTAAAATGACCGTAACTAGGTAATGCTTTGCGGGCCGTCATCAAGCACAGAGAAGATTACAAATGTTTTAAGATAATGCGCCATCATAAATAAATGCCTTGACACTTACAAATTTGGATGTCTTAAACGTGACTGCGTTGTGATTTTTTTTTCTAATTCACAATTTCACAAAGCTGGTGAACACTTACCTCTTCATAGATGGATATCTTCTCAGCATAGTTGTCGAGGATCATTTTGACATGGGATTTGGTATAAAAGGGTACATAGCGCACCTTATCACGTGACAGACCAGCAATATCCACAATAAGATCACGAGCCATACTGACCACCCCACGAATCTCTCGGTTTTGTGTTTGTGTATCAGCGACATCGTTCAGAATACCAAAGGCAGTACTGGTGTCTTTGGTGCTGAGTGTGTCAAGCAGGATATGTGCACACATGATGCTTTGCTTCTGGTGCAGAGTGTCTGGTTCAGGGTCACTGAAAGGACAGGCAAATAATTGTGTAATATATTCCCAGCCTTCCTAGGTTAAATGATCATTTATGGAGTGTTCATTTTTTAACAACAGGGGGTACGTGCATTTTCGGAAGGAGTATTCAAAATCCCCCAACCCTACTAGTCAAAAATGGTAAATGTTTGTGCCCCTAAAGCTATTGCATCGTAAGGCCCAGGCTTTTTTGCTCAAACAGGTGAATTTCCATCCCCCGACCTCCCTGGTCAAGAGGTTGACATTTTTTAACCCACCGCCAAATCCACCACCCCCCATTTGTTTAAAAAATGAGCACTCCCTTAACCTGGGAAGGCCTTCCGAGTTTATAGGTATCTTTATTGCACATGGTGATTTTGCAAAGATAACCACATAATTCATAGACTTCAAAGAGTAATATATATTTACATATGGTATACATTCAACTGGCCACATACAGGGTACCAGGAGATATCACATCCCTATAACAGACTACGGCAAATACATTCTTTTCAGTAAATAGTCTAGGGCAAAGCAATGAGGGAGGAGGGCAATATACAGGTATACATGACAACAGCAGAGACTTTTAGAATTATTTTCATGTGAAATTGTATGAAGATTCAATATTCAGAATGATCATTGGGAATGCAGTTCTATATTCAAAGCAGAGCATCAGTACATTTAGTGCAATATATGCAATGAATATACTTAATACAAAGTTCATACCTCTGGAGAACCTGATACATTTCACAATGTATTACATACTGGGTGAGGAGATCAATATTTAGACCTAATCCTAATAACTTATTACTATATATTTCTACACTCACAATAACTTCTGAGCATCAACATCCAAGTCAAATTCCTTGGCATCGGATGGTACATTGATGTAGTAGGCTCTGCTTCTGTCCATAACAATGTGACGAGCACGAAGGAAGAGGGCATACCTGAAGTAGAGGTATTAGTTTAGCATTGACAAGCCTATGTAGGTTTATACATGATTGATACTAGAAGACATAGATTGATGGTTAAGGCATTGTGCTAGTCTATGATATAGATATGTTACCAGTGATTAATAAATACTAGGCCAAAATAGTCTGAGATTGCTCATAACTCTTATCCAGATTCTTTATTCAACATGGGAAATTGCTGTTTTCATCATACAAATTACATTAGGCTTAGGTCAAACAATGAAAGTGCATTTTCGACAGCTGGGATACCTATTTGTCATTACTTTGTTGGATTCAAAGATGATTTACATTATTTGACCACACACCTCAGGTTAATATCGCGATCAATTACAACTGTCTGTGCATGTACAAAGACACGCTTGGCCACTGTACCAACATAGTCGTCAAGGTCAGAGAGGTTGATGTAGAAAAATCGTAGCGTGACATCGGTACCCTTGTTGCTGATGCGTGTCTCCTGGTAGATCTCTCCGCAGGGTTTATAGCAGTCTGCACCACAAGTGTCATCACCTGGTGTTATCACTTTAGTACTGGAGTGAATTATCAGCCTGAAAAACAATGAGAAAGGAGAGATGTTTTTAATGTGAAGTAAATTTTGTATGACTTTTTTTTAACAGACTAGCATTGCCAAATTATGTTTTAAATAGTCTGCATTAATTCCTTTTTCAAATATTTTGAGTTTGGTTTTTGTAAATCATTCATAATTCATGTATAGTTCTATTAGATAATTAATATTAAACAATTTTCCCAGTGTTATAAAAGAGTTTGGGAATGATGAGTGACTTTTTCAACAATGAAAAATACCTTTTGGACAGAACAGACTGTAGTGTAGGGAACAAGGTGAAGACTGTGGTGCTGATACCAGCTAGGCTGCCACTTGCGTCATACCTAAGTTGTAAGATGGATTTAAATTTACTGCCTTTTGTTGTGAAAGCCTGACAATTAGGTGTAAATCATGTTCATTTCCTGGCTTCTTATTAAGATTGGTGTCATTCATAAATTGGTAATTTTCTTTCAGGTTATTTGAAATATTGTATAATTATTTGGAATAGAATACCCTAGAATTTGTTTGAATACTTACAAACGATAAGGTGAACTTCCTGGATCTGCAAATGTTGCAACTGGAAAAGATGGACAATTATATCTTTTTAAATCTGTATTTGAAAATGTATTAAGCTTATTCATACTAGAACTCCCAGGGTACACAGTATGCACAACATCAGAATTTTGGACGAATAAATTGAACACATCTTTACCAGCCTTTGTCTTGTACACTGCATTGTAAAGTGACCCTCCACAGTTTTGGCGGGTGTAACCGTAACATTTTGAGGAACAATCAGATTCGTTAGCACTTCCATAGCTGCCGAATGTGTTACCACAATAACAGACACCACCATCTTGTAGTCCTGCATACATGTAGCCACGCTTTACACACTCATCCATGCACTCGCCTGCTGAGCGCCCGGCATCCTTACCCCACACAAAGAAGGGGAGGTCAAGAGATTCTGTGTCATCTTGGTAACATCCCTGGTAGTTGTCAGCTGGTAAGGTGAATAGATAAGGATTACATTTAATCATTACACTTTTTATACTATTCTTCTGGAACTCATCCATGTTGTAGTTATTTTTGTTGCGTATTTGCAGCTTTTTCCTCTCTCCCATCGCAATTTCACCCTTTTGCTTTTTCAACAGCCCTTCTAAAGTAGCCCCCCATGGCTTTTGCATAACCAGGCAATTGGCATGATACATATGAAATAAAGTTGAAATGAAAAAGTGAAATTGCAGGTAAAATGTCTTAACTTTTTTTCCACACCTTTATGGTTGTAAAAAATTCATACTCACTCCAGGCAACAGAGTAAATGGAGTTATCAGAGACACCGCCACATGTCAGACTGCTGTCCCCACTGCATGGTACATCACATGATTCTGACTCGCCGTATTTCCGGTAAAACTCACTTCCACAGTAGCAGTCAGCTCCATTCTAATGGAGAAAATTTAGCTCCCATGAGTTTTGTGTGCATATAATTGCATAGAAATAAGAGTGCTAAAAGTGTTATGTGCAGTTCCATGAATATGCCTTGTCTGTAGAATTTCTTTGGAAATGGACCCCCTAACCACTTGGATTGTACATACTTCATGGAAGACCCCTAAACATATTGGCAATGCAAGGATAAATATTGATTTTGTTAAGTAGACTTTTGTCCATAAGTCTCAAAATGATTTCCCCTCAAAAACACTGAACTTTAAAATCCCCCCTTATATGTTAATACCATATCACACAGTGCATGATATTTGGGATTTCATTATTTCTTAAATATCCCATACACCCTCTCCCTATTTATCTGACTGGCCTTTAAAGTATAATATCCTAACTCACCTGGATCCCAGCGTACTCGTAGCGTTGTGCACGACACAGTTTGACACACATGGTGGGTGTCATGTGAGTGGTACTCCGCAGCACATGATGCGGCAGGTCACGTGATGTCTGGTTATCATTGTAACAACCAAGCAGCTGCTTGCTAAGCCCTGCATCTACTGGAAGGTCTGCGGTAGGAGATTTAAGGGGATCATTCATTTTAATTAACACGTATACTTACTTGAGTTATGAGATTTGAGGGGCTTTCATTCATGGTAGACCACTAACACTCATACACTACTTAATCCAAGAGAGAAAAAGGGAACAAACATAAATCTTTCATTCCTTTCTCATACTGCATGTTGTAATAAAGCATGAATTAATAGAGGTTGACTTTTCATGGAAAATTGTCCAGTGACAACTACATTCAATAAAGATGTGACGTCATGCAAAATAAAACAATCATACAATGCACTGTATGATCATATCTACAGCTGATCACTACTCTTACCTGTCTGGTATGGTGTAGGGTTGTCGAATGGCTCATACATGCTGTATGAGGGGTTTGGAACCAGCTTTCCCTCCGAGTCCAGCTCACCTTTAGACTTACTCAACATGTAGCACTCCTACAAAACATGTTTGAAAGTGTATAGCATGTATTGAATTAGGTGTACAAAATGCATGGTGTATTTCTAATTAATGCAAATATAGAAATTGTATCTCAAATCTTATTTGATTTATCCAATTCCTTTGTGTTTTATCATATGTAACTCACATGGAACTCTACACCATTGGTGTCGTTACGCCCAGTTGTCTTGTAGCCAGCAGTCTTACACTGACCTCTGTGTGTGGTCTGGCAGCGATGTACACAGCTCTCTGTGTTGTAGTTCTTGTAGATCCTAAAACCTTGTTCTTCGGCTGGCACTGGAGCTACACCACCATAACGAATGTAGCTTTTCTCTAAAAACACCAAAATTATTTGTATTGTCAAATTCTGTATCTCTATTGTTTAGGTTGTACCTTTCAGATGTTTTTTCGATCAAAGATGTTGGGTGGGGTTAATCTGACCTGGCCTCAATATCCTGAAAAATTCTGAATTAAGACAATATAGCTGGAGAAAAGTATATAATACTGGTTTTTGACTGATGGGATTGGGTGTAATCAAACATGGTTTACTGCTTAAAGCCCTAGATATAAGATCAAACTTCATGTACCAATAAGTAGTCATTTAACCAGTCATAGATAATTACAACACTTTGAAGTTAAAAGTAGATAAACGTTACCAGGGTTGACAAAGCATGAAGGTGTACTTCCGCTGCTGTAACAGCAGCCCAGCTGCTTGCACCGCTCTTCCGTTGTGCCATCTGCAGTGTTAGGGCAGCGCTTCTTCTCACTCTCTTGCACAGTGGTACATGTGTCTGAGAAAGAAAACAGGTACTACATGCTATAATTTCTAGGCCCACATTGGTATCCCTGCAAATCTGAATCATTTTGAATTACACTTAGAACACTATTGTTACGTCAGACCTTCTAAGGTTTAAACGTTATTGTTTTTCATGTCGGATAGCATCTGTAGATTTGGTTGTACTGTTTGGACGATGACAACAAGGAATTATTCTCTGAATACTAGAATGGTTAGAACATCTAAAAACTAATAATTATTATCGTCATAATTATGCATATCCATCGATTTGTCATAAAGGTGAGTACAATGTACGCTTATTAGGTACCTGGTGCTAGGTTCATTATTAAAACCATGCCATGGAATAGATAGATATGTTCTTCAACTTCATGAACGTTGGATATTACAAACAGGTAAATCTCATACGCATCCAATAAAATGTCAAAGTAAAATATGGTAGTCCATACCGATAGGCATCATGTATGATGATGCACCAATGCAGTGCCAGTGAGTCACTTCCCAGTGCTGTATTGATGCATAATGCCGACAAAAGGACATAATGCTTGTCCTTATAGGGTTAATCTATTTCTATGTTGATATCAGTTAATGTAACTCACCAATTGCAGTTGGTGCGGTTCCAGCCCAGTACACGCCATTGTGGTTGGCTTCACATTTCAGCATCTCCGGTCCATCAAGTGTCAGTGCCTTGTCTGTGGTGTCAAACTTGGCCCAGCTATAGTACAGCCATTTGTTGGTTGGCATTACCTTAACTCCGGTGGTTGAGCTAATTGCCTGGCAAGACAACCCTGGAAATAATGGATTTCAGAACAAATAAACAGTAATTTAATGACAGTTATTAGAATCCCCTACACGCGCACAGGCAGCATTACCACAGCCATATAATTTATGCTCAATGTCCTTAACATTATACTGCTATTTAAAGGTATTATCGGTGATACAGCCATTTTCAACTAAATATGATAAATACATGCATGTGACTTACTAGTACAGGTGTGCTTGTCTGTGTTCATCTTGAATCCGTATTCACAGCTACAGTAGTAGGAACCATGGGTGTTATGGCACTTCTGCTCACAACCACCTTTCTTATTACTGCACTCGTTCAGATCTACAATAAAGATGATATGCTTACATAATGTGTGTGATTCAAATTTACAATTCAAGTTTAACCAAATGCTGGATAATATTTACCAGGATACATTCCAATAATATGTTTGGAGCAACTAGATCAACATGCTATGGGAAACAGTGTGCAAAATATTTTTCAAATGTGTACACATATGAAATTGTTTGTCTGGAAGGCCTCTTGTATTACAATATCTGATGAACATACAAATGATAGTAACCTCTGTCACAGAGCCCATTTTCATAGACGTAGCCAGGAATACAAGAGGCACAGGCACGCATATCCCACTCTCCGACCTTAGACTTACAGGTGTTACAGCGTGTGTACCGACTACATCCCCAGTTGTGGCACATTCTGCCACAGCTACCAATACAACAATCAGGAAACACAACGTGAACTCAGAATTTCATACAATGTCAGTTGAACTAGTCATCACTAGTTTAATTTACTATTATTGTTCTCTATATATATTATTCAGTTAATTCATATAATACACACAGGTAATACAATACTGTGCATAGCAGTGGTGTCAAGATTCTCACAAGACACATTCTGACTGCCATGGAAATCATTCCATGACACAAAATGGAAGATAATTGTGCTAATCTCTTAGACATCTCATCAGTTACTCAAAACAGACTGTAAAAATCCCTTCTAGAACCAGATTTGGACCATCTAGAACCATTTTATTTGGTAATTTATCAATAAAACGGATCTTTCATAACTATCACTATCTATTACGGGATACAAAGCTTTTAAAGCTTATTTACCATTTTCAGCTATTGCTTGTGGTCCACCATCTCATAATGATAATGCTAAATCATGCTTAGTTGCTAATAATTATAAGATACCAGACCCAGAAAGTGTGTTATTGTTGATATTACACCTCAGTTCCATATTCAGTACAAACGCTAACCTGGGGAAATGGTAGCAGCATCCGATACTGAACTTGGCTGTCGCACCATTCCTACATCTGCAACTGAACTCTCCATTTGCACACTCAAACCCGTCCAGATGCCAAGGGCAATCCCAACTGCCATCTATAAAATATAGATCAGAAGTCAATAGTACCAGATCACTAGCTCAGCTACAAAATTTAACCACTATATTTTCGGGCCAATGTAAGTAGCACTATGATAAACTACATGCTTTAAATGTGGAAGATCAGCAGTTTTCGGTGTAAATTAGTATGACGCAAGGATCAAGGTGATACTGGGCTCCCTGACTCACTTTAACTGTTCTTATAAAACTTATAATGAAACTATTTAAATTTCACAGAAATGTTATGTCAACAGAATTCCCATATTGTGTTAAGGTACTCACCGTATGTTTCTCCGTGAGCAACCAGCACGTCACTCTCTGTGAACATGAGAAGGACAACCATAGTTGTTAGTAAGTGGAGCAGATCCATCGGCTCTATTGTTCAGTTAGTACGCCTTTATATTATAACAAATAAAGGGTCGATTCCACTGAAGGAGATTCATTGAAAATCTGTTATGTCTTATTAGATGGCCATCAGAGATTGTAATAAACAATTCATCTCTGGCTTGTGTAATAGGAGATGTTCATTGAGGTAAGTAAACATTACGATGAGATGATGATTACCTCGGCTGACACCCTGGAGCCTTGCATGCCTCGGATCCCATGTCCTCTCTATACCCACTGCGATAAAAGTATACCACATTGTTATTATAGAGCTGAGGCAATATGCTGCACATCATGGGGAAAGCGCCCTCTTAACTAGAATCAGGATGATATGACAATGTCGAGTAAGAGCTGGCTAACTGATGAAACTCGAGGGGTTATGTAATTATTCAAGAGGTTAATTAGTGCCCCTTAATGTGCTGTGATAATGTCCATCACCTACAGAGTCATCTCCCTCTGCCAGAAATGACAAACCTCAAAGTCTTAATGAATGTGTGAACTTATAGAGCAGTATGAGAATATATTCCTGAAATAAAGAAAGATTGGATAATTACAAAATAATGAGTTATATAATCTAATATAAATTAAACTTTTACTTACTTGCCAGGAGTGGCAGGGCCACTGCTAGGACCAGCAGCTTGAGCATTGTCCGAGTTGTGTAGTACCCTGGAGTCATCTGGCTGCGCACCTCACTCTCCTATAAAGGTCTCCGTCTCTTATCTCTGAACTCATGAGAATCAACCTTATGCTGCCTTAAAATTATATATTATCAGAATTGTGTATGGAAGTGTGCATTGTATTGGTGTCAGTGCTACTTGTTGTATCAGATTAAAATGATTTATCATTATCATACCTCGTGTTGACTGTAATCATGATGGCCTATTCCCAGGGTGTAGAGGAACTGGCCCAGGAACGGAGCGAGCATTCTATGGCCATTAGAATGATGAAGAGGAAGAGTAACCCAGTAAACAAAAAACGTTATACAACATTTTATAACGTTATATAACGTTATACAACGTTTCTCTAAGGCTCCTCATAACGTTATATAAAGTTTTACAATGTTATTTGGACGTAAAATAACGTTTTCTTATTAGCTGGGAAGTGACCTCAAATTTCATTAACAAAGGGTATAGCATTCATTTTTAGTGGGGCTGGATAGCAGTCTGATTCCCATCAAGATAAGCCTAAATGTACTGATTTTGAGCTATGTTTAATATTAAAGAATAAGGAGTGGATAATCCACCACGGTAGGCATAGAACTTAGTCCACTCCCTTCACTCCCCCCCCTCAATATAAACCATACCAACTGTCCACCTACTCGTGAAACCAAAACACCTATCACAATAAGAAGACAAAATTCAAATCTTATTCAAAACAAAATTTATTTGTAATGTCATCATTTTAGCCCTATACTCTTTTATATCTCTGTCAAATAAGATCACTCTCCACGTGCAGCTTTGGCCATCTTCTTCCAAGTTTCATTGTCGACACCACTGCCGTTAAACTGGATGCGCACGGATGTGACATCACTGAGGTCTATGTCTTTACTGCGGGCGTCACTGACCCTCATGACCCAGGTGGTGAAGGGGGTGATGTGCTGTATGATGTTACGGTACGGTGCATAAACATCAGCATGAACTGTGATGTGGTCTGAAGAGGAGAGGAAGATAGAGCTATTGAGATAGGATAGAGCGTTATTAAATCATATATATATAAATATCATTTCATATGCTGAGTAGGTTGTATAATGATGAACTCTATCATTCATAATATGATTGCATTAGCTATTCATTATTAAGATGCCCAGCTAACAAAAAAGCGTTATTTTACGTCAAGATAACGTTTTAAAACTGTATATAACGTTATGCCATAGTAAGGAGTCTTAGAGAAACGTTAAATAACGTTATATAACGTTATAAAATGTGGTATAACGTTTGTTGTTTACTGGGTGGTTCCCATTGTTATACAATTTAAAGGTGGAATATAGTTCTACACTCTCTAATCTCCCTAAATAAGATTAAAGTGACTATATATATATATAAATATATATATATCTATATATATATATATATATATATATATATAGATAGATAGATAGATAGATATATATATATATGATTATATCCAGTGATTGATACAGGAAGTTGGCCAAGACCATATTTCCCTCCTTACCTATTCCATTCATGTTAATTCTTTTCCCTCACATTTGATCTCATTGGTCAAAAAAACAAAAGCAAAATTTGATTTCCCCCCATTGCGGACACAATGTCTTTAGGTAGGATTCTAAAAGTTGGACACAGTCACTTCAAAACCCCTTTTCTATAACAGTGTTTTTTAATAAACCTTCAATGTATTTCTTTCTTATTCTAAATAGTTTTCACCAACCCTATATAATGTTTAACTAGGACAAAACCACATACTTGTATTCAAACTGTACTCAAAAGTAAGTGACAGTGCTCGTGTCAAGAAGTTGTGAACCGTGTTGTCAGCACGACCTCGGAAGTCACCACTTGACTCAATCTGAATCTTCAGATACTCATTGGTTGTTGTCTTCTTTGCGCCATTGAAGGTTATAATCAATTCAGAAACCTATATGTAAGTAGAGTAAATAAACGCTTTAACATGCTAGAAATAGATACAACACAATATGTGACCCGTTTTAACAAAATGGGTCAGAAGTCACACTTTAAAGAGCCTAGATATAGCCTCTTTAAGTAGTATAGGGTGGAAAGAATTTAAATTTTTCAAACATATGAATAGTTATTGTATGAAATGATAAGGTAAAAAAACTAATTTCAACTCCCATTATTCCCAAAATCATGGCTATAGGATTTATAATTGTATTGTTTAATATATTAATATCAAATTTAAAACTTAATTATCTCATTTTGATTGATTTCCATTTAATTCAACAAAAATGTGTCAAAAATATTGCTAAAGGGTCAAGCTGGCCCATATACTACATGTCAGATACCAAATGAAAGCTCTTGATGGGCTGTACAGGAATATGGCAATATCACAACATTTTTAATATGTGACTTTTGGCAAATTTCGTTAAAACGGGTCACATATGTTGAATGTGTAAAACTGAAAACTAAAAATGTGAATCTGAATATATACCATTGTACAGGTTATTGTGAATCCTTTGTCAATGTGCCCAACCTGCCCAGATGAAAGATTTAAAAACACTGCACAATTTGGTGGTCTCATTTTGCAGATCTTTCGGTTTTGATTGGATTTCCTTCAGCTCTGGTAAATTTAAGAGTATTTTGCGGACTGTCAAAAAAGGTGATAAATTATGATGAATATTGTGGAGCCCCTGGTAAAAAAAGTTGTAGATAAAATCTTAAGTTCAATTATTCTATATGGCTCAAACTCCTGACTTATGTTGTTTTAGGATAGAGGAAGGACAAATCAGAAAGTTCTTAATATGTTTAAACAAGTTTAGTATATTGAAAGGTATATATCCTGGCTCCTTTTTGATACATTTCTAACCCTAGCGGTTCAGTTTTTATTGCCTTGTGAAGTTTATTGTCCCTTTTTCAGGTGACTCCGTGACTAAAAATCCATGATCATGAACATTATGTTTCAAATACATCACAGCAACTAATGATTTTGTTAACAAGCTAGGCCAACATATATCTTGAAGCATACCAAGAATGGATATCCTCTGAGTAATAGTTTTTGAGATACGGCCCGATGAATTTTGAACATTTATCAGAAATATGAACATTTCAACTACATACTCTCAACTTTACCCTAGTTACCTCAAAATGGTCCCATTATTGGTTAAATTCACTCTACAGTGTCCTGGTCATGTGTACTTTAAGAAATATGAAGCATCATGATAATCTGGTTAGACCAAATTTGCACAGTATAGGCCTAAAGTACGCCTATTAACCTATTTTACGTCACGGAGTCACCCGGGTGACTCCGTGACGGAAATAATTTCTTGTATAAATGAGCATAAAAATGGTGGATTTTAGCATTAGAACATTAGAATGAGTGGGTAGGACACAGGAAAACCAGAGATAACTTAAATATATTGGGTATTAACAATTCTATGAGGGTTTAAATTTTCATCAGGGTGGCTGGTGACTCCATGATGAATATTCAGGGTGACTCCGTAAAGGAAAATATGTATCCCAATGGACATATGCTCCTGGAGGCAAGATTATTGGTTATTTTTCAAAATTTCTTTTTTCCAGCAGAAGACACAAGAGTAACCTCACAATCTGGGATACAATAGAGACTGTGTGGATCTTCTTTATTTACTATATAGAGGTATCAACCTGAAATGACATTTGAATATTTTGCTGACAAAACACACTTAAATGACTGTGGAGAAAGAAAAACGGAACATATCTAGTGAAATCCTCGTGAATCGATTGACTATACCATAGACCTAATAGAAAATGATATTAGGAATAAGCTGTTACTGCCTCAGTACATATGGGAGACATGTAAAACATGTCATTTCTAACATTTTTGACGTTTTTAGGGGTTTTTGGGCCTTTCACGGGCCAGAAAACGGAAAATATTGGGCCGATACACAAAAAAAAAAGAGATTTCCTGAATTATTAGAATGTTCTTTCACACATACCAAAGACTTGAATAAATTGGTGCAAAACTGGTTCTTCTGTAGGGGTATAAGCCTGAAAAGGGCCAGAAAAAGCCAAAACAACATAAGTGGGGAGTTTATGCCATATAATCTTGTCTTACCTTGTATGCATCCATGTCAGCTAGTTCAGAATGGTTGGACAGGACGGGAAGGTACAAGAGGCGGTGTTTACGCAGATAGTTCACAGGACATTGTGTGGCATCATTACAGTCAGCATCAGTGTCTGTATCTTCTACAGTGATGTACCTAAGGAAAGGTTTTTTGTCTCTATACAGGTTCTAATCTTTATGAATATTAGTGGAATGTCTGCTTCCAGGATAAATATCTAGTATTCTTTCTAAGTGATGCTTCACTTAGATTTATACTGGAAAATATTGCCTGTGTATTGTGAAACTGTACACACTGTCACATTGCAGAACCCTTTTTTTATCCCTTTTACCCCTACCAAGCTGTGAAAAAAATGTTGGTTTACATCAAAATAGCGTATTGCCACAATAAGTAGCCAGGGAAAAACGTTATGAAACATTGTGTTATGTTCTTGTTATTTTCCAGGGAATAACATATTTATGGTCATGTAACATGACATGATATGACGTAATATGAAGTCATCATCATTAATTATCAAAACTATCATGAGGTTGATATTAATGCAGGTTATAACAAAGACAAATGTTTCCCTAGACAAGCCAAGCCAGTAAAGCACCACTTATGAATTGATTCATAGATGACAAAGCTGACTCTATGACACTACAGTCACTGCCCATGACTCGTGCCGACTACTATTGAACAATCATGTACCATGTAATGTATTAGCTTTAAGAGGTTATCCAATCATACATTATTTACCATATACCATACCTGTGATGTCATGACCCTCCCCGGGGGGCCAACTATGTAAGAGACCATACCTGAGAAAGAGGGCATGGAAGACATGGATGACAAACTGATGGCCACTATTTATGCTACACTGAATAAACCACAAGTATCGACCCATTCTGGTGTCTATTCCTTGACTACACACTGCAAATTTTATATGTATGGAAAAAGAATGCTTGAGATGGCTGAAAAGCCACCAATATGTATTTAAATTTACCTTCTTAGGGTAGAGGGTGCTGAGCCAATCAGGAGGTCATCTCTCTTGGCAGCATTCACCTTGAGCAGTAGATCCTGAAGCGACCCTCCAAAGGATGGTTTGTAGCCTGGCTTACACTCAAACATGTTCTCATAGAAGTATGCCTGTTGGGTAGAAGGTAAGATACATTAAAAATGTACCATTCCCAAAGATACAAATTTTCCCACGCCAAACCGGCAAAAATTGGGGGAAATTTCAAATCTAGAAATTTGCCCAATCGGTAAAAAACAATGGTCAGGAAAAATCCTCATAATGAATGCTACAAACTAAATATGAGGATGGTAGACAGTAAAACTTGTACCGGAAAAGCATGATAGTATTAGGTTCATCTAAACAATTACATAGGAGTACATAATAATGATACAGGGTTACAAGTCTTACTTGACAGAAAGTGAGGAGGGCCTCGTTAAGATCAAGACGTATATCGTAGGACTGTTCGACAATCTCATTGATGAGTAATTCACCACTGAACAGGTCATTACGGTACTTCTGGATGTGGTCATCTATCCTCTTCTTCTGCTCCTTCTTCAAGTCGAGTATCATTCGTTTCTTCATCGCCTCACGAAGCATCTCAGAGCGCTCTACCATTGATCTGCGTGGTTCCATTCAAGCATTCACAAATTCAATTTTATTTCTTTGAGATACGATGCAATATTTCTGAAGACATTTTCATCTTTGCATCAAGAGGGGGTCCAATACATGTTATCTAGGATAAGGCTATGGTGCTACACCTACCTTGTTAGGGCCTCGCCCCAATTACATAGATCGAGTAGATGCCGGTGGTACTCAGAACATCCTCTCACTGCAGCAACATCATCCCGTGTCAGTAAGGTCTCACCATAATTCTTCATGTTCTGCCACTTGATAATGTTAACCTTCAAAAGTAAGGATGATGATTTCTTGTGTAATTTATCATGTTAATGCACAGTTGTAAAAGTGACCCCAAACTTATGCACTTTTTGTACAATAGTTTTATAATAACATACATAAGTTGTGACCCTTTAGCTTGTTTCTTGAGATAACTGGTGGGTGCCAGACATTTTATTAAATGTCACAATATTAAAGTGTACTGTAAATTTTTGCATATAAACTTAACTTGCTTATCAATTGCACCTCAAACCTTAACATATACAGCAATATTTGTTATTTAGTTTTTTGTTTATCTCGCTTACAAGCCAAATGCATGGTAGTTTGTTCTCATATATATATATCAAACAGAGGTGTACCCTAAGTTGTACTGTCATCTCCACTTCATCATAATACCGAGCAGAGTCAAACTCCTTTTCTATTAGCTCTATCTGCAATAGTGAGAACAAGAGGATACATGTAAAAAGATTGTTTGGATTTCTGTGTTTTTACTAACATTATGGATAGAAATACAAATTTCATCCAGATTAGCTTCCTTGTATCATTTGGTTTCTTATGCATAACACTTATTGCAAGATGAATGCACTTAAGTAGGAGCTTTTCTCAATATGATATTACAAAAAAAACAATGCCTTTAATTTGTGCTTAATTACTTTGACCTTAAATCTATTGCTTTGTCACAATTCACATAGTAAATTAAATGACAACTTTTGCTATAATTATGCATATATTTTGCGCCAGATTTTTCAGCATGTACATGTCTCCTACCCTTACCTCAGCTATAACTTTGTCTACAACAGCAGACAGTTCATCAATTGTTGCAATGGTCGAAGACAGTTCCTGCAGCAATGCAAACAGCTCCTGCACATTAATCTTGATCCCGTCAATATCTTCTTCAGCAGTCTCTTTATCGTATTCCAGCCCACCAAGAGTTGCTTTGGCTACACTTGCTATGACCTAATTAAGCATACATTGAAGAATGTTATGGTTATATGAACTGAATTGTTCAACATCAAAATTAAGGTGCTGTAGGCAAATATGTGGAATTAGTTACTTAATCATTGTAAGTTTCAACCTCTCTGTAATTCAATTGAAACAAATGAAATTGTATGTACTTTTTAATTTTTTGAGATTGCGGAATAAGAACCTTGTAGATTGAATTGAATTGAAAACTCAGCAAAAGAATATGGACTACAGGGTGATCGGAAGGCATAATTCTTTACAAGGTAGTCCGAGTCCATATTACACATCTATGGGAAATTATTACAAAATAGGCATGGTTAAAATATGATCATCCCCATCTGCCCCAAAAGAGAGGTCCTTTTCATTCCAATCCACTTTAATGTCATGGGATACCTTAGCCTAGAAATCCATTTTCTACCAAACTTACATTGATCAGGAATTTCCCAATCTCCCACTTCTTCTTTTCCTCTAGTCCTGCTTCAAATCCCTTTTTCGCCTCTTCTAGCGCATCTCGAGACTCATTGTAGTCTTTACGGAAACAGTGGTAGGTGGCATTGCTGCGCTCAACTGCATCTGTTGCTGCCTCAAACTGTGTGTTTGCTTCTAGGATGTTGGTCTCAGAGTAAATGTCATGCATACCCTCCACATAGTCCAAGATTTCTTCCTTTGTATTTGACTCCCCTAACAGTTTCTCCAGTTCCTGTCGTAGAGAAATTACTGAATAACTCTCGTTCCCACAGTTATCTATATGTTCTGTATTATACAAGTATAGATGCATACTGAAATAATGTTGAGTAGGTAAAGCATGTGCCATCATAAATAAATGCCTTGACACTTATAAATTTGGATGTCTTAAACGTGACTCCATGTTGATTTTTCTTTTTAGATCATAATTTCACCAAGCTGCCTGACACTTACCTCTTCATAAATGGATATCTTCTCAGCATAGTTGTCAAGGATCAGTTTGACGTGGGATTTGGTGTAGAAGGGTACATAGCGCACCTTGTCACGTGACAGACCAGCAATATCCACAATAAGATCACGAGCCATACTGACCACCCCACGAGTCTCTCTGTTTTGTGTTTGTGTATCAGCGACATCGTTGAGAATACCAAAGGCAGTACTGGTGTCTTTGGTGCTGAGTGTGTCAAGCAGGATATGTGCACACATGATGCTCTGCTTCTGGTGCAGAGTGTCTGGTTCAGGGTCACTGAAAGGACAGGCAAATAATTTCTTAGTATATCGAAGTCTTCCCAGCGGTCAACCTCCCCCAACCCCCTAACAGTTTATACGTATCTTTATTGCACATGGTTAAAGGTTTAGTGAAAAACAATCAGGGCAATATACACGTATATGTGACAATGGTGTATGGGACTTTTAGAACTATTTTCATGTGAAATTTATGAAGATTCAAAATTCAGAAGGATCATTGGAAATGCAGTTCTAAATTGAATAACAGAGTATCTTTGCATTTAGTGTAATATATGCAATAAATATAGTTAATACAAAGTTCATACCTCTGGAGAATCTGAGACGTTCCACAAATGTATTAAAAAGTGGATGAGAAGATCAGTATTTAGACCAACTCCTATTATCTAATTAATGTATGTATACAAACTTACAATAATTTCTGGGCATCAATATCCAAGTCAAATTCCTTGGCATCGGATGGTACGTTGATGTAGTAGGCTCTGCTTCTGTCCATAACAATGTGACGAGCACGAAGGAAGAGGGCATACCTGCAGTAAAGGTACATGGTTAGTAAGGACAAGCCTATCTAAGTTCATTAATAATAAGTACCAGAAAACATAGATTGTTGGTAAAGGCATAGACATAGATGGCTCACTCTAACCAAATTAGTGCAACTGAAAAGGGCTGTACATGATAGGTGGCCGTACATGATCGGTGGCCGTAATGATCGGTGACGTACATGATCGGTGACGTACATGATCAGTAATCTATTGACTGCCTTACCCTTTCTGAGCATGATAAAACATAAATAAACCTTACCGAGGTGTATGTATGATGTGTGTCTTGATATGTAATATGTTAGCAATGTATAGATGCGAGTATCTATATCATTTTACATGACATTTCAATACCGATCATGTACGTTATGTGACGTACATAATCGGTGACGTACATGATCGGTGATTATGTGATTTATTGACTGCCTTACCCTTTCTGAACATGATGAAACATAAATAAACCTTACCAAGGTGTACATATGATATGTTTCTTGAAATGTAATATGTTAGAAATGTATAGATGCGACTATTAATATCATTTTACATGACATTTCAATACCGATCATGTACGTCATGTGACTCCTTTTGACCCCTTTCTGATCCATGTCTTAACATGTATTATCAAAGACATGTGAAGCAGTGGGTAATAAGAAAACCGATCATGTACGTCATGTGACGTTCACGATCGGTTGTACATTGAGCCCCCCCCCTTTGGCCCCTATAAAAATGTTGGGAGTTATTTTTTTCTAATAAACTCCCCAAAGTTACATTACAGCCAGAAGGTATGGTTTGATAAGTTAAATAGCAGAGTACATGGGTCCTTAGAGGGACTACTAACCTCAAGTTAATGTCACGATCAATTACAACTGTCTGTGCATGTACAAAGACACGCTTGGCCACTGTGCCAACATAGTCATCAAGGTCAGAGAGGTTGATGTAGAAGAATCTAAGCGTGACATCGGTACCCTTGTTGCTGATATGTGTCTCCTGGTAGATCTCTCCACAGGGCTTATAGCAGTCGGCACCACAAGTGTCATCACCTGGTGTTATCACTTTAGTACTGGAGTGAATTATCAACCTGAAATAAAATGAGAAATGAGAGACTTTTCTAGTGTGAAGTAAACTTTGTATGACTTTTTAACAGAAACTAACATTTCCTTCATTTATCTTCTAACTACTCTGCATTAATCCCTTTTCAAATACTCAGAAGTTTAGCTTTAGTAAATCATTCACGATTCACATTTAGTTATAGTCAATAATTCATATCCAACAACTTATCCAGTATTATAAAAGAGATATTGAAGAGTGACTGTTTAACAATGAAAATACCTTTTGGACAGAACAGATTGTAGTGTTGGGAACAAGGTGAAGACTGTGGTGCTGATACCAGCTAGGCTGCCACTTGCATCATACCTAAGTTGTAAGGCAGAGTCAAATTTAGCATCTTTAGTAGAGAAAACCTAACAATTAGTACCTAAGTTGTAAGACAGGTGTAAATCATGTTCAGATCAAGGCTTCTCTTGTGTCATTCGTAACTTGGTAATTTTCTATCAGTATATTTGAAATGTAGTAATTATTTGGAATAGAATATACTAGAATTTGTTTGAACACTCACAAACGATAAGGTGAGCTTCCAGGATCTGCAAACGTTGCAACTGGAAAAGAAGGAAAATTAAATCATTTCAAATCTGTATTTGAAAATGAATTAAGCCTATTCATACTAGAATTCACAGCACATGTGTACATTATGCATGATATCTGATTTTAAGACGTAGAAATTGAAGGCAGCTTTACCAGCCTTTGTCTTGTACACTGCATTGTAAAGTGACCCTCCACAGTTCTGGCGGGTGTAGCCGTAACATTTTGAGGAACAATCAGATTCGTTAGCACTTCCATAGCTGCCAAATGTGTTACCACAATAGCAGACACCACCATCTTGTAGTCCGGCATACGTGTAGCCACGCTTTACACACTCATCCATGCACTCGCCCGCTGAGCGCCCGGCATCCTTACCCCACACAAAGAAAGGGAGGTCACGTGACTCTGTGTCATCTTGGTAACATCCCTGGTAGTTGTCAGCTGTTAAGGAATACAGTTAATTATTACACCTTTTGTAGTATTATCTAATTTCTATCATCCAGATATTTGTTTCATATTTTTTTGTTTTTTCAACCCCCTCTCAATTTCACCCTATTGCTTTTTAACATCCTTTCCAAGGTAGGCCTCCATTGCCTTTCTATTCTCTCCATCAGCAAGTAAAAGTGCAAGTAAAGTGTCTTAACTTTTCTTTTAAATTTCTATCACTGTATGGTTGTGAATAACTAATACTCACTCCAGGCAACAGAGTAAATGGAGTTATCAGAGACACCTCCACATGTTAGACTGCTGTCCCCGCTGCATGGTACATCACATGATTCTGACTCGCCATATTTCCGGTAAAACTCACTTCCACAGTAGCAGTCAGCGCCATTCTAACAGAGAAAATATAGCTGCTATGAAGGTTGTATGCATATATTGCACAGAACTTAGGCTGCAATACCATAAACGGGCCATGTCTGTAGAATTCCTTTGGACATGGAGACCCTGTCTACACTTTATGGAAGACCCTAAAACATGTTGGCTTTACAACGATGATATTAGGGATTTCATTCTTTCTTAAATATCCCATACACCCTCTCCCTATTTATCTGACTGGCCTTTAAATATAATATCCTAACTCACCTGGATCCCAGCGTACTTGTAGCGTTGTGCACGACACAGTTCGACACACATGGTGGGTGTCATGTGAGTGGTACTCCGCAGCACATGATGCGGCAGGTCACGTACTGTCTGGTTATCATTATAACAACCAAGCAGCTGCTTGCTAAGCCCTGCATCTACTGGGAAGTCTGCGGTAGGAGATTTAAGGGAAATAGTTATTTTAATGAGCTTGTATTTTTTCTTGAGTTGTCAGATATCTGGGGCCACTAAAACTCATACACTACCTAATTCAAGAGAGGGAAAAGGGAGACTATCATCACAAACATAATACAATATAGCTGACGAGTTTGTTCGGCAGCAAATTAACTTGTGTACTTACTTGAGTAGTGAGATTTGAGGGGCCACTAAAACTCATACACTACTTAATCTAAGAGAGGGAAAGGGGAACTTTTAACAAAAACATCCTCCTATCATTCCTTTTGCCTACTGTATGTTCTAACAAAGTATGAATAAATACAGATTGAAATTTCCCGGAAATTTGTACAGTAATAACTTCATTCAGTTACTGTGTCGCTTTATGCAAAACAAAAGTTTTAAAAAACAATGATACAATGCACTGTATGATGTATCATTTAAGAAATATTTTACTCAAATGTAATTCCTAGAGGTAAATTTACGTAGTGAATACAATCACAGAGACCGCATCTACAGCTGATCACTATTCCTACCTGTTTGGGATGGTGTAGGGTTGTCGAATGGCTCATACATGCTGTATGAGGGGTTTGGAACCAGCTTTCCCTCCGAGTCCAGCTCACCTTTAGACTTACTCAGCATGTAGCACTCCTAAAAATCATGTTTGAAAGTGTTGCTTTTTTAGTATTCATATAATATTTGCATGTTTTGGGTTAGGTTTATAAAATGCATGGTGCACTGCCAATTAGTACAAAATACAAGTCATATCTTAAATCTTGCTTTAGTTTCTGATACTGCTTCAATATTTGATACAGATGCTTGAGATTGTAGCAATTGATTGGTTAATGAATAAACTCACATGGAACTGTACACCATTAGTGTCATTACGCCCAGTTGTCTTGTAGCCAGCAGTCTTACACTGACCTCTGTGTGTAGTCTGGCAGCGATGTACACAGCTCTCTGTGTTGTAGTTCTTATAGATCCTAAAACCTTGTTCTTCTGCTGGCACCGGAGCTACACCACCATAACGAATGTAGCTTTTCTCTAAAAATCACCAAAGTTAATAGTGTTGTCAAAAGTCGTTTTTCGGGGATGGGTGGGAGGATAGTGCCCCTTTTGGAAGCTTTTTTGATTGAAGATGCTGGATGGGGTTTCTGACCTAACCTCAATGTCCTGGAAAAAAATGCTGTATCAGAAAAATAATATAGCTGAAGAAAAAAAGTATATGTAGTACACTTTAATGGTACTGGTTTAACAACTAGACAAAGTACTGGTAAGATTGGGTATAATCAATTGTGGCTTATTGCTTAAATCCTTAGATATAAGCCCAAATGTCATAACTTTTGATAAATGGTCATTCTACTATTCGTAGATAACTTATGGCTCACTCTCACCAAATGGATGCAACTAAAATCTGGACGTACACAATCGGTGGCCGTACATGATCGGTGGCCCTACATGATCGGTGACGTACATGATTAATGAAGTACATGATCAGCTATTATCTATTGACTGCTTTAATTACCCTTTCTGACCATATTTAAAACATAAATCAATCATAGCAAGGTGTACATATGATGTAAGTATTAACATGTATTATCAAAGTTGTGTGCAGCAGTGGGTAATGAGAAAATGTTACATGACATTCCAAGCCAATCATGTACATTATGTTACGTTTATGATCAGTTGTACATTGAGGCACTGTCCTTTTGGCCCCTATGAATATTTTGGGAGCATTCTTTTCCTAATAATCTCGCCAAACATACATTACAGCCACTAGGTCTGGTTAGAAGAGTCAAATAGCGGATTGTATGGGGTAATTAGTGGATTTGATAGTTTTCCGATCATGTACGGCCACCGATCATGTATGGCCACATTTCTGTTGCATTGATTTGGTGAGAGTGAGTCTTAAACACTTTGAAGTTAAAAGTAAATGAATGTTACCAGGGTTGACAAAGCATGAAGGTGTACTTCCGCTGCTGTAACAGCAGCCCAGCTGCTTGCACCTCTCTTCTGTTGTGCCATCTGCAGTGTTAGGGCAGCGCTTCTTTTCGCTGTCCTGCACGGTAGTACATGTGTCTGATATAAAACAGAGAATATAGATTATAAATGCTATAGTGGACACTTTTGAATCATAGCAAGTTGATGGTATTATGCAAACTGCAATGAGACGAAAGATACTCTAATTGAAAAATTCCAAGCTCATATCAGTGTCACTGCTAAAGTTAAGCATTTTGAATCATTTATGAACTTTTTTGGGGGGCTAAACACCAATTGCTGTGTTTGAAACATAACATTGCAGTATATGCCCCCCTCTCCACTCGCACTACATTTCTCGAGAGGACCAACCACCACAATCTAGAGCCAGTGTTAGTTCCACCTATCTTGAGCACGGATGGGTGCCAGCACAGGCCTACACTGGCAGGGGTTCGTTAGTATTAGTGTTAAGGCCTGACACTGTGGTGGTCCGGTCATCTAGGTGACCAAGTGACCAAACACTACATACAGGTAGTGTCCATAGTACACAGTAAATGGCTCCAGTATAGGCCTGGTGATACTTGTGGACACTACCTGTATGTAGTGTTTGGTCACATGGTCACCTAGATGACCGGACCACAACAGTGTCAGACCTTTACACTAATACTACCAACCCTTTGCAGACCATCTCCACCAGAACACGGCTCAGTGGACGCCTGTGGGTGCCAGAGACCACAGGTCTGGTGCACAGAGACCGTGACCCCATTACCTGGAACACCAGGTGAGAGGGACAGATCCACTGTGTGAAGGGGTAATAGCTCCCTCCACCTGGCTAAAGTATTATACTTTTCAGCTGATTAGACGTAAGTCAAAAGCTTTATCTGAGAGCATAAAGGGTTCATGGTCCACACCTACTATTTGGTTTTTCAAAATAGTAGGGTGGACTCACCATACACTTGAAATAAACAGATGGTGTGGTTAAATCCACACCACTGGCCACCCCTATTCATAGAGAGTATTGTGGTCCACAGGCCACGATACTGCTCTGCAGCATGGCTTAACCAATCACAGAGCAGCAGTACTACCCCCTCACACTTCAAGCTGAGGAACCAGGTAGTATTTTCAAGTTTGGTGCAAGGTCCAAGGTTGGGGGGGAGAAGAAACCACAAACACACTACAAAAGGCTAGACACAGCGGTGGAAGGTCCTCTCAGGTATTGCATTAGTGACAGAAAGTAAGTACAACGTCACGTCTACCATTAAACATTTTGAATTAAACATTTATACGACACAGTTGAAAAGGTGTTTTATGTGTGACCCTCTGAGGTTGAGACATTCTTGTTTCTGATTTTTATACAAGTGTAACAGATGCTAAAAGGTCATGTTGAGAAAGCGGGACTAGAACCCAAGACCCTTAGATCTAGACCTGCTACTCTGCGGACAGAACTACTCCCCCTCCAGCCACTTCTCTGCGCTGTACGTTGCTGTACATTTGGTGCCTGGAGGAGGCTAGTGACTGGTCAGTGGTGACACAAACCACATCCCTTGCACAGCTCCCCCAGTGTCCATCATGTCACTGCACTCCCTCTCAGGACAATGATAGAAGCTCACACCATAGTGTGTCTTTTTCTCAAGGGATGTTAAGTCCATAGAGGACACCAGTCAACCATGCCCTCACAGTCCATAATCAGTACAACAGTCAAACTTCAAGGGAATGGAAATCTGATGCCCCTAACAAATCTTAAAACAACATAAGGGCATCCAAGATACCTATCATTACAACTGGTAACCTATTGCAATATTACAGCATGGGCCTCTTATAAAACATCCACGGTATATTGATATCAGTTAACGTAACTCACCCACTGCAGTTGGTGCGGTCCCAGCCCAGTACACGCCAGTGCTGTTGGCTTCACATTTCAACATCTCCGGTCCAACAAGTGTCAGTGCCTTGTCTGTGGTGTCAAACTTGGCCCAGCTATAGTACAGCCATTTGTTGGTTGCCGTTACCTTAACTTGAGTGGTAGAGCTTAATGCCTCGCAGGCCAACCCTGGAAATAGTGCAGGGGTCAGGATACAATAGACAGAAATCAGTGGCAAACAGGAGTTTTAAGATCATTTGAAAAAAGCACCACAGAAAGGGGGGCGGAGGGATTGTGACTCTTGTATCCCCACCTGGAAGTCTAACACTGAAGTACAATAAGATTTTTCTACAATAATTATTCCTTGCCAAATCTGTGTGTGTACCAAATCAGGATAAAAGGCTTACTAATATTAACATCCAATGTCTTGAATGTTTAATCATGGTAGTGTTTTGTCGAGGATAAGATACACTTCATATCTATTATAGTTGATACAAGTATGCACCTTACAGGTACATGCCCTGCCCTACATGACAACTATACCATTTTAAACAAATCTGAGATACTTCACATAGCCTCCGATTGGTCAATTTGGGTGACATGTCACACACAATAAAATTGCATTTGACTTTGAATGTCCTTCATTCCAGGTATATCTGGATCATTGATCGGATATCCTGATTTACAGCTTAGACTTACGGGTACAGGTGCACTTGTCTGCATTCATCTTGAATCCATTTACACAGCTACAGTAGAAGGAACCAATGGTGTTATGGCAAGTTTGCTCACACCCACCTTTCTTGTCATTACACTCATTCAGGTCTACAATAAAGATGATACAAGTTTAGCTTCTGTCTATAAGTTCTTTTTGTTGCACATCTATGATTCAGTTAGATTAATATAGCTCCACAAATATTGACCAGGCCAAGATATTTTAAGAGTGTGTTTTATGCAACTTTCAACATGCAACATGTTTAAGACAAGAGTTCCTATAAAGGTTGAAATTAAGTGTACGATTTGATTGCAATATTAGATATATATATTATGGCTGATTGGTATAATATATGAATACAGAACATTACCTTTATCACAAAGTCCATTTTCATAGACGTAGCCAGGGATACAAGAGGCACATGCTTTCTCGTCCCACTCGCCAACCTTAGACTTACAGGTGTTACAGCGGCTATAGCGGGCACAGCTCCATCTGTTACATATTTTACCGCATCTACCAACAAAGAAGTAACCATGTCATGTAGTTATTTGCAACAAAGGTTAATAATGAGCTAAAGCAGTGATTACATCAGAACCAATTTTTTGGTTTACATTTATCCGGAGCTATTCATTTTGATTGCCTTTCCTAAACCATTTCCTTAGTTCTGAAAAGGAAAAAAAGGGTCCTCACTTTTTTCAATGCTAATTGACTTCAGTGGAAAACTCTCATTTTCTAAATATAATAGGACTAGGATAATTATTGAAAGTTGATTATGTTGAGTATAAATGCTAACACAGGGAAATGGTAGCAGCAGCCGATGGAGAACTTCGCAGTCGCACCATCCTTGCATCTGCACTTGAACTCTCCATCCTTACACTCAAACCCGCCGGGGGCCCAAGGGCAGTCCCAACTACCATCTGTAAAGTAAATAAAAAATAATTCTTGGTTCCTGCTTCAGCTATGGCATTTAACTATTTTAGTCCAGTGTTACTTGATCATCATTATGCACTAACAGAACATTAGTAACTCACTCGGCAATACTGCATTCATCGGTTTATGCTGCATGTTAAAGCAGCAACTTTAGCTCAAAGCAGCGAATTTTAGATTTTAACATGTCAGCAAGCTTGATAGACATGGACAGGTTAATCTACAAATACTTTACAAATAAGTGCTGGTTTCTATATGAAAATAGGTGCGAAAGGGTGAGAATAAGAGACAATCAAATGAAAACAATAACAATCTGCAAATTGCCTCCCTAATGCTGCCTCGTGGTAGGTATGAGGTGCACTACCTCTCACTATACTTCTATTTATATGAATTATTGAGGCACTATTCCAATCCACAACCATAAGGGTTTCACATTTATTCATGCAAATCATAGATGATATATATACAGCCCTATTTATAGGTAGTATGAGAACCTCCACTGTAAGTGTGTCCTGATTGTAGCTGTATGAAATATATAAGCTACACAAGACAGACATTTTAGTTTTAACACAAGAAGTCATATTGGCCTCTGTATTAGTATCAATATGTGTATTATCAACCATACTATAGAGAGGCCGGCTATGCTACATTATTTTGCTCCACCTTAAAGAAAAAACTAAAGACGATCCCATGAATGTTAACTTTATGTTAAATTTGGAGGAGGTCTGACCCAGTCAGCACAAAATTCATTTCAACGTTGAATCTACAGATCATCAATATTGAATGAACATTGACTACCATATCAATGTTGATTCAATGTTCTGTGCACGTTGCTGCTTTCACCCTACATGGTAATTGGCAAGATACACTGATGCAGTGCTGTGTAAATACATCATTTGTTACATCATGAACATGAGGCCTTGAGTCATTAAAGAGTTAAACAATGAGATTGTTTGTCTGTTAATGGCAGTACATGTAGTCTGATGCTAAGTTGTTTGCTTTGAATGCGGCGAGGTTGATTCTGCCTGCATTCCCATTCAGTCCAAAAACTAGTCTAAACTAAGCCTGACTTCCGACATTGATGGCAGGCATGAATTACCTCTTCTTAATCATATATGTGCATTTTACACAATACAAGTAGTAACTTTAACAATTATCAGATTCTGTGTTGTGTCACTTACCGTATGTAGTTCCATGGGTGACGGTATCTGTGAACATAAGCAACTTGGGAAATAAATAAGTCATTTTGGTATAGATGAGGCCGATAGTCTCGGCTTTTGCTTGGTGAATATTACTAAACAGAATAACAAAGTGATAAAGAATCTACAGGACTCAACTCTAGTGGAATCAGCTATGCATTAACACCAGTCAGCCTTTGTCACCTTAGAGCTTGATAATTATATTGTAGAGTGAAAATCTCCCAGGCCATAAAAGGGGTTTTCCATAATCATTAATATCTTCTTGTAGTGGAATAGGAGCTTTTCATTTTAAAATCCTTTCGCATTTCTTCCAAAACTACATTAGCAGATGTTTTGAAATTATCTATTTTAACATCGCCTCGTGATCTGGAGCTGATGTCTCTCTCATACTGAAAACGGAATATTTCCTAGATGGATCAAAATATGGCAATATTCTGATGCCATCCAGCAAGATAGAAGAACATAATTATTTCCTGTGGTGGAACACCCGCTTGAATAAAGCACTGCCATGCGTTATCCCCAATCAGATTACCTTAGGTGTCGCCAGTTTCCTATAGGCCTGATTCCACTGCAGATGGAAAATATTGACCAATGAATGCGCACCCCATATAGTTTAAGGTATAGAGGAATATACAAAATTGTCAATTGTGGAATGAGTGCTGTAAGCTGGTTTATTTGGTTATGAAATCTAATCACAGTTACCTGGGCCAACGCCATGGATCTTGGCGTACATAGGATCCCACGTCTCTTCTGTGCCCACTGAAAAGAAATATTTGCATCTATATCATAGTATCATAGTGTAAAATGATAGTGGCTACGACTTGTTTCATTTAAGCATAACTTCCACTATAACCAGAGGGTTGGCCAGCCTTTCATGCAGTTTTGGGGGTTGACAGCAAACTGTGTGTCTTTGTGCATTTTAGACCAGGGGCCACCTGGGCCCTAGCCTGAGATAGTTGTGGGCCCATAGGTAAAACTATATAATTACATTGGGGATTGGGGCTCTAAGGCCAAGGAAAGTTTTATAATTCTATCTTTAGATTATTACGCCTTTAACACTGTTAGCCTACATTTAATGCATGTGTATAGTCTTTGCCAAATATTCATAACAGTATCAACCCCTGTATGGTCAACATGATGCTTGGATGCAACCCTGGTGAGTAACTCGCCAGGGCTAAAGTATGTATCATGAGAACAAGGGGATATAGTGTAGGAAAGCACTACGTGGCAGTTAAGTCTTAAGGTGATATTGTAAAAAAAAAAAGCATATGCTTGAAATGATCATGACAAAATGAAACTTCAACTTACTTGCCAGGAGTGGCAGGGCCACCATTAGGACCAACAGCTTGAGCATCGTCCGAGTAGTGTGGTACCTTAGAGCTGTCGAGCTGCACGCCTCCCTCTCTTATAAATAAAGGTTTACACCACTCTGAACTCTCTGAACTCATGAGAATCAGCCTTATGTTGTGATATATTTTTATTTTATCAGAATTGTGTATGGAAGTGTGCATTGTGTTAGTGTCAGTCCTACTTCTTGTATCAGATTGAAAAGATTTATCATTACTTATCATCAAGTCTTATAGCAGCAAATTCTCCCTGTGGGCTTCTCCATTTATATTTATGCATAATACTTATGCTTATAAAACCTATTCATAATACTTATGCATATAAAGCCTGGGTTTTAAATATGAGTGTAAAGTTTGATAAGAAGCTATATCATACCATCTAAAGTTTAACACTTTACAAGTAGAAGTTGACATGATATTCACACATTTTCCTCGATGGTCATCCAAATATATAGTACCGGAGAAGACATATAAATAGATAATTTGGTGAACAAAATTAATGATCGTACCTATCAGTAAACTGTTGCTTGGTTGAGAATAAAAGGTAACGTTTGAAAGATTAGCAGCAAGACATTTCATGAATTTTAACACTCAAAAATATATCGTCCCCCTTTTAACGCAAAAAGAAAATCATTAAACTCCTAGGCAATCACATTTGCTAGTTTAGGTAGAGGGTTTTGAATTCCTCCCGCGCTATAGTATTTCTTATATCCGGGTCTGAGGCGCTCCATGCCCTAGCGCACACTACCAGAGGCCTCAACTCCTACGACCTGCACTTTGGGATTGAATACTTCAGCAGTTGTGCCCTCGATAGGCCCCTACATGTATGGTTCTATTTGATTTATTCTTTTTATAAATTTATCACTTTTTTCCCTTTTATGAGCGTACATCTTAGCATAATATGTTCTTCTGTTGGTCAGGGTTGGTAGTGTAACGGGCACGTATCGCTTGGGGCAGCCCGAGCGTGCGTGGAGAGCGCATTGCCCGCCTGTGGTAGCTCAAGTACCGTAGCAGAGCACTGAGAAGCAGCTAGCCCTGTGGTGTCGCGGTAGCATTCTGAACTCCGGAGCGGAGGGGCCGGGGTTCGATTCCCCGTGGGGCTGACCTGTTTTCCGCTGCCTGTTACAGTAGGTTGGCCTCAGCATGTACTACCTCAGTAGCCATTAGTAAATTTAGTGACATAGGGCCTACATGTTTTTATACATTCATTTTATTCCCCTATATATAAAACGGCGTTATTTGGCCGCTGGTACCCACCCAATTGAATCAGGCTTGAGGTGGTGCTTGACAGGACCAGATGAACCAAAAGAGGCTAGATGAAAATATGTATTTTTTTAAAAGCTAATTCGATATTCTTCTCCATTTTGCTTCGAATATTATCTGGAGTCTTTATATACGATTGTTCTTAGTTCTATTACACTAATTCTCAGAATTCCATTTTATTTAAAAGAAAAACAACTTGAATAATACAAATACCCTCGCACAGTGAGGGTGGTGCTCCGCTGCCGCTGGGTTGATAGGGACGCATTTCCATGACAACATCGCTAGGGGCTGACTGGGGTGCAGGGACGCGTGTGGGCGGGGGGGGGGCGGGGGTGGTAGGCCTAACAATGGCATAGCCTACATCGTTTTGGGTTGGCCTACATTACAGGCGGGGGGGGGGCGTTCAATGTAAACAAGAGTGGGACGTAGGCCTATAGGGGCGTTCCTGTAAATATTTTTTCTAGAATAACTTTGTCTTCAAAATCCAGTCGCCGAAGGCGCTGGTACCCTTTAAAGCTGTTCTAACAACTCTACCTTACTACCGGTATATAAAATGTCACAGTAATCAATTACAGGGATAACATGTTACCTGTAAGGCCAAAAAAAGGAGGTTTGTTTCAGGTAACATCGCAAGAAAATGTATGGTCGGTAGGTCGGATTTATTATTTTTACCTTTCTTTTTTAAACATGAAAGTACTACCCAGCCTCTCCGAAGACCCTAAAATTGACCAAAAAAGGGTAAAAACGTATAGGGTCGGTTGGGTGACCTGAAACGAACCTTTTTTTGGGTAATCATGATGGTTATTCCCAAGGTGTAGAGGAACTGGCACAGAAAAAGAGCGACGATTCTATCGCCATTAAATTGATGAAAAGGGTACAGCATGCATTTTCATCAAGAGGAGACCAAAACCTGATATGGAGCTTTGTTTGGTATTAAAGAATAAGGAGTGGATAATGCACTAGGGTAGACATAGATCATTGGTCCACTCCCTACAGTGCCCCCCAAAGAAAAATACCATACCAACTGTCCACAAACCCATTAAAGCAAAACACCTATCTACATGTTGTAAATGTGTACTTTACCCTGCTCTAATCTATTGTCTGGACTGTGTCCACTAGTGTTCATAAAAAACGTTCAAGGTGTAGTCATGGCAATACCTCCTTTCAATTTTTGATGTCCGCCCATCGCAGAAGTAAATAAACACTGCGCAAGTTCACATGGACTGTGTACACACATCTCATTTAGATTGAAATACCCTGAAACAAATACAGAGCCTCATTTTAAAGTCACCGAGTCAGTGGTTATTTTACAAGTGGGGACTCACCCTCTATACTAGGCCTGCAGTGTGCAGATCGGGGTAGTCCCCAATTGTGAAATAACCTTTGACTCAGTGACTTAAGCGTGCAGCTTTGTATATTTTAAACAAATATATTGGGTACTGATTGCTTTCCTTGAAAAGGGGTTATTGTCAGCATCGGGACTTTTGTTTTGAAATATCATTGATGAAAGGCTATTCCCAGGCAGTATGTTAAAACAGAAAAGAATCTTTGTATGTTGTGTTATAAGACTGATATGTTTTAATCTTATGCGCTATGAACTCGATAATCTCATCTTGGAAATGTGTAAACCTTTAAGTAATTTCCTAATTAGATCATGGATAAAATTGTGTTAGCTGAGTAGCAGCATCGTAAAATGATGATTTGTACCATCACTCTTGGTTTAGAAGGTGAAATCTGCAGTAGTTATGATCTCCCTGCTCCCACAGCCATTTATCTATTAAGATATCACAATAACAAGACAAAATTCAAATCTTATTCTATACAAAATTTATTTGTAATATTATTATCTTAGTGCTTTACTCTCTTTTATATCTCTGTTGAATAAGATCACTCTCCACGTGCAGCTTTGGCCATCTTCTTCCAAGTTTCATTGTCGACACCACTGCCGTTAAACTGGATGCGCACGGATGTGACATCACTGAGGTCTATGTCTTTACTGCGGGCGTCACTGACCCTCATGACCCAGGTGGTGAAGGGGGTGATGTGCTGTATGATGTTACGGTACGGTGCATACACATCAGCATGTACTGTGATGTGGTCTGAAAAGGAGAGGAAGATAGGGCATTATTTAATTGTATAATTATATAAATATCATTGTATATGCTGAGTAGAACTGTATAACGATAAATTCTATTATTCATAATATGATTGCATTGACTATTCATTATTAAGATGGTTCCCATAATTTACAGGTGGAATAAAGGAGTTGTGTTCTTGCCACCCCTTAAGCAAGGGTATTTGCCCACTTGAGTTAGACCTGAAGATTTCGGTTGAAGTTGTTCGGCTGCTCTAGTTGTGGTAATACTGGTGTTAACCCTTTCCCTGCCGCTTTACTTTTGAAAGATTGTTCCCAACCACCGGGGATATTGCAGATGAATATGTCCTATTAAAACCGGCACTACACTACAGATAGTGCCCTGGTACTGCATATATGCAGTATCGGTTTTTGGGTACTAAAATACAGTACTGCATATATGCAGTATCGGTTTTCCAGTGGTACTGCATATATGCAGTATCGGCAGGGAAAGGGTTAATACTTGAATGATAAGTCCTTGTCACTCGTCTATTACTATTAGCCTGATTAATCAGGGCCAATACTTAATTAATCTGTATGTGGTGTGTCTGCTGTACTATGAACATATTTGGTAATGTAAGGGTCAGATTCTCTAATGCATACGGTCTATAACTGTCCGAAATTATATGAGGTACTTCAATTTAAACTTCAACCAACATATGGGAATTGTCCCTGTGCAAATAGAGAGAAGTGTCCACCTTTTGTAGTCGCCAATCTGAATTAGTCACTGTGTATAATTCATTTTATCCTTACCGTTTTTAATTTTGTCTTGAAATAATTGTTTTGCTAACCCATGAGTAGTATAGTATGTATCGGAACGGGACTATAGTTAAGTACTGTTTATTACTCAATCGACCTGCAGCCAATCAGAGGCCTCCATTTGGTCACGTGACCGGAAGTGACCTACTTAGGGGATTAGTGGTGACGTCACGTGACCTAGTTAGCCAATCAGAGGCCGCCATTTGGTCACGTGACCGGAAGTGAGGTCATATGACCTACTTATGGACCGGAAGTGACGTCATATGACCTACTTAGGGGACCGGAAGTGAGGTCATATGACCTACTTTAGGATCACGTGACCGGAAGTGACCTGATGAGTCACGTGACCGGAAGTGACGTCACATGACCTAATGGCCAACCGGAAGTGAGTGACCTGATTGAGGATCACGTGACCGGAAGTGACCTGATTGATCACATGACCGGAAGAAGAAGAAGAAGTGACGTCATGCGACTTAATGAAGAGATGAGCGTCTTTAAGGGGTCACGCGCTTTAAAATGTGATATCTTTTTTTTTTTTTTTGGAGGAGGAGGAGGAGGAGGAGGAGGAGGAGGAGGAGAAGGAGGCGAGTCTCTTATTTTTTTCGGTAAACTAATAAAAAACACTACGATATAAGTTTTTTGTTTTTTTTTTCATTTTTTATTGTTTTACGAGCGACTGGAAGTGACTTATTGAACTAGGTAGAAGCGTTCTTTAGAGTGTATAAAGGGGGGGGAGGGGAGGGGAGGGGAGGGAAGGGGAGGGGGGCCCCTTTAAGATGCATGGGGAGGGGGGCGCTTTTAGGATGCATGGGGCGAGTGGTGGGGGGGGGGAGGGGGGGAGGGGGGAGGGGGGCACTCTAGGGGGGTGGGGGGGCACTCTAAGGGGCGTTTGTCTCTTTTAAGAAAAAAAGAAAAGAAAAAGATTTCAATCGAGAGACACGCTTCTTCCTCTCGAGAGGAAGAAGCGTGTCTCTTCGTTTTTTTTTGTTTATCACGTGCTTCGATGAGGCGATCAGCTGCGACTGGAGGAAGTGACACTTTAAGAGGGCGCGCGTCTTAATTGTTATGATTTATTTTTTTTTACTTACTAATAAAGAAGACGTATGAAAATAAAACACAACAATTCACATGTCCGTCGTTCTCGTTGTTTCTTGCTTGATAAAGTCAAGTAATAATATTATCGCGATGCCGAGGTCAAACTTTCCCATGTCCTCAGTCAACACTCGAAGGAGTTCAAAAGGTGTACCGCCGGCACCGTCAGCTTCATCTTGCCACATTTTCAACACTCGGAAGGCCCACTCAGCGGGACTTCCTCCGTATTCGCATTCTTCAGCGATCTTATCTAACCTCTCAGGCGACAATTTTAAATGGTCCCCCACCTCTTTCCACCTGCTACCTAGACGTCTGCCGAGGGTGCCCAAGTGCTTATGCATCGCGCGCGAGTCGGGGTTTTCGAAATCCAACCCCTGTCTGTGGAGAAGGGACATCCACTGAGCCAACAGTTCCACGCGTCTAATGCGGGTGAAGACGCGACCGAGCTCTCCCCATCTATGACGATGCGGGGTTTCACCCCACCAGACTCGGAACATCGCCGTACACAGCTCCTCCGGTGTCTTGACACTGCGCTCTACTAGAGCATCCATACGGGCGGCGGTAACTTTTAAGCTACTGCCCAACTCTCTCCAACAGCCGCTCAACTCTTTACCTAGTTGACGAAGCAAGGCGTCGCTATAGGCTAACCGCCGCTGTCCTACCTCTCTGTTCTCCCCATCTGTCTGCCTCGCGCGTCTCACGTCGTCAAGCCGCATTAACTTTTTTTCAGGTGGACAAGGCGGTGAAGGCGAGCTTGAAAGTGGAATAGCTTGAGCCATCTCGTCTCGTCTTGGCGGCGGCGGCGGTGGCGGCGGCGGCGGCGGCGGCGGCGGTGGTGGCGGCGGTGGTGGTAGTAGACGTTACTGTGGTCAGAGGCGATATGGTTTTTTTCCAACAGAAATCAGAGCTTTTTATACAGAGGGAGTTTAATCCCATTTCCAACAGCACTCCAGCTGTGTAGCGACCTGTCCGCATGACGCTTTTTCAACCGCTCCGCTCCTTAAGAGCTTAGATGACGAGGGGTGTGTCATCGCTATCCGTGGAGACCAGCTGAAAACGGTGTTTCTTCCTCATCCATAGCCTTACCTCCTACCCCCTACCTGAGGACGTCTCCCTCCCTCTGACATTCATTGTAACAAACGTCAGAGGTCAGGTGAAAATCGGATTTTTTTCATGCACAGCCTTAGTCAGCTGTCACCCCTCCCTATTGAACTAGCCGGCCGCCGCCTGGCCGGCCCGGTCTACTCACCACGGCAGGAGGTGGTGATTTTTTTTTTGTCTTACACTTAAGTCGCTCACCACATGCACACGCCTCTACTCACAGACAGACACGTTCGTCTTAGGGGGGTCCTGCTTCACGCCACACGCCTCCTGTAGTTTTTTTTTGTATACACACTCTAAGCTCATCACCGTTAATCCTTTATACAGCTAACGCGCGCTGAATGGCTGAACAGGGTGGTAAGTGGCTTAGCTCATGACAGTGGATCCCTCAAAAAAAAAGAGGGGAAAGGGATCCAGCTGAAAACGTCATACCTTATGTCTTTGTGAATGGCCGCCGGTCAGTCGACGGCAGCAACCGCTTAATCCTTTATACAGCTAATGCGCGTTGAATTGCTGAACAGGGTGGTAAGCGGCTTAGCTCATGACAGTCGATCTCTCAAAAGGGGGGAAAGGGATCCAGCTGAAAACGTCATGCCTTATGTCTTTTGTTTCTCTTTGTGAATGGCCCCCGGCCAGCCGGCGGCAGCTGAACAGGGTCAGTAAGTAGCTTAGCTCTAGAAGCGAGAAGGCGTATATAAGGGGTCTGGAAACCTCCATTCACTCACTCATTCTTTTGCTGCTCTCTACAGTCACCACCATGAGCAAAAGACAACACCTAGCGCCGTCCAAGAACAAGAAGACTACGCGGAACAGCGCTCGTTTAGCGTCAGTGCCTCCTCTTGCTACTGAAAATGAGACTACCGCCGCAGCCGCTTGGTCTTATCACCCTCCCGCTGTAGCGAGCGCTCGCGGCAGTAGTAGTAGTAGTAGTAGCAGTAGTAGTAGCAGTAGTAGTACTAGTAGTAGTAGTAGTAGTAGTACTACTGGTAGTAGTCGTCGTGCTAGCGACGTTGTTACACTCGCGACGGTACACGTTGCTGCTAAGCGCGCTGCCGCTGCTACTGCCGCCCCGCCTGCTGCGGCTGCTGCTGCTGCTGCACCTGCTACCGCTGCGCCTGCTACTGCTGCGCCTGCTGAGGCTGCTGCGCCTGCTACTGTTGCGTCTGCTGCTGCTGCTGCTGCTGCTGCTGCTGCTGCTGCTTCTGCTGCACCTGCTGCTACCGCTACTACTACTGACGACAACGCTCCTGGCACAGCGCAGTACTGGCAACCGGGTTTTTACCTCCCCACTACTGTTGATGACTTTGATGACCTGCCGCACGTTGCACAGCCCCTCTCCTCCACCACTACATCGACCGACGCCCTCGACGCCGCTCGCGCTGAGAGTGACAGCTATTCGGACACTCAGCCCCTAAACCGAGAAGAAGAGGAGGAGGAGGAGGAGGAGCAGCAGCAACAGGGTGAGACAGAGAACGACGCTGACGACGAGGCGTACGAACAACCCGAAGGGAAAGGGGTGGGCGGTACGTTTTTCGGCTTCCCTCTTCGACCTTTCGACCTCACTTCCTCCACTAGTAGCGTCCCGTCCGGTCCGTGGCGACTGCCCTCACCGCCACCTTACGAGGGTGGCGGCGCTTCATCTTCTACCGCTACACTCAGCACCGACGGCGTGTGGCTGCGCTGTTCCAACAACGAGGCCTCGGATACCACCAGCGCTGACGCTGCTCCTGCTATCGGTTCTGCTGCTGATTCAGCTCACGCTGATGGTGTTACTCATCCTGCGGGTGTGAAACGTTCTAAGGTGAGTTCCAGAACAACAAGGCCTAGTAAGAAGAGAAAAATACAAGAAAAAGAACGAGATGGACGAGAAGAAGCAGAGAAAACCTTCTCCCGTCTTCTCGGGTTAGTGTTCTGCTTAGATGGAGCTTTGACGCTGGAGATCTGGGAGGACGTGGCTAGACTGTCTAGGAGGCCGCGCTACACAAAAGACGGCCAGGTGAAAGAGGCGTCTCTGACCAGAAGCAAGCGAGTGCACTTCACGGCCGACGCGCTGCGCGAGCTAATAGCACGCATCGCCGATATCCGCGCAGTGGTGCGCATACGCAACACAGCGGCCGCGCAAGGAAAACCTAATCACACCCCCTGGTTCGCAGTGCTGGATGAGGAGGGCGAAGTGTACGCAGCTGTGAGCTACTACAGCGGTAAGAACCTCGTCCACGTGCGCAAGTACGAAGGTCCTGACAAAAAACCCACACAGCAGGGAGTGACGCTGTCCGCCAGAGCGCTCAAAGAGTTGGATGACAAAACAGAGATCATTCTGAAATATCTCGGCATAGATTCGGAATGAGAGACGCTCAACGCTCACGCGCGCACACACACACACACACACACACACACACAGCGTTTGACGTACGCTGTATGAGACAGACAGACGGATACACAGACAGCAGACAGAAAGATAAATAGATAGATAGATAGACAGATAGATTGATAGATAGATAGATAGTTAGACGGCTAAGTAGTTGGTAACTGAGTGAAAAAAAAACATGACACAGTACGTATGCGAAAAGTGTTTCAAAATGTTTAAAAGACCGTACAACCACGAGAGACACGTAGAAAATTGTAGAGTAGTACCTAAGTTTTGCCCTCTATGCGGCGAAGGCGATGGCCGAAAGATCGCCTGTCGACGCGAATCTCTGGACGGGGTGACCGTCCCTCCGCGCATATGTGCTGTACCGAACGGGGAGGAAACGTTCACGGCGAATTGGCCTGCGATACAAACGGGCGTCAGGATGCACGGGACTCGCGTGAGTGTAACAAACTTCAGGCTACCAACCGGCGAGTTGAGTGACGCTGTAGATACTATGCGTCGCATTCACTTGACACAAAGATTCAGATACAAAGTGGGTTTCTCGGTAGGCTTACTCTTACAACACAGAGAAGACAAGAGCAAACTGCGCTACTTTCACGCCTCCCAGAACAACGCAACTCTCATACAACCCCTCCCTACTATAACTAATTCAGAAACTTTGGAAGAGCTCCTCTCAAAGATGGAAAACACCGTCGCTTGCGAGGAAGTACGGAAACTTTGCGACGCTGACACCAAGTGGCACGTTCTTTTTCCTACCAATTTGAACATTTGCGTTTACATGGGACCGGGGGAATTCCCCATAGGCGGTAGGATCACTCAGGCCGGTCGAGTTGGAAAGAGAAGCGGCGTGTTAGATTTTCCCAACAAGGACAACCTCTGCATCTTCCGCTGCATTTCCTTTCACTTATACAACACCAGCAAGCGCGCTTCAGATTTGTTACGTCAGTTCTGTCCCGCTGCCACACCTGAATCCTTTCCGGGTCTGAACATCCGCAACTTACCCGCGTTAGAGAACTTGTTTGACGTACAGATAGCGGTTTACACCGCGTCGCGTCAAGTGCCGGGGCGGAAGTTGAGAAGACGCGTTACTCTGATCAGACCGCCTTCCAGAACTCTGGCCGCCCGAGGTAAAGTCAACCTACACCTGACGGCGAAAGGCGGTTTGCACGTCTCTCTCGTCACGGACTTCAACGCGTACGCGGGCATATACGAATGTTGCAAGTGTAAGGCGGCGTTCACCACCGAGTTCTTGCTGAAGAGACACAGGAACCAGCTTTCCTCTTGCCGACAAGTCAAGTTGCGCTACGTAGGTGGCATCTACCAAAATTCGAGAACGATTTTCGAAGCGCTAGCAGACTTCTCCATTTTTCCCCCCGACGGACATTCCGGAATCTACCCTTACAAGATCGCCTTCGATTTCGAGGCTTTCTTCAGACCGTGCAAAGAACCGTCGACGGAACACGTGTCCCTGCTGTGGGATCACGTCCCTTTGTCGGCTAGCGTCGCATCCGACTTTCCGGGGTGGGAGGGGCCCGTCTGCTTCGTCAGAGAATCCGACGCAGATTCCGACCCCTTGTTGGACCGAGTTTTAAATCACATAAACGAGAACGCCAAAGTCATCGGGGAAGCTGTGCTAGAACTTTACCGACCGACCTTAGCGAAGTTAGATGCGGCGATAGGTGAAGCTCTCCTGCTGGAGGAGGCGACGTTCACCCCTTCTCCAGGCGGCTTCGCTGCGGCTCAGACCAGACACCCGTTAGTTCAACTGAAGAAGCGTCTTCTGAGATACATCCGTCAAGCTCCAGTCGTGGGCTTCAACTCGGGGCGTTACGACTTGAACCTGATCAAAATACGCCTTCACTCGTTCTTCGCCTCCGGAGACCGAAGAAACCAAGAATTCAGCGTCATAAAGAGAAGCAATCAATACTTGGCGGTTTACACACAGCACACGGTTTTCTTGGACGTAGTCAACTATTTGGCACCCGGTTACAACTACGCGACCTATTTGAGAGCTTTCACCAGGAACGAAGAGAAAGGTCACTTTCCTTACGAATGGATGACGTCTACCAGGAAACTGGCAAACAGAACGCTGCCACCGAGATCGGCTTTCGACAGCGAGCTGACGGGCGTCAAAATGTCTGAATCCGACTACGCCGCATGTCAGAAAGTTTGGTCCGACGAGAAGATGCAAACTATGGAAGACTACTTGATCCACTACAACAACAAAGACGTCAAACCTTTCATAGAAGCTCTGAAAAATCACGCTAAATTTTTCCAAGATCGCGGCATTGACATGTTGAAAGACGGAGTTTCTCTCGCCGGTTTGACTTTACGGTTCCTCTTCCAAAACCTAGAAGACGCGTTCACAACGTTCCCCCAGTTCGACGCCGTCCTCCACGCTCTGATCAAAGAAAATCTAGTCGGCGGTCCTTCCATCATCTTCCATAGATTTCACGAGAAGGGCACCACGCGGATAAGGGAGCACAAGTACGGCGAAGAAGCGAGACCGTGCCAACACATCCTAGGACTAGACGCTAACTCTCTGTACTTGCGCTGCATGAGCGAAGCGCACTGCACGGGCTATTACGCGGTGAGACGGCCCGAGACCGAGTTCAAGCCCGAAATTAGGCAAAGAAACTCTCACAGCGCTTTGGAGTGGTTACGCTTCGTAGAGCACGACCGCGACGTGAAACTGCGCCACGCTTTGAACGGCGGCGAGATGGTTGTAGGCTGTCGGAGAATTCGCGTGGACGGGTTTCACGCGGCCTCTAATACGGTTTTCCAGTTTCACGGGTGTTGGTTCCACGCTCACGAGTGCATACCGTCGCACCGATATCAGTGCGCTTCACTGAGAGAGGAGAGACGCGACAGAACGACCAGAGTAAGCGCTTACTTGAAAGCGCTAGGTCACAAGCTGGTCGTCGTGTGGGAGTGCGAATGGCGAGAGATGAAGCGTCGAGATGAGCGGGTCAAGGCCTCCCAACAACGCTGGAAGGTTGACGCTTTGAAAGTGTCTCGAAACGCGATGAGCGAGAGCGACATCCTTTCCGCTGTGAAAGAGGAGAAAATGTTCGGTTTAGTTCAAGTGGACATCACTACGCCGCCTCACCTACGAGACTACTTCGAAGAAATGACCCCCGTTTTCAAGAACGCGACCGTTTCAAAATCGGACATAGGACCTCACATGTCAGACTTTGCGCAGGAAGAAAAGCTGTTGAACACGCCTCAGAGATGTCTGATAGGGAGTTACCACGGAAAAAATATTCTCTTGGGAACGCCGCTTCTCAAGTGGTATTTAGAGCACGGTTTGATAGTCACCAAAGTGCAGCTGGTGGTAGATTACCTACCTAAACGCTCCTTTGCCGGTTTCGCGGACGAAGTAACGGCGGCGCGAAGACGTGGCGACGTGAACGAGAACGAGAAAATTCTGTCAGACTGTTACAAGTTAATGGGAAACGCTACGTACGGTAAAACAATCTGCAACAAAGAAAAACACACGGCGGTGAGATACACTGACAGTCGGAAGTTCGAACTATTGGCCAATTCGTGGCGCTTCAAAAAGGCGTCCGAGTTGAGTTCCGATCTGTTTGAAGTCGAACTACAACCGAAAACAGTCAACAACAACCTCCCTATTCAAATAGGGTTCATGGTATACCAGTACGCGAAGTTGAAAATGTTAGAGTTCACATACGACTTCTTGGATAGATTCGTCGATCGGCGCGATTATGCCCTTTGTCAAATGGACACCGACAGTCTTTACATGGCTCTCAGCGGTGAGACGTTGGATGACCTAGTCAAACCTCGCCTGAGAGAGACGTACTTCAGAGAGAAACGAAAGTGGCTTCCGACAGCGGTGTGCGACGATCACTTAGAGCTTTTCGTGAAGACAAAAACGGAAAGAGTGCGAGAATGGTGTCCGCCGCCCGGCGGATGTTGTGAGAGACGGTACCTTCACGATCTGAGAACTTCGGGGCTTATGAAAGCGGAGTGGGAAGGTGACGGGATCCTAAGTCTCAACCCTAAGACTTACATTTGCTACGATCGAGTCAGCGACACCGGTGAAAGAAAATCCAAAAAATGGAGTGCAAAAGGCGTACAGAAGAAACAAAACCCTCAGGAACCAGACGACTTCTTGGATGTTCTTCGCCAACGAAAAACTCTCATTGCTGTAAATAGAAACTTCAAAGTGGTGCGAAACAAAATGGTCACCTACACCATAGAGAAAGACGGCGTGCGCTACTTGTATTATAAGCGTCGCGTGCATTCTGACGGTGTGACAACGAGTCCTTTAGAGATATGAAAAAAATAAAAATAAGCGTGTGCATCTTTTCAAAAATAGAGTGTTTATCAAGATTGAAAAAAAAAAAAAATAAAAAAAATAAAATAAAATATTGTTGTGTTTTTATTTTCATACGTCTTCTTTTACTAGTAAGTCGCGCAGTCTCTTAAAGCGTCACTCATGTGACGACGTCGCTTCCAGTCACGTGATCCTAAAGACCCTCACTTCCTAAACAAAAAACTTCTTCTTCCGCTCACGTGATCAATCAAGTCACTTCCGGTCACGTGATCCTCAATGAGGTCACTCACTTCCGGTCGGCCATTAGGTCATGTGACGTCACTTCCGCTCACGTGACTCATCAGGTCACTTCCGGTCACGTGATCCTAAATTAGGTCATATGACGTCACTTCCGGTCCCCTAAGTAGGTCAGTAGGTTACCCAGAATGCACCACTAATCCCCTAAGTAGGTCACTTCCGGTCACGTGACCAAATGGTGGCCTCTGATTGGCTGCAGGGTTACCCAGAATGCACCACTAATCCCCTAAGTAGGTCACTTCCGGTCACGTGACCAAATGGAGGCCTCTGATTGGCTGCATGTCGATTGAGTAATAAACAGTACTTAACTATAGTCCCGTTCCGATACATACTATACTACTCCCATGTATGTGACCAGTATTGCATTTTGATGTAATCAGTTTATTGTAACATGAATATTGCTCATCACATATGTATTTGGTGTAAAGAATCATTTAAATGGATTATTGAGTGACTGTCTGTGATCCCTTTTTTAATCATGGAAGACAATAAACATTTTCAAACCAAAAAATATAGTTCTACAATCTCTGATCTCCCTAAAAATAATTAAAGTGACTATATATCCAATGATTAATACAGGACGTCGGCCTAGACCATATTTCCCTCCTTACCTATTCCATTCACGTTAATTCTTTTCCCTCACATTTGATGGTCAAATAAAACCGAGCAAAATTTTATTTCCTCCCTTTGAGGATACACTGTCTTTAGGTAGGATTCTAAAATTTGGACATAGTTACTTTAAAGACCTATTTCTATAATACCTATATAGAACGGTGCTCTATATACACCATAATGTTTAACTAGGACAAAATCACATACTGGTATTCAAACTGTACTCAAAAGTAAGTGACAGTGCTCGTGTCAAGAAGTTGTGAACCGTGTTGTCGGCACGACCACGGAAGTCACCACTTGACTCAATCTGAATCTTCAGATACTCATTGGTTGTTGTCTTCTTTGCACCATTGAAGGTTATAATCAATTCAGAAACCTGTATGTAAGTAAGAGTGAATGAGCGTTTTAATATGCTAGAAATAGATACAACACGATATGTTGAATGTGTAAATCTGTATGTGAATCTGAATAGATGCCATTGTACAGGCTATTGTGAATACTTTGTCAACCTGCCAAGATGAAAGATTTAAAACAATGCACAATTTTGGTGGCCTCATTTTACAGATTTTACAATTTTGATTGGATTTCCTCAGCTTGGGTAAATTTGAGAGTACTTTACACACTGTCCAAAAAATAAGTGATAAATTATAATGAATACCATGGAGCCTCTGGTAAAAAACATGATGTAGATAAAATCTTGAAGTTCAATTATTCTAGACAATCTTATCTCACCTTGTATGCATCCATGTCAGCTAGTTCAGAATGGTTTGATGGGACAGTGAGGTACAAGAGGCGGTGTTTACGCAGATAGTTAACAGGACATTGTGTGGCATCATTACAGTCAGCATCAGTGTCTGTATCCTCTACAGTGATGTACCTAAGATAAGGAGTTTTGTATCTAAACAGTCTCTAATCTTTAAGAATATTAGTGGAATGTGTGCTTCCAGGATACATCTCTATCATTCTTTCTAAACATCGTTTCATTTAGATTTATCCCGGAAAATATTGCCCTTGTATTGTAAAACTGTTCACACCGTTATATTGCAGAACCCTCTTTTTCCGTTTTACCCCTACCAAGCTATCAAAATAGCATATTTAACGTTTTGCCACAATAAGGAGCCATGGCAACATGTATGATGTTGTTGTTTTTTACAAGGGAATTATATATATTCTATGATTACGTAACGTGACAAGATATGATGTAATATGAGGTCATCATCATTAAACATCAAAATTCATAATATCATTTTATAATTATTATTACTTATCATATCATTATAAGGTTGATATTAATGCAGGTTATAACAAAGACAAATATTTCCCCAGATACCTCACACAAGCCAATCCAGCAAATCCTCAGAAAACAAAGCTGACTCTATGACACTACAGTCACTGCCCATGACTCGTGCTGACTACTGTTGAACAATCATGTACCATGTAATATATTAGCTTTAAGAAGTTATCCAATCATATGTCATTTACAAATATACCACACCTGTGATGTAACAATCGTCATGACCTTCACCGGGGGGCCAACTATGTAAGAGACAATACCAGAGAAGGATGGCATGGAAGACACCACAGATTGATGGTCACTATTCATGCTACACTAAATAAACCACAAGTATCAACCCATTTTGATGTCTATTCTTTGACTACACACTGCAGATTTTTATGTATATGGAAAAAGAATGCTTGAGAAAAATTACCAATATGTATCTAAATTTACCTTCTTAGGGTAGAGGGTGCTGAGCCAATAAGTAGGTCATCTCGCTTTGCAGCATTCACCTTGAGCAGTAGATCCTGAAGTGACCCACCGAAGGATGGTTTGTAGCCTGGCTTACACTCAAACATGTTCTCATAGAAGTATGCCTGTTGAGTAGAAGGTAAGACACCTTTAAAATGTACTATTCTCAAAGATACAAATTCTTTGCAATTGTAGAGGAAAGCCCTGCTATATATTTTATATCCACTGCCATTGATAAGGGATTTTGTGGAACCCTACAACACCCCATTTCACACACCTCTTGTCTCTGAAGGATTTCTGTTGTGAATTTAAAGTTATACAGCTCCCCTGGAAGAAGGCAGCGATACCTGCCTATAATGTATACTTCAGTAGACAATCTCAGCATATGGACCTACCATTAAATGATTGCACTTTATCCTCATCTACTAAATATGATGATGGTGGACACTAAAATTTGTAGTGGAAAAGCATGACAGGTTCATCTTAACAATTACATAGGAGTATATAATAATGATACAGAGTTACACGTCTTACTTGACAGAAAGTGAGGAGGGCCTCGTTAAGATCAAGACGTATATCGTAGGACTGTTCGACGATCTCATTGATGAGGAGTTCACCACTGAACAGGTCATTACGGTACTTCTGGATGTGGTCATCTATCCTCTTCTTCTGCTCCTTCTTCAAGTCGAGTATCATTCGTTTCTTCATCGCCTCACGGAGCATCTCAGAGCGCTCTACCATTGATCTGCGTAGTTCCATTCAAGCATTCACAAATTTTATTTTATTTCTTTGAAATACAATGCAATATTATTTTTTGAAGTTAACAAACATGTTTGAATTTTTTTTTCTGATGACATATTCACCATTGCATTAAGAGGGGGTTCCACTACATGTTATCTAGGATAAGGCTATGGTGGTACACCTACCTTGTTAGTGCCTCACCCCAATTACATAGATCGAGTAGATGCCGGTGGTACTCAGAACATCCTCTCACCGCAGCAACATCATCCCGTGTCAGCAAAGTCTCACCATAGTTCTTCATGTTCTGCCACTTGATAATGTTAACCTTCAAAAGTAAAGATGATGATTTCTTGTGTAGTTTATTATGTTAATGCACAGTTGTAAAAGTCACCCCGAACTTGTGCACTTTTTGTACAATAGTTATATAATAACTTAGATAAGTTGTGACCCTTTAGCTTGTTACTTGAGATAACTGGTGGGTGCCAGACATTTGATTAAATGTCACAATATTAGAGTGTACTGTAAATTCTTGCATATAAGCTTAACTTGCTTATCAATTGCACCCCCAACCTTAACATATACAGCAATATTGGTTATTTGGTTTTTTGTTTATCTCGCTTACAAGCCCAATGCATGGTAGTTTATTCTCATATATATATCAAACAGAGGTGTACCCTAAGTTGTACTGTCATCTCCACTTCATCGTAATACCGAGCAGAGTCAAACTCCTTTTCTATTAGCTCTATCTACAATAGTGAGAACAAGAGGATACATGTAAAAAGATCAATGGGATTTCTGTATTTTTACTTACATTATGGATAGAAATTCAAAATTCATCCAGTTGAGCTTCCTTGTATCATTTGGTTTCTTATGCGTAACACTTATTGCAAGATGAATGCATTTAAGTAGGAGCTTTTCTCAATATGATATTACAAAAAAAGCAATGCCTTTAATTTGTGCTTAATTACTTTGACCTTAAATCTATTGCTTTGTCACAATTCACATTGTAAATTAAATGACAACTCTTGCTATAATTATGCATATATTTTGTGCTGGATTTTTCAGCATGTACATTTCTCCTACCCTTACCTCAGCTATAACTTTGTCTACAACAGCAGACAGCTCATCAATTGTTGCAATGGTTGAAGACAGTTCCTGCAGTAATGCAAACAGCTCCTGCACATTAATCTTGATCCCGTCAATGTCTTCTTTAGCAGTCTCTTTATCGTATTCCAGCCCACCAAGAGTTGCTTTGGCTACACTTGCTATGACCTAATTAAGCATACACTGAAGAATGTTATGGTTATATGAACTGAATTGTTCAACATTAAAATTAAGGTGCTGTAGGCAAATATGTGGAATTAGTTACTTAATCATTGTAAGTATCGACCTCTCTGTAATTCACTTGAAACGTATGAAATTGTATGTACTTTTTTATTTTTCGAGATTGCAGAATAAAAACCTCTTAGATTGAATTGAATTGAAAACTCAGCATAAGAACATGGACTACAGGGTGACCAGAAGGCATAATTCTTTACAATGTAGTCCGAGTCCATGTTACACATCCATGGGAAATTATTACAAAAAAGGCATGGTTAAAATATGATCATCCCCATCTTCACCAAAAGAGAGGTCCTTTCCAGTCCAATCCAATTAAATGTCATGGGGTACCTCAGCCTAGAAATCCTATTTCTACCAAACTTACATTGATCAGGAATTTCCCAATCTCCCACTTCTTCTTCTCCTCCAGTCCTGCTTCAAATCCCTTTTTCGCCTCTTCTAGCGCATCTCGAGACTCATTATAGTCTTTGCGGAAGCGGTGGTAGGTGGCATTGCTGCGCTCAACTGCATCTGTTGCTGCCTCAAACTGTGTGTTGGCCTCTAGGATGTTGGTCGCAGAGTAAATGTCATGCATACCCTCCACATAGTCCAAGATTTCTTCCTTTGTATTCGACTCCCCTAGCAGTTTCTCCAGTTCCTGCAGTAGAGAAATTACTGAATAGTGTTAACTAGGTAAATCATCAAGCACAGACAATTTTACAAAAGTTTTCATGTGCCATTGTAAATAAATGCCTTGACACTTATAAATTTGGATGTCTTAAACGTGACTGCATGTTGATATTTTTTCACCAAGCTGGCTGACACTTACCTCTTCATATATGGATATCTTCTCAGCATAGTTGTCAAGGATCAGTTTGACGTGGGATTTGGTGTAGAAGGGTACATAGCTCACCTTGTCACGTGACAGACCAGCAATATCCACAATAAGATCACGAGCCATACTAACCACCCCACGAGTCTCTCGGTTTTGTGTTTGTGTATCAGCGACATCATTCAGAATACCAAAGGCAGTACTGGTGTCTTTGGTGCTGAGTGTGTCAAGCAGGATATGTGCACACATGATGCTCTGCTTCTGGTGCAGAGTGTCTGGTTCAGGGTCACTGAAAGGACAGGCAAATAATTTCTTAGTATATTGAAGTCGTCCCAGGTTAAATGATTTGGGAGGAGCATCCAAAATTTCCATCTATGGAGGGGTCAACCTCCCCCGACCCCCTAATGTGTCATACAGTTTATACATATCTTTATTGCACATGGTTAAAGGTTTAGTGCAAACTAATCAGGGCAATATACACGTATATATATGCCAATGGTGTATGAGACTTTTAGAACTATTTTCATGTGAAATTCATAAAGGTTCAAAATCCAAAAGGATCATTGGAAATGCAGTTCTAAATTGAATAATAGAGTATCTTTGCATTTAGTGTAATATATGCAATAAATATAGTTAATACAAAGTTCATACCTCTGGAGAACCTGAGACGTTCCACAATGTATTAAAAACTGGATGAGGAGATCAGTATTTAGACCAACTCCTACTATCTAATTAATGTATGTATATAAACTTACAATAATTTCTGGGCATCAACATCCAAGTCAAATTCCTTGGCATCAGATGGTACGTTGATGTAGTAGGCTCTGCTTCTATCCATAACAATGTGACGAGCACGAAGGAAGAGGGCATACCTGCAGTATAGGTACTAGGTTAGTAAGGACAAGCCTATGTGAGTTTATTAGTAATTAGTACCAGAATACATAGATTGGTGGTAAAGGCATAGACATAGATACATAACCATTAATTCATGAATTATATACTATGTAGAAATCATTGGATCTGCTCTCAAAGAAGATGAATGCTACAGTTGGACTACTAACCTCAAGTTAATGTCACGATCAATTACAACTGTCTGTGCATGTACAAAGACACGCTTGGCCGCTGTACCCACATAGTCGTCAAGGTCAGAGAGGTTGATGTAGAAAAATCGTAGCGTGACATCGGTACCCTTGTTGCTGATACGTGTCTCCTGGTAGATCTCTCCACAGGGCTTATAGCAGTCAGCACCACAAGTGTCATCACCTGGTGTTATCACTTTAGTACTGGAGTGAATTATTAGCCTGAAATAAAATGAGAAAGGAGAGACTTTTCTAATGTGAAGTAAATTTTGTATGACTTTTTAACAGAAACTAACATTTCCTTCATTTATGTTCTAACTAGTCTGCATTAATTTCTTTTCAAATATTCAGAAGTTTACTTTTAGTAAATCATTTATGATTCACGTTTAGTGGTTTTTTTTCAATAAATTGATATCCAACAATTTATCCAGTACTATGAGAGAGATTGAAGAGTGACTTTTAAACAGTGAAAATACCTTTTGGACAGGACAGACTGTAGAGTAGGGAACAAGGTGAAGACTGTGGTGCTGATACCAGCTAGGCTGCCACTTGCATCATACCTGATTGTGAGACGGATTCAAATTTACCATCTTTCGTAGAGAAACCGTAACAATTAGTACCTAAGTTGTAAGACAGGTATAAATCATGTTCAGCTCAAGGCTTCCCATGTGTCATTCATAACTTGGTAATTTTCTTTCAGGTTATTTGAAATGTAGTAATTATTTGGAATAGAATACACTAGAACTTGTTTGAACACTCACAAACGATAAGGTGAACTTCCAGGATCTGCAAACGTTGCAACTGGAAAAGAAGGACAATTTAAATCTGTATTTGAAAATGAAGTAAGCCTATTCATATAAGAATTCACAGCATATGTGTACATTATGTATAACATCTGATATTTAGATGTAGAAATGGAATACAACTTTACCAGCCTTTGTCTTGTACACTGCATTGTAAAGTGACCCTCCACAGTTCTGGCGGGTATAGCCGTAACATTTTGAGGAACAATCAGATTCGTTGGCACTTCCATAGCTGCCGAATGTGTTACCACAATAACAGACACCACCATCTTGTAGTCCGGCATACGTGAAGCCCCGTTTTACACACTCATCCATGCACTCGCCTGCTGAGCGCCCGGCATCCTTACCCCACACAAAAAAGGGGAGGTCACGTGACTCTGTGTCATCTTGGTAACATCCCTGGTAGTTGTCAGCTGTTAAGGAATACAGTTAATTATTACACCTTTTGTAGTATTTTCTGGAACTCATTGAATTTATATTTTCCAGATATTTGTTTCATAGTTTTTTGTTTCTCCCCCTCCTCTCAATTTCACCCTATTGCTTTTTAACTTTCCAAGGTAGCCCTCCATTGGCTTAAAATAAAGATTCTATACTGTACATCAGCCAGTTGAAATGGAAAAGTGAAATTCGAGTAAAGTGTCTTAGTTTTTTAAATTTCTATCACAGTATGGTTATGAATAATTCATACTCACTCCAGGCGACAGAGTAAATGGAGTTATCAGAGACACCGCCACATGTAAGACTGCTGTCCCCACTGCATGGTACATCACATGATTCTGACTCGCCGTATTTCCGGTAAAACTCACTTCCACAGTAGCAGTCAGCGCCATTCTAACAGAGAAAATATAGCTGCCATGAAGGTTGTATGCATATATTGCACAGAAGCTAGGCCGCAATACCATAAACGGGCCATGTCTGTAGAATTCCTTTGGACATGGAGACCCTGTCTACACTTTATGGAAGACCCCAAAACATGTTGGCTTTACAACGATGATATTAGGGATTTCATTCTTTCTTAAATATCCCATACACCCTCTCCCTATTTATCTGACTGGCCTTTAAATATAATATCCTAACTCACCTGGATCCCAGCATACTTGTAGCGTTGTGCACGACACAGTTCGACACACATGGTGGGTGTCATGTGAGTGGTACTCCGTAGCACATGATGCGGCAGGTCACGTGATGTCTGGTTATCATTGTAACAACCAAGCAGCTGCTTGCTAAGCCCTGCATCTACTGGAAGGTCTGCGGTAGGAGATTTAAGGGGTTATGTTTACTGTAATCAGCTGTATTAATCAAAAGGAAATGTCTTCCCCAATCCAAGCCTTTGGTGTAGGCTTGACACTTCTGGGGAAAACCTGTTCCTTCTTCATTTGATAAAATAGCACATAAGTTATTGGTATTATTTACAATAGAATATTGTCTTTGGTCACCATTTCTTATCAGGTTTAGTGTGATACTTTTCAGTGAAAATAATGCTCCACAGGTGGAATCTTTATGATCCATTGTGAGTGGAAAATGATGCAGTGGATCCATAAAACTCCCACATTCAGTGGGTGTTTACACAACTACATATAAGTGATATAAAGATGGTCAGTATAGTTACCTGCTTGGTACGAGGTGGGGACGCTGAATGGCTCGTACATACTGTATAATGGGTTTGGAACAAGCTTGTTCTCTGCATCAAGATCTCCCTTAGACTTCTTCAGCATGTAACACTCCTATATAACAAAATTGGATGTGTAGTTTTAGGTGCATTATCATCAGCAGGTAGAGCCAAAACAACTCACTGGTTGTACACTCTGTGTAGTGTATGACCCGTCCTGCCAATTATCGACCAACAGCACGTCTAATTCACCTAATGGAATATGGGCCCTAGGGAGTGGTAACAACTGGGGTGGGTCAGTAAAATTTTGCATGTGCGTACCAACACCCTCCTAATATCCTCCCCCAACTGTGTTTCAGTTGACCTCCGCAAAAGGGATTGTGATGAACCCCTTTTAGCAACGGGCAGGCTTATTTACTTCATTTTCCCAAAAATTGACAGTGTACATGGTGCCACTAGAAAACTGGTAATTAGCCTTCACAATAGGCCTCTGTGGCGTTGTAATTGCAGATTTTTACCATGCTGTAAAGGTCATCTGATTTCAACAGTAATGTTCACAAAATGATTTTGCGCAATCTTTGTATCAAATGATCATGTTGATAAAAACTATAAAAGAGAAACTAACGGGAAGTGTTTTGGGGAGTTTGAATACTCACGTGGAACTCTACCCCATTGGTACTGTTTTGTCCTGTAATCTTGTAGCCAGCACTCTTACACACGCCTTTGTGCATAGTCTGACAGGCAAATACACAGCTCTTTGTGTTGTAGTCCTTATAGGTCCTAAAACCTTTTTCTTCCGATGCTATCGGAGCTCTGCCACCATAACGAATGTAGCTTTTCTCTAAACACACAAAAAGAATCAAAATTAAATGTCAAATAACATATTGTGGAATGTGCTGTATCGTCCAAATTATGTATTATAGGAACATATCTGTTAACACAGTTTATGAGGGTTTGATAACATAACTGAAATAGCTTGGTGGATGACCTTCTTGAGTATTAGGTACAGTTCTCAGAGACTTAGTAATTAAAGCCTTCTGATGGTAGCGTGTTCAGCTTTCCAACCACGGGATCCTTTCTCAAGTACTTAATGGTGTTGCAGTATATTTAAACACTAAAATATAAGACCCAACGTCATTAGTATTGATTAGTATTCATTCAAGCAGTTTAAGTGAAATGTAAAATTTAATTACCAGGGTTGACAAAGCATGATGGTGAACTTCCGCTGTTGTAACAGCACCCTAATTGCTTGCACCGCTCTTCTGTTGTGCCATCTGCAGTGTTAGGGCAGCGCTTCTTTTCACTGTCCATCACGGTAGTACATGTGTCTAAGTGAGAAAGTTGCACAGTATTACATGTATGTGTCTGAGAGAGTTTTTGAATAATGTCCTCAGGGTTAAATATCTTAATTGATGTACACCAGTATAAGGGCAATTTCTGAAAACCTTCAAATATTTAGAAACAAAAGTGAGATCCTTCTTTCTCACAGTAGAGAGCATCTTGAGTAGATTGGTGATGCATCTGACTACCTATGATATCCCTCCTATATGCTATGGCCAAATAGAACTTTGGAAGAGCAAGATATCGTTACCCACCTCCCAAGTCATATTCATCTCATACCTGTCTTTTGCGCCTATGAATAGGGGGGGGTGATAAATCTACTTTTCTTCGGGGACAGGCTCAAACTATGCATTTGGGTCCAAAAACACGGGAAATCACAAAAATATTTTTTTCGGACCCCCGTGACCCCCCCGTACATAGGGTCCGAAGATCGGCCAAATAGTGGGAAAACAGCCCAAGTTCAGGCTTTCAGATTCCTTCTAAAATCAAGTCATGACTCCATGAAAATGGTCAGAAACCTTCATATGGGACCCAAAGAGACCATCTAAAGTCATATTGTTGTGATTATAGGGGTGTTTCCCCCTCTGGGGTGGTGGTTCGTCCTCGGTAAAATACCAATAAATCAGCTTTTTTGAAGGCATTTGCTCCCTTACAATCACATCCCTATACTGCCATAAAACATCTTCAGGACACCTAATCAGGCAGATTAAACCCTTCTGGAGGGTCCCCTCTTTCTGTTAACTCCCCTCTATGACCCCCCCCCCACCCCCCCCCCCCCCAGCATGCACCAATAGCCATCAGATAACTCTCCCCCCCCCCCCCACCTTTGCCTCTATATTACCCTATACTGAAATAATGTATTAACATAAGACCTGTCTGATAGTTTGAACCTTTCTTGAGGGCCCCCTGTTCCTGTTAACCACCCCCTATGACACCCCTCCACCCCATCCCCACCCTCACCCCAAACTAACAGGCATGAAATAACCCCCCCCCCCCTCCCCCCACCCTGGCTCCATAATACTCAGTGCAACCATCAGCCCAACCCTCCCTCCATGTGGGACAGTGGTGTGGTTAAAAGAGCCCCCCCCCCCCCCCCAAAAAAAAAAAAGAATGAGTGAGCTGGGTCCTTGAGATCACCCTGGTAGGTGTATCTACCACAGCTAGTAGAGGGATACTGTACTTCAAGTCAAATTTGGGTTGAATATATGGTTTAATATCAAGATGTGTATTCATCTGTCCTCAAAGTTTGATATTAGGTTCTACCAACTTACCCTTTACCCCATATAGGGGATGGCATAGATCTACCAAGCACCATGCCTATGTTATATTTTCATATATCTGAATATTATAGCAGCACCCATAGATGTTGCATGTATGCCCGTCTCTGACAAAATCTGATCTTTAGCATTGCAAATGAGGTATCAGGGTTACCTACCCCTCCCCATAATATAATTGCAGGGTTTATTATTGGCTCCAATAATATTTAGGGTTCAGAGTATTTATTTAACACCTCAGAGAATTGAATTAAATAATTATCTCTTGTCTTATGTCTGGGATACTAACCATGCAAGGTGACGACTAAGAGATATGGACACCAGTCCTTATTTGGAGTCATTTGCAGGCTCCCTCCCCCATCACCCTTCTGCCATCCATCATTCTATGCATTTAACCACTTGGTTAAGGAGGAGAGTCAGGGTTTTTATTTATTGTTGTATCAGGTTATTAGTGATGTTAATATTAGATCTCTGCTATAACTATTATAGAATTACTATGTATAATAAGTGTAACAACATGAAGCAGTCATCTTGACTATGAATACACATGGAGTGAGATGCTAGGCATAGAATGGAGGGGGGGCTGTGATCATTGGTAGGGTAACTCAAAATGAATATAGAGACCTTTGAAAAGGGTATTATCTATCTGATCTAAACTCATTTTAATATGTTGACAATTCAAATATATTGAAGCAAAGGCCCTCCAAAATTTGGGTTATATTCATGCAATCACAAGAATATAACCTGTAATAGTCTCTTTGGGTCCCTTATCAGTTTTCTGTTGACGTGGTGAAGCCATTCATGCATGTATGATAAATAAATTATAAGAGGTCTGATGGTTGGAGTTCTTAGATGGACTGAGGTAGGCCTCCTCTTATGTCTGTATAGGGTAAGGGAGGAGGTCTGGGCCCCTTCCATATCCCCCACCCCTCTTTTAAACACACCACTGTCTTACTCCCAAGACAGGCTAAGGTGTCTGTGGATGACTATTGATGTTCAAAGATCCTGACATTCTGAGTACAGTGTAATGTAGAGGCGAGGGCGGAGGGGGAAGGGAGTTATCTGATGGCTATTGGTGCATGCTATGGGGGGGGGGGGGGGTTAGGGGTCATAGGGGGTAGTTAACAGAAACAGGGGGCCCTCCAGAATGGTTCATGGTGATGTTTTATGGCAGTATAGGGACCTGATTGTATAGGAGCAAATGCCTTCAAAAAAGCTGATTTATCGGTATTTTACCATGGACGCACCCCCTCCCCAGAGGGGGAAACACCCCTGTAATCACAACAATATGACTTTAAATGCTCTCTTTGGGTCCCAAATGAAGGTTTCTCACCATTTTCATGAAGGCATGGTGAGGTTTGAGTAGGAATCTGAAAGCCTGAATTTGGGCTGTTTTCTCACTATTTGGCCGATCTTCGGACCCCATGTACGGGGGGGTCACAGGGGTCCGAAAAAAATATTTTTGTGATTTCCCGAGTTTTGGGTCCCAAATGCATAGTTTGAGCCTGTCCCTGAAACCGTACGACAAAATTAGCCATTTAACACCCCCCCCTACTATGAAGATGACAGTTAATCCCTTATCAATGCTGGGCTTTTACAAACATGTTAATCCCTTACAGATGCAATAGAAAGTCCAAGCCTATGGTAGTCCATACAAATATGCTATATGTATTAGATGGTATTCATTTAAAAAGCAATAACTCTGATAGTTGCCTTGCAAGATGAACATTTTGAGACTCTATTGATGACATTAAGTCACAATTGAGGCTCCATGTCATTTATGCTTCATGCAGACGAAAGGACATAGTGCATTTATATAGCATTATGATGCCAGTCAAGGGGTGATCTATTTCAATCACTATATAAGTAATGTGACTCACCCACTGCACTTGGTTGGGTCCCAGCCCAGTGCACACCTTTGCTATTGGCGTCACATTTTAAGATCTCCGGTCCAACAAGTGTCATAGCTTGGTCTGTGGTCTCAAACTTGGCCCAGCTATAGTACAGCCATTTGTTGGTTGGTGTTACCTTAACTAGAGCGGTCGAGCTTATTGCAGGGCAGGCCAACCCTGGAAATAGTGCAATGGTCAGGTTACAATAGGCAGAAATTCAGTGCCAGACAGGGGTATTTTGTAAGAGTCAAGTAAACAGCGAAGTACAATTGACACAGATCAATCAGTTAATGTATCATTTGAACTTCCACATAATGGGTAGGTGGATAGGGGGATTCAACCTCTACAGAGTATCCCCACCTGGAGGTCTAGCGCAAAAGTGTGATGAAAAAACTTGACAGCTCTCCAGTCTACACTTATCTTTTGCCAAACCTGTATGTGTACACCATTAGGGTAAAGGACCCTACACCTCAATTGTCTTGAACCTTTAATGCCTTAGTCATGGTAGAGTGTAATTGAGGAAAACTTGATATATATTATGATTAATACAAGTATGAGACTTACTGACCAGTACACCCATCATAAAACAAATCCGAGCTAATCCGTGTAGCCTTTTACGGGTGAATTTGGGTCATCTGTCACACAAAAGGCACTCAATTCTGAAAGTGCTTCATTAATTGGGGGGGCCAGGCTGACAATGTGAAGGGGGGTTGTTGTGGAGACCAATACGTTGTCTGAATGTTGTATTAGGGTATTTTGAGGGTGCTGATTCCGAATCTTCTGTGTGTAAAGTGATATCTGTGTCGCAACAAGGTCAAATACAAGGTTGAAGGTCACAAGTTGGTATAGGAATGAGACTGCAATTTAATCAGGATAATAGCTATGAAGCAAAAATTTCATTCTATTTCATTTGCAATCACTTGTACTGGTACTACATTAACAGTATGACTAAGACAGATGTGTGTCACATGCGTAAGATGAATAAGCTTCACTCTTAAAATGTTTGTAGAGTCTATTTGTTTCAAAATGTGTTTGCTCATTTCAGTCTCATTTTTACATCAAATTGTGACCCTTGACCTTGAATTTGACCTTGTTGCAACACATATATCACTTTACACAGAGCAGATTCGGAATCAGCACCCTCACAATACCCTAATACAACATTCAGACAAAGTATTGGTCTCCACACCAACCTAGATTTAAATATCAACATTTGGTCTCCTTGGTCCCCAAATAAATTGATCAGATACAATGTATTACAACATAGACTTACTAGTACAGGTGTGCTTGTCTGTATTCATCTTGAATCCGTATTCACAGCTACAGTAGTAGGAACCATGGGTGTTATGGCACTTCTGCTCACAACCGCCTTTCTTCTTGCTACACTCATTTAGATCTACAATAAAGACAATACAGCTTCTGTCTTTAATCTTTTGTGACACAGATCTATGACTAAGATAGAGTATGAATATAGTTCCCCCAATATTTACCATGACAAAATATCTTAATAGTGTGTCAAATGCCATTTAACACATGCAACCAAGGTGTAGTTAAGACAAGGTCTCCTACACAGCGGAAAAATAAGTACACAATCTGTTGCAAAATCAAGTATACATGATGGCTAATCATGGGAATATTGATTGTATTATGTGATTGCCTGTTGTGAAGTGTTAATGTATTGCAAAAAATATTAAATATGTAAACACAGTTACCTCTGTCACAAAGTCCATTTTCATAGACGTAGCCAGGGATACAAGAGGCACATGCTTTCTTGTCCCACTCGCTAACCTTAGACTTACAGGTATTACAGCGCTTGTAGCGAGCACAGTTCCACTTGTGACACATTTTACCGCATCTACCAACACAGAGGTTACCATGTCAGATAAAACAGCGAACTAACAACCTAAAGCGGCGATTACCTCAGAACAAATTTTTGGATCACAATGATCAAGAGATTTTGGATTGCCTTTCCTCAATTTTGAAATGGGGAAAAGGCTCCTAATCATTTCAATTTTGATTGGGTTTAGTGGAAAACTCTTTTACTTGTCTAAATTTCATAGATATTCAGTTATTACTGTGATAAGTGGGCTAAACACGGCTAGGTATTCAGAGCTGTTTCTTGTTTATAAAAGGTATACACTTATCAGGATAAATGTACTTAATTAGGTGAATATATTAGATTAAACCTTATGTTGAGTATTGATGCTAACTTGGGGAAATGGTAGCAGCAGCCGATACTGAACTTGGCCTTCCCTCCATTCTTACATGTGCACTTGAACTCTCCGTTCTTACAATTGGTCCCACTTAACTGCCATGGGCAGTCCCAACTACCATCTGTAAAGTAGATAAACATGTGATAAATTACAGATTACCACTTCAGTATGATCAAGCGATGCTGCCACTAAATGGTTAAATGCTGGAGTTGAAATATTGACCCACAAAAACTATTTATATTTTACAGAAATGCAACTGTAACAAATATTCAATTCTGTGTTGTGTTACTTACCATATGTGGTTCCATGCGTGACCCCTGTATCTGTGGGCATGAGAAGATTAAATAGAGATACGTACATTTTGGAACAGATCAAGCTGAAAGATTTTACTTTTGGTCAATTGAATTATTAAGCAGAATTACCACAGAAGCAAGTGGGAAAACCAAACTAATTGGGGCCTGATTTTATTTGTTTTTATAACAAGAAAAAGTTGTGAAATGTGACCAGATTTTCCTTGATCTTACAGACAATAATCAGAGGGAATCTACATGAGTCGACTATGGTGGTGGAATCAGCTTTAGATTGTTGTAAGCTGGCGGCTAACTATTTGCAATTACCTGGGCCAACCCCTTGGAGCTTGCCGTACCTGGGATCCCACGTCCCTTCTGAACCGACTGAAAAGAAATATGAATGTAGATGCATAAATAAGCAACATAATACCAAACAACAGTCTCTGGATACTGTTGTTTGATATTATGGCCCCATGACTTATCCCTTTAAAGCATGATTAGGACCCTTTATTTTTATAACCTTAACCAATACCCCTTTCTGCTTGCCTGCCCACATGTGGCCTATTCAAGGGGGAGTATACCGTTTTCTGTGGGCACACTGGTGGCAGTCAGTACACTGGTGGGTATCATCACTAGTACTCAATACACTCCATACTATACCACTGGCAAAGTACAACTGCTGGTCACACCAGTGCAACTTGCCTAGATCAGATGACTACTGGAAAGGAACACCCAGCATTTGTTGGTTGCCTGAGCCTTTATACATGGGGTACTGGTGCTGGGGAATACAAGCTCACAGGGCTATGATATGCCTGCATATGATGGATTAAGTTTGGGGATTCTAAATATAACTGAAGTGTTATATGAACTCAACAAGCCTGGCAGAGATTTTTATGATTTAGGGAGAGCGGGATATCCCTTTAAGGGTCCAATTTATTAAGAGTAGAGCTTTTGGTCATCATGATGGAAAAAATGTGAAGCTTCTCGCCAGGGACACATTTGTGTACAATGCTAAACCTTCAGGGGTGTATTAACCCTATATGAGTGGTATTATGCTTGAACATAGCCCTAGCAAGCAAACCTGGATTCATGTACCATGCATGTGCCTCTACATGGGTAAAAATCGACACGTGCGACACGGCGACACGGGGGTTTTAAAAGTCGACACGTGCGACACGGGGGTTTTAAAAATTGACGGACTCAGAAAATCTTGGGATTAAATTTGACAGACACAGTAAACCTTGGGTTAAAAGTCGACAGACACAGCATTTAGCTATAGGCTAGGGTGTGAAAGGGTAGCCCCTTTGGTGGTCACACCTTACCCCATCCAATGCCTTTACACCTCCCCCACCCGATACCCTCACACCTTCCCCATTCAATGCCCGATGCTGGTAGCATCTGTGGCGGTAACACACCCTGTACTACCCCTCCCAACTTTTAGCCCAAAATATACGTGCCCCTACATGGGTAAAAATCTACACGGGCGACACAGATCTTTTAAAAATTGACGGACACAGAAAATAACATCGACCTTATATACATAAAAATCGACACGACGACACAGCTCTTAGGCTGTAAAAATCGACACGGCGACATGGTCAAAATTGTGGGTGCCCATGTAGAGGCACATGCATGACTATAAAGAGTGAAACATATTCAAGATCTATGCGGCCTTTAGGGGATATTCAAAAATATATGATGCAATAAGGAAATTCCACTTACTTGCCAGGAGTGGCAGGGCCACCACTAGGACCAACAGCTTCAGCATGGTCAGAGGTGTGTAGTACCTTAGAGCCGTCTGGCCGTGAAGCATCCTGCCTTATAAAGGGTTCCGTCTCTTATCTCTAAACAATGAGAATCAACCGTCTGTTGCACTTTATTTCTACATTATCAGAATGATGTATATCAACAATTAGCTTTGTGCATTGTATTTCTATGATATTCAAGTTATTCATCCTTTATGTATACAATACTTTACTGCACGCCATTGCTGTAGGCATGCTGGTCTGTAGTGTGCACACAGAGTGAGCTACTCGCTATGGTTCAGACAAATGCAGCAAGAAAGGGTGACTCTTTCAAAATAAAGTTGTTCTTACATTGGTTTTAGCAGAACGCTCACAACATTGTTTGTAATGGCTAAGTTTGCAAACTTCTCTTATCAGGAGACTCACAGGACAATTCTCTTTCAGACATGGTACATTAGAATGCAGGATTTTGAGATGATATCATGAATTTGTAGGTCACTGTGACAGAATTGATCAAAAACGATATCAACAACCTTTCTGAAAAGTCACCCATTCTTGATGCATGGATCTATAGATTGATTTACCCATGCCAACGGGTCACGTGACATTAGATTCTGAAAGGAGAAACCAGTATTACCATACTGTAGAAAGAGAGTTCAGAATCTCATTCTATTTCTCTCATTGATTGGGAGGAGATGAAATGGGGTTATCATAGAACTGGCCTAGGTAAAGGCGGTTCATTCTTGACCTAAACCAATGATATCACAGTGTTGATATGTTGGTTGTAGATGTGTAGGCATGCACGCCCAGGGTGGCAGTACAAATGCCCTTGGTTACCAGCTCCACTGTAATCGGTGGCCATGGGAACACGGACCTCTGCTGACCCTCAAGTATACTTATCTTAATACTCTATAGTAACTTGAGTTTGAAATATGGCCACCACAGCTGAGGGGACTACACGGTATGTAGACGACGTAGTTAGATAGGACACATGTAGGGGGGGGGTACTGTATTGACACTCTATGGACGGCATAGTGTTTAACCTTTTAAGGACGCAGAATGTCTCTAAAAGATTACATTTGTCGTCATGGTGCACCAATCCAGCCCTAGCGAGCAGTGCTGCATTGGTGCATCACGCCGACCCTTCGGGAGTGTCTCAACCTCATAAGGTCAGCATGATGCTTGAATGCAGCCCTGGCGAGTTACTCGCCAGGGCTGCATTCATGCATCATGATGTCCAAGGCATCATGCCTTAATGCTTCATGCCGTCCTTAAAGGGTTAATTTACTGTACCTTGTGGTGGTAATAATGCAGCCCTGGTGAGTAACTCGCCACTGGTGGTGTAGTCATTCACCATGCCGACCCTATGTGGTTGATACATTCCTGAACAGTTGGCATGATACAACAATGAAGTGCCGACGAGTTTATACTCTCCACCACTGCGTCGGTGCATCATGACAACTGATATTGCTTTAGCGCTATGTGTCATCCATAAACGGTTCATGACCAATAATAGTTTCGTACAGTTCAATATATCGGTGTATCCAACTATCAATAGCAGGATTTATTCCAAAATATTAATTCGAAATTATAGGAAAAGAAAAGCATTTAAAACAAACTCTATATATCAGTATCCAGCCCCCCCCCCCCTCCATCTAGAAGAAAAGTGTTCCAACTTATCAAAATTAAGTCAAATAGATACTATATATCTATAAACAGAATAAGCTTCAGCAATATACAGATATCATAAGTTGCATCTTATCAAAATTGGACATTTTCTTAAAGATTCTTTGACTCCAGCAAATGCTTATATGCAGTGGAGGTGATTTTATTTATGTCCTTTTTCCCTCATTGATCAACTTGATGATAAACATCAAAAGTACTCGTGAGATACGACGCCGACTTGCCGAATTGCCGAATTGCCTCTAATATAGAACCCCGAAATGGCCTAACTTGAGTGGCCTAAGATAAAGAGAGAAATCCAAATTAGGTATACATTTCTGCATAAGGCCTGCATTGTTTTGATAGGTAGGGTCGGGTAACCTGAAACACACCGTTTTTGTTGTCTCATATATAATTTAACAACAAGCAATTTGAGTGAATTAAATAGTCATACTGAAACTAATATCAGTGTAGAAAAATAGGCACCTTTGTACTTTCCAATGCATACATGCTGCCGCTGGGGTCTACATCGCTGGTTAAGTAACCTACATAATTATGACAATTGCTTAAAACACAGTGGTACGTATAGATCATGGTAGATCAATATGATAAAAAGAAAAAGGAACAGAATAGATAACAGAGAGGTGGAGAGAGACTTGACGAGATAACCGTCAATCTTTATACACACAGTGGTATAGAGTCCTGGAGGTATAGTCGTGACAGAAGCCTTATCAGCTTTATAATTCTATAACCATGGAGTCATCGGAATTTCTGCCCTGCCCCTTTGTTTACTACTTCCTTACAACCATTGTATACACATCCGGCGGCCATGTTTACATTTTCAGTACACGCTAGGGGCGGCAGGGGGCAGCACCCACTACTTCCTGGTGCTAAGGGCCATGCGTTATCTCTCCGTCACTCTTCTCAATAGGCGCCTGAAGCCCGGCCTGAAACGTAGACATACCTCATTCATATATATAGACAGCACGGCAGACAGACAAGGACAGACCCAGAGACAGACAGACAGTGACAGGGGAGAGAGATGTGCAAAAATATATGTACATGTATATGCACAGAGAAAAGAAAAAGCGTCAAAAGGGAGTCCAGGTTGCCTTCAGAATGACTCCCCTCTCTAGGGGGGTGCAGAGGGGTCCCCCCCTGAGGTCGGAAAGTCGCCGAATGATGTTATCATGAAGTATCACAGTTGTATTTAACCTATATGATACAGATATAACTTCTAACGATCTGTAGAATATCAATGTCAATAAGAGAAACGACTATGAAGCTCAACATAGATTGCATCATAAGCATTCATCCAGCAAATGATGATATAGGTAACAACAAAAACATACCAATGCCATCCAACACCAGGGTATTTTAGGAAACAGGTGGTAAGTAGGTGCATCAAAAGTACGAAAACCATCCGTTTGGTCAGTTTATATAATAATATTACATCAAACTTATAACAGGGAGTGGTCATTCTTTAACAATAAGGGGGGGAGGGCGAGGGTTGGATATTTTTGGGGGACAAAGGACCGCTCAAGAGGAGAGAATCCTAAAAGATGTGATCCCTCTTGAGGTGGGGGGGGGGGGGGGTGAAAAAAAGAAAAGCTATCCCTTTTGAGCGAAAAATCCTGCGCATTATTATTTGTCGGGATGGTGCATGACTGTGCCACAGCCCTTGACATGTTACTCTTCATTGCTGAAATTATACATCATACTAATCCTCTGGGTTAGATCCACTCATATCAGCATGCTGTTTCAATTCTAGGGCTACAATGCAGCACTGACAGAATTTCAAAAAGTGAGCGTGGGGGGAGGGGGGTTACAATAAACAAGATCGTCCCAAAAGATACACCATAATTTTATGCCCTGTACCATGTTGTCACATCAACTTGAACCCTTGAGCCATTAGGCTGACGTTAAAGGGTTATAGACTTGGGTAAGTCCAAGCTATATGTTCTCTCTCTCTCTCTCTCTCTCTCTCTCTCTCTCTCTCTCTCTCTCTCTCTCTCTCTCTCTCGTTTTCTCGTTCTGACCACGGAGGGCGTTTTTCTTACTATTTAGTATGACCATCTGACTATTAGACCCGGGGGGGCCACTCTCATATTTATGGATACCATGTGCGTACATCACCCTGAATTGGGACCCCTTTTACCGGGACAAAAATCCACCAAAACATCCCCCTTTTGGCGGGATTGCCCCCTAAAATGTGAAAAAAACAGCCCCCTTTTAGTGGGACACCACCTTGAATTGGCAAAAACTGACCCCTTTTTACGGGATACTCTAAAATGGCCAAAATTGGAACCCTTTTAGCGGGATACCCACATGAATTGGGCAAAATTGGACCCCTTTTGGTGGGGTACCGCCCTACATTTGGGCAAAATTTCAGGAAAAACATACCCCTTTTAACAGGAGTTTCTGGACTATTTTGGTTGGATATTCTTGGCCTAAAAACATACTCCTTTTGCCCCAAAATGGCCCAAAAAGGACCCCTAATGGCGGGTCCGGCCGGACCCGCCAGTGGGGCCCAAAAGGCACCCCTTTCCCGGGATTTTGTGTACGCACATGGTTACTATAGATCATACCGGGAGTGGCCCCCCCCGGCTATTAGATTACCGCGTCATGATTGCGCCGTTAAAAGGAATCACCAATAGAAAGCCATAAATCTGTATGTCTATTAGCTCCTATGATATTTACACTTTCCCCTATGACTATCTCTCAGGCACACTACACTGCTACTACACTACCACTAGAGATAGTGGGTTGAGGACCGATAGATAAGACATGACATGCCGTGCTGATAACAGAGTTAGGCGTTCCCCCACACTGTCGTGTAAGGTAGTCGATGGGTCGTGATGGGAAGAGGACTGGGGAAATCTGATCAAATGATGAAGAATTGTTTGCTTTTCGCTCGTAATTGATACATCAAGGAATAGGAATATGTTAAATACCAAGGCAGGTTAATGATATTTTTAGTAGAGAATCCTTAAATCAACACAATCTTTGTTAATTTAACGTGATGCCTCGTTTTAGCTGTACGGCAATGCATTGTATGATGATTTTACGGGAGGGGGGAGGGTGAAATCGGCACATACTACACATTTTATTCATTATCATAAAATGCCATTTCATTACCAACTTTAATGTACAGTGTGCCATAACTGTTATGGTCTTATGATGTGATTCCTATTACTAAGTATGCCCCAATGTCAATGGTCCCGAACTACTTAGTCTATTGAAGGTCTTTTACTAGTAAAACTGTGCCTCTACATGCGTACCCACATTCTTGACTGTGTCGCCGTGTCGATTTTTAGCAAGGGGGGCGTGTCGGTGTGTCGATTTTTATATGTATAGAATATAGTAGGACCTTATGAAAATGTCTGTGTCCGTCGATTTTTAAAAGGGCCGTGTCGCACGTGTCGAATTTTAACCCAAGTAGAGGCACAAAACTGTTTTTTTCCACGTTTTCCAAAGAGGAAAGGTCTCAGTTAGCCAGAGAGTCCGTTGTGAAGGGGCCGGTTGCCCATGGTGTTGTCTCCTTATCTCGGCATGCTCTGTCAGCCTCACCAGCAGGTCAGTGATAGGGCACATACAGTGTCAATGTGTGTTACAGCATCGTTATCATAGAGGGTGGGGTAATCCAAGTCTACTCCGCAGTGCGGGATTTCCACAGAGAATTGATCTACATAATGAAGTAAACAATAACCCTTTTAATGACGGCATGATACCTCATGGCAACATGTGTCGTCATGATGCACCAACGTAGGCATGATGCAAGAATGCAACACTGACTGCGGGGACTGACTGGTTACACAGAGAAAAGAAAGTCAAAAGGGAGTCCGGGCTGCAAATCCCCCTCACCAAGGGTCAATTTTCACTAAAGTCCCCCTCACTAAGGGTCACTATTCGGAGATTTTAACAAAATCCCCCCAGGAACGGTCACATTTTGCCCAAATTCTTCGTAACAAGGGTCGCTTTTGACCAAAATTCTTACATCAAGGGCGACTCGTCGGGGAAAATTGCTAAAACCTAGGCACTTTTGTCCAAAATCCCCCTCAGCAAGGGTTACTTTTGACCTAAATCCCCCTCACCAAGGGTCACTTCCGACCAAAATCACCCTCACCAAGGGACTCCCCTCTTTAGGGGAACCCAGGCAGTCTAAGGGAGCCTAGGTGGATGACCTAAAGGAGTCACCTAGGGGAGTCACATAGCTCACCGAATCACCTATTAAAGGGAGCCATATTAGCACCTGGGCTCCCCTAGAGAGGGGAGTCATTCTGGAGGCACCTTTTGGTGCTGTTTCTTCTCTCTGTGTACTCACTAGTGTTGTACCAAGACATTACGGCATAACACATTACATCGCTGCTGTTTTATGTTAAAGACGCACTCCAGTAGTAAAGTAATATAAACAATTTACTCTTGATAATTCGTTTATCTTATAAAAAGCCCCACCCTTGGCATCCGCCCCTGATCGAAAGGAGAATATTGAAAGCAACCTCGAGGCAACTGTCATTAAAATCCCAACATCAGAAAAAACCTCCGATTTGATGTGACAAACACGGCACACTGCTGAAAGTGTGAAGGATTGTTATGACCTAAAGTAGAGGAAGAGCACAAGTGCTAAGACATTCCTAGATCGTACATTCCCTAGTAAGTCATTCTATTTCCACCCTCGGGGCATGTCGCTGTGTATATGCTGACTATAGACATGGTGGGTGGGGAAAGGCAAGTGCACATAGCCCTTATATAGGGCAGCATAGTTAACAATGCCCTTCATCAGCATGATGCACGAATACAGCCCTGGTGGATTGCTCACCAGTGCTGCATTCATGCATCATGCTGAGCCTTCCACAATGTTTTAACCCCACATATAGAGGCGGCATGATGCTTGAAAGCAGTACTTGAGAGTAATGCATCATAAAAGATCAAAGGGCATAATTTTTTTTTTTTTTTTTTTTAAAAAGGGTTGTGCCCTGAAGGGGGTTAAAGGGTCAGGAGCTGTCTCGTAGAATCATGTTGCGGGGGAGATGTTGATTGACATTTGAAAAATTCCACAAAATGCCCGCGCTCACTTAACCATTTAAGGGTCGGATAGCGCTTTAATGTGTAATGTCCTTGGTCATCATGATTCACGAATGTAGCCCCGGTGAGTAACTCACCATGGTTGAATCCATGCATCATGGTTGATATACTCCCTAAGAGTCGCCTTGATACATAAATGGAGCCCTTGCGAGTTACGCGCCAAGGCCCCATTCATCATGAGGACCAAATTGCAGAACGCAGTAAGGCCCATTTTCCATTAGCCGATTTGGACGTGCTGTTGACTGCTAATTGGCAGGTAGAGCCACTACAAACCACTGGTAGTACATTGTGTTTAGTGTAGTTGGCCCTCCCTGTCTATGAATGGTCGACAGCACGTCCAAATCGGCTATTGGAGAATGCGCCTTAACCTTTAAAGGGCAGCATGATGCCTTAATGCACCATGCCCTTGGTCGTCATGATGCATGAATGCAGCCCTAGCTAGTAACTCGCCGGTGCTCCATCCAAGCATCATGCCGACCTTATAAGGTTGAGACACTCCTGAAGGGTCTGCATGATGCACCAATGAAGCCCCAGCAAGTTACTCACTGGCGCTGCATTGGTGCATCATAACGACAAATGCCATCTTTCAGCGACATCCGTCCTTAAAGGGTTAAGTTCACTATAAAGGGTTCTACTAGTGTTAGGATAGAGGTTAGTGTATTCGCTCTGACTTGGTCAGGTGGGAAATGACGGGAAAGTGGGGGGGGGGGGGGGTGATACAGTAGTCTCACTTCGTCACGTATAGAGATAACACACAGTACTCAGCCTATAGATCAGGAAGACACGAGACGTGGAGGCCCGGGGAGGAGCCTATAGGAGCCACATTAGTACTCAGATAACAGGCCGTGTTGAATGTGACTATTGGGTATAGACAGGGGGAGGGGGCTGTAGCATGGGGAGTGGGGAGGGTGGGGTGCTGTGGGACAGCCCCGGCAGTAGCCTCTTGGGGTATATATAAGGGGCAAAATGTGAGGTAGAACAGGACATCGGCCAACAGATCCACACACCAGTAGTAAGGTATCATTCTGCGGCTTTACCAGACCCATAACTCATCATGTCTACCCTACACAGGGGGACCGGCGTCTCAGAGGTGTTCATGGTAAGTGAATTATATTTCTATTGGCTTAAAGACATAGACAACATTTAGGGGCATAATTCCCAACTTGATTATTGAAGGTGAGGGGCGTGATAAGCAGAATCATAGTAGGGGGGACTGAGGGGTATTTTGACCCTTTTTGACCCCTTTTTACTTGACCTTTTTGGTTTGACCTTTTTTGGGCTTGGTCAAAAGTGGGGGAGACATGTCCCCCCCCGTCCCCCCCCCCCCCCGGCTGCCACGCCCCTGGTCAAGTATACATAGGGGCAACGTAGGATCATCATCTCCACTGCATGGATACACGCCAAACGCCTTTTCGCCCTGAGAAGAGACATACTGTATTCATGTATAAGCCAATTATTACAATTATTCTGTTTTATCATCGGGGAAACGCCCTAAGGTGGACAGTGAATCCATTCAAAAGTTGCCCTACCTGATGGCTCTTTTTAATGTGTTTTTCTTTTACTGTAGGAATATTGTGGTATATTTTTTTAAACTACGGAAATGTCTACATTACTCATCAATGTTCTGACATTGTGATTAAACTCATTACAATCTTAGATATGCTACGAAAATAAGCGTAATTACATAGTAGGTTCCTCATTAATCAATTGAGATCGGGTGGATACCCTTGTATATAATACGGAAGGCTATTATTGAGGGCGTTAGGCATGAACCCACGCCTCTACATGACCGGGTGAAGCTATGTTACGACTCCCCCATACTCTGTTCTATCAGATGTCTTGGGTTTATATCTGATACATAAGCATACGATCCTATTATATATCATATGCAGTATATCAGTCGTTATAACATGGATAAGGTTGGAACTTTTGTATATTTTGGGTTTCCTGGAAGAATTTCTCAAACTTCGACAGGAAAATGTTCTTAAATCCTGATTAAAACAAATAAAGTATTATATTTAACCTTAGATACTCTACTAAAATAAGTTGAGTATATGGGCTCTTCACAAATCGATTAGTTAGAATGTCACGACACTGTTTTTATCAATTCATTACTTCTCCTATATGTTTTAATAGAATGCATTGATTTTACGTATTGTGGTTGGGCTGGACTACACTGAAAACTTAGGTATATTCGAAACTCATCACTACTGATGAGTTAGGGTAATCATGCCCAGTTGATGAGGTCAGGTCATCACCGTGATGACCGAAAGTCATCATCTTGATTACAATATTTGCCACTAGAGGGCCCCACTAGGCAATAATGGAATAGGCAGTACCTACTCCAGGCCTTTCACTGATTTTTATCTATATCAACTCGGATAATAGAAACTTATGAAGTGAAGTATATGAATAATATTATCACGTTAGAAACTCAAGTACTTTACAATCAAGTTCTGAGAAAAATTCTCAAAAGCACACATGTTTGTATACATGAACACCTTTTTTGTGTCTGAGACCACATTTACTAATATAAGGATAGGCTGTCAGTTACTATATATATCTATGCCTTATTGGACTTGCTATGCTGGTAGAAGTGCTCTCACTTAAGGTCCGATGACAGGAGCAGGGGGTAATCACAAAATTATTAGGATAAACGCCTTGTTGTACAGAAAAAGAAGTTACAAGAAATTAATCATAGATGATGACTTAGTCATCACACTGATGACCTGTGTCATCATCCAGACTAGCACTGCATAATCTCTAATTAGGTCAAAATCCCTTATTAGGTCAAAAAAGTAATCACGGTGACGACTCAGAGTCATCACATATGATGACTCTAGTGATGACCAAGTAATCACCAGGGACACAATCACGGTGATGACTAAAAGTCATCACCCCTGATGACTTTTTTCCCTATAGAGTTTTCAGTGTAGGGTTCGAAAGGGTACACCGTTTTTGCTTATCTGTGGATATCAAAAGTACCCAAAAAGTGATGCTTTCAACCTGAGAACCATGATGACTCATTCTGCAAACTCATGCATTGATATAATAACATAACCATATGGTTATTTCTTTTTCATTCTACTTCCCTAGTGAAGAAAGAAATGTTTCAGTACATAATATGGATATATGGGCACCGTTCTTTGAGCTATATCTGGCTGTATGTACCTGGGGACATTTGTGGGTACATAGACGGAGGTCCACGATGATCTGTCTGAATGACAGGTTTCTCCATGATTGGTACCTTGGATCATATCACACGAGGCGAAGCCGAGTGTGATATGATCCAAGGTACCACAAGTGAAGAAACTAGGAACTCAGACTGATTAGGGTGGATCTCTGTGTTTATTTCATGTAATTATTGATAAATTATACTTTAAAATGACATTTACAGGTTGGAGAAACACCCCATGGAGAATGAGCATCAGTTTCTCCACAGGGGTGTGGAGAATGGCCATTCTAGTACTGAAGCATAGTATCTTCGTTTTTCAACATGAAATAAAAGTCGAACCCCCTGAAGGACCCCCCCCCTCTAATATTAAAATAGTAAAGGGAGTATCTTAATATACTGTTGTACGGCTTAACATGTACCTACATATATGAAAAAAATACATGGTGACAAAAATCGTTCCATGATCACTTATAATGATAATTCCCTGAAGGTTTAGACCGATTAAAGTTTGTATGTCATCACCTCGCAGAGCCACAAGCCTAAATTTGATATTCCGAATAATAATTGGTGCTGTCCGATGTTTGTATTTTACCTCCTTCCAATATCGGCTGATTAAGCCCATGGACACATTTCCTACATAAAATTGAATGTCTGATATACAAAATTCATTAATTAATGAAGCCATCTCTGATTCTCTATCGCACATTTTCCCCACCCCCTGGTTACTATAAGGCACTAGCGAGGTACTGGTGCTGCCACCAGGTGTTGCTCTGGTACCAATTGTATCCCCCTTGTCACCAGCAACCAGCTCAGCCATATCTCATGTCCGAGATTAGAGTACAAACAGGGTATGAGTATTGTGAGTGGGTTGTACCTGGGCATTCCTTATGTCACCTGTCCCTCATAGAGTAGTGGTTAGCATGGTGGATTCATGATGCAGAGGACCTAAGCTCAAATCCCTGTCATATCTTGGTGACCATACCATGAATTTACATTCTTATATGTCAAATATGTTTTGCTTTGATAGGTAGAAGTGAGTAACAACCTTGAAATGATATCGAAAAAATATCAATAGTCTTTGAACGCATTCTTTATTCCTATTTCTTCAAAGGAACTATATGTATATAAATAGGAAAAGGTATTGGTTGTTAATAGTATGGTGACCTGAGATTTGGCTGAGCTGGTTGCTGGAGGTTAAACTGGTTACACTGGTACCAATCAACATGGCACTATACACAGGAAATCTTGCTAATGCAGAATAGAAACCACTGTTAGAAGCAGGGATTAGAGCCCAGTGGATGGTGGCCATACTTAGATGGCATTCATAGTCAGTTATACCTCAGAATGGTAGTGCCATTGGCTCAGGGTGCAATTCAAGTTTAACAAGTAAGCTTTTAGTGAAAAGCCTGTGCGCATGTCTAAGGGTCATTTTCCATCAGCCGTTTCGGGGGTGATCGGCAGACAATTGGCAGACAATCAGCAGGTAGGGCAATGACAATTATGGTCTGTGTAGTATAACTGTTGTAGCTCTACCTGCCGATTGTCTACCGATTGCCTGCCGATCACCCTTAAATCGGTTTATGAAAAGTCAAGAGATAAAAGTGTTACCCCCAGAGCCCTATTATTAGATGCAATCAAAAACTGTAGCATTTTTTATAGAACAGATAGCACCAAACATACAGGCATAGCAGTACACCAATTTAACATCAGATGGCAGTACTGTGCCACTATAGAACCATCAACGATATTGACATTGATAAGATTCGGTTAGCACCTTGCCATTGAGTGGCTGGAACGATGGATATGATTTTCGTTTTTAAAAAGGTTTAGATAAAACAGTCAGGTGAAGTATCAGAAAATTAATAAGCTGCTCTTTAATGATAAAAAATACAATATAGTTGGTGTGACAAGGAAACTGGCAGTGTAAAATGATTTGCCCAATTTCATTAACAGCTTTTTTCCACCCATAGTAATGTTTCTGTATTAAAAATCAAAGCAGAGGTTCTAAACAGCCCTTGATACCCCCTGAATAAATAAACATCTATTTCAATATAACAGATTATATTTCCAGATCCTGGAAACTAACAATGATTACCCATTTATACTTTTCCCAAGAAAGGTTCTGTTATATCAGTCAATACTTTGAGACCCACTGATTTTAGCCTACTATCCCCCTCCCGGGAAATGTGTTGGAGCAGGTAATGGAAAGAAATTGATTAGCGATCTAACATAGATATGGTTCTAGGAGGTCTATATCCACTGCTATATCTGTTTTTGTCAATCCATTCAATATCACTTCAATAATAGCCTACACAAGTACTCTATATTTTTGTATGATGAAGAGGCATTCGATACTGTCTCACATATACGATTCCTTTGGAAAATAATAGCTGGTTTGAGACTTGATAACGGATATCTTGTGTCTGATTTAAGAGCTATCTAACAAAATACTGTAAAGGTTTAATGTTAATGGACATATTTCCAAAAGAAAAAAGAACTGATTGCCTAGGTGACACCAAAGGATCAGGTTTAGGCCTCCTATTGTTGTTACCTATAAGCTAATCATCATAAAGATTTCAATTTTCTAGCATTCAATATAGACTAACTTCCAGGGAATGATTAAAATGATGAGGTAGCAAAAGAAACATATACTAAATCAATAGCTTGGTTCATTGTTAAGAATACTGTTCCTGAAACTTGGGTTATATGATGCATTTGTATACCTGATATTTGAACATTGATTTTTTTATGCCGAAGTGGTGGCGTAGCCACCTGGTGGTGCCGCCAGGTACCACCAGAACGAGGTATATGATGTTTGCACTTTGCCAGAAGTCAGAACGGGCGCCATCTTGGATTGTGCCGCCATCTTGGATTAAGGTGTCACAACACAAATTTATGCTTTGTGATAACAATAATATAAATCAACCTTTGATAGTTCCTGAGGTTGATTATAATCATACCTACCCCCCCCCCTAATATGGACCCAAGAAATTTAATGGTTCCATTGGTTTGTTGCTAATACAACTGGTTGCCTAGCAACGGCTATTCTAATTGTTTATCTGCCTAGCAACACACATTTCCAGGGTCCTAAGGTTGATTATAATCATACCTGACCCACCTAATATAGACCCAGGGAATTCAATGGTTCTATTGGTTTGTTGCTAATACAGCTGGTTGCCTAGCAACGGCTATTCTAATTGTTTATCTGCCTAGCAACACACATTTCCATGGTCCTGAGGTTGATTATAATCACACCTCCCCCCCCTAATATGGACCCAAGGAATTTAATGGTTCTATCGGTTTGTTGCTAATACAACTGGTTGCCTAGCAACGGCTATTCTAATTGATTATCTGCCTAGCAACACACATTTCCATGGTCCTAAGGTTGATTATAATCATACCTACCCCACCTAATATGGACCCAGGGAATTCAATGGTTCTATTGGTTTGTTGCTAATACAGCTGGTAGCCTAGCAACGGCTATTCTAATTGATTATCTGCCTAGCAACACACATTTCCATGGTCCTGAGGTTGATTATAATCATACCTACCCCCCCTAATATGGACCCAAGGAATTCAATGGTTCTATTGGTTTGTTGCTAATACAGCTGGTTGCCTAGCAACAGCTATTCTAATTGTTTATCTGCCTAGCAACACACATTTCCATGGTCCTGAAGTTGATTATAATCATACCTGCCCCCTAGCCCATAGGAGCGGGCCCTCCCAATATCTGACTGGAGCGAGGGCCCATTACAGCCCGGGGAAAGTTTACGGTCTTAGATTACCAAGGGTACCCTGTGTGCCATACGCTTCTTATGTGACGTCATAATGGTGCCAAAATTTCAGACCAATCATGGGCTGTACAGAGGTTACTCTGTAATGGTCCCAAGCTCCAGCCAGATATCGAGAGCAGTGGACTGTACAATGGTCTAACCTACCCCCCTAATATGGACCCAAAAAATTCAATGGTTCTATTGGTTTGTTGCTAATACAGCTGGTTGCCTAGCAACTGCTATTCTAATTGTTTATCTGCCTAGCAACACACATTTCCATGGTCCTGAGGTTGATTATAATCATACCTACCCCCCCTAATATGGACCCAAGGAATTCAATGGTTCTATTAGTTTGTTGCTAATACAGCTGGTTGCCTAGCAACAGCTATTCTAATTGTTTATCTGCCTAGCAACACACATTTCCATGGTCCTGAAGTTGATTATAATCATACCTGCCCCCTAGCCCATAGGAGCGGGCCCTCTCAATATCTGACTGGAGCGAGGGCCCATTACAGCCCGGGGAAAGTTTACGGTCTTAGATTACCCAGGGTACCCTGTGCGCCATACGTTTCTTATGTGACATCATAATGGCGCCAAAATTTCGGACCAATCATGGGCTGTACAGAGGTTACTCTGTAATGGTCCCCAGCTCCAGCCAGATATCGAGAGCAGTGGACTGTACAATGGTCTAACCTACCCCCCTAATATGGACCCAAAAAATTCAATGGTTCTATTGGTTAGTTGCTAATACAGCTGGTTGCCTAGCAACGGCTATTCTAATTGATTATCTGCCTAGCAACACACATTTCCATGGTCCTGAGGTTGATTATAATCATACCTACCCCCCCTAATATGGACCTAAGTAATTCAATGGTTCTATTGGTTTGTTGCTAATACAGCTGGTTGCCTAGCAACGGCTATTCTAATTGTTTATCTGCCTAGCAACACACATTTCCATGGTCCTAAGGTTGATTATAATCAAACCTAACCCCTAATATGGACCCAAAAAATTCAATGGTTCTATTGGTTTGTTGCTAATACAGCTGGTTGCCTAGCAACTGCTATTCTAATTGTTTATCTGCCTAGTAACACACATTTCCATGGTCCTAAGGTTGATTATAACCATACCTACCCCCCTAATATGGACCAAAGGAATTCAATGGTTCTTTCGGTTTGTTTCTCATACAGCTGGTTGCCTAGCAACGGCTTTTCTAATTGTTTTTCTGCCTAGCAACGCACGTTTCCATGGTCCTAAGGTTGATTATAATCAAACCTAACCCCCTAATATGGACCCAAGGAATTCAATGGTGCTATTAGTTTGTTGCTAATCCAGCTGGTTGCCCAGCAACATCTATTGTAATTGTTTATCTGCCTAGCAACACACATTTCCTTACCCCCAACATTGACCCAAGGAATTCATAGGAAATGCCATATTTGAAGTAATATCATCCTTCCCCCTGATAACCCCTTCCCGGCCCTGCTTTTTTGGTGTCTTGAATGGGTTCCCTTCAAACATACCAACCATGTAGACATTATGTTTCTTCGAATGCAAGCATTGCGGTTGTTGTCGCGTATAAAAATGCCTGAGGCATTTTTTTACGCGGCAACAACCGCAATTCTTGTTATCATGGTCAGTATAATATCATAACACATAGGTCAGCGATGTACTCTGTTTTGTTGTCACCAAAAGTCCTTATGATGCTTAATCTAATGACTAAATCCCATTATACCTGTGTATTCCAGATGACCTTGGTTGTCATTGCCTACCTGCACACCCAATCTGCTGCAGCATCGCACACCCGCAGTAACCACATCCCCCGCACCAGCAATGACAACAAGAACAACAACAATGAAAACAACAAGCACTGCACAGAGCCTGATGATGCTGACCTAGAGAAGCTTTACATCAAGATGGTGTCCTCAGCTGAGTTCCACGAGTCGCTGACACAAGTTCCGCCATTACGCAATGAAATACACAAACGCGTCTTCTCCAACCCCGGAGAAGATGTCTGTGACAACAAGACAACACCAGCCTCCACCCAGGAGTATCTGTCACTGTCCTCAATGTGTCGTTGGGGGACTGTGATGTTCCGGAACGAGGCCCGGTACCCACGCGCTGTAGCAGAGGTAGTTCTGGATCCCCGGGGAAAAGCGGACAGACAGAGGCGCCACCTGTGTGATGTGAGCGGACTCAATATAAGGCACCGGAACCATGGCTGCCAGGCGCTGGTGCTGCACATCCGGGTCCTGCGGAGGACGCAGCGGCCGGACGAGCAGGGACACTGTGTGTATGTACCCGGCTGGCACAAACAGACTGTAGCGTATGTACCGACTAGAACATAATGTAAACATTCAGGAGGTATAGGACTGTAGCATACATACCGACTAGAACATAATGTAAACATTCAGGAGGTATAGGACGCAAACAGACTGTAGCGTATGTACCGACTAGAACATAATGTAAACATTCAGGAGGTATAGGACACAAACAGACTGTAGCGTATGTACCAACTAGAACATAATGTAAACAGTCAGGAGATATAGGACTGTAGCGTATGTACCAACTAGAACATAATCTAAACATTCAGGAGGTATAGGACTGTAGCGTATGTACCAACTAGAACATAATGTAAACATTCAGGAGGTATAGGACTGTAGCGTATGTACCAACTAGAACATAATGTAAACATGCAGGAAGTACTTATCAGATGTTTAACAAGGCCAGACAGAAGCAGTATCTATATTTATATATCATGGTCCGTGTACATACTTTTTATTTATTTGGGATTTAGTTATACCACATGTGTATTATTTGTAATGTGATGTTTCAGTGATGCCATAGGGACTCATTTATATAGAGAATTGTGCGTAAGCCTTATGATATTGTGATACCAGAGCACAGCAAATTAGTTTTATATTATTTAATGGTGTACAAGCTCGCCCATTAGCATTTGTCAACTTGTAAGAAATAGTGAAATGTACCATATTGCCATGGACATGGAGCTTTGGCTATGTATGGCCACTCAAAATTGAAATTGTTTCTCATCATCGGGACCTTGTTACTTGTATTTTGCTGCAGGCCTCATTGGTAAAATAATTTCCAGGTTTTTCACGAACAAAAATTAATTATAGTATCTGTAATTGATCTGCAAAAGTTGTGAAAATTTGTTATTTTGCTTCTGGCTCAATGTATCGCCAATAATGTAAGCTTTAATTTGATATCAAAATTTTCGTCGAAAATTGAAAAAGTACAAACAAAAATAGGACTCTGACAAATTGGAGACTCAGTAATTAAATTTAAAGAATATTGTCATAATGATTGACGTTATGTTGTACTTTATAATAAAAACACGTTAATCGTTATTCACGCTGAATTACTACCACATATCTAGTTGCTAGCAATGTTATTGGCACCCAAAAAAAAACAGTTTTATTTAAACTTGGCTGACAAATACCATCTAATCGGTCAAGGGACGGCCGGCGTGTCCATGTCTATTGATCACATTAACTATAATTATGGACTTTGCAACAGGACAAGCCTTTTAGAGCGTCTAAGATACTTAGCCTAGCTGCATAGTACTCTAATACATATTGCGTCTCCATGATATATGAATCACTGCACGAACTTTGAGTTTTACAATAAGTAAAACCCATGTAAACAGATGTAAATCTCTTTGGGGTTATGTGCAAAGACAGTACCCTAAATTTACACAAATTTACTTGGCCTTTACATCGATTGATATTTACATGTATTTAATCCTACTGCAAATTCCAAGTAAAAATGGTGTAAATCTGATGTAAATATGCTGTGACTTTGTGGACAGATTGTGCTCAAAATTTACACCAATTTACCTGGCCTTTACATCGATTGATATTTACAAGTCTTTCAGCACTCTGCAAATTCCAAGTAAAAATGGTGTAAACCTGGTGCAAAACTATAGACAAATTGTGCTAAAATATTTACACCAATTTACCTGAGATTTACAACAGTTGATATTTACATACATTTACCCCTCCTGTAATTTGCACCCTGATCATAATAGGCGTCATACTGGCTGGGTTTATGGTCTTGCCAGACAACCCTGACTCCAAAGACCCCCCCCCCCCCCTGCCTTTCTTTCTGCGAGTGGAGACAGGCATGGGCTTAATTAAACCTCTCCCATACCTCGTCAACTTTACAATTACATGCTTACACACATTTAAACTGTGACTTACATTTTCACATGTACCAGATATATATGAATTTATAATCGGACCATGTTTGATTTTAATACCCCCCCCCTCCCTCGCTCTAATGCTTGCACGCCTCCTTACCCCTGGGCCGTGCCCCCCCCCCCCCCCCGGAGGAACAACACACAGGGCATGAACACGTGTACAAACACGTGTCCATGCACCACTACCCCCTGTGGTCACCATGACAACCACCGCCGCACTGCAGGAGGAACAATGCACCCGTACCTGGGTGAGGCTCAGAGCGGCATCTGACTTGACCTACATAGCTAACTTTACCCCACACACACCTGCAGTGCAGGTAGTGGACAGCAGACACATACAGGTGCTGGCCACAGTAAGGGCAGGTTGTGCTGATGTATTAGTAGTATATAGGAGCATATTCAGCGCGTAAGAAACGGTAGCAAGTAGGTCAGTTGACACTTGCAGAGCGGAAGTGACCTTTAAGAGCCAATCAGAAGCCTCTATATGACAGGAAGTGACGTCACTGACCTAGATTAGAGGTCATGACATACTTTACAAGCTTCTGATTGGCTAATATATGTCAATATGACCTACTAACTTTGTAAATACAAGGTACACGTGCTATACACCACGTGGCTTTCAAATGTCAACAATGACATTTCAGTAATACCGTCACATGCAGATGGAATACTAACTTTAGTATTCAATAAATACCGTTGGTATATACACAGATACACGACACAATTTGTTTTTTTCATTCTTTTTTTATTTCACACAAAGCAAAAAGCAAAGCAGTTACAAAGTGAATGAGTTATTGGCACAGTTCAACCCACACCCTCCTCCAGTTTTAGTTTTCTCCACTTCTGCCTTGTCTTGAACTTCTTCTAGTTGCCTCACTCTGTACATGAGCTGACTGATCATATCAATTATTTTATCCATGACATCAGCGTTACTCTTCAACCCGTCGATCACTTCTAATTCTCTCTGAGTGCTGTCTGCAAGTAAGTTGTGTTTAGTACTTGCAGCTTCTTGCTCTAGAGACTTTAGTATAGACTCATGTATGGCTCTACCATGCGATCGGTCAGGTTGGTTGGCAGTTGGAGAAGGTTGTGTAGAGTGTGTTGAGGGTCTTGGGTTCGACATGTTTCTATCAAGAAGTTGATGCAATGAGCTCCACAAGTCTTAGTGTATAAACTTTGTAGTTGTTGCTTGTTGAACGTCCCACGCTTGTCTGACGATTTCTTCAAGAACGCTCTGTGATATACACTCATAGGGGGTAAACCATAAGGATCGAAATAGTACACTACTCCATCACTCTGAACATAGAAAGCTATCCAATGTTGTCCAGGTTGTGTGTGGGGGTGTGTGTTACTGACAAAGCAAGTCAGAGGTGTTGCTTCAGCAGGGCACTCATCACTAGGGAAAGTACCTAGGAAGTATCGTCGAGTGTGAGGGTGTTGGCTAAGAACAGTGTTCAGTTGTGAAGTCTTCATCTTCTCAGGCCATGTGGTAGTCTGTGACTGGTAGTCTGTCAGCTGTGAGTTGGATGTTGTTGTCGTAGAAAGCACAGATGACAGCTGAGATGGCGTGATTTGTAGGGGCGTTGAACCTCAGAGACACAGTCAACTTCCCTTGCTTCACTAAGTTGATGCGTGGGCATTCAGGAGTCCTGTCTGGAGTCAGGTCAAAAGCGAAGACTGTGTACCCTGATTGGAACTGTTCTAAAGTGAGACCACAATCTTGACCTACAGCTAGTAGACCTGTCTCTCTGAACAAGTTCCTGTAAGCTTTCACACAGTTCCCTGCAGCAAAGTCAGTCTTCACTTCATATTTATGGCCATCATACTTCAGACCTACTTCTCTCACTGAGTAGTTCTGGAAGTTGAACGGGTTCTCGCTTTTAGTGCCTGACGCTGCAGTCTCTTTGACTAAAGCTAGTAGGACACGGGTCGGGATCTGGCTTGTGTCAGGTTGAGTCCAACTGTACTCTTGTGAAGGGAAGAGCTTGCACTGCTTGAGGAGGTCGATGTGGGGTCTGATGATGACTCCGTGAGTCCGTCTTGCACTGAACTCTTTCCGGCGAGCAACGAAACCAGTGTTAGCAGCAACTCGTCCTTCCATGTGGCCAGCTGTGTCCATCATCCACTTCTGTAGACCCTTCAACCGAGTAGTCTTGTCGTTCACTTCAGTTCCTACTAAGTCTAACAATGTCGATTTCAGTGCATAGTCTTCATTGTTCCCTGTCACTTTCTCTCCGTTGATCAACAGTTGAACAGAAGAGAAGAGGGAGTGGCCTATGTTGTTCACAGGTGCAGCTTCGTCACTTCTGCTAGAGGTGTCCCAGCAGCATCTACAACTTCTATTTCTAAGTACAACTCTGCTTCACTCAAATCTGTGTACAGAGTAGTTGGCTCAAAAGTAAAGTCGAAAGAGTCAGTGTGATCAGTCAAAGCATTGTTAGTTGTCTTAGTGACTGTCTGACTTTTCAGAATGTCTTTTTGAGTCACTCCTACTGCATGGAGATCTAACTCTCCTACAGCACATGTCTGGCCATGAGGATGTAACAGACTCATGATTAGAACAGTAGTGCTTTATTGCTAGCACGACTCTGCTTCTTCTTCTTGCGCCCTTTGCCTGTCTGCTGCTTAGTACGTCCTGCACGTCGGACTGTCGCACGGCGTTTGGCTGGAGTCGGTTGAGACACTCTGTTTATGTAGTTCTGAGCTGAAGAATGAGCTCTCTTCAATAGAGCTTGGCTTTGACCTCTGACATGTTTGTTTACACTCTTCTTGAGTGGTTTTCCAGCCATGACATCTGAAAGTACTCCTGCACCTGTAGAGAGTAGTGCTGTGCCAGCTGTCTTAGCAACTTTACGACCAATAGTGCTCAAAAGGGGGACAGCTCCTCGCAGTAATCCTGATATGATAGATCCAATACCATGACCACGTTGCCTAGCTACTCCACCGAAAGCTGGTAGAACACCGTGACCAAACTGAGATTTAGCATAGTAAGCACCATACTCCCCTCTAGGGGCTAAGTATGGAGGTGGGCCAAAGCGCTGAAGCATACTGTTACTATATGTGGTTGCTTATAGGCTTAAAAGCTAGTAATACAGTCACTGCTCCACGTTCAAATGGTATAGGACGACCTGTGCTGTCTCTTAAGTAGATCGCGATCTGTCTGAAGCTGCTCTTACTCACAGGTTGGGACATCAAAGGTTGGAAAGTGACAGTATGTGTGTCACCTAGCAGTGGATTAATGTTTACAACTCTCAACAGAGGTGCTCTCTTGTCTCCAACGATGTTATGTTTCACTATATCAGAGTATACATAGACAGTCTGAGCTCTGAACTTCAAGTCTACTACAGCTTGACCTTCAGTCTTATTCATCAAGAAGACACCACCTCCGAACCCTAACTGCACACCCAAGTTTACTGGTAGTTGTAGCACAACATCAGGAGGTATAGCTACAATACACTTCATTGTATACCTGTTGTATGTGAACACGTTAGATTTATTGTTCTTGTGGTGTGTCCTCAGTTTCTTGATTATACTAGGGTGTTTCCTGTTTATACACTTGTTCAGATAATTTATGAAGTCAGAGTTGTCTTGTAGATATACACCTTGCAGAGAGAAAGCTGTATACGTCCGGACTGCTGGGAATTGAAAAGTGTTGACTAGTTTATCTAAATACTTCAACTTTAATTCTATTTTCACTACTCTGAGTTCTTCCTCAGTCAAAACTTCTGACTCTCTAGTAGTAGGCCCGTTTATGAATGCTGCTTTTTCTGTGTAATTTAAGTTGAGTGAATCTCTCACAGCTGAGACTGCTGCACTCACACGGTTCTCAGGGTTCAAACCGCGTACTATTCTGTAAGTGATACTGTCTGCACCAGATGGCGGCACTTCTGCTAAAGGGTCTGGCTCAGTTTCGGTTTCGCTGTCCGATTCGACACTAGGTGGCGCCGCAGGTCGCGCTACTTCTCCAGAGCTTGGGTCTGATTCTACACTAAGTGTCGCTGTAGGTTGTCGTACTGGTACTTGTTTAGAGCGTTTGATCTCTACACCTCGCTGTAGACACTTCTTAGCTACGCTGTCATGTATACTTGAACTTTTCCTGTTCAACACAGGATCGTTCGCTGTGTAAGGAAAAAAGTCTGAGCTTCGCTTATGTAGTGCTTCTTGTAGTCTTTTAGCACTCATGACGCTCTTGGGTATAGTTGAGTCTGTTTCACCTTCTATGAACAACAATGTCTCACATTCTACGTTGTACCAGCTAGTAGGACACGTTATTTCTTGCAGAGCACACTCCATTGGAGTACTAGAAGATACATACTCAGGTAACAATGTGTTGTAAGTTGTCAGAGTGTTGTCTGGGAAAACTTTCATAGACGAGTTGCTAGGTAGTGTCATTGTGAACGCCATTTTTTCACGTTCTTAGCAGGTTCCCACGTGTTGAACTTATCGCCGTAACCTTTCCACTTGACGTATGCTTGACGCTTACGACCTGAGCCTCTGTACTTCACTACTTCCTCTATGTCGTACCTCTTCCCTTGACGGACATGGACCTTTTGAACTTCAGGCTGGTAGAAAGTTCCTTTTATCTCTTCTGTTCATCTTTCAGTTGGTATCCTTTAGGTTTGACAGAATCTATGGTGTATACTTCTTCAGTCCAGTTAGGTTCGTAACCTCTGTTGAAAGCGCGCTTCTTAGCAAGCATGCGCACTTTAGAACCTTTCTTCAAAAGTAACTTGGGCACAGTTCTCTTGTCTGGTGGTTGTTCATATAACCTGTAGAACAGAGCATCAGAGTTCTTGTCTGTGATGTCGACTGGAGCTGCACCTAGTGTCTTATGCACAGTACTATTGTAAGAGTGGACTAGATCTTGAAGTATACTTGTCCACTTGTAGTTGTTGAAGTAAGCAAAGCAACGCCACAGCTTACCTTGCAGTGTAGCGTTAAATCGTTCAGCTATAGCTCATTTCACGTCATCGTTCTCTCCAGTGAACAATTCCACACCGGTTTCTTCTAAATGACTTCTGAAAGTTTGGTTCAAAAATTATTTTCCTTTGTCAGTCTGGATTTTAACAGGTTGTCTACTCTCAGTCATTTTTTTGTAAGCTTCTAATACATCTACAGCTTTCTTGCTCTTGACAGGTTGAGCAAAGCCATATCTTGAGAAGACATCTATACCAGCTAAAATATACTGGTACCCCTTGTTCTCACGTGAAGACTCTCTCATGTCAATAAGATCTAACTGCCATTGTCTATCTATACCCCAAGTCTGAGTCTTGTGTCTTGTGAAGCGTCTCTTGTAAGGTTTGTGTCTAGTGTAAGCATCCACATCTTCTAAAGCTTCAGCAATGTTTTTTAAGTCAGTCTTTTTGAAGTGATGGTGTCGCAACTTACTCACACTAGTGAAACTTCCAGGTTCTCTGACTGAAGTATACCGATCTACTACAGCTTTCTTCAAAGCTTTGTCCGCCATAACTTTGCTAGTTGACGAGGTGTTATACCAGTACCACTCTGTGAAGTATTAGCTTTACGTTTACGCCCTGGTGTTATACTATATGAACGTCTTCTGAAGGGAGAGACAGTCATAGAACTACCACTCTTGAAAGATTGTTTGTTTCTGACGAACTTCAAGTCTGGGTTCAGCCTTTTAACAGCTGCGATGAAGTGCTTTTGTCCTATGAGAGGTTGCTTCTTAGTTAGACTATTTTTCCGAGCTGCATCACCTAGTAGATCAATGATGTTACTCCCTTCTATACGCCGCCCGTGCACTACTAGTTCACCACTAGGAGTCCAGTTGATAGTACCTCGACCTTTGTCAGAGTCTGCCAAGTGTCTATACAGATTCATAGCAGTCTTCTGATAAGTATTAGGTACACGCCTTTGAATTAAAGTATCCATCACCATGACACCTTGTCTACCTATAGGTCCTGTGTCTTCTTCTCCTTCTTCTTCTTGAGACTCATATTCATCGTCTCCACTACCCCCAAGTAAACTTGGAGTTGGAGTTTGATGACTAGTAGTAGAAAACATATCGTCATCCTCGCCTGAACTAGCTTCATCGTCTGCTTCTTCTCCTCTTCTACCTTTTCTGCGACGGTGTGGAGTAATATTTCTAGGGTTCATAGAAGAAGCAGCTCGACTCACAACTTTAGCTTTTTTGTATAGTATAGAAGATTTAGTCATGAGCTGGTTGTATCTACTGAATCTCTCACTAGTGTTCAACTGAGAGTCATTCAATACTCTAGTTGCTTCTTTCTGTAAGTGACTCAATATCTCCACTAGACTACTGTGTGGGGATAGTTTTTCTCTGACTAGTTGACTCTCATAAAACTGAGTTTGAGGGTCTGGTAGCACAGCTGGAGCAGAAGATGCGAGTGTTGCACTAGGTAGTGGGTCAGTGTTAGTAGTAGAAGAAATGGGGGTGTCGCTTCTACCCACTAAATCAGGTCTCACTAAAGCCATACGTGTGTAAGACATGACTACCGTTTGACAGCTGATCCTATGAGACTAGTAATAAGAGGTAGTGCTACACCTAGCAGTGCACCTATGAAACCACCTTTCTGCTGTAGTATTCGTCTCTTAGCTATGACAGTAATCTTAGGTTTTGTTATAGCCTTCAGTTGTTTCTTGTACGGCGATAACTTCTTGACTGCGTGAACTGAGTTCGGTGTCAAGGTTTTGTTCATTACATTGACACATATGACACTCATTAGTCTGATCACTTCTTCACTGAGACCTCTCACTAAATGTTGACAGTCTGTAGTACTACATTTAGCTATATGTTTCAACAGAGAGTAATGACGACGTAAAGAAACTAACTTTGGTAGTAAGCACTTCTCTGACGGCGCTTAAGACTCTCAGCACGCTTACTCTTAGTACTACCCTTCATTTCTTCTGCTTTTTCCCAGTAGGAATGAATACTACGCTGTTCCAAGGTGTTGTTATACTGTTCCTCACTCGCAAGTTGTCAGGTGTACTCTGCTTACAGTCCAACACTATGTATGAGTGCTTAGCTGTAGTCTTTTTGTTATATACCTGAGTCAAGAAAGATGGTTGTGCTAGGAAAGCTTGTCTAGATATATAACTTATCTGACTCATATCTCGAGGGTTCTTGAAAATAACTAGATAATGGCTGTTTAAACTGAGAGTCCTGAAGTCTTTGTTAGCAAAGAATAAGTTCTGAGTAATGAATATTACATTCATGTTCAGATGATGAGAACCTTTGATGAAGAGGTCTTTAGCTATAGGTGCATATTCTGGGTCTAACAAGTCGTCTATGATGAGCATCGAGTGTTTAGTAGTATCTCGACTAGAGTTGAAAAGTTAATCTCTTGTAAGAAGACCTTCGTTGAATTTCACACCTGAACTTTTTAACTTTTCAAACTCTGGTTGCCACTGGCTGTAGCAGTAAGTTATATCGTGTACTTCAGGTGTGACGAGAGTCTTCACGTTATTTATCACTTCGAATACTAGACGACTCTTACCACACGATGTAGGTCCTGCTATTAGCATAGTGAAAGGTGACTGTAGTCTAGGATCGAATTCAACAGATTCCACAGTGCTAGAGACGTCCATCTTACTGCAGTGATCAGACGAGAGTGGTCAACACTGGAGTGACACAGCTCACTTTTATGTCTTTGGGTACAGCTGCATACAACCCTTGAACATACATTGCGACGTCGCTGCGACCCATGTCGTCTTGCAACACTTTCATCAGAGCCATAGGCTCAGACGTCTCGTTGTACTTCCAAGCTCTCAGCACTTCATAGACAGGGTTCTTGACAGTCCTGTCAGAAGGCACAGGTTGAGAGATGAAAGCTACTTCATGAGAAGTCAACCCTAAGTAGATCCCTATAGTCTTCCAGTCTCTAGGGCAGAGCTCAGCTAAAAGAGAGAAATATTTCTGCACTTTCCACTCCATGTCTCCACTCTCTAAGCCATCCCACATGTCATGCTTGTCCATGTACTCACGTGAGAATTGGATGAGGTCCATACGGTAAGATTCTTCCAAGGCGTCTGCTAGTTCCTTCCACCTAGTAGTACAACTTTTCTGGTACCAAGTAGTGAACATTTCTCTAGCTTGAGTTATGACACTTGTCTCACAACTGAGATATCCCATGTCCTTCAAGTTCACTTTAAGGTATGAACCTAACCGTATGTAATCTGATGTCGGCAACTTACTACTTATTTTCAGTAGCATAGCGTCTGGTAAGTATCCTAACGGCTCTCCTTTGAAGTATGATGATACAGGTACTACTAAATTGAAATCTGCCATGATGAGCGAGTGTGTGAAGGAGTAGACAGGCAGGTATAGGTAGGTAGAGCGTTGTATGGGGTGTTGTAGGTTAGGGGGAGCTTTTATAAAGCTCTTTAGACTAGATACGTAGGGAAATCGTGTAAAGAGCATGCAAAACGTTCTGAGTTCGAACTCCTCGCCCCCCTATCCATTTCACACTAGAGGGGTGTCCCCACCCCATACACCCTATGCTAATACTATACACACCCCCCACCCCACCCAACTCTATACGATGCACTAACGTTTCACTTTTTTATCAGAGTGTTTACAATAACATTCTGAGCGCTAAACCACTACGATGAGGGGACGTTGTAATATCACGCTCCCACTGACTTAAATAAGTTTTAACTCTGTGTCTGTCTGCTTCAGTGTAACGTTCTAGATACGTATCTGGGATTTTGAAAATGTCTTCTACTTTCAAATCTGAACGACCTGCTAAGTTCCTTTGAAGCCGACAACCTAGCATGTCTATGATACTCTCTAACAAGTAATGTGTCGGCATGTCTTGATTAGAGTGGTACTGAGGATGATGAGGGTTGTTTGCGTAGTGGTGTTTCAGCGCTGATTCCCACATTGCAAGGTGGTCAGAGTTCTTGAGAGGTTTTGAACTCTTAAGGCGACCAAACTTCCAGCCGTATCCAACAGCTTCTACAGCTGAAAACTTTGACAAGTCGTGCTTCATAATCAACTTGTCTATACATTTACCTTCACTCTCATTGAAGCTATCACTTAGCAGAACCCAAGTGTAATACAACCATTTCCTATGCTCTAAAGTCTGTTTGAAATGATTGAAAATGTACTGTAAAGTTTTTACAGTGCATGTGACAGACTCTTTTCATTCACACACATACTGTAATACTAACTCGTCTTCAGGGTATCTAGCCTTAACTAGCGTGTAGAGGTCGTGAGCTGTCTTCATGATGACGTTGAAAGGTCGTTTGAATGAGTGAGTGCACTTACACGACCCTATATACTCTGAGTGATTTATGACTTGACAAGTAACCGTTTAAAACACAGTGTGCATGGAAAATATTTTAAGAAGTAGAGTGACAGTTTGAAGGGGGGGTCTCTCAATATATGAGAGACCAGAGTTAGTTTGTTAGTACACCTATACTTTTTTTTCACTTTTATTTTTTGTGAAGCATCTAATAGACTATTGGTCAAGGTTTTTTTTTCATCAGTTAGGGGAGAAGGATTGAGTTGGAAAGGCTGTCACCAGTTTATACAAGACTCCTTGGCACAGTAGAGTAGGGTTTTGACAACGTTGTACAACTACTCTTACAACGTGACAACACCCATTTGCATTGTGTCCAATCTCAGTCTTGTATGCTCTTTCATACAGAAACCGATCTGAAGAGTATTTAGCACGTGTTATCTTGTCAGGAGCTGATACTGTGTGCTTGATTAAGCCTTGTACCATACTCGTAGAGATGAACACGGAATTTCCTAGCTGCTGTGATTCGAGCTGATTAATTTTGAAGTAGGGTTTCATCCTACATTTTTGAAAGTTAATAGCTGAAGCTACTACACTATGAGAAGTTACACTGTGTTGTAACTTAGAAACTAGCAGTAACACGCTGCTCACTACTTCAGATTGAGTAGCTTTCCCAGTAGAACTAGTTATGAACTTCTTGAGAGAAGGACTACTAGCATTTATGGGAGTCGTGTTGTTATGCAGAAAACAATTTGAAAAATCTAGATTTGGAGGTATGTAACTATCTCTGATGTACTCTTCAGGACAATATCTGAACAACTGCTTTTCCTCACCAGTCTCTACTCCACTCTTGACGTCTGAAATGAACTCCCAAACTGACCGCCGGTCTTTAGTGCTGAGTGAAATCGGTAGAGCTGTACAAGCTGCACTGGACATGTTGTCTCAGAGATGCTCAGTTTGAATCTGATCACAGCCGGTTGTTTTCAACGTATACTAATCGTTTCCCCCACCCTCTCTAGAAAAGTAGTGTCCACAAATTAACTCACTTGAACAAAAATCTTTCAAATAAACGTCAAGAAGAAAATGTAAACTTCACCTTCAAACTTGTCAATCATATAATAAGTTAAAAAAAAATTTTAGACTGTATTTATATTTTTTCATCTTGAAAAGTGTAGTATAAGATACATCATTTATGAACGTTCCTTTTATGTTGCAACGCCCCATCCAGCTGACAGCCACTGTGCTATCTGAATAGAGTTCACATTTCCAACTGTTGTTTTTCAACTTTTTGTTTTGCTCTCCGCAGAAGCACCAGTCTGTTATGGGTTATCCAGTGCTTATTTATGTAGTGTGGTTGATAAAGATACGTTGTATCCAAACTCAGCCTAGTACTTTACTATAGTGACATGTGCGTATAATTGTCGTACAATAACAATTAGAGATGAAATATGAAAAAAATGTCAGACGTCAAATGTTCGTCTATTGTCGTTCAACAAACGTGTGACAACGTTTGACAATCGTTCTCAGTAAAATTAGTATATATACCCCTTGATTTGCTCAGTTGAAATCAAACTGCTCCTGAGCTGCTCAACTGTGACGACTACTCTACTCCTGCCACTCTACACGCTGCCTCTACTTTTTCAACTTCTACAAACTAACTGTTTTAGTTTAGGATGCGGTCTGCTGGCAACAAGAGCTCTAAGAAGAGTTCTAAAGTAGCTAAGAGCAAGAACTTAGTTCTGGACGTTTCTGTGGAGATACCTCCTACAGTAAGCAATGAAGTACAGTGGATTCATCGTCCAAGTACACCTGAAGAGCAGAGTGCAGCTATCTTGGGGTTACATCACAATCTGGACTGCATGCTGGCTCCTTCCACTCGCGTACTGGACCGTGATGTATCTACGTCAGCACCAGCTTTGAGCTCTACAGACTTCAGCAACCCTGAACCGCCTCAAGATGTCCTCACTTACCAGACCCTGTCACACGTCATGCCCTTGGGACGAGGCAATGGAGCTCTTCCTACTAGAGCTACTCCTCCAGTCGTCATCGACTTGACAGGTGATGAGCTACTTCGACCCACTACGCCAATCGTCATCGACTTGACAGAGGACGAAGTAGAAGAAGGTGAAATCATCGGGCACGACTTGAATGAAGTACTAGATGAGTGGTTCCAGAAAGCTGAAGCTGAAGGACGCTGTGCTCCACCTTCCTCACCTGTCACTACAGCTGTACCAGCCGACATTGTAGTGAGGGATAGTACCGGAGCCGTCATCACTCCTGGACTGACCGACACTGTCGTCGTCATCAACGGGGAAGCTACAGTAGTCACAGATGAGTACTACTCACGAGTAGTATGTGACACAAGTGGTGAAGTGAATCCTCCCAAGGGCGTGATGACAGCTACTAAAAGAGGTCCATCTCCACAGATTCAGCCAGAAGCAGTTGTTGAAAAAAAAAAAAAGCGAAAGTACACCAAGAGTGTGGCTACTGTAGCTGCAGCTGCTGCACGTGCTGCAAAGGCTGGTGTGGGAAGTGTTACTTCCCAATCGACGGTTGCCACTGCTGTTGTGACACCGCTTCCGCCGAAGAACGGATCCAGGAAAGTTGGGTCTAAGCTGGCTAACTTCCGCATAGTCCCTTTGACTGGTGAGAAGTGGCCTAGTCGGTTTGGTTTCCCATCTCAGCAAGCCGAAGGTAGCATTGTTCCTGACCAGCTGTTCTACCCACCTGGGGACACATGCACGCTGCTTGAAGTATACAAGCTCCCCTTCATCAGTGGCGTCTCAATAAGGCAATATTTGAACAAGCCTTATGAGAGGCACGTCAACTTACGGGCAAACGACTTCAGAGGGCTCTTCTACCAGAGCAAATCTATCATAGAGAACTATGACAGGATTAAAGAAGAAGCCAAGAAAGGAGCGCCAGCAGTCAAGAACTATCTGAACTACTTAGACAACCCTGTCAAACACACAGGTGTGTTAGTCAACCTCTACAGGGGGAAACCTAAGATCCACATCGGAAAGTCGTCGTACGTGGAAGAAATGGATAAAGCGCTGCCGGCAGGTCGAGCAACAACAAGCCCAATACACTGTGGGTACACGGTCACTGTCAACACGATCAAAGACATCATGGAACGTGTTGGGCCGATGCTGGAGAGTGACAAGAACTTTTACAGAGGTGTTACCACTTGCGATGAGACTGATTAGGTGAGTGCTCAACAATTAAATTACATCAGTTGTAAGGTTCCTCAACACTGTATTGATAGGGCTGTAAATTCTTTGCATGATGTGTCTGTCTGTCTGTCTGTCTGTCTGGCTGTTAGTGAGTATGTTCTAGTGGAAAAAAGAAAAGAAAAAAAGAAGGAGAGAGTGTATATCTGAAGAGTTTTTAAAATGCATAGACACGTCAATACTATCAGTTGTATTCGGTGTAATGCACCTAGAATACCTAGACAAGTTACTATACATAACAGTAGCAAGAACTTGTGTACTTCAGAGACTTGCTTGAGAGAAGTCTTCTCTAGTGAAACAGTTTTACCTGAAGAGATTGAGAAAAACTCTTTCTTAGAATATTACAAATCAAATTTCAGATCGATAGGTCAAGGTTTAGTTGTGTTAGGTTGTGTACATGCTATATATAACGTCAGATTAACTACTTTTGAATCTGATCAAGGAGTGAGTGAGATAGTGACAGCTCTCAGAGCTATACATGAGAATCAGTTATACAGTTATAGAGTAGCTGTGTCTTTTGGTCGAATTTTGACTTGCACTGAACACGCTGAGCAAAGAGTCATGTATTTTCATGCTTCAGCTAACAACTCTTCAGTTTTTTATGACAGTGAAGACCATCAAGACCCTTACTTCTTAGTTAAGAACTCTGAGAGCTTTGAAAGTTGCATAGATCTATTGAAAAGTAAAGTGAAAGTTGACACAAGTAGACCTGACACAAAGTGGACTGTAGTAGGTAATGTGAATGTGAAGCTGACTTATATTAGACCTACAAATGTGTTCTTAGGTAAGTTAGAGAGTGTCCCTGCTAGTTTCAGGAAAAGAGGTATGTTACACTTCCACCGAGACTGTTACAGTAAGAGAGTGTACAGAGACAACTTGTGTTTCTTTAGATGCTTGTCACACCACTTGTATAAAACATTAGATAGAACTGTAGAGCTTTTCAAAGAAGCTTATCCAGACACTTGTCAGAAAAAGTTCAAAGGTATTCTCTTAAGTGATTTAGATAGATTAGAGAAAGTATTCAAAATAGACATACGAGTGTTCAAGCTGTCTAGTACTAATAAAGTGACTGTAGTGCGTAGCAAGCTTTGTACCGCAACCACTTGAGTCTGATAGTAGACATGTGTAAATATGGACGTGTGTACAGTTGTGAAAAATGTTACAAAGCATTCTCTTCTAATTACAACTTGAAGAGACACACTGCTGTAACAAAAGACTGTACTAAAGTACGATTTATATACAAAGGAGGTGTGTACAAACCTAGTAGAACTATATTCCAGAAGTTGAGTGAGCTAGGTGTACACACATCTACTCACTTAAAGATATACCCATATAAGATTGCTTTCGACTTTGAAAGTTATTTTGTAAAGAACGGTGAGAAAAGGTGTAACACAACTTTTGAGTTAGATCATGTACCACTGTCTGCTAGTGTAGCTAGTGACTTTCCAGGGTATACAGAACCAGTGTGTTTTGTCAGAGAGAGTAACAGGGAAAATGATGACTTAGTCAGTCGTGTATTAGGGTACATAGATATGTTAGCTTGTGAAATAGGTGAACGTGTCAGAGAGAGTTTTAAAGTAGTGACAGATCAGCTAGATGCTCTGCAAGCTGAAGAGGAAAGGTTAGAGAGTGCAGCTTTGAAAGCTGCTAAGTTAGAGAAAAGTAAGTATAATTTATCACCTGTCGTCAGAGCTAAACAAGCTCTGACAGCTTATATGAACAGAGTACCTGTAGTAGGTTTTAACTCAGGTCGATATGACTTAAATCTAATAAAGAGAAGCTTCCACACTTTCTTCTCAGAAAGAGAAAAGAAACCTATGACGACTATAAAAAGGTGTAACCAGTACATTGCTGTATACACTGAGCACTTAGTCTTCTTAGATATGGTGAACTATCTAGCTCCAGGATATAATTACGCTAGTTATTTGAAAGCTTTTTTGAAAGACACAGAGAAAGGTTTTTTTCCTTATGAGTGGATGGACAATGTCCGAAAATTAGATAACACAACTCTCCTACCTAGGAGGAGTTTCTATAGCTCTCTGACTGGGAAAGGTATAACTCAAGCTGAGTATAGAAGCTGTAAAGAAGTGTGGGTGAAAGAAAAAATGAAAACAATGAAAGACTACTTAGTGTACTATAACAATTTAGATGTAGCTCCATTTGTCAGAGCTATAAATGAACATAGCAAGTTCTTCATAGAAAGGAATGTCGACATGTTCAAAGATGGTTTGACACTTCCAGGTTTGACTTTGAAGTTCCTCTTTCAGAACACTGAGTTGAATGTGACACCTTATGTTCTCTTTTCACATCATGAAAAAGAAGTCCACAACTTACTGAGAAAGAATTTAGTTGGTGGACCTGCTATAATATTCCACAGACACCATCGTAGTGGTATAACTAGAATAAGAGAGCGTAAGTATGGAGTTGAGAGTAAAAAGTGTGATCACATTTTAGGAGTAGATGCAAATAGCTTGTACTTGAAATGTATGGGTGAAGCTCATTGTACAGGGTTCTATGTAGTGAGACGTCACGAAGATGATTTCAAGCCTGTTCTCAGTCAGCAAGTCAGTTACTCAGCTGTAGAATGGCTCCGTTACAGAGCTATACTAGACAAAGTACCTATTTTACATCAATACAATTATGGTGAAGTCAGTGTAGGTAGTCAGCGTATAAGAGTAGATGGGATAGTCCCTGATCGTAAATTGATATATCAGTTCCATGGTTGCTATTGGCATGGTCATACATGTCAGATTAACAAGACATTGATGACTAGTACGAAGGGTCGGGAATGGATAGAAGAGCGTTCTAGTAAAACAGCTGCTGTAACTCTGTATCTGAAAAGTTTAGGTTACACAGTAGTAGAACAATATGAATGTCAGTGGATCAAATTACGAAAAAACACTCAGTGTTTGAAACTGAAACCTGAATGGAGTGTTAATAGACCGTCTTCAGCTGGTAAGATGAGTCAAGCTGAGATAATAGAAGGTGTGAAAAGTGGTTCAGTGTTTGGGTTGATTCAAGTAGATATTCACACACCTGAGCATCTCAAACCATATTTTGCTGAAATGACACCAGTTTTTATGAACATTCTTGTTAGCAAAGAAGATGTAGGTGACCATATGAAAACTTATCTAGAAAGTGTAGGGAAACTGCGTCAACCTCAGAGACAGTTGATAGGTAGTTTCCATGGATCAGGTCTTCTACTAGGTACTCCGTTACTTAAGTGGTATCTAGAGAAAGGTTTAGTAGTTAGCAAAGTGCACTTGTTAGTTCAATACACACCTGAAGAAACTTTCAGACCTTTTGTGCAAGAAGTGACAGCAGCTAGACGGAAAGGAGATGAGAATGTTGACTGCAAGATTTTTTTAAGAACGAGATTTTTTAAGAACGAGATTTTCTTTATTGACCATTTAGTTTGACAGTTTCTTAGACACAATTGAAGATTCATAAGCAGTGCGTACTAAGGCGTACCGGTACGCACATCCATACATCAACACGGTTACTTTAGAATTATATGACTGTGGTTTTCAAGCGGTAAATAAAGAAATGGTAAGACCATCAGTAAACTGTTGTTAAGGTCTTACCATATATTAATCAGAGTATAATCAGACACGGGCTATAATAACATTTCTTGTTTGCAAGATACGCTGAGAAATAAGTATGGACAGGTATTTAAGGTCATGATACTAAAAACCCCTATTTAAGATAAAAAACTCTTAATAAATACAATACTCCATAAGTTTACACATACACTTTAGTTTCCTGTGATTTCAGGAATTGACTCAAGGAGTGTTTTCTTCACCAATGTCTTAAATTCACTCAGGGTTTCTGTGGCTCTAACATGTGGTAAAAGGGCATTCCAGCTCTGTGCACAGGTTACCTCAGGGCTCTTCTCATACGAGGCACAATGTATAGTCGTATACTTAAGTACAGGAGATATGTTATGTCTGGTTTGACGAACAGGATTGGTAAGAAATTCTTCACATCTAGATCTTTTAAATGCGTATATTTTCACATGAGCTTTTCTTCTCTCCTCTAATTTTGGAAGTTTTGCTAGTGCATGAACATGATCGGTAGGTGTAAGAATGTGCTTGTCTAAGCAAGTTTTTAAGGCTCTATTTTGCTGACGTTGCAGCTTTTCAAGACAATCGTGACTTGCATTCGTATACAAAATATCAGCATAATCAATGACTGATAAGGCGTGACTCACATAGACCCTTAGGAGAGCATCAGATGTCATCTTTTTCTTCGCTCTATACAACAGCATGTTTTTGAAACGGATGTTTTTTATCAGGTTATTTACATGTGCATTGAAATTTAGTTCTTGATCTAATATGACGCCCAAATATTTATAAGAGCTAACATGTTTTAATCTAGTATCACCCATGTAAATTACAGGCTTAGGTAATAAAGGAAGGCGTTTGTTTGACGCAAAAGTCATTAATTTAGTCTTATTTATATTTATAGTCAATTTATTCTTTGTTGCCCACACATGGAATTTGTGTAGGGCATCAGAGAGTAAATTAGAAGCAGTATTGAAGATATTTCCCGAAACATACAAAACCGAGTCATCGGCATACAACATTGTTTTATGAGTATCACGCGCAGAAATACAATCATTCATATATAAAAGAAAAAATAAAGGACCCAATATTGAGCCCTGTGGTACGCCACAGGACAGGCTAGCAAGATCCTGTCTGACTTGTATAAACTGTTAGGTAACAGTTCATATGGTAAGACTATATGTAACAAGCAGAATTTCTTGAATACTAAATATGTAAGTCCAGATTTTGCTAGTCGACATTGTCTGCACTGGTCAGTACAACAAGTGCATGACATCAGTGAGAACACTGTGGAAATGTCATCTCTCCCGACTAGTATCACATACGACTTACCTGTTCAGATTGGGTTCATGGTATACCAGTATGCCAAACTTAAAATGTTAGCGTTCTACTACGACTTCTTGTTGAAGTTCATTGACTCAAAAGACTTTGAAATGTGTGAAATGGACACTGACAGTTTTTATTTTGCATTGTCTAAAAAGAATTTAGACGAAGCTGTCAAACCTGAGATGCGTGAGCAATACTTCAGAGAGCGTCACAAGTGGTTACCTTCTGAATCTTGTGATAATCCTCAACATAGAGAGACGTACATTCAATGTAGAACACACAACTACCCATGGGTACAACCACTGTGTTGCTATCGCCGCCTGGTGTTTGACAAGCGAACTCCAGGTCTGTTCAAGATAGAGTGGGAAGGAGACGCTATGACATCTTTGAACCCTAAATGTTACATGTGTGTCAGTGAGACAGGGAATAAGACTAGTTGCAAAGGAGTTATCAAGAGGCAGAATAATCTTACTGAGACAAATTATCAGAACGTTTTGAAAACAGAAAAGACTCATGTTGTGACAAACAGAGGTTTCAGAGTTATAGACCATCACGTCACTACATACTCTCAGAACAAGCAAGGTCTAAATTACCGGTACATTAAGAGAATAGTATGTGAAGATGGTGTCAGCACTGAACCATTAGATATATGACTCTCTCTTTCTGTGTGTGTGTGTGTGTGTATGTGTGTGTGTGTGTGTGTGTGTGTGTGTGTGTGTTTGTGTGTGATAAAGACAAGTGAGTTGTATCACTCAAAAAAAGTAAAAAAAACAAACAGTATTTTCCTACAGTAAAAAATAAAAGAGAAAAATAGTTGAAGCGAAAAAGGAAAATTTTCTGTGAAGAAAAGAAAATTTCCACAAATGGAAATTAAGTAGTACTAACTATATAGTAAAAAAAAGAAGGAGTAAAGGAAAATTTTCTGTGAAGAAAAAGAAAAAATTTCCATAATTGGTAGTACTAACTATATAGTAAAAAAAAAAAGAAGAAAAGAGAAAAATTTTCATGAAAAATTTTCATAAAAATGTAAATAATACAGCTTCTATAAAGAGAAAGAGAGAGAAATTATAGTTGAACATTCGAGGAAATTATCCAATTTCTCTCCGAATGTTTCACCTCAATTTCTCTCCTAGTGAACTATATCGCTAAAAAAAAGCTCGTAAAATAACAAAAAAAAGTGAACTGTATCACACCAAAAAATAAAATCAGGCGTGAAAAGAGAGTTGTTACAAAGACGCCACTGACTGATTTCAGACTACTTTACTAAAGTCTCTTTGTCCGTCAAATTCATCAGAGAAATTTTTTTTTTTTTCTGATTAGTGTCAAGAAATATATACAATGGCTGACAGCAAGTTGACGTCAAAAATAGAAGATATCCTTGACTCTGTCAGTATGTACAGTTCTATATATGGTTGTTGTAGTTCTAGACTTGATGCTTCAGCACCAACTCTCTCAGCACGTGAAAGTGAGAAAAATGTTCATACACCCCCACGCATTACAACTCATGTAAGACCAGTGTCACCTCGTAACTTTGACACAGCTTTGATTTGTGGTTGTAAAGGTCATTTCTTTTGGGAGTTCATACCTGTAAACAATGTTAGCTATTTTAGAGGAACCTTACCTGATGTTGTTGAGCGCTGTTTTTCCAGTATACATGTGTACAGAGACTCAGTGTATAGAGCAATCCACATTGAATCTGCCTATATTCGTTGCAGATTTCACCATAGCTGTGTATCAAATGCATAACTCTCTGACTTGCCCCAGACACTATGCTAGATACACTCTAGGGAGTTTCAAGAGCTTCATGGAGTTCAACGAAGTCTTACGTGAATCACCTATTATAGGCGCATTCTGTAGGTGTAATGTTCCCATGAACCCTTCAGATATCGCTTACAATGTGTGTTTCACGTGTCTGCAAGCTACTCTAGAGTTGAAAGCTTTGTCTCTCACAGCAGTGTTACAGCATTTCTCGTATGAAGTCAGTTTCAAAACTGATTACTTGAATGCTCTGACTCCAGGTGTGAGAAACAATCACGAATACTTTCTAGCTCAGTCATTGTTTGATGTGAAACTATCTAAAATTGTGAAGATGGGGACTGGTTGGGTGAGTACTTGGAATACTCGAGGTGTTTCTTGGAAAGGTCAGAAAGGTTTCACAACCATTCGTTCTTTCTGCATCATGTGTAACATTGCAGGGAATGGTCATGACTTGTTTGTGTGCAAGAACTATACAAAGTATAAAATGTGAATAAAGTAACCAAAATAATAGTTCTTGCCTTGTGTTTGTCTTTAGCATGTGACGGCATTACTCAATGTCATTGTTGACATTTATTTCAGCCACGTGGTCTTAAACACGTGTCATTGTTGACATTTATTATAAGCACGTGGTCTTCAACACGTGTACAAGTGAAGTAGGTCATGTTGACGTTGTACTAGCCAATCAGAAGCTTGTAAAGTATGTCATGACCTCTGATGACGTCACTTCCTGTCATTTAGAAGCTTCTGATTGGTTGACAGAGGTCACTTCCGTTCTGCAAGTGTCAACTGACCTAGATGCACCCGTTTACTACGCGCTGAATATGCTCCTATATACTACTTGTATTGGCTTAGAGCAGACCCACGTAAGTGTACACAGTTTGTTGGGAATATAGTAAAATACATTTCATAATGATGTATTTACAGAGAGTCAATATATATATATATATATATATATATATATATATATATATAATATATGTAATTATAAACAAGTTTCTGCATATTAATATGCATTTCTCATACAATGATGAGGCCTCTTGTCTTGGTATAACAGTTTTACTTTTGCTAATGACCATGCAGATCTGCTGTATTATATACATGTATTTACAAATAACTGTTATTCTCCAATTTATTTGGTTTTCTTTTCAGTGCTTCTTCTGGCTGTGGCCTACCCAACTGGACCTGCTGTAGACTCAGTCTGGACTTCTATCCAAATTAACCCCTCCCAGTATACAACCCCACCCTCAATCATCCCACTCCCTCCTAACACAGGTCACTCCCTCCTAACACACGTCACTCCCTCCTAACACACATCACTCCCTCCTCAACCATCCCATTCCCTCCTAAAACACGTCACTCCCCCCTCACGTACCTCACTCTCTCCTCACGTCCCTCACCCCCCCTCACGTCCCTCACTCCCTCCTCACCTCCCTCACTCCCTCCCCACGTCCCTCACTCCATCCCCACGTCCCTCACTCCCTCCTCACCTCCCTCACTCCCTCCTCACCTCCCTCACTCCCTCCTCACCTCCCTCACTCCCTCCCCACGGCCCTCACTCCCTCCCCACGTCCCTCACTCCCTCCTCACGGCCCTCACTCCCTCCCCACGTCCCTCACTCCCTCCTCACGTCCCTCACTCCCTCCTCACGTCCCTCACTCCCTCCTCACTCATCTCACTCTCTCCTCGCGCACCTCACTCCCTCCTAACACACCTCACTCCTTCATTTCGCTTTCAGTCCAGGTTCCAAGTTCTTCCAATCCCCTGATGGGGCACCCAACCCCCCAGCCCTCTCAAGGCTGACCGAAATGATGTTCCAATTGATGAAAATAAATAAAATCCCAAAACTACATAGGATTGCACCAAGTGCAAGGGTCGAAATTACTCACATTTACAAGGTTTTGCAATATGTGTAATGGTCGAAATTACTCACATTTACAGGGTTTTGCAATAGGTGTAATGGTCGAAATTACTCACATTTACAGGGGTTTGCAATAGGTATGATCGGGATGTAAACCCTATGCAAAGATCAATCTTGATCAGTTTTACATCTGATGTAAATCTCGTCGTAAATATCTGTAATGGTCAGTGATTGTCTGTAAATTCGAGTTTTACACAAAATGTAAATCCAGTGGAAAGTCCAAAACTTGTGCAGTGAATGGAGTTCTAGCATAAATGTAGATACATGTATTCAAACACCATGCCAACCATGTAGGGTTGATACACTCATACATGTAGTCCCAAATGTTTTGCATGATCAGCTGATGATGCAGCAATACAGCATGGGCGCATTAATCAATAAGGCTGTGTTGGTTCATAATAATTATACCAATTGAGTTTAGAAATGTATAAAGCCATCATTTCTAAACACAATTGTATGTAATGAACGACAAACAACCACAGTTTATATATTGGAATTTTATTCTGTGTTTAAAAGTTTACATGGTATACAATTACGATTTACAGGTATTCCAGTGAATAAAGGATATTTAAATGAGTTTAGGGTTTATGAGATATTCTCACAACAGGTATAAGATGACAGTAATATAAAATTGATCAATAAACAATATGAGTAGTCCCTGAAGGAGTCCATGTTTTATGGTATAACATTTTTAGAATGTTATAATATTTTAGGAGTCCTACACACGTTTGAGGGCCGCGGTCGAAAAACAAGATGGCGGCATTATGATGAATGTTAGTTAAGTAGCGTCCCAGGTGGGGGCGCTGCGGTGCGGGGATTTTCCCGCTGAGAAAGTTAAGATAGCGGTTGCCCATCTTGTCATTAAATGCAATATTCTATAAGTATTCCACCCGATGGCTACTTGGAGTGCAGAGTGCAGGTTCAGGTGGTCGTCTCATGCTGCACAACTAACCAGATCACTGAGGGCACCCCGTGCCTGCACCTTATTCTGAACAGAAGGAAGGAAACAGTATAACAGAATGTCAAATAAACACTAGGGTATAGAATTTAATAGTTCACAGTTCTAAAAGCCTTATAAAGTAAAAGCCTCCAAAACAACTACCATATTCAGTCATTTTAATCAGAGTCAGGCAGTCCTGGACTCTCCTTATAGAGTCCAGCATTCCCAGTGGCATGGCAATGCTGGACTCGCGTACGAGTTCGTGGCTCCCAGACAATTATGAATAGATTCCTACCAGTTATACTTTCCTTTTGTAGTTAAGTCTGTTTGCAAATTGGATGGAGGTCCCCAAATTATAACATCACATTCCAAAAGTGCAGAAACAAAATCTAGCATAAATTGCACTACCTAAAGTGTTTAAGATAATACAAGTTGTAACAACCATTTATATCCTTTAGATGCTTTCTCTGAAATAAAGTGAAATATCAGAAATGTGTAAACTTACATTCTTCTTTGCCTTCATCTTGATGTATCCATCCTGGTTGCTGAAGAAGTAGAATGAAGGGCCAACTCTTACAGCACCCACCACCCCACCAGTGGTGTAATCGGACGGAAAGACCTTCTTTATCAGCCAGGTATTCAGCTGGCTGATATCCATGGCCTCTGCAGTACCCACCTTTGTGCCATTCACTATAGGCGTAAAGAGTTTATTTATGTTCGATATTTTGCCTCTCTTATAAAGAAACTGGTAGAATTTGAAACCTAGAAAGTGGATGTAGAAAAACAGGCACTAAATTTTCTTCCAACCAGTAACCCACGACAAGTTTTATTCCTATTTATCTTGTTCATCACCTCTCATAGTCAGTCTTCTTAAATGGCCTGGGAGATGATTCAGAACGACTGCCATAGCTGTCGGGCTGTTAGATATGTTGGCGATAATCACATTTTTGAATGCGATTCAATGCATAACAAGTAGTTGTTAAAGTAAATTTATTGGGTATTTCATGAGCCGCGACTTATACAGGAGGTAAGGTTTGACTAGGGTCTATTAGCCTTATCTGTTACGCCATCGTTCTGAATCACAATAATTTCTGTTGAAATCTATAGTAAATACCACATTTTGCTGAGTACAAATACTGCAATATTGACGAAAATCGCATTATGACGGCTGACGAGTCTATTCTGAAAGAGCCTCCTGCATTAGTTTCTGTATTACTGCATTTTGATAGTTATATAACTACAGTAAGCTGAGTGAATGAACTCATCATTTCTGTCGGAATCCAATCTCTATTATCAATATGAAGAACAATAATTATTGCAAAAGTGTCGATTTACCAGAATCAGTAATTATGAAAGCACATTTTTGTTTTCTCGTCACACCGATGATGTGGCATTTCTCCATGAAGGCTGCCTGTGGCAGGGTGCTAGGGGGCAGCACATGGTGCACATAGTAGGTCTTCTTTAGGGTGAAACTATCCTTGATCGTTGTGTTATCGGTCATGTTATAAACCCAAATGTTGTATGCCTATTCAATACAAGAAGGTTATAGCAGTAACTACCAGCTGACCACAATTGAATTATACAAAACATGGGTAATAAACACAATCAGTTGGGAAGAATTGAATTGAGAAAAACAGAGAAACGACTACATTTATATCTGATATTTTCTCTTGGAACACTTAAATATCTACAATGTTCTGATAGTCCAAATGGTCCAAATAATAAATAAGATGTTATAATTCTCAAATAAATTGCATGCAAGAATTCGATTTTTTTGAAAAGGCAGACGTCTGTGAAAGCCGCTACAGCTTGGAGAATATATTTCAGGCTTAGGAAAACCAACACTTCAGCAAAGCACATGACTGCTAAATTCTGAACTTCATTTCCTAGAATATGGTAACTGTTATGTTTTGGAAGATGGTTGGTTGGTTCTTATAACAATTAGATTCTGGTGAATTACAACTGGCTAAGGCAGACACTTATTGGTAATTCAAGATGGCAGACAGGAGAGGATTTATTCCAAGAATCCTTTGCAGGAGTAACTCAGAATATCACACCAGGATCACTATAGGTAGTTACTAAGGTATCCACCAGGTGGTGGCACTGTTGTTGGACTGTACCAGCAATGAGATAGTATCATGACAGTAACTTATAAATTGAAAAACCCATGAGGCTTCAACAGTAGACATCACGAAACATACTGTAACATGTAACGACACTCACCGACATGATGAATACATAGTTACGGCTGTCTCGGAAAAGATGTGAGTCGTCCATGACAGCTACAATGTCCCCATCTGTGTGTGGCAGCGCGTCACCTATGTCAGCACTATCACACGGAGACCCAAAATTACTGCCAGATCTCTCTATCCTATCACCTGTAAAGGCCAAATCTCGAAATTGTTTGAGCCATAATTCATACACATCACTCAAAAAGTAAACTTGTCTCCAGACTCTTCTAAGTGACGATCATAAAATAAACGAGTCAAAAACTTGTCTAAATGACAACGAAACGGGTCTTCTAGCTGGAGATAGAAGACCCACTTGGCATGTGCCAGCCCAAAACCCGACATTTGCCAACTCCAGATTCTATTTGTGGGATGGTAACCTGATAGGTTAGACAACTTTTGACTCGTTTATTTTATGATAGTCACTTCGACGAGTCTATAGACAAGTTTACTTTTTCAGTGAGTGATGCTCTGTAGGTAATCAAATGCAATATACATCAATATACAACAGTTGTGTTAGGGAAAGTTGATCAGCAATGGTATAAATGGCTTCCATGAGTATTTATACTCAAAGAGAATGCCTCAGCATGAGTAAACACATACTCACAATGAAGTGAGTGCTCAATCAAAACTAAACACCCTCATTGTAGCATTGCACAATCAGCAGAAAGCAAATGAATGCCAAACTCCACAGTACTATTAGTTTGTTGGGTTTTGTGGCGTTTTCTCATTTTTGGGGGGTGATTAAAAATATTAAACCTCTGCCGTTCGGACTAAATTGATGTAATTTAGACATGCTAAGGAACTGTTGCGATTTGGCCCTCTGCCAACATCTACATATTTAGATATTTTCCCTTGCTTAAGAAAATAGTTTCTGCAATGTCTGTCCCATCCAATGTCTACATTGCAACAGCTTTGCCCAGATTTAGAGTAAATGCAAGGCCTCCAAATCGCAAGGGCCTCAAATCCAGAGGTTTTGTAGGCATAAAATGCATTCTGGGATTTGAGCTTAAGCGCAGAGTTCTTCGTACCTAAGTTCTACTGTGGAGCCTACAATTTCATTGTATATTGGTCTACAATTTCGTGGAATATACATTTTAAGATTAACTCAAGCAAACTGTGTAGTGACTCCCCCAAAGATAAACTCTTTGGCTTACAAAACAGTTGGGTTCAAAACCACAGAGATTCAGTGCCAAATAAATCATACAGAAATATTTTCTAGTTGAAATATTGGCCTAAATCCCAAGCTAGGACTCCTGTCCTCACCAATTAGGCGTGTTCTATGTATGTACAGCCTACCTTTAATCAGGAAGGTTTTACCACCGTTGCGTGCATAAAAGGCAGCACGTAATATTTGGGTGTCAGGGTCTATCGGTGTTTCGGTGGTTGGGGTCGGTGTCGTGGTCGTTGTCGTGGTCATGGTCGTGGTCGTGGTTGTGGTTGGGGTCGTGGTCTCAGGGCCACAGTCACCATCTGTTTGGGCTATAGAGATCGAAGTTGAAAAGAAAATACATCATTGTTAAAGATCACTTTTTAGCTAGGCATATCAATAAAATGTTACATTATTATTCTTTTTCATCTTTTTTTTTTTTTTTGGGGGGGGGGGGCGTTACTATGAGCCATTTAATCAGCCAATTTGTTTAACGTCATCGTCTTACAGACTCAATTACTCTTTTGTATCATAGTTCAAAACCCCATAGAGTCTTTTCCAGAAATATGTTATTTTGACACTCCATAATGCATCAATGGTTAACACACAGAAAGATATGGGCAGGGCCAGGGGGCATAAAGCATTCCACGGGGGAAGGCATAAAAAGATTTCGCCTTTCCACACGAAAACTCATCACCACCCCTCATCGTTATTAAGTAATGACCACTCCCTTAACCCTTTAAGGACGGCAAGAAATTGTTAAAGCTAGCTGTGGGGGCGAGATTTTTTGCAGGATTTTTCTCTTAGGACGAGACTTTGTGGAATCCCATAGAGTTACCATGACTATAGTCGATGCTTGCCCTGCCATGGCATCGACTATAGTTGATGCTCGCCCACAAAGGGTTAATGTGACACGTGGTCAGCACTAGGCTGTGTCCTGATCTATACTATACAGAAGATTAAAGATAATAAGAAACCCTGTGGAATACTGCTATCGGTTATTCAATGGGCCGGCAAAATTTCTCGATTAAACCAATGACTCTGCCGTATTCCATGAAAATTGATATTAGAAATTTCACCATAGGAATTCCTACCTCCATATATTGCCCGTGCCCCTGCAATATCGTCTGAGTGTAGGTTAACGTCAGCAAATGCAGGGATGTAAAACGGATACATAATGGCATTCGTGACATTAGAGTGCCTGAGTCCTATGGCATGACCAAACTCGTGGATTGCCACCCAGAGCAGGGATTTAACACCTGTCAAATAAATAAACAATGCCGATAGGTTATAGATATCTATAATTGATGTGAATTGCAACTAATATCTAGTATTGATGAACACAATAATATACAAGTGCCCAACCCCCCCTACGTGTATGACAGGCCAAAAAAAGGTGTGTTTCAGGCAACATGGTCAGAATTTCTAGGGTAGTTAGGTCGGATTTTTTTAAAATCATTGTTTCATTTTACATAGAGAGAGTACCAGGAATGAGTCGTGGATTGACAAATATACCAGCGACTCACCAGAATGACTCAATAGTAGTATAGTATGTATCGGAACGGGACTATGCTTAAGTACTGTTTATTACTCAATCGACCTGCAGCCAATCAGAGGCCTCCATTTGGTCACGTGACCCCCTCATTTGCATAATTACGTAATAGGCCACGCCCCCTCATTTGCATAATTACGTAATAGGCCACGCCCCCTTGATCACCAGCCAATCAGAGGCCGCCATTTGGTCACGTGACCCCCTCATTTGCATAATAGGCCACGCCCCCTTGATCACGTGACCCCCTCATTTGCATAATAGACCACGCCCCTTTGATCACCAGCCAATCAGAGGCTTCCATTTGGTCACGTGACTCCCTCATTTGCATAATAATGGATCACGTGACCCCCTCATTTGCATAATAGGACCACAACCCCTTGGTCACGTGACCGGAAGCGCTCTTTATTTGGAAAATAGACCACACCCCCTTGGTCACGTGACCTGAACCCCTCCCTCATTTGCATAATATAGATAATAGACAGACCACGCCCCCCTTTTGGTCACATGACTTGGACTAGCCAATGGGAGGCTTCTATGGGGGGGGGGGGGGGAGGGGGAGGGGGGGGGGAGGGGGAGGGGGGGGGGGGAGGGGGAGGGGGAGGGGGGGAGGGGGGCACTATTTTGGGGTGGGCGGGCACTTGGGGGGGGCTTTTGGGGTCTGCTGTGGAGAAAAAAAAAAATTTTATCTGATCTCTAGGGAATCGCCTCCTCTCTACCCCCCTTTAGGGGGGGTAGGGAGGAGGCGATTGTAGAGGAGTTTTTCGGTGACTTGATGACTTTCAAACGACCATACTGATAGTTGATAAATTTGACTTTTGACTTGAATATTCTTGCGACTTTGCGACTTGTAAGCGAAAGCGAAAGCGACTTTGCGACCTGTAGCCCCTTAAAAGAGGTGACTTTGTAACCTCAGGGGGGAGATCTTTCTACACCCCCACGGAGGAGGAAGGATCTCGGTTGATTGACTGTACTTTGACTTGTTGTTGTAAACAAAAAAAAACAAATCAATGAATAGAACGACCCCCTTATTGCTAACAAAGGAACGACTTTGAATTACACAAATGAGACTACCCTCTTTTGTAGGGGGTTAGTGGTAACTCGACTTAAATTAGAGTATTAGGGAGAGCAAAACGCGACTACACGCCGTCTTAGACTGTCTTACGGACCGGATAACAATAACCATAGTTACCTTGGTTACTGTTGATGACGCGTAATGAGCAACGTCGTCAAAATTAAGCTGACGTCAGCGGTCGGCTAGCCAGACAGTTTTTTTTGTCAAAATGACCGGAGCAGGTTACGTTGCGGTCGCTCAAGAGACGGTGATGGATCTGGTCACGAGGATACTGAAAGAAGGTCTACCTAGAACCACCACGCTAGTTTGAGCGCGGCGGGTATCAGTCATCATGGGGCCCTTGACGGGTGGGTCCTCCCCATGCAGCCGTATGTCGAATTTAAGAAATGCCCATGTCACATGTCACTAAGGGAGAAACGTTTTTGAAATATTTAGAACCCAAATTTGAGCATTCTGGTACATTTTTAAGGACCCAGACACTGCAAAGCCGGGTACCATCCAAGAAAAAAAAAAATTTTGGCGAAATGTTTAGGCTTGAAATGGTACTTTTCTGATGCACTCTTCAAACATTTTTTTTCTCATGTCACTATGGTCCATGTCACATGTCGGACTTAAGAAATGCCCCATGTCCCATGTCACTTAGATGACCATGCCCCATGTCGATTTTTTAAGATATGCCCGTGTCGTTGTATCGAATTTTAAGAAAATGACCATGTCACCATATCGAATTTAGGGGTCTAGGGACATCAGCATGTCCGGCTATCCTCCACAAATTTAGCTCTAAAATGTTTACTTTTTTTGGGCTGATTTTTCATCATTTTAAAAAAAAACAATAGGATGTTGAAATGTTTGCTGTTGTAAATATAAACAAAACAAAACAAGCGCATGGTTAGATTATGTCACATTGTAGTCGCGGGTCCGCTCGTGGCTTAGCCAGCCTCTTTGTGGATCCGCGACTGACAATGTGATCATATACTAATCACCCGGCGTTTACGGTATTATATACTAAGGTATGAGACAGGCCCTACAGAAAAGGTGTCTAAAAGCGCTGTGACCTGATTAAAATGACGTCAGCGGCGTCTGCTCGTCAGCGCTCAGCTGTAGGACATGCCATCCTGCTTTGCTGGATGTTTTGAAATATTTTGATTTAACTGATAATACCTGATAACAAGCCTCTGAAGCAGTTTTTGATCGAGTACGTGTTCTCTACTTTTCCATTGATTAGCTGCTTCAGCAAAAAAATCGCACGCGCGCGGTCTAGATGACGGAGGCGCTAAAGCTCTGTTTAGAGGGTGGAACTTGACTATAGACTCAGTACTAACTGAACGCCCGGGGTCACCCCTCATGTGGGTATATGTACAAGCTCAGGTTCTTCACTTTACGGCTTGACTAAAACTGAGACGCGTCCATGATAATCTCTAGCATTTTTTTTCTTTTCTAGGACAGAGAGATTTTAAATGGGGCGGTTATCTAAATAGCGTGGAACTAAAATCAGGCTGCGGCAGATAGTATCTCTGCGCACCTCAAGACTCAACGTAGCTTTCACTCTCCAGCAGAGGTTTAGTTATCACTAATTATGGGCGGCGACCATTATGCACCGGCGGATATTGGAGAGTGTTGGAGAGCTGAAGCCTACAGACATATAAATCAATCGCTCTGGTGGAGACAAGTGTCGGAAATATCTCGCCATAGATTGGAACCAAATACTTATCTAATGGAATCGTTATCAGTTTTCAGTTTTCTTGCCGTACAAATTTATTTCCCACTCTTCACGTGGTGATAGCTGAAGGTCACTCGTCGTAGGTACGTGTGACCGGAACACCCTTTTGGTTTTGGCGCGGGTTGACATCAGATTTGTACCGTACTGTCGCGATTAAGGGCTCTGAGGGAGTGCTTTTCAATTCGGTGAAGTTCTTACTCAGGAGCTATATACAAGCCAGGCGCTGGCGCTTATTCAAAGTCGCGATTTTAGTGCTTAAGAAAAAACATTTGGAGGCTCTTATACTCCGGCGCTTATTCAAGACCGGCGCACTTTCAACACTAGTTGCTTTATCGCGACCATACGGTATGACTTCGGTGTCACAAGGTCCCAAACTCCAAATAAGGAAGTGAAACGACGTCGCCTGTCTACCTCGTGCGCGTCATAGCGTCGTCGAAAATAGTGTGACGTCAGCTGCTCTCAGGCGGTTAGGAAGTCAGTTCGACAAAATGGCTCACAGAGTGAACTTCGTGGCCGTTTCCCGATCTATGATCGATGCGGCCGTGGAGAAGGAATTCGTAGCCGCACTACAGAGAGAGGAGGCAGAGAGACAGCGTGCTGCTGCTGCAGAGGGTGTGGCCGATGAGCTGATCATGGAGGTCACTGATCAACTCATCCGGCAGTGCGTCGAAGAAGTCAAGCAGCAGGTCTGCAGGGAGGAAGGCCTACCGCTCGCCGTCCTGGAGATGCTGAAGGACTACGACGTGATATGACCACACCCTCCGCCTCAGCAGCAAGGTCCCTGCGATCATCTCTACTAAACGGTCCTTTTCAGGACCACCCACTGATCACAAAAGTTGAAAATCAATCTCAATATAATATACGCATCAGAAAAACCCCTAATAGTCTCTACACTGAAACCCTCTTGAGTAGGTAGGTCGGGTTGGGTTTTTTTTTAGGAAGGGCATCAGGTCATCATGTGGAGGTCATCAGGTGTACTGTGTGCTGTCTGTCTGTCTGTCTGTGTGTGTGTGTGTGTGTGTGTGTGTGTGGGTGGGTGTGTGTGTGTCTGTGTGTCTGTCTGTGTCTGTCTGTGTCTGTCTGTGTCTGTCTGTGTCTGTCTGTCTGTCTGTCTGTCTGTCTGTGTGTCTGTGTGTGTGTGTGTGGTGGGTGTGAGCGTGTTTGAGAGAGCGTGTGTGAGCGTGTGTGAGAGAGCGTGTGTGTGTGTGTGTGTGCAGTGTGCGGCGTGTGTGTATCATGGTGTATGATGGTATCATGATGAATGTGACGTCGTATTGGGTCTAATCATGAGGGGAAGGGGATAGGCCGAACAAAAAAAAGTTGTGTTCCGGTAACCCGACCGACCCTATCATTTTGGCCCGACCCTAATCGTTTTAAATTTTTTTTTAGATTCTCCCTTATGTAGAGGGGGCCCCAGACGGGTAAAAAATCGACAAATCGACATGACCCTAGTGACAAGGGAAAAGACATATTCCTTAGAATCGACAAGTGACATGGGTATTCCTTAGAATCGACAAGTGACATGAGGGGTAGTGACATTTTTATAGTGTCAGTGACAAGGGACAAACCGCTTTTCTTAAAAATCGACAAGGGACATAGCCATTTCTTAAAAAAAAAAAATCGCCAAGTGACACAGCATCCCCCCGTCTAGGGGCCTATGTAGGGTATCACCAAAAGGGTTTAAAACATACATAACGGCCTTCAGCTATCTCAATTCTTATCCTTTGAAAAAGCCTAGAAGGGTGGGAAAATTCTTTGTATGTAAAAACAGAACTGATAAGGGTTTTTAATTAGACAGATATTGGTTCTACACTATCAAAAAATATCCACTCAGTAAAAAAAAAAAAAAAAAAAAAAAAGAGATTCCGACATATTTTGGCATAGAAAAGAGATGGAATCTGGCGACCTAGATATATTTTTCCTCTGTCTATAGAACTGGTTCGGGCTCAATTCTATATTACTATAAAGTTGCACTCAATAAACCCTCCCAAAATACAACACAGTTATCGCCCTCTATTTTTGAGTTACTGCCTATTCTGACATTTTGAAAGGAGGTTTTGGTACAACATATAAGCTGCAAGTTACCCAGTAAACACCCTACGTAGTTCCAACGTAGCTCAGAGGTTTCTCTAGGTAGATGTCCAACCAAAAGGTTTGAGATTGGTAATTTTGGAAGGTTTGTAGACGTCAAAACGTTAAGGTTTATTTACGTTCAACAGATGTAGACGTCTGATTTACGTTGATCTACCTCATTCAGACGTAAAAATTCTACGTAGATCTACGTTAAAAGACGTAACTTTTCAACTTCAATTGGGTAGATGACTTTTCCGTGTCACACTAGGTGGCAGCACTATCAATTATGGAGAGTATATTACAGCTCCTTAACAAATCTACCACATTCAAGCAGTAAATTCTCATTAATTGTGAATTCAATATCATGCAAATAAACCGCATTCAATAGAATATTTATATATAAAGGACAGGTGATTAAAGTATTGTGCATGAATAGGTGCTTTGAGGCACTTTACTGTGAGGACAACACATTGGTGGTAATGGAAGAAATACAAAGCCTCTCTGCAACCAAAACTATTCAACAGATCTATACTGTCAGGCTGTTCAATTGAACTACAAGAATATACTATGTAGAATGAGATGAGATTGAAAATTATAGTAGTTACTTTGTATGAATATTGTTTGTAAATGTAAATTTGTCTGCAATATATTACAAGTCTTTGTCTGAGTCCCACTATGTAGAATTATATGTCATGTGTTAAACATAGATTTACGTCTTCAGGAGCTACGTAAATCAGACCTGCAGGTTTGAGATTGGTAAATAAACCTTAACGTTTTGACGTTGATAAACCTACTAAAATTACGTAGTTCAGACCAAAATTCAACGTAGATTTACGTCTGACCAACGTCGTTGTGTTTACTGGGTATACACAGGGATTAATAATAAGACCCCAGACGGGTAAAATAGCCAAGTCAACAATGTCCTGTTTTAGCCAATATGGACAAAGAGACACGGGGTGCTGGGAGTTGGCGACAAGGGGCAAGACGGGCAAGACTACTTCTCAAAATAGACAATGGACAAGACCTAGTTCTTAAATTCGACAAGGACCATTGGCATCTCTTATATTCGACAAGTGACTCATGTGCCCCATCTGTGGTCCTAATATAGATTTTCTAAAAGTAAATTTTCTGCACCGTGTGACAACGACCGATCAGCTAGATAGCAGAGATTTCCCCAACCTATTTGGTTATTTTTCTATTCAGTTTTTGATCAGCGCACTATATTATCGTGTTGTTTTTTTTAAAATTTTTAATCATAAATAATATGTAGACTTGGAAAAAAAAAAAAAAGAGAGCTGACACGCAAACTCCGACTCTCCCCCCTCCTACTCTCATGTCGCTGTTTTGTCACTAAACCCAAAGACCCACCCACCCCGTAGGAAGGGGTGGCGTTTGTGAACGTTCCCTTAGTCTTCTATTCTTTATTTATTGTGTGGCCCCTAAAGAGGGGCCAACCAACTCTCTTATGTAGAGTTGGTTATATGCTGCACAACATCGGCGTAATTAAGCACGTGTTAAGCAGCATGGATCACTCTTGACAGACTGGCCTCAAAGGCCCCATTGGATGGGGGCCCTTGTGGCACAACGAGTCAAAACGAGTTGATCCGTTTTTCAGATTACCGACTCGGTGAGAGGTTCTAACTATGTATATCTTTTATAACGCCTTAGATATGGTGTGGTATTTTTCATCTCGCTATAGTTTAGTTGGTATTTAAAGAAACTGACTCATTTCTATCAGAAATACACAATATTGAATTGTTTTTTATATTTTAATATATTAGAAGCGCGCTTTGTTGCCTATATAGCTCATTATGCGTTAAAATGTTCGTGAGCATCGTAGGAATGTACAAAATTCCTATTGTGGCGCCATCTGACGAAAGAGCGGGGAACTATACTAGCGCGTTCGTTATTCGCATCTTTGACAGCGACTAAGAGACGCTCAAACTGTCTCTTATTTAGTTTGAACTTATCACAAAATTGTCTTTGATAGGTTGTAGATTGACTTCTGACTTTTTTTTCTTTTTTTTAGTTAGAATAAAAAAACAAAAAAAAACAGTGACGCCGACACAGACCTGCGCATTAACGCGCTCCACCGTCTTCAGAGGGTTAAGTCTATAGTACAGTAGATTCTACTGTGTACTTACACTAACAGTGCTACATATACATACCCGAGTTCTAAGTGGGGGTTTTTTTTTAGGGAAAAAAAAAAAAAAGTGATCTACTCACCCAAACCGCTATTAGTAGGTAACCTGTATGAACCATACCGCAAACATCTGCCTCGTGACTGATAGTGTACCGGTGGTGAAGTGCTGTTGCAAGAACAATTGAGGCTCTTTATATAGCTGAGAGAGCGAATGTCCTAATCTTGTTTTCACCTTGAGCCCCACCCTATTCCAGAGAGGATATCAAAAATCACATGTACATGTATATGGGCTTATAGCTGGTGAATAGATAAGGCGGGACAACTGTGTATACAAAGACTACAGGGGGCGTTTTAACGACAGGTGTGACGCGCCAGCCCGTGGACGGAGCTTTTGTTTTAACCTAGAGAGGGGATCAAGAGTGTATACAAAGCCTACAGGGGGTGATTAACGACAGGTGTGACGCGCCAGCCGGTGGACGGATGACTGCATCTTCTAAGCTTTGTTTTCACCTAGAGAGGGGATCAAGAGTGTATACAAAAAAGCCTACAGGGGGTGTTTAACGCGGCCGGATGACTGCATGTTATGGTCTAAGCCTGTTTTCAGCTAGAGAGGGACCTAATCACCTAAGCCCTTTCCACCCTTAAATCAATCTGATAATTGCCATAAAGGGGAGTAATGCGCGTTACATGTATATGGGATTATAGCTCGGTAAGAGATTAAGACGCTAGTCAACTGTGTATACAAAAAAAAACTACAGGGGGTGTCTAAGGCCGAGTGTCATGCACCAGCGGGCGGACGGATGTCTGCCACTCTAGCTGTGACTACAAGCGCGTGCGTGTGGTAGACAGCTTAAATCAAAAACAAGTTAAGCTCCTTATAGCTTCCTACTGACTGCGGATTCGAGTGCTTGAAAGATGGTCTTTTGTTTATTTCATCTATTTCCTCGGGGAGTCGAACAGGATTAAAGATGTAATGAACCCGCACCTACACAGGTAGACAGCTGGTCGCCTTCCTAGTGAGAGTTTTTCTCTTGAGTTAAGAAGCTTATCTCGGAGCCTTGTACATAAGCGAGAGTGAAACATGGATCCCACACACTTCTTCTACCACCTTCAGCATGGCGTCATCAGGAATCACTCTACGTTCTACCAAATGTGAGCATCCCAACACTACTACAGAGCCGCGACAACACCACACGGAGGAGACGTCCATGGTTACTGATGAGTTAACAAGTAGCAACGTGGAGGTTCGTTTTTATCAAGATTCGTACGGGTGGCTGGATAGTGTGAGGGCTACTTCTGCAGCTATTGCTGCTGCTCGTGCAAGACGTGAAGCTCGTACCGCCGTTCGTGCTACACATGCTGCATACGAAGTCGCTAATGTTGCTAACAACGCTGCTGTTACTCTCGCCGCTGCTGCTCGTGCTGCTAATGTTCTTGCTACTGTTACCGCTCTTGCTGCTGATGCTGCTGCTGCTGATACTGCAGCGACTGCTAACGGTGACGCTGTTGCGGCTGCTGCTAGGGCTAGTGCTATTAATGCTTGTACAGCTGCTAAAAACATAGCCTGTTTCGCTGATGCTAGTCGCAATGTCGCTGTTGCTGCTATTGCTGATGCACATGATGCTAAGTTACGGGCTGTTGCTTTTGCTGATGTTGCTGTTGATGCTGAAGATGCTGCTGCTGCTGCTGCTGAAGATGCTACTGCTGCTGCTGCTGCTGCTGCTGAAGATGCTGCTGCTGCTGCTGCTGCTGCTCTAGACACCTATGACGCTGCTGCTGCTGCTGCTCTAGACACTTATGACGCTGCTGCTGCTGCTGCTGCTGAAGATGCCGCTGCTGCTGCTGCTGCTCTAGACACCTATGACGCTGCTGCTGCTGCTGCTGCTGCTCTAGACACCTATGACGCTGCTGCTGCTGCTGCTGCTGCTCTAGACACCTATGACGCTGCTGCTGCTGCTGCTGCTGAAGATGCTGCTGCTGCTGCTGCTCTAGACACCTATGACTAAACTTAGTAGGTGTTATTTACAAACAAAGAGAGCCACGTGGTGTTGTTGTGGCTTATTATGCAAAATGAAGAGGTCGCGTGACCACGGGCTGTTGCTTTTGCTGTTGATGTTGCTGCTGCTGCTGCTGCTGCTGCTGCTCCTGCTGCTACTGCTGCTGCTGCTACTGCTGCTGAAGATGTTGCTCCTGCTGCTACTGCTGCTGCTGCTGCTGCTGCTGCTGCTGCTGCTGCTGCTCTAGACACCTACGACTAAACTTAGTAGGTGTTGTTTACAAACAAAGAGAGCCACGTGCTGTTGTTGTGGCTTATTATGCAAATTATGAAGAGGTCGCGTGACCACGGGCTGCTGTCTGCTGCTGCTGAAGATGCTGCTGCTGCTGCTGCTGCTGCTGCTACCTATGACTAAACTTAGTAGGTGTTATTTACAAACAAGAGAGCCACGTGGTGTTGTTTACAAACAAAGAGAGACACGTGGTGTTGTTTACAAACAAAGAGAGCCACGTGATGTTGTTGTGGCCTATCAAATTTATCAACTATCAGTATGGTCGTTTGAAAGTCATCAAGTCACAGAAAAACTCCTCTACAGTCACCTCCGACGTGCCTCCTCCCTACCCCCCCCTACCCCCCCCTAAAGGGGGGTAGGGAGGAGGCGATTCCCTAGAGATCAGATAAAATTATTTTTTTTCTCCCCAGCAGACCCCAAAAGCCCCCCCCAAGTGCCCGCCCACCCCAAAATAGTGCCCCCCTCCCCCCCCTCCCCTCCCCATGCATCTTAAAGTGCCCCCCTCCCCCCTCCCCCTCCCCCCTCCCCCCCCCCCCCCATAGAAGCCTCCCATTGGCTAGTCCAAGTCATGTGACCAAAAGGGGGGCGTGGTCTGTCTATTATCTATATTATGCAAATGAGGGAGGGGTTCAGGTCACGTGACCAAGGGGGTGTGGTCTATTTTCCAAATAAAGAGCGCTTCCGGTCACGTGACCAAGGGGGTGTGGTCCTATTATGCAAATGAGGGGGTCACGTGATCCATTATTATGCAAATGAGGGAGTCACGTGACCAAATGGAAGCCTCTGATTGGCTGGTGATCAAAGGGGTGTGGTCTATTATGCAAATGAGGGGGTCACGTGATCAAGGGGGCGTGGCCTATTATGCAAATGAGGGGGTCACGTGACCAAATGGCGGCCTCTGATTGGCTGGTGATCAAGGGGGCGTGGCCTATTACGTAATTATGCAAATAAGGGGGCGTGGCCTATTACGTAATTATGCAAATGAGGGGGTCACGTGACCAAATGGAGGCCTCTGATTGGCTGCAGGTCGATTGAGTAATAAACAGTACTTAAGCATAGTCCCGTTCAGATACATATTATGCTACTCTCAATAATGCCGCCATTGACTAGGAATAAGTTGTTGGATATTCCTCTTAAAAAGCCATTTCCTGAATTAATCGATTATTCAGGCCTCTGAGGTCACTGGGAGCTTGATATTCTTGAAAGAATATGTAAGAATTGAGAATAAAAATCTAGGGTCGGCCCTTTTTTGAATCTAAGGTCGGGTTGCCTGAAAGACACCTTTTTTTGGCTTTATTTTGGCCTTAGATATTTCATTGCAATGATTCCCATTCCCTTTTTTCAGGTAGTCAGCAGAGTCTCCTGGTTATAGATGACTCTTGAAATGGAGTCATTTTGTTTGCACGTCTAACTCGAGTATGAATCTGGCATGACTCATTTTCTATTGTGCTTAAAATAGGATACTGTCATTTACCTGAAGCATGGGTTAATCCATACAGTTCATCGTCATCAAAATGTGAATCCCCGTTCTCTGGATAGAAGGCATGGGCTAATACTCCACCTTGACCATCAAAGGGATAGCCATCCCCATGCTCACCAGTAACAAACCAAATGTTGATGTCAGATGCCGAGTCGGTACGAAAGAAGCAGATCTTAGCTACATCTTGCCACTTCTGAAAAATTGCCCAATGCACACTGTATAACCATTTCACATTTTTTCTAGTCTACTATACTGCCTCAGTATATGTGACACTGACTAGGAAAACGAGTCTTATTTTTCTGAGTCCCAACCATCAGAAAATGATGTTTAAAGATTGCGGACCAAAAAAAAAATATAACATTCACATATCGACTCATAGATTAGCCAATAATTGTCTGATTCCCGCAATTCGAACGGTTTTAGAAAGCTTATGACATCACGTTCATAGGCTACGTGATCTTTCCATCAAAAAGTAGACAATATTTGCTTTCCAAAGCTTCGAGTCCCGAGACAATCGGACCAGCGGTTGCTGAAATATCTTGATTTGAAGTTTTGCGGATGAGGTGAATAATCTTCGCAATCTTTATTGGACAAGAACATATCAATTTCTATCTCGTGAACCGATGGTCTTAGAGACATGGGACCGGTGGCATATTGAAGCTGGTTGCAAGGGCTATCCATATAAAATACAGTGGGGGGGGGGGGGGGGGGCAGGAGCGCGGGGGGGGGGGCTGAGGCAGCATGTGGCTATCACTCTACTGTAAACTGCAGGGAGAAATTTACCCTCCGGTCTGCCAAACCCCTCCTAGCCCGGCATCCAGTCGGTATGATGCACCATATGTTGAGTCATAGGTCAGCATAAAATGACCAGGTTCCCACAATAGGAGTGTTTTTTGAAAGCCAAGACAGTTTGCTTTGAGAATAAACCTAAACCTCTGAATCCATATTTGGACCAATAAGACCCATATTCCCAGTCAAGGTCACATATTGTAAATACAGATATAGGAATAATGAAGCCGTTCTAAAATAGTGAACTAGATAAGATGGATACATTCTTAGACAGACTTCAATGGGGAAAATGCTGGGAGCGTAAGGGGAATTCAAAGTGCAAAAGTGCAATGTGATAAAGATGTGATAAAGAAATATATTATGAGTACAATTGTTGTAGGGAATTCCAAGGGGTGGATGTCCAAGGGTGGATGTTCAATGGGGTGGATGTCCTAGGGGGTAGAAGTCCAATGGGGTGGATGTCCAAGGGGTGAATGTGCAAGGAGTGCATGTCCAAGGAGTGCATGTCCAAGGAGTGCATGTCCAAGGAGTGCATGTCCAAGGGGATAAATGTGTGTATGTGGGGGGGGGGGGGGTAGTGTTGCCCTAGAACCGTAGGGTGTACATGTGTTTTTTCATATCTTAGCCATTACATCAGCGACACTGTAAGCTTTAATTTGAAGTCAAGACTTTAGTATGCCTCTGACGGACCACTCCTTTCATGCTTTTCATTAAAGATTATGAAAGTGAAAAAGAAAGAAAAATACCTGAAACTTACCTGAAATGCCTTAGTCAAGGTTAGGTCGACATCGGCCACAGAGAGATCGTGTGTATATTGAAGTACGTACATTGTATGTGATGATGCTTTTGCTCCAGCCTCCATTTTCTTGAAAATAATTAGAATTATAGTATTTTACTTTTTTTTAAAGCCCAAATATCAAAACATAGAAATGGTCTACTGAAGATCTGGGGAATCACATTGTTATCCTAAACATGATCTATAACAGTGAACAAAAACCTTGATTCAACGTTGACAACTTGTTGACAGAGGGTTATAGGGTAGTTGTAAACAGGCTATAGAACGATGGAGCAAGCTCAAACCAGTGTATGCAACTATTGCGACCCTGTGGACCTTCAAGCAGGCGATGAAACGTGATTATACAAACTGCTTTATGCAAGGTTAAGTCATGCTGCCTTACTGAACTCATCTTCTTCTCATCTCATCACAATCAATACGGTAATATTAATTCAGTTGTAAACACATTATGTATATCTGGTGTTATTCATATACCATTATAGGTGCCTGTATTATTCTCTCCATAGCTGGAAATATGAAATTAAGACCGTCAACGCGTTGTAAATTAGATAGGGGTCCTGGCGGCAGAAAGGCAAAGCGCCTCAGCCTAGGTTTGGTCGTTAGGCCATTAGATCCAATAAATACTTTTTTTTAAATACTGTTGTCAACATTGATGTAATGTTACCATTCCAACGTTGTCAACCTGCTTCAATATTGATGTATTATTTGAATATCAACAATGATTCAACTTTACTTTCAATTCCATCAACCTGCTGATCGTCATCAGTACATGCAATTGATGTAAATGTCAGTCATTTACATTGACAACTATGGTGTATGCTATGGTTGCCATTTAGAATAAAATGACGCCCTTTATGCTGTAAATAATGATAGTTAGAGCCTCAGATCTCAATATTTCAGTGCTACATATAGCATTTCATTTTACAGAAATAGGAGTGGGATAGCAGTGCCTGTACATGGGTAAGTTGGAGGTAAAAATCGACCCACAGGGATTTTTCTCTAAGTTCTTATATAGCCAAAACTCGACACGATGACACCGCCCTTCTTCTAAAAAACGACACAGCGACATGGTTTAGATTGGCAACAGACAATGCACTGAAACTCAAATTGTGCCTCAACTGGTCAATGTTATCCTACTGGAAATCATCATGTATCATGTTGATTCATTGTTGATGATCTTTGTGTCGATTTAGCATAGCCATATCAATTTTGGTGTCTTTTCACTCTACTTACTCGCTATGGAAAAGCGTTCAGATTGTCCCCCATCTGCTTGGATGACACTGGAATCGGTCCCTCCACAGCGAGGTGTGCACATCAGGGCCCGTGTCTGTGCATCCAGCTGCCCCGTGACAGGCAGATAGTTGACCCTCTGGTACAATCCTAGGGCCTCTCTGAAGGAGGCTCTGTCGGAAAGCCTCCCTCTAGCCACCGCCCTGTCAGAAGTAACGGGACTGCCAGCGTAGCCAAACCGAGAGAGATGCAACTGCAAAATACAGGCTTTAGAAATTGTCATGAGGAGAAGACAATACGCCTTGTCGCCAGAAAATAAACTCACCATGAAAATGCATATATATATGTAGGCATTATCATGTACCAACTGGTATGATAAATGCTATCCAAGAAGCAGATTATGTGTTATTCAATTACACTGAAATTACATGTACATGCACAAGAGCTCCTCGTTTAGAAGATGATCTGTTAGGGGGTGCACACTTTCTAACAACGGGGAGGGTAAAATTTTGCGGGGTCGCCCCCCCCCTCCTCCCTCACGGTGTATGCAGAATCGGGGCGTGTGCACGCTAATTTAAGTTTAGTAAAGCACTGACACTTTTGCTGAAAACAGGTAACCTTTGTTACCACCCCCCTCCTCCAGGGCAAGGGGTCGAAAATGCCTCCCCCTACCCAATCCACCACGCTGACTGTTAAAGAACGAGTAATCCCTCAGGTCATATCAAGCTTTTCTGCAAGTCTCTTGCAAGTCTCTATCAAGCTGAACTTTTCTGCAAGTCTCTTACGGCAGTCCTATTGACCTAACTATATTTCACCCACCCCCCTCCTGTTAGATAACCCTTTCCATTTTTTAACGACCTTTTAAATAATTTCAGTTTATCGCGATTTATCAATCTGCTCTGGTTTCAAGTAACAAATCTTTATTCAAGTATCCTGCTTATGTTCAGCTAATATGGGTGGTTCGGACCTATATGTATGATCGTTACGAGGTGATATAAGCAATAGTGGCTTGATATTGGTTCAAGGCACATTTAGGACTGACAAAAGGGGTCCAGTCTGCGACAGGTTCAGGAAGGGTTCGGGACTTGCCAAGAGATCAGATTCTGGAACAGGTTTGGAACTGTTTCCGAACTAGTGCTGGAATGGTCACTCAGCCGCTCCGAACCAGGGTCAAACTACGCGAGGGGGAGAAGGGACTGATCTGATATGGCTAGAGGCCAGCCGCCATGTAAGAAAGTGGTGGGGCATAGCCCAGGTAGGAGTGAGGAGTAGGGGAAACGTGAAGCGTCAGTGTTCAAGCTAGGCTTGGACCAAAGCCAGGACCCAGATCATATGAAATGAGCCACCTTATATAGCAGGGTAAGGGGACCAAGGGTGAATAGAAAAAGGTTACCTGGAACCCCATATGGAATGGAGGGTACCGGTAAACCCCAAATCACCATGTGGCTGACGGAATACCTGATCATGCGGAGAGTAAGGTCAAGGATGCCTGGACCCAAAACAGGTGGAAGTGGCATAAGCCATCCAGGAGGCCCGAACCGTAGTATGTGCCATATGAGTAGTGGTGACTCTAACCATGCCCAAAGGGTGTGGTAAGGGGTGTAGGCCCTATATGATATATGGTTTGGATGAGACAGTAAACCCCTACATAATCAAAATTGATGATTTAAGCACGATAAAACAGCTTTTTCAAATCAATTTAATGGAATCTTGACAAATATTGTGAATGATGACATGATATTGTACAGTTCCCCACTGATGGTTATTTTTCTCTGCTTCGTCTCAGTGGGGAACTATACTCGTGAACCTTTGTCTATTTATTTTCAACTTTATACATACAAAATGTACAACTCAAAGGTATGATGTAAGCACTTTACATTATGATACCTAACCAGTCTACTCTTACCATAGCGTCGTCATCGTCGAAATCACATGTTCCAGCCTTGGCATCTGCTTGGTGTATCACAGGCCTACCATAGCCATCTTGTATTATAGTAATGTAAGTACACAAAACCATATATATAAGGGTGTCCATTCTCCTCTCCTCTGCATGCTTATGTTGCTTGTAGTAGCATGCAGTCTACGATGGTATGTGGAACACAAACTCAGCACATCACTACAGTCGTGACAGCAGTGGTTGCATGACAGCTGGGCGGGGGGGGGGGCACTCCCTATATTTTCAATAGTAACTAGGCGTGGACATAACCTCAAGTTTAGTACCCTTACCACGGGAGGCGAGACAACAGAATAACACCATCCTCAGAGGAAATTCGGAAAAAAAGCTGAACCATACCCTGTCAACATGTCTGCGAGAAACATAATAACGCGTCCTGAACTTTCAGAAAGGCTTTATCAAAATGTCATCTAAGAGTCTCTCCAGTAATTCGACTTTATACTGTACCTATTTCCCCCAAGGATGGCATGGAAAGCACTCCTTACGGTCCCTTGTTTAGACCCCTGTCTCTTGTAATCGTGTTCACCCAGAGTAACCAGTGCTGAGGGAGTGACCCCTCTGTACGGGGACAGTTGACGTATACTATATATAGTATACATCATAGCGATAAAGGTGAAGGGAGGGGTACCCACAGTACATGCAGACTAGGTTATTACTGAATGTTTAACTGGTGTCTGCAATCACCACCATGTGTATGTTGGTGCACATATACATATCCTCATTTTACTACACATTGGCTCGTGATGCTGCAAATCCTGGATCATGTGTTAGTCTGATACATGCCTAGATCTCGCCAGTCAATATTTCTTTTATAATTGAGGTTTTTCCTGATGCATCCCGACACGATGAGCTGATAAGGATTGCAGCAGAATTTGATATTTTAATTCAGTTTGCACTGACCAGTTATTTATTGATCAATAAAGTTCATTACATTTTTCTGATTATAGTCCATCATATAAAACACAGGGTCAATACTTCTCTTTATGTTACTCAGCAAACAAAGGAAGCGTAGTAAATGATCATTTCTAATGTGCATTCCAGCTTTTAGAAAGTGCACTGTTATATCCAGAGCTGCCAACCCCAAATCCTTTAAATCCGTAATCTTGCAGCCAAAAAATAGTAATATTCGTAATTCACTACTCTATAATTCGTAATTCAATTCGTAATGCTAACTATAACGAAATTATCATGAAAACCCCTTAATTTTTCGACATTATAACAAAAATTCTCCCATTATACAGAAAAGTTTCTTCTAAAATAGATGTCTACATTAAAAATAATCGTTTTATAAGCCCTTGTACTATCCTAAGTTTAAGATTTATCTCATGCTTTTATCAGTTTCAGAGATGATTCACAAATTTCTGTCGTTTTTTTCAGCAGGCAGCACTCATTTTCCCCTTTTTTGGTAGTTTCTTATATAAATGTATAGCCCTCCCCCTGAAACCTCAAAATTCGTAATTTGGGGAGGGCAATTCGTAATTTCGTAATCAGGCCATAAAAATGGCTCAAATTCGTAATAGTACGAAAGGCAGCTCTGATTATATCCCGATTCTGATTTCATTAAATAGGATACCTACCTATATGTATGACCCTCCTCTCCCCAGAAATCGTGACCAACATGCAGACCATAAAGGACCGCTACAGACAGCTCCTTGGACTTCTGAATGGACGATGTGGGTTTGGACAGGAGCCATTCTAGTCTTTGGTCTTCACCTTTAAAGGGGCGCACAGTGCTTGCGTGTGTTATATGCCTTTTTGTCATCATAGTGCGTGAATACAGCACTGGGGAGGGACCATCCAGGGCTGTATGAGTGCACCCCGTCAACAAGCATCCCGTCAACAAGCAGAACAGAATGTATTAAAGCACAGGTATACAATTAATTAAAAGGTCCGGAAAAAATCCTCCACCTTAAGGTCAAATCCCACAAAGCGAAAAATGGGCCAGAAAGTGTTGATTATTGACATAAAAACAAGGGGCAACTGTTGCCAATATTATAAATCGCAACACTTGTCCCATGATCTTATGCCTCTCCAAATCCCACAGTGGTCAATAATAGGCAAGCAAAGTGTTACGTGCAGGACTGGTTAAAGGATCTGTTTGAGGGGAGTTACTTCACAGTATGATTTGTCTTCACTAGTCCCTGTTAGGCCCTTATCCTACAAAATTGCCCTTATCCTTCAAAATTGTATAGTTTTGTAGGATAAGGGCTGTCAGTCAGGCCCTTATCCTACAAAATTGGCCCTTATCCTTCAAAAAAAGTGCCCTTATCCTACAAAACCTATGTAAAGTCGATTTTGTAGGATAAGGGCTGTCAGTCAGGCCCTTATGCTACAAAATTGCCCTTATCCTTCAAAATTGTATAGTTTTGTAGGATAAGGGCTGTCAGTCAGGCCCTTATCCTACAAAATTGCCCTTATCCTACAAAACATATCCCTAATGGCTCTGAAGGAAGGCACAATGCATATAGCGACATGCACTGATAGCCTATTGATAGGAGGGGGGTTAAAAAAATTGCCACCTCCTTGGGGGGCGGGGGGAGTTAAAAATGTCATCCCTTTTCAGCTTAAAAGCTAGTTTATTTGGCATAAACTGTTTCTAGTCCTCTAATACTGTAGGCCTATAATAGGTCTAGGCCTATATGAAAATGTGGAAGTTGGTATTTGTAGGCTATGTAGGCCTATATGCCCCTAGCTCTCCAACAACAGTGTCAGGGGCCTATAGGCCTACTGGGGGTAGAGAAAATAGGCTTAGTATTTTGTGGAGAAACAGCATCGATCCTGTAGCACCAAATGGCAAATGATAGTGGTAGAAATGCATGGGTCCGCATTTGAATGCATGTGCATGCGGAGCTCTGATAAGAATATTGATGAGCAGAAACTTTTTTTAGCCAATTCCGTAGGCCTATTATATGGACGTCCATAGATCTACTTCCGTAGAGACAGTGGGAGGGAAAGGGGGGCGCTGTAATACCTACAGCATTAGGGGTGTTAGACCATCTAAATTTAAATGTATAGAAAAATAGGGGGGGGGGGGGCGCACCCCTTACCCTAGCCACTTTCGTACCCCTACTAAGGGAGTGTTCATTTATTATTTACAGGGGGGGGTGGTGGGTTTTGGGGGGGGCGTAAAAATTTCCGACCCCTTCTGAGGGGGGGGGGCGTAAAAAATTCTGACCCCTCTTGAGGGGGGGGCGTAAAAATTTAAGCCCCTTTTTTGCCAAAAAGCCCGCGCGTTACTATAGTTCAGGGGGGGGGGGACGAAAAATTTTCGCCCCCTTCGGCGAGGGGGGCGCGAAACGTTACACGCGCTCTCGAGGGGGGGGGCGTAAAAAATGTTCGCCCCTCTGCGCGAAATCTCACCACCCCCCCCTGTAATTAATAAATGAACACTCCCTAAGCCTCCCGATCCTCTCACGTAATTCCTCCGGATACAGACGAAACTCAGTCTACCCTTACCCCCCCCCCCCCCCCCCCCGGATCCGCCCCTGAAATATCAGATCGATATTTGATGTTGTCATGTGATATCCGATGTTGTCAAGCAAGTTTACTATTTTGTCATGGTTGTAAAAACAGGGCCCCCTGATTGTGTCACAGCATCAATGAAAATTCCGTCACAAATTGCTGATGCTTGTTACGGGGCCCCATGGGACTGAGATGCATTGTCTTAATTTTCTGGAAACCCTTTGCAAATTGAAAGGTAGAAACACCTTGTCTGGGGCAGTATGACCCATACTCTCCGAATTCGAAGTCATATCTAAGCTATTCTCACTCTAAACTGGAGTAAAATGGGCAATAACGAACCTCATCGACAGCGCCGATGGCAACAACTTTCTGTTGCCCCTGGCAACTTGACTAGAGAATGCACTCTCCCCGCAGAGATCTAGGTTTATATACGTAAGGAACGCGATGGAGACTCTGGGGGGAGAATGTGGAGAATGTTGCAGATTCGCTCGTGTGTCGATTTTGAAAACCCCGTACGTCCAGTTCTGAGTAGTCATGAGTCTTGTTACGTCACTAGTACGTAATCCCGTAATCCTACTCCAGGTGTTCTCATGTACGCTGGGAGTCTCTGCGTCCGTTTCACTACCGCAGGCATAGAGCCTCACCCCCCACCTACCCCTCTACCCCCGCCGGTCAAGGCCACGACCAATACACTCGGCCTAGAATACACAAGGCCTACAATACACACGGCCTACAATACACTAGCCTACAATACACAAGGCCTACAATACACACGACCTACAATACACCAGCCCGGCTATGTGATTTGCTTGATGAAAATGTACATGTTTACTATGTTTCACTATGGCCCTAGACCCCTAAATTTGACAAGGCAACATATGGGCCTTTTTCGGGCTTAATAGTGACTGTGCAACTGACGTGATCTGTATCAAAATCTACTTCTAATAATAGATGTTTACATTGTACAGGACCGGATAGGGGGGTCTATTGTTAAAATAATACATCAAAAAAAAGAATTGCAATAAAAAAAAATCTTGAGCTAGCCGGACCTACTACATTGTACGTTTTTATATATTGAAGTAGGCCTACATGGTTTCATACACACAGCCTCACAGGTAGGCAGGTAGGCTGGCCTACGTGGACACTGTGGCAGGGGGGGGGGGGTCATAAAAGATCAAGGGTCAAATGTGCAGTGGAGCGGACAGCACAGTATAGCACGGCTGAGGCCAGTGAGGGTAGATTAAGTATCAATCTCTGACGGGCTGCGCTCACTGGCTGCCGTTCAGAGATTGACGTTGCCCCCTTGAGATAAGTGGAGTGAAAGACGGTTACTAGGGAAACTTTACCATGACAACAACCCACGTCAGATAGGCCTATACATCAAGGATAGGACTAGCTTTGAGCCGGTCCCATATGGAGCGATAGAGTAACGGTAGCGTAGTACGGGGGCGGCTTCCAGTCTACTTCTCATGAGGGTTTCACCGCTGCATTCCCGAACGCACACTGCAGTTCCCAAGCATTCTCCTAGGCAGCGTCACAGAACAAGGACGGCGGCAAAGGTAAAGAACGTATGTATCCTCGACGTCTTTGGCAGCGTGTGAGCAATCATGAGTCGTGTCAGGACTGGACGTACGGGGTTTTCAAAATGGCAGCCATTGGCATTGCTGCAGATTTCAACCAGCGAAATTTACCAGCGGCAACAGTGCCTGTTGTGTCGTCTGCATTGAGCGTTTGCGGCAACTAAACAACGTACCTGTAGCAGAATCAACTTAAATCGCCGAATTTCCAAGTTTTTCCAAGTTGCAAGTCGACAAGATCATACAGGTAAGCCTCACAGTCAGAATGACATCTTGGAGACGTAATTAGACCAATATGGCAAGAAACAATTGTGCTGTGTAACTGAATTCTTGTTTTGTCGTGTTTACATCCAATTATCAACCCCATAGGCCCTACTGCTTTATTATGTCGCATATTCATTGGTTATGAAGTCTACGACTAGTACGAGGGTGTCAGGTTAGAATTATTGCCTCTAGATTGTACAGTGTCAGTGGGCCGGGTGCAGACTCAAGACTAGGCCGAAACTGAAAGTATTTATTGTTGACATTTTCGGAAATTTCCGTCAGAGTTTCCGCTTTTGTTTGCCGTGTTTACCTTCTAATACCAATGCCAAACTACTTAAAAATGTCGACTATGTATTCAGAATAAGATTCATCAATTTTGAGATCCAAGAGGCAGCAAGAATATAGAGCCTAGGCCTATTACAATCCTCGCGGAAAAGTTTTGACATCCCGTTCGTCGGGACGCAGCTAGACGCAGTGTAAACAAACGAAGACGTTCAGGGAAAAGTGTGTTGAAAAAGCTCATTTATCCAGAGACATGGAATGGTAAGTTTAAGGAAAAGTAGCGAAATGTGTTTGTATATATATATGTATGTAGATTCGTGTATTCGTTGGAAGTGAGTGACAATTGCGTTTTTGCAAGCACAGCACCAAATTCATTTTGACGGGCTTCCTCGCCTCTGTGGAAAGTGATATACGCACGGCGGGCGTGTGTATAGTGCTCTTGTACACACGACGGGCGTGTATATAATCACACTATATGCACGCCCGCCGTGTGTACAAGAGCACTATACACACGCCCGCCGTGTGTATATCACCACTATACACACGACAAATCCTACAGGTTCCAGGCTTTCCAGAACTGAAAGAATTTTGTAAATATTCCAAGTAGAACCAAAGTTACACATTTATATATAAAAACCTAACTGTACACACGGCGAATTCAAGGGCTTTCCAGAGCTGAAAAATTTGCGTAAATATTCCAACTATAACCAAAGTTACAAATGTGTTCATCAATGATGAAGTCACTTGAAATATATTTTTACAATATTGTAGATCTAGAATAGCGGGCGGGTGTATTGCTTTTTTATATACACGCCCGCCGTGTGTATAGCGCCACTATACACACGGCCAAAGTTACAATTATCTATATATTTAAAGTTTATATTATCAAATGAGACTACTAAATCACTAAACTGTAATTGCGCCGTGTGCACAGTCCCACTGTACGCACGCCCGTCGTGCGTACTGTCCTACTGTATGCACGACGAAATCTACTGCTTCTAAGCTTTCCAGAACTGTAAAAATTGTGTCAATATACCAAGTAGAACCTAAGTTACTCGTGTGCATAAAAATACTATACACACGACCTGGAATCATATAATAATATAGATCTAATTGTCAAATTTAATTTAACAGGTTGATATTATTAAATGGAGAAAACTAAATCCCTGAACTGTAATTTCGCCGCGTGTACAGTGTTCTTATACACATGACCGGCGTGTGTATAGTGGCACTGCACACACGACTATCATATTCATAAAAGTATTATTTAATAATCCAGATGTCCATGGACATTTCAATCGCCATGGTGCAGACTTAAATATATATGCCCATACTGCCGTCTTGCCGTGTGTATTGTTTTCTTATATTATCAGAAAAATATATTTCCGTTGTGTGTGTAGTGGTACTGTACACACGCTCATCGTGTGTAGAAGGGCACTGTACGCACGACGGGCGTGTATATAGTGTTCTTTTACGCACGACGGGCGTGCGTATAACAACGTTATACACACGCCCGTCGTGCGTACAACAACACTGTACACTATCAGGCGCCGTCAGTGCCAACGTGCTACGCGTAGCTTTTAGCTACGCATAGCTTATGTCTCCAATTGAATACGGCATAATAACGTATCAAAATGATTCAATTTCTGAAGATGAATCGGATAATATGAAATTATATTCACAGATTGCCTATCCAGAGAGTCCAAAAGTATTTAGATTAGATAAAAACAGAACCTTTGATGCCGTCTCCAATGGCCATCTTCACGGGAAAAGATGTTGCATTGACTACGTGTATTTTTGTTTAATTTAGGATTATATATGTACTGTCAAGTATTAAAGACACCACCTATCGAACAACAAGGAGAGATTTAATCAGATATGCTAATCTTTATATCCTCAAAGCGCTTTATTCACTTTGAATCATTTCAAATGAAAATATCCACCGCCGTTGCTACAAGTTAGTCACGCGTAGCCACATAGGTCACGTGATCATTATGGTGGTTTCTGATTGGCTGACTGATGTTACGCGTAACTTAAAAGCTACGCGTAGGGGGTTGGCACTAACGGCGCCTGATAGTACACACCCCCGTCGTGTGTATACCGGTAGCCCACTTCTGTCCACTTCTCACTCACTAACTCAGTCAGTGTCAGAGTCAGTCGCTCAGTGTGTGCACTTGGTACTCGAGTGGGCGAGTTGACTTGAATTCCCAGTGAGAATGCAGCTCGTGAGAGCGATGGTAGGCTTAGTTCATCTAATCCAGCCCCCGCCCCCTCTAGGCCTAGTCCAGTAAGGGAGTGATCATTTATTATCAACAGGGGGGGGGCAAAAAAATTTGGACCCCTTGACCGGGGGGAGGGCAAAAAAATTTGGACTCCTCTTGGGGGGGGGCCAAAAAATTTAACCTGTTTTGAGCCAAAAAGCCAGCGCGTTACTATGCTTCAAAGGGCCCGCGCGCGAGCCGATTTTCGACCCTAAGGGGGGGGGTAAAAAATTTTGACCCCTTGACCGGGGGGGTGAAAGATTTCGCGCGCTCCGCGCGGAAACCCACCACCCCCCCCCTGTTGTTAAAAAATGATCACTCCCTAACCAGGGATATTGAGAGGGCCGCGCCCTGCGCCATAGGCGCATTAAAATCGGGAATGGCGCATTGAAATCCCTATGGCTGCGCCCTATGGGGCATAAGCTTTCTAAAGCTGAAAGAATTTTTAAAATATTCCAATTAGAACCAAAGTTAAAGCTCATCATTCTCCAATCCAGGGATGCCAAGTAACCCAACCTAAAATCGTATTTGTTATGATTTTTCGACCCCAAAATCATAACAAATTTTGCTGGAAATCGTAGCAATAGGATGCACTTGTATATAGATATTAAATTGATAGCCATAAGTGTATAATGTAATAATTAAGATCTTGAATGTGACTTCTTCACAAATGTATGCCAACCTCTTTTTTTTTTAACCCCTTTTTACCACACCTGTTTCGGTAGCAGTAACTGTTTTTGTATGCACCCATCAATGATTATAAAAAATTGTAATTTGGCAGCAGAAATCGTAATGGTCGTAATTGGGGTCAAAAATCGTAAAATTATGATAAAATGGTAACACTTGGCATCCCTGCCAATCGAACAGCAGTTTTTCAAAAATGTTTTGGAGTACCGTTATCTACCCACAAAGCCTTCAGAACACACCATTCATAAGTTGGAATTCCAAAGTTTTCTGGTACATAAATACCGGTATGCCCACAGGAAAAGCATCTCTTCAAACCCCTCAACATATACCAACCTAAAGATGATATTATATCAAAATTCTCCGGAGCAATATGCTCCCAAATTTCCACAGAACAAACTGAAATACAGGTTAAATTTCTGAATTTTCTAACTGCAATATGCCCCCAAATTCTCCATCTAAACATCTCAATGCCCCCCCCCCCCCAGGATGCACGCATCCAGAGGTAGAATTACAGATTTTCTTTGGGTAGTAACAATACCCCCCCCCCCCCATAAAAAAAATCTTTATAAACTCTCCTGGAATAATCTGGAAATACATGGATATATAATATCACTTATATTTAAGGCCCATTAACTTTCAAAATGGCGCATTGGTCTTGCTAAGGAGTGCGCCATTGTCCCATTGAAAAATATCCTATCAATATCCCTGCCTAACACGCCCTACACAGGCTACAGACCCCTCCCACCTTCATGGCTGCAGATGGGTCAAAAGCGACCAGCCTCCTCCAGTCGAGTAATACATCCTACAGACCCCTCCCACCCTCCCTGTACTATCCAGCCTCCTCCAGTCGAGTAATACATCCTACAGACCCCTCCCACCCTCCCTGTACTATCCAGCCTCCTCCAGTCGAGTAATACATCCTACAGACCCCTCCCACCCTCCCTGTACTATCCAGCCTCCTCCAGTCGAGTAATACATCCTACAGACCCCTCCCACCCTCCCTGTACTATCCAGCCTCCTCCAGTCGAGTAATACATCCTACAGACCCCTCCCACCCTCCCTGTACTATCCAGCCTCCTCCAGTCGAGTAATACATCCTACAGACCCCTCCCACCCTCCCTGTACTATCCAGCCTCCTCCAGTCGAGTAATACATCCTACAGACCCCTCCCACCCTCCCTGTACTATCCAGCCTCCTCCAGTCGAGTAATACATCCTACAGACCCCTCCCACCCTCCCTGTACTATCCAGCCTCCTCCAGTCGAGTAATACATCCTACAGACCCCTCCCACCCTACCTGTACTATCCAGCCTCCTCCAGTCGAGTAATACATCCTACAGACCCCTCCCACCCTACCTGTACTATCCAGCCTCCTCCAGTCGAGTAATACATCCTACAGACCCCTCCCACCCTACCTGTACTATCCAGCCTCCTCCAGTCGAGTAATACATCCTACAGACCCCTCCCACCCTACCTGTACTATCCAGCCTCCTCCAGTCGAGTAATACATCCTAAAGACCCCTCCCACCCTACCTGTACTATCCAGCCTCCTCCAGTCGAGTTATACATCCTACAGACCCCTCCCACCCTACCTGTACTATCCAGCCTCCTCCAGTCGAGTAATACATCCTACAGACCCCTCCCACCCTCCCTGTACTATCCAGCCTCCTCCAGTCGAGTAATACATCCTACAGACCCCTCCCACCCTCCCTGTACTATCCAGCCTCCTCCAGTCGAGTAATACATCCTACAGACCCCTCCCACCCTCCCTGTACTATCCAGCCTCCTCCAGTCGAGTAATACATCCTACAGACCCCTCCCACCCTCCCTGTACTATCCAGCCTCCTCCAGTCGAGTAATACATCCTACAGACCCCTCCCACCCTCCCTGTACTATCCAGCCTCCTCCAGTCGAGTAATACATCCTACAGACCCCTCCCACCCTCCCTGTACTATCCAGCCTCCTCCAGTCGAGTAATACATCCTACAGACCCCTCCCACCCTACCTGTACTATCCAGCCTCCTCCAGTCGAGTTATACATCCTACAGACCCCTCCCACCCTCCCTGTACTATCCAGCCTCCTATGGTCGAGTAATACATCCTACAGACCCCTCCCACCCTACCTGTACTATCCAGCCTCCTCCAGTCGAGTTATACATCCTACAGACCCCTCCCACCCTCCCTGTACTATCCAGCCTCCTATGGTCGAGTTGAATACCTTGCAGACCCCTCCCACCCTCCCTGCATTATCCAGTCTCCTATGGTCGAGTTATACACCGTACAGATCCACCAGGGCTGCATTCATGCATCATAACAACAAAAACGGGCATAATGCTTAAAAGTCCACGTAACCTTAAGGTGGGTTGACCCCATAGTCTAGAAGTATTTATATTCTGAAACAAGTTAAGTACATTGTAAATACAGATTTGATCAAAGAAATGTGTGCTATCAACATAAAATGTTGAGGGTTAGCCACCCTTGCAAGTGGATCCACCCCTGTGCGCTGAAAACTATCAAAATTTCAGGTGGTGTATGCACATTGCTATTAGTGACAAATCATTTTACATATGTGAAGCTGGGGGGGGGGGCAAAACATATAACCTAATCATTTCTTGGTGATTGGCGGTACCCTCACCTTTCAGTTGTTGACGATAGGCCTGTCTGTGATGGGAGGGTTCTGTAAGGTCTGTGACTCGACTATAGGAGACTGGATAGTGCAGGGAGGGTGGGAGGGGTCTGTAGGGTATGTGGCTGGACTTGAGGAAGCTGGAAAGTGCAGGGACGATGGGAGGGGGCCCTTGATGGGGGGGGGGTCCCCATGTCGCATGTCGATTTTAAGAAATGCCCATGTCTCATGTCACTAAGGAAAAACCCATGTCGTTAGTGTCACTTAGAGATGATAAATCACTGAATATCCATCATTAATATAGACATATGCCCATTGGATTACGATCTACCACTGGGCCAAATTTTAAAAAAAGGTTGGTTTCCGGTAACATGGCCTGGAAAGCTAGGCCCGGCCGGCCGATTTTTTTTTCTAATTTATTTTTTTGCTCCCCACATTTTTAGGCCTATTTTGCTCAATCATGTGCAAAAGTCGCCAGGTCGCTTATATTATTACCTTAGGTCAAAAGTCGCCTCCAAAGCAGCCCAGGTAGCCAGGTCGCTTTTGACCTATCTGCAGTCACAAACTTGGTACGAGTATGGGTGCAGGCAGAGGCCAAAATGTAGATTTACGATGAACAGGTGCCCTAATCCTACGTGATGACTGCCGATAATATAGGCCGGGGGCGGGGCTTTGTCAGAACCTAGTGAAGATTGTCAAACATTGTCAGACTGCATTCTCCCTAAATAGTTGATAACATATCATAATTTTATACCCAATCCAGTCTTTGCCAAATCCTGCCGGACAGTGGCAATGTCCATCTAAAATGGCTCTGGTCCGGCAGAATGACAAGTGTTGCAGGACCAGATGTCCTCCACCTTCTGGGCTTTCCAAAACTGAAAGAATTTTTCACATATTCCAACTAGAACTGAAGTTATAAGTTCTGGAGTGCACACTAATATTCTAGGCAAATTAAAGCAATTTTTGTTGTTATTATTTCTTTTATAAATGTTATTCTATTCTAAATACCGTAAAACCCCGCCTATAAGCCGACCCCGCTTATAAGCCGAAAGTGACTTTAAGAGGAAAAATTCGGCTTATATGAAACCATTTTAACATATTAGAGAACCCCGCCAGTAGTATAGTATGTATCGGAACGGGACTATGGTTAACTACTGTTTATTACTCAATCGACATGCAGCCAATCAGAGGCCTCCATTTGGTCACGTGACCAGAAGTGACCTACTTAGGGGATTAGTGGTGACGTCACGTGACCTAGTTAGCCAATCAGAGGCCGCCATTTGGTCACGTGACTGGAAGTGACGTCATATGACCTACTTATGGACCGGAAGTGACGTCATATGACCTACTTAGGGGACCGGAAGTGACGTCATATGACCTAATTTAGGATCACGTGACCGGAAGTGACCTGATGAGTCACGTGACCGGAAGTGACGTCACAAGTAGGTCATATGACGTCACTTCCGGTCCATAAGTAGGTCATATGACGTCACTTCCGGTCCATAAGTAGCTCATATGACGTCACTTCCGGTCACGTGACCAAATGGCGGCCTCTGATTGGCTAACTAGGTCACGTGACGTCACCACTAATCCCCTAAGTAGGCCGAAAATGAGTTTGAAGGGGAAAATTCGGCTTATATGGGAAAAAAACGGCAAAATAAATTCGGCTTATAGGCGGGGTTTTACGGTAGTAGGCAAAACTTTGATTTTGGTACCTGGTCCTGCAGAAATCTATCCGGTCCTGCAAAATTGGCTTGCTGCAGGACCGACTGTCCTGCATGACGAAAAAGTTTTCGCAAAGACTGCCAATCGATAGCTAACAAATAATATAATCACAATTCATCATTTTTAACACTTTCCATATCAGTTTCCCATCAGAAACAGGGAATTCTGGGAGAGCCTCCACGCACTGCCCGCAATGTTGACGTTTCGAACGGGGAGTCAAGACGTGAACCGGATGTCAAAACTTTTCCGCGCATGCGCAACGATTGTAAACTGGACTATTGATCCTGATGGGTGTATTGGGCCGAGTTTAGACCGAAAGTGAAAGCGAAGATAGAATTAGAACAGACTCGAAAATTTGTCAGCGAAAATCAAATTAACAGTAGCTATAATTGTTGTTTTATCGTCATCAAATCAACTCCAAACTTCAGAAATGGCGGGTATTTAGTAACAGGACACTGTCCAAGATATTGAGTCTGAGGTGATGATTGGGTCGATTCAGGGCCGAAACTAAAAACGTCGATGTGGAAAGTTGTCTCGAACATTCTATTGCTGCTTCTACCCTACGCCAGTTTCCCTTAGTTTTACTCATCATAAACAACCCCAAACTCCTTGATAATATTGACTTTTGGTTAGTTGTGAGGGTGACAAGAATGACAGGGTTCAAGTATTGATTCTAGATTGAGTATTTAGACGTTTCCATAGACCTAAAGTGAAAGTTCCGTGATGTGTTTGTTTGTGTTGGAGAGGCTGCAGGGAAAGTGAAAGTGAACCTAGTTTTGTGCGGTTACCACCCTGTATTGGTTGTGAGGAGGGAAGTGAAACTGGGTCACGTCTAGACTAGACCCATCAGCTGATCCCTGACCTGATTTTTGATCTGTCATTTCCCAAATTCATCACTTTTGTGGATAGCCCTGCCAGATGACAATGAGGATCCCTGGTTGGGTTTGATCAAGAATATCTATTTTTGGGATAGGCCTACCTGATGAAACTGAGGCTCCCAGGTAAGTTTATATAGGCAATGGACTGATTGACTCACTGGCTTCCAGATTGAATAGATATTGTATTCCATTGTTGTCATTGCCTGCCACCGTGTACCACCTTTACCTCCCTAATTCAATTTAAACAAAAAGGTTCGGGTCAGTCATCCCAGCGGGATTCTCGCGGGCGGCCACTGAAGTGAGAGCCCCGATGACAACTTCGGGTGGTAGGAAAGTGCAGGTAGTGGCAATTCCATTAACTTTCTCCACCAATGCTCCTGGGGCCCATATCCAGAACCTGTGCACTTTACATAGCAACAAGTTAACGGTACTGCTTTCAGAATTCAGGGACCCAGTCAAGAAGCTTAGGGAACAAATTTAGTTTAAAGATAAAGTTCAATGATTTGCCAAATATATTTTTTCAGTATGAGAGCAGACCTTTTCTGATTCTTACCTTCAATTGCTTCCTTCTGATCTATCCCTCCTGCCCACACCACACAACCATAACCATCTCCTGTTGACTCTCTACATTTCATTTTGTAGACCGTTGGGTTGTTAGTATGCCTATTAGGTGATAGACCTATTTTTACTGGTAAAATAACTTTGAGGGAAATGCTGCTTCTTGTTGTTTTTTATTTAGAAAACTTCTGAAAATTCAGAACCATGACATATCCAAATGGTATCTATACGACTGTTTCTCTCATGATCTCAGCTTTCCAATGTTATATTACACAACATATTCCCTAATGTGTGTGAATGTCAGATTGGCACAATTCGCCAGTCTGGCCAATCCAACAGGACCAAAGTTCGCCAGATTGACATTTGATACGCCAGTGGTGATCTGGCGAATGGCTAGCGCGAACCCTGCAGGCTGTGGCAGATCTACACTGAGTAATCTATTGATTTTGGAGAGAGTTGTGTCAAGTTGACTTTTCTCAAAATAGACTCAAAAAAAATTACGTTAGATAAAGTTCTATGGGGGTGCAGAGGGGTCCCCCCTGAGGTCGGAAATTCACCAAAATTAAGGGGGCCAGGTCACAAAGTCGCTTTTTTGGCCCCTTTGGCCTATTGTTAATTTTGTCCAAAAGTCACTTATATTATTGGTCACTTATATTATTGCCTTAGGTCAAAACTCGCCTTCAAAACGGCCCAGGTCACCAGGTCGCTTTTGACCCATCTGCAGGCACATCTATGTCCACCGTTCTACTTTCAGACTTTTGACTCTATTAGACTCTACTGTCTCGAAATTGTTGGAATATTTACATCAACTAAAAACTGCTAAAATATGTCGGGTATCTACCCATAGAACTCTGGCCATAAGTCAGACGAAGTTTGAGCCAGAAATATCAATTCTGGAGATGTGTTTTGTCAGATTGACTTTTTGATAATTAGACTCGGAATTCGAAGTTGATATACACAAGACAGGCGTGTTGCCGTTTATTCAATGCTGTTTTTGATTTATCAACCCCCCCCCCATTCAAATGCATTGGGATTAGAATGGGCCTCAGATTACCAGTATGGTATTAGTTGAACAGGCTCAACACCCCTGATTGCTTAGAGGCTGGTAGGTATTATTTACTATATAAAAGATGAAGTCGTTTATATGGGTATATACCTGAGGCCAGTTGGCGTGCCCCTTTCATGTTATCCGGTGGGCACTTGGTTAGTTCATATTTATCCCCACAGGGGGAGTAGGTGTTGTCGCTCCGCCGCCGCGCGAGTTGGCCACATTCGATTCAAAAATTATAACAAAGTACAAAGGCTATAAAAGCTTCAAGTCCTGCTCTATCAACATAGGTATTTATTGAACCAGGGCATGTTCAAAGCGATTCTTCCACACTACCACACTACACATGTAACTACCTTACTATACATGTACCCATCACACTACACATGTAACTACCACACTACACATGTAACCACCGAACATGCACCCACCTCACTACACATGTAACCATCACGCTACACAGTCATGTAACTATCACACTACACATGTACCCATCTCACTACACATGTAACCATCAGACTGCACATTTAACAATCACATTCCACATTGTCATCTCTGACAGTATGCAAAGGTCGTGAGTGAAAAATCCATGTTTTGAGATATAAGCAAAAGGCTATCTACCGGATTAGGTTGCTTTTTTATTTCATATAAGCCAAATTTTTCATCCCAAACTCACATTCGGCTTGTAGGCGGGGTTCTCTTTGAAAAGTTTATTCAAAAATTTGGTTTGGAGAAATAGTAAATCTCTATCACAATAATTCATAACTTTAAAGTATCTTTTAGGGCCCTTAGAAACCCTTTTCACTTGGATTATACATTGTATATATATTATATATATATATATATATATGTTAACCTTATAAATTTTATATATACTAAAAGAAACATGTAAAGCTGTTTAAAATCGTGTATGAATTGGGCTCAGCGGAGGAGTCAAGGGCTGCCCCAGATTCTCCAAAAGTCGGGGGTTGGCTTATAGGTGAGGTTCTCTTAAATGTCATATGTCATGATGAATTCATATAAGCAGACTTTATTTCCTTAAACTCACTTTCGGCTTATAAGCGGGGTCAGCCTATAGGCGATGTTTTACAGTAATAGCAAGTCTATGAAAACATTTATATCTGGTTGGAAATTTTCCCTTAAACCACCGATAACAGGGCCCTCTACTCTACACTGAAGATTTGGCTAAACTAGGCTAATAACTGCAAATTTTAGTCACCATTCCGGTGGTTTCGAGGTAGTACAGGAGAGAGGCGGAAACGAGGCTAGCGCATGCGCATCGTCAGCTCGCTGGAGTGTCCAACTGGGTGTCGCTTCGTTATGTGAGTATTTGGGTGTTATTTTCATCCATTTCTGATAACGCCTTTGGGGGAAAAATATATAGCTCACTAGAGTTATAAAACCCTATAGATGAATTAGTGCTACTTTGGTATGACTAAAAAGTCTAATGAATTTCAGTACTTCTGGAGACACTACTGCCGCTGGCTTTAGGCGTCATTGGCGGAAAATCGAACAAACGACAATGTCATAATCTCGAACTGCCAAGGCGTCAAAAGATGCTTAACGAGTTAAGAGACAGAAAGATGAGGACACTGAGGAAGTGGGCTCTTCTAAACAAGATTTGCAGGAAAATCTCGACAACACTGCAAACGCGATAAGACTGATGTTGGAAAACAGCCAGAGCCGTCACCGGGAGGAGAACTTGCAGCATTGATGCCACGCTTCATTCAAGCACAACCGGTGGCGCTGCTACAACAGCAAGAACAAATGATGGCACGTGTGGCTATGTTTGGAGGATACAATAGTTTCGCTACACCTATGTTCAGCCCATGGAACACAGCCCAAATTCAGAACTAAGACAGGAAATGGCATCACAAGTGTCAGTTGATGACAAACTGCAAAAGTTGTGTGAAAAATGTGTGCTTGGGCAATGTGAACATGTATTGGGAGAAGTGATATCCAATGTGCAACTGAGGCCCAAGAAAAATGGGGAATACAGAATGGTGTTATCTCTCTCAAGACGGAAGAAAGTGGTTGAGTATTTCAAGATGGCCTTGTTGAAGACTGCTTTGGAACTCGTGAGAAAAGAGGCGTGGCTCTCCAGTGTAGACTTGCTTGATGCATATTATACTATGCCTGTACAAGAGAATGGTCAAAAGTAGGTTTGTCTGGAAGGGGGTGTTATATATATCAGTTTAACGCCCTGCCCTATGGACTAGCCTGCACCCCTTGATTCTTCGCCAAGATGTTGACCCCCGTATTCCCAGAATTGAGGAAAAGAGAAAATGAGTGTTTCCTCTATAAAGATGACAGTTTCATCATTGCTGACTCTTTGGGGTTTGTCATCCACCAAGACAAGTCGGTGCTGGAGCCAAAACAGTGTATTGACTTTCTAGGGTTCAACCTAGGTTCAAATGAAATGACAGTTACTCTGACCCAAGACAAAATTGACTAGTTCCACAGAGCGGCCTGGGGGGTCTTGTTGAAAAAGAAATTGTCAATCAGGGAAGTAGCTGGTCTCATTGGGCTCATGGCAGAACAGCCCTAGAACAAATAGTTGTTGTCACTGACGCCTCACAGATCACATCAATGTGAAGCAATTGCAGGACATATTGTTTGGTCTACAAGCCCTAGTCCCAGAAATGGGAGAGAAAATTAGATTGCTCACAGACAACACTACAGCTCTAGCTTATGTGAAGAATATGGGTGACAGATTGTCCCCCTGGTTTCAAGCTTTCATTCAAACTTCCATCCGTTTACCATAGATGCAGATCAATCCTGATTCCAGATTATCTGCGGTAGCCAACACTATTACCTCCTAATTTTCTAAAATGGGGAAGTAACCTTGCTAGACGCAACAAGGAAAGATCCTAACAAGAGTTTCCTACTGACTTATGGCTCAATTCGCCCTTGAATAGCAAAATTCATGGAGAAGCCCATGTGATGATTAATCATGGAGTGTGTTTAAAAACAAAGTCTGTCATTTTGCGCAGTTATAACTTAAAAACAAGCAACTTTACTTGGTCATCGTGATGACTGGATTATGCAATCTTACAGAAAAGTTAATGCCCCAGCCAACAATCTTCAATTGCCCCAATGATGTGGCAGTAGCCTATGTATTGGACAAGATCTCGGCTTTTAGGAAGCAAGTGAGAGATGGCCACTTATTCTAATAGTGGTAGCAGGCATCTATGGCATGGACATGGATTTTATTGAAAGAAAAAGCCACACCTCGCCTGTGTCAGAGATTAAAGCCAAGGCAGCTTAGACGGAATAACAAGATTTCTGAATTCACTGCTGCGCAAAAGATCTACCGGAAACATCAGTAAAGTTGAGACTAGATGCCATAATACATTTGTCCTATGGTAAAATAGTATATTCAATGCTGTACATTGGGTGTCACCCAGATGACAGCCTATTAAACAGAATCACAACATACCTGGCAAGGGCCATCAAGAATCTAGCTGTACTGCAGTATGTTTCAATTTGCAGGTCCCATGGACAACCATGTACAGGCTCCATGCCATGAACAGTTCAGCAGCAAACATGTCAAATAGACAGTTCATACTAAACAGTGTTGAGACATGCATTTTCAGCCGTTCTTATGGACAACTTGATGCATCTAAAGAAGGGGGAGGGCTAGCAAGTAGAAAGTAGCCAAACAAACAAGCTGAATGTATGTATGAATGAACGTGTGTACGAGACCAAACAACCAAGCTACAAAAGCAAACCGACATTCTTTTTTCTTTTTTCTACATTGTAGCAAATTTTCAGGAAGAAGTTTCCACGGATTCCATTAGCTGAATAAATCTAGATATGACAAATATCCTCTGCAGCCTGAGTTAGTAGCGTGGTCACCCACAGAGATATGAAATCAACACTGTAAGTAGTATACTTTATATCTCATCTTGTATAATCCACATTGCACACCCAAAAAGGCAAGGCGCCTTCAAAACATGTGATGAGTCCTGCATCAACATGGGTTACTAGGGTAACCAGACAAATGAAGTCCTCTATACACATACAACCACCTGAAACCTTTCATTTCTCTCATTACCCATTCATTACAAATGCCGCAACAGTCACACTCTCCTCCTTGTTAACTAGTTAGGTGCCATAACAACAGCCTGTGTGGGAAACATCCTTCTCTATGCTCTAAACAGCAAGGCTACTACATGACTATTTACTACTTCATGACTTCTGCACTTATATGACTACTAAATATGACTACTATAGGACAACTTCATGACTACTACAGGATTAATGCATGGCTACTACAGGACTACTACAGGACCACTTCCTGACACGCACAATATATCAGGGCAGTCTCATTCCCTGACATAGGCTAGACAAGCAACATCTTAATTTGAAACATTTCAGACAAAAACATTTCCTAGATCTCGGACCTTACCTATATTTTCTAAAATCCCTCTTATCACTTATCTGCAGAAACCTTCTAACCAAGGCTTATGTTCACAATTGTCATCTAAAATTACTCTTTCATAAGCCACACAATAGTTAAAACTAAAACACAACCCCTGGAACTTACAGCATGTTGATTCCCTGAACATCCCCAATAAGGCAGCAGATTTGATGGTCAAGTGCTCTAAACACGGGTACTGAGTTGGTATGATTAAGGCAGTTGAAAAAGTGCCCAGTGACAATAAATTATGACAGTTGGATTTATTCTACAGTACCACTACATGAAACCCCTTATGTACACAATCATCATCTAAAAGTTACTCTCCCGTAAGCCACACAATGGTTTAAATCAAAACAAATGCCATGGAAATTACAACATATTGTTTCCCTGAGCATCCCCAATTTCCATAAACAGGGCCTACAAATTACGACCCCAAGCAGCTGAAAAGCATGGGCTAAACACTAGCACAGGCGTCCCTAGCTTAAATACTCCTTCATTACATAAGATTGGCAACATACAAGTGTAATCTGTTCTTTTGATTTTAGATCATGGATATCAGGCTAGGTATTTTAGCTCTGCTAATATCTAGTCTAACATCTGCCAGCCCACCCGATGAAGAGCACTTTGCGGAAAAGAGGAACAGCTCAACTGCTCGACATGTCCCAAAGGTACGCTCCAGATCAGTCGTCATCAGCGGCGAGGACTACCGCCTAGCTGTTGAGCTGCTGTCGCGGGTATCTGTCATTCCATGTAGAGAGAGAACCCAACCACAGCGAGATATATATGTAAAAATCAGCCGACACGGCTTGCACCTGAAAACTACCTATGACCATTGGCTAAAGAAAGAAATTCCTCGGTTAATGAAGGATGGCCTCATAGTCCTTCCAAAAGATGAGATAGAAGGATGTGTTCTAGACTTTCACGACAAAACAAAAGGGGAGGGAGCGCGGAAGATCTGGGACAGGATGCGGAATAAGTACCATGGAATCGGAAAGGGTTTAATACAGACTATTCTAAACAAAAATGATATGCGCCAGAAGAATAATCCAAAATTTCTGAACAAACCAAATTTAAAGACCATCACAGCCCTACAACCTATGGAACGCCATCAGATAGACCTGGTAGACTTCAGTTCCATACCAGTTACTTTTAATGGCATCACCTACAAATATGTTTTATCAGTTCTGGATGTTTTCAGCAGATATATTTGGTTACGATCTCTGTCATCAAAAACCTCAGCAGAAGTGAGAGAAAATCTAAATTCTTTATATAGTACAACCGGTTATCCCCTCATTATTCAGTGCGATAAAGGGCCTGAGTTTCATGGTAATGTAACTGATTTCTGTATTGTAAAAAATATAAGACTCATTCATTCAAGAAAATATTATCCCCAGAGTCAAGGTAAGATAGAGCGTAGCCATGGATCGTGGAAGGCAAAGGTACGCTATGATTGGCAAAGGGGCACCCAATGGGTTACCAAACTGGATAGCTATCAACAACTATATAACACAGGATTTCACACCGCCCTCGGGATGTCACCCTATGAATGCTATGTTGGAAACAAGTGTGGCGTCAGCAAGGAAGGTATCACCGGCGACAACTTGAAGCAAAAACGGAAAGATGCAGCAGAATGCAGTGCGCAAGCTGCAAATAAAATGAAAGAGCGCCACAGAACTCGTAATAGAGTGAGTGTGTATAAGATAGGTGAAAAAGTATATGTACGGTTCCAGGCCAAAGGAAAATTAGGGAAGAGGAATCTGTCCTTGCCAAAGGCGAAAGTGGGAGTAATTCTGGAAAGAAATGCTGATGGTTCGCAATTTAATATTGATGTAGATGGGCAGTCACAATGGCACCCAGTTACAAACATAACATCGCTTTCTCATGCTGCAGAAAAGGCACGAATCAAAACTGACTCATTTAAAAACACCACATGGTCCAATTTAATACAAAATCTAATGGAAAAGGAAGAGGCAAAGTCCCTCTATAAAACTCTGTTCATGATATCAAGAAGGGCATCCATCTCAAAATCCTCATTTAGCCATGGAAAACTTGAGGCTAATGCAAATATTCAAGGGCTTACCATAGAACAAGAAAATTCCGGAGGGGGTGATTGTATGTTCATTTCCATTTCCCAGCAGTTAAAACGACATGGCATCACCATTCCTCATGATGAGCTTAGGAGAATTTTAGTGCAGTATTTAAGGAAACATAAGTTAACAACAGCCGATGGCACTCCAATAAACCTATCTGATTTTATTTACGACTACACTGATTTGGACCAATATTTGAACAACATGGAACTGCAGGGTACTTGGGGAGACCATGTAATGCTAGTTGCCTTTGCAGAAATGTATAATAGCAATGTCTACATAATATCCTCGGCTTCACAGGAACCAATTATCATTACACCTACAACTGGTCAAGCTGAAATGTCTATTGCACTTGGGCACATGCATGAAGTGCATTACGTTAGTTTGATGGCCATAGGCACCCCTTCCTCAGTACAGCAGCCATTGGAATGTGAAGAGTGTAACGGAGGCACCTTGTGTCAGAATTGTAGTCAAATAGATGATGTGGATACTGATGAGGAAATTTCTATGACCAAACCCCACCCAGACTGTGATGGAACACAAAATGACACTATTGAAGGTATGGAGCCTAAATATCCACCAACCTTGGTATCTGAAGATAGGCGAAAGCTGATAGGGGGATTTATTGCAAGTTTAAATGTAAACTCTAACTCGGGAACAGAACCAATGGAAATGCCACTAGCAATAGATGAGGGCTCTGCTGTGTGGGCATACTGTTATCAAGAGGTACATAGCAGAAAGCTTCCAACAAGAGACATTGAAGGTGACAGCTTCTACATTTTGGATAATGCACAATTTCAGTCGTTTGATTTTTTCCAAAACATCAGAAGAGAGCTTACATTCACAGTAATTTTTATCACCACCCTGGTTAAAAGGTTCTTGGCAAAGTACTCTGTGGGCTGTGTGCAGCATGAACTGCTCTTCCTAGATGAAGAGGACTATGATCAATATGCTCAGTATATAATGTGGGAAAGTAAAGATGAGGATGAAGAAGATCAATAATATTCGATTACCAAAACCTACTCGCTGGAATTCTGTACCTGGCCAGGTTTGACAGTTTCCAAGCACAATCATTCAAGGCAGCTGCAACAACAGCAGCAACAATCCCCACACTAAGGAAATGCAATTTGACTTTAGATGACCATAGACAGTCGGTGCAGCAGGTCCAACGGACAGCTAACTGAAATACCAATCAAAACGCTTTCCCTCAGGGTGATACTTTACCAGCTGTAATGTTTTTCAACCATCAATGAACAATCTTTCAAGTTACTGTCAACTTCAACAACAGCAGTGCATAGTTTGTATTTCTGAGCAGGTCCAATGGACAGCCAGAATTTGGGCACAAATGATTATATACTGCAGTGGCGACAATCACAACACCAAGGAACGACAATGGCGGCTGCAATAACTGCAGCAACAGTAAAAACACTTCCATCCATCTATTTAGTACTGATTGCATTGTTGGTAGATATTACAGTAGCAGCTAGCTGATTGCTAAATCTGCAGGTGTATGTAGCATAATTGTTTTACATAGTTCATATTTCTGAGCAGGTCCAACGGACAGCCAAATTTTGAAAAAAAAATTGTCTACGGACAGCGCCCACACCATGTTATGAAGATTTGGATTTTTTTGGGGGGGGGGGGGGGGTGATTTCTTTCAGATCTGGAGGAGGCCGGAAATTTATGCTTCTAAAAGGAAGAGATTTTCCCTCCGAAAAAGAAATTTGCCTGGCCCACCCTATGCAAGGTTGAAATCCGCAGCCAAAAAAAGAATTTAATTTTTTTTTTTAAATCGCCAAATCCGTACACCAACTTCTTTATTTGGTGTGGCCTTAGGAACAGAAAGTTATGATTATGTACTGTACCATTCTTTACAGTTTGAACCTATGTAATGTAGTGTACCTTTTTATGGTAACATGGAAATAGCATTGATTCAAGATTTAAAAACTGGCAATTCAAGGTTAATACTCTGCCATTCAAGATCAGAACTTAGTTAATCAACTTATCTTTTTGGTGCATTGGCAAGCTTTGTTGTTGAATTGCCTAGATTTGTTATATTGCCAAGTCTGCTAGTTTGTTATTGTCATATGGTTAGGAACTAAGGTTGAGCTGTGAGCTAGTATTGCGCGTACAATGCAACCACAGTGCAATATTGGCACTGTAGTTATTTAATTATTTATTGCAGTTGTTATAACTTATAATGTCCAATAATCATTAATAATATATAAATAACAGGGAAGCCATGTCATTCATTTTGAAATAGTGTTATCCTGCTCCAAAATTATACCATGGGGTATTACTGGCAGGAGGGGTATTACTTGCATCCTGGCAGTGTTGTGAGGATTTCTTGCTAGGCAAATCGGATCTGGGTAGCCAATGATAATTCAAGACATTTTGGTGACCTATCCTCTTTGTGATTAGGATAATCCCCTTCAAAATTAGGATCTTGGAACTTTAAGCTCTGGATTGGTACAGTTATAGGTTTTGCCAAGATGTAAGAGGACTTGGATCCAGATTTACCTCACCTATATGAGTTTTCATAAACCTTTGTCTGCTAGAACAGTCTTTTTGGAACTGGGTCTCAATGCCCCCAAGATGGTGGGGGTGCAAGTAATACCAACAGATGTCTACAGTTGTGGGTATTACTAGCACCCGTCTTGTCGTCATCCTTTCTAGTTATTGATTCTTTCTTTGCCACTGCTTTGTAGATACATATGTTTGATTTAAGGGCAACGCCATTTCCTTAGTAATTTGGATTCTTTGGGTATCCAAAACAACATTCACAAATAATTTCACTGCAATTGTGTGAGGACCAGATCTGTGTTTGGGTGTATATCAATGACTTATGAGTGTGGCATGTCAGGATGTCTCTGATTTTAATCCCTTCATGGATGACACATAAGTTTATGCCCCCAAAATGGTAGGGTTTCTATTTTTGTGAACTTTGGCTTTTTCTATGGAAAGCATTAAGGTGCCAGTAATACGCCCGCCATGCCAGTCATACCAACAAAATCCTGAATTATTCCAATAAAAATATTCATAGTACAACATATATTATTTTGCTGATAACTGATTTATCTGAATTTGACAAAGTCCATGCTCATGGATGGGAAAAGAGAATTTATTTCATGTGGAGAAACAACAACGTTCTCCACAACCCCTTGGAGAAACTGATGTTCATTCTCCATGGGCTGTTTCTCCATGATGATGTCACTAAAATAGCTATGAAACCAACATTTAAATGTTGTTTTAAGATATAATTTATCAATAATTACATGAAATAAACACAGAGATCCACTCTAATCAGTCTGAATTCCAGGTTTCTCCACTTGTGGTACCTTGGATCATATCACACTCGGCTGGGCATTGCGTGATATGATCCAAGATACCACTCATGGAGAAACCTGTTATTCTGACAGATTATCGTGGACCTCTGTCTATATCTCAAAATATCGCACCAGGGGGAAACACTCCTTAGGGTGCCAGTAATACCCCATGGTACTCTACTGATTGCTGTATGTATGCATAGCAGTATTTCGGAGAAGTAGCCAAAAACATTTCCAGATTATATAGGTATCAAAAAGCTCTAGATGCCACAAGTTTGGACCTGTATGAAGTGTACATTTGTCTGTTAACTAGTGATAAAATACTTATTGCAGTCATTATAACTTGTACTGTACAATGTTTAAGATTAATATATGAATAACTTAAATAGCCACAACTAGGCACAGATTTAAAATAAAATATCAAATGCTTTATGTAAGTACATTGTACTTCAACTTAATTCAATGCACTCATAATTACATATGTGGATAGGAATTAATAAAAAAGGTTAAGTGTCTAACTTCCTCTTGATGTATTCATATTTCTCATCGTTCAGGATATCAAATAAAGTACTGTTAATTCCTGCATATATCCCAATATCCTAATACTACTAATCTGTGGGCCGTCGAGGAGAAAGGGTGTTTGGTACTGTGTTTGGCCAGGAGCGGGCCTAAAATAGTCCAAAAGGTGAAAAATATGCCAAAATATCTCCTTAACACTTTTTTATGTGGAAAACAATGGTTTACTTCAAAACATTCCTTTTTGGCCTCTTTCATCTATATTTGGAATCCAAAAGAAATGGTTTAAAGCCCAAATACAGTACAAATAAGAGTTAATTGTAAAGGATGTGGCCATGGCAACATAAGTTGAATTCCAAATAGTATAAAACAAGATTCCGATTCATAAAAGGCCTCAAAAAGATTACTACATTGAAAACAAAACATTACTAGCATTTCTCTATCAAGAGCTATGACCAATCGCTTGAAAAAGTTAGGCTTGTTGTGAATTTGAATTTTACATAATTATGCTCATTAATTATACGATATAATTCAAACAATTATAGATAGAGCTTACTGCCCATTGAGGTAGAGCAACATCAACCAATGTTCATGAAGCAATTGCTCAAGGACTGAATTGGTTATCTGCGACTGCAATATCTCATAGGAAAGCTTGTGACTTCAATTTTTAACTTTATATTTCACCTTGGAGGGCCCTTTCTCCTTGTCTGTCCAGAGGATTCTGTCTACTCAGACCTAGCTGACCAACAGCATTTACCTTTATACTGTATGATGGGTTTAATGAACATATTAACCAGAAAAGAATTAGCAAAAGTGAATTTAAGGTATTTATCAAACATTCCCATGCAGTCATGAAAGTGAAAAGATAAGATGATTTTACTGAGCTTCCTCATGTTACACTTTAATGTTTAGCTCTGAACTGGTGTGTTCAGCATTAAGTTTTGCCTAGTCATATAGTAATTGTTGGTTCTGTAATTCTAGGAAAGGAACAGGTTAGGCCAAATAAAAAAAAAAGGTGTGTTTCAGGTTACCCGACCCTACCCTAGAAATTTTTATCCAATTTTGAAAGAAATTAAGTATATTTTAAGTAATTATCGGCTATTTCAGAGTCAATTTGATATCCGTGAGTCGACTTCCTTGTTGGCGAGTCAGCAATGAAGTTTGAGAGTCAATTTTTGGTTACTTTTCAGGCTATGGGATCAATCTGTCATTATAAAACAATTTTGGGGCTATTTCATAGTCAATTTGATAGTCCATGAGTCAACAAAGGTGTCTGCGAGTCAGTGCTGAAGTTTGCCAGTTAATTTGCGGATACTTTTCAGGCCAGAGTAAAAAAAAGATTTTAAAAAAAATCCGACCTACCATACCTAGATTTTTAGGCTATGTAACCTGAAACACATTCTTCTTTTTTTTGGCCTTAGATGAATTCAAAATTACGTAGCTGTAGTATATTTTTCAAATCATACATGCAGCTGGAGTAATCAAAGAATAGATATATCTGAACCGCCTTGGCCAATTAGAACAACCATATTGATAGAATTAAAGATTTTATTTGGACTCAGATTTGGAGTAGTATGTAATCTAAAAAGGCAGTCTACAGGGGGGAGGCTGGCGCTTATGAGGGGGTACATGCTATTACATCGAATAGGGTAACCTACAATGTATGCATGCTGTGTACGGGTCTCATATTGCACCCGGAGCTCCCAGTGGCCTTCCCCCTATCCTCACTATCCCAGTAGCTTCCTGATGCTATTGAATGAAATCATGTCGACTTCAACACATGACGATAATGCTGAAGACATGGTAATGTGTTAACATGAATGTTTTGGTTCATCTTCTGGTTGGCCTCTCATTGTTCAAGATGAATAGAGTTTGGGTTGTTATTCATTGAGTTTACTTCTTGTTACAAGCATATTTTAAACCTTCACAATATGCCAGTATAATGCTCAATATTGTAATGTCTGCGGATTTTGATGCAACATTTTATCAATGATCTAGATTAGTCATTTCATTGTGATGGCTGATTTATTACCCTATGCACAATGCTTTTAATGAAATTAGTATTGAGTGTATTCACATTCATAGTGACTGATACATGGGTGTTAATTTGTTCTATATTCCTCAGTTCTAGTGAGTCCTTTGGATGAAATAGGCAGACTGATTCAGGTGAGTACTAATGACAGTGACATCTGTGAAATATGATTATGTAAAGCCTGAAACAAATTTAACTTGTAGACTAACCCAACTATTTCAGGGACTATACATGGATAACATAATTCAAGGCTATACCCACTGAGGTGTGCCACAAATGTATTGTCAATATCCATATTTATGAACTGAATTGATATCCACATATATTCTCCCTATATCTAAATTCTTGCCCCATTTCACCATCACCAATAGCACTAGAATGAGCCACCTACAAAACTTTGTTGCAGTCTCATAGATGGATTGACTGACTTCACAGTGTAGTTGCCAGAGCTGTCCCTCTACACTACACAATGTGGGCAAGCTATATTACATGGAGAGTCTTGTAGCGCAGAAAAGCAGACCAGAGTCTGAGGGACAACGAAAGCCTGAAGATAAATTGGTGAGTAGACATGTCACACAAAGACAAACTGCATCAAGTGTGGTCAACGCCATTCAGAAAGGAACATTACCCACCCAGCTAACCAAAAACACATAAATGCTATGTTGGATCAAATTTAGTAATACTGTAAAAGAGTTTGGCTTATAAGTGGGGTCGTTCGATGGTGGGGTTTAACGGTAGGTTAGATTAATGTTAGATTGCAGGGTAAATTGTGGACTCAAATGTCACTGTGTATTTTAATAAATTTTAATAGCCACACCTGTTCACATTAATTTGGTACCAAGCTTATTGTGTGTATAACTAATATACTTGTCAACTAACAACAAATGCACATGGCATATATGCCATTGTGTACTTCAGCATATATGTAGATAAAGCCCCTCGTTAAGCTTGTGTAGTGATCTCAATACTCTGGTGGTAGGCTAGAACTAGGGACTGTCGGGGAATTGTCCACGTATCTAACTACTAGGGAACTGTAAAGATCGTATGATTTGCAGCTACCTTCCCAAGGAACGAACACAGGTGGTTGTACAGTTGTAAAGAGACCAAGACGAGAAAGGGTTATGCCAGGAGGAGTCCGCAGCCACCACCCAAGTGCATCTAAAACCTACTACTGCTGATGATGACAACAATTTCCTTGAGGTGGGTTCCATCAAGACGAGTAAAAACACAAAACTTGTTCTTCCTTATGTGATAGTATAAGTACCAACTGCTCCGGACTGAGACTGACTTGTACTGGCTCAGGAGCCTAAAACTGCTACAAGTATATCAATACTTGTTGTCTGGTAAGTGGTTCTCTACAGTATAGATAGCGCAAACTTCTGCTCTTTAGTACTTTGAGTAATCTAAATTAGTTTTATAAATAAACTACACTCTTCTTACCAATTCCAAGTATTTCTCCTTTTTCTCATGGTACCTTTTGCAAGGCAGTGCACTCTAGGCGAGCGTGTTCGTGGGTGATTACAGGTAAACACCAATACCCATGTTCTTCTTAGTTATGTGCTAGTATGAGGTAGCCGGCGAGCCTCTCCAGACTGAGACTGACTGGTACTGGGCCGGGAGCCTTCTTCTGTCATACATTAATACTTGTTGTCTGGTAAGTGGTTCTCTACAGTATAGATGGCGCAAACTTCTGCTCTTTAGTACTGTGAGTAATCTAAATTAGTATTATGAAAAAACTACATTCTTCTTACCAATTCCAAGTACATTTCTTTTTTCTCATGGTACCTTTTGCAAGGCAGAGCACTCTAGGCGAGCGTGTTCGTGGGTGATTACAGGTAAACACCAATACCCATGTTCTTCTTAGTTATGTGCTAGTATGAGGTAGCCGGCGAGCCTCTCCAGACTGAGACTGACTGGTACTGGGCCTGGAGCCTTCTACTGTCACACATTAATACTTGTTGTCTGGTAAGTGGTTCTCTACAGTATAGATGGTGCAAACTTCTGCTCTTTAGTACTGTGAGTAATCTAAATTAGTTTTATAAATAAACTACACTCTTCTTACCAATTCCAAGTACAATTCTTTTTTCTCATGGTACCTTTTGCAAGGCAGAGCACTCTAGGCGAGCGTGTTCGTGGGTGATTACAGGTAAACACCAATACCCATGTTCTTCTTAGTTATGTGCTAGTATGAGGTAGCCGGCGAGCCTTTCCAGAGTGAGACTGACTGGTACTGGGCCGGGAGCCTTCTTCTGTCATGCATTAATACTTGTTGTCTGGTAAGTGGTTCTCTACAGTATAGATGGCGCAAACTTCTGCTCTTTAGTACTGTGAGTAATCTAAATTAGTATTATGAAAAAACTACATTCTTCTTACCAATTCCAAGTACAGTTCTTTTTTCTCATGGTACCTTTTGCAAGGCAGTGCACTCTAGGCAAGTGTGTTCGTGGGTGATTACAGGTAAACACCAATACCCATGTTCTTCTGAGTTAGGCCACTCAAAAAAAAAAGTGGTTTCTCATCACCAAGGTCTGAGAAATCTGACAAGGGAGGCTTTTCTTTTTCTTTTTCTTTTACTAGCAGGCCAAAATGTATAGGACAATCTGCGGGTTTCTTTGGCCAAAATTCACATTTTATTAGTTAACCATTGATTGATCTTTAGAAGTGCTTATTTGTAAGTTATTTCTATACCACTGCATTGCTGGGATTATTAGCTTTAATTTGATACCAAATATGACCAATTTTATCCATTTTTCATCAACATTTGGCAAAAAAAAAGAAGGTTTTCCCCAAAACCTGATTTTTATGATGCGCATGGTGATGAGAAACCATTTAATATTTTTGAGTGGCTTTATGTGCTAGTATGAGGTAGCTGGCGAGCCTCTCCAGACTGAGACTGACTGGTACTGGGCCGGGAGCCTCCTACTGTCATGCATTAATACTTGTTGTCTGGTAAGTGGTTCTCTACAGTATAGATGGTGCAAACTTCTGCTCTTTAGTACTGTGAGTAATCTAAATTAGTTTTATAAATAAACTACATTCTTCTTACCAATTCCAAGTACATTTCTTTTTTCTCATGGTACCTTTTGCAAGGCAGTGCACTCTAGGCGAGCGTGTTCGTGGATGATTACAGGTAAACACCAATACCCATGTTCTTCTTAGTTATGTGCTAGTATGAGGTAGCCGGCGAGCCTCTCCAGACTGAGACTGACTGGTACTGGGCCGGGAGCCTCCTACTGTCATGCATTAATACTTGTTGTCTGGTAAGTGGTTCTCTACAGTATAGATGGTGCAAACTTCTGCGCTTTAGTACTGTGAGTAATCTAAATTAGTATTATGAAAAAACTACATTCTTCTTACCAATTCCAAGTACAGTTCTTTTTTCTCATGGTACCTTTTGCAAGGCAGTGCACTCTAGGCGAGCGTGTTCGTGGATGATTACAGGTAAACACCAATACCCATGTTCTTCTTAGTTATGTGCTAGTATGAGGTAGCCGGCGAGCCTTTCCAGACTGAGACTGACTGGTACTGGGCCGGGAGCCTCCTACTGTCACACATGAATACTTTTGTCTGGTAAGTGGTTCTCTACAGTATAGATTGCGCAAACTTCTGCTCTTTAGTACTGTGAGTAATCTAAATTAGTTTTATAAATTAACTACATTCTTCTTACCAATTCCAAGTATTTCTCCTTTTTCTCATGGTACCTTTTGCAAGGCAGTGTTGTTGTCTGGTAAGTGGTACTCTCCAAACAAAGAATTACTAGAACTGGGTCGGGACACAGATAACAATGCTTATTTTTCTGGCTCCAACTTTTGTTCCATGTAACAGTGAGTAATTTGAAATTAGCCTGTCATAAAAACGACATTCTTCTTACCAATTTCATGTACTTCTCCTTTTTCTCATGGTACTTCTTCCAGGACGGTACACTCTGGGTAAGTGTGTTCATCGTTTACAATACGTAAACATAATGCACACCTCTTTCTTAGTTATGTGTTAGTATGAGGTAGCCGGCGAGCCCCTCCAGACTGAAAATGACTGGTACTGGGCCGGGAGCCTCCTACTCTCCCACATTAACACTTGTTGTCTAGTAAGTGTTGCCTACCGCCCTTTTAAAAGGACGTTTTAGGGATATTTTCATGCATTCTAAATTTGTCACCATTCACTATAAAATTTATGAAAAGTATTTTCCTTTTGGGGATTTGAGCTATGAAACCTATTATTTTAGGTGATCTAAACCATATGTCTATGTCCCTTTCCCTAGAATTTGTGGATATGGCAACTTCAAAAATAGTCAAGAGATATTAGCTATGCTTAAAGCACTATTAAGGTCAAAAATCAACAAAAATATAACATTTAGAGGCTTTTAGGGGGAAGATCCTGGTAACCATGGCAACAAAACATTCCAAAATGGCATTTAAAAAAATGGTAGTTAAACATCACATGATACATAAATTGCATTCTTCCTACCAAATACATTCTCATGGTTACTCCATGGCTGAGTAAAACATGGTCAGACATTTAACACTGGTATACACGTTCTTTCACACTCAGGACAATTTCATTGTTCCAGAAATAATTATGTGCTACTTCTTGCCTTTGTGAACACAGGTAAACTCAGGCCAAACAAAAAAAAAAGTTGTGTTAAGGTAACATGGCCCAAAAAATAGGTTAGGTAGGTCGGATTTTTCTCTTCTTTTTAGAATTTCTTTTTGAGATGATGAGGTAAGGTTAAGGAAGGGTACCTCTGATTTGCAATAGGCTTACAGTGGATATATTTCCCACTGTCAATTATCATGTTTATTGTAACTAATATCCCCTTTATTCATATACAAACCAATTAAATAGTCTAATTAAGGTATTATAAATTCCTGAATGCTGCCACTCTCTGCTACACAAAGAATAAGACACTTGTGACAATGTGACTTTACTCCCCTCTTATGTGATAAATCTGATGGGTCCATGGGTACCCTACACCAAGATAAACTTTAAAAAAAAAAAAAAAAAGTTTAGGGTCGGGCCAAAATGATAGGGTAGGGCGGTAACCTGGACACAACTTTTCTTTTCTGTTTGGCCTCATGTTTGTACCCACTGCATGAGTGAGTTCAATGTCTTTTAGTGCCAAACCCACTGCTGTCTTCTGCAAATATTGTTGCAGGAGACTGTATTCCCATTTTCTCTTTTTCAGCAAAAAAGTTTGTCTATCGCATCGAAATTGGTAACACCAAGTACAGCAATAAACACACAACAACAATAGGTGCAGCAACAAATGGTTCGAGCCAGTTTCACTACCTCAACTTACTGGCAGCTTACTTCTTGATCAACATAGTAGGTTACAACATGGCTGGCTTTAAGTACAAGAAGGAGATTTATTACGAAGGACTGAACAAGACAATTCATCAAAGAATTAATGCTTTTCCCTCAAGTGCTAGCGACTTCAAAGTATTTATAGTGGGAGATTCTAGAATTAAAAACGTATTTCCATTGCTGCAAAAGAAAGTCGCAACCTGCTTTGTGATCAATTATGGTCTGGGTTTACGTACTGACCAGGCTCAACACCTAACACAGCTGAGATTAAAGAAGGAATTCTTTGATGCTGTCATATTAATGACTGGGATTTGCGACTATACTCAAAAGAGGTATGGCCAGCCCACTACTTTTGATGGACCCACAGAGGCAGCGATTGCCAATGTCTTGGATTCTATCAAATTTTTCAAGGAAGGAGTGAAGACATTTCAACCTGGCATTAAGGTGCTAGTAGCTGGTATCTATGGGCTGAATATTGCAGCTTTCAACAATAAAGACACCCCTCATCTTCAAGTGTCTGAAGACCCCAACCAGAAAATCCTTGACAATGGTATGAGGTCCCTTAACTCCTTCATACATGAACAGAATTTGTATGAGACAACTGCAAAGCTTCGTATTGATGGCCTCATACACAAATCACATGGAGGAATTTCCTACCATCGCTTGCCTGATGGCTGCCATCCAGATAGAAACTTGGTGGTAATGATTGTGGAATACTTGGAAAGAGCAATTAAAGATTTGATTGTACAACTTTATTGATAAATCATTTTAAGAACAAGATTTTCTTTGCTAAGCTGCAAATATCTAGCAAGTCCAATGGACAGGTGATCATTTCGAATTGACCGTGAATCCATATTTAATTCCTCACCAGTGTCTAGAAGTGACCAATGTTAGAGGGACATGCCCAGAACAAAGCCTACTCTAATTTCCAGAATTGTGGTTAAGTCAACTATCTGCATTTATGTGGAGTGGATGAATCCCTGAATATAGTCTTGCATTGACAGCAGGTCCAACGGACAGCAGTCTGTGCATGTTGATCACCTTGGGTGTGAGGTGACAAGTCTGTTGTTATCACAAGGCTAAACTTTCCAAGAAATCAAGTTCAAGTACAAGAGTTAAATGTCGCCGTCCACAAAGTTGTTGCTAAGGCCACACCAAAAAAAAAAGTCGGTCAATGGATTTCACTTTTCAAAAAATGGTGCGAGCAAGCGATTTTTTATTTTTTTTAAAGATTTTTTTTTTGTCAATGGATATTGTCGGTGGAAAACTGGAGCGAGCGACAATTTATTTTTATTTTTTAACCAGCCTCCAACAAAAGTTCTTAGTTGACCTCTAACATACAAATTTATTGGTTGATCTAGGGGAATTACTGGAAGAAAATTTGAAAAAAAATTACTAAATTCCATTTCCGAAAATATGGTGCGCGAAATCCATTGACCAACTTTTTTTTTTGGTGTGGCCTAATATGATGTCTAAGCTTGCTATGTTAAGAAAGGAGGCAAAATGATATGTGATGGTTAAAGTATGACTAAAGAGCCTCACAGCATGAACTAAAAACCCTAAGACCATCTATGAATGGTATGGGCAAAGATATGAAGAGTCTCGTTACAAAAGTAACAAACCCACTTCATGAGTTAATATGAGATCATAAGGCAATTCAGATTTTGAAAAACTGGTGAATAGGAAGTATTTTCTTTAATAACTACTGATTAATGTGCCATAAATAAAATGCCTAGAAATGGATTTTTGAATCCTTGAATTTTATTCAAAATGAAAAAGGATGATTTGACTTGAATGAATCATTAGAATCCATTCATGCATCATGCAGACCCTCAAGGATTTTCTTCATTGTTATGACTTTTGTTATAATTTCCGCAAAAATTTGTTACTATTCTGGGGTCCAAAGTAACAAATATGAGTTTGAGGTGGGATAACTTGGCATTCCTGGCAATAAATCAAAAATCTATTTTTCTGTATGTACACATAAAATCATTAGCAGCCAAGTTGTAATCATGTCAGTATACCATGTCTTATTAATGATGTCTTTTCTTTTTGCATGAACTCAGTAGTAATACCATCATATTTTTCAAGTTCAGCAAATTGAAGAAGAGAAATCTGAGGAAATCAATGAAGCAAAATGAAAACACTAATGTCAACCTCAGTCAGTCCTATAATTTCTCTATAAAATCCATCTGCCTAATTACTGATTATTAATGGGTGCAAAAACATTGCAAGATCCTACATTAGACTATTCAATAAACGTTCAACTCAAATTCTACTCATCTGGTTTTCTTTGATAAACTTTGATATCCCATGGTGCCTCATCACATTGATTTGCCTGTTTATTCATATCAAATCATGTTACGCCATGTTGAAACACACCAAAATTAGGCTGTATAAATGTAATCAATTCATTATGATGTCACATGCTGTGGGATAAGGCGACATTGCATAGTATGGGGGGGGGGCATAGAATATTGGATTTCTAGTAGGCCTACTTAAGCATAGTGACTGTGGTTTTCACCATAAAATAAATAGACAGAGGTTTACAAGGCTCAGTCTGTTGACGGGATTCTTTCATTTGTTGAATGACATGCTATATTTCACAAGCCATGAAATACCCCTATCATAGGCTCTGAATTACTGGTGAGGGTTATTTCAAGGGGATCATATACATACAAGGCATAGTGTCCTAGATGGCCCAGCGACAATAATCTTGTGATATTTCAACAGATTTTGTAGGATAAGGGCAATTTTGTAGGATAAGGGCCTGACAGATTGCCCTTATCCTACAAAATGATCACATAGGTTTTGTAGGATAAGGGCAATTTTGTAGGATAAGGGCCTGACTGATTGCCCTTATCCTACAAAATGATCACATAGGTTTTGTAGGATAAGGGCCTGACTGATTGCCCTTATCCTACAAAATTATCACATAGGTTTTGTAGGATAAGGGCAATTTTGTAGGATAAGGGCCTGACTGATTGCCCTTATCCTACAAAATGATCATATAGGTTTTGTAGGATAAGGGCAATTTTGTAGGATAAGGGCCTGACTGGTTGCCCTTATCCTACAAAATGATCATATAGGTTTTGTAGGATAAGGGCAATTTTGTAGGATAAGGGCCTGACTGGTTGCCCTTATCTTACAAAATGATCATATAGGTTTTGTAGGATAAGGGCAATTTTGTAGGATAAGGGCCTGATAGATGTTTTGAAGGATAAGGGCCAATTTTGTAGGATAAGGGCTTGACTGACAGCCCTTATACTACAAAGCTATATAATTTTGAAGGATAAGGGCAATTTTGTAGGATAAGGGCCTAACAAGCAGAACAGAATGTATTAAAGCACAGGTATACAATTAATTAAAAGGTCCGGAAAAAATCCTCCACCTTAAGGTCAAATCCCACAAAGCGAAAAATGGGCCAGAAAGTGTTGATTATTGACATAAAAACAAGGGGCAACTGTTGCCAATATTATAAATCGCAACACTTGTCCCATGATCTTATGCCTCTCCAAATCCCACAGTGGTCAATAATAGGCAAGCAAAGTGTTACGTGCAGGACTGGTTAAAGGATCTGTTTGAGGGGAGTTACTTCACAGTATGATTTGTCTTCACTAGTCCCTCTTAATTAGTCTAAAGATATTTGGAGTGCCCCCCCTATATAAATCAAATCATTGACATATTCCAATATGCAACATTTTCGAAGCCTTCTGGGGGGAAATATCTAACTCTTTTGATCCTGTCAATTTTCCAAATCACAAGACAAAGGCAACACTTTCTCACCGATTTGGGCCTATTTTAACCAATATACATGTAGGGCCCAAAATCGGCACAACATTTTCTGACCCTCTCTCACATTGTGGGATTTGACCTTTATATAATATTTGAAATGGCGTTTGTGAATCAATTGCTGTCCATCGAAAAATGTCATTACTAGACCTAGAACCAATAATATGCGCAAAAATCAACAGTGCGTATATATACTACCCACAGTCAAGATGGACACTGAACCTTAAGCTGTAGCAGAAGCCACACCCGATGACATTTTGGATGGAGGAGATAGTGGTGGGATACAAGAGGAGGGCCATTAAAATGAGCATATACGATTGTAGTTTGTGGTTGATAATTTTATTGGCAATGTAATCTTTTGCACATGGTAAGTTTTCAATATAGAGTCACGTTTATACCACGATTCTGGCGTTTACCGTGCGTATATGGTTATATGCAGATATACGCACGCTCAGAATTAATTTTTTACACCAAGACGCTTCTATATATTTTAACAAGGTAATGAAAGGTAGGCATAGCCATTTTGGCTACGAAATTAGATTGAATGGTCCAGGTTGCGAACCCCGGCCGCTGAGGCCAAACGCGAGCGCCTAACCTCATGCGCCATGAAGACGACACACATAACGAGGCTAGGAAGCCAATACTGACTTACCTTGTCGCCATGATATCTTTCATTTTCCGGTCGATACATAATGAATAACATCCAAATGTGGGGAAATTAGAGCATGTCAAGCTTATTCCTTCAATCCAGTACATGTTTAGACCTCCTTGTTGATGATGCCGTGCAGTATGAGCCTTTTAATTGCGTAAATTCCTCATATTTCGACATTTTGTGAAGGTGCCAGCCTGGTTAGATTTGTAAACAGCGGGACGCGTCCGATCACGTGATCGACGGACCTAGTTTCCACGGTGGCTTCGATCAGCTGATCATCATACGAGAACCTAACCGGCGGGCTGTTATCGATCGCAAAATGTCGAAATATAAGGAATTTACGCAATTAAAAGGCTAATACTGCACGGGATCATCAACAAGGAGCTCTAAGCATGTACTGGATTAAAGGAATAAGCCTGACATTGTCTAATTTTGCCACATTTGGATGTTATTCACTACGTATGTGGTACCGCTGGGAGAATCATGGCGCTCGACGAGTCTGCCAGTCGATCCCGAAACAAAATGGACTATTGAAAAAGGTAGGCCTAATATGTTATATATCGACATATTTTGAAGAAATGGTGGTATAAACGCATTAAGGGCGTGTGGGGAAAGCACTTCCTCTGTCTAATAATGAACTCGCCTTTGGCTCGTTCATTATTGCCAGATATACCTCACGTATGCTTTCCCCACAGGCCATTATTGCATCAATATACCGCCAATGAGATGATTTATATTAATAGAGAAAGAATAGCAAAATCAGTCTCTCAATGTCTCTAGATGGTAAGGCATCATTAAATGTCAACTCCTCGCGGATATATAGGTGGATTCTGAAACAGGCTGACCAATCAATGTCATTGTAACGTCAGGTCAGGGCCTCCAGGTGCTCTACAATCCAGCATGGTAGAACTGCTATTCCGTGATATTTCTGAACCCTGCAATAGGGAAAGTTAGTCTGTTTAAGATATTGATCGGTGAATATGCAATGAACCAAACGTATGTATAGTTTAAATCATCATAGTATGTGTAGACCAATGGAAATGAGACAGAATTGGAAAGCTGATGAATATCTGGATAAGGATTTTGCCAGGTGAATCCAGATCAAGGCCAGGTAATGATGAGTCAAATAATAGTGGACTGATGTAAAATCCAAGTTAAGACATAACCAGGGGTTATGGCCTATACCATACCATTTTAGAAACCATGTTTGTTTCTGAATATCTGGTTTGCATGTCTAGGTCCAGTTGAAAATGATATGAAACATTTTTGTAGTTATCTGAATAACAAAAATAAATCTCAACCCTAAAATGGCTGATATGCCAATCGGACTTAAATACTGTTTGTTGAAAGCCAGAACCCAGAATAAACCTTAAATTCCTTTCTTTTCAAAAACAAACAACAAAGACTTACATCTGGTTCATTCTTCATTTGTCTGAATTCCTGCCCCCTGAAGAAGATGGCTTCAGACTGGAGCCCAGCTATAGCATCCACCCCAGTGGTGTAGTCAGCAGGGAAGCTCCTGAATCCTGTCCAGTTGGTGATGTTAGTGAGCGGCATAGGGATGGCAGTAGTGTGTGGTCTACCCTCGTACACGGGGGTAAAGACATCCACATAGCTGGGCAGGTAAAGGCCTATCTGGTTGTACTGGTACTGGTACAAGTCACTGCCTGCAAGGACAAGGGGTTCACCCATTACAGCCAAACTCCACAGTACGATTCATGGCCTTAAACCCTCTGCGGTTTGGTACCATAGTGATGCCAGGCTGTTGCTTATTTTCTATACAGCAAGGGTTTCTACTAGGTTCTTGCCAAGCTACACTATTACGATTTATTGAATGGAAACCTCTGTGTTTTGGACATATTTGTTATTTATACATTGTGGCCTTGGGTTCCCGACAGCAGATATTTCAGGGCATTGCAGGGGAAAATATCTAAATGCTTTGATATTTGACTCTATCCAAATTGGAACACTTAGGCAAGCCTGTTAGGTGAGATAGCCTCAAGTCTCAAGCCAGGGTTATATTTATGCATCAAAGCCGACAAACGCCATAGATAGAAAGCTCTTTTTTCTTGGAAATACAAGATTCACTATGCTTAAGTACAGGAAGGGCCGTATTCAATGCCCCCCATTAAATACAATGTGGCTGTATTCAATGGGCTAAGAAAAAGCAGTTTTTCCTTCATTGAATGGCGTCAAGTCAAAAAAATTCATGCAAATGCCAACTACATTGAGACCTCTCTGATGTATTTCACTCGTGTGAACTGGAGCATATCCCACTCAGCCTGTGGCTTCGTGGGATACTGCGCCAGCCCCCACTCATAAAATATGTCAGAGATGGTATCAATGGGCGTTGTTTATATATTTTTAGGGAAAGCTGAAAGTTCTACCATGATGCCAACACGTCAGATCCTAACAGCTCATGCAAGTGAACATAATGGTAAAGACCATTGAACTTTCCTCTTACCAACAATTATGTAGATGCATGCCTTGTACCGAGGTCCATTTTCTGTTGTTATGATACACGCGTCCATGAATGCTGCAGATGGGCTGAGGGTTGTGTTAAATGCCTTTGACGATGTCAATGTCTGAACCTTCCTGAACCCCGAGGTCACGTGCCGGCCTCTCCTCCAGTTACTGAATCTAAATATCCAGACTGTGGAGTTCTGAAAGTGAAATTATGATACTGACTTTTGCGATATTATTTCAACCCCTTAATGGCCGCAGGGTGGCTCAAGGTGTCACCACCCTAAATCGGGTCACTTCCGGGTTTTACTGGCCAAAGAGTCGCTTATGAACTTTGATATTTTGCGGAATTTAGTCTATAGGGGAGGGAAAGAAGGGTTAAATACATGGTTATTTGTTATTAGGGTGATCAGAAAGTGTTTATCTATAGTCCTAAAAGAAGGATTTATTTACTCCATATAAACAGTGTAGGTTTATGGGGGTGAAAAGCCCTATAATGTATCTATACGCTGCATAGGCCTCACTGTACAAAACCACTACCCCATTACCATGGCGATTCACACAAAATCTAGCCAGACTTTTTGAGGTCACACCCATTATATATTTTTCTACATGTCATAAGCTAAAATTTGGTATGGGTGGCTAAACACTAGGCGAGTTTTAACCCCTTCACCACTGAATTTCTTGCAATTTTGTGCAATATATTCATGGTATTCAGAAGTATGATAAATTATCATATTTAGTGTTACTGGAATACAGAAGCTTAAACCATTCTCTACAGAGATAACATAGACACTTATTTGTACCGTTTGGCCATTCTCATTTGGTGCATAGACATGGTGTCCAGACACCGAATGAGAACACTCTTTGAAAAGGACATCCTTGATCATATCTTAGACTGGTGGTGCCACCTAGAGTAATAGAGCTACAGCGACAGACCCAACTCGGCTTGGCTTTAAATGGATCTCACAATGGCACATTATCTTTAGACAATGTACAGTTGGTGATAGCAGATATATTTGGGCCTCTGTTTGATTTCTTTCTTTTCTTTTCCTCTTATTTGATATGTTATGGTTCTAATACACATGGGGATGTCATCAGTCTAAGTGTGTGCGGCTCTAAGTTTTACAGTGGGACGCACCACCCCTTCAGAGATACAGGAGTGCACTGGGGTGCACTAAGGGGATATAACGATGGGATGACAGGACAATGGAACAGTCTAGAAACTCACATGCAGTGATTCAGTGGGAGGGAGTGGGAGAAAGGGGCAGGGGGAAGGATGATTCATTAATTAATGCCTGGGTGCATGGGTGGGAGCGAAATAGAGATAACCACAGCGCATGCTTGTTCTAGATACATTATGGTGGAGTATGAAACAAGCGGGTTAAGTATTGTGGGTAAATTAATAAAGTTTCAAACAGAGAGCGCATGCGTGAGGAGGGAAAAGGATGACATCGGAAGCCGCCGGGGGAATCGGGGACTCAGAGGGAAGCCACAGCGGGGAGCAGGTCAGACGCAGGGCAGCAGGGAAGAGAGGGCTTGAATCACCCATAGCGAGGAGGTGTGAGCAGCTCCCTGAGCAGGATGTCTCTCCACGACAACACTATGCTGAGAAGGGTAGAGCTCTCAACCTCGGGTTCTGTGATTCATGAAGGTAGGTTACTCAGTGTGGGTGGGTAAATTGAAGGGGAGGAAAATAACTAGGATAAAGGGGAGACAAGGGGTATATCATGAGGCAGGGGGATATTGATAAGTCAATGGGATAACAAAATAAATGGGTTAATGAGAAGGGAGAGGCAAACCTAACAAATCACTGGGAGAGGAATTGAGTCTAAAAGGGGAAGGGCATGGGTATTGTTGTGTGAGCATTGGGTTAACAACTGATTATCGTGTTGTAATCTCTTAGAGATAATGAAGAACAAAAAAACGCTCTTGCACCAACCATTAGGGGTGAATGATATGAGAATTTAGCAGTTTAGGGAAGGACTCATAGTAACCTGCAGTAGATACAATATATGTGTGCGTACCTGTACGTGTCTATGGATAGATATGTATGTAAATGTCCATGTTCAGAGGGACAAAAGAATTGTCTAGTATACAGCCTGGTTTGTGGTTGTATACCTATATAACATATTGACATGTTAACGCTGGTGTAGTTATAGGAGTATAATTGTGTAACAAACTATTACACCCACCATGTGGCGGACAAATGTGGATAATTGTGTATAGGGGCAGTAGAATTATCTCCCTGAAAGAATAAGGTGTTTGTTCCAATGGAGTATAATGTTACAATGAATTTACGTTTGGTTTGAACATTTGTCCAAATATCGGCAATTAAAGGGGGCAATCCTTTGAGCCGCTTGATGTAAAAGGCATAAACTATAGACAGGAGGTTTGGATCTCATTATGGAACAAATAAATAATAGGAGCATGGGAAGGACTGGGGGGGGATTAAAGGGAATGGATAATCTGAAAAAGGGCGATATAGAAAACGTGGTGGAATTAGAAAGACATAATAATTGGGCCATAAGGGATATTGGATGGGGGGGATACATGATAATATAGAGTGTGCTTCATCATTAAGCAAAAGGCTCAGGAAGCAAAAGGCTGAGTAGTACTAAGTGATTAGGTATGAATGTATATATGATATGGGGAAAGATGGGTCGCAAAGCTATAGTGGGTATTGGGTGCATAATGATTGTTAGTGATGGTAATTGTTCCTCTGAAACTGAAGGTAGCTTTAACGTGAAAGAATTATAAGGGAAGAGAAATAAGGTGGTCGTTGTCTGTCTGTCGTCCGTGGCGCACATCCTAAGTCAGCACATGGGTCCGAACCCGTACCGTTATACGCTCTAGCGCACCAGTCCCATTCAATGTATAATCCTAGATAATAAAATGTTGGTATTGTATTGAATGGTTGATTGTTTGCTCTTTAAAGCCAAGGGATGGGTAACATTGCTAGTTTCCCCAGAAACAGAAATAGTGATTATATTATGGCAAGGCCCCTCACACTATAAGGAGAATCCAATACTAATTGAAATGCAGGGTAAAGTAAAGGTATTAAATATCACAATATGTTTATACCCATCGCATGACAAAAGGAGAAGGTACATTAAGTGACACCGCCTCTGTATTGAGTGCGCCTCAGGGCTCACCACCCGATTAACATTCTAAATTGGCCCCTAGAAACTGTATTATTATTGTTGAGAACAAGGGTGTGGGGATGATTGCATTAAAACCCAAATAATTCCGAGGTAATTAATGTTATTCATTGGGAACCCAAGCGACAGCGCTGACTGCAAGTAAGGGGGTTGGGGATTAGACAGACTGAACCCTAGGAACAACCTCCGCCTTGAGGGGAAATGAGGAGCGCGGTAAGTATTGCAGCACGTACATCGCAGTAACGGCGCCGTGGCATCACAGTAATGTAATTGACAGTGAGAACAGTGTAAGGGGGTATTGGAGTGAGGTTTGGGCCATATTAATTAGGGCATGAGGATCCCACTATGGGTATGCCTAGATAGTCCCCGGATTCAAATATTCACACTTAAACCCAAGGCCCCATAAAAACTAAAACCCCCCTTGTGCAGGAGCCCAATGTAGGTTATGTAACAGGTTGATGTAAGAGATTGGTAAGGATAGACCACGGTGGTGCCTTGGACTGTTTAGCTAAGAGACTCACAGTTATAAGAAACACGATATTGGGTCCTCTGCTGTAGATGTGAGAGTTGGCTGCGGCAGCTCCGATGACTTGGTTGGCAGGTATCCTTAAGGGCGGGAGTCTGACGTCAAGTGTCTGCGTGAGGCTGAGGGGTGCAGAGCGCCCCCTGTACCTGTACACCTTCATCACTGTACCTGCAGTAACATCACAATCAGGCTTCATCACAGGCCTGACAGAGTGTTGTGCTAGAGTCTAGATCGTCAGCAGAGGGTCGGTAGTATTAGGATAAAGGCCTGACACTCTACCGACCCTCTGCTGACGATCTCTAGCACAACACTCTGTTAGGTCTGTGGTCTTCATCAAAGGTTTTTCGCCAGGAGGGCCCACGCCGCGGCTCCATGCATTTAACTTTATTCTGTTTGCACTTTAACTCGGCATGTCTGGTAAAATGCCATAATACTCTATTACTACTGCATGTGACAAGTCGTCAATGCTACATCCATACCAAAAAGACTTTCCCCTTAGAGTCTGATACCTATTAGAGGCATGGCGATGTAGGAGAACAGGGAGATCTATGCTAGTTGACCTGACATTGGGCTGTCCATGAGGACTGAAATCAGTCAACTTTGAACTGTTTCTGCAAGTATTTAAATATCATGCATGTGTTTGTCTAATTTGAAGACCCAGACAATTTATAATTATCATATCTTATTTTTGAAAAGGTACCAGTATTTTGAATTTACATTTAATAGATACAGCATGTTTTGCAGGAATCTTATTCAATGTCTCTGCATAATGTTTTTCTTTCTAAAAGAACACACACTAATGGTCCAATTAACGAGCCATAAAAACTGACGTGTAGAACGTAACCTAGTATGCCTTGAATATAAAATTTTAAAAAGTGTAAACTCAAATCATTTAAAAAATGGAGTTTACTCACCTTTGATGGTGAACATGTAACTGTAGCCATATCTGCGTCTTCGCTGCCAGCGTGCTGCAAATGCTGCATCAATAGAACAGTCTGACTCTGGCGCTATTGTTGTTGGTGTAGTTGATGTTGCTGTAGTTGTTGTTGTTGTAGTTGTAGATGTTGTCGGTGTAGTTGTTGTTATTGTTGTTGGGGTAGTTGTAGATGTTGCTGGTGTAGTTGTAGATGTTGCTGGTGTAGTTGTAGTTGTGGTTGGTATGGTTGTTGTTGTGGTTGTTGTTGGTGTAGTTGTTGTGGTTGGTGTAGTTGTTGTTGGTGTAGTTGTTGTTGGTGTAGTTGTTGTGGTTGGTGTAGTTGTTGTTGGTGTAGTTGTTGTTGTGGTTGGTGTAGTTGTTGTCGTTGGGTTTCCACAATTTGTTGGAGCTAGAAACATTTTACATTTTAAGTAAGGCCACTAAAAAATATTTGTTGTTTCTCATCACCGGGCGCATCATATAAATCAGATATTGAGGAAAACTGTTTTTCTTTTGGTCAATTTTTGATGAAAAACATGATAAAAACGGACACATAATTGGCATATTTGGCACAAATTAAATCTAATAGTGCCAGTAATACAGTGGGATAGAAATAACCTACATTTTCCCTACTTTCAAAGATGGATAAATATTTATGTACTAAAATCTGAATTTTGGGAGCGGAAAGCACATAATTATTACCCTAGGCCAAAAAAAGTTTGTTTCAGGTCACCCGCATGTGTTTTTTATATGCAATTTTGAAGAAATGTTTGTATTCTTACCCTTTTTTGGTCAATTTTAGGGTCTTCGGAGAGGCTGGCGGGTACTTGCATGTTTGAAAAGAAAAGAGTTTAAAAAGGAAAAATTCCGACCTAACGATCCTACATTTTCTTGCCATGTTACCTTAAACAAACCTTTTTTTGGCCCTATGCATTTTAGCCCGCAAGTACAAAACAAAATTTAAAAAAAACAACTCCCTCATCATATTTTTCAGTACTTGGTGATCAGAGACCAAAGTAGGTTTACAAACCTCCGTATAGAAACCGTGCACCATCTATGTCGTCCCTCTCCAGTCTGACAGCCCCTGCGTAGTAGGGACCCATGATGGCACCTGCTACGTCGGAGTGTGAAAGTCCTATGGCATGGCCAAATTCATGAATGGCTACCGATATCAGGTTAATGGTTCCTGCAATAAAACAGCCGTATTGTCGCATATAGGGGCCGGGTTTTGAATAGGTGCCTGTTTTGAATATGAGCCTTTGGAATTAATAGGTGCCGGGCCTTGAATAGGTGCCGGGGTCTCCATCAATGACTACAAAGGAAGCTCTTTTAATGTGTTACTTATTGCATTATATACCCTCTGGTAGGGGCTAGGGTAGGGGGTGGTGTTTGCTTTAGAATTTACCATTTCAATCAATTAGTGTGCCTCTTAAACACAAGATGTAAGCCTTTTGTTGAGTGTGAATGCAGTTTGTTTTGCTATTAAATGCCCCATGAGCTCTCTTTTTCCCATAGGTAGGAGGGGGTGCATGGCCCTAGAACAATAGCTGCCTGGCCTTGAATAGCTGCCTGATTTGATTAAGAGCCGGGGGTACAAGGGTACCCAAATAAATAGCTGCCCGGGCACCTATATGCGACGATACGGTATTAACACACATCTTTAATTTTGTTGTTCAATGGAGGACCAAGTGGTGAGTGGTGTGACTGGGACTAGAACTATTCAGCTTAGGGCTGGGAGGCAGTTATCCAGGGACACAGTAACGACATTAATCCAAATGAACATATTTATCCCATAATTTCAGGTTATACACCACTAGAAAGATCATGAAATTTTGCAATTTAGTGGTGCATGATGCGGGCATGTATGAAACTAAATTTGATTTTTTTTCCCCCTATTTTTCAAAAAAGAATGTAAATAAATCAATTTATTGAAATTGGCAAAAAAAACTGCTAGCCACCCCTCATATTGTTATGTCGCACCAAAGGTGGAGTGACTTTTGTCTTATTCCCTACATATTTGCCTAGCATCGTATAAGAGGAAATAGACAGTGAAAGGCATTCTTATGATTTTATTCACCCCAGAAAACAGTCAAATTGGAATAATTTAATCTAATTCAATTTCATTAATTTTTCGACTTTATTTTATTCTCCAAACTGCATCAATATTGTGTTGTTTTTTTGTTACGTATATTAATTATTATGTGTCTAAAAATATTTGGTCATGAGATAATTGACTTTTGTTGTATTTTATGGTGTAAACAAAATCTATAGAAATAGAGATCACCATAAAGGACCTGCATGTTGAGGCTCAAAGAATAAAGGGGCGTCTGCAATAGGTTTAAAACCCATTGTAGCCTTATTGAGGATATATTTGGCTATGCATTGATCAAATGTAGGATTGTGCATCAAATCTTTTTCAATAGGAAAATTGAAAGATAAAAGCGAAACTTGATATCTAGTGTCAAAATGTTCTGAATTTACCTCTCTTTTTGTGTGATGCGCCAAGTAGGAATGTCTACTAACCATCCAATTGGTTAAAACAATTTGATTATGATAATTATTAGCCCTTAATAGGGACACCATATGCATCAGTTCATTTCTAGAGCTTAGAGTAGAAACACTTGATGCGCCACCTAGGGAGTATTGGGGTTGCTATACATATAGAGAAGACACAGCGCCTAAGGGAGCATATAGGTGACTCTCTGGCTGACCTAAGGGAGTCATATGACTCCCCCAGGTGATTCCCTTAGGTCAGCTACAGAGGAGGGAAACAGCGCGAGGACATGCAGTGAGGAACATTCAAACTAAAGTTGGTCCTGTGGAGCAAAATATTTTTGTGTCAGTATATAACTATTTCACCACACTGCAATAATACCACATCTGACAATCAACTAGTCTATAGAGAGACATTGAGTTAACTACCCTCTATGTGTCTGATACACTTTAAACAGATATACACACAGGGATATACAGGAATTTCATTTGGAAGTTGGTCTTCTGAAAGCCCACAGTTACCTAACTTTGAGAAGGTCCTATACACTATATAGTGGATCTCTATCCAATCTAATATTAACAATGGACATACTGATATATGATGTCATATAAAAGTGAGGGAGACCCAAGGGAGACAGAATTTTTATAGGTGAGAATTATGATAATATAACTATTATTGTGATGTGTGAATTCCAGTACATTTATGTAACAAACTAGTTTCTATTATCACCACAGGGTGGCATCACAGGGCTGTTAGGAAAGCTCTTGGCTCACCTGTGTCATGCTTCAGAAGGCACAGGGAACCATTAGTTCCTCTAATTTCCAATAGGCCAAAAGGGTGCTATTTACCTCCTCTGAGTCAGCTAGAGAGTTAAGTAGGCTCCATTATGCGACCTGGACTGCGAACAGGAGAGTCGTTCCTAAGGCAACCAGTGGGGTGTTTCACAAGGGGGGTATACAATTAATTGTAGAATAAGTGTTTCTAAAGGATAAGTTAATTGTATACAATTGTTAAGACCGACATTAGGTTTTATCAATTGTATATTCGTTATAAAAGTGTTTCACAAAGGTCTACAACCAAGAAGTTAAGTCAGGGTGTACAGCCTACAATTGAGATACAACTAATGTATAAGTGTTTCACAAAGCAAATTAGCGTGCACCCCATACCATGCCCGCTAATATTTTCCATACACATATTTTAAGATTTTTTTCATGTAATATATGTGTTATGATACACATAATGATGCTGTGAAATCTGTATACATATCGCATGCAAATAAGGTAGTAAAAGACAATAGAAGAGGACATTTGGCGAGTGGCACATACAACTGGCATTATGTTGATTGTATCTAAGGCCAAGTTAGGGTCAGGTGCGTCCATGTTTATGACACCTCCTCCCACACATACATGCTATATAGATACACATACAATCGTTGTATGGCCCCTGTTACAACAATGACTTATGGGGGTAAATTTTGCTACCCCTTTAGCACTATTGAGGGTAGTGGGCGTACAGATATGCGGGTTGTATTTAAAGGGCATATGAAAGTTATTTATTTTTAATGGAATAGTGCGCTGCTATTACCTTAAAACTTCCCGTACAATAATATACAGGGTAGGGCTGACAGGGGGGGGGGGGTTATGAGTGTGTTAGGTTATCAATATCGCAATGGAAAACTATTGATATAGATAATTGAAAACAGCGTGAATATGACAACAATCATATTCGTGTCAACCCGCCAAACGTACATTTCCGATACATACGCCTGAAACCATACGCCTATCTCATCTGTATTAAAAACGTAGCTGACCCACGCTGAGGCTCGAACGCTGTACCTCTCATGGATAGCACCTAGCCCTTTGACACATACGCCACCCCGACTGCAGTGGTGGAGGTGAGTGGTATATATCTCATATAACGTTTGGTTGTAGTATTTAAATAGCCTTACTACTTTGTATACATGTACTACTCTGTGCTGCCCCTACATGCCACGGGTGGAACCAGCAGTTCATATAGTGCATCACTATGCACTGTGACGCCTGCGTCATGTGGTCTTTTCGTAATGCATATACCCTTAGTGAAGGGGGTACTGGCTCATTGTTTGTTCACCATATCATGCATGTACATACATGAGCAAGGTCGTTTTTTACTTATGAACAGTGGGTTATAACGTATTTTAACACAATTAAAATGTAACCCTCGGGTCACTAAAATGACATTTAACACATGCTTATGAACAGTTATCGTCTCATGTGGGAGTAACTTTGTCATCTGTGATATAGAATCATTTTTGGGAAGAATGTATAAGCCATATAATTATGTAATGTAATGCGGTATAACATGGTATTTGGGTGGATAAATAACCGACATATAAAGCTTATGTGTTCCCGCGAATATGTGAACATGATTGTCGTATAAACAATATGCAGTAACCCCCCTTCTGCACACTGTCCACCGGCGTGACCAATGCTATCCTTACGGATTCATTTGAAAGTCACGCCACACTGAGTGTGGAGCTCCATGTATGCAGGTCACAATCATCCAGACGACGACCAAGATTACGTTGCGGAGTATGACCAGTATGGGTTTCCTCTCAAGCAGTACAAACCCAGACAACATCCCTTCAAGGAATGGGGTGAGAGGCACTTTCAACGTCGATACAGACTGCCTAAAAATGTGGCCAAAGAATTGTCTAGGGACTTCATTGCGTGGACGCCATACGAGTGGCTTCCCCTGGCCGGTGCTATTCCACTAGAGGATAGGGTTAGTTTTAATTTACATACACATGCACCTTTCCCATGTTATAACCACATTTATGCTTTTTCTTTAAATCATTTCCACGTGAGATGTCAGTATGTATGTTTGACTTTTGGGTTATCACAGTAAGGCCACATTTTTTCGATAACTTATGGGGGTAGATGCCTAAGTTCGACATGGCGACATGGCCATTTCTTGACATGGAGGGGGGTATAGATGGGGGGTCCCCATGTCGCATGTTGATTTTAAGAAAAGCTCATGTCCCATGTCACTAATACATAAGGCATATCGCTAGTGTCACTAATGTATTTTGTTTAAATACACATATTTTTCACCCCCTGTAAAATCTACAAGCCAAACCCTCAATTCTGGTGGTATTTTTTAATGATTTTTGAGGGCAAAAAAAACCCCAAAAAATAAACCATTGATAAGCTCCATTTATTTTTCTATATTGTCAAGGTATCTTGAGAAGTATGCCTAATCTAGGCCTTTTTCCATCTTTAGCTAGTCAACAGGTAGTAAATTTTTATTTTTTGGTAAATTTTGTCCCCGTGTCAAATTCAGGGCTCTAACCCGATGCTGTACAGTACTAGTGTAAAGGCTATATATGTCAAACTGTAGTATATGTCGTAAACAATGTGTGTTATTTTATTATGTGAGTTTGTTATGTAACATTTCTCACTAGGCCTAAAAATTACTCTTCTTTTCCAGTTTTGTTTAGGCCTCCGGTATTTAGCCACTGGGGCCAACTACACCCCCATTGGCGCTACCCAGGGTGTCTCAAAACCGACGATTACACGCTGCCTGGACCATGTGTTGGCCTACTTCTGTGACCAATACCAAAAATTCATCAAATGGCCTGAAAACGATTACGAACTACTTCAGCACTCTGTAGATTGGATGCATCTCCATACATCACGTCCAAGGTGCATCGGTGCTATCGACGGCACCCACATTCCAATACTGAAACCCAGCTTCCATGAGCCAGCCTTTATTAACAGGAAAGGCTGGCACTCTATCAATACTATGGTGAGTGGCAAAAGATGTCATTATACAAGTATTTTATTTATAACATATAAACTGCTTTACTATAGCTTGTGATGGCATGGCGGTACCCTACTTTATAGGGTAATTTTTGGGTGTTTTTTGGGCGTTATGTAGTACAGAACGTATGAGTAAGTGACTGTATTTTAAACAACAACAACAGTATAATGGAGGCTCTTTTATGGAAATGTAAATAATAACTTATTTTCCGTTTTCTTTCCCAGGTCGTATGTGACGCTAGACAAAAGTTCATTTTAGTGGACCCCCAATACCCTGGTTCTGTGGGTGATGCTCGAGTATACAACGAGTCTGCTTTACGGGACTTCAGTGACTTTGGAGGACTAGATGACTACTACCTGCTAGGCGATTCCGGGTATGTGGAATAAGCTCATATTACACAGGTCATTTTTCATAAGCGTATGAGTGCTAGAGTTTACGTGAAATACGATTTGTTGCATTATATTACCCACTATACTACTACAAAAATGGCACTGTATAGCAATATTACATGGGTGGTGAAAAATCTGAAATCCACACCATACTACCCACTCCCCCATACTCCTTCTAGGCATCATCAACACCCATCTATATTAAGGATAGATCCGTGTAGGATGAAAACATGTGTGCGTATGGGACTTACAACGTGCTATATTATTGGTATGTTATTACCTTTTAATTACCTATCGTCTATGGGCTATACACACCCTTAAATCCTGCCCTGCCATTGGTCTATATGAAAGAGCACCTTGTAAAGTGTGTAGAAGGCCCAGCGCCCCTATATATACGGCTTACTACCTGTCCCAACTGCACGTGCAGTAAGAACTGCGGGTTTAAGCCAGTACTATCCCTACTGGTACTAATGTATCACATAGCTTTACGAGGCCTGCAATTTCACTGCAATTTAAACATATTCCTACAACCTTTCTGTTATAACAGCTATCCCGTACGTCAAAATCTGTTCACTCCTGTTGGGGACGAACAAACAGCCGCTGACAGAGCATACAATATCTGGCATAAATCAGTGAGATCTATCATTGAGCGGACTATCGGAATATGGAAACAGCGTTGGCGGTATGTTCTTTATATATTTTCCTACTTTATCTTTATCTAGCTATATATTCCCGTTATACTTTAGGAAAAAACATATATCTTTTCTTAAAAACATACCTATATAGGCTTTATACACTTCTTGAAGTCCACTGTTGTACATCATGTATGAATCTCACACTGCCGAGTTACTCACTCAGCCTTCATTCATGCATTAAGAGGACTAACGGAGTTCTCATTATACAATTTACACCCCTATTGCGGGGGGGGGGGGGAATATTCAACATGTATTCAGGCCTATACTACAAAGGGCGGCGAAGGCCCCCGATTTTCGGCCTGCCGGGGGGGGGGGGGGCCTTAAATCAGCGAATGTCCCCCCCCTCCCCGAAATATCTCAACCCCCCCCCCCCATTTTCAACAACATGACCACTCCCTAAGGACCATAAAGAACTATATGGCCGTTAAATTCCCTTTTTTCGGGTTTCCCTTATTAGCTTGGTGGGTGGGCGACTTGGTATGTGACGACTTGGTAAGTGGACCAGTTGAGTGGTATGGGAGGGGCAGGGTACAGGTAGGGTAGCGCTAGGGTATTCTTCCTGTATTGTTCTATTACTCTGTCCTATATTACAGTATAAGTTGATTAGTAGGGGATGCAGGGGGTGGGCTGGGGGGCAGGTGCCCCCCCCCCCTAGACCCCCTGAAAATGGGCGTTCATATAACTTAAACTATAGGACATGTGCTCCACAACCCTGCCTGTGCCCCCCTCCCCCCACTACAGGGGGTCCAGAGGGGTCCCCCTCACAGGTCGGAAACTGCGCTAAATTAAGGGATGGAGGTGGCAAAGTCGCTTTTTTATACCATTTTTGCTATAGCTAAATTTCTGCAAAAGTCGTCATCTCCCTTATATCATTGTAGCAGGTCGCCAGGTCGCCTGAAAAACAGCCCAGGTCGCCAGCTCGCTTTTCACCCATCTGCACCCACACTACACCAAATCTTCTTGCCTGTGCCCCCCCCCCCCCCCCCCCACCCGGTACACCACCCTTCTGGATGCGCCCCTGTTCATATCACGTAAACATGCGTTTATATTGTCTATTTTTCCGTTGTTATTTACAGATGTCTTGATACCTCGGCTGGGTATCTATACCACAAACCCGAAAAGGCCGCTCAAATAGCAATTGCCACTGCTTGCCTTCACAATGTGTGCATGGATCGCAACGTACCCATGGAAGAAGACGACCATTACGATGGTTACCAAGCCGTGAGAATCCCACTCCGTCAACCAGCCCAAGTCGTCCCCCATGCTCGACACCTGGCTGCTCGTGGAGAGTTCATCGCCAGCTACTTCTGAATAGATGTAGTACACGTCCCCCCACTCTATATGCGAAACTGACACTATGCACGTTCGCCCATATCAATATATACACAGTCTGGAATTAGTTTGGCAGTAAAAGAATCCCTTATATTAATAGTGAATGGACATGCAGAGAATTTAAATTGTTAACTTAAAGAACATACATAGCACATACATGTATGTTACTGAATGGAAATTACACATGGAAAACTCCCCCTCAAATATTACCCTAAATTTAACACATTTTTATAAATAGCCCGGACACCCAACATCACGCACGAATGGGGGGGATAGTGGGGGGACGGGGTACAGGTGTAGCGTAGGCATAAGGGGGTATATTTGAGGGGAGGGAAGGACCATGATCTTATTCATGTGTGACATTGGGAGGGCCGGGGGTAACCAAATGTAGAGGCAACGAGGTAGCCTGTAGCCTGATATGTGGACCATACTAATGCAGTTGTTCATGTTCATCTTATTAAATCAGTTGTTCAATACAACTAATGTTTAGTGCCTGCTCACCTTACTGCCTCACACATGAGGTGACAATACTGAGAATAAATGAGTCTTTATAATATTTAAATATTGTGTGCCATGTTGTGCTTTACAAAATTAATACCCGATTTTATACGTACACATTAACTAATTTTTTTCATTGTCTTTATTCCATGAACCATTCTACTATAAATAACTCTATACAAAGTATGCACTATGACCTGTGCTAGTGTCGTATACCCTATAGGATATTAAAAATCTGTTATAACAAACACCTTCTAAAGAACATATTAATTTTGTTATAACAACATTTCTAGCTATATTGGACGACTTATAGGACTTTTGGGGGCCATATGTTAACAAATGGACCGAGTGTAAATGGATTGGTGGTCAATATGGATGAATGCAGCCCTAGCCACTAAATTCATGGGAGATATTCGTCGGGCCTGCATAGGTGCATGATGAACACATATGTCATGTTTTACGCACATGCATTCTTAAAGAGTTAAGTACTACATGCACCAACATCCTCCTCCTAAATACAGTTGTTCCTTTATCCTAATATATGAATGGTAAATCATTAGGATTGTCATCACCAGTGTTTGCACTACACAGGATTAATTAAATAATTTATTCATGACTGCCTGCATATACTGGCCTATTGTTAGCAGTTAAAATATTACCATTACACTATCTTTGTATTAGGATTACTTTTTATGCAGCACTGGTCGTGGGTGTGCGAGTGGCGCGTTTGGCGTGGCCAGTATGGTAATCAGAGGAGAAGGCAGATATCTAGATTCAGACATAATAGTAAAACACACTTCCACACCGCATTTGGTTTCATGTTTTATTTAACACGTATTTATACTGATACAGTCACAGCAAGTCATTATTTCTGTATTGTAAAGTTGCTTTACATAAAACCTGTATTTTCAAACATAACCCATAGCATTGTATCCTTTATGAACACCATGTATCCTGTAACATTAGTCATTACCCCCATGTCTTTGTGCATAACATAAATGTTAAAGCATAAACACCTTTTACTATTCCCAAATTGGGAAATATCAACAACTAACGCCAAATAGAAAAAAAGTTTGGTTTCAGGTAACATGGGATGAAAATCTAGGGTCGGTAGGTCGGATTTTTTTTGTTTTTTTTAGTTTTTTAATTTTTTTTTTACAGCCCCTCTGCGATACCAAACAAGTGGAAAAATGTTGAAAAAAATTTCAAATTCTTGCAAACCTAAAATTGACCAAAAAAAACGTGTCAAAATTTCAAAATTTCTTCAAAATTGCAAAATAAAAAGTAGGGTCGGCCCTGTTTTGATAGGGTCGGTCGGGTGACCTGAAACAAACCTTTTTTTATGTTTGGCCTAAATAAGCACATCAAAACAATGCCTAACCACACACAGTATAGTGTAGTCATCACAAAGCACTACCAAATAGATAGCCTACCTTAAGGGTTTGGTATGATATACGTATGTTATATGAAAACTAGGTTTACGTCATGTCAACGTCTTTCTTATGGAACTCATTCTATAGTATGCTCTCGGCTACAGTAAGAACAAACATGTAGACGTATACTCGTAATTTCGTAACAGATACTACAGCTCCATATCGGAATCCTCTTCAGATTCTTCAGTTTCCTTTGCTGATTCTTCCTCTGTTGACTCACCATTCACAATACGAGAGTACTGGGGCCTGTCTGGCCGATCGTCTCGCCATGGGTGCGGGAGCTCCCGATGAACATGGGGTCTGGAATGGTACAACGCCGTGGAGAACGCTCCTGGTATTCCTACAAAATAATTTTTTACCGCCATTCATTATCATTTCGACCACATTACAGTACAATACACAGGTAAGTATTATACACATATATCCATCTAGTCACCGAAAATGACTCATCTGTTATTACCACCAATTTAAAGGAGACGCCATTGATACACACACGAAAAATGCATCACTACCCAGTTATTCCGTATTTAAATGATTATATTCTGACCCAGAGGCATAGATCCTATTATATGATATGAGGCCGAGTGCTGAGCACTCCCGGGGGGGTCACTGAGTCTGTGATGGTAGATAAGAACTGCCGCCCTACCGCCCCTCTTATCAGAGGTTGGGAAATTTGACCGCCCTCCTTCTCAGAGGTTTGGAGAATTGACCGCCCTACATTTAAGACGTTGGGAGATTTGAGGGCCCCACTTTTCAGAGGTTGGGAGATTCTATGACCTATAACAAGTTTAGGTCTCCCTGCATTTTATACAAATACAATTTTATTCATTCCTTTCAGCAACAAAATTACCTCAATGTAATCATATACTTTTAACCGCCCTACTTATCAGGGCCTTGACGACATCTGACCGCCCCCCTTTTGAGGATGTAATGGAAATTCACCCCCACCGCTTTTCAGAGTCGTGCTGCAGTGGTTATCCAATACATGGTGGAGTGCCCCCCCCGGGTCAGCACTAAAGGGCCGGCACTAATCCGTCATTTCCCCATGACCCCGGTTGGAAATTACACGATTCCCCACTGTCCCTGGAATGCCATGCCAGCCAGGATATATCATTGTTTCATATACATCTGCGATTGATATACGGCGCAGAGCGTATCCTAGTTGTAGGGCCATACACCAGGAGGTTCAGGTGGTGCTGTGTTAACCCTCTGGGTGTACTTTACTTTGGGGGGGGGGGGGTTCTCTCAGATATACTATCTCAAAATGTTATTGGTAAATCACATTGATTTATTATACATTAAATCCCCTTTAACTTTATCACGTTAAATAATGGATATTAGCACTGTACCATAGTAAAAAAATACACCTTCAACCAGCACCCTGAACCTGACCCCATGCTATAAGCGGCACCAAAGATCTGACTCCCGTACTATCGGGGCTTATACGCGACGTTTTACGGTACATGTCAGTCTGTTTGAGTATGTTCTGTGCATTGTATTTAAATCAGGGTCAAACCCTCACCTCATAGCTCATACAATGTTTATCAATATATGGCTAGCATGGCACGTATCACGCTAATCAGTGTTATGTATGGCCATTGTAGGGTCACCATCATACACCAATGCATAAGGGGCCAGTCATCATACTTCCATGAAAATAACTAATACACACCTTTCACGGAAACGGCTCCTGCATGATCCAAAGCATAGCGGTGAGCATCCTTCAATAACATCTTATGAGGTATTGCCGCATTCCCTGTCTTCATCATCTCACGTTGTAATTCCCGATGCTGTAATAACAAAAGTTGATACTTATTACAGACTCCAAAGGGGGCCCTTCATGGATTTGAATTAGTGTTTTATGCTTATAGACTCACTATACCGGTAGTAGATATTCCGGGCCCTTTCACTGCACATCCTTCTTATATATATAGCCTTCTTCCCTTTTATTGATACACCTAGCAGAGAGACCCAACTTAGAATAATGTTTTGACATTATAATTATTTACATACTATCACTTTCATATAAAATGAACTATTGCTTAAATTGGCCCTATTTAAATACCACCTTTCCACTCACCTTGTCTTTTGCTTCCATTGTAAAATCGGTCATTTTCCGTTGACATTGCTCTAAGGTTCTTCTGGTAAGTGAAAACTGGTTGACGTATTCTATAAAAATTTACCACACAAATACATGTATTACAGTAACATTTACCATTACGATATACCCCGGGGGGGCACTCAAATTTTTTTTTACAGGGCTGTGCGGCTGGCCCTTTGACAACCCTTACCCTTGGCGAGGGGGATTTTGGTCAGAAGTGACCCTTGGTGAGGGGGATTTTGGTCAAATGTGACCCTTGCTAAGGGTGATTTTTGACAAAAGTGGCTAGGTTTTAGCAATTTTCTCCGAGGAGTCGGCCTTGGAGTAACAATTTTGGTCAAAAGTGACCCTTCTTGCAAACAATTTTGGCAACATGTGACCCTTTCTCGGGGGATTTTGTTGAAATCTCCAAAAAGTTACCCTTGGTGAGGGTGATTTTGGTGAAAATTAAGCCTTGGTGAGGGGGATATTGGTGAAAATTGACCCTTGGTGAGGGGGATTTTGGTGAAAAGCACACCCTTGGTGAGGGGGATTTGGTCAAAAAGTACCCTTCGCAGCCGCACACCTGTGTATACAAAATATACCAAGTGCCCCCCCCCCCCGGGCGATATACATTACATCTAAAACACCATATATATCGTTTCATGTGCTAGAACTATTACATGAGCCTTACAAATTGAGAATAGTATATGTTGTACATTTTGAAACACATAAAGACGTACATAAATGTGCTTTATACTACACTGCTCTTTTACACTACACTGCTGTCACTTACCTACGACTCGGTCCCATGCTTTATCTTTTTGCGTGGTGCCCCCAGAATGTGCGGTGAACTGCCCTTTTATGTACTTGTGGTTGGCATTTAAGGCCATAAATAAGGCCTCCTTCTCTGCCTCGGACCACCAGGAACCCCTTGGGATGGGACCCTCTTGAATGAATTCGTCCTCACTGAGGTGTTCTTGGGCATGCAGAATAGCATCCGGGGGGACATCAACTACCGCCCTCCTACGTAAACCAGCAGCACGTCCCCTGCCTGCCGCACGGGTAGGCCCCGTTAGCCGGCCCCTCCCACGGCCCCTGCCACGTCCACGCCCACTCAGTGCAGGGGCAGTGCCAGCTGCAGAGCCATTGCCACGCCCAGTGGGAGGTGTAGGGCCACGGCCACGGCCACGGCCACGGCCACGGCCACGGCCACGGCCACGACCACCGCCACCCCCACCGCCACCCCCACCGCCACCGCCATCCCCACTGGGAGTCGCATCACCAGGGCAAAGGGCACTGCCACTTTCATGGGCAGTAGGAAGTGCGGGGTTACTGCCACGGCCACAGGGGCCGCCACGTCTAGGGCCACTGCCATCGGCACTGTTATGTGCAGGGTCCCTAGGTGGACGGCCAACACCGCGGCCCACGGCAGGCCCAGCATCCCTAATGAGGGAATGCCCACTCCCACGCCCAACAGCGGCCCCAACGCGGCCCCCGACCTCAGTCCCACCATGCACAGGGCCACCACGAGGCCTAACGGTACCCCCAACAGCACGGCCGACCCCAGGCGCAGCATGCACAACCATTCGAGGGCCACTGACAGGGCCACCACGAGGCCTAACGGTACCCCCAACAGCACGGCCGACCCCAGGCGCAGCATGCACAACCATTCGAGGGCCACTGACAGGGCCACCACGAGGCCTAACGGTACCCCCAACAGCACGCCCGACCCCAGGCGCAGCATGCCGAACCACGGCAGGGGCACCGCCCCGGCCAACACCAGCCCCCACCATACAGCCAAAACGGGGCCCCATTCCAGCCCCAGCATGCCGGACGACTGGAGCGTGACTCACAGGGCCACCAGCAGGCCTAAAGGTACCCCCAACAGGGCGGCCAACCGGAGGTGCAGCATCCCGAAACACCGCAGGGGCACGGCCCCGGCCAACAGCAGCCCCAACCATACCCCCAAACAAGGGCCCCATAATAGGGGCAGTATGTGGAACGACTGCAGGGCGACTCACAGGGCCATGATGAGGCCTAACGGTACCCCCAACAGGATGTCCCATCCCAGGCGCAGCATGCCGAACAAGGGCAGGGGCACCCCCCCGGGTAACAGCAGCCCCCACCATACAGCCAAAACGGGGCCCCATTCCAGCCCCAGCATGCCGGACGACTGGAGCGTGACTCACAGGGCCGCCAGCAGGCCTAACGGTACCCCCAATAGGACGGCCAACCGGAGGTGCAGCACGGCCAGCCCCATATGCAATACGCTGGGCCACATCAAGGCGACCACCGCGCATAACTCTAGACATGTCTCCATTCCTACCACAACCCGTATTGTTATCAGTAAAGCCAGGATATTGACCATACACAGGGGCACCGAGCTGTACCCCTTGCCGTATCTGTGTTCGGGGTATGGGTGGCACCTACAAAACAAATATGGTGAACATTAGGTTTTGTTCATTCTATTAATGTGAATACACCCACTATTTAACCAAATATAATTTGCAACATTTCGCGGTAACCCACTAACTTATGTATAAATTGGATGGATGGATGGATTGTCCATGAAATGTATTATTTTTTATAACCTTTACTATTCAATAGTATGCTAAATCTAACAGAATTTTACATCAACTCCTCTGTGGGTGTAAAAAAGTAAGAGTGTAATAAATACATTATCTCCATATCATACTCAACTCACAGCCTCACACCTAAAACAAAGGTGGTGATAAGAAATTCAACCATGATGCAATGCTCTGCAGTCTGGGACGTAACCATCCCCTAATGCGGTACTCCGGATAATGAGATGCAGTTTAGCCCCCGACTACCTCCGGTGAAAGGATGTGCTACTCCCGTATAGGGGTCAAGCTGGACGTCCTGAGGGCACATCCATTACTTAAAGTTGTAAGTGGCGAGATAAACACTGATACAACAATCGCAATGGGTGGAGGTTGTTACATAATGGCCCCTTAGAATTCCCCAGTTAAGCCCAGGGAGTCATGTCATTGGTTTATAATGCATGCAGCTACATGCCTATAGGGGTCAGGCTGGACGTCCTGTGGGCGGCTCCATTACTTAAGCTTGTACCGGCGAGACAAGCACTGATACAACAATCACAATGGGTACATGCTGTTACATAATGCACCCTAATAATTCTGCAGTGAAGTCCAGGGAATTGTCTTATTGGTTGATTATGCATCCAGCTAGACGCCTATAGGCGTCTAGCCGCTTGCATTATCAACCAATGAGAAAATTCCCTCCCCTTCGCTGCGGAATTTTCCAAAATGCCCCTTACTGCGTTTTCCAACCAAACTCTTCATATATACGCCGATAATGCGTGCATTTATGGTATAAATGACGATGGTGTGGGCCCCTTCTACCCACTTTTATGGTTCATGCTACAGGCGGCTATATCACGGGGATATAAACAAAAATATATGTTATATAGGTCAGCTTATATGTATAAGTAACATAGGAACTGTGTTTATAGTGTTAAATGGGAAGGGAACTTTAAAATAGGGTTATGCAGTGCAGTGAACTACCCCCAATGCCCCATGCGTGCTTCATGTACTACTGACATCATACACGTGGTGGAAACTCCATGTCCTCCCGACTACTCCACTAATGACCGTCGTATGCCCTCGGGATGTTTTTAATTGTTTTTACCATAAATGACCTGACCTCTATACCAAAGCCTACATGACTGTGTCACATCTATTAACATTATTCATATTGCGTACCAAATGAACAGAGAAAGAGAAGTATAAAGGGAAATTTCATATACTACCTTTGGCATCGTGTTGAATGACGCGTGGCCCGTGACCACTGCCTTAACAGTGATTAGGATCAATGATCAGCACTGAGTCCCGTGACAGGACCAGTCCATTATATAGAAGGGTAGATACATTCCATTTTATGAAAAATGTTCGTGATATCCCCTGTAAATCGGACCCATACACAGACATTTTAACAAGGGGGAGGGTGGGGCTTCATATATTGGGGGTATTGAAACTATAACACCAATATGCACCGGTAAACAATGCGGCGGCACCCCCTACCCCCCACCCCTTTGTATCCGCACCACACTCATATTGAACTGTTCTTGTAGCTGAACCTCATGCTGCTACAATTAGGCTACTCGAACCTGTGGCCCACCGGCACTTTCGCCTTCATGTGGATAAAATACATTACGTCCTTACTTACTGTTTAGTAGTGTTCTATGAATTGGGATGGGTACCACCAAAATCGGATATGTAGAGCCACGCGAAACTGGGCCAGCTACTGTTTAATATAAAAATAGGGAAGGGTATAGTTACTGGAATGTTTATATCAATATGGGAGGTGCACTGTCATCCCTTCATCACTGACCTCACCCGCCGGGGGGGGGGGGCACTCCGTCATAATTACTGACTATGTGTGAACATGATTCCAAGGGAAAGGGTGTGTTTTTGGGTCCTAGGCACGGACCCGCGAGGGTGCTTCATAAGGGGTGGTTTTTAATGTAATTTCCGGAGAAAGGGGTACATTTTCAGACATTCATCGCTTTTAAAATGTTTTTTTTTTTTGTTTTTTTTACAATATTTCTTGCTGACCCTTCATTCAGATTTTTTCTCACGCTCACCCTGTTATTACGGTATATATTTCACCGCCATTCGTCGTGAGGGTCCCTTTTTCTGGTAAGTTTACCTTAAAAACTGTATGCTTTATAAACAGTTTGCCCCTTGATAAGGGTACCAAATTTAGGCTCATGTTCGCACCTAGTCACTATAGAAAATATAGGGAGTCGGCCCCCCATCAACCAGTCAGTTATGCCATATATTTATGGCCACATCTGTTGAAAGGTAAATCCTATTATATATATATATATACAATATGTATTGTACATGGTGAAAATTCCCCATTCAAAATCAAGTCTCCAATAATCATGCTGGTGGCTTGTTATCATGGTGAGGTTACCTCAGCACGTGTAGGCTTTCTTTCCCCACACTATGACGTAGAAGAACCGTATATCTAACCTTCCCGATACACATGGCCATAACACACCCGCTATCACCCTGAAATGGAGATTTTGGTGGGGTTCCCCAATCCCTGATGGTAGTTTTACGAGTATTTCGCATCATAGTTTCTGGTTCCATCTGTGGTTCCTGTTAGCTGGTTCCCACCTAGTAGAAGGGACTGCCTAAACCCAGCAAAATCTAAATTCAAGGTCATACTGGGTGTGCACACAGCCTTCGTAAACGCACTAGTAGCAGAGGGTACTATGAGATACTACAGCTGTCAGTACCTAAAAGATAAGTACAGTATAACTTCGTTATAACAAACACCTCATTACTAGAAACATTCACTCGTTCAAACCCAATTCAGGGTTTTTAAGTAACTTCAATAAGATAAATCTACCCATATCTGGCTAAACTATACGAAAGTTGGGAAAATTAACGTACAATTGTATAAATTTTGTTTTTAAAGAATTATAATACCCCTAACCCCACTTGTAATACATGAAAAAATTACCCCCAGAGTGTCCTGCATACAGTGGTAAAGCTTCTGACATGTGTGTGTAAGTGTGAGGTTTTTGTCCTTTAGGTACAAGTAACAACGATCAAACTCAAGGTTAACATGAACTGTGAAAATCTTTAATGTTGTACCGGCGACACAAACACTAATACACCAATCGTTACACCCTGTTACATAATGCACCCGAATAATTCAGCAGCGAAGGGGAGTTAAATATCTCCTTGCTTGATAATCCATACAGCTCCATGCGTATATTAGTGTCCCGTTACATGCCGCCCACCCAACAGCCGCCACAATATCGTAATAACGTTATAGCTTAAACCGTGGATGCAGCTTCCGTCTATGTATTGGACTTGTCCTCAGTCTGCATGGTTGCTTCTTGAAAGAGAATGACAAAAAAGGTCGTTACATTGCCATCAATATATGTAATAACATTTGATGTAATTTCATAATAGTATTTCAATATGACTATACGTACTGGATATACTCCTGGGGGTGGAGAGGCAATATTATTGATATAAGCCAAAGACCAATTGGGTTCGAACCCCTAAAACCTTTTAAATAATATTACTCATTGAGCTAAAAAGGCAGATGCACTACATATACTAGTGGCTGTATAGTATCATTCCATGAGTCCCCATGGAGCAGTCGGTCAGCTGTTGGGCTGAATGTTCTGAGGTTGTGGGTACGGATGCTGCTAGATACCCAGCCTCTCAAGGAGAAAAAGAGCTATTAAATATAACCACCTCCTAGGGGTGTATTACTATATATTTTGTATTTGAGAAATAATATTTTATATACTTTAGTTAGTACAACACTTTTTTCTAACAGTATTACGTTACTATGATTAACTGTATATAATACGTACCATTGCATTCGTCCTGGCAGCACTGGTCATCCATACCTGTAGAGGATTTATTTCTGTTATAAACATAGTTCTAGTAGCGTATAACTTGGTATCATTAATTATTTTCAAAGATTTATCTATAAATTGTATTTATATGTGCATACCCATATATAAACTTGTTTTTCTTTCAAATTGGAATCTTCTTTGGTAATGAAATCGTTACATAATTACCTGACTGCTGTATATCGACAACGGGCTTGAAAACCGGATAAATGCAGGTTTCCATGAACTTGTGCATGTCTTGAAAAACACAATTACATATCAGAAATGCAGTCACAAGTTAGTTGATGATATTACCAATTGGTTTAATTTTCTTACGGAAAGAAATACACACTAACATACGAGTCTCCAATACGGCTATTTTTATCAGACCCCTTTAGCAAGGGTGTAGTGATATTATCAGCAGAGCAGAGTTTAAAACCAATGGAAATAATCGGAAAATAATAAATACCTGATATGGTTGTTTCAATTTTTTTGTTGGCTTCTGTCCGGTCTTTGGATTCCTGGTTTATCTCACCCATGACTTTAGCAATGTTCTCAAGGGCTTCAGCCATCTTTTCGCTAGTTGCCTGCTGTCTCTTGAGAAGTTCCACTACTATGGGGTCTACAAGTGGCACTGGAGTTGTTTTTCCCTGCATCTCGGAAACTTTTATAACAAACATACACATGTAGTTCACCTTCACATGTATTGACACACATGCCACAATTCCACACCTTTGACCAATTAGGTTCATATAAAATTATATTTAATTCACTTATCTTACCAAATGTAGTTACCTTAAAACTCGGGGTGGGGGTTATAGCCGAGTTACCCTTATACTCACTATACATGGGTAAAATTATACACGTCCCAGAGGTGGAAAGAAAAGTCAAATCCTGTTTACCTGCTACCGTTGTTTCCATGTTCTCCTTCGCTACTGTGGGCTTTTTGCATTCCACGTTTATGCCATCCATCATTTTCCCCACCTTCTCCAGGGCTTTCGCCATCATTTCCGCATTTACCTGCTGTTTCTCCATAAGTTGCACTACTATGGGGTCTGCCAGTGGGGTCTTTTGGGCCGGCATCTGTGTATCTTTTACCATAAACATATAGGTGACATTCAGCTGCATATACACACCTTTCCCAATTGCACAGTTATAATACATGAAGTTCAGTTACTTATTTTATCTATACACTCATGTCACCAACTGGAATTGGTTCTTTGGACATTTAGTCTCCCTCTTCATGTCCGATATTTTGGATGATATTATAGGACATGACAATATGTACGTTCCCCCAGCATCTCTATGTATGTAAACACCTCCAATGGGTTGTAAGGCCTTACTTACCATTACTGTTTTTCGGAGGTTCGGTTGGTGGCACTGGAAAGTGTACAATTTTATCGCCACATTAAGTATGTGAGAGCAAATAGGGCCAATGATATCTTAATCCCACTTTGCATATATAAATGTCATTAGGATGTAATGAAAAAATTAATTCACAAGAATCTCAAGTAATTGTTCCCATGTAAACTCTTTAAATGTAAAGGGAATGCAAATAAATCTAAAATACTACTTACCCCATACGGTGATTTCCGTGTTCACTTTAGGAACATTGGCTACGGCTTTGGTGATCATTTGTGTGTTTTCTTGCTGTTTGTCCACAACTTCCACTACTGCAGGGTCTCCAACTGGGACTGGGGTGTTTTGGCCCGCCATCTCCGTATCTTTTATAATAAAGATAAAAAAGGGTATGGTTTATAAACAGTTTGCCCCTTGATAAGGGTACCAAATTTAGGCTGATGTTCGCACATAGTCACTATAGAAAAGATAGGGAGTCGGCCCCCCCGGGGCTCACCCATCAACCAGTCAGTTATGCCATATATTTATGGCCACATATCTTCTCAGGTAAATGCAATTATATATAATAAAGATGAACGTCACATTGACCTGCATATACACACATATACGAATTCCCCAGGTATAATAGATCAATTGAACTTACAGTTTTATTCTATACACTCATGTCACCAACTGTTGGTTATTTTTAGATTCATGTCTAATATTTAGGATGATATTCTATGACAATATTTATCTTTTTGCACCATCTCTGTCTATGTAAACACCTGTAATGGGCTGTAACGCCTTACTTACCATTGGTGTTTTTCGGAGGTTCCCTAGGTGGGACTGGAAAGTGTACAATTTCATGCCAAGGTTAACTATGTGAGAGCAATTAGGCCCAATGATAGTTTAATCACACTTTCCATCTATACATTTTCTTTAATAACCATCTCAATAATTCTGATGTGAACTCTTTACATGTTAAAGAAATCCCAATTATTTGTAAACCCTCTTTATGGCATGTATATGACCAGGTAGGAGGTGAGATACATGACTACCTACAAAAACGGGGGTTTTATGACAAATAATGACTATAATAAATTTCTATATCTCAAGGTGGGTTAGCAGGCAAAGGGAAATTTTAATACTCCATCCCACCCAATGTTAGTAGTGTTGTTGTGTTGAAATATAGTGTATGGTTTAGTATTTGTGGCTTACTCCTTACTTGTGTTGAAAAATAAACAACCTAATTGTAAGCATGTGAGGACTTACTAGTGGAAGGGCTTTCGTGCAGGTAAATAGAATTACTTACCGTATTCTACGTAATAAGCCCACAGTGCCCTTGAAAATTTATTATGGGGACCTTTTAGTAGTTAAAAAGTTTAATTGGGGTAACAATTTAAGATATTTTGTTATATTGATACTATTAGAATGGGACAAAAACAGGGTGTGTGTGTTTATTAGGGTGTGTGCCCTTATTATGTAAAATACTGTATTAATTCTTGTCCAAACCTAGTCATAAACACAATGTAAACATTACATCACTATAAAAATATATACATAACTAACAAACCTTCAGTGATAGACTGTGATGCTCCCACTTCACTTTCCCATGGACGGGTTAGCTTCATGCACTCTATAAAAAGAAAGTCATGCAGGATGTAAAGTACCGTAAATTATACCATAGTATAACCCCCACCCTATATAGGGATGTGTGATATAAAATGAAAGGTGACTTTGGTTCCCTTACAACCCGGGAGTAGTACGGGGTAATTTACGGTAGTATTAAAAAAAAAAATTCCCTTCATATCAACTGTAATAAATTTGTTGATGATTTGACATAATATGGGAATTTTGTTTTTAATACACATGTTGTTATATAAACTATATGCTGAAATGATTATGTTATTTTTTGCTACACACATCAAACTATATTAAATTACCGTCATCAGCAGCCACTGCTTGTGGAGGTCGTACCTGGAACGCTGTCAAACTGGCCAGACCTGTTATAAATTAATACAAACATTATCTATCAGTAATACACATTTTTCACATACTCACCATTTAACAAACCATATAAAAATAGTAGTAGTGTGTAATTTCATACCGGTTTTTATTATATACATTTTTAATTAATACATTATCTTATGTTAGGTATCCCCATGTTTAAACTCTCAAAATGGGAAATGTTATTGTTGCAAAGTATGTGGTGTTTGCGATTATATTACAATGTGAATACTTACTTTCGGCAAATGAGGGCTCAGTCCAATTCGTTGGAATGACCCTTTTAGTCTCTGAAATAGCGTTTCATCCATTGGTGTAAATGTACATGTGTGGATGATACCCCACATCATTGATATTATTTACTTAAGTTTGGTAAGTTTATTGTAACTGTCATATACGACAAAATCATATACACATACATACATGAAAAAGACAGAAATCTTGGTGCATTATATCTCCTTATCCATTCTCCAATTCAACATAATGTACAATTGAAAAATAACCCCAAATAAAAAATTTTTTCATTTACTAATTCATAACAACTTACGAGGTGGAAGCATTGGTGCCTGCTGGTATTGGCTATATGTAGCCACCATCTGTAGCCTCTGTGGATCTGAATAGACAAATTAGATAATGGTAGTATTTTTTACAAAAACCTATGTTCACCCCTACTTCTACTTCTACTTTAAAAAAAAGGTAATTTGGTGATACTTGTCAGAAATGTGGTTCACTCTTAAGTTCTATACATACTGTCTGTGACTGGACCTTGCATCTGATGATACTGGGGAGTGTATGCCACAGCATATCTCTGATCTTCATATAGGTGGTGGTCTGAAACAAACATATACCATTTGTAGCACATACTTTTTCCTTTAAACTTTTTCTTTTTTATTCCCTTCCAATTCAAATATACTACTGTTTTGGGGTTTATTGTTGCTCTAAACATTTACACAAGTTACGTTATTTATTCAATCACCTCTACAACCATTGCTTAATATGCCAGGGGGTCAATTTAACTAAATTATAATATTATTGAATTTTCCCTTACCAGCATTCGCCCTCCCCCATTCATCATGAGCATCATAGCCTGTCAAATTAAATCAATCCTCAAAATGTATTCTCTCCATGTGAACAACAGAAATACAACAATGATTAATTTGAGTTTAATTTTTTAAAAACTATATAAGGACTATTGTTAAAATTAACCACATCTTTTCATGTGGAGTTCACACTGCCGCTTATCTATGGTTGATTTTTATATAAGGGAGTGTTTACCATAATCATTATCTGGTCTGCCATTGTCTGTAATAAATGAAAAGTTATGAGTTAAAATGTGACAATACATAATGAATACACAATAACATACAACATAGGAATCACTTCTTTTCGGGGAGTCATTTATTAACCCTATAGGGAGACTATCAGGAGAGGGCCCAAAATAAAGCATATTATACATTAATTATATAATATAGTTTTTCTAATACTGTTAATGATATTGGTTTATATTTCATTAGAATATATCAATAGTATATAAAACCACTAACCTGTGTAATCCATGTAGCCTGTTAATTGTGAATAGCCGTATTGTTCTGGGGGGGGGGGAAGTATTTACTATTAATAACATTTTGTGTTAATCAATACCAGTGACATACAATAATCAACTCCATGTGTGTACTTTCATAAAGTCAACATTTATTATTTCCTGTTCAACAAAATTAATGGGTTACTACTGTATTGGTATAGCCACATACACAATTGGATGTGTTCATAATTACTTTCAGATCTGTACTATATTACTATAGTGTAACTTTGTACATACATAAGTAAGCTAGATCTGACAGGTATGAAATACGGATCCATAAACAAGGTCATAACATCAAGCACACCTTCTTTGCCCAGCATGGGACCATGTACTTCCTGGTTGGGAGCGTCAACCCCTAAAATAAATATTAGTATAAAGATGAGAACTATGTACAGGACAAATTAAACCTGATTTAAACATTTCTGTTACATGTTGTATTCATTACCCTCACATGTGCAGTAACCCAATTAAATAAACTACACAGTACAATTATCTCTTTGGGAGGGTAGGAGACAAAATTTAACTAATGTTTTCATATTGTACACACCTTCATCAGGCATATTGTCACCATTTTCTTCTTCATCTGCTTGAAACCCTAGAAAAACAAAGTGTTGAGCTACTCAATGTATTTCCAGGAGGGGAGAGCTAATATTCTTCCTATAGCCCAAGGGAAAATCCTCAATATGTTACACTTTGTGCATAGCAATTAGGATACAAACTATCAATTTCATATGAGCATGGCCCTTACATAACATTCTAAATCCTAGTATCAAGTATAGACGTATGAACCCATACTGCTGTACAGATATCCCCCATAATGTGATATAATGTTAATGCTCTTATGGGTAATTAGCAAATGCCAGTTCCCAGATGTAAATGAAACCCACCTTCATAGAACTCATTTTCTCCATCTTCTTGTTCTTGTTCTTCTTCTTCGGCAGCCTCTTCATTCTCTACATTAGTATAGAATTGGAGTAATGTGATAAATATTGCCCTTCAATTGTGTTGATATAAACAATTAACCCCATTATATGGGAACTAAAAATATTATTAATGTGGAATATACCATAAATATCCAAATAATATAATATACACCCTACATCATCATATTATTGTTAATAATTTTTTTTATTTTTTAATGAAATACACAAAAAACACCAATTACATGTTAAATATACACAGTTGTTTTATTAATTTTCGACATTCCATCCATATTAAAACAAGATGATCACCTCAGTGCCTAACGTAGTAACGTAATACAGTGCACCATTACAACTAACATACGAGCCATGTTACAATTTAATGAATATTATATCATACACCCGTAGCACGTGCCTATATTTAACACCTCATTTTCTCTTGGAGAGGGGGTGTATCTAGCCGGATCCTTACCCACAAGCTCAGAACATTGAGCCCAACAGCTAAGCGACTGGTCCACCAGCACTCCGGGAATGATACTAAACACCCAATAGTATATGTAGTGCTTCTGGGTTTTTAGTTGAATGAGTAATGTTATTTAAAAAAATTGAGGGGTTGGACCCCAATTGGTCCCAATCCCAACAAGAAGTACCCTGTATGGTAGGAGCAGGACTACACAGCCACATGTGTCTGAGCCTCTTAACCGCAGACGGCAAGTGTCAGTGTTAGTTGCTGGTTAGTTTATATATGGCTATGCTGTATGACAATGAGGCTACACTGTTCAACCGTGTCCTCTGATCAGTGTATTTCTATGACAACACACAGAGGATATGTTTGATGATGATATAAGGTACGACCAGGGTTATACAGCATATCCTCCCACCCAACATGTGTGGAAAAAGTCAAGGCAATATCTATTATATAAAGCTCCCCCTTCGGCCTTGACTTATATAAATTATATCCAGTACATATTATTCAAGCACCATAAATCAAAAACGGATAAATTGTATCATTTCACACATATGTTGTAATTGTTACTTTTCTCCATTGGGTTGGTTCTGTTACGGTATGTATGTTTTGTGCGGCGACCCTGCCAGGAATTGTGGCGACCCAGATGCAATGGGGTGATTCCTGCAAAATAGAGGGTTTGTTTCACCTGGATATAATTAGCATATTAACTTATATTTAACAGTATTTGTTCAGGTATCTTGATTAGTAAGTTTCATAACACACAAAGTTCAAAACAGTGTATATTGAAAGTGAAAAGATGAGATATAAGATACCCTTTTAATATATATATATATATTCTACCATACACATGTAAATCCAGTTGTGAGGAGTTGACAATTCTGTGATATAACACAGTACGGTTATTAATTAAATGTTATTTGAACGTTGCGTTATATCAATGATATTCCCTATCCACCCGCAGGAGTATATCCAGTATGTATATATTACCTTCCATGCCACCTGCAGATGCTCTGAGCCCACTGATGGTGATATCTTCACCTGCAAAACGTTGTAAACCCCTATGTGTGTACATAAGTCACAGAATGAATGGAACAGATTTAATACAACAACCATTTCTACTAACACCATATCAATATGTTTAGTATTTATATGTGGGTGGGGTGTAAGTTGCCAGTTCCCACAGTAAATAAGTTGCACATGGACAATAGTGACAAACCTTGACGGTGGACTTCATTCTCAAGACCAAATTGGTCCGCTCCCATGTATTTCTTGGGAAGAGTACCCTTCCACCCTACTGGGACGGGGGGCCTTGTGTAGTATTCCAGTGGGCCTTCTGTATTATCGTCGTATTGCAATAAGCCTGTATAAAACATACAGATTTATTTATTTATGAACTTTCTGCACGTGTTTTTAGGTCATGATTGTAAACAAATTAGTTAAAGCTTAGTAAAAAGGACTAAGTTTGGACCAACATTCCACATTGATTATTTTCAGTCCTGTTATTTACTGGTTTATATGTGTACATACTGCTTACAGTTTAGTTATGCAAGATCAAGTGTGTACACAATATACCAGACCCCCACTCAGTTTAACACTTGCAATACAGCATCAGTCCCAAAAGAGAATTATTGTGCTGATAGTTACCCGCCACCTTGGCATTCTGGACATTGCAGTATGAGAGTGCTAGAATTGTGCACCTAGTAGGAATGTCCTTCAGTGGGAGAACTCCTGTCGCTCCATATACATCAAACAACTGTTTATTCTGTTTAAAAACAACATGTAATAAACAGTAATTTCCTATTTACAACCTACAGATCACAAGTAGACGCTTTGTTGGAGCACACGGACAAGGTATATCGCTCACACTTTAATTTATTAAGCAATGAAATGTCCATCCACTGTTCACCAATTGTATCACCCCTTACATGTATAAAGTACCAAAACAGGAAACATAATAACAAACTTATATTAAATATACACATGAACACCAATTAAAGTGGTTCTAACCCAATATACACCAGATAACTGAGTGACGGGATACACTTACCTTTTTTTTCACTTCTGAGGGATAATTATGGATCTTGTCTCTGACCTCTGAGATGTCTTTTATGATATTGGTCTTTGCTAATATCATATCTGTAAAAGATTCATGCATTACATGTAGTGTCTAACATATTTGAGAGGCTATGTCCCATGTGTGTACTAAAGCCCCTTTTCGTTTTATATAGAATGCATGAGGGAAAAGAGGTACTCAGTCAGTAACCCATTCATACAGTAATACAGCCATATGAGGTGGTAATATATAATAGCTCATTTTGTGCTTGAGAGTCAGTGTATCTAGGAGGATCCATACCCCCAGGAGTATATTGAGTACACAGACCCCTTGGAGGTGCTTATATCTGAAACCTCTTTTTCACAATCCCCAAAACAACTACCCTGTATGCTAGCAACAGGACTACCCAGCCACATGTGTTTTGACCCTGTTAACAAGGGCCTATCCTGGTGAGGGATTGTCCAAACACACAAAGTAAAGAGTCCTGTTTAGTTGGTGCTGCTGTTGTGTGAATGGGGGGCTTATTTTCTCTAGAAATATCACAAAACCCAACTAGGTAAATAGGGCCCATATTGGTGAGGTATTGTCCCCTTCCCTAAAGTTTAGACTGCTATTTACTTGCTACTGCTGTTGTATAATATATATTTATATATATAATTTTTTATATATAACAATTTATGCTCAACGTGTGGTTGAAACCCAGCCTCTGCAATGTAAACCAGAAGTAGCATGGAGTATATGCAGTAGATACTGATCTGTATGATGCAAATAGTCAGGACCAAACCATAACACAGAGGGCCACGTGTGACAAATGACAACTTGCCTGCCATAATGGTTAGTACTTGATCCCTCTTAGCAATGTCCTGATTGTTCTGTTGTTTAAGGATTTTCTTGTTTGGAATGGCAGCTAGCAGCAAAGTCCGCTTTTCTGGTGTGCGCCAATTGGGTTGTCGTATTCCCTTTATTGGTGATTTCTGCCTTGGTCCTTTCTTCTTTTTCCCTTTGGATGAGGCATCCTGTTCAAATCATTAAAATATCCTAGTATATTATGACAACATAAACGTACATGTAGTACCAGACATTCAATAATGATTTAAACTATTACAGAAGATGGTAATGAATTTGTGTATCTTAACCCAATTGTATATAGCTTATGGGGTAAGTACGACCATGAATACCCACATAAAGTGGTATGGTCAGAAGGTCCTGTAAGGGAGTGTTAATTTTTTTAAACCATGGCAAACACAACTAAAAAATCACCCCCACCCCCTGTTCACAAATTACCACTCCCTAAGGAATCAATAGGGGTGTGATTTACATAACAGGAGACTCAGGGTGTCAGGCTACTTTCTCTCTTTGCCCAATCTCCAATCACAAAATGGATGACAACCCTGATAATGGACCCTGATGATCGAGCCATGATGGCCGTGAACCATGATGGCCGTGAACCATTATGGCCATGAACCATGATGACCATGAACCATTATGACCATGAAGTTTTCTCCTGAACCAAACCACTTCGTTATAACGGAATTTTACTGTATATGATAGATTGAAGTTGAAATTGGGAAAATATCTTAACCAACGTTGTAGGTCGTCTACCTAGACTGAGGGGTGCACCCTGAGTGAAAAAAGGAAAGATGTGGAGGCGGTACCGTGGAGGCAGAGTTGATAGTAGAGGTGGTGTAGGCCTAGTCTCCAGGGTTATAGAGGGCACACGTGTGTTATAACATTATTTAATCATACACCGCTAGGAGGTGCTTATAAGTAAGAGCTCTTTTTGATAGTTATCTGGCAGGATCCCTACCCACAACCTCACAAGTATACAGGCCGCCACCTAACCATCAGCACTCACACAATTATACTCATGAGCAAATAGTATATGTACTGCTTCTGCCTTTTGAGCCCAATGAGTAACCCTATGTAAAAAGTTTGAATAGTTTGAAGCCCATTTCACCCAATGGCAAAAACAAGTGCCCTGTACCTTAGCAGGAGCACTACACATCCACATGTGTCTGAGCCTGTTAGCTTGGGTGTATATGCTAGTGAGGGATTGTCACATTAGACAAGCTTAAGAGTGCTGTCTAGTTGGACCACCACCAGTATATCCATTACATAATTTGTTGGTAATAACCGAACGTATAAAACATGTTTATACATTCATGTCCCTGTACATGGGTTTTACAGGGCACATGTGTGTTATAACATCATTTGATGATAATTTGTTGGTAATAACGAAACGTGTGGCTCTACATGGGTCTAATTCAACCCATGACAAGGGGGGAGGGGTCATGTGGTGTATCATACCACCCTAAATTTTGCCTAAATTGTGCGAAAAGGACCCCTTTCCCGGGATTTTGTGTACGCACATAGTTACTATAGATGACATAATGGGTATGGACCACTAAATTCGACACGGCGACATGGGCCTTTTTTCGGTTAGTGACATGCGACGTGAGGAATTTTACAGATAGTGACATGGGACATACCCTTTTCTTAAAATGTACATGGTGACATGGTAATTTCTTAAAATCGACAGGGCGACATGACCTTTTATTCAAATCCACAGGGAAAATTGGGACCCGCCATCCAGACCCCCTACATAGGGAGTGGCCCCCCGGGGACATGGCCCTCTTGCTAAAAACCCACACCACGACATGGTACTCATGTAGGGCCACAAACGTATCTATAGGGATGTGGGTCCGCTGTTTAATATATCGCTGGTTGGGGGCTGTCAATAAATGACGTCATGCTGGAGGGGGTGGGGGGGTACCATGTACCATGACCAAACATGACAAGGGGGGGGGCAGTCCATAAATCACCTCATGCTGGAGTGGGGGGGGGGGGGACCATGTTCCATCACGAAATATGACAAGGGGGGAGGGGTCATTTGGTGTATGACGTCATGTTTCACAAAAAAGTGTTACCCATAAAGTGTGGAACAAGTGCTGGGTACAGGCGTAGGGCACCCTATTTTCTTTTCATACCAAACATAGCTATATAGGGTGCACTTTATCACACTGATATACAATAGGCCCCGGCTCACCATTTACACTAATAATACAGTTTAAATGTTACCAACCTTTGCCTTTGCTCGTACCATGATGGAGAACAACTTGGATCAAATACACAGCTTCGAAATCGTGCTTGTAAGGGCTTCTAAGGCCCTTGAACGTACCACACTAAATAGACACTATTGGACTGGTTAGACGGATATCGTATACTGCATTTCAGCACTCCAACCCTTGGTCCCACTGCAGTAACACTCGCGCCTCACAGAGCACCGCCACTATATGCACGAGATGGTGTTTCAACACTTGTTACGTAACAGTGGCGCCAGTGGGAAGACGTCTACTGTCGGAGTTTACACTGCAATATTGGTATTCTCCAGTTTGGAAGGAGCCGGTGCTAATAAAAAGTCGTTATTAACCTTTGGCGGGTCTTGCCCATACCACATCGATATTTATAGTAACAATCAAGTTAAACCCCATATCGTGTATAAAGGCCTAGAGTGCGCGTCCTAGCTCAGCTGTAACTGTTACTGCAGGGGCAGCAACCGTCTCGCCTTTAAACCCGCAGGTGTCGGTACCCCTCCAGCGGCAGTAGGAGTGGAGTCGGGACAGGTACTCAGCGCTATATATAGGGGCACTGGGCGTTTAAGGTACCACTAAATCATTGTGTGTTGTGCTAAACGCGAACCACTTTCTGGCGCTGCAGTATTAGTCACCCTGCAACCCCCGCTCTGCTACTTCTGATAGAAGGTGGGCTTTGATTCACGTGGTTGGACAGTAACATCACTTTATTCAGCATGTACGTGGCCGTTTGGACGCATGAGCTGGAGCTGCAACTTATTACGTTGTGGCAAAGAGCGTATCTTCTATATAATTGTGGAAAATATGAACATAGAGCACAACGCAGGACCCTGATGCTAGACATATCGGACACTATGTGCGTGTCAGGTAAGTGCAACCATATTTGTGCTATATTCTGGCTTTCAGATACTAGTGTTTTTTGCACACACAAACGTAGATTTTAATATAATATTTACTTATATAGGCCCATATTTGTAAGACCTTTATAATAGCAGAACTCCTTCGTTCCTCCATGTTACAGTGTACCAGTTACAGGAGAAGATGGATGCTCTGACCAAGGCCTTCCGCATCTGGAAAAGACGTGACGATTTGACGGAGTGGGAGAAAGTGTTGCAGGCACGCCTGTTTTTCCTCAAATAGACGTATGTATATTATTGGTTAATACACATATGTATACATAAGCATACGGGTATGGTTGAATAACGATGCACTATACCTCCCTTAAGCCTTTGAACACCGTATAATTCATGAATGCATCATGCACTTCGTCCTCATGATGCATAATTGCACCCCTGGCAGGGGCGGCGGAAGGTGCATAAAGTTGGGGGGGGGGGGCCCAGGTCCAAAAACCTAATGGGTGTTGGTTGGAGGGAGTTAGAAAGAGGGGTTTTGGGGCCGCAGGGGCCGGAAAATTCAGGAATTTCCCTTTAAAATTGGCCCATTCGGAATGGTTTGAATGACCTTAGGAAATTTTTGAGAATTTACACTTAAATGAATGTGTTCTAATGGAGTGTTAGCTTGTTATTTAAAGTTGGGGGGGGGGGGGGTCTGGGCCCCGTCGCCCCCCCTGTTGCACCGCCACTGCCTGGACAAGAACCCCCCACGGCTGCATTAAAGCATAATGACCACAGAGAGTGGGGATGATACTTGTCGGGGCTGCATTGCTGCATCATGAGGACCAATATGATCTTTTAGTGACATGCGTCCTTAAAGGGTTACTACCGTCAATTACCCCGTATCATACGGCAAACAAAGGTGTAGTGTTTTTTAAACCACAGAACGTGGGGCTTTAGATAATTTCACAATTTGTGGGTGCGGGTTATAATGATGTTTGCCCTGTTATATAAGCTATCGTGACACTCCATTCCAATGATGTGTTCTTTTTACAGGGTCTGTCATGCTAGAAGTTCAGCGAAACTGAGTGGGCAATACGTTTAGCAATCAATCTACCAAGAACCCCCCATCAAAAGCTATGCATCTATCATGCTATCACCCGTCTACGCCCTATTTGATGGATTTTTCCGGATGGGCCGTTTCTCTGTTTGTCAAAAGGGGACTCATGACCCAAATTGGGTAAATATAATGAAACCACTTTTTTGGGACAAGCAACGAGTTTTATTCAAGATCATGCTGTATTGAGTATACGTTATAAAATTACCTAATAGCACCATTCACCTACTGCAATGTACATGATGTCTTATTCAACAATACTGTCATTGTTTAAACAACATCAACTCTACTGGACTTAAACAAGAATGAAGCGAGTATAGGTTATCACAATTATTAAAATGCACCTTAACGTGTTAAATTTGGTAGCAGGATAAACTACCTTCTATGTATTTTTCGTCTCTCTCCCTATCACATTTGTTACAAAAACCGATTCCACTCCTGCCATTCTACATAAACTGTTTTCATCAACTATGAGGAGATACTCACGCAATACGCTCAGGATAGGCATCCTTGAAACAACCTCAACTGTAATTCACTAATATAAATATCTCCTCCGTGTGTATCTTCATTTACTTAGCCGATAACATGTTTTTGTGTGTATACCTTATCACATTTGGTAGGTCTTCATTTAGTTATCCGATATAAGTTTGTTTCTTATGGTTTACGTTATCACATTTGGTAATACAAGTATTGACCATTAAAGGACGGGATCATGCAGCAATGCTTCAAGTGTTTTTGTCTATATCGCTTATCACATTTTGTATGTCTTTCTCAGTATACCTTATCACATTTGGTATGTCTTGATCTACTTATCCCATATAATACTTAATGTTATAATGGTTTACATCATCACATTTGGTAATAGAAGTATGGACCCTTAAACCACCGGATCATGCAGCAATGCTTCAAGGGCTTTTGTCTATATAGGTAATCACATGTTTAATGTCTTAATGTACTTATGCAATCTGGTGATTAGTCTTATAATGGTTTAGCTTACCACATTTGGTAATATAATTATAACAGCTCTTCGATTTATGGTCAGTATGGTTTATCTTCATAATATAAGTGGGACTTAAGTTTACGTACGTCAAAACCAAATTATGTTTTATACAGAATAACGTATCCTATTGGTGTTTTACTGCTCCATTTCACTTTCTATTGTTTGCGTAATATGATGTAGATGTTGTCTAATGTCCTCCCTACAGCGGGTCACAAATCTCTCATAGCGGTCAGATTCACCCTTCTGCAAAGAAAGAAAGTATCCACATGTTTACCAAATATAATCTCATGAGAAGATTAAAGAGAATATGGTTAAATATAAACACGAACTTCTCTTATCAAACACTTAGCTTGATGTAATGATGTCTCCCATATACTGTAGCATGTACTTAATGGGACTTGTAGTCATTTATATATACTACTTGTAGAATTGTAACCTGTAATACAACAAACTGTATACTCACCACGGCAGCAAGCTGTGTCCTAAGTGAAGCATTCACTTTGCGTAGATCTGCGACCTCTTTCTTAAGTTGTTGTATTGTTGTTGATGTCTGTAAGGTATAAAGAATAAAACTCATTACTATACCATTTTTGTTTTATTTTAATATGTTTAAAGTGCCCTACATAATTTAACCCATAATGAAAACAGTGGGTATAGGCTTATATTCGGGGCAGGCTTATATTGCTATACCTGAAGAAACAGTGTCTACATTCTCATAATTTCATGAATTATCTACCATTCTGATTAATTTATTTCAACTTTTTTAACCATTTGGTTACAGACCCCTAGCTTTATTTCCCTTTAAAATCGTTGTAAAAATTGGTGAGATGAATAGGGGTTACAGAACTGAAAGAATAATGAAAATACCCCAAGCAGAAGTGGACGTTTGACCTAAAATATTAATTTTAGGTAATAGATATGGCAACCCCCGGCCTTATACTCGGGGCCCGGCTTATATGACACTAAGTGAAGTCTTCCCCAGGCTTATAATACGGGGCAGGCTTATACACGGGCCCCGGCTTATACACGAGGAAATACGGTAACCGCAATCAAGGCCGCGACCCTATCATAGCCAGAGCCCTGCGTGTATCGATGAGGCGAGCCGCAACACACGCAGCTCTACAGCGTACTGGCTGACAAGTTGGCGCAGCATTTACTCCAACAAACAAGGTAAGGACGACTATAAATTGCCATGGGTTTGTTGTGACGGGAAACAGGTGAGTGACAGGGTTTGGTATAGGGCTGGGACTGTAAGATATGTGTAATAGTTTACATCACAATAGAGAGTGGCCCCCCTGGCCCGATAATACGGTGACAACAACAAACATTTCTGTGAAAATTGGGTCGCGCGCGGGCC